>CAWUFW010005997.1:0-1228954 GCA_963921515.1 Calotriton arnoldi | reverse complement strand
TGTCCAAACTACATAATAAGGCATGTAAGGCTGCATTTCCTATTGTGTGTATGTTGGTGTACATGTTGTCCTGTGGGTGTCACCTGGGGGCAGCCACCCCCAGGCTGTGCACGTGTTCATGGGGACAGGATCCTGGGTGTTACGTGTACATGACCACTGTGATGTGCAACTGTTCATATCTGTGCATGTGCCATGGTCACATTTCACGGTGGTGTATGTGTATGTCATGTCACATACCCCGTGAGTCCCATGTGGGACGGTATGTTTGAGCCAGGGTGTCCCAGTGGCACAATAGTGATGGTCCTCCACAGTCTGTGTGCATGTAGTGTTTACAATGTCTCTGATTTCATGTGCACAATGGGAGACAGTCTCCACATCCACGTTGTGTGTGCATGGACTTTGATGTTGTGCGTGTGTGTGTCACAGACGTCCATGTCTGTCCTGCAGTGGCAAGTGGGACCACTACCTGTGGGGGTCACAGTTGTTTTGCTGTGGTGTATACATGAAACTCCATGTAATGCCTGTGTCCATGTGGCAATACAGGGTCCCTGGGAATGTACCTGTCGTTGAGCTGTGATGCCTGGGGCACATCTGTCCTCACATGTCACTGTGGGGGGTGATTGTGACATGGCAGCAGGAGATGGGAACTGTGACATGGCCTCATGATATCCAATGGGCCAACCTGGGACTTATTGATGCCACTTGTTGAACCGTGATGACAGATGTTGGCCATGTATGTACCATACATGTCCTTACGGAACTGCACACTTCATGTAGTTGTGCCTCATAATGATGTATGTTGTGATATTGAGTGTGTTCAATGCCGCATATGTGGGGTGACTGACAATCTTGCTTTCTTCTCCTCTGCACTGCAGGGCTCCTGCTGTCCATCGACCATTCCCAGACCTGGCAACGATGGTGGAACGGGACAGCATCCGACGGTACCGCTTCACCAGGCAGCTGATTGAGGATTTGGCAGTGCAGTTGGCCCCACATTTGCAGCCTGGCCGGCCGTATCCTACAGCGCTGACCCCCAAGGTGAAGGTGATGGCAGCCCTACACTTCTTTGCCACCGGTACCTTCCAACATACTGTGGCGACTGCTGGTGGGATGTCACAGACCATGTTGAGCCGTGTGCTCCGCGATGTTTTGGCGGCAATGTTGCTATTCCTGAACCGGTACATCTATTTCCCTAGACTGCAACGACTCACTGACATGAAGAGTGACTTCTATGCCCTGGGGAGGATGCCGCATGTCATTGGCTCCATTGATGGGACACATGTGGCTTTGGTACCACCACAGGCCCAGGAGCAGGCCTACAGGAACTGCAAGCACTACCACTCGGTCAATGCACTGGTGGTGTGTCTTGCAGATATGACCATCACACACGTGTGTGCCCATTTCCCTGGTTCAGCACACGATGCCTTTGTGATGAGGAGTAGTCGCATCCCCAGGATGATGGCACAGATGCAGAACCAGCGTGCCTGGCTTGTCGGTGTGTACTGACTTTGTGCCATTGTGTGTGATCTGATCTGTAGTATTCCGCCCACTTTTCCAAGTCAGCTAATGTGCACTTGTCTGTCCGTAGGTGACTCGGGATACCCCAACATGCCGTGGTTGCTGACACCCCTCAGGAACCCTGTGACACCAGCCCAGATGCGCTACAATGAGGCACATGGTCAGACCAGGAGAGTGATTGAGTGGACATTTGGTCTCCTGAAGAGCCGCTTCCGCTGCCTGGACAAGACCGGAGGGTCCCTCCCATATGCCCCTGCGAAAGTGTGCAAGATTATCATCGTCTGCTGCATGCTCCACAACCTGGCAGTGCGGAAGGAGTTGCCTCTTATCCAGGATGACAATGACCAACATCCGCCACCTGTGGAGGATCCTGGCCTGGACCACGATGCCAGTGATGATGATGATGATCATGAGGGTGATGTCCGCACACAGCTAATCACCAACTTCTTTAGCTGAATGTGAGTATCCTGAGGTGTCATGTCAATGATGTGAGTTGGCATGATATGTGTAGGTGGTGCTCTGGTGCTGTTGGAGTGTGTCCATGGGCTACTTGACTGGATGTGTGTAGCGATGTGTGCTTACAGGTGGTCTGTACTCCCCAACAGTGTTGACATGCTAACTTGGTTCTGGGTGGGTGTCTTGTAACATGTATTGTGCATGAGTTTTGCTGTTCTGTCCTGTTCTCCATTGCTTTTGACTGTGTGTCATTTCTGTCCTTCACAGGGTACTTTCGGATTCGTTTGGTCAACTGTGTCCACCGACGACGTGATTGTACTTCCAGGGTGGTAGCTGTTGTGTCCCTACAGGTGATGTGCACCACACCCATGGACTTCCTTCCTTCTACAGTTGTTGACTGTGTGCCCGCTGCCAGGTGGGATTACCTTGCATCTGTAGTGGTTACGACATGTTGCAACTGTGTAATAAACCTGTGCTTCACTTTGTGATGTGCGTTGTTTGTGGTCACACATTTGACTGCCATTTGCTCACTGCACCTGTGGGCTACTTGACTACAACTGGGAATAGGTGTGGTGGCTGTGCATTGCACCGTCTTCCCTGGCAACATCAGTGTAGGCAATGAGTCAGATGGTCTAGGTGTGTATGTGTTGTGTAGCCCTGGTGGTGTGTCTCCCTAATATGTGTCACGTTGCCTTTACTCACATGCATGTGTTGTACTTGCTGTTGCAGTTCGCATACACAGTGTAATTTTGCAGTTCATCATCCCCATAACAGCACCCACGTTGGAATCACAACAGAGGCAAGTATGGTGTATTAGTGTGTTTATTGTGATACATTTGTGTGAATAGTGCATAGGATGGGTAGTGCTGTACATATATCTTGCAATCAGAAGTTCCTAGGTGAATTGAAAGTCCTGGTAGACAAAATCCCCGGTATCGGGGCCACAGTTGTCTGAGACATTGGTCCAACTTGTACTCCCCATGCAATGTGTGGGAGTTGTGTTGCCGTCAACAGGGTGAACAGTCTGTGCACAAAGGTGAACATCCAGAACAGGTTCAGGCTTCCTGGGAGTTGCGCTTGGCCATCGGCCTCTCACTTGCCCCTCCTCGGACGACCCCTCTTCTTTGGGGGGGCCCCTCAAGTACAGGCTGCTGCGGTGCAGGGGACTCTCCGCCAGAGTCATCCTCCCTCCCTGTGGCAGTTGCAGTTTGTTCAGCACCAGATGTTGTTGGCACACAGGGAGGTGTGGACTGGTTGCTGTTCATCTGGCGGAGGCATTGTAAAATGTCCCTGTGCACCGCCGTCATCTCATGCAGTGCGTCCCACTTGGACTCCACGCGGGACATGTGTGAGTCCACGCGGGACATGTGTGCGTCCAAGCGGGCATGATGGGCAGCCTGCTGCTGTTTCATGTCTCTGAGGAGCCCCACTACCTGGCTGAGATCTCCGGTGCTGGACTGGTACGCATCAGCTATGCGTACCAGTTGTGGGTCATCATGCACACCAGCAACCTCTGCAAGCAGCGACCTCTGTCTCCCACTCCTCCCACCACCCCTGCCGACATGTGCAGTGCGTGCAGTGGCACGCACAGATGACCCTGGTCCACCTTGGGGGTTGGTGGTGGTGGTGTCCATGGCCCCACGTTGGTCCAGGGTCCCTGTGCTGGTGTTGCTCCTTGTTCTGTCCATGTCGGCGGGGATGGTATTTGTGGTGACAGTCGTTGGAGGGGTGGGTGCAGGGGTGCAGCTGGTGGTCCTGCTGGTGCTGCAGCTGGTGGTCCTGCTGGTGCTGCAGCTGGTGGTCCTGCTGGTGCTGCATGTAGACTTGCACCGGATGTGCCAGGTTGGTCTTCTTCGTCCGAGGAGGGCAGAGGCTGTACGACACCAGTGAGCTCCGCATCCTCTTGAGCCTGGGACTGGGACTCCTCAGCGTCTGCTGCTGTGTCCCCATCATCACCTGTTTTTGGGAGACACACACAATGTATGTTATGTTTCTGCAGGCATCAATGGTTGACACACCTGACAGTTGTGACTGTGCCTCTGGGTGCAGGCCTGTACATTGCATTGTCCTAAGTCGTCACAGTCAGGGGTTGAAATTGGTGTGGCACATTGTCCTGCATTATTTGGGCATTACTATGTATTTGTTGGGGTGTGAACATGGTCTGCATTGGTTGTATTTGGTTGACAGCCGGCCCTCCTTCCCACCCAGCCAGTCAGTTATCCCACCATGGACTGTGCTTGCATTGCAGGGAGTGGAAGTTGTCTCTCAGGATGTCAGTCAGTGGTGTCCTGCTGTTTGTTGGTGCACAGTTGCCAGCAGGGCCTTGTGCTCCCCACAGCAGTAGCCAGTGTCAGCCATCTTGTGAGTCCTTCTCCACTCCCTGTGATGTGAGCATGGTTCAGGGTGGTGTTGATGGGACAGTTGTGGGGGTGAGCTATGTCTGTGACTACTACTCCCATCATGCTATTGCCTCCACCCCCTTCCCAGCATGCCCATGCTTCCTTCCTTTTGACTCTGCTTCCCTGTGGGGTGGGCTGCCTGTGCTGACAGGATGGCTGGGAGTGTTGTCCTGGCAGTTGTTTGGCTAAAAGTCCCAAGAGTGTCCCTGTGCTTCACACAACATAACCCAGGGTGGTGGTTCTTTGTGGGATCTTGAGTTAGGATGTGAGGCATTGCATTCTCCCAGGTGGGTTCTGTGGAGTTTGTGTTGAGGGGGTGTGAGGGGAGGTGCTTGTGACTATGGTCAGTGCTGCAAGTCCTCCTTCCCACCCAGCCAGCCAGATATCCCACCATGGAACGTGCTTCCATTGCAGGGAGTGGAAGTTGTCTCTCAGGATGTCAGTCAGTGGTGTCCTGCTGTTTGTTGGTGCACAGTTGCCAGAAGGGCCTTGTGCTCCCCACAGCAGTAGCCAGTGTCAGCCATCTTGTGAGTCCTTCTCCACTCCCTGTGATGTGAGCATGGTTCAGGGTGGTGTTGATGGGACAGTTGTGGGGGTGAGCTATGTCTGTGACTGTGACTCCCATCATGCTATTGCCTCCACCCCCCTTCCCAGCATGCCCATGCTTCCTTCCTTTTGACTCTGCTTCCCTGTGGGGTGGGCTGCCTGTGCTGACAGGATGGCTGGGAGTGTTGTCCTGGCAGTTGTTTGGCTAAAAGTCCCAAGAGTGTCCCTGTGCTTCACACAACATAACCCAGGGTGGTGGTTCTTTGTGGGATCTTGAGTTAGGATGTGAGGCATTGCATTCTCCCAGGTGGGTTCTGTGGAGTTTGTGTTGAGGGGGTGTGAGGGGAGGTGCTTGTGACTATGGTCAGTGCTACAAGTCCTCCTTCCCACCCAGCCAGCCAGATATCCCACCATGGAACGTGCTTCCATTGCAGGGAGTGGAAGTTGTCTCTCAGGATGTCAGTCAGTGGTGTCCTGCTGTTTGTTGGTGCACAGTTGCCAGCAGGGCCTTGTGCTCCCCACAGCAGTAGCCAGTGTCAGCCATCTTGTGAGTCCTTCTCCACTCCCTGTGATGTGAGCATGGTTCAGGGTGGTGTTGATGGGACAGTTGTGGGGGTGAGCTATGTCTGTGACTGTGACTCCCATCATGCTATTGCCTCCACCCCACTTCCCGGCATTCCCATACTTACTTGCTTTTGTGGGGAGTTCAGTGGGTGTGGGTGTGAGGGCAATGGCAAGATGGCTGACAGTGGTGTCCTGCTGTTGGTTGGTGTGCAGTTCCCAGCATGCCCTTGTGCTCCCCACAGCAGTAGCCAGTGTCAGCCATCTTGTGAGTCCTTCTCCACTCCCTGTGATGTGAGCATGGTTCAGGGTGGTGTTGATGGGACAGTTGTGGGGGTGAGCTATGTCTGTGACTATTACTCCCATCATGCTATTGCCTCCACCCCCTTCCCAGCATGCCCATGCTTCCTTCCTTTTGACTCTGCTTCCCTGTGGGGTGGGCTGCCTGTGCTGACAGGATGGCTGGGAGTGTTGTCCTGGCAGTTGTTTGGCTAAAAGTCCCAAGAGTGTCCCTGTGCTTCACACAACATAACCCAGGGTGGTGGTTCTTTGTGGGATCTTGAGTTAGGATGTGAGGCATTGCATTCTCCCAGGTGGGTTCTGTGGAGTTTGTGTTGAGGGGGGTGTGAGGGGAGGTGCTTGTGACTATGGTCAGTGCTGCAAGTCCTCCTTCCCACCCAGCCAGCCAGATATCCCACCATGGAACGTGCTTCCATTGCAGGGAGTGGAAGTTGTCTCTCAGGATGTCAGTCAGTGGTGTCCTGCTGTTTGTTGGTGCACAGTTCCCAGCAGGGCCTTGTGCTCCCCACAGCAGTAGCCAGTGACAGCCATCTTGTGAGTCCTTCTCCACTCCCTGTGATGTGAGCATGGTTCAGGGTGGTGTTGATGGGACAGTTGTGGGGGTGAGCTATGTCTGTGACTGTGACTCCCATCATGCTATTGCCTCCACCCCACTTCCCAGCATTCCCATACTTACTTGCTTTTGTGGGGAGTTCAGTGTGTGTGGGTGTGAGAGCAATGACAAGATGGCTGACAGTGGTGTCCTGCTGTTGGTTGGTGTGCAGTTCCCAGCATGCCCTTGTGCTCCCCACGACACAGCAACAGTGTCAGACATCTTTGATGGGCCTTTCCACTCTCTGTGGGATGTGCATGCGTGAGTGTGAGCTTGCTGGGCCATGTGGTGGGGGATGTAGAGCTGTGACTACGACTCCCATCATGCTATTGCCTCCACCCCCTTCCCAGCATGCCCATCCTTCCTTCCTTTTGACTCTGCTTCCCTGTGGGGTGGGCTGCCTGTGCTGACAGGATGGCTGGGAGTGTTGTCCTGGCAGTTGTTTGGCTGAAAGTCCCAAGAGTGTCCCTGTGCTTCACACGACATAACCCAGGGTGGAGGTTCTTTGTGGGATCTTGAGTTAGGATGTGTGGCATTGCATTCTCCCAGGTGGGTTATGTGGAGTATGTGTTGAGGGTGTGTGTGAGGGAGGTGCTTGTGACTATGGTCAGTGGTGCGAGTCCTCCTTCCCACCCAGCCAGCCAGATATCCCACCATGGAACGTGCTTCCATTGCAGGGAGTGGAAGTTGTCTCTCAGGATGTCAGTCAGTGGTGTCCTGCTGTTGGTTGTTGCACAGTTGCCAGCAGGGCCTTGTGCTCCCCACAGCAGTAGCCAGTGTCAGCCATCTTGTGAGTCCTTTTCCACTCCCTGTGATGTGAGCATGGTTCATGGTGGTGTTGATGGGACAGTTGTGGGGGGGGGCAATATGTGTGACTACGACTCCCATGATGCTATTAGCTACACTGACTTGCCCAGCATACACAGAATTCCTTTCTTTCAATGGTCTTCACTGTGTGTTGGTGTTGTAGTGGTGGCTACATATCTGGATGTGTTTGTTAGTTCTATTTGTGCCACTGCCTAGCTGTAGTTGTAGTTGTGTTTGTACATGTGATGACACGGTTAAATGTAACTTTGAGATGGCATGTGTTGTGTTTATCTGACTGACATACACATTTTGGGATGATTCTGTTCTGGTTGCTGTGTAATTGCTATGAGTGCATGGTTTGACTCTCCCCTTGACAGTGATGTGTGTGTGTATTGTGGCAGAATATTGTGTACATTTGTTGTGTACTCACCAGGCTCTGGGATGTTCTCTAGTCCATATACGCTCACTGGCGGAAGGATGGCCCGCACCTTCCCCTCCCAGGGCCTGAGGTATACTGGCTTGGCAGGAGGGCCACTGCCGGTGTATTGGCTCAGGAGGTAGTCTTTCTTCAGCAGGTCCCGTACCCTCCTGCGCACGTCATACCACCTGCTCTGGATGTCGGTCTTTGTGCGCAGACATGGTGATTGTGCGTTCACCCTGTTGATGATCCTCTCCCACATCTTGGTTTTCTGGGAGATGGGGGTCTGTTGGACCAGTGTGCCAAACAGCTGTGGCTCTACCCTGAGGATCTCGTCTACCATGACTTCCAATTCACAATCTAGGAACTTGTGATTCTTCTTGGGGGGCATGGTGATGGGTGGTGATGGTGAGTGATGTGTGTGTTGGTGTGCAGGTGAGGGTGTGTGAGTGTGTGTTTTGCTGGGTGTATGTGAGGTAGGTATTTGTTGGTGTGCTGATGGTGTGTGGCTTGTGTGAGGGATGAGCTGTGGGTGTGTGGTTGCTGTCTGTTGGGTGCTGGCAGTAGAATGGCATTTGCAAAGGATCATGGTTGGGATTTGTGACCTTTATATGGGTGGAGTTGTGGGTGTGTCTTTGTTCTCTGTCCCCACCCCCCACAGTATTTATTGGCTTTGTAATTGCTTGTTTGGCCTTTTTTGTGTAATTTTTCCTTTGTACTGTCTGTGCATGTTGGAAACGTTCTTGTGACCGAGTCGGACCCTGCATTTGTCTCGTACGGTGTTCTCCGTTTCGCTCACGCTGTGTTTGTGCAGTTTTCTATGCTGCGTACGCGTCGGTCGCGGTGTTTTGTGTTACTTCGGCTCGGTTTTGTATGCGTGTCGGTCGTACGGCTTGTCCTCCGTACGACTCGGTCGTGGTTTTCTCGCCTTGCATCGTACTTACCGGTTTGGAGTTCGCGTGTACGTTTCGGTTGGATTTGTTCCGGGTGCGTGTCGGTCGGTTCGATTTGCGTGTTTTTCCGGCCGGATTGCTGTTTTCCGTGCGGCTCGGTCGTTCGGCTTGGGTTCGGTACGTGTCGGTCGGATTTTGCACGCCTTGCATCGTACTTGGCGTGTCGGGCGCCACAGGTACGTGTCGGTCGGAATAAATTCCGGCTCCGAGTCGGTCGGTGCTTTTTCCGGCCCGAATCGGAATCGACCCCTTAATTCGGAAGAGATTTTCATCCATAAAAGTAGAATAAATATGACAAATAAAACATTTCATACAGTTAAAATCATATTCACTGAGAATAGGTATGACAGGAATATCAGATAGCAGCACATTTTAAAATAGTAAAGTGCCACGTGCCCTTACAGCATGAGTTAAAAGTGTACCTACATGTAAACAGATTTCCACATCAGACAATTGCATAACTGTTGTATTCTCTTCATTATATTGCTCTAGTGTAATATTCTATGATCCAGCTTATGGAATGTTGATGGGTTGCCTAGTTGATCTGTGGCTGGGTTCTGGGCATTCAAACCATACTGAGAGCTGTTGGAGCTGGATGTGTTTGACCTCGCTCTCATGTCTGCTGTGTAGCTTCTCTACAATAAATTCCTGTTGAACTCTCCAGTGTCTACGAGTGATCTACTACAATTTATGGCGACGATTCTATGCTACACAGTAACACGCTGGACCCTGCATGCAACCCAACTCACCTCTGGTGCTTATCGTTTTGAAGACCCACTCATCCGGTGGTAAGACTGTTCCTTTATTTTCCTTCACACCACCGACGTTTTCGCCTTGCGTCTTCTTCCCTCCAAGCACCCTCTCTCCTCTCCATTGCCCGCATAGAAGTCTCCTCCCTCGAGCCCGTTTCAAAAAAGCCTCGCAACAAAATAGGAGCGTTGATGTTGAATGGACTCCTTTTGCACTCGCTTCTTTTCCTTATTCACAATGGAAGCGTTTTGGAGGTTTTAACTGTGTTTTCGTTCGTATTTCCATGAAATTGGATCTCGCGCTGACAGAGACGTTGATACTGTCTCGCGCATGCGCAACAAGAGGCTTTAGACTGCTGCCTAGTAACGCCATATCCATGTTTCTGCGCAACAGTAGGCCGTAGTCTGCCTGGCCTGCCTGACTACACGCGTCACGGCACAACGACTGCTTCCTAGCAACTGCTTATTAGCAACGCATCCAGTATCCAGTCAACCGATCGCGACGATTGGCACGTCTTTTCTACTTTGCTCTTCAAGGCTTTCTGTTTCATTTTACGGAGTGGGTCACACTACGGTGATCCACACACCTTTTAGAAATATACATCATTTTTTGTACCTTATTTTCTGCAACTACAAACCAAGTTATTACGGTGATTCTCACACCAGTTTCAAAACCATTTCTCTGTGTGCGTTTTATCTAACGATGATTCGCACACCAGTACTCTTCAAGTCAACAACTTTCTTGTTTAAGCGAATAACCACACGGTGATTCGCACACCTATTACAACATCATAATATATTTTTTTTTTTGTGCACACTTTGTTTAACTGCATTTTACTGCACTTCATGTACAACTAATATCACATTTTATCTTATGTTTGGTATGTGAAACAAAATTTTCAACTGTGTTTAATTGCATTTCACTGCATTGCATTGTTTTTTTCTTTTTCACTTTCTCTTCTTTTCTTTCTACATCTTCTATCTTTTCTTCTGTGTCATCCTCTCAGCAAAATTATGCAATCTGTTACTCCTCCTCCCTCTTTCCTGGAATCTCCAGGAGAACCTCCCGTTCGATGGGAAATCTGGTTTGACGCATTCCAGGCGTATCTGGGAGATATTGGTGCATCAAGGTTTAGCAATGAATACAAGAAATGCCTACTTCTTCATTCCCTTGGATTTGAAGGTCGTTCTATCTACAAACACCTTCCTGAAATTGTTCATCTACCAGAGGATGATGTCGATGATTATCAGGACACTATCTTAAAACTTAAAACAAGGTTTGACAAACAACCCAGTTTGATGGTACTCCGTCACAAATGTTTTAAAAGACAACAGTGTGAAAATGAAGATGTAGACTCCTACATTTCTACATTACGTAGACTTGCTGCTGTTTGTCAGTTTGATATCTTCACAGACCAATTGATCTGTGACCAATTTGTTTGTCATTGTAGAGATAAACAGATTCGCCAGAAGCTTCTCTCTCTTGCCAATCCTTCTCTTGATAAAACTGTCAAAATAGCCAAGAGTATCGAAACTTCACAAGTATCTTTAAAAGAGTTGGAAGAAAAATCTACAGATCCAGTCAGCGTTGTCTTCACTAACACCAAGGGAAAGACAAATGACCCTAAATCTTCTTCTTCTTCATCTTCCAGAGGCAATACACCCAAAAATTGTAACTATGGTAGGGGTGCATCAGATTCTCAACACATTAAGCAGATGTGTTACCGTTGTGGGAATCTTCCTCATATTAAAGGAGCAAAGTGTCCCGGAGCAAATGTGACTTGTAATTACTGCAAAAAGATAGGACATTTTGCGAAGGTCTGCATGAAACGGAAAAATCCAAGAAGGTCTGTTGCTTGTGTTTTGGAATCAGATCAAGAATCTGATTCTGAAGTGGTTTCTGTTGTTTCTCTCTCATATGAATCTGTGTCCAGTATAGATGAGTCGTGCGAATGTGTGGATCCTATTGTTGAAATTATCGTGGGAGGAAAGCCACTTAATCTTCTTGTCGACTCAGCCGCCAGGATTACAATGGTGACTGATGAATTATTCTATAAAACATGGGGAGAAAGACCACTTCAACCTCCCGATTGATCTCCAGTCTCGTATGAGGGACGGAAGATTGATCTCCTCTGGTATTTTGAAGATGTTCTTATTTTTAAAAATAGGAAAATAAGTGGGAAAGTGTATGTTGCGGTGAAGGGTCTGAACATTCTAGGGTGGTATCATCAGGGTTTGTTTAAGATGGTCCTTAGACCCGGGACATCTGAGCAAGTTCTTGTCATATCTGATGATCAACATTTCTGCCAGTGGAGTGAACGCTTTCCATCTGTCTTTGGAGGAGGGTTAGGAAACATAAAGGGATTCAAGCATAAAATTGTCGTTAAAGATGGGGCCCTTCCGATTAAGTATAAGTTGAGAGGTGTACCTTTCAGCGTGAGAGACGATCTAGAAAGAGAGCTCAAGTCCTTATGCGACCAAGGGATTATCGAACCCACTGAATCGTCACTGTGGCTTTCACCGTTGGTCGTCGCGCGCAAGAAATGTGGCAAACTGCGTGTCTGTGTGGACTTGAGATCTCTCAATAAGGAGATCTGGATCGACTCTCACCCACTACCGAAAATATGCGACCTGTTTGCCAGCGTTAGGGGGTCCAGATTCTTTTCCAAGCTGGACCTGGCCAGCGCATATCATCAGATTGAGCTGGAACCTGCATCACGCCCTCTCACAGCCTTCATGTCACCGTTAGGCACTTTTCAATACAGACGGATGCCCTTCGGGCTTGCCTCTGCGGCTTCCATTTTTCAACGGGTCATGCAAAGTATGTTAGGTGGGATTAGTGGCATTATGGTGTTCCAGGACGATGTGTTGATTCATTCCAAAGACATCCCGACACATAACTCTTTGCTCGAAAAAGTTCTGGAAATTTTCAAGGATCATGGGGTGGTTGTCAAGCCAGAAAAATGCAAGTTTCTCACTGAAGAGATAGAGTATCTTGGTCACTTAATCTCCGGTGAGGGCATCAAACCCAGGAAAGGGCTGCTGGATGCCATCACCCAGGGGCCTTGATACTGCAGACAGTTGGATTAAAGCTCTTACCGATGATGAGATTTTACAACGAGTATGTGGGTTTGTTAAGTCAGGTTGGCCCAGAGAGCGTGTCCTTCCTCAATGCATACAGCCTTTCTGGAAGGTGGAATCTGAGATTTCATTGGAAGACGGTGTATTATTACGAGGTGACAAGCTTATTGTCCCTCAGAGTCTCAGGAAGAACATTATTGTCAAAGCCCACGAGGGTCATTTAGGATCCACGCTCACCAAGCGACGGGTCCGCGAGTTCTTTTGGTGGCCCTCGATGGACAGTGATATTAATGATCTCGCTGATTCATGTTGCATCTGTAGTTCTGCTGACAAAGGTTTAAAAGTCTCCTGTCCGCCTCTCTTTCCTATTGAGTGTCCCTCTGGACCAAGGTAGGTGTGGACGTCATGGGACCTTTGGAAATTTTACCTGGAGGGTGTTGTTTTGTTTTAGTGTTAATTGATTATGCTTCAAAATGGCCTGAAATTAAAATTGTTAAGGAGGCCTCTACCAGTAACATCATTCTTTTCCTTAAAGATGTATTTTTGAGGGAAGGGTTTCCTGACACCATGGTGACGGATAATGGCACTCAATTCACAAGTGCTGAATTTGAATCCTTTTTGAAATCATGCAACATTCAACACGTTAAGAGTTCCATTTATCACCCCCAGTCCAATGGACTTGTTGAGCGTATGAACAGGGTTGTGGGGGACTGCATTAAGTGGGCCAGATCCTGTAACTGTGATATTATTAATTCACTTAACAGTATGCTGTGGTTCTACAGGACCACCCCTCACTCTACAACTAAAGTCTCTCCCTTTGACCTATTGAGAGGAAGAAAGCCCAACACTAGCTTTAAGCCCGCATGGATGAACAAATGGATCAAGTCCGTTCCTGATATTGACAGTCTCATGCATTTGATTAGAGAAAATGTCTCCAACTCCCAGTCCAAACAGAAGTCTTGGTTTGACAATAAGAAAGGGGTCAAGACTGTGCCTGTGGTCGTTGGAGATCTTGTTCGCATTAAGTCCCCTTTACATGTAAAAAAGGGTGAGAGCAAATTCGGTTTTCCCATTTTTGTCACCAGGGTTGGTAGGAATTCTGTGCAAGTTGAAGGGGGAAAATGGTGGAATGCTGGTAAGATTGTAAAAGTTAAGAAGGTTCCTTCATATCCTGCTGCTGTGCCTCAGGTCCGGAGGCTGGTGTACCTTCAGACATGTCCCTCAGAAGGAGCTCAAGATCTAGGATTGTTCATAAGAGATACCGCATGTGAAATGTTTTAGTGTCTCTGTTTTATGCTAAAATATATTCAATAGTTATTGTTGTTTTTAGATTTTATCTCCTGGTTGTCTTCCTCCTTTTTTTGTTTTTTTTGTTTCTGTTTATTTAGTTTTTTTTGCTTTGGTTTATTAAGGAAGGAGGAAATGTTGTATTCTCTTCATTATATTGCTCTAGCGTAATATTCTATGATCCAGCTTATGGAATGTTGATGGGTTGCCTAGTTGCTCTGTGGCTGGGTTCTGGGCATTCAAACCGTACTGAGAGCTGTTGGAGCTGGATGTGTTTCACCTCGCTCTCATGTCTGCTGTGTAGCTTCTCTACAATAAATTCCTGTTGAACTCTCCAGTGTCTACGAGTGATCTACTACAATAACCAATGAGAACACGGCTCTACACTGCCTGATATTGTGATACGTCTTTTTAAAAAGAGGAATTAAAAACAGCCTAGTATTAGATTCATAGAATTTTTCAAAACAGTAAAAATGTATCATTGTTTGGCCAGTTTTGCCACCACACGGGCACAGAATAGCTAGCAGCAACATTTGACTGATACAGAAGCGGGAAGCACAATAGATATTTATCGGTATCGGCTCGAAACCTAAATAACAGAGAGCGCTCCCATCTCCCACAAGGCTGCCGCAAATAAACGGGGGGCAATCTAGGACTCTCAGAGACAGATATGAGGTAATCTGGGGTTTCCCTTCAATACTTTGGAAATGCCTTTCCTGCGCAGATTCATAAAAAATTGAGGCTAATTTTCTTTTGTTAAAATCTGAACATGAATTTGGCTCAGCAAAAGCCCTCTGCAAGCCAATCTTACCCATTTCTGATTCAACGTATGCCAACCATGGATTTCGGAGGCCGTTGTCACAAGAGAGGCAATAAAGTATAATATCTCTAGTTAGTGATGCCTTCTTATTGCTCCAAATTGACAACCAAAATATGAAGGGTCTCACCCTAATAAAATCAATTATAAAATGTAAATTCAGTTCTTCATGGCAGATGACGTATGGGGTAGAAATTGGCACTCCAAGGAGTCGCCTGCAAAACCTATTTTCTTCGTATTGTATGGCTTCGCAGTTTGCAATCCCCCTTATTTCGGCACCATGGGTAGCAATGGAAATGCATTAAGATTTGTAAATCTGCAGCATAGGTACCAATTGCCCCCCACTGAGGTTGAGGAAGACAAAATAGAGAACCAATTGCCTTTGAAAACTGCATTCTGCAATATACAATACCGGGTGCCCATGATCCCGAAGCAGAAAACATGACTCCCAAATATGGAAAACCATTGACATTAGTCAACAATTTTCACCCACTTTCAAAGAGGGAAGCTGAATGCATCGTGGGCCACATGCCATAATTTGAGACTTCAAGAAGTTAGTACGTAGGTCACGATTAGCCATAAATTCAACAAAGGCAAATACTAGGAGGCGCAGTGCTTTAGGCGTGCGAGCCATAACCACAGCATCATCCGCATATAAGAGTGTAGGTAGTCGACCCCCTTTGACTGTGGGAACATCATTGGTAACCTTTGCTAAAAACGGGTGTAAATCATTAATGTATAAAATAAACAAAAGAGGGAAAGCACGCACCCTTGTCTGATGCCCCTGCCAATCTCGATATCATTAGACACATTTTCATTGCCTTTTTTTTAAACTTTATTTATAAATATAATCACAGACCAATGATACAAAGAATGAGGAATCAAGAGCAATAAATAGCATTTGTACAAAAATAGATGATTGATACACTAAAAGTCTTTTGTCACCAAAACATTTGATATTATTAAATTAAGAAGTTCAAACGATCAGTCTTCGTTATCTTAGCAGCTTAACTCTACTTTTGCCAGTAGTCTTATTGGCTTATTAGCACCCAGTTAAAGTCTTTCTATGATTAACTCTCGTTCACCACTATCCTCCTGATATATACCAGATGTTCCCCTTTATCGCTAAAATTCTTGACCGATTTCATCTTCTTCCCAGATTAGACCAAATGTCTGTACCACTCCCACCCTCAAGGAATAGAGTTTTTCCTTGTTTTTGACTTGACTCATCTTTACTACCCAATGTCCAAATCTGGATGGTTCAGACATTCTCCAATTTTGAAGAATCAGTGATTTAGCTACCAAAGAGGCGATAAAGACAAACTGCTTTTTGCGAATTGATAAATTTGAATTAGGAATCCCAAATAGGGTGACCAGAGGATTGAAGGCTAATCTTATCGAGAGTTTCTTACTGACTCACTGCAGAATCTGAGTCCAGTAGTTTGTCAGCTTGGGGCAAGTGAAGCAGACATGCGTCCAGTCTCCTTTCGAGTAGTTACATCAAAAACATTGCAATGACACAGCTGGGAACATCTCGTGAAGCTTGGATGAGGTATAGTATAGTTGCCATTTACAAAAAAGGGCCATGTGTTTAAAGTTAGCCCCGCATATGGCCTTATTGGACCATTCATTATAAGCTTTCCATAATGATGCATCCATCCGACACCCCGTAGACTCCTGTATTTTTTGCAGAGTAGTGGGAACTATCTGATCGGAGAATTGCCCCTGGAAAATTCTATACCAGTTCCCTATCCCCACCATTTCCATTACATATGAAGCATAGCTAATTGCCTTGGGGAGAGGACCCTCAGGGAGTTGTAATGTTCTTACCAGGCTTCATATCTGCATATAGGAGAATAGTAAAGCCGACAATTGTTCTGGTCTGCCCCTTATGACTTGCTCCCATGTCTTCAATGTCCCCTCGATCACTAGGTCTTTTATTTGATGGACTCCTAGCCTTTCTCAGTTCTCGATAGTCTGCAGGTTCACCTGTAATCCCAGATCCTTACAGCGCATTAACTTAATATCTGGGTGCACAGCGGAAAATTTAAACACTGTCTTCACTTGAGTAAATCTCTTTAAAATTATATGTGGAGTCTCACATTTTCATTGTCACTAATTCTAACCCTAGCTCTCATATCCATATGCAAGTATGCAAGGAAGTGAACAAGTGAGACATCCAAACCCTGCAACAGGGTTGATTGACACAGTCAAAAGCAGCACTTAAATCCATAAAAGCCAAATACAGAGGCATGCGCTTTGCAACAGTATGTTTGTCTATTACCAAATTCAGGTTAGCACATTGCTCGATTGTCCCAATCTTACTTCTAAACCCATGCTGGGTGCTGGGAAGGATGTAGAATGGATTCAGCTTGGGCCCATTCCTGCATTCTATTGTATATAACATGCCCCAAGATTTTAACGGTGGTATCAATCAACAAGATTGGCCTGTAACACCTGGGGTCAACTCTATTACCCTTCTTAAATATGGGGACAATGATTGAGGTACGCCAGAAGGAAGGCACATCTGAATGTGCCAGATTACTAAACACATTATTTAAGATAGGGGACCAAAGATCAGTGTTATATTTAAATAAGTCAATCGGGACACCATTGGGCCCAGGGGCTTTTCCCCCTACACTTTGTGCGATTGCCTCTTTCACCTCATCCATTGTTCTCTTAGCATCTGCTAAATTTCCTGCTATCAATATTAAAAATATCCTCCATTGAGGGGACAGCATAAACTTTTCTAAAATGGGCTTCCCAGGCTTCACTCGCAATATGGCAGGAGACAGGGGAAAATAACAGGTTTTTACATCTCATATCCGCAACAGTGGCCCAAAAATGCCTGCAATCTTTCATACAGGCTGCTGGCGCTAGTGTGTCCCACTGGTCTATTACAACTACCTCAATGCGCAACTATGAGGGAGAAACCCTGATCTCAAAGAAAAGGGACGGGTATGCAAAGCACCAAAAGAAAGGATTCCCTTTTCCGCTTGATAAAAAAGAACACTTGTTCCAAAAAACCCAAAACCTCAACTGATAATGTGATATAGGTACTATATAAAAAAGTCATTAAAATCTTATTATATACCCAGCGTATGATTATATATTTGTTACACAGTGACAAGACTACAATTTTTATATAAACATGTATAACCAACTAAAAAATATATTTGTACAAATGATTTATTCATTATAAAAAAGACTCATTAAAAATCTTCATAATTTTATATTTGTCAAACACATGACGATTTCATAAAAACATAAAATACATTGATACATAATACATGTGCAGAAAAACAAGTTCTAAAAAACCAATTGTGCAATGGTTCAGACGACAACTGTCGACGCGGCGTTTCGGTGACACTCCACCTTCTTCAGGACAAACAGACTTTTCAATTTAATCTGAATGAATTAAAAAACATTGAAAAGATTCTAAGTACATAGTTGGTCTCTATTGCATACAGTACATCTTTTAAGTAACTGTATTATAGTCTCATGATCCAAAACAGTATATAGTATATATCCTCCCAATACACATATATCACATGATCATTAAACTAGCTGATGGTTATCAAAAATACAAAAAATAAAACATACCTAATAGTCTATGGGGAGACTCAAAGTTTAGTAATCTCCTGCTATCAATCACCAAAAACTGACCCAGGAAACTGATGTTTTTCCAGATTAACACCTTGTCTGCGGCAGGAATTCCAGCCCGGTGCTGGACATTCCAATCGCGGGCGTGGTCGTGACGGAACCCAGCCGTCATGCGCACAGGCCACCCGTGGCTCATGATGGCTGGGTTCCGTCATGAGCATTGAAGGGGTTAAAATCTGTTAGAGGGGAATATAGTGGATTTAGTGTAATGTCACTCTTCAATTCAATGATTAAAAATATTCCACATAAAACATGATCGGGACTCACCTCTATCAACTGCTCTTTAAATTAATACAGTCAGATCCAGAGAGTGTGTTCCATGTATTTTTTCAATTTTAGAACTTCAATTCTAGAGAGGTAAAAACATGAACTATGTATCAGTTACAACTCTCTCTTTAACTAATTGGAAAAGGGTTCACAACTCAATTTTCAGATGATTAGAGTATTATTATTATTTTATACTCAAAGTCCATGCATGGACTTGGACTCATACGTGAATTAAACACCAGCATCATAAAGATGCATGAATTTCCCTGTATTTAATAAAACTTCTTACCTGGCAACCCAGAACAATGTTGCCTCCTGCTTTATTCAATCTGCAGGTTACGGCGCTGTATTAATTCTTTAGGGATCTTACTGTGTATAAAAACATATAATCAATTTTATGTTGATATTGTGTCTAAAAAGATCACATATGAATAGCATGTCTATTTTAAAATACTAACTCTGTTGTTACTCTAATAATACTCCAATATGCAAAGTCGTCTTACAATAAATAGTTGTTTTCCTTCTCAATTAAGTTGTGAGCATTTTTTAATCCTAACCTATTCTAAACCCAAACCGCTCCAATTTGAAATTAAACCGATTTGCAATCCAGCGGAAATAAATGGTAAGGACTCATTATTTCAAAAGAGATTCAAGAGTAATTCAAAATACCTCCCCGTCCCTGCTTACCTATTTAATTTTAATTTTAATGCAGTTTTCCAGCGTCGTATCGGCATGCTCTGTTCCCGTACTCATGTGCGGGATGCCGCGGGTCCTCTTTTTATCGCACGAAACCGGAAATTGCGTCATACCGGCAACCTAAATTGTTTAGAAGTGTCGGAAAAAGCGGCGGCCATATTTAAATGGATCTTCGCCCGTCAGTTCTTAAACAATAAGCGCTCAAAGGCCAGTGGAATGTTTTACTACATTTAAAAGTATCCTTCTTTAGATTAGCGAACTTTCGCAATACGGATATATCTAAATATCCAACCTAAAATTTTAAAATTACTGTCTAGTTTACTCACCTTAACGTAGTTTCCTGACAACAAAAATATTAGCCTGACAACAAGATTTGGCGGCCATCTTTAAATAGGTTTTTTGTGAGAAATGTATACTATGGCGCAAAAACAGTGCAATATCACTGGGATATGGATCAATCAAATCCTAACATAAACCACTCCCAAAGCAATACTCTTAAACAGTTTTTTATATATATATATATGCAAAAATATCCTCCTCCTTTGAAAAAGACAAGGGGACACGGCAGGGCTTCAAGGAATCATTTGTTCGAATTCTCTGGCATGACGCGTTTCGGCGGTAGCCTCTTCAGATGCCTCCGGTGTTACAAATTTCAAAGTTTCCTTTTATTTATTAAGCCCCTCCTTCTAAAGTAGCGTGGGACACACCTGCATCATATCTCATCAGAGAACACTCGGCCAGTTCATAGTTATGGACTGCAGATCCCATCATGCAGTTGGTTCGCAATCTGGATGAATGTCTCTTACAGCCGGATTTTTCCCTCCTCAAAGTGAGTGGCTGAAGAATGGTTAGCTTGAGATTGTAGCACTGTGCTGGGCAACAAACGATTCCTGAGCCCTGTGCTTCCAACCTCACAGTCCCGGTGTTGGCAAAGCTTGGAGACGATGGTAAAGTAACTCCGTCTCTCCGTGTGAGTCACGGACTGTCAACTGGCAGCAAAGACTTCTGCCTCCATCGGACGTGGGGCGGACCGGGTTAAGCCACTGCACCCTGAACACTTTTGGAAGGGGTCCCCTTTGCGTGACACTGGCTACACGCTAATATGCAAAAATATCCTCCTCCTTTGAAAAAGACAAGGGGACACGGCAGGGCTTCAAGGAATCATTTGTTCGAATTCTCTGGCATGACGCGTTTCGGCGGTAGCCTCTTCAGATGCCTCCGGTGTTACAAATTTCAAAGTTTCCTTTTATTTATTAAGCCCCTCCTTCTAAAGTAGCGTGGGGCACACCTGCACCATATCTCATCAGAGAACACTCGGCCAGTTCATAGTTATGGACTGCAGATCCCATCATGCAGTTGGTTCGCAATCTGGATGAATGTCTCTTACAGCCGGATTTTTCCCTCCTCAAAGTGAGTGGATGAAGAATGGTTAGCTTGAGATTGTAGCACTGTGCTGGGCAACAAACGATTCCTGAGCCCTGCGCTTCCAACCTCACAGTCCCGGTGTTGGCAAAGCTTGGAGACGATGGTAAAGTAACTCCGTCTCTCCGTGTGAGTCACGGACTGTCAACTGGCAGCAAAGACTTCTGCCTCCATCGGACGTGGGGCGGTCCGGGTTAAGCCACTGCACCCTGAACACTTTTGGAAGGGTCCCCTTTGCGTGACACTGGCTACACGCTAATATGCAAAAATATCCTCCTCCTTTGAAAAAGACAAGGGGACACGGCAGGGCTTCAAGGAATCATTTGTTCGAATTCTCTGGCATGACGCGTTTCGGCGGTAGCCTCTTCAGATGCCTCCGGTGTTACAAATTTCAAAGTTTCCTTTTATTTATTAAGCCCCTCCTTCTAAAGTAGCGTGGGGCACACCTGCACCATATCTCATCAGAGAACACTCGGCCAGTTCATAGTTATGGACTGCAGATCCCATCATGTAGTTGGTTCGCAATCTGGATGAATGTCTCTTACAGCCGGATTTTTCCCTCCTCAATATATATATATAGAGAGACAAGGACAAAATCTAATTAGATCAGCCGCTCCCATTCTTCCTTGCTATTTAGACCATTTTTAAACGTATTAAATTTCAACATGAAGAATTGTTCTCTCTTTTTGCGTTTAATTGCCATGTCACCGCCACGTATATTGGCTTGAACGATTTCCACTACGCACCATTTCAACTCGCTAATTTTATGATTTTGTTCCACCCAATGGTCTACAAGTGGAGCATTCTTCTTTTTAGTCCTAATGGCGGATCTATGCTCATTTAATCTTGTTCTGATTTCTCGGGACATTTCTCCTATTGCAGGGGCACACTATCAGCTAGATGACATTTTTAGTTCTGCAATTTACCAAGTTTCTCACTGCATGTGTATTGCCATTGTGTTCTATATTAGATCCTCTTATGATACTGCTACAGTTACTACATGAACTACACGGAAAATTCCCTTTTAAAGGGAGACCGTCCATAATGCTCAATTGCTTACTCTCATTGTTCAGTCTGTGTGTGTGAACTAGACAATTTCTAATAGTGCGGTTGATTCTATACAAGAAAACCGGTTTCGGTAATGTAGCACTATTTTTTGTGTTCAGAAGATTCCAGTTTCGATTAACCAGATTTTTTATTTTATTACTGATATTAGTAAAATTAGTTACAAATGTGATGCGTTGTTTACTTCTATCTGTAATTTTATTCTTGATTTCAAAAAAGAGTCCCTATTGTAGTATTTTGCTCTTTTATACACTCTTTTAACTAGTTTTTTAGGATATCCTCTGCTGGTAAACTTAGTAATTAATTTTTTGGCATGAAAATCAAAGTCCTTAATATTAGTGCAATTACGTCGGATCCTAAGAAATTGGCCATATGGAATGTTGTCTTTTTGACTTAACGGATGGTTACTTGTATAGTGAACATTGTATTTCGGTCCGTGGGTTTGGTATACAACTCCACCTTCAGAATACCGTTATTGTTTTTAATCTTAATATCTAGAAAATCGCAACTATCATTGTCTATTGAGGAGGTGAATTTGAGATTTTCATTTCCAAGATTAAGCCATTGGATAAAAGTATCAATTGGTTTTTTAGAACTTGTTTTTTCTGCACATGTATTATTATGTCCAAGGTTCAATCCGTAGGTTAGGAAAGAGGCGGCACACCAGATTCGGTACGGGTAATTTAATCGCCAACAACAACGCGTTTCTTGTACTAATTAAGCCCTGCTGGGCACTTTATATTTTTCTCCTTCGTCCCGGTATAGGTCCTTAATATTACATTTGGACACAAGTATGTTATTCACACCCTTGCACTACACAGGAATGGCGCATATATATGCAAAACACACTCCTTCACCTGTCACTGACATTGTAATTAATGGCTAATTTTGACAATATTTGAGATTTAAAGAGCAGCTTCAAGTAATCCGTCTTTTATGAGTTCATATATAATTCATTTGTGCAGAATTGTTTAGTTACATAACATGAATTTTGTGCCACTTGGTACTGATTACTATATGTTTTGAACAGAATTTCATTCAATGAATTATAGGGTTCTGGCGATAGCGTTCCCCATACGATGTTATGTATAATCACGTGTCTCTGTGTATTGAACATGAAACACGTATCGAATTCAACATACCATCATTTTGTAAATAAATATGTTTCATTTTGGAGAATTACAAATACGATAGGAATTGTGTGCCATTTTGGCATTGCCATTATACGCCAGATATTTCTTTCATTTCTATGAATTGAATTGGTAACGGCGTTTTCCGCAAAACAGCATGTATAATTATGTGGTTTGGTACATTGGAATATGAATTACATATTTAATTTAGCACACAATGAATTATAAATTTTTAAGTATGCATTTATGCAATTTTGAAAATCTTGGTGATTGCTAGCCGCAATGTTTCTTTTATGTCCATCATGTCGTCATGAATACAAAATGGTGACTAAGGAAGGTTGTAAAAACTTGACAAAGGCCATCTTGCGGCTGAAACGCGTTGTTGTTGGCGATTAAATTACCCATACCGAATCTAGTGTGCCGCCTCTTTCCTAACCTACGGATTGAACCTTGGATGTTTCGTGTCTGTCTGCCGCCACGGCGAACGGCGTTCCTGGCAACAGTTGGTGCGTAAATCTCATATACGCGGTCCCAGCCATTCCAGGAAGAAAACTCTCTTGTGATCAAGGTGTTGGAGGCAGTGCTGGACTTGGGAGACACGCAGTGAGTGAGTCGTGTTGCTCCCGGGGGGGTGGCAGGATCACGTGGGTCGGAGGGCTCGGTGAACTGGTTTGAATCTCCCTGGCTTGCATACTTCTCCCCCGCAGTCTCCGCTCAATCGCACTCCCAACGTATTGTAGAAAATCACCTGGAGCAGTGTCACTCGGCAGCAAGGATTCTGTTGCCGTGTCACTTTCGCATATCGGGAAAATAATTGCCTGTTGGTTTATCTATACGGAACTATGAGCACATGGGAAAGCGAACGACAAGCTGTTGCGCTCTCCCTCTTTGATGAGAATACTGATGTTTATGATTCAGCCACAATAACTGGGACCACACCTGGTGTTCTTGAACCCACTTTGAAACAAAATCTGAACAATTTGGAAAAGCTAGCCAAACGTGAGTTAAATAAATGGTGGGAGGTGACCTCTCTTACCAATTATGTTGAAGTTGGTTGTGTGCCCCGAGGTCTAAGAATATCCATAATTCCTACTTATGAGAACACAAATCCAGAACTTTTAGAAGAGTGGGCAAACTACATGGCCAAGACATGCAAAGGCATGTTGGAAATGCTAATAAAATACGCCAAAATAGACCTTGACAAAACAAGACAAGATTTAACAGTACTGCGTGCGGAATTAGACAAATACAAAGACAAAAAAGTACTGATTGACTTCCTAAAATCCCTGGAGGGTCATTTGAAAAGCTACAAGGACACCATCAAAGCCAAAAAACATTGAAAATTCCTCCGTGATAAGAAAGATTATGCGGACGGAAGAATACTAACATACGCCAAGCGTTTTGATTGGGCGCAACGTGATCGCCAATTCCTCCAAACTCCCAGACAAGATATAATATCCACAGGCTCCAGCTCAGATTTGAGCTCAGATACTGAAAAACAACCTCCATCTCCCCCTTTTGGGGTGCGCCCCCTAACCTTCTTGCACGAATTCCAAATGTTAAAGAAGCAGAAGGAACTGTCAACACAGGGGGCAATTGCCAACGAGGAAGGAGTAGGAAGAGGCCGAGGAAGATCAAGAAGAAAGGCCACAAACAAAAACAGAAATTGAGATTAACAAGAAGAGGAGGTAGATCCAAGTTTTGGCGTAAGAACAAACCAGACCCTACAGACATGGATAATTCTATTATTAATTTATCCAAACGTATTCTGACACCTGACGAGGAATCTATGCTTAAGCTAGGGTTATCTTTTTGTCCCACCACCGATTGGAATTATGTCAACACTCGCATTGATTTATTTTTATTTGTCAGGAAATTAAAACTGATGAAGCTATATGCAACGTCAAAACATAATGAACGAAGGCAGACGATGAATTTCAACTTGAACCCTATGCAACAATTGTCATCTGTCAATTTCTCAGTGGAAGAAGTTGAGTCCATCCTGGCAATACACGAACTTGAAACTGGTGGCAGCAGTTCAGCGGATGCGGATGCAGGCTCAACCCTAAGGAATTTAGGTTTCACTGTAGACATACCCTCTAAAAGTGGTCTTAAGATAAAGTCCAGATTCAATCCTAATGTGGCATTTGATAATATTGAAGCCTTTCATCAAGCCATGATTCACGAACTGGTCAAACTGAGGGGAGATCAATCTTATTGCATACGGGACAATCTTACTAAAGGCCAAAGGGATGCAATTAAAGACCTAATGGAAGATCCAACGATCGTGATAAAGCCCTCTGACAAAGGGGGGAACATTGTTGTATGGGATATTGAGAGTTACAGAATGGAAGCCACCCGCCAACTCACCGACAGTGAATGTTATGAAGTCACAATTGGGAAACTTACGACGATAAGACGGTTAATGTCTATCTAACTATGCTAAATAATTGGTGGAAACAAGGTCTTCTTGACGACGATGAACATAGATTTCTGAGAAACAACAATCCCAAAGTACCTTGTTTGTACTTTTTGCCTAAAGTGCACAAACACCCCACTAGACCACCAGGGAGGCCCATTGTTTCATCTAATGGGGGCCTATTGGAAAATACTTCTATTTTTTTGGACCATTTTTTGGCCCCATATGTCACAGATTTAAGATCGTACTGCAAAGACAGTTCTGAGTTCTTGAAACGTATTCATGACATTAAATGGGAGCAGGGGTATCAAATGATCTCTTTAGATGTATGCTCCTTGTATACATGTATAGACCAAAATAAGGGAGTAGAAGCATGCATGTATTATTTGAGAAGACAATGTATTGAGAAATGTGATCATATCATGATGCTAAGAGAAATGATGTTGTTTTGCCTTCAAGAAAACATTTTCCTATTTGAAAAAACTTTGTATAGGCAAAAATCTGGCACAGCAATGGGCACTTGCTTCGCCCCCAGCCTGGCGAATTTATTCCTGGGCTGGTGGGAGGAGCAAGTGGTATGGAGTGAACCCAATGAACAGTATACTGAACATGTGCCACTATGGCTTCGTTATATAGATGATCTCTTCATCATCTGGGATGGTGAGAGGGATCATGCCAGGAAATGTATCGATACATTGGCTAACAATAATCTCAATTTGAGTTTCACGCACACCATCAGTGACTCGACTTGCGAATTTCTTGACATAAGAGTATCTGTTAAAGATAACAAATTGGTAACTACCTTATTTCGCAAAGATACTGTGGTAATACCACCTTACATGCCCGTAGCCACCACCCCACCTCCCTGCTAAACAGTATCCCCTACGGGGAGTTACTGCGTGCATGCAGAAATTGTAGCACCGATGAAGCGTACAACAAAGAAGCCACGAATATGAAGCAACGTTTCAGACAACGTGGTTACCCTGAAAAGGTCCTTACTCAGGCACACACAATGGGGCCGATTCCGATCTCGGCCGGTAGGGCTCCGAATCGGATTCGGCTTTACCGGATCCGATTCGGAGCCCTGTTTCCCGACCGAACCGTACGCGGGTCCGGCCGAGCGAGTACGATGCGATTCGCCGACCGACTCGTCCGGGCGTCCCGACCGCTCCGACCGACTCGTTCCCGGCTCGAACCGCACCGACCGACTCGCTCGGACTCGACTCGCACCGCACAATGGAGACGTTCCCCGGCCGGGTAAGTACGATGCGCGCCGCGAGCAGTCCGACCGAGCCGCGCACTCCGGCTCGAAAGAGCTGTCGGAGCCGTACTTTGGGGGTCCGTGTCGGACCCCCTGTACGCGTAGCCGTGCGAGTCGCACACAGGGGGGACCTAGGGGTCCCCCCTACCTGTGCGTGTACAGCGCGAATCGCTTCGCCGCGTACCCGCTGTAGGGGGCGCACTTGTCCGCCTCGCACCCATTGAGTCAATGGGAGCCCGCGTACGCGTTGTACGACCGGCTCCCATTGACTTCAATGGGAGTCCGACCGAATCGTGTCCGATTGCATGCTTACGCATCGTACTCGTTCGGTCGGGCTGCTAGAGTCCGATTCGGTCGGAAATCTCTCCGGGTCCAGCTCGGTCGGAGAAATTTCCGGCCCGAATCGGAATCGACCCCTAAGTTGTTAAATGTAACACACACAGATGTTCTTTTTGCCCCTAGAGAATTGAAAACGAAAAATGTCGGTACAGGTAGCCCCCGTATGATAACGACATTTAGTGCAAGATCGAGTAAACTGAAAAATCTAATGAGGAAACATTGGGGCCTTGTAAAATCAGATCCCACAATAGGTAAAACTGTTGGGGATTTCCCTGTTGTAACTTATCGCAGACCAAAAACCTTAAAAGACAAATTGGTTCAGAGCTACCGCAACGCTGAACCTAGTATAACATGGATGCAAACCACACAAGGATTTCATAAGTGTAATGCCTGTAAGGCTGGTAAATCTATTTCCAGCTGCAGGACATACAAAATGCATAATGGCAAATACAAATGCATCAATAAATTTATTACATGCACTACTGAGTTCGTAGTGTATTTGTTGGAATGTCCATGTGGGTTACGTTATACAGGCAGCACAAAATTAGCCCTGAAGAAACGCATTTTGGAACATCAAAGAGCCATTACAAATATGGATTTTAATTATCCAGTATCTAGGCACTTCTATGGCGCACATAACAGCGATAGAAAACTTCTCAGTTTCTGTAGCATTGACAGGATCTACAAACACATTTGAGGGGGAGACCGTGAAAAAGAATTACGTATTCTCGAATCGAAATACATAATTGATCTTAACACAAGAACACCCTATGGTCTAAACAGGGAGGAAGAATTATGTACCCATATAGGTGTATAATGCACCTTGTGCTCATATCATCATGTCCGTTATTCATGAGAATCTTACATGGACTTTGGTCCTTTTAAACTTTTTCTAAACAGATAAACTTTCTTTCCTTTCCTTCACTTCTTGGGTGTCCTATTGAGGTAAGGGTCTTTCTTCCCTTAAAATTCTGATTTATAATTTTAATATAGGGTGCACTTTTCACTCAGGACCTGTAATTTAAGATGTTGGATCTTGGGGCACTTGCCCCCTTCGTTCCGTTATCAGGTACGGACCTACTGGAACCTAATTGGTACTAGGAATTTGTCCATGGATTGCATTAGCATACAGGGACATTAGAATTCCCTCGCACTAGGGTTCTTGTACTAATTAAGCCCTGTTGGGCACTTTATATTTTTCTCCCTCGTCCCGTTATAGGTCCTTAATATTACAGTTGGACACATGTATGTTATTCACACCCTTGCATTACACCGGAATGGCGCATATATATGCAACACACACTCCTTCACCTGTCACTGGCATTGTAATAAGAGGCTAATTTTGACAATATTTGAGATTTAAAGAGCAGCATCAAGTAACTCGTCTTTTATGAGTTCATATATAATTCATTTGTGCAGAATTGTTTAGTTACAAAACATGAATTTTGTGCCACTTGGTACTGATTACTATATGTTTTGAAAAGAATTTCATTCAATGAATTATAGGGTTCTGAAGATAGCGTTCCCCATACAATGTTATGTATAATCACGTGTCTCTGTGTATTGAGCATGAAACACGTATCGAATTCAACATACCATAATTTTGTAAATAAATATTTTTCATTTTGGAGGATTACAAATACGATAGGAATTGTGTGCCATTTTGGCATTGCCATTACATGCCAGATATTTCTTTCATTTCTATGAATTGAATTGATAACGGCGTTTCCGCAAAACAGCATGTATAATTATGTGGTTTGGTACATTGGAATATGAATTACATATTTAATTTAGCACAAAATGAATTATAAATTTGCAAGTATACATTTATGAAATTTTGAATATCTTGGTGATTGCTAGCCGCAATGTTTCTTCTATGTCCATCATGTCGTCATGAATACAAAATGGTGACTAAGGAAGGTTGTAACAACTTGACAAAGGCCGTCTTGCGGCTGAAACGCGTTGTTGTTGGCGATTAAATTACCCGTACCGAATCTGGTGTGCCGCCTCTTTCCTAACCTATGTATTGAACCTTGGATGTTTCGTGGCTGTCTGCCGCCACGGCTGGCACCGGCGCCTAAGGGCAGGCGAACGGCGTTCCTGGCAGCAGTTGGTGCGTAAATGTATTATTATGTATCAATGTATTTTATGTTTTTATGAAATCGTCATGTGTTTGACAAATATAAAATTATGAAGATTTTTAATAAGTATTTTTTATAATAAATAAATCATTTGTACAAATATATTTTATAGTTGGTTATACATCTTTATATAAAAATTGTAGTCTTGTCACTGTGTAACAAATATATAATCATACGCTGGGTATATAATAAGATTTTAATGACTTTTTTATATAGAACCTATATCACATGATCAGTTGAGGTTTTGGGGTTTTTGGAACAAGTGTTCTTTTTTATCAAGCGGAAAAGGGAATCCTTTCTTTTGGTGCTTTGCATACCCGTCCCTTTTCTTTGAGATCAGGGTTTCTCCCTCATAGTTGCGCATTGTGCTAGTACAGCTGGTTAGCTGGGGAGCCTTGTTGCTTCATAAATTCTTAGTATCATTGGTTGGTGTCCTAATTCGAATATGGATGCACTTAAAACATATGGTTTTTCTGAAGACTAATTCAACAAAATTGTTAATGGTACTTCTAGAAACATTAATACCATCACCATGAGTAATAGTGATGAGGAACAATGGAAAACAATTTGGAATTTAAAAAAGAAGGTCATAAGAACGGAATTACATGCAGATTTCCTTTTTGAATATTGTAAAAAAGGCATAATTTCGAAAGGCTTACAAATTAAGAATGAGCCGGGGCTTTTTATTAAGAACGAAAAGTTCATAGAGAATTGGACATTTATAGCTAATCGCTGCAGTCGCGATTGGATGCTATTAATAATAGAGACGGCGCATGAAGTTTTAATAATTGAAAAAAGGGAAATAGAAGATATGGAACAAAAATTGAAAGAGAATACATCCTTAGAAGATGCCAAAAGAAAGTTAGAAGAAATATAAGGCGATATTAATGGTTATAAAGAATACCTCTTAAATAAGAAATCAAATAAATTTAGAAAAGATATTAATAAATATAACATTGAACACGATTATCCATATCTCCAGAAAGATTTTTATGATAAACCAAGGGAAGAATACCCCTATAAAAACAGTTGGCAACAGAATAGAAGAACATACTCAAAGAAAAGAGTGACCTTTTTTGACACCTCCTATACAAGCTCAGATTCAGACAATGATCTTAACACAGAGGGTAGACCCAACAAAGATATGGATTCAGTCCCTGGCCCAAGTAGAGAGAATCTCTCTTTTTTAGAACAACGCCAGGCAATGTACAGCCAGAACAACAGAGGGAAAGGGCGTGGGAGAGGTGGTTTCTACCCTCAGAATCAGACTCAGAAAAGAACTTATATGAAAAAAAGGAGTCAGAAGAACTGGGAGTGACCAAAAAGGCACCCATTATTAATTTGTCTAAAAAAGTTTTAACAGCAGATGAAATATGTGTTTTAGAATTAGATTTAGGTTTCGCTATTTCTGCTCCAATCAATAAATTTAATCTAGAACGAGACTTACGTGGTTTCTTCCGTAAAATAAGACTTAATACATTTTTTGAAGGTAAAGAAAAAATAAATACGGAAAACAAATCAGGCCTAAAAGCTAAATCTACATGGACACCGTCCATATAAATGGTCACTAAAGATATAGAGACCTTCGAAAAAGTAATAGAAAAAGGAGTAGAAGATTTATTAGATAAAAAGGCATGGGTGAACAATAATCTCTCTAAACAACAGCGTAGTGCTTTACAGGAGTTGGAACACTGTACAGAAATCACTATCAAACCTGGAGATAAAGGTTGAAGTATTGTCATTTTAGATACAAAAGATTATGACAACCGAATAGGAGTTATTTTGAATAATGATCTACACTATAACAAATCTAGCAGACAGGATTGGAATACTTTAAAGGAACATGTAGAGAATCTTTTAAAATTCGCTAGGGAAGACAATATTATTTGTCAAGATGAATTTAATTTCCTATACAATGAGAGTCCCACTATACCAGCACTTTATGGACTTCCGAAGGTCCACAAAGCCATAAATAATCCACCCATGCGGCCAATAGTCTCTAGCATTGATTCTATTACAGAACCTCTTAGTAAATACGTGGATAGGTTTTTACAACCTCTCGTTGTCCAAAAGAAGGCTTACATTAAGGATACCACAGCTATAATACGTAAGGTAGAAAATATCCTTTTTAATGTAGAGAAACAATGGCTTGTGACTTTAGATATTGAGGCCCTTTACACAAACATACCTCAAGATGCGACTATCGAGATGGTAAAGGGCCTCCTTGTAAACGAAAATGGAGACTTATCCCCACATTCTACTTTTATAGTGGAATGTGTGGAGATTATTTTAAAAATAACATCTTTCTGTATAATGCATATTTCTACAAACAAGTAAAAGGGACCAGCATGGGAGCCACATGCGCTTTAAGTCTAGCATGTTTGTATGTTTCCTCCTTTGAGGATAAACACATTTTTAATGAATTGGCCCCATTTTATGAGAATGTAACAAACTGGTCCCACTATATGGACGATATCTTTTTTGTATGGCAGGGATTTAGAGAACTGTTTGATACTTTTATCCAATAGTTTAATCTTGGAGATGAAAATCTCAAATTCACCTCCTCAATAGACAATGATAGTTGCGATTTTCTAGATATTAAGATTAAAAACAATTGTGACAATAGAGACCAACTATGTACTTAGAATCTTTTCAATGTTTTTTAATTCATTCAGATTAAATTGAAAAGTCTGTTTGTCCTGAAGAAGGTGGAGTGTCACCGAAACGCCGCGCCGACAGTTGTCTTCTGAACCATTGCAGAATTGGTTTTTTAGAGCTTGTTTTTTCTGCACATGTATTATTATGTATTTTATGTTTTTATGAAATCATCATGTGTTTTTAATGATCTCCGTCTCTCCCCAAAACTCTCCAAACCCCAACGACGTCTTTTTCATACAGCATTGGCCACCGCAAAAATTTGTATCTTACGTCATTGGAAATCCACATCTCCTCCTTCACAAGAAGAATGGCTGACAACTATGATACACACAGCATCACACGAAAAAGTGATTTACAACCTCCAGAATCAAACTGACATATTCCTTCAGGTTTGGTCACCTTTCTTGAATATGAATAGTGGTATTGATATTGATGTTAATACCCCCAATGCTACTATTTCTCTACCTTAGTCCAATTATATTCTTCCCCTTTTTACCCTTTACTCTTTCCCACCCCTGGTTATCTTATCCTATCTTATCTTATTCTATCTTATCCTATCTTATCTTATATTATCTTACCCTATCTTATCTTATCTTCTCTTCCCTTATCTCACGTCATATTATACTATTTAATATCTAACTTCTTTCCTATACCTGTCCACATTATTATCTCAAAACCCCCTTTTTTTCTCCCCTTTTTCTTATTCTTATATTTATTCAATTCTTTATTTACGTATTTATTCACATATATATATTCTATTTTTTAACAAATAGTACTTATCACCTAAATATATTTCTGCTTATAATGTATTCATTTCTCTACTATGAATTGTTATATGTTGAATGCTATTATCATTATTGTTCCTGTGATGAATTTTTACAAAAATGCTAATATAAAATTACAAAATAAAAAAAATTATTAAACAATTACGGTATTCTGAAGGTGGAGTTGTATGCCAAACCCACGGACCGAAATACAATGTTGCACTATACAAGTAACCATCCGTTAAGTCAAAAAGACAACATTCCATATGGCCAATTTCTTAGGATCCGACGTAATTGCACTAATATTAAGGACTTTGATTTTCATGCCAAAAAATTAATTACTAAGTTTACCAGCAGAGGATATCCTAAAAACTAGTTAAAAGAGCGTATAAAAGAGCAAAATACTACAATAGGGACTCTTTTTTTGAAATCAAGAATAAAATTACAGATAGAAGTAAACAACCCATCACATTTGTAACTAATTTTACTAATATCAGTAATAAAATAAAAATCTGGTTAATCGAAACTGGAATCTTCTGAACACAAAAAATAGTGCTACATTACCGAAACCGGTTTTCTTGTATAGAATCAACCGCACTATTAGAAATTGTCTAGTTCACACACACAGACTGAACAATGAGAGTAAGCAATTGAGCATTATGGACAGTCTCCCTTTAAAAGGGAATTTTCCGTGTAGTTCATGTAGTAACTGTAGCAGTATCATAAGAGGATCTAATATAGAACACAATGGCAATACACATGCAGTGAGAAACTTGGTAAATTGCAGAACTAAAAATGTCATCTATCTGATAGTGTGCCCCTGCAATAGGGTGTACATAGGAGAAACGTCCTGAGAAATCAGAACAAGATTAAATGAGCAAGGATCCGCCATTAGGACTAAAAAGAAGAATGCTCCACTTGTAGACCATTGGGTGGAACAAAATCATAAAATAAGCGAGTTGAAATGGTGTGTAGTGGAAATCGTTCAAGCCAATATACGTGGCGGTGACATGGCAACTAAACGCAAAAAGAGAGAACAATTCATGTTGAAATTTAATACATTTAAAAATGGTCTAAATAGCAAGGAAGAATGGGAGCGGCTGATCTAATTAGATTTTGTCCTTGTCTCTCTATATATAAATAAAAAACTGTTTAAGAGTATTGCTTTGGGAGTGGTTTATGTTAGGATTTGATTGATCCATATCCCAGTGATATTGCACTGTTTTTGCGCCATAGTATACATTTCTCACAAGAAACCTATTTAAAGATGGCCGCCAAATCTTGTTGTCAGGCTAATATTTTTGTTGTCAGGAAAATACGTTAACGTGAGTAAAATAGACAGTAGTTTTAAAACTTTAGGTTGGATATTTAGATATATCCGTATTGCGAAAGTTCGCTAATCTAAAGAAGGATACTTTTAAATGTAGTAAAACATTCCACTGCCCTTTGAGCGCTTATTGTTTAAGAACTGACAGGCGAAGATCCATTTAAATATGGCCGCCGCTTTTTCCGACACTTCTAAACAATTTAGGTTGCCGGTATGACGCAATTTCCGGTTTAGTGCGATAAAAGGAGGACCCGCGGCATCCCGCACATGAGTACGGGAACAGAGCATGCCGATACGACGCTGGAAAACTGCATTAAAATTAAATAGGTAAGCAGGGACGGGGAGGTATTTTGAATTACTCTTGAATCTCTTTTGAAATAATGAGTCCTTGCCATTTATTTCCACTGGATTGCAAAGCGGTTTACATTCAAATTGGAGCGGTTTGGGTTTAGAATAGGTTAGGATTAAAAAATGCTCACAACTTAATTGAGTAGGAAAACAACTATTTATTGTAAGATGACTTTGCATATTGGAGTATTATTAGAGTAACAACAGAGTTAGTATTTTAAAATAGACGCTATTAATATGTGATCTTTTAGACACAAAATCAACATAAAATTGATTATATGTTTTTATACACAGTAAGATCCCTAAAGAATTAATACAGCGCCGTAACCTGCAGATTGAATAAAGCAGGAGGCAACATTGTTCTGGGTTGCCAGGTAAGAAGTTTTATTAAATACAGGGAAATTCATGCATCTTGATGATGCTGGTGTTTAATTCACGTATGAGTCCAAGTCCATGCATGGACTTTGAGTATAAAATAATAATAATACTCTAATCACCTGAAAACTGAGGTGTGAACCCTTTTCCAATTAGTTAAAAGAGAGAGTTGTAACTGATACATAGTTCATGTTTTTACCTCTCTCTAGAATTGAAGTTCTAAAATTGAAAAAATACATGGAACACACTCTCTGGATCTGACTGTATTAATTTAAAGAGCAGTTGATAGAGGTGGGTCCTGATCATGTTTTATGTGGAATATTTTTAATCATTGATTTGAAGAGTGACATTACACTAAATCCACTAAATTCTCCTCTAACAGATTTTAATCTGGAAAACCATCAGTTTCCTGGGTCAGTTTTTGGCGATTGATAGCAGGAGATAACTAAACTTTGTGTCTCCCCATAGACTATTAGGTATGTTTTATTTTTTGTATTTTTGTTAACCATCAGCTAGTTTAATGATCATGTGATATATGTGTATTGGGAGGATATATACTATATACTGTTTTGGATCATGAGACTATAATACTGTTACTTAAAAGATGTACTGTATGCAATAGAGACCAACTATGTACTTAGAATCTTTTCAATGTTTTTAATTCATTCAGATTAAATTGAAAAGTCTGTTTGTCCTGAAGAAGGTGGAGTGTCACCGAAACGCCGCGTCGACAGTTGTCTTCTGAACCATTGCACAATTGGTTTTTTAGAACTTGTTTTTTCTGCACATGTATTATTACGTATCAATGTATTTTATGTTTTTATGAAATCGTCATGTGTTTTTAATGATCTCCGTCTCTCCCCAAAACTCTCCAAACCCCAACGTCGTCTTTTTCATACAGCATTGGCCACCGCAAAAATTTGTATCTTACGTCATTGGAAATCCACATCTCCTCCTTCACAAGAAGAATGGCTGACAACTATGATACTCACAGCATCACACGAAAACGTGATTTACAACCTCCAGAATCAAACTGACATATTCCTTCAGGTTTGGTCACCTTTCTTGAATATGAATAGTGGTATTGATATTGATGTTAATACCCCCAATGCTACTATTTCTCTACCTTAGTCCAATTAAGTTCTTCCCCTTTTTACCCTTTACTCTTTCCCACCCCTGGTTATCTTATCCTATCTTATCTTATTCTATCTTATCCTATCTTATCTTATATTATCTTACCCTATCTTATCTTATCTTCTCTTCCCTTATCTCACGTCATATTATACTATTTAATATCTAACTTCTTTCCTATACCTGTCCACATTATTATCTCAAAACCCCCTTTTTTTTCTCCCCTTTTTTCTTATTCTTATATTTATTCAATTCTTTATTTACGTATTTATTCACATATATATATTCTATTTTTTAACAAATAGTACTTATCACCTATATATATTTCTGCTTATAATGTATTAATTTCTCTACTATGAATTGTTACATGTTGAATGCTATTATCATTATTGTTCCTGTGATGAATTTTTACAAAAATGCTAATAAAAAATTACAAAATAAAAAAAGATTAATTAACAAAACGGTATTCTGAAGGTGGAGTTGTATACCAAACCCACGGACCGAAATACAATGTTGCACTATACAAGTAACCAACCGTTAAGTCAAAAAGACAACATTCCATATGGCCAATTTCTTAGGATCCGACGTAATTGCACTAATATTAAGGACTTTGATTTTCATGCCAAAAAATTAATTACTAAGTTTACCAGCAGAGGATATCCTAAAAAACTAGTTAAAAGAGCGTATAAAAGAGCAAAATACTACAATAGGGACTCTTTTTTTGAAATCAAGAATAAAATTACAGATAGAAGTAAACAACCCATCACATTTGTAACTAATTTTACTAATATCAGTAATAAAATAAAAAATCTGGTTAATCGAAACTGGAATCTTCTGAACACAAAAAATAGTGCTACATTACCGAAACCGGTTTTCTCGTATAGAATCAACCGCACTATGAGAAATTGTCTAGTTCACACACACAGACTGAACAATGAGAGTAAGCAATTGAGCATTATGGACGGTCTCCCTTTAAAAGGGAATTTTCCGTGTAGTTCAAGTAGTAACTGTAGCAGTATCATAAGAGGATCTAATATAGAACACAATGGTAATACACAAGCAGTGAGAAACTTGGTAAATTGCAGAACTAAAAATGTAATCTATCTGATAGTGTGCCCCTGCAATAGGGGGTTCATAGGAGAAACGTCCTGAGAAATCAGAACAAGATTAAATGAGCATAGATCCGCCATTATGACTAAAAAGAAGAATGCTCCACTTGTAGACCATTGGGTGGAACAAAATCATAAAATTAGCAAGTTGAAATGGTGCGTAGTGGAAATCGTTCAAGCCAATATACGTGGCGGTGACATGGCAATTAAACGCAAAAAGAGAGAACAATTCATATTGAAATGTAATACGTTTAAAAATGGTCTAAATAGCAAGGAAGAATGGGAGTGGCTGATCTAATTAGATTTTGTCCTTGTCTCTCTATATATATATAAAAACTGTTTATGAGTATTGCTTTGGGAGTGGTTTATGTTAGGATTTGATTGATCCATATCCCAGTGATATTGCACTGTTTTTGCGCCATAGTATACATTTCTCACAAGAAACCTATTTAAAGATGGCCGCCAAATCTTGTTGTCAGGCTAATATTTTTGTTGTCAGGAAAATACGTTAACGTGAGTAAAATAGACAGTAATTTTAAAACTTTAGGTTGGATATTTAGATATATCCGTATTGCGAAAGTTCGCTAATCTAAAGAAGGATACTTTTAAATGTAGTAAAACATTCCACTGGCCTTTGAGCGCTTATTGTTTAAGAACTGACGGGCGAAGATCCATTTAAATATGGGCGCCGCTTTTTCCGACACTTCTAAACAATTTAGGTTGCCGGTATGACGCAATTTCCGGTTTAGTGCGATAAAAGGAGGACCCGCGGCATCCCGCACATGAGTACGGGAACAGAGCATGCTGATACGACGCTGGAAAACTGCATTAAAATTAAATAGGTAAGCAGGGACGGGGAGGTATTTTGAATTACTCTTGAATCTCTTTTGAAATAATGAGTCCTTGCCATTTATTTCCGCTGGATTGCAAAGCGGTTTACATTCAAATTGGAGCGGTTTGGGTTTAGAATAGGTTAGGATTAAAAAATGCTCACAACTTAATTGAGTAGGAAAACAACTATTTATTGTAAGATGACTTTGCATATTGGAGTATTATTAGAGTAACAACAGAGTTAGTATTTTAAAATAGACATGCTATTAATATGTGATCTTTTTAGACACAATATCAACATAAAATTGATTATATGTTTTTATACACAGTAAGATCCCTAAAGAATTAATACAGCGCCGTAACCTGCAGATTGAATAAAGCAGGAGGCAACATTGTTCTGGGTTGCCAGGTAAGAAGTTTTATTAAATACAGGGAAATTCATGCATCTTGATGATGCTGGTGTTTAATTCACGTATGAGACCAAGTCCATGCATGGACTATGAGTATAAAATAATAATAACACTCTAATCACCTGAAAATTGAGGTGTGAACCCTTTTCCAATTATTTAAAAGAGAGAGTTGTAACTGACACATAATTCATGTTTTTACCTCTCTAGAATTGAAGTTCTAAAATTGAAAAATACATGGAACGCACTCTCTGGATCTGACTGTATTAATTTAAAGAGCAGTTGATAGAGGTGGGTCCCGATCATGTTTTATGTGGAATATTTGTAATCATTGAATTGAAGAGTGACATTACACTAAATCCACTAAATTCTCCTCTAACAGATTTTAATCTGGAAAACCATCAGTTTCCTGGGTCAGTTTTTGGCGATTGATAGCAGGAGATAACTAAACTTTGTGTCTCCCCCATAGACTATTAGGTATGTTTTATATTTTATTTTTTGTACTTTTGATAACCATCAGCTAGTTTAATGATCATGTGATATATGTGTATTGGGAGGATATATATTATATACTGTTTTGGGACATGAGACTATAATACTGTTACTTAAAAGATGTACTGTATGCAATAGAGACCAACTATGTACTTAGAATCTTTTCAATGTTTTTTAATTCATTCAGATTAAATTGAAAAGTCTGTTTGTCCTGAAGAAGGTGGAGTGTCACCGAAACGCCGCGTCGACAGTTGTCTTCTGAACCATTGCACAATTGGTTTTTTAGAATTTGTTTTTTTCTGCACATGTATTATTATGTATCAATGTATTTTATGTTTTTATGAAATCCTCATGTGTTTGACAAACATAAAATTATGAAGATTTTTAATGAGTATTTTTTATAATAAATAAATCATTTGTACAAACATATTTTTTGGTTGGTTATACATCTTTATGTAAAAATTGTAGTCTTGTCACTGTGTAACAAATATATAATCATATGCTGGGTATATAATAAGATTTTAATGACGTTTTTATATAGTACCTATATCACATGATCAGTTGAGGTTTTGGGGTTTTTGGAACAAGTGTTCTTTTTTATCAAGCGGAAAAGGGAATCCTTTCTTTTGGTGCTATTACAACTACCTGCCATCGTTTTGCCGTGACAGCCTTATATTGTTTACTTAAAATAGTAACTAGTGCTTGATCTCTAGGTTTTTTCTCAAGTGCTGTTCTCAACTCCCGATTAGCCACAGTACAGTAATGATCAAACCAGCCATGTTGCTTATTAGGAGGGCATACCGGTTTAAGGAGGGCGTTTTTCACACTGGAGCAGGGCTCATTAAATGCTCCCACAAATCGGGGTGCACTGTTCTCTTCCGACAGGCAAACTTCCACTAGTCTAATATTCTTTTTTAGAATTGCTTCTTGAGTCTGGGCAGATTACGCATTTTCCATATCAACTTTAAGTTATCCGTGGAGGGTTGAAGGTTACTAGCCCCATTCCCTCTCTTATGCACTTTCCTTAGAACCATTGAGAGAGCAACCTCAGGAGGATTGTGATTGCTAAAGGTAGATAAAACAACAGATCCATACTTCAAAACCTCCTCCAAACTCCTGGTGACAAATATATAATCAATCGTGGAGGGTGCCCCTCTACCTTTATATGTTATTTGGGCAATAATATCTTTCCCTGCAGTTTCCATTATGTCCAAAAAATCAAGGGATGCTACTATCATCTCCAACTCCTGGCTTCTTGGATCCAACCCTCCCCCGGTAGGAGCAGGAGTATTTTGACATGTAGGGAAACGAACGTTGAAATCGCCAGCAAGACACAAATACAGTACCTGACCTTGGGTAGCAACCTTGTCAGATAACTTAGTAAGATAGTTGGATTATTCTAAAAACTTTGGATTAGGTACACTGACAAAATCGTTGTTATAAAAGTTAACCAGGTTAAGATTAAGATGGGCTCTTAAAACCTGAAAGCTAGTAGTATCTGTTTCCCGAACATCTACGTGGCCACTTAGAGCTATATTAAACCACACTGTCAGCCCTCCAGCTGCTCGGCCGCAACGTGATTTAATAGCTGGGGTACTATAACATTGAAATCTATCAATACAAGAAGGCACAACCTCCCATGTCTCCTGCAGCATGATCATGTCGTAGCTTTTGGGAAATGAAAGCCAATCAGGCAAACATAACTTAGAGCGAAGCCCTGCCACATTCCAGCTCACAATTCGTATTGGAAAACTTTTAGCAGGGGAAGCAAAAACAATAGGGTTAACAGCCAGGGGAAAGCTAGGCAATGAATGCTCAGGGGCCACAGTCGCTGGTAGTAATTCAACATCTTCCAAACTATTAAGTACATCAAACCTGTTTGTGCAGGTTAATGGATACATTTTCCTGGAGAAGGCGTCTAGAAAAGGCCGTGGTACTGCAGGCTTGTAAAAATAACCAAGGGGTAGTGACACAATCTGAGAATGACTTGCTCTCTTTAATGACCAGACAAGCCGAATAAAGATTAAAGACAAGTATGATATAGGATTCTGGAGCCTCTAAAAGGAATTAGGAATCAGGATCATAGATCCACCCTCACGAGCCACTGCATGGAATAGGACTGAGATCGATTTGAAATTCCATGCTCTTTTCAGTGCTTTGAGAGTTGGTAAGAGAGAACTTAATTTAAACAGAGCAGAAGTCTATTGAATGATGAATTTGAAGTCAGTAGAACTTGGGCTCAATATTGATCCTGAATTGTATCATACATGTGGGATGTTATGGTTTGAACAGAAGTTGCCACATTGTGATAATTCAGTTCATGACCTTCTGAAACATTGATGTTCTTTTTATTGCTAGGTTTTATGACATCATTGTAATGTACTTGAATAAATAGATGTATTAGGAATAAGGATGTATCAATTTTGGCTCATAAATGAATTTTTTATTTAAGTATAATCTTTTGGGGGGGCATGGTCAAGCAACATGATGGAGTAGACGTCTTGGTGTGGGGCTTCATGGGGCCTGAACAAATCCTGCAATAATCTGGCTTCCCTGTGCTCCTTCGAACCTGCAAACTGCATCATAACTATCCCTGGCAGCGGGGGCCCTTCAGTCTGAGGGTCCCGCTGTCACAGATAACGTTCCTCAACTTAATGAAGCTGCAGCGGTGAGACGTGATGGGCCCGGTCAAAATGGCGGCGTGGTGCTCTGCGACTATTGAGGAGTGCCGTCTGGGGCCGCGGAGCACCAGGCGGGGACACAGGTGCTCCTCCAGTGGTCTGGCAACACTGGGCCCCTGCTGGCTAGGACACCCATCAGTTGGCTCGGCTGGAGGTGCGGCGCGGAGGAGCTGAGGTGAGTGGGCAGCCTGCTTCATGGTGTGGCCGTGCGAGGAGCTTGGAACTGATCGTACCCGAGTGGGCCCCTCTCCTGCTTGACTGTCAGGCGCATATCGGCACCCGGGGAAAGAGAGGCGATCACCCGCGGTTGGAGCGGGGGTACGGTGGGGAGTGCTCTCTGTCTGTCCCACAGGTTGCTGGCTTTTGCCTGCCATGGCTGGCCTGGCTGGGTCAAGATGGCCTTGAGCCGCGATCCTGCTCCCCTGGGGAGATGACTCAGGGGCTGCATGAAGGGCCGGGAGAGGATGCATAGTGACTCCCATGGCCCAGAGGAATGCAACTGGCTTGGAGGCAACGCAGCGGGGCCAAACTGGAGCCTGCCCTATTGGTGTTGTGAGGCCCATGTGATGTAGAGGTTGCTCCCTGCTGGTGGATGGCTATCCGGTGCCCCAGAGACTGACTGAGCTGATATCACTGGGGCCGGTGTCCATCACTGTTGGACTCCTGTTGAGTGCTGTGGCCTCTGGGAACTGAACGCGTGGTCTGCGTAACCTGCCCCCATCACGCTTGAGACACGGAAGGGGCTACGAGACAATATTGTGAGAGGGTTACTGCAGACAACGATTGGTGGTGCCTGTGGTCCTGCAAGGGGGCCTTAATCCTCAGAACCCTACCTACGATGAGCGATCCCTGCCCCCTGCGGTCTCTACCGAGTAAAACAATTTACTGATGGTCGCCTCTTGCTCTCCATTGGAGAAACAACCGGGTAGCGATTTCCGATGGCCGCAACAGGTCCTCTGTCTGGGGTGACACTTTGTCTGTCTTCCTAGGTGGCCACCCTCTATGGGGGCTTCAGAATTGAGGACAAGGCTATGGCCTGGGTGCACCCTTGAGAGGTGGTGTGGCCCCTGAGAAGTCTGGCCCTCGCGCAGTGCTGGGCCTGCCTGGACACACTGGATAGACACCCCATGATCCATGTATGAAACTGCTGCGAGAGTGAGGAGTCCATTTGGCGACAACCCTGTGTTTCTGACTCCGCTGCCCCGGTTGTCGCCTGCCCCACATAACAAGGCAACAGGATTCGTGAACACCAATGGTGAAGGACAAGGTTCTGAAACCCCTTCACCAGGGGAAGATAGATAAATTCACTAAAGCAGTAGACGGTGTCCCTGACCAGGACCCATCCCCTTTGCTACCTGATAACGCTGCCCTATTGAATGCAATCCAGCAGTCCAGAGTGACATTAGAGGCCCGAATTGGAGAAGTACGTTCTGAAGTATCACTGCTTTGCCAAGACCTCTGTGCTGTGGCAGACCGAGTCACGGAGATGGAAGGTAGAGTGACTGAATTGGAGGATATCTCGCAGTCTATGGGAGCTGACCTCAAAGAGGTACAGGCGTGTGGATGATGTTAAAAATTGTGCAAAGAGGAACAACTTACGAATAGTAGGTTTTCCAGAAGGAGTGGAAGGGTCCAATATGGGGAATTTTAAAAGAAAATGGATCAGACTCACGTTTAAAGATGAAAACCTCTCCACCTGCTTTGTCATAGAGTCAGCGCACAGTGCTTTGGCAGCAATGCTGCCACTGGGAGCCCCCGCAAGGGCGATCATTCTCCGTCTACTTAATTTTCAAGATTGTGATATGATACTTTGGGAAGCAAGAAAAATGGGCAAAATCAAATATGAATCCTCCAATATCATGATTTTCGCTGATTACTCATGGGAGGTCCAGAAGCGGAGATGGACATTTGACTCAGTAAAGGCAAAGATTAGAATGTTACAAATGCATGCTCCTCTTTCCGGCTAAATTGAAAGTGATTTGATTTGATTTGAAAGTAATTTACAAAGACAAAACACATTTCTTTACTACACTGGAAGAAGCTTGGAGCTGGCTGGAGGAGAGGCCACAGCTTGAACAATCACAAACCAAGGAAGAGGCCTCTGGGGAGGCAGTTCATTTTGGGGCCAGGCCCAAGAAATGGGACATGCCATGCAAAAGGGGAGCATCCTGAAAGGCGGCAGAGCACGATCTTTGGGATGGTTTGACAGTCGTAGGGCGATTGGAGGCCATTCTACGGACTCGGATGAGAACCTGGGGAGGCAGGAGAGACGGAGATCCAACCCGGGTGAAGATGATAAGCCGGATCGGAAACCATGAGCTTGAACACCGATCAGAGGAATGTACATCCTGCTGAACTTGAATATACTGAGATCTGAAGGGGATCATGATGAAACCAACAATGAGGCTCGATGGACACACGGAAGGACTACTAGGCTTGGGGGGGGGGTCAAGTGGAGGTAGCATATTGGTCCTATGAGAGGGGACCTACTCCTTTAATTCTTCCAAGCCACCCTCCAACTTATACTTTGCAGTTCGGAGTAGGTGAACGAACATAAAGCCACCACTTTCAGGGGTGGTTGGCATTGATTTTGCTTGTAGTGTTCTAGGGGACTGAATTGCTGGGGGGGGGGCAACAGCCATCTAATATTTCCTGTTGAGTGATTTGTTGTTATTTTATGACTTTCTACACTTGCAGGGGACCTTGGGAGGGAAGGGAGGGTGGGTTACATGTTCGGGGGTATTAGAGGTAACAGTTTGGGAAGTGACATCACAGAAGCATCGGGCCGCACACGGCCCCTGTAAGGGCACCACACACCATGGCGAGCAACAACTTGTGAGAGGGCAGCATTTCCATTCTATATTGTCCAATATATGATAGTTAAAACACTGGTAGACATCAGGACTTTGTCTGTCCTTTCCTTGAATGTCAATGGCCTCAGGAACAAAATTAAGAGGGACATGGTGGCCCAATATATCAGACGTCTACACCTAATGTGATTCTCCTACAAGCGACCCATCTTAAGGAAATGCATTGTGAAATCTTAGGGTGAGGAGCCTACAACACACTTGCACACGCGGGATACACTTCCGGGTCAAATGGAGTAGCCATCCTGATTAAGAAGTATCCACCCTTCCATGTGTCTAAAATATGGACGGATCCACTGGGGAGGTACATGGGAGTACAGGGGCTTTGGGGCGGAACAGATGTCATATTGGTCGTTGTGTTTATGCATCTCCCAGCCTATAAGCTCCTACATTGGAAAAGCTAGCTGAGGTATAATTGGAGGCAGATTCTCCACTCCATATCATGGGAGGAGATTTCAATGATGTAATGGCACCTGAAATGGATAGGACACGCTCCTGGGATACTGTCACATAACTCACCCTCCAGTCCCTCTTCATGGCTTCCTTGGGTCTTTCTGACCTCTGGCGGTGTGCACATCCTAAGGAGCAGAAATACCCCTATTACTCTGGAGCTCATAAAGTGTTCTCCCATTTAGATTATTTCTTTGTACCGGTGGGGGAAATTGGAACTATACACCAAGCGGAATATTTGGCCCGGGGCCTTTCATATCACTCCCCTCTGCTGGTGAAACTGGGTCAAAAGTGTAGGGAAGGGTCAGGTTGGAAACTTAATGCGTTGGACTTGAGAGAACGGGAAGTGGGAGTCGGCCTGAGGGTGGACTTTAAACTACTTTCAGGAGAACGAAAAATCTGTCAACTTCAAACTTGTCCTTTGGGAAGCTTATAAAACGGTCTTCCGGAATAGTGCCCAGAACCTTATAGCACGAAAAAAAAGAAGGGCAATTGGATCCATAGAGGAGCTTGAGAGTAAACTGTTGGAGTTGGAGGAGACCTTAGGCCCAGATCCCGATCCTCCCACTCTCAGACAGTTAAATCTCCTGAGAGATGAGTATCGAACCTTAGAAGGGACCAGAACTCAAATGTTGGCCTCCTTGCATTGCTTGTATGACACCGGCAACAAGGCCGGAAATCGCCTTGCTTGGTTGGGTAGGCGGGAAATGGAAGCTTGATGGGTGCACCGGATAGTGGGCCCTGAGGGGGATTGTGTTGAGACGGACGAGCCATAGTTGGACATTTTGCTCGCTATTACGAGGGTTTCCATAAAGCCCAGCCGCTAAAGACATGGCCCCGCATTGAACATTATCTGGAGCCTATAACTACCACAGTTCTAGAAGCCAAGACTAGCACGGCACTTGATGCCGAGTTCATGCTGGCGGAAGTCCAAGCTGCTATAGCCAAACTTAAATCTAATAAAACCCGGGACCAAATGGGATTCCCGCAGGATTCTACAAATGGTAGTCAGGGCTACTGGGACCCCACCTATTGAACTTGTTTATAGGAGACAAAAGGGGTGCTCTTCCTCCAGATCTTAGGTGGGCGGTAATAGTGGTAATTCCCAAAGAGGGTAAGCCTAGAGAGCGTTGCGATTCATATTGTACAATCGTCTTACTTAATATTGAAGTTAAAATCCTGGCTACTATATTGGCCTACAGACTCCTGCAGGTTATTACACCCTTGATACATAGGGATCAATCGGGCTTCATGCCTGGTAGATTGACCCGATATAACCTTCGCAGAACACAAAATTGGCTAAATGAAATAAAGGATTGGCTAGATCCACACATCTTTCTCGCACTTGACGCTGAGAAGGTGGTTGATGCGATTCACTGGCTCTTTCTTGATTGTACCCTAGTTAAATTCGGCTTTGGTCCCGCTACAGGAGATGGATTAATCTATCATATCAAGCCCCAGTGGCGATGGTCTGGGTCAACGGGGTAGTGTCAGCAGAGTTCCCCATCGGTAGAGGCACTAGGCAGGGATGCCCCTGTCCCCTCCTTTTCGCTCTCACTGTAGTCCCTAGACTGTGCTGCGCATGACCACCCTAGAATCTGAGTTTTCAGAATTGCTGAAGAGTCCGAAACAGAAGAAAAGATTTCGCTTTAAGTAGATGATATCCTGCTTTATTTGATGGACCCTGTGCTGTCCCTCCTCTCAACATTTCAACTATTTGAGGAATATGGGAGTTACTCGGGTAATAGTATAAATTGGGACAAGTCAGTGCTTTTCTTCCCACAGAGTGGGCTGGAGGTACCTCTACTCCTGCGCCGCTTGACAATCACTATGCTTGGGTTCAAATATCTGGACATATTCATGACATTAGAGAGGGAAACTTGCTATACGCACAACCTTGGGAGGGTGATACGATCATGTCGGGAGGAAATGGAACGATGGAAAAAGTTGCCTCTCACACTGATGGGAAGGGCAGCCAAGTTTAAAATGATTCTCTGCCTGAATTGCTTTACGCCCTGCAGAACACCTATTATAGGATTCCACCCGAGACTTTTCAGCTGATAGACCGCCGAACTTCCATTAGACCCTACATTTCTTATCCTGGGGATCCCTAATGACATTGAATTACTAAGGGCTCAGCTACTGCTCTGCTGCCTTGGCCTTATTGTAGCCACAAGAGATATCGCTCGACAATTGGGAGCAGGAGAATGCCCAACCTTGCAAGAATGGAAACGGCGTATGGACATATACAAGATGGCAAAAAAACTACTTACACGTCCAGGGGATGCCTCAGAAAATTCCAATAGGTGTGGGGTAAATGGCTACAATATTACTCCCTGGAGCTCTAAGAGAATGGTGGGTGAGAAAGAACGGTTATGCCCTGAGAATGAAGGGAAATTCCGCTAAATGCTGCATTGTCATTCAAACAGTGGTGCCGAGCCCTGTAGAGAACTGGATGCAGACTGTTTTGTGTCTTGGGAGGGTTGGGGGGTGGAATATGGTTGTCCTACATTGAGATTTGGTAACATCTATGATAGGGGGCAGTGATTCTGAAATATAGCAGAATGAATAGCATTGTTTATGAAGCATAAAACTGGCTATCTTCAAAATAATTATTTTGTAATCTATGAAGGTTAAATTTGGTAACTATCTTCATCAATCTTTGGAATGAGAATATAAATCCATTTATGATTTAGGAAAGAATTTTTGTTGTCAAATTTTGTAATTGAAATACAGTTTGGATATAGGCATGACATGTATTTACATGCGGGTATATATTGCGTCTTATTACATGCCACTGATTTCGACATGAATGCAAAACGTATTTGAATTTAAAATGATGAATGTGATCAAGGGCAGAGCCAACAGCCATGCTGTTGGGAAGCAGAGCTCTCGACTCCTCAACCAACCTGTATTGCTTGCTGACATCTAACTTGTTCCAATCCCCGCAAACGTAAGGCACAGTTTGTTAAATGGTGTGGGAGATGGGTGGCAGTCAATAGATTTGGCTGAGGGCTACTGTGGAGCCAAGATTTGACTTGGGAGCCCAGAGCACACTGACATCGCAAAAATAAGATGGCGGGCGGTGCAGCTTGTCAGCACTGAACACTGAGGCCTGGAGCGGGTACACAGCTGGCCCTGAAGGTGAGGAGAGTGCAGCCGAAGGAGAGCCCATGGGGCTGGGGCTTCCGCTATCCCAGGGAGCTGAAACCTGAGATTTGGTAGAGCCACCAGCTGAAAGCAATGGCATAGCCATGACAGGGGGCAGTGGGAGGAGTGGCTTTCGAGGAAGAGGTGAATTGCAGACCTGGCAACATTTTCATTGGAAGCGATTGGAGTGCCATGGCTTCTCTCACCATTCTGGGCTTGGATGGGGAGAGAGGCCCTTGGGATGCATGCATAAGGTGCTTTATCTTGGTATCTGTAAGCATCACCCTCAGAGCTGGGTATCAGTAGAGCTGTGTACTCCTTACGTGCTGGTCTTCGGAGACGCCTGAGACTAGAGGTGAGGACGCGGGAAGGAGGCCTGTTAGCACTGACCACTGTCTAAAGAGCATCATTGCCACAAGCTATTGACAGTGCTATGTGCACTTAAGAGTGTTGTGTAGTTCCTATAAACATACCTAGGATCTGCGCGTCTAGATAACATTGACTGTGGGATTGGTGTCCAGACTGATTCCAGACACCCCCACCGGGTATGTTCGCCTGTATACCAGCTTGCTCACAGTGCCACTGTAAACTCCTCTTACAAAGGAGAGAATAGTTCTTGGCAACTATCGAACATGACAACTCTGTCCCATCAGGGATCGTGGAAACAGTACAGAACGTTTCGCTCAGTCACTCATGCTCACTTTGAATCAGAGAGGTATATAGAATAAAACGGTGGGAACGTTTTCAATAAGCATTTATTGAACCAGCGTCATTCAAGTGTAAATAGGTGTGCTGAGACAACCATATGACAGAAACAGATATAAATGATTACAAGCAGCAACAGAATAGAAGGATGGTAGATTCCTATCATATTGCTAAAACAATGAATACAGGTAGGTATATAAATACATGACAATGAAATGCGTACTCCTACGATGCAACCCTAACTAGATGTACCTACGTGTACCTAGCATATATGTAGGTGTCAAGCCAAGAATCCCCCTAGGCTGAAGCCAACCCCTTTACCTGAAGTGAGAGACTGCGGGACCCCGTCTTGGTCTCGAGATGGACACCCCATGAGGAATGTAAGACCACTGCGAGCCGGAGTGTCTTTGTACAGGAACCTCAGCGTCTTGCGTCAGTGTGTGTCAGCATGGAAGTCCTTTTTCTCCTCTGCCTGTCTCAGCAAAGATATGGTGATTATATACCCAAAGTGGTACACTCAGGGGATCTACTTGCTGTGTCATGTTGGACTAGGATGACAGAAGGAATGACCCTTATACATAGTTATTATGTAGGAGATGGTAGTCCTGCTGAGATTCCAAGAATCCTCATGCATAATGAATGAGGCTAGTTTTCGGAGAAAACCCCACGTCATTTAAGCAGTACCATAACTAGGCAAAAGGTCAGTACCAAGAACCGTTATGTAGTGTAATGGCAGGGGAAATATAGGTGAAAGGTTTGGTTATTACCTGAGACTTTCTCGGGGTACCTGTATGAAACATAACACCCACTCCTCAGCCGACTGGACAACATACTAAAAAGTCTAAATGTACTTCTAAAATACGCAAACAACTAATAAGTCCATAAAAAATAACACGTAAAAAATGCTAAAATTGTAGCATAAGCGGTAGAAGTCTATTAAACTATGTTCGTATATATGGTTTGAACAACTATGAGTGTCTGAAAGCCACGATGGTCAGCAAAAAGCAAGTGTTTTTTGTTTTAAAATTCCAAATTTAGTTGTTTTGAAAAAGGCCAAATTTTCCCAGCACACGATGAGCCAAATGTTTATGTGTCCTGACTGGGAGACGCAACAGCACTGTTGCTTGCCATCGCAGATGACGGTCCCTGCAACACCTCACAGATCAGGTCAATCGAGCACAGATGATCATCTTCAGTACCCAAGCGATGCTGGGGAAGCCTGTACGATATCCAAGGCCTGGGTGCCTGTAGAGCAGCCGGTCTCTGTTCCAACAGGAGCTGAAGCGTTCCGTGGTGGCTCTAAGTGCAGACATCAACAAGGGAATACGCTGAGGACACAGCAGTACATGTGCCGTTATCGGGTCCAGTAAAGCATTCACGTCCAGTGGCGCAACCGATGAAAGTGTTAGGCAGAGAGCCAACACGCACTCTTGTCCGCAGAACAGGCATCGGTGGACAGGCAGAACACAGTCAAACCAGACCGGTCTAAACGATAGGAACCAAGACGTGCTCAGTTCCCAAAGGCGAGGTGTGCCCAGGTGGAGTACCATGCGATCACGGTATAGGCGCTCCAAGAGCATTTTTTCCATCTCCTTAGTGACTGGGACGTCCATTGCGTAGAGGAAAAATTAAAATCAGGATTCCTGCTATTAGTAGCAGGATTAGCCGAAGTCCTTCAAAAATGCTTCCGAATACGGAGTGTATGAAGGTTGGAATCACTCCAAAGTCTGTCTGAAAGGTGCTTAACAGTCCAGACCCTATGGTCTTAAATAGGTGTACTCTACCCTTCGTATCAGACATGTTAAAGATACGTTGTACCATTTCTGTGAAATGGAAAGGGCAGTTCGTCCTTACAAGTGCCTGTATCTCAGCTGAGGACCTTGCGACCTGAAGATCAAGTCTCTTGGGAGGAGGTTACGGGCACGGTTTTCTGTAAAAGCATGGCTTTCATCCGGCTCAGAGTATCAAACCGTATAAAGGAAACATTTAATGAAGGCCATAATGGTGCCTACCTGACTGTGTGGGTCGGTGGAAACAAGTAACCCTGGTGACAAGATATGGGATGCCCGGAGGCATCCCACAACAACCTTGATCATTCAGCATCAAGTAACTCCCATTCGAGAGCAACTTGAACACTGGATTAATCACAGCAGCCGGGGAACCTTTCAAATGACAAGATAAGTTTTCAACTGAACCGTTACAGGCCCCGTTAAGCATGATATCCTGGCAGATGAGAGATCCACTTAAAGAGTTCTCGCAGTCTGTACAGCTTAGAAACACTTCCATGTCCCCACTCCTGCATCGAAATCTGTACGCCAATTCCCAAGATTCCTTGATGAATTTTTTGCCCATCTCTTCATATCTGCCTGCCTGTTGTTGTTCTAGGCAATACTGAAACTGGAAAGTCATGACCGTTATCGTTATATGGCCATGAATTAACCATTCTGTGGATGGTGATTCTGCCACAGTGAAAGGTAAGTGGGCCAGTTTTTCAATACACATCATTGTATATTTTGCTCCTCTTTGTGCCATCATTATCTGCTTCTTAGTTAGATTGTATGCAGAGAACAGGGACGTAGTGTTGATAAATCGCCAAGGCACATAACCAGAACGCAATGATTGTAGCGCCAGCTCAACAACATTATAGAACGTAACCGAGACTGTCTGTGCTGTAGTATGGACAAATCCTGTTATAGTATATCTATAGCAGAAGATACAATGTTGCCCAGTGAATAAATCCTGGATGTTAATGTAGTCATACCATTATCAACTACCACTAAGCATTTTTCTAGGTTAATTCTATCAATTTCACGAAGTCTTGCCGCAGCTTCCTGTTGAGAGATTTTCCAAATTTCATTATACACAACGTATAAGAAACGTTTCTGACGTGGCTTTCGGGGGCCCATTAAAAAGTCCCTTAAATCCATGTCTTCTGATAGTAAGGATAAGTGTTGTTTCACCTGTGATAGTGTTAAGGATTTTAGCCAATCGAGGCATAACTTCCCAACACTGTATGATGTCACCATCCCCGGATGTTCTCGTTGTACATAGCGTTGGTCCAGCCTATGGATACTAAACCCTTCGGTGGTACCCTTAATCTTGTTTGACATCTATTTGTATCTGTAGGCCAAACTAACCACCCCTTCCAATTGGGGTCTGATGAATTGTATGAAACTGTATGAATGATGTCATCTACTGTGTCCCCACCATGTGTTGTACAGTTTCGCCACCCCTCAAAGTGTGATGGTGAGGGAATGCGAGGTGTGTTCAAATCTTTGTTCTTGGCTATTCCAAGACAGGAAGTCTATTGCACAGTGTCGTTCAGAAATATTATCTGCTGTGGAATGAGGCATGCTCAAAATAGTGCTTCTGTTCCCCGAACTTGCCATTCCTTTGAACCCCAGACTGATTTTATGTCTATAGTGTTCTTCCATAAGTCAAAACCTTGTTCAGACAGTTGGGAAATAAGGATGCAGAATAAATCTGTTTAGTGTTTGTTAGCATATTTTTCTGTGCAGTTGTAGGTGCAACCTTATAGTAATATTAGGTCAGGTCAGAAGTGTTAAACCCTGAAAAATAAGAACACTTCTGTGCGAACGTTCATGAACTACCTTTCGGCGGTGTTGGGCAATGTTCCCATTGGTGGTATGTAAAAACATTACGTGGGATACTGGGTTTATGTAAAAAGTGATGACCATAATGTTGGTAATAGTACATTGTGTCATACTCAGTTGTGTCCTCTAACATTTCAATGCTTGAAAATGCAGCGGATTGTTCTAAATCAGACAACATATTATTTACAGTTTCAAAATCCCAATCGTCAGAAAATGTACTGGAGGTAATGATATCATTTAAAGAGATTTTAAATACATTAGGTATTTTCAACAGTTCAGTGGGCCCAAATACATCATATGCAACTCTGTCCCAAACTATACCATCAGGAATTGGAATGGTTGTAATGTTCACTGTGAGGGATGGGCGGAAAATAAATCTGGGAGGCCGTATGTGTTTCTTAATCTTGGCGTTTTTATTTTGAGAAGTCAATGTAACAAGAGGAATTTGAGTAAAACACAAAGAAAAATATTTCTTGGTTCTGATAATTGTTCTTGGTTTGTCAGGACTTCTCCATTCCTTAGTGAAACTCTTTTCTTCTTGCCCTTTTCTTAGGTCCCAGGTCCAGTCTCCAGTGATGCGTCGTCCCCAGGTACCAGGAAAGAACACAAGGAAGTTGAGGTAAGTAAAATGGTCTGTCTATTAAGTTCAATAATAACAGAGACCATCACCACACCCAGGTGTACAAAAAAAAACGCTTTTCTTGAGCATCTAACCCTCTAATAAAGGGGTGGGGAAAGATGGGAAGATATTTGCAAAAAGAAGAGAAAGAGAAAATAAACACATGCGTATAACTAAATCTGTGTCGCTTTATTCTCTTGTTTTTCCAACTAATTACATGGACTTTTCTTTCAGTCTTCTTGAATCCTTTCTATGACTTCCCTTAAGCAACTGCCTTAATCCTTTTCTTCTTATACTCTTTGTATATATGTTTGTCTTTTGCTTTTATCCCTTTAAGTCAGCCTGTTTCTTTTGAGTTCAATCATTAACATTGGTATTGAATCAGGGACTCTCTTTTTGATCCCTACACACCACTCGTCATGAGTCTCTCTAAGCTTCTCTCCCTTTGTTTCCCTTCTCCACCCCATACAACCCCAAGGCAACTGTCACCTCCCCCCCTTTTCACATACCGGGTAAAGCCGCAACTCACTCCTGAGTTGCAACAGGAACTTCAGATTTCCCAGGGCGACCACCACTCTTCACTCCACCCTTCTGGAGCCTCATCGTCCTCTAGCGCTGTTGTCCAGTTTTCGGCAGCTGAACCTGGACATCCGTCTTCTTCCTCTACCCCAGCGTCTTCGTCCTCCTCCCCTTTAAACCCTTGAGTCCAGACTCCTCCTTCCTTTCTGGAGTCTTCCGGATTCTGCCTTTCTCCGCCTTCTGCCCCATGTCCGAGCGTCCGTCCCTCCAGGTCCGTGCTCGTTGCTGATTGGTCTTCTATGTTCCTGGCTCCGTCTTCCTTCTTTGTCCACGCCTCTCCGTTGTATGCCTTGACCTTTTTTTTCTTTTCTTCATAGACAACGGGTCCACGGGACAGGTCGTCGGTCTTGAGATGGAAAGGTAAGTCTGACTGGGTTACGGGTGCTGGGTTGGGGTCCGGGGGATTCTTAACAGGGGGCGGGTGTGGCTCATCCTTACATCCACGAAGGACAGGTCTCTTTGATCACAATGAAATGATGTATGAGGTTTCAGGACCAAGTTCACATTCGATACTGCAGAGCATTCTGGGAGATAGTTTCCATTCATGAGTAAGCAGAAGACAGTCACTAGGCCAATCCAGAACAGAAAAAACAGTATTCCAGTTATTATCCAGAGCTGTAGCAAAGGTGAGACTACATAAGTCTTTTTCAGAAAAATTTAGAAATCATGTAAGTTGTTGTTCACAGGAAACTGGAGCTGGTGTTGTTTCAGATTCACTGGGATCCAGAGAGAAGGTATCAAAATCGGTGAAGTAGCCAGATACAATTCGATCTATTTTTGGTAGCTCAGCAGGTTCTGTTGAATTGGCAGACGTCTCTTGTAGAGGCATATTTATGTAGATATCAGTGGTAGGCCGAATTTATATTTGTCTTTCATTTGTGTTTTGATGTTCTATTTCAATAGGAACGAGTTCCATTTCATTGTTGGAAAGTCCATTCTTTTGTATTGGTGACTCTTTAAATGTTATAAGTCTTTCCGTCTGAACTTCCTGTATTTTAGCGAGAGGAGAGCGTCGGCTACCCAGGAGCCCACAAGGCCTACTATTCAGTGTCGGCCACATAGTGTGGTTTGATCAGATTGATGGAGACAAATCTCTTTTCTTTTTTGCCGGCAAGAGGCGGAAGAAGTACGGTTCTTGTTCCTTCGACAGCCAGGACAGGTACAGGCTTTCTGTATGATGGCCCAAATTCTTTCTTGTCCACAATCTTTTCTCTGACCAGAACCCTGACTTTTGGGATCCAGGCCGGTCTTGCAGTGACTTATTTGACTTCCCCAGTGGCGGTGTGTTTTACTTGCACGTTGCTTTGTAGTGCCCGGAATTCATTGAGATCCTGGAAAACAGCCAAACGTTTATTGATATCAAAAAGGTTTTTCATCCGCCACTGTGCTTTCATAGTCGAGATCAGGTACCCACATTCTTGTCCCAAATAGGACTTCGTAAGGAGTGACATCTCCTAGGGAACTTCTTGACATATTGTTGAGTGCCCTCTGGACCCCATATAAGTGATTGACCAAACTACCACCCGAACCTAATACTCTTGCTGTTAAAGATTGATTTAAGTCCCGGTTTTTCCTCTCCACGACCTAATTTCCCTCGGGATGGTACGGAGAGGAGTACTGCAGTGCAACACCCAAGCTTCCCATAGCTTCCTTGTAAGCCCAAGAGCTAAACGTGGGGCCACGGTCAGAATGTAATGTGCTAACTGCGTATGTCCCTATGAAGACTCGCAAATCTTTTATAACAGTTAGAGCATCAGCCAAGCACTGAGGCCAAACCCACAGGAATCTAGAGCATGAATCCACTGCCACCAAGATGTACTTGTAAGACCCATCTAATTGTAGGGGGCTGCAGTGGTTCAAATAGACACAAGCGAGTGGTCTTTCTGTTATTAGTAATGGTGTCTGCGCTGGACGTGCCACGGTGGAACCTTTCATCTGCTGACAGATGCCGCACTTTAAGACAAAATTAATCCTGGCCACCAATAGCGCTGTTTCAGTAAAGAAACTGTTGCGGTACCTCCTGCGTATGCAGAATTCAGACCCTCGTGTGCAGCTAGTATTAAGCCTAATCTGTGGTCCATGTTGGGTATTACTCTATCCCCCACTCCTGGAATTTGAGCATACGGAATGTTACTTGCATCTAACTTGTAGGAGTACTTGAGTGGAAATTTCTTTGGTACAGCTGAGCTGTTTTTGCGTGAAGCAATGACAGCTACCATTATGTCTCCGTCTATTCTCAATCTAGAACGAGTGATTGCAGCTACGGCAGCAGTTCGTACTGCCCTTTTGCAGCTTCATCAGCCAATGAATTCCCTTCAACGTGAATGCCATCATGTTGATGACTCAGCGTATGTATGACGTGGGCTCTCGGTAGTTCGTTTTTTAACTCAGCTACCTGTTCCCATAGCAATCTATGCTTAATTGTGCAACCTTTTGAGTCTTTAAACCCATTCTGACCCCAGAAGTGAAGATATTCATTGTATGACTGGACACAGTAAAATGAATCGCACACAATCAGTGTGGGGAGTTCTCAATCCGTATTTATTAGTGCCAGTAACAGGGCTTTTAATCTGCCAGCTGTGCCGTGCAGTCTCCTAGAGACTGTGTCTTCGTACTGCTAGGATGGAACTTGCCCTCCTACATACGACCCTTCACAATCGCACATACGGTGCTGTATTGTTGTTTACTTCCTATGGCCGGCTGAGCAGATCCATCAGTGTAAATAATATATTCATATTGATCTAGAGGCATTATTTAACTCGGGAGAGGATATTCGTGTTCATTTTGCAGGAATGCTTGCGTTTTAAATATAGAGTAAAATTTGTAATCTACATCTGTTGCAGTGAGAGAATTAGCTCATTGTATCCATCTTGGATGTGGAACGCTTGCTTTTGTGACAGCCTCTAAGGCCGGTACCAGAGTTACGACAATTATTCGTTTCCCCTGAGCCAGTGCTCTTTCTCTCACTACAGCAGTCTGTACTGCTGTCAGAATTTTTTCTGTGGAAATAAAACGCATTTCCGTGTTTGTGTACAAGTGTGACTTATATGCTATTCGGTACTGTTTCACCTTTATTGAAGGTTAGGTAAGTATGCCCGGATTGACCCGCTATAACACGGATCACCAAATTTGTCATGTCAGCTTGTAAGAAACGAAGGATATCTGTGTGTTCCTGTGTCCAATGCCTAACTGAAAAATTAGGTCTTATTAGGTCGTAGAAAGGTTTCACTTTTTTTGCACAATCTAAAATGTAAGTTCTGCCAAAATTTAAGAAGCCCAATATGGATTGTAAGTTTTTCATAAATTTAGGAGATTGGAGCAGCGCACACTTTTCTAAAAAGTTAGCTGCCAGGCTTTTTCCTTCACTTGAAAGCTCATATCCCAAAAACAGGACATTGAGGTGGGCTATTTTCGATTTTTTGAAATTTAATTTGTAGCCCTCAGAGGCGAACCCCAAAATGATGTTGCTCACACTGGTCAAATGATCCATTAAATCATCATCCATCAGATAAATATCATCTACATAGAACAATGCCTCTTCATCCAAATTCTGAAGTAACTCTGTTTCCCTAGCTGAGAACAACCCAGGGCTATTCTTATACCCTTGGGGGAGTCGACAGAATTGACGCTGGGAACCGAGCGCTGAGAATGCTGTCAAATATCTGCTTTCAGGTGCTATATTCTGGCAGAAAAATCCATTTGAGATGTCTAATGTTGTTTTGTATTTTTTCGGCACAATGTTATTCATTAATGTGGCACTGTGTCCATTCTGTACTGCAAATGTTTTAGTGCATGTGTTCAGATGTCTGTAGTCTAAAACTAGACGGTATGAATTATCGGGTTCCATTACAGGAAACAAAGGATTATTCATTGAAGACGTGCAAGTTTCAATTACACCCTGTTATTGTAGTTGATCTAAGATCTCCCTGACCAGTTTTTTCGCATCGTGTTTTATTGGGTACTGTCTCTGTGGAGTTGGAGTCGTTTTTACCGGGATTACATGGTGAGGTGACTCAGCATCCCATCCAACATGGTTGCAATATAATGCTGGAGCAAGTGCTACCACCCACTCCTGCATGTATGAATGTTTTAAATATACTGGAACGAGGTCGGAGAAAGCCGGTAAAATTACCGTTTCTGCCTTTGGGCACTCCATAACAATTTCAGGTGGCCAATCTTTTTCAGCCAAAAAGATGTCATATCCATAAGTAAGGTGCTCCCAAAAGAGACCTTTAATTTTTCTAGGTTTGTCCCTCTCCATTTGGAGTGTTATTTCATGTAACTTATGCGGGACACTTACCCTCGTATCAGGTGCCTCCACCGTGATATGTTCATTCAACTCCGCTGTCACCAGAAATTCCATCAGGTTCTGGCGAGCTACTGTTACTTCTGCTGCGCTGTCTAGCATCGCCAGAGCCCATTCCCCATTCAGAAGTTGAGTCCTCAGAATTCTGGGCATGTCTAACTTTAAGACCTGCTACTTTCTTCTTTTTAAATTGAGGTTTTGATTTTGGTTTGTCTTCTTTTTTGGAAGTATAGCCTGAAGTGCGTTGCGTGTCTCTGGACTTTGTACGCTCTTCTTGCTTGTGTTCTGACCGTCCTTCCCTCTCGGAGTTTTTTGATGAACCCTGAAAGGAACGAGAGGAACGTGTATCAGTATCCTGATAACTGTCAGGTTTTTTAATGTTATCTCTATTCCTAAGGTAGTACTTTCTTTCGGAGGGCTCCTGTCTAGGAGACCCACACCTGGATTGTGACCTATTTTCTCTGTTCTTTTGTTTTTTATTATTATCCCATTTCTTCTTGGAAGAATCAGGTACTTGCTTAGTGTTTTCTTTTCCAGGACCACCCATGAGTTGAGGTTTTGTTGCTCTAGCTCACAAACTATCTCTACCTAATTTGGCATAGGTATCGTTGATAATTTTTACGTAATTCACGTTCCTGTTGTAAGGGAGTCAAATCCCTCAGGAGTTGGCGTATTGCCACTGCTGCTGCCTCCCCTTTTATGTTTGCTAATATAATAGTTGATACCTGGGCAAAATGTCCTAACAATTTCATCCCTAAGTTCAGAGCAGGTTAAGCTCCATACTCACTCTCTATTTGTCTTAATACATCTGATATTACTGCTATTGAAGGGATACCATGAGTTCTGGTATATATGGCAGCAAAAACTGTACCCCATGAGGTACAATCCTCTATCTGGGGAGCTATCCCCATTGGCAAGCAGATTGTTAGAATTCTGTGTTTTTCTTGAGGGCTTGTGTGTGGAAACACTGCCTCTAGCTGTGTTATTTTCTGAGCTATCCAGAATGACATTTGCTCACGTCTAGTGGGCATTTTACCCATAACTGCATGTTGCGTTTGTGGAGTTATTTTAGCTGTAGATCCCTGAATTTGTCCTGTAGGTGTAGCCCTTGTTGGCTGAAGTGTGAGTGTTCTCATCACGAACTGTGTCAGGTTTCTGTAAAGTTTTATTATTTCTTTATGAAGTGGACGTAAGTCTGCTACTGGCATTGTGTCAATGTCTGGATGTGGTGTGTAATCCGCTAGGACTGGCCAAGTTGCTCCATCTCTTCCGAGTGGACCGAGTCTCACTTTTTATTTTGTATGTGGGAGGGCACCTTTACACCAGTTTATGTGCTCCTGGAAGGTGAGCAGTACATCGGTGTCCTCATACGGACAGTATTCATTTGGTGTTTTATCTTCAGTTTAAGAATGAAATGTATTTGTGCGTGCATCAGCTGGTGGGAATTTAACCCATGAATAGAATACCTCTGTTCTGTATGACTCGTGTGACTCAATCACGAAAGTTACTGTCCCACCCCTAGCTGTGGCTCCATAGTCTGCTAATTTTGAAGTAAGGGCAGTTCTGACATTTTCTGAAATGTTAATTTCACCTTCCTGCTATCTTTCCTCTACTGTGTTCGCACGTAATGCTGGTGCAGCATCTTCTTCTTCAGTCACAGTTGAAAAAGATCTCAAGGAAAAGTTTCAAGGAAACTAAGATAAGGTTTTATGCACAACAGGGAACTATTTGTCCTTCAAGCTTGAATAAACCTACAACCAATACATAGGATATGCCTACTCAGCTGTGGCGGATTGTTCCCTTCCCACTCCAGACGTCTCTGGATAAAGTGTGAGTAGGGGTCTCTGAGAATAGCATGACTGAACTACTCAGATTTGACCGCTAAATAAGTACCAAACCAACGTTGGGTGCCATGTCGTGTAGTTCCGATAAACTTATATAGGGTCTGCATTTTTAGACAACATATATTGTGGGATTGGTGTCCAGACTGATTCCAGACACCCCCACCGGGTATGTTTGCCTGTATTCCAGCTAGCTCACAGTGCCACTGTAAACTCTTCTTACCAAGTGAGAATAGTTCTTGGCAACTATCGAACATGACAGCTCCGTCCCATCAGGGATCGTGGAAACTTACAATACTTTTCGCTCAGTCACTCGTGCTCACTTTGTCTCAGAGAGGTACACAGAATAAAACGGTGGGGATGTTTTCAATAAGCATTTATTGAACCAGCGTCATTCTAGTGTAAAATAGGTGTGCTGAGAGAACCATGACAGAAACAGATATTAATGATTTCAAGCACCAACAGAGTAAAAGGATGGTAGATTCCTACCATAGTGCTAAAACAATGAAAACAGGCAGGTGTATAAATACATGACAATAAAATGCGTACTCCTACGATGCAACCCTAACTAGATGTACCTACGTGTACCTAGCATGTATGTAGCTGTCGAGCCAAGAATCCCCCTAGGCTGAAGCCAATCCCATTACCTCAAGTGAGAGACTGTGGGACCCTGTCTTGGTCTCGAGATGGACACCCAGCGAGGGATGTCAGACCACCGCGAGCTGGAGTGTCTGCGTGCAGGAACCTCAGCATCTTGCGTCAGTGTGTCAGCATGGAAGTCCTTTTTCTCCTCTCCCTGCCTCAGCAAAGATATGGTGCTTGTATACCCAAAGTGGTACCCTCAGGTGATCTACCTTGCTGTGTCATGTCGGACTAGGATGACGGAAGCAATGACCCTTATACATAGTTATTATGCAGGAGATGGTAGTCCTGCTTAGATTCCAAGAATCCTCAGGCATAATGAATGAGGCTAGTTTTCTGAAAAAACTCCACGTCATTCAAGTAGTACCGTAACTAGGTAAAAGGTCAGTACCAAAAAACGTTATGTAGTGTAATGGCAGGGGAAATATAGGTGAAAGGTTTGGTTATTACCTGAGCCTATATTAGGGTACCTGTATAAAACTTAACAAGAGGACACTTGGGTCGGACTCTCTAGCAGCCCTCCATACACACACTGGTGGATGGTTCTAGGGGCCCCATTGCTAGCGATGTGAGACTTCCACCCTGCAGCGGCCAGCACAAAGTCTAGAGTGTGGGAGACCAGGGAGGACCCCTCTACTGCCCAAATAACTGTGCAAGCAGGGTTTTGAGTCTGACACATCTGCACCATTGAATGGTCCTGCCCAGAGAATACTTGATGACAGTGGGCTCCGGGGATTCCTGTGGTGAAAAAATACTTCTCTGCATTTCTCAGGTCACCTGTAACTAGAGGGAGCTGAGTTAGATGGGCATACTGCCATAATGGGCAGAAACCAGAAGGCTAAGGAGGACCCTGCAGATGATGGTGCATCAGAAGGGATCGAATCTGTGCTGGGGCTCCACAGGAATGAGAGTTAAAGATGTGCAGACCCCTGTGGACAAGTTCAATGCCATACCTGTGTCAATAGACTCAACTACAGACCAATTAGAGAGTAAAATATATTCCCTACTAGAAGAGATATGTTTGTTGAGAGAGGATCACAGGAAAATAGTAGAGCTTGTGACTAAGGTAGAGATGACTGTCCTGGAGCCTGCCTGCTGACTGAGAATCTAAATGCTGCACTGCTGGTATCCGGCTCAGCGCAAGCCCCCAAGGCGGTCTCAGGTGAGTGAGACGTGAATCAGTGTAGTTACAAGGCGGGGCTGGGGAGAGAGGGCAGGCCGCCACGCTCCCTAATCAGGTTTACCGGCAAGCGACGGGCAGGGAGCCCTGCATGGGAGAGTCCATAGGCATCTACTTGTTCCTGGGGAATTCTGGGTCTCGTTATTCACTCTACAGGTACTTATTCTGCCCAATCCAAAATGCCCACTCTACGTTACAATTTACCTAAGGACTCCCAATCCAACATGGCGGCACCTTGTTTCCTGATGTAATTTCCTGTTGGCAATATATGTAAAGGAGTTAGTCCTGTCTTCCTTGTGTTGAAAAACTTCTTTTGTGCTTAGGTTTCTTTCCACGCTCCTTTTTCATTCCAGGAGGTCAGTGTTTCAGCAAAGGTCTTCCAGCTTTCCTTGGGCATTCTTCAGTCCTCTGGTCCTGGTCTTCCTGCTTCTGGAGTTTCGCTGTCATCAGGGAGAGGTTTTGCCTTCAGGCTTATTCCTCCATTTGGGGCTACTTCCTGAAGGCACTATCTGCTTAGGCGCTACCTAGTGTCGTTGGCATTGTGGCTACTAGAAAGGGTCGCCCCTACCTCTGGCAGAAAAGGACAGTTAAAACCTGCACCCCGCAGCCTACCTGTTGTCAGAAGCCTCCTTCCCGGCATCAGTTTCCTGACAGACCTGACACTGACAAGTGGCAACTGAAAGATATGACAGAGAAGACTCAAGACCTAGCAAGTAGGATGGGTGATCGGGAAGACTGCGTGCAGCTCAATACCATAAGAGTAGTGTGGATTCCTGAGAAAGTTGAAGGCTACTCCATGGTGACATCTTTGGAGGACTCGTTGCAGGAGGAAGTTGCCCCTGTGGGCCTGTCCAAGTTCCACGCTTTAGAGAGAGAACATAATGTGCTTGCTCAGTTCCCCAGGCCTGAGGTGCCCTGAGGACTGGGGTTGCCAAATCGCTTCATTTTCAAGACAGAGACTTCACTCTGCTTGTCCTGTTCCAGCATCGTTTTTATCAGTAAAGAAACATTTTCCTGACATTAGCTTGGTGAACGTGTTGTTGTACCCAGCTCGCTTAAGGTTACAGGCAGAGAGAAAGGTGGGTTTTTTTCAGTGACTCCTCCGAAGCATGGACTGGGAATGAACAGTCTGACTCTGGTGGAGTGGGCAAACTGCTCGAGGGCTCAGATGGGGTACGGCCCGTCAGGAGACGACGCTCCCAGAGATGGAAGGGTTTCCATCCCAAGAAAAGCCAGGCCAAAGCATGGCTGCAACGCTAAAGAGCTTGTAGGTGCTGTAAACTGAAGAACAATGGTGTGAGAAGTTGGCCTGGTATATGCTGTTCACTAGTTAAAGTGGACACCTTGCACCAGTACAATTCGACTCTTATGGTAGGTAGGTTTAAGACAACCTTTATAGAAAGCTATCCTAGTGGTAGCTGTGGAGAGCAGCCTTCAGGCTAAGTCTTGGAGGAATGTAAAGCAGCTTGTTTTATCACACAATCTCTTGAATCACCAAATGAAAAGACACCACACAGGTATATATATCAAATATATATGTATTTATTACTAAACAACTCTCTACTAATCTCTTGTGAGATTAGAAGACAGGAACGTATGCATAAATCAACGTTTCACAATAAATTAAGCACAAATATGGCTGGGGCCCTAGGGGCGTACCAGACCATATACTAAAAAAGAGACTTAAGAACAACGACTTGCAAGGAGACAAGGCCCAGGGCCTTCAGAAGTGCTGGAGCCTCACGAAACCACCCAAGGTAGGTAAGTAAAGGACCCACGGGGGACGCGTGCAGTGCGTGAACACAGGCGCGGATCGCCGTAGACTTCAATGGGGCAAGTCGCGGTTGGAAATTAAGAGTTTAAGGGCACTTCGGGAGTAGCTACAAGCAAGTCACTTACAGGGTAAGTAGTTCTAGGGCCAACACCCACAGGAGCACCGTAGTGCTGGAGTTACCTCACCCAGGGAAGCCGGGTGCATAGGTGTCCTTTGGTGTCGGGTCGCGGCGTCGTTTTCAATGGGAGCCAATGAAGAATTGCTGCTTGTGAAGCCAGAAGAAGTGTCCGGTGGAATCCAAGCCTGGATTCGGAAGAAGGAAGACCTGAAAGCAGGGGGGACAGTGTTCAAAGTCACTGGGCAGTGACCCGGGGCAAGGAAGATGAATGCCCACCGTTGTCGACAGATTCAGGTCTTTCACAGGTGTCTTGACTCTTCGGCCACGAGGTCCAGGAGGCGTTGAGGATGACCAGGAGCTGGATTCAGCATTTCCTACAAAGTCTGCAGCTGACTGCGGTGTCAGCGACCTGATTGGAGCCAACAAGCCTTGGTAGCAGCAAGTCTTGTGGAAAGCGTAAAAAGTCAATGGTGCAAACCAGCAAGGTCTGGGGAACTTACCCAGCAAGGGTAAGTCAGGGCAGGCCTGGAGCAACCAGGGGAGCCCTTTGGTTCTGTAGAAAAGTCTTCAGGGGACCCACAAGCCAGCTGGCAAGGGATCGCAAAGACGCCTCAGAAGGATTCCTTCAACAGGGGCCCACGGTCACTCGGGACGGGGTAGGCCTCTGATCTTCGGAGGGATTTTTGCTAGAGGCTGGGACCATACGTGGTCCAAAGCACAGGTTCGTAGAACGTCGTGAAGGGGTTGCACTTGACAATAGTGCACGGTACCCAGGGACTGCGGTTCCTCGTCACTCGTGGGGTCCACTGGCCTCAGCTTTGCTGGGGATTCACGATGGCCTTGGAGAAGTCAGGAAATCCTTGTCTTGGGCTGCAGGGACCTCGGGCTCCAGTGGGAGCGGTGTAGTTTGCAACCGTTGTTTCAGTTTTTGGTGCCTGCCAAGCAGGGGAGTCACTCCTTGACTCCAAGGGAGATTCTTCAGTCTTCCAGAGGTAGTGGAACATCGAAGGTCTAGGATTCTTCTTCAGAGTGTCGTCCAGGGATATCTAGTTTGCAATGGCAAGGGTTCCCTACCTTATACTAAAAAGGAAGGGAGGGACTAGCTCTAAGACCCCACCTATGGGAGGGTCAGGGGAGTGGGTGGGTCCCTTTGTCCAGTTTCGCGCCAGAGCAGGGGCCGGTAGCCCCTGAGCCGGTTTGAACTGGGGTATGCACAGAGGAGCCTTCTGCTCCCCCAGTGCAGGACTTCAAAGCACTCTAGGAGTGCACCCACCCAGCCCCAATACACTAAACCCTGTCTGGGAGGTGGTCACACCTCCCTGGGACAGGATACCTATTGTTGGGCTTCCTCCACTGCAAGTTTCGGTCATCAGCAGGAGGGCAGCCCCGTGTCTGTGACTGGTGGCATCCATTTTGTGATGCCAGGGCTCTTCAGGATTCTACCGCGTTTCCACAGTAGGTACATGTCTATCCCTCTAGAAGGGTGGAATGCTACCCCTGCCACCAGAACTGGCGGGGGGTAGTATTCCAAGATGTTTGACACCAAACACGACATGTTTCTGTGCAGCCATCCCAAAGTTAGCATTTAACGCGAGGTTATAATGCGCTTAAAAGTATATGGTCAGGCTGCACTACAAACAGCATCAGAGAGGGGTCTCCGAATGCTGCAGAGGGGCTCTGCTCATGCAGGGGCACCCTCTCACATAGGAACCAAGCACTCTGCCTTCAGGATTGATAAGGCCTGCCATAGGAGTGACTTATAGGTTTATATGTGTGTATCTATGTAGTGATTTAGGTAGCCTATATCACAGAAAGGGGTGCATGCACCACCTTACCCAGGCTGCAGTAGCAGACCTGTGGTGTCAGATTTAGTCTGCTTCCCAAGGGTGGCATAATACATGCTTCAGCCCCTGGTAGGCCTGTGAAGTACCTATGCCCTTGGCACCTAAGGTACCATATACTAGGGACTCATAAGGTACCACAGTATCCAATCACTAGTGCACCTAGAGTGCACTCCAAATCGTTTAGAGAGAACAGAGAGGCTGGGGCCCTGATTGGCAGGGTCCCAGCCAGACTATAGCCAGAAACCAGTGTAAACATCAGAACAAAAGTGGGGGCAACATAAGAGGCAGATCCTACTCTCCTACAAATGGGTTGGCACAAGCTCTACTTCAGCGATGGAGAGTTCTGGAGAATCGGATGCCAATAACTCACTGCTTAAAATAACACCTAACACAGCAGATGAACTTATTTGAAGCTGTGTATTGTGCTCTTTGAGGCTTTGGCTATTTGCTTCTCTTATTATCTTCTTGGTGTTTCCTTTCCCCCATAAAACACCTTCTGGTGAGGTCCTATTGGGCTCTGTTGGTGTTGTAAAAAAAGTAAAAATTTGAAAAAGTGTGGGTAGCATGTTTTGTTATCACAGTCCTGGAAGGGAACTGCTGGTGCGATGTGATGTTATTGGTTTTATTTTGCTATTGTTGATTAGTTTCCAAAGGATTGGAGTAGGAAAAGAGTGAAGTCAAATGTGCCATTAGTGGGGATAGGACTGATGATCAAGGCATGCAGTGAATTAAAAAGAAATGTCTATGTCAACATATATATGGAGGCAGATTATGATAATTGCATGGAATGTGCAGAGTCTAAATTCCCCTGGTTAACGTTACATTGTGCAAGCTACATCAAGAGGCAGGGGACCCACGATGCCCACATTGCTTTCCGGTAAGAGACGCACATCACGGGGGTGGCGGTCAAAGCCCTCAAAAGGAGAGGATTGTCCGAGAGGACTGATTGTGAGGGGAATATGTGATAGTGATGGGAAGATTGGAGATGAAAGATATAGCTCTGATAAATGTTTATGCCCTAAATATCGATCAATTGCGATTCCTTGAGGGTCTGCCAACCCATGTGTCAGACACTTTAAATCAAAGTGATAGGGGGATACTTTAATTGTATCGCTGATGCGACAATATATATAATTATACGCCTTCCATCCCCTTTAGCGGCCTTACGGGGCACATAGAATTGCAAAGCCTTTTGCTAATTGGGTGTCACAATAGGAACTAATAGACAGCTGGACAGCATGCAGCCCCAGGGGAAGAGAATACTCTTATTGTTCGAATCTTCACGATTTACATGCTAGATTAGATAAAATCCTCTGCTGACCTCAAGCGCGCACAAAGATCACATTCATTAAGTATTTGTCCAAACAGACTTCTAGCATAATCCTTTGCTTATCACGATGCAGGAGACCACTTACAGAATGACTATCCCAGCATGGAAGCTTAACATGGTTTTGTTAGAGGATACTAAATTTAGGGCCACCGTGGGGAAGGCAATTGTCAAGTACTTTGAAGAAAACATGGGGCCTGCCTCATCTGTCCTGGTGGAATGGGAGACCTTTAAGGTGGTGATGAGGGGACAGTGTATAACTAGTAGAGTTGGGGTGTGGGTGCAACTTCATTGAGTCATATTGAAATAGGAACAGGTGCTAAACACCCTTGAATGGTAACCAGGGAACACCAATGCACATGTAGATCAGCTCCGGATGGAAAAGGAGAAGCTGCTGGGATTGGTGGACAGACTGAGGGGGTATGACTATAAGGTGTATATTGAAGGTCTACACGATGAAAGAGATAGAACTGGAAACCTGATGGCCTGGTTATCTAACCTGGATACACGAGATACAGCAATAATGCAAGTCCTTACATCTGAGGAAAGAGAAGTGTAATAACATTCAGGGATTAATGCCACCTATAAAGCAAATTTTGACGAATTGTATTTGGACTGAGATATGGCTGCTGAACATGAAATAGTGGACAACGTGAGAAATGCCTCGCCTCCTAAGCTTCACTTACAGGAAGTGGTTATTTTAGGGTCTGACATAACGATACAAGAAGTGAGTGCTGCAATCACTCACCTGAAAACCAGGTATATTCTGCAGGGATGATGCTTCCCCTGCCCCGCCCCCAATCTACTGGAGCACCTCTCAGCATTCCGAAGTAAAAGGGGTCCTAACAGGTGTCGCAAAAGGAAAGGAGGATGGGAACAGAAAAAGAGAAGACACTGCGCTGTCAGCTTTGGCACCTCTTATTCACTTGCCGACTTCGGAAAACCTCTTCATTGCATAAACCTCAGCTATCTAGGGTAGAGAAGCAAATTACATTCCTGACGTCTGAACTCGTGTTAGCATATCAAATATAAACATAACACTGCAATTCACTTTTCCTTCTAGTGGTTGTTAACACCACAACTATTGCGTAATCACTGGTTTACAAAGTTTGGACTGCTTCAAGTACAGTCAAGGCAAGTTTGAGAGGAAGGTTTCTCTGAATGTCTCTCTTTAGCTCTTTAAATAATACACTTTAGAATAACAGTGTCTGTGAGTAATTGTTGGATTAAGCGGTGCGCTTCCGCACTAGTGTTAGAGGCATGCAATATTAATTTCTTAAGCGGTGCACATCCGCACGGTATTAGGGTATGCAGGGTTAATCAACTGTGGGGGTCTGCGCAACAGTTACCAAAATATAGCCAAAGTATTTAGCCAAAGTATCTAACAGCACGCAACGGCACATACAACCAATGATATACAAAACATGCAGCTTTTGCCCAGCAGCCGCGCGCATCCGCATGTTTTTTTAATATGCAGGGTAATTAAGCGGTGCGTGTTTGCGCAACAGTTACCAAAACGTTGACAAAGTATGTAGACAAAGTATCTAACAGCGCTCAATGGCACGTGCTACTTAAGTCACCAAACAACATGCAGCTTTGCCAAGAAGTGGTGCGCGTCCACGCAGTAAGTAATGGCACCTATCTGTTTTCTTTATTTTGTTATTATTTCGTACAGGGCCAAGGACGAGGAATCAGGAGCTGTGCTGGCGGCGGAGTAGGATCCGAAGATACGACTCTGTTATATCCTTAGTTCAATGCTAGTCATACCCTGCCTGTGGAACCTTGCTATGATGTCATCTTATGGAATGTTAGCGGTCAATGTTCACAGTTGGCTGGGCTGAGCGGCATGCTGGCTGCTCCTGGTGGGGTCTCCCTCTGGTCTAGATATGGTCTTGATATGATCTTGTTATGGTCTTGTTCTAATCTTCAATAAATCTACTTGAATCATACCAACCTTCTTGGACTCAATCACTACAAGTTTTTGGCGACGAGCTTGAAAAAGAACCTGTACCTACCACCTCTTCAGGACCTCTAACAACTCTAAAAACACAGGACCTACTGCAACTCAAGCGAAGCTAAGTCAACTGCCATCTTGACCCCACCAGTGACCTCCCATCGGTTGCCCACAGCAGTCTGCCAGTGTTCCTGTGCGTCTGGGGAAGTGCCACTACAAGAGCTGCCCATCCTGTCTTTGGCGTCTTCTCCCCACTACCTCATTGCGTCCTGTGCTGTGCCATCATCTTTGTTTTGTGCTGTGCCTTCAAGTGAGGGCAAGCCCACTAAAGTCTGGGGAAGTGCTGTGCCTTCAGTGAGGGTAAGCCTGACGCTCTTCAAGTCTCTACAACGCCTCACGGAGCAAGCTGATCAGTGGCTACAGCAACCTGTAATAATTCAACTCTGAAGCCTGAACGGTAACTCACAGTGCAAGCTCTAGATATAGAGACTGTCAGCACTACATACGTGGAAAGACTTTTCTTTCTTTCGTGCACTTCGTGGATCTGTGCTTGGGAACTGCATCACCAATTTATACATCATAAAGTGTTGGTGAATTCGGTTCTACTGGTGAGTGCTGTTCCTGTTTTTGCTTTCCCGTAGTGACCCACAGGGATCCCTGAGAAAACAGAGAACTTTGCCAATTTTTAACGCCCTGGTTGTTTTCGATGCACCATGGCAGTTCAACCGTCCCATTTTAAAGTTACCACGAGCTGTGCACACAGAGCGCGTGCCATCTTCTGTGTACACAGAGCACACGTCATCTTACCTTGTTTCTGCTGTACAGCGATGCCTTCTCACATTCATCTGTGACGATTCCTCTCTGCGTCACCACAGCTGCTTGGCATTCGTTGGAGCGTCTTCCTGCCGAGAGCCATCCTGTCCTGCGTCGTTCTACGTGCACCCATTTTGGACTTGAAGGATGCAAGCATACAATATTGCTTGTTTACATCTGTGGTGTGTGTCTTTCCTGCCAACCACGCTTGGTTCAATTGCCAACCACGTTTGTCTGGACAATAAAGTTAAGTGATTCTTTTGGTTCAGCACCATCGTCGAGGATTTTTCAGCATTGCTACCGTCGTCATGTCCGGAATTATCTTCATGGGAGTTCCAGTGTTTATCGACCTTCAGTGGACGTCTTCTGTGCTTCTGGGAACTTTTCTGCCTCATGTTTCTTGGAGCGGTGATTTTAATAGAAGAACTGTGACTCGTTTTTCTACTTAAAGCGTCGAAATGGAACTGTAGGGTGAGATTTTGTTTTGCGCAGCTTCTATTTTTTTAAAGTTATCTCTACCAGAGTCACGCTGCCATCTACTGGGGAAGATTGGTATTTGTTTGGTTCCTGTTTACAAGTATTGTTGGCATTGCTTCTGTTGCAGAGTACTCAAGAAATGTTTCACGCCTCGCCTGTCCTTCATCGCGGACAGGCACACCTATGACCTATGTTAAACAACATGCATGTTTTTCGATTACTGTATTTACCTAATGATTGTGATTGAATTCATGTAAGAAATGTGTGTAAATCAGACATGTCATATTTACGCAGGTATGATATGACATGTCATATTTACGCAGGTATGATATTTTTAATTCTGGGTGTACTCACCCTCACGACTGTATTTATGGTGATGTTTTTAGCCTTTCGTCTTCATTACAGTTGTTGTATAACTGCATAAGGGATGGGAGTGGGTTTCAGTTCCATGTCCCCTCGTTTCTTATGCTGTATCCCTACCTAGGGATGGGAGTGGGTTTCATTCCTATGTCCAGTTTCAGATGGGTTTCAGCTCCATTTCATGGTCATTTTACCATTCTTCTTTGCTGTTAACCCTCATACTTGGGTTATGGTGTGTTTTCCCCATTTACGTATGTTGGACACTTCTTTGTGATTTCTGTGTGTGATGGGTGTCAGTCCCACCACCTCGTTGTGTTCCATGTTGTGTGTAAGTCGCCCCGCGCCTCACCTTACCGTGTCCAGTGTGTAAGCCGCCCTGCGCCTCACCTTGCCTTGTTGTGTGTAAGCCGCCCTGCGCCTCACCTCGTATTGTCGTGTGTAAGTCGCCCTGTGCATCACGTTCTCTTTTGTGTGTAGTCGTCTAGCTACTCACTTTGTCTTGTGTGTGTAAGCCGCCCCGCGCATCACCTTGTACTATTACGTCGTCTTGTGTGTGTAAGTCACCCTGTGCTTCACCTTTACTTTATGTGTGCGTTCGCCACATTGTGCTGCACCTTTTCGTGCTGTGTGTGTGTTCTAGTGTGAGTGTTCCGTGTAGAATGTTAGTCACACAAAGTTGGTCCTTACACTGAGTTGTGTATGGGGAGCATTACCAGTTTTGTGCACAACGTTCTTACCCATATCTGCTTGCTCACGTCACTCAACCCCTTTTCGTTTTCTATGTGTCATCACCACTAGGGGTAGTAACGCTATGTTTGTTATGATTTTATTTATTTGCTATTGTTCATATACACTGTTATCTTTATATTATATGCTTCATTATGTATTGATAATGGTGTTTTGGTGAGGAGTTTCCTCTATCCTTCCTCATCTTTCTTGTTTCTCTCTTCGTTTCTGTTTTTCTTCTGAGGTTTTCTTCTTGGTGTCTCATGTGGATTCTGAGCTTTCCGCTGTTTTTTTTTGTCGTGTTTTCTTGCTCTGTTGGTTTTCCATTTATCAGCCCTCTTACATTCCTGTTCTGGCCAGTGGGTGTGTTTTGGGGTAGTCCTTAGTGCTTCTTTCACTCCTTTTCTCTGACTATGTGTTTTCTTGCCTTTTCCTTTGGTGTATAGAAGGGAGGATGGGTTCTTATGTTCTTGTTTTTCTTTCTTCTTTATTTCTCTCATCCTTTACAGTTCCTCTTTTTTTTCATTGGTTCGTGGTTCTTACTTCCTCTCCTCCTATGTTCTTTTGTTTATTTGGGAGAAAGGGGGATATGTTATATCCTTAGTTCAATGCTAGTCATACCCTGCCTGTGGAACCTTGCTATGATGTCATCTTATGGAATGTTAGCGGTCAATGTTCACAGTTGGCTGGGCTGAGCGGCATGCTGGCTGCTCCTGGTGGGGTCTCCCTCTGGTCTAGATATGGTCTTGATATGATCTTGTTATGGTCTTGTTCTAATCTTCAATAAATCTACTTGAATCATACCAACCTTCTTGGACTCAATCACTACAGACTCCAGCAGGGCGCCTTGGCAGGTGAGCGGGTGAGTGGGAGGAGGAGCGCCGGCAGGGACTTGAGCAGAAGCCAAGCAATGGGCGATAGCTGAGGCGTGGTTCTATACCCACACCCAATCTGGTGGCCGTTCTCTCTCCCAGCCAATCCCTCCCACTAGGGGGCGTGGCTAAAACATGAGGCAGCACATTTCAAACATCACATGTTTGGGCAAATAAAGGCACGAGTCAGCCCCTACTGTTCCAAACCACATTGCTGTATCAGTCAATGTTTTACACAGCAATTAAAGGCATGAGGCAGCGCCAGCTGTCCCGTTCCATACCATAGTACAAGTCAATGTTGTCTTCATGATTCGATGATCTTAGAACCCAGTGGGAAGTTACATGGGCATGAAACAAAAAGGGTGAAGTGGGGGATCCTTGTAACTCATGGTTAAAAGTATGAGAGCCATGTGATTCAGCAATGGACCACTGGGCAGCCGACAAACTAGGCAGGCAGTGAGAGGGGGCTGCCAAGGAGATGGCTAGGGGGAAGGTGCCAGGGTCAAATGGCTTGCCAATAGAGTTTTATGCTCCATACATAGAAACATTGGTCCAAAAATTGGTAGAGGTTTTTAATGCATCCAGGATCGGGGTTATTGCCAAAGGCAGTAATCGTATCACTTCACAAGAAAGGTAAATATGTCAAATATGTCACCTCCTATAGCCTATATCAATGCTCAATGTTGATTACAAAATTGTGTCCCAAGTTCTGGCAAATAGACTACTTCCCAGAGTGGGTGCTTTGATCCATTTGTATCAAACTGGATCTATCCTGAGGTGGAGCATTATGCTAAATATTAGGCAGTTGGTCCAGGTGTTGATAGCCCCTTGCAGTCAAACCCTGGAGCCAGGGTGCTATCTCTTCAGATCAAAAAAGCAGTTGATTCCCTTCAATGGGACATTCTTCATGCAGTCCTATGTGGTATGTGTTTGGGCCCGGGAATTATAGCATGGACTATATTACTGTACTCCGCTCCCAAGGCCATAGTTGAGATGGGCAGTTTAAAATGAATACCCTGCGTGGTTGAAACAGGGGTGTCTTTTTTCCCTGTTCTGTTTGAAATAGCGGTTGACACTTTGGCTCTAATGGTGAGACAAGAACATAGGGGCATATTAGCAAGGCGATTATCGCCACTTTAGCGGGACTTTTCCCGCTAAAGCGGCGATAATATTATCGCCTTATCAACAAGCTGTCGCTAACTGCTGTTAGCGACAGCTTGTAGGCGATAGCGACCGGGTTGGGTGCCGCTTTGCATGCCAGCGATATTTATCGCTAATGGCATGCAAAGTAGGCGTTCCTCACCTAACAGCGACTGGAAACAGTCGCTGAGGTCGCTAACGCCTATCAGCGAGGCAGAGGCGGTGATTAGCGAACCAGCGCTAAACACGTTTAGCGCTGGTTTGATAACACCTGGTCCCACCCTGACTTAGCCATGTAATCCAATGAGAGGTGGATTACATGGCTAAGTCCCCTCGCACTATCAGCAAGCAGAACTGGGGAACAGTGTGAATATCGCCTGTTTTCAGGCGATATTCACACTGTTCTCAAGGTTTCTATCGCTTTGGAGATTAGCATTGCTGATTGCACGCTAACTCCGCGATAGAAACCGGCGATGCCTGGCGATAATTATCCAAGCGCTAATTGCGCTTTGCGATAATTATCGCTAGGCATTGCTAATATGCCCCTCAGTTATCAGGGGATGCGGATCAATGGGCGTTCACTGTATATTTCCTTATATGCAGATTACATACTTTTGTATCTACAAAGAGCAAAGCTGGATGTGCAAAGGGCGATTAAAGTGCTGGGGAATTTTGGCAAGTTCTCGGGCTGAGGGTAAACTGGGACAAATCATGTGGCTATACATTTAAGGAGCGTGAGGATATAAATCATATGAGTGAGAGGGCTCTAAATACATTGGGAGCTTGCCACAATAAAATGTCCAGGGGTTCATATACAGAGATCCGAAGACATGTTACTGGAGGGGAATATCGTAGCTGTATTGACAAACCGCAGGCAGGCCATCCTATTCTGGAATGCGCTTCCCATTTCTGTCATGGGCAAGGTTGCGTTGTCCAAAATGATTATGTTACTGCCTCTACTGTATTATTCTGCTGTTTTGCCCATTCAGGTTCCTGGGGCAGGGTTTTAGGTGCTTGACAGCATGTTAATGGACCTAATATGGGGGACTAAGAGGATTAGAATTGCCCTGATGAAATTAAGACTCCCAGCTGAAGAGGCGGCCTGGCAGCACCTGACTTTGAGCTTTACTATCTGGCTGATCATCTATGGGGGCAGCTAGATGGCACAGGGGATTGTTGGGAGTGGGCGGTGACTGATATCACTGGCAGGCCCTCCCTGATTCTTGAGGCACAGGTGTTGTTGAATCCTTTCAGGAAGTCACTCATCAAAAACAAGAGCGTATTGATCAGCTCTGCCAGATTTGTTTGGACCGGTGCCCTTCAAAGGACGCAGACACATATGCTGTACACTAGGGACTTCCCCCAGGCATCAATGACAGCCTGGCTACATAGGAGCAATTGGAGTGGCTGCAGATGTGGGCTGAGAAAGGCCTGACAGTACTGGGGCATTTATACATGGGGGGCGGGACAAGCCTAGGATTCCCAGAAATTTGTGAAGAATGTGAGACAAATGATGGTTTCTACTTAATGGGGATGTTATGGGGCTGATTCATAATTGATGGAAGAGGGGTGCGGACGAACCTCTTGAACATGATTGCCTTAGATATCTCTTTATGACGGCAAAACCAAGGTGTTCACAATCTTACATTGTGCTCTTTGCATTCAGCAGGGTGGGGGCTGTCACTGTTATGACACAAATGAGTAGATGATCTTGCCATTCAGGTCGTGGGCACTGATTGGGTAAATACACACCCCAGGTATTTAGAAATGCTTGACTTAAAATTATCCAGTATTATTACCTGCTTTGTCTGTATATTACGCCTAAACAAATTAATCACAGGTTCCCAGATGCAAGGGTAATGTTACCTAAGTGTTCTGAAAAAGTGGCAGATTTCTACCATATGGTTAGCACCTGTTCTGCAATGAACACTTACTGGGACACAGTAATCAGGATCATATATAGAGCTACTGATTGTGAGTTCCCTCATATACCACTGAGTTGCTTACTGGGTCATTTAAAAACTAAAGTCCATCTAGTGACAAATTAGTTTGCTAATCTTGAACTGATATTAGCTGGAAAACAGATTGCAATGAGTTGCAAGACCCTTGGGGGACTTTACTTGCAGAGGTGGCGGAAGGAGCTGAGTGTATGGGTGGAATATGAGAGTGTGACACATAGATGGGATGAACGGTGGGGATTGCAACAACACCCTATAGCACAGGCTTGGTAGGCAATAATGGAGTGTCATCTGATGGTCAATCGCTGTGTTGAAAAACTAGACCATTGGGATTTGAGATCGGTAAGCACCTAGAATTTCCAATTGGCTCCCCCAAGCATAAGTGATTTAATACAGTATAATTGAGATAGTATATTTTGCCTATTTAGGCCAAGGAGGATCATACAGGTCCCTAAGTATTATTAAATGCTAAACTATGGGTTGCATAAGTCATGGTAAACTACAAAATGATGACCATTTACCACATAGAGAACCTGTGATTTCTCATAACTGAAGTTGAGATTCCAGATCTGTCTACAGACTTGTTAACAGTAAGATCCCTTTCTTTAGAATTTAAGAAATAGTATAATTTTCTTTTGTGTATATATCGGATTTTAGATACCTTAAATATGGCGGTTACCTATCACTCACAGAACTGTCACTTACTTGTAGTAGCAGTTTAGGTTTCGAAACTGTTTGACTTGTGGGTTGAAAGAACTGTTTTAAAAGCATAATCACCACTTAAGTACAAGGAATAATATGATTTCTGCAAATACACATTGGGTGAACACACAAGGATACACCTCTATTTGAATTTATGGTTTAGTGTGTGAGTGACTTGGGTATGGATAGCCATGTTGACTATAACTTCTTAGGGGGAGTGTTATGAAGAATACATTGTCCCAAACTATATATTGAGCAGATGCAGAGAGCAGGTATTAGGAGGTACTAAATCAGAAAGTGTGGAAACTACTTTGAGTCTGCAAACGTCATGGTAACAGATGTGTTAATATTGGATGAAGTAGTTGACTGAAACTTCAAATCAAATCAAAATACGCTTTATTCGATTTTTGATGCGATAAAAATCATAAAAGCACAGAAGTATAAAAGAGTAAAGCACAAATTACACCATGATACAGAATATTAAAAAAACGGTACATATCTATCCTCATAACCACTTGCTATAAGATTAGTCTAAAAGAGCAGTTTACATTGTATTCCTAAACCTAATCACAGCTCTTAAAAAAGCAGAAACAGCTAAAATAGTTTGTTCATTTTCCAAAGATTGTAATCTTAAAAAGCAATTCTGCATTGTCTTAAGCCCCATTTTCTTAAAATTGGTATTAAAACTTTTTCCTCAATGAAACGTAATATTTACAAAACAGTGTACAATGCATAGTCGATTGTACAGAAATATCATCACAAGGGCATAGGGGCACATTTTTCGACCAATCGTTAATTTCTGGGAAAGTAGTCAACCTGAAAAAGAACCACCTCGGAAGCGGGTTAAAAGCATACGGCAAAAACTACTCTGTACCTTTACCAAGTACGGTTGTATTCCTAGACAAATTGTCATCAGATGGTTCTCCATTACCGTTTGTTTCTCTCTTTCTATGCACCATCGTTTATCCGCTAGGTGGTTCAAATAACACATTTTTATAATTTTTCTAGATATCGTTTCCATACAAGTTGGGGAATCAAAATATTCTGGATGACCAATCTCATACGACATTTTTTTATATAACTAATCCATGGTATACTAGCCACCTTATCTAGTTTAATACAATCTAAAATTACGTCTCTGTTAAAACCTGTTTCCACAGATGCCCATACCTTATGCCACAATAGTAGGGGATTAATTTTGATTATATCCGTGATATAAGTAAGACCAAGTTCCCGATGGCAATTATATGTGGCAGTAGAACTGGGGACCGCCAATAAATAGCGAATAAAAGCGTTTTCACAGAATTGAATATCTTGTGATTCTGCGATACCCCATATCCCTGCCCCATATGTCGCGGTCGTAATGCATTTAGATTTATAAATATCCAGTAGCTCAGGGACTGGTCTACAGCCTATTTTTTTCGAGAAATTCATAACTGCTCCTATTACTCTTGAAAAGGTGAGCTTTCTTGCCTTAATGGCCGGTTTCCATGACCCCTTCCTATCAAAATTGATTCCCAAGTAGGAAAATCTGTCTGTATTTTCAATTTTTTTATTATCGATAAAAATGTCACATTTTTACTTTTCTTAGTTCCACAGCTCATTGTGTATGTCTTTGTGATGTTAACTTTTAAGCCCCTTTCTTTCATATATAAAACAAAATTAGTCACAGTTCTTTGTAATCCTATCCGCGTCCGCGCCATAATAACTGCGTCGTCCGCATACAATAAAATGGGAACAGGGGTATTTTGAATAATGGGGTAATCTTGTCTATGATCAATCAAAAATTGTCCTAAGCTATTGATGTATAACGAAAAAGAAAAGGGGCAAGTATGCACCCTTGTCTCACCCCTTTTTAATACAAAACTTAGCTGAACACTCCCCTGTCTCCCATATCGCACCCTCGCCCCTGCCCCCTATACAATTCCTTAATAAATACTAGCAGGGGTGGATCAACGTCCATTTCTTGAAGGATGGTCCACAACTTTTCATGTTTGACGCAGTCGAATGCGGAGCTTAAATCAACAAACGTTAAAAAGAGGTTACCCTCCTTTGCTAGAGTGTATTTCGCAATAATTAGTGATAGGTTTAGTCCCTGTTCAATCGTACCGAGACCTGTACGAAATCCATATTGATGAATCGATAGCACACCTTTTTCTTCTGCCCATAACTGTAATTTATTCAGGATGACCCTCCCTGCAATTTTCATAAATGCATCCAATAAAGAAATTGGGCGGTAGCAACTTGGGTCATTTCTATCTCCTTTTTAAAAATAGGGATCACTACTGCATCAGTCCAGGTAGAGATAAACTTATAGCGATTACAACTATTTAAAACATTCGTTAAAAGCGGGGCCCATAACGCTAGGTTAGATTTATAGACATCAACTGGGACGCCATCCGGCCCTGGAGCTTTCCCTGAAGCACTATCAGTTATAGCCCTACTGACCTCCTCAAGGGAAATATCAATAACTATAGGAAATATTTTTGACTGCGCATCTTCTTCAGTCCCTATTTTAGCTGAGGCTATCTTATTAAAATCAACAGTCTCATCATTATAAAGAGACGAAAAAAATTCCACCCATTTCTGCTCAGTAATAGCTAAATCTATAATATCCGTCTCCCTGTTTGCATAGAAGGGTGCATTAACCGCTTTCCAAAACCAATGGTATCTTTCTTTAGGCATGCTTGATGCAGGGCCTGCCAAGCTTCCATTTTTAATTGTGTCTTACGTTTTTTTGGGCTAATCGATATACTGCTCGGGCCTGTCTTACTTCTTCTTTGCATCTATTCCTACTTTGGAGGACATTTTTCAAGTGAGAGTGGGCCTTGCTACAATCTCTGTCAAACCAACCCTGTCGTTTATTCGTTCCTAGCCGCTGTTCCTTTTTTAATAGCTCTCGAGCCTCCTCAGTTATCTTAATAAAAGCATTCAAAATTTCCGCATCGTCACTCGTCTGTGATAGGCAAGTTTCAATGTCATCTAATGACCTTTTAACTAATTGATTAAGAAAGGCCGCGGGATCCACTTTTTCCCAATTCAATGTATATCCATTTATACTCGCTAAGTTAATATTGTAATTATAGTTACAAGTGATAACATTAGTCATAGTTGTTACTAAGCTTTTTATATTGAGATTCAATTCAATTGGGTAGTGGTCACTCATTAAAATGTCAAGAGTTTCACAGGATGAAATAGTACTCGAATATCTTTTTGACATTATGGCAAAATCAATTGTAGAATTGCAACCTCTCCCATTAAAAGTGGGCTCAAAAGGTATGGGCGGTCGACATAGTTCGTTTGCGTATCCCATGTCGAAGTGAAAAATTATATCGTTTAGCAGATCCCCTGAAACTTCAATATGGCCACATTTTCTCTTTACTGAGGAAACCGGGAAAGGCCCGCTTTTACATTATTCAATACCATTCGGGTGGTATATAAATAGTGTTTCAATATGGTGTAGACTTGAGACGCAAATATGCAAGGTGGTGATGTGGTGATGTGGGAGGTGCTCCAGAGTAAGAATATATTTTCAGCAAGTCTTTTTTTGGTTTGCCATATTAATATAGAATGAAGCTGAGCTGAGAGCTTGGAGCTGCAACAGTTTGGAAATGCAACAGTATCAGAACTGGGAACCAGTGGTTTTCCTGGTATTAGCTTTGATTTGGTGGTTTATATGAATCTTAGGAGCGATTCCTTGTTTTTTTTAATGACTGCATTGCACTGACGTAGGATATATTAGTGAGTAATACTGACCATGTATCATAGTGTATAAGGAACAGTGGTTCCTGTGGACAATGTATGGGATATTTAATAATAGTTAAGCACAATGGCAATAATCATGGGTAAAGGTATGTCGAAAAGAGAATAAGAATTACACACAACAAAGAAATTGAGTACAATGCTGTTAATGCAAGTATTGCAACTGTGTTATGAAGTTAATAAAGAAAGTGCTTGGTGTCCCAAGTGAACTTAGAATCTACATATCAAAAGGGAAAATTTGTGACATACAGTAAGGTTTCATAATGTATAAAAATGACCCTATTGTAAGTATACAGTAATTATTAGCAGCCTTCTGACACATTAGTAGGGGCTGAAAAGGGGTTCGTTTTGAGTGCGTGCCGATGGTATTTCGACCCCATATTCAGTAGGGGTCTCATCAGGACCTAACAATGAGGGACACCTGAAATAAAATAATTAAAAATGACTCAATCGGCCAGAAGGAGAGAAACTATAGATAAGGTAGTTTCCTGGATGAAAGGTGTACCTGAAGGAATAACAATAAGCTGCCAGAGTAGTGATGTGCACACCAATAATGGGAGTGACTCAGAGCTCAGAAATTGTTCCCATAAAGAGGACTACATGAGAGAAACCCAAATTCTGAGAGCCAAATTGGTTGCCAAAGGATACCCAAATAAGATAGTAAAGAACTCCCTAAAACGTGCATGGTTTTGTCCGAGAGAGGAACTGCTTTTTACCAAAAACAGAACCCCTCTTGAAAAATTGATTTGAGTTACCACCCTTGGCACCCACACAAATAAGATCCGAAATCTGATCACAAAAAACTGGCATCTGATTGAAAGCATTGATTCCACCATAGAAGTCCCCATTTTTGCGTTCAAACATGGCAAAAACATTAAAGATCCTCTAGTGCACTCTTCCACACAACGCTGTACAAGTCGTAAGCCTAGGACCTTAGAAATAGCGTGGGACCTTCCCCAAGTTAAAGGTCCTTTCCGATGTGGGAACTGTATTGCCTGTAGTTTCTCTTTTGACACCAAGTTATTTGAGCATTATAACATTAGACAAGATTTCAATTTCTTTTCTAACTGCAATTCGCGCAATGTGGTTTACTGTATATGTTGTCCATGTAGATTACCCTATATTGGGCAAACATCCCAACCCATCAAGACACACATCTGCCAACACCAAGGAGAATAAGATGCGCTGTACCAAATGGACCCTTGGTCACTAATTTCATTGAAAAAAACCAATCAGCGGATGATCTAAAGTGGCAGGTAATTGACATGGCTACCATTCCAGAAAGAGGAGGAGACATATTGCGGATCTGACAAAGATCTGACAAAGAATAGAATGCATATGGATAGAACAGGTTCATTTGATTAACCATGGACTCAATACATCTGAGGAATGGCGTGGCTTTGTAGCTACTCTTTTGAACTGATTTGATAAACTTTGGACTGAACTGCTGAGAAGTAGCGAAAGGAGCTTGCTACTGCTATGGGCTCATATAACACATTGATATCTGTGCTCGAACCCACCTTGAGAATGTATATATAAATATGTATTATTTTATCTGACTAATGTGTATATATATATTTTTTTTTAGATTGTACTTGATGTAATACCTCTTGTTCCTTTTTTTCAAATATTTCCATGGAAAGAGACAACATCTATCTTCACACACAAATTCCTGAGGACATCCTTGTGAGAGCCCAGGGCGGCATGATGCTCGTGCGCTCCTTTCTGTCACCAGCAATGTCTGCCTACGTTGCACTAACACGAGGCCCTGCAGCCGCAGCTCCATTCTATAATTAGTCACAGGAGCCGCGCCCTGCATTTCTGGCATTTGACAGAAGGAGGCTTACTTTGGCGGTCCTCCCCAGATCGGCTTATTATTTCCTTGACACCTATCACGCTGTGTGTCTGATTATGGCAGCCCACTGCTTTGAAAATTAGAGATGAGTCATTCACCTCTCTCACTTTCTCACCTTGGGTAAATGTTCTTGAACTCCCCTGGCATTATAACTCACCTGTTTTTTACCGTAGACAGCACCTTACTTTGCATTTCTCCTTCAATTACCATTTTCATTTATAGAAGTTAATCTACAACACAGATTGTCGTATTTGAATTCTTCATGGAACACAGATGTGTGTAGCTGCAATACACCACAAGAACTGTCAGTCCCCTTCCCCTCACAGGGGTCAGTTGCCCACAGTTACAGATTTTGACCTCTGTTTATCTAACTAATAACATCATAGCCTCTACATCTAATTTCCACTCATTTTTGTCTCTCCTCAATAGTGCCCAGCTGGGCTCCAAGTGAGTAACTCCCCTTTTCCCATTACTCTGTTCTGAGTCACTCCCATTATTGGTTTGCATATCACCACTCTGGCAGCTTATTGTTATTCCTTCAGGTAAGCCTTTCATCCAGCATACTACCTTATCTATAGTTTCTCTCCTTCTGGTCGATTGAGTCATTTTTTATTATTTTATTTCAGGTGTCCCTCATTGTTAGGTCCTGATGAGACCTCCTACTGAATGTGGAGTCACAATGCCGTCAACACGCACTCAAAACAAACTGTTTTTCAACCCCTACTAATGTGTTAAAAGGCTGCTAATAGTTACAGTATACTTACTATAGGGTCATTTTTGTACATTATAAAACCTTACTGTATATCACAAATTGTCACTTTTGATATGTAAGTTCTAAGTTCACTTGGGAAACTGAGCACTTTCTTTATTAACTTCATACCACAGTTGCAATACTTGGATAAACAGCATTGTACTCGATTTCTCTGTTGTGTTTAATTCTTATTCTCTTTTGACATACCTTTACAAATGATTATTGCCATTGTGCTTAACTATTATTAAATATCCCATGCACTGTCCGCAGGAACCACTGTCTCTTGACTTATAATAGATACCCTGGTTCCTATTGAGTAGGGTGGCCCTTATTTCCCTGAACATGACACTTAGAGCGGTGGCTGACTGCAAGGGTTTTTAATTCTTTTACAGGATTTTTCCCTTCTCCCTGTACCTTACAGGGGTTTATACAAGTATTGGGGAATATGTCCAATAGAGAAGCACCATTGTAGACAGATGAAAATATTGCAAAAAATATAAGTGGCCCATCACTGTTTTCAGCACAACCTAATAGAACAGTTAATTCTTGAGAAACTAGGATAGGCTAAGAAGAAGCATGTAAGAACAGTTACATGCGCGAAAGCTCACAGAGTACCTAAAAGCTGTGATCATACCACAGGGTTTGCAAGTAAGGAATGTACCAGGGATTTTTAGAGAGGACAAAAAATTCAAGGGTGGCTCAGTCACATTTCCACGATGTGCTCACACCACTGAATGGTTCAAGGGGTGGAAACTGCACTGGCACACACAAAGGAAGAACTTAAAGAAATAGAGGAGCTAGAGAAGGAACCTCTGGGTGGTGAAGGAGTGGCAGAAGCTAAAGCACTCCTTGACAAACTTAATAAAATCGTAGATGATTTCAACTCATATGAACTGAAGAAAAAGGCTGACAAAGTCACAAAAGACATAAAAAATGTCACAAAGGAGAAAGCATATCCTTACCTGAGAGAAGATTACTGTACCAACAGACAGAACACGTGGGGTAGGTTCAAGAAAAACCAGCCTGTTACCTTCTTAGAGTCATCTGGTGGCTCTGACGACTCAGACACACAGGCAGAACCAAGCTGCACTGATACTCACCCAGGGTTGCCTTTTTTAGATAGAGGCTAGAGAGGCAGAGGCAAAACATGGTATAAATACCCTGGAGAACGCCAGACCAGGAGGAAACATAATCAATTGGGACCACAGGCATTTTAGACATGAATGAACATAATGAAAACATAGAAGTAATACCCATCTTTAATTTATTACAACATCTGCTTTCCTCCGCAGAAGTTTCACTATGGAACAAAGGTCTATCCTTTGCTATCACGGAAAGGACTAAGGGGCAGATTTACAAGAAACTGACACATCTTCAGAGATGCGTCAGTTTCCCTGCGCCAGCCTGCGATACCCTTGCGCCACGATGGATGCACCGTATCTACAATACAGAGCAAACACAAGGCGATGATGGACGGAGTACTGAAACTTTTCAGACACTCACCCCCAGTCACAGATCTGGGTTGAATCAATCATCATTCTTTAGCTCACTTCACCACCCCAGTTCAGACCCAGCCATATGCAAATCAGTCTTGACCCTGTGCCTCATGGGAACAGTCCAGACCGAACTGCCGAGCCAGGTTTTCCGTGGACCGGAAACAAGCATCCTGGGACCGGTTTCGGGGTAACACCCCTCTTCAGCCAGGCTAGCTTGAATCCAGTGGCAAAGTGAGCAAGGGACCCACGTCTGGGCATACCCTGCCAACTTAGGGCGAACAAAGCAAACACAAGGTGATAATGGACGGAGTACTGAAACTTTTCAGACACTCACCCCGAGTCACAGATCTGGGTTGAATCCATCATCGTTCTTTAGCTCACTTCGCCACCCCAGTTCAGACCCAGCCATATGCAAATCAGTCTTGACCCTGTGCCTCATGGGAATAGTCCAAATCGAACTGCCAAGCCAGGTCTTCCCTGGACCGGAATCAAGCATCCTGGGACCGGTTTCGGGGTAACACCGCTCATCAGCCAGGCTAGCTTGAATCCAGTGGCAAAGTGAGCAAGGGACCCACGTCTGGGCATACCCTGCCAACTTAGGGTGAACCAAGCAAACACAAGGTGATGATGGACGAAGTAATGAAACTTTTTCAGACACTCACCCCCAGTCACTGATCTGGGTTGAATCCATCATCATTCTTTAGCTCACTTCGCCACCCCAGTTCAGACCCAGCCATATGCAAATCCGTCTTGACCCTGTGCCTCATGGGAACAGTCCAGACCGAACTGCCAAGCCAGGTCTTCCCTGGACCGGAAACAAGCATCCTGGGACCGGTTTCGCTGTATACCAGTAGTTTGTTTAAATGGGGTCTGGGTATGTGTGAATAGTTTTTAAATGAAATACCCATACAAAAATAAGAACACACAGGGATGTTGTTAGATCTGCTTGCAATAGATTAAATAGAAAGCTTTTTTTCTACTTAATTAGGAAATATAAATAAGTACATGGCACTGCAATGGGCAATTAATTTAATTCAAGCTATGCCATCTCAGCAATAGGCTGGTGGAAGAAAGAAGTGGCCTGAAATGAAAGCTATTAATGATACATTGAGAAGACAATAATGTAGCAAAGATACATAACAGATATTCTTTTAATATGGGACAGAAGGGAAGAAGATTTTCAAGAATATCTGATGGTTTTAAATGATAATGAGTTAAACTTGGAATTCATTCATGAAATAAATCATGCAGAAATTGTCATTGTTCTTTTATACATAGAAGTGTATGTACAAGATGATGCTTTAAACCACTATCATAGGAATATAATTTCCACCAACACAGTTTTACATCTGAAAAGTTTCCATCAACCCTCTTTGAAGTAAATCATTCCACAAGGTGAACGTTGAGATTGAAAAGCAAGGGGGGTGTGGCCAGCAGCTGGCTAAGATGGCTGCAATTTAGGAGAGCTCCGCTAGCCACATAGCGGGAGCACCAAAAATCCGACATTATCTGTGCGATTAAAGTGCACCCTGTAGAGGAGAGGGCACCAGGTGCTTGCGGCAATAGTCTGCCCGCGTTTCAGACTTCCAGAGGCAGGGCGGACTTCAGGAGCTGAGCGGCATCCGAGGGAGCGAGTGCCGCCAACATGGCGCTGCCCCGTCGGACCTGAGCAGCGAAGAACCTGCTCTTGAGGCTCACAGAGCATGGCAGTCCGGGACGCCCAGAGCGGGACGATTGACGGCGTGTGGAGAGGTGGCATCGGGAATCTCCACACCCCGGGCCCAGCCGGCGCAGCCTGAGATACGGCACGAGATGTGCTGCAACGCGGTGATCTGACCGTCGGACCCGGCGGACGCGCCGAGGATTCGGGTGCGGCCCGGGGGGCCTGAGGCGGAATCCGGTGAGTGCGGCGCGACTCAGACCACACTGCAGTAGCACAAGAGGGCCCCCTCGCCTAACTAACTCCCTCTGCCACAGAGAAAGGCAAGGCAGCCGTGGGCGCAAAGCAGATTGCTGCACGCCTAAGAGGAGTGCGTGGGCCGGCCTGTGTGGGCCACACGTGTGGGACCGAGCGTTTGGTGACACTGCCCTGGAGACACAATATCACAAGCAGTGGTGAGGTGGCCCTAGGCCCCTGAGAGACTTGGGGCTGGCATCCGGGTGGTGCACCCCTGCTGGTGGCGCATTGGGAGACTGCGGAGGTGAATCTGCTGTGCCCCTAGACGGTGCTAAGGGGCCCTACAATACCCGCAGGTGGCGGTTTGAGACCTCACATACATTCCCTATCAACAGCCTGGGCTGGACCCACCTGAGACGAGGGTGGGCCCCGGAGTGCGTGATTGACCCCACCCGCATTTATACCCATACGGGGCGGTCTGGGGTGCCCTGCTCTGGGAGGTGTTGCCGCCGGACGCCCTGAAAGGTGCCGCAGGGGAGCCCTCTGCTCAGCGGCGAGGAAGGGGTGGGCGAGATTATCGAACCCCTCAACAAACCTAGGAAACCACGACTGACAGAGGCGGTGGGCAACGCCAGCCTGGCGGAAGAATCGGAGAGCGACCGAATGGGGTGCCCGAAAGGAGTAAGAACGGGCCAATCCAACCAAATCGACAAGTACACAGTCGCTGTGGGCTGCGATGAGGGCGCCTCGGGGGGAGCTCAGGGACAGAGAGGTGAAGATCTCACCCAAGACCCCTCGCTGAAGGACATACTTCGGGCCATAACAGAACTTCGAGGAACCCTGGAGCCGGAGCTCGACTCAGTGACAGAAGAGGTCAACCTGCTCAGAGCCGACTTTCATAAAATGTCGGACAAAATGGCCTCGGCCGAGGCCGGCATCGATGGGTTACAATCAAAGGCCAAGCGCCTGGAAGACCAGGCCCTGAAATTGACCAAGAACCAGAGGGACATCCTAGCACGCTTGGATGATCAGGAAGGCAGGGCCCGGCGCAACAACATTCGGTGGTGGGGGTGCCATAAGGCATGGAGGGACCATCGGTAGACCTCTTTCTGGAGGACCTGATCATGAATAAATTGAAGCTGAAGCATCTCTCTAAGTTCTTCTCAATTGAGAGGTCCCATCGCGCCCTGGGGCCGAGATCCAAACCAGGAGCTCCCCCGTGCACGATCATAGTGCACCTTCTCAACTACAGAGATAGGGATGTAATCCTGCAAGCGCCACGCCAGCAGGGGGATCTGCAGCATGAAAACGCCATGATTTTTTCCCGACTTCACACTCCAGGTGCAGCGCCAGCGGCGAACCTTCGACGCAGTAAAACGGGCCCTGCGCGATCGGAACATCAAATACATGATGCTATTTCCAGCCAAATTGAAAATAATTGCGGAGGGTAAGACCTTCTTCACTTCGGCAGAAGAGGCAAGCGACTGGCTGGAAGGCTGGAGAGTGGCTGGGCGAAGGGGAGGTAAGACCCAACAACACACCTCCAAAGAGCAGAATGAAGATCAGAGAGGTGACAACCAGGATTCCGACGCCCCATCGCAGCGGCAGATACCTGATAAGTGACCATTCCTGGGGAACTAGACTTGCAGAATGGGGAGCGCGATTGGGGGTAGGGGGGTGGATGATATATCAAGCCGGCCACAGGAAGCGAGACTCTGGGGAGTAGTCACAAAGACAATTTTGCTGGGACAATTGGCTGATGCTGGACTAGAGACATACGCATGGAGGTGCACCCATAGAGAAGAATAGGGCATGACATATCTGGGGGTTATATAAAGCATAGTGTGGCTGGAGGCTGACGCGCACCCCACTACAGTTATTACCATTATTCAGTTCGGGCGACAGGCACTCTGCATGTTGGGGTGGTGGGAGGTTTTTTACTCACCGAGCAGGGTTGCAGGGAGGGGGGGTGGTTGGGATATCGTTTAATTTGTATGTTCTTTTGTTTTGACGTTTCCAGCTCAGGACCACCAATAGTTCTATGTACATGCACGACGGGGAGGGAAGGGGATGGGAGACACAAGAGGTGGCCGAATGCAGGACACTATGGCTAGGGCGCATGTGGGTCCCACACAGCTCAGGGCCTGGACCTGGAATGTAAATGGTTTGGGGAATAAAATCAAAGGCATTCTGGTAATGCAGCATATTAAAAGGCATGCCCCGGACGTCATAATGATCCAGGAGACACACATTAAGGGTAACAAATATAAGGCGCTGGATCGCTTTGGATACAAACTTGTGGCCCACTCGGAGTACACCACTGATGCCAGGGGAGTAGGGAGCCTGATGCGGGCGGCCTTCCCGTTCATTGTAGAGAGGGTCTGGTATGACGACGTGGGCTGCTGTGTGGCTGTGGCAGGGAGGTGGGAGGGACGTTGTGTCAATTTCTGTTAATTTTATGCTCCCCCGAGACTTCAGAAAATCGTCTTTCCAACGATCAGTACAATCCTTATAGGGCTGCCGATAGGCGCATTCCTGGTGGGGGGCGATGCAAATGCAGTTCTAGATCCGGAGCTGGATCGATCGCGTGCCTCAATGGGTCAGAGGGATGAAGGGCTCCTGGTCGACTTCCTGTCAGCCCTGGGCTTGGTGGACGTTTGGAGGGCGCACAACCCCAGACAGCAGCAGTATACATACTACTCGGCGTGCCACGGCTCGCTTTCTAGGATTGATTATCTATTCACACAGAGCGACAGGGTGGGTGACTTTCTCACGCCTGCGCATATGGCTCGGGGCTTCTCAGATCACTCCCCAGGGTGTGTTACAGTTCAGGGGCCGCGTGTAAATAAAGGGGCGTTCCCGAAAATAGACCCGTGGAGATTGAGGGACCCATTGCTGAGGGATAAAATACGAGAGGGGACGGAGCTATATTTCCAGGAAAATGCTGGCTAGGTGGAGTCCTACCGGACATTGTGGGAGGCTTACAAAACGGTAATTAGGGGCCAGGCACAAGCACTTATAGGGGGCCAAAAAAAGGAGGAGCAGAGGCATATGTCATCCCTAGAGCAGGAAGTACTCCGGATAGAAAAGGAAGTGACGGAGCGGGGCAACCCAGACCTGTGCCACGCTTTGGCCCTGCGTCAGTACGAATTGAGAGTGGCGGCGGAGGGTGCAGCTCGGGCGCATGCCTTAGCGGTGCAGCATCGCCTCTATGATGTTGGTGACATGGCATCGAGGTTGCTCGCATGGCTTGAGAAACGCGATAGGGAGCGGTCATGGGTCGCGTCGGTCCAAGATAGGGTGGGCATTTTACACACAGCCAGCGTAGATATCGCAGAGGCGTTTGCCGCATACTATGAAGAGGTTTACTCGCCAATCAGCACGAGATTGGAAAGCGGCTGCATTGAGTTTTTGAGGGATTTTTCGCTACCTGAGGTATCGGCAGAGGACAGAGAGGTCTTGGAGTCCGTGATTACGGAGGATGAATTGTTGAAGGCGCTGGGGTCCCTAAAGGTGGGTAAAGCAGTGGGACCGAATGGGCTTCCTGTCGAGTTGTTCAAGGGGGTGGCCTCTAAAATAGTGCCACCATTCCGCGATATGCTGCAGGAAGGATGGGAGGAGGGCCAACTACCAGTAGACCAACGGACAGCCACTATAGTGGTAATACATAAACAGGGGAGGCCACCTGATCGCTGTAGCTCCTACAGGCCGATTTACCTCCTTAATGTTGAGGTCAAGGTCTTGGCCAAGGCCTTAGCAAATAGGCTGATACCGATTATTACCAAATTGGTCCACCAAGATCAATCAGGCTTGATGCCGAATAGAAGTACTCGGCACAACCTGCGCAGGCTATATGGGGTGCTACACATGACAAGGGATCCCGCTGGCCCGCAAACAGCGCTGATGGCGCTAGATGCGTCTATGGCCTTCGATAGCATTGAAGGGCCATATATGTTTGCCGTGTTAATGAAGCTGGGATTTGGCCCTAACTTCTGCAGGTGGGTGAAACTTCTCTATCAAGATCCAATGGCCCAGGTACGAGTCAATGGGGTGTTGTCACGGCAGTTCCATTTGCAAAGGGGCACGAGACAAGGGTGCCCCCTATCGCCCTTGCTATTCGCCTTGGCGTTGGAGCCACTGGCGAATTGGATCAGGAGAGACCCTATGATATGGGGAATTGCGGCACCGGGGGGCTGGGAAGATCGCATATCGTTATATGCAGATGATATTTTGTTGTATCTCGCGCGACCATACCACTCTATTGCCAGGGTGCTCCACTTCTTCAATCTATTCGGAAGCTACAAGATCAACTGGGCCAAGTCAGTGGTGTTTCCACTGGCGGGAGCACCCCCGAGACTGCCAGTGCGATGTACAGCGCCAATAGTCCTGGAGGGTTTTAAATACTTGGGGATCCAGGTGGTACGGGATCAGCTCATGTTTCTCCAAAAGAATCTCAACCCCCAGTTAGAGAGACTTCACAACGATGTACAGCATTGGCGATCCCTGCCACTGTCCCTGGCAGGCAGGGCGGGCCTTTTCAAGATGATGGCGCTGCCGCGCTTGTTGTACATTATGCAAAGCACCCCGTATCCTATATCGCCAACGGTTTTTCGAAAAGTCGCCCAGGATACTCGGGAATTGCTATGGCAGGCGGGCACGCCCAGGATAGCGCTGCATAAACTACAAAGAGGAGTGTACGATGGCGGCCTGGCGGTACCGGACGTAAGGCTCTACTACTGGGCATCGCAACTGCAGGTGGTCAATGACTGGGTATACTCGGATAGGGATGAACCAGCATACAGGGTGGATCGAGACGCCATGCCGGCAGGGAATTGTGAGGCGCTGCTGTATGCGCGATGGAACGGCCCTAGCTGGCCCCCGCACACAGCGACAGTAGTGACATGTTGGAGGGAGGCGAATCAGGCTCTGGGGTGGCAGAACAAGTTGACCAGTAGAACACCGCTATGGCATGGTGCTGGGTTAAAAGAGGTGACCTCGCTTCAAGGTTTTTCAGGTTGGGAGACCATAGGCGTAGAGAGACTGGGGGACGTATGGAGGGAGGGGGCCCCACTCATGTTTGAGGATCTCCAGCGGGAGTTTGGGCTGGTAGAGGCCCAGAGGTTCAATTATCTGAGACTCAGGCATGCACTGTTGACACAGCTGAGGGGCGAAACCTCCCTTCCTGACTATTTCCCACTGGAGGACAGGCTTCTGATCGACCCTATCCCCGAGAAAGCAATTTCCACAATTTACCGTAAACTTATGAACAATCTGCCTGACCACTTGGCAGCCCTGAGGGCGGCCTGGACGGACGACTTGGGCAACATAGATGATGAGGAGTGGCAGGAGGCGCTCCAAGGCCCACGCGAGATAGCAATACGAATGCGCTTTCGTCTGATCCAGCTCCGGATTTTGCATCGCTCCTACTACACCTCGACGCTGCTGCACAGGATTGGTAGGGCACCATCACCACAGTGCATCCGAGGTTGCCAGAATGAGGGCACGTTCCTCCATATCCTGTGGGAATGTCCTAAGATAGCGCAATTTTGGCAAAGGTTTATGGCGATAATGGCCAGGGTAGTAGGTACTGATGTTCCGCTGGACGCAAAGTGGCATCTGCTCATAATCAAGGGAGAGGTGGTCTGGCCCAAATATGACACCATATGGCTTGTGCTGGCAGCGGGAATCGCGAAGCGCAATATTGCTAGGGGGTGGGGGGCACCGCGTCCCCCTTCAGTGACAGACTGGGAGAAGGACATGGACTGGTGTCAGAGAGCAGAAGAAACGGTATATAAGAGCAGGGATTGTGTTAAGAAATGGGAAAAGGTGTGGGCCCCATGGTGTGCTTACAGGGGAGTGCTGGGGAGCCAGGTGGACACGGGAGTGGCCCCAGACGTCTAGAGAATAATACTCCTTTAATGATGTTCCTTCTATATTGGCAAATGAAGTTTTATCCAATCCCGTCATGTGTCCGCCAAACTCATGTAAGAATGTCTCCAATGTGCATGCTTTCGAAAATGTTATCATGCTGTCTACTGAGCGTGTTCAATAAAAAGAGGTTTTTTAAAAAAAAGAGATTGAAAAGCAACGGATCAACCACAGTAGAATATCTGAAACAGGGAGAGAAGCGTGTTGGAAGGTTCCGACAAAGGGATTTCCTGAAGATGATCATAAATAAAACAATACCAAGTGCTGAAAAAATACTAAGAAATTAATTGTTGATTAACACAAAAAAAAAGAAAAGAAAAAGGTTGATCATGTGCAATTTATAGCAAAATAAGGATATGGCATCAGTGAGGTTGAAAAATATTTCAATAAATATTGTCTGTTTTTCCAAAAGGAAAAAGATATGAAGGATGTACTCAGTGACTGATTTTCAATAACATATGAATGCACAAGGTCAATGAATGACAGATTAGTACATAGCCATTTTGTGGGTAGAAATGAGATGGAAAATTTGCTAGATATTAACTAAGAAGGACCTTGCATTACAAAGGATGTAAATATTGATCAAATACAAAAAAATTAAACCAAGAGACGAGGCAATATAAAATTAAGAAAAAAATAACATGTGACAGTACATATGTAAAGTATGCCCTAAAATGTCTGTGTGGCATCTTGTATTCTGGAAGCACGAAATGTAAATTAAAGAAGACAATTTGGGAGTATCTACCTGCAATAAAGAAAACATTTACAAATGAGACTCACGTAGTTAAAAGTGATTCATTGAGATGCATGTGTATAGAAAAAGTGAATGTTTGTAATGAGGTAGCGATTGATTATTGAAATTAAAATAGATGGGATTACGTCTGATATTGCAAAGGGATATAATTTAGAAGCAGAAACAGAGATGCTTGCAAACATTGAGAAACATAAAAAAAATAAAGCATTCATTATGTTTTTTCACCTTTATTCACCTTAATGACTGTGTGCTATGAGCTTCATTGCTGAGTGGGGCCACTGATGGACATTACTAGCTGGGGACAGTTTCGTTCATCATTATCTAGGACCAATACTGATGGTCGTTACTTGCTGCAGCCACTGATGCTCAGTACGTAGAAAAAACAAGTCATGATGTGGTGCCAAATTCCTGGCTAAATATTTATCAACAATGTCTGAGGACCTAATTATATGCAAAACATGCCCCAGTACTCTAAAGAAACACCAACGTGGCTGACATATTAATTTTCATAGTCTACCTGCACACTGGAAGATATGTATTCTTAGAAGAATATATGATATATCCACACATACAATTCAATAAAATTATGTCTCCAAGAAAAAAAGATCTTACAAAATCAAAGACCAGCTAATGGTTAATAGAGCCATCATGAAATACTGTAAGAAAGATCGGAATCTCAGTGTTGCACGGAAACATTATAAAAGTGTTTGACAATATACCAGAATCTTTGCTCCTATATTTCAAGAAACTGCTGAATAAATCATCTTTTTCGGCTTTACTCAAATTAATTTGGTCCTATATACAAATCTAGCTCTTTAGTCAATGACTCCACCTGATATTGTTAGTTTATTGTGATTGGAAAACTATTCTAGTTGTTTTCTGTTTCCTGTTTGCTGTTGTGCTTTTGAAAACTAAATATTCATTAATCAGATTTATAAAATGCTTTGTATCATTCTGTGGTTACTTCAGAGCCTTTCACAAAGGAGCGGAGAAGAGAAACGTTTTGTCAGAGAGTTACAGTCGAGACAGAAAGGTGGTTAGCAGTGTCTACAATTCTTTGTTAACAACCGCGATTCTGTGTTGAATTTAATTAAAGGCAAGTTCGAATATATTGTTTTTCTGACCCACATGTACATTGGTTAAAATCCCAAATTCGAGCTAAAAGCAACTCAGGTCCCAGTTCTTTGTACACCCAGTAATTTATCAGTGTTTCATCTTCTTGAATGACGACTGGGTAATTTGATGGATGGCAAAGAGCAAAGGGCTCTGGCTGGGGTAAACTGAGACAACAATTTCTCTAGGTAAGCCAATACGTTGCCCAAGAATACTTCATGGATAGTGCACATGATTTTGATTTAAGTCAAGGCAGCAACATGGAGCCAGTGGAGTGTTTTAAGGATGTGTCTCATGCAGCTCCACTTACAAAGGTTAAGGCAAATTCTGGTAACCTGGGTCTAAAGTCTTTGGAGTTTGACAATCATTTTTTGGAAGGCCGAAGTAGACTGATTCCAGACACCCCCCAAGTATATGTCAGTCTGTAGGCCAGCTAGCTCACAGTACCACTATAACCCCCACAACCTTACCAAGGTGCGAATAGTTTCTGGCAACTATCGAACATGACAAACCTGACCCCTCAGGGATCATGGAAACAGTACAGTACTTTTCGCTCAGTCACTCGTGCTCACTTTGTCTCAGAAAGAGACACAGAATAAACGGTGGGGACGTTTTCAATAAGTATTTATTGAACCAGCGTCATTCTAGTATAACATATATGTGCTGCAACAACCATGAGACAGAAACAGATATAGATGATTACAAGCACCAATAGAGTAAATAAAAGGTAGAATTCTACCATAGTGCTAAAACAGTGAATATATGCAGGCATATGAATAATTGACAGTAATAATGTGTACTCCTACGATGCTAACCCTAACTAGATGTACCTAAGTGTACCTATCATGTTTGTAGGTGTATAACCAAGAATCTCCCTAGAAAAGAGCCAACCCCATTACCTGATGTGAGGCAGCAAGGGACCCCATCTTGGTCTTGAGTTGGACACCCCGCGAGGGATGTCAGACCACTGCGTGCTGGAGTGTCTGCGTGCAGGGACTTCAGTGTCTCGTGTCAGCATGGAAGTTTCTTTCTCCTCTGGTTTTCCCAGTGAAGATGTGGTGCTTATATACCCGAAAGGTACCCTCAGGGGTTCAACCTAGATGTGTCATGGTACTGTGGGCATGTCGGCGAAGGATGACGATAGTGGTGACCCTTATACAGAGTTATTATGCAGAAGATGGTAATCCTGCTGTGATACTGAGAATACTCATGCATAATAAATGAGGCTAGTTTTCGGAGAAAACCACACAACATTTATGCAGCACCTAACTAGGTAAAAGGTCAGCGCCAGACCCGTTATGTAGAATAATGGTAGGCCAAATGTAGGTAAAAGGTTGTGCAACTACCTAGGCCTATATTGGGGTACATTGGGGTTCATAACACCCACTGCTCATCCGACTGGATGACAAAGTAACAAATGCTAAAATATGCCTGTTTAAAAAGCATAAAAGACATTGCTAAAATATGAGTATAAAAACATCTAAAAACACAGTATGTGGTAAAAAATGATGTAAAAGCTAAAAAGCTATATAAGCCCTCTAAATAGCCAATATACTGCTAAACCAACTGAGCACGCCGAAAGCCATAGTGCTCAGTGAGAGCAAAAGAGGAAAAAATCAGAAATTATCTTTTTGAATTCCAATTTAGGTTGTTTTCAAAAAAAGGCCAAATTGTTCCCAGCACACGGAGAGCCAAATGTTTATGTGTCCTGTGTTGGAGACACAACATCACTGCTGCTTGCCTTTGCAGACAACGGTCTCTGTAACACCTGTTCGGTCAGGTCAATGGAGAAAAGGTAATCTTCTCCGGTTCCGACAGCCATTGCTGAGGAAGCACTTGATGCCTGTAAGCCTGGTACAGAGCCGGTGTCCATTCCAACAGGAGCTGAAGCTTCCCGTGGTGACTGTAAGAATGCCGACATCAGGATTGGAATGCGCTGAGGACACTACACTACATGGGCCTTTAATGGGTCCAGCAGTACATCCACGTCCTGAGGTCCAACCGATGAAAGTGTAGGACAGATGTCAAACATGCATTCGTGTCTGCAGAATAAGCAGCAGAGTACAGGCAAGACGCAGTTGACGCATACTGATCTGAATGACAGAAACCAATGCTCTCTTAGCTCCCAAAGCCGAGGTGTGCCCAGATGGAGTACCGTGCATTCACGGCAACGTAACGCCAAGAGCGCTTTTGCCATCTCTTTGGAATTTGGGATGTCCATTGCTTAGCAAGAAAATTAAAACAAGGATACCCACTACAAGTAGTAGGACCAGCGGAAGCTTTCCAAAAACGCTTCCCAATATGGAGTGTATTAATGATGGAATAACTCCAAAGACCGTCTGAAAGGTGCTTAATAGCCCAGAACCTATGTTCTTATATAGGTGTACTGTCCCACTCATATCAGACATGTTAAAGATACGATGTACCATTTCCCCGAAATGGAGCGGGAAGTTAGTTTGGACTAGTGCCTGTATCTCAGCTGAGGACCTTGCAACCTGGAGATCAAAAGTCTATCGAGCTGAGGTTAAGGCCACCTTCTTCTGTAAAAGTATAGCTTTCAGTCTGTTCAGAGGATCAAACCGTATAAGGGAAACATTCAACGAAGGCCATAGCGGCGCCTCCCTGACTGTGTGGGTCGGTGGAAACAATACTTGCATGCAACATGTAACCCTGGAACTCACTGTAACCAGATAGGTGATGCCTGGTAGCACCCCACAACAACCTTGATCATTCAACATCAAATAACTCCCCTTCGAGAGCAGTTTGAACACCAGATGAATCACGGCATCTTGGGATTCTTTCAAGTGACGTGAAAAGTTTACAACTGAAGCATTACAGGTTCTGTGAAGCATAATATTCTGACAAATTAGAGACCCACTTAATGAATTCTTGCAGTCTGTACTGCTGAGAAAGACTTCAGTGTCTCCATTCCTGCATCTAAATCTGTACGGTAATTCCCAAGATTCATGGATGTATTCCCTACCCAATGCTTCATACCTGCCTACTTGATGGTACTGTAGACAACATTGAAATTGGAATGTTGTCACTGGCAATGTTATATGGCCATGGATTAACCATTCTGGGGAAGGTGACTCAGCCACGGTGAAAGGTAAATGGTCCAATTTTTCAATGTGCAGCATTGTATACTTTGCATCTCTTTGTGCCATTGTTGTCTGCCTTTCTGTTAGATTTTGAGCAGAAAACAGAAACATACTGTTGATATATTGCCAGGGCATGTGACCAGAGCGCAATGACTGTAGCGTCCAGCTTAATAATAGAATGGATCGTAACTGCGATTGCCCATGTTTAAGAATGAACAGATCTGTTCCATTATATCTATTGCAGAAGACACAATGTTGCCCAGTGAATAAATCCTGTATGTTAGTGTGGTCATGCGATTGTCGACCACTGCCAAAGCCTTTTCTAGGTTAACCCTGTCAATTTCACACAATCTCTCCGCAGCTTCCTGTTGAGAGAATTTGCATACTTCGTTGTAAATAGCGTATAAGAAGCGCTTACGACGTGGTTTCCGGGGACCTAGCTAAAAATCCCTTAGATCCATGTCATCTGAAAGTAAGGACAAGTGTTGTTTCACCTGGGACAGTGTTGAGGTTCTCAGCCACTCTAGGCATAACTTTCCAACACTGTAGAATGTCACCACCCCCAGATGTTTTCGTTGTACATAGCGTTGGTCAGGCCTATGGATACTAAACCCTTCGGTGGTACCCCTGAATCTCAGCTGACACCTATTTGTGTCAATAGGCCAAATCAACCATCCCTTCCAATTGGGGTCTGAAGAATTGTATGAACCATCATGTATAATGTCATCTAGCGTATCCTCACTATGGTGTGTATAGTTTCGCCGACCCTCAAGTGTGTGAGGGAAACCGAGGTGTGTTCAAATCCTTTATCTTAGCTAACCCAAGACAGGAAGTCCGTTGCACAGTGTCGTTTAGGAAGATGATTTGCTGTGGAATGAGGCATGCCAGAAATAAGGCCTCAGTTCCCTGAACCTGCCAATCTTTAGTCCCCCAGACAGATTTTGTGTCTATGTTGTCCCTCCCAAAGTCGAAGCCTTGTAAAGACAGCTGGGAAATAAAGGAAGCAGAATATATCTGTTTCGTGTTGGTGGGCATATTTTTCTTTGCAGGTGTAGGTATAACCTTATAATAATAAGATATCGGGTCGGAAGTGTTAAACCCAGAAATATAAGCAAACGTATGTGCAAATTTTGTGAACTACCTTTTGGCGGTGTTGGGTAATGTTCCCATTGGTGGTATGTGAAAACATTACGTGGGATACTTGCTTTGTGCAAAAAATGTTGATAACAATACATGGTGTCAAAATCAGACGTATCATCATACAATTCATTTTTAAAAAATGCAGCAGATCGTTCTAAATCAGACAGCATTCTATCCGCAATTTCAAAGTCCCAATCATCAGAGAATGTACTGAAGGTGACGATATCATTCAAAGAAATGTTAAATACTTGTGGTATTTTCAGAAGTTCAGTGGGGCCAAATACATCATATGAAACCCTATCCCAAACTATTCCTTCAGGAATCGAAACTGCTGTAATGGTCACAAAGGACAGGTCTCTTCGTTCATGATGAGATGATGTATGTGGTTTCAGGACCAAGTTCACATGTTGTACTGAAGTACTGGGTTTTATTGGACCCAGCGGTGCCAGGGAACACACCCAATGACCTCGAGTTCTTCCTGTCTCAGACTACAGAAACACAGAGTCTTCTTGGTGGCTTCAAAGATCAATTTATTGGCTGCAGCCAGCAACAGGTATCCTAGAAGTACAACACAGTGTATGTTCTCAGGAGACTGCCTGCATCATGCAAACCAGCTATCTCTTTTATACAGAATATTATGCTTTAGGCAAACATTCCTTATTTTTACAGTGGGTCATTCACATATTTCTTACAACAAAACAAAGACAGATTCATGATGACAAGCCCATTTTCAGTTTGTCCAGCCCACAACCAAATACCCAGTGAGGCCCAACACCTGCAACAGATATAATCTGGACCCCTAATAAAATCGGGCACCTCCTCCTCGTAAAGCAGGTCATAAAGAAAGAGCAGTGACAGGTGTGGATAAGATTTAGATATAGATGTGTGCAATGAAGGGTTTATGGCATGCTGCACCTGGGCCCCTAATCTCGATCGGCCACTGGGAACTAAAACTGGCCGAACAGGTTCTGGCTCTGGACAGTGGAGTCAGCTTGCCCAGGTCACTGAAAGTGTACGTGTCCCCTAAGGCGCGTTTTGGCTTTAGACATTGCCTTATGTGAGGGCAACCACAAAATGGCTGCCGTACACAAAATGGAACCCGAGGGTTCACAAGGGAATCGTTAATATTAGAGTGATCCCGTCACTCGAATATGACGCAAATACTCAGATATAGCATACCTGTCATTACCGGTCTGCTGATACCAAAATCGTCATGTTACAATGATGTTAATGACACAGGTCCAGAATTTTCAGTACCACAGACCCTCCTTTTGCCCTTACATAGGCAATTTACTTACACTCATGCTAATCTGAGTCTAGGTCTATGTTCATGAATTCATTGAGATGTTGCTGTAGCATCATCCTATTACTTAGCTCGTCCCTTGATACAGGTTTCCTTACACATGATGTAACACATAGGCCGCATATGGCAGGAACACACTGTATGCACAGACAAAACAGGAAAAGGATGGCTAGAAGTATCCCAATGACCATCAGAACTTTCCATCCCCAGGTGGATAACAGTTCCCAGAACCATCCCATCAACGACCAGTCTCCTTCATCTATATGGATGGATTCAGAGATCCTATGTAGTTTGGAGATGGCCTGGTACACTGTTGGAGCGTTATCTGGAATGAAAATGCAACAACTGGATTGGATCACTCTACATACCCCACCACGGTCTGCAAGTATGATGTCTAACGCGACCCTGTTCTGCAGGGTCATAAGGCGATCCGACTGGAGCTCAGCAGTCAAATTATTAAGGGCACCGACAGTTTCGACTATGGTGGATTCAACCACTCGCGTCAATTGCCTCACATTCCTGTTGTTAGCCATAGGTCCCCAGAGCGGCAGAAAACCCCTAAAGAAATCTCCCGCTTCTTGTCCTGCAGTGTCTTCCTTGCTGAAGACACCCCTAATTCTTCTTCTCTCTTATGGTAATCTGCCGCAGCTGTGTAGGTGGGAGGCAACAGGAATGAAACGAAGCATGTGCCCGAGAAGTCAGGGGGCAACCACGTGTAGGCCCTATCATGGCAGATAAAGTAGGTACCCCTAGCTGCTAAGAACAAAGGGGAAGTCTGAGACGCAAAAATATACGTTTCAGTGCAGATACTCTTCCCTAACTGAGCTCTTGGATTCTTGCCATTACCTTGCAGACATAGATGACCCTGATGGGGTACAATCCAAATTGGAGCGGATCTTTTTGCTTGCTGGTTCTCGCTCAGACTCGCTCCATATCCAGTCACGTTCCATCCAATATACGCTAGTGTCTCATCTTCCGGGATAGTTTCGTAGGAACTAGTTCCCCTTATCATGTCGACTATCCCCTTAACTAGAGCACTATTCTTTGGGTTGTCTTTGACGGAACGTAGGGGGTGGATTTCGCGAGCATAGATGAACATCGTTCGGTATGCCCACACAGAACCATTGTAGCTGAATGGCAGCACTAGGTAGGGAATACCTTTCTCAGTAGTATGAGGCATAAGGCCACACACCCAACAGTTGGTTCTGTTCACTACTAGCTGGTGTTGGTGTAAGAGCTGAACAAAGGAGTTGTTCATAAACTCTAATCTTCTAACGGACTCGTGTTCAGGTAGAGGGTGAAAAGAATGTGAGGAGATAGTAGAGGAAGGCATGGGCTGTACAGTGGGTGCAGATGTCACTTGAAAAGAGAATATGATATACCCCACTAAAGACATCATTAAACTAAGTAAAATACAAAGACACATAATTAAAAAACATTTTCTGCTCATGGTTGCACATATTTTCCTCTTGAAACTTATTCTTTCAACAGGTCTCTCCATCTGAAAAGGCTCCATCCTCTAACGTGCTGCTCGCGGCGGTTGGTTTTCTTCACTTGAGAGTGTTTCTGAATGTCCCAGGGAACGCCCTAGAGCAAACCAGACCCGTAGACCTTGTGTCCGCAGGCTACACACTCAAGTCTTTCACCACGACCCTACAGCTGAACCCGGATGGTGGTTCAAAAACAGGTTTTCGGATGGGAGGACCAAAATTTCATTTTATTTGTCCATGACTCTCGGTCGCAAAGTTATAACGGCTTTTTCCAGGCAATGTCTGGTCGCAAAACAAAAGTTCAGGCTCAGTAGTGTCCAATCGAAGTGGTGATGGTATTGCTCTTTGGAGAAGATCGTCACTTTCTCGCTCAGAATTTGTCCCTGTGACGCGTGCGTCACTAAAAGGCAGAAAACGAGGCACTGTTTCAGTTTCCGAGTCAGCAATTCCCTCCTGGACCCACCGGTCATATGGTAGAGGCAAAGGGACCCTCTTACAGTGTACGCCATGGATCCAGTTTTTCTTCCCTTGTACTCGCACTGCAGATCTTGTGGACAAAATCACCAAATAGGGGCCAATCCAGCGGGGCTGATCGTTCTTTGTCCGCTGAAAGTTCTTGATTAACACCCACGATCCGGGATTGATTGCATGCCCTGGATCTTTAGAAGCCTGAGGCAGTGTATTATGAACCTGTTGGTGTAAAACACGCAATTTAGCCGTCAAATCATGCAAGTAATCAAGCAGTACAGGGTGTTCAATCTCGCTGAATTTCGTTGGCCTCGGCACTCCCCATATGTTAGCCGGGCGACCAAACACTATCTCATGAGGACTAAGTCCTACTCGGGAATGTACGGTCATCCTAGTTGACAACAGTGCTAATGGCAACGCATCAGGCCATTTAAGGCCAGAGCTTGCTTGTATCTTGGCCAGTTTTAGTTTAAGAGTGCCATTATAGCACTCAACTAATCCAGCTGATTGGGGATGATTTGCAGCGTGAAATTTCTGCCGGATTCCTAAACCTTCACACACTCGTTTCATCACTTGACCCACAAATTCACCCCCATTATCACTCCACACCATTCTCGGCAAACCAAACCTAGGGAAGAACTCTTTGAGAAGGGCTTTCGCTGTGGACAAGGCAGTATTATCTTTCAGAGGATATGCCTCTACCCATCTTGAAAAGGCACAAACAACAATGAGTACGTATTTCAAATTGTTGCACCTCTCCATGTGGATGAAATCTAGCTGCAAAACCTCGAACGGATACGTTGGAGGCGCAAAATGACCAGCTGGAGTTGGGGTTCCCTTACCAGGATTGTATTTCAAACAAACCATACAATTTTTGACCACATTCTCTGCACATTTGGGAATTCCAGCATTTTGCCACACTGGAGCCAATAACTTACAGATTCCTTTAACACTGATGTGGGCCATCCCATGTGCCATTGTAACCACTGCAAGCACATATGTATCGGGTAACAACCATCGCTGATGCTCCGACAATTCAACCCAACAACCATTTGCATCCAATTTACCCGTACTCTCTCTCCACGTACTTAATTCCTTCTCCGTAGCTTCAGCTTGGATGGACTTCACACTCTCTATCGTATCTTCACACATTCCAACGTCACCAATCCATCTTGCAGGGCCCGCAACATACATTCGACTCATCACATCTCTTGCTGTTTCTTTCGCAACTTCATCAGCAAACATATTACCGCGACCAACGTCGTCAGTGATCTTCTTATGTGCACTGCATTTCACAATCGCGACTTGCAATGGCAAAGTAAGTGACTCCAGGAGCTCATTCACCAATTGACCATGCTGTATTTTCGTACCGTGAGACGTGAGGAACCCACGTTCCTTCCACAAGCATCCAAAACTATGGGCCACACTAAACGCATACTGGCTATCGGTATATATGGTCACTTTCATTCCTTTTGATAATACACACGCTCTCATAAGTGCAGTCAACTCTGCTGCTTGAGCTGAATTATGTGGGATACGTGCAGTTTCAACAATCGTATGTAAAGTCGTGACAGCATATGCCGCAGTCGTATCACCATTCGGAAGCTTGAAGCATGACCCATCCACCCATAAGGTACCATCACACTTTACAAGAGGAGTGTCCCTAAGATCTACTCTCCCTTTCGTTTCTTCTTCTGTCCTAAGAAAGCAATCATGCTGTTCCGGAACATCTGTCTTTGTTATAATTGGCAACAATGTAGCTGGGTTCAGCGTGTTGCATTTTCTTATGTGCACATGGCTCGCTAAAAGTGTCAACTCGTAACCTGACAATCGAGCACTAGTTAAGTGCTGTGTCTTGGTCCTGTTTAACAAAATATCCACTGCATGTGGGACCATCACGACCAGCGTATTATTCATCACCAAACCAGCAGACTGTCGAATAGAAACAGCTGCTGCCGCTGTGGCTCTCAAACAACTCGGCAACGCTCTAGCTACCGGGTCCAAAATCGGCGAGAAATATGCACATGGACGTTGCTTGTCCCCAAAAGACTGTGTTAACACTGATAATGCACATCCTTCTCTCTCATGGACATACAGCGTAAAGGGCTTGCTGTAGTCGGGGGTACCCAACACAGGAGCCGAACACAATGCATCACGCAATTCGGAAAAACTTTTCTGACAATCTTCGGACCAAGGAAGGGGATTCGGCGTGTCTTTATAGGTCAATGCTACCAAAGGTTTAGCCATCAATGAAAAATTCGGTATCCATAGTCTGCAATAGGATGTAATACCTAAGAAAGCACGCACTTCTCTCTGTGTCATTGGCACACTTAATTTTGCAATTGCCTGAATTCTTTCTGGGGTCAATCTTCTTCCCTCTTTCGATAAGAGGTGACCTAAATAGGTCACTTCTTGTCGACAATACTGTAACTTGGAAAGAGACACTTTGTGGTGTAAATCAGACAAATGACGCAACAATGACAAAGTGGCTTCTTTACAAATCTCCTTAGTATCTGCAGCAACTAACAAATCATCGACGTACTGTAGAAGGGTAGGGCCATCAGGTAACACAAGAGTGTCAAGCTGAGACTTCAGAGCCTGACTATAGATAGAAGGACTTTCACAAAAACCTTGAGGAGCTCTCTGAAGTCGGAAGCTTCGGCCTCCTAAACAGAATCCAAAAATATCCCTGCTCTCTACGGCAATAGGGATGCTGAAGAAAGCATTCTTCAAGTCAATCACCGAGAACCAAGTGGCTGAGGCTGGAATCATTGTCAGTAAAGCAGTGATATCGGGAACGACTGGAAACTGTGGCACAACTATCTTGTTTACCTCTCTAAGATCAATCACAAACCTGTAAACAGGTGGCTGAGAAGAGTCAGTACGCTTCAAGACAGGTAAAACAGGACTATTGCAAACATTACCTCTTGTCTCTTCAATTACATTTTTCTCAATCAAATCATAAATGATCGCTAGCAACGCTTTTTCACCTTCATTAGAGATCTTGTATTGGGGAATGCGCGGCATTTTAACATTGGCTTTCAACGTTACAACATATGGCGGTATTTCCAAAAGACCTACATCATTGGGACCAGTAGCCCAAAGAATATCAGGGAGAAACGACAATTCTGTTGGAAGTTTGTCCTTTGACAAATATATTGGTGAAACCACTGTCTTACCCAATGTGAGTTGTACTCCCGAAGGAGAACAATACAATGTCGCATACAATCTTTTCAGCAGATCCAATCCTAACAAGTTCTCACCACAACCTGTCGTTAGAATAAGTGGTGCTTCGATTTCACAAGGTCCAACAGAAAGAGACATAGGGCTAGAAATCGGGTTCCTAACCGGGCGCCAGAAAAACCTACTGAAACATTAGTTTCGCCAGACAAAGGTGCGCCAGGGAATTTAGAGTGCATAATAGAACTCTTTGTAGCACCAGTATCCAACAGAAAAGGCTCTGACACACCTGATGTAATCACCTCAATATAAGGTCCACTCTGATCTACTGGAACTGAAACAACTCCCTCTCTTTGTCTATGGCTGTCCTAGCAATCATCACCTTCCATACTCTCACCTTCTGCATAGTAGTCATCAGCATAGTACTGAGTCGTCCTACCAGACGCGTTATTCTGCTGATCAAAACTATTCATTGAATTTTGAGGAGGAAATGGGCGCGCGTTCTGGGTGAAATTTCCGCGTCCTCTAGCTCTAGGTGCTTGTGGAACACCTCGACCTCTTGCGCCAGAAATACCATTCATACGCTGCAACAAAATAGGGCAATTATATTTAAAATGACCTTCTTCCTTACAATATGAACATTGGTTAGGGCCTATCAGAGCACGTTGTTGAGGATACTCAAACCTTTGCGAATTCCTCTGATACTGTTGAGGTTGCTGATAGTCACGCTGATTACTACGAGGCGGATACGCTTGTTGTAAAAGAACCTTTGTTTTTAACTCTTTAGTTTTCTTGTCTGTTCTATCTTTCTCATCTTTATCTCTATTTTCGTAGTATTGTGCAGTAGCCAATATCTGTGCTGAAGAGGAAACGGCCCAAGAACTCTCTGAATCTTTCAATTTTTTACACAATTCGGGAAGCAAATTATGCACAAACTTGTCAACAAACAACCTTTGACCACCTTCTGTACTCATATCCTGACCACTGTGGTCGATAAATGTCTCTTCAAACCTAGTGAAGAAGTCAGATACACTTTCCTCCTTCTTCTGCTTGCATGCAGACAATTTATCCCAATTTACACGCATTGCAGGCATCAAAGTCTTCATGTAAGTAACGATCCTACCAGGGAGGTCTGCTACTAAAGGCTCTGGTTTAGCACCGCCTACTTGTCTGTCATTTGCCGCATTGATATTAATCCATGTGTCCCCTAACTCCGGCGCATGATCCGTGTGACGGATCACTCTCCATAAAGGCTGTGGGACCACATTTCCAAACAACATGTCTATATCAGCTAAATTCATAACACAGGAGTCTGCAGTCTGTGATAATTCCTTATAATAACCTGCAGGGTTTTTACGGGTGTCGGGTAGAGTCTGCTTAAGAGCCAGGACTTCAGTTCGCTTCCATGGAACATGTACCCACACACGTTGAAAATGAGGCTGAATAGGTGGAACAGCATTTAGGTCTCCTTCTTTCCAAACTGGGGGAACTTCTCTCATGGGATACTGTCTGACCTTCCTTTTAACAGAGGGTTCTGGCTCAAACAACAGTCGAGAAATACCCTCACTCCTAAATGATAATAATGTCGCAACTGCTTTCTCAATATCGGAACCCACAATCGTGCCTTTGGAAAACTCAAACCGTACACGACACAACTCAGGCGGATTGGCCTCCATATCACAATCTTTTAATCTTTCAAGAAGAACTTCGCACATTTTGTCAAAAACATATCTCTGTTTCCGTGCTTGCCATTGGTGGAAGACATCCATAACAGACCCTAACTCATATCTTGTAGGGTCAGTGACCCATTTATGTGCCAAATGATCCAATACTCCCTTCTCTCTAGAATCGGGCAATTGGCTACGCAATTGTTTACGCTCTAAAACGGGGGTCGTAGTCGGTGACCCAAAGAAAGGAGACAAAATACTAGTAACAGTGTTTGTCATTCTCTGTCGGACAGAAGGAGAAGTTGACAAATGAACAGGAGGAAAAACAGGAGGAGACAAAGCAAATGCAGAGGCAGTGTCAGAAGGGATAGTGTGGAGGGAAATAGATGCAGGGGGCAAAGTCATAGGAAGTAAAGATGGAACAGGTAGTAAAGGTGGCAGCCCTTGAGGGGGCTGCGCCATAGTAGTAGGTGCCAACTGAAAAACAGCTGGTGGTTGTGGAAGAACCGGAGGTACAACAACTGGGGGTTGTACAACTAAAGGTTGCGGAGGTGCTGTAGCACTCTGCGCTTAAGGAAGGTGGTGAATTCAACAAATGAGACATTAAAGGATCCTTCTCAAGTTCCTTCACTGTATCTTGCTGAAGAGGTGGCAAAACTGGATAACATTTATCAATTGCCAATTTACGTTGCCTGTGCAGCTGTTCACTCGCTTGTTCCTCTTCATCATCCTTATACTGCATAGCAGCTTGCATTATTGAAATACCCTTTTCTCTTTTATTCTTCTTTACTAATTTAATTTCTTTCTGTTTGGCTTCTTTTCGCCATAGGCGGAAAGAGTCAAACATCGCCGGCTCGGACTTTCTTCTTAAAAAGTCTAACCTCTAAATTATCCAGAATTTCGGTGTCAAAACTACCATATTGGGGCCACTTTAGGACACCATCTTTCCTTGTGTACCTAACCCATACGTTATTATACATGATAGGGCCCACTCCATGCTTCACGTAGAGCTCATAGGTTGGAGTTCCAATTGGAGGAACCGGACACGAGTCCTCCAATCGGGAATCCCTATTACAACCAAGACAAAACAAATTTCCAAGTCTGCTAAGACCAGGCATCTTCGCTCACTAGTCTAACTTCAAACTTCAAAGGATTATCGAATACGACAGTCTCGTGAATACACGAGTCCTTCGGCTTTGGTACTTGCAAGTTCCAAATCAAAAGATCCTAACAAATCAAAGATCCCATGGGATACCCAAAACTAAGAACCAAGACTAAGGACTGGGAGACGCTCCACTTATACTTAACTGAGGTATCGATGACGTCACCAGAAGACTCGTCTATTGTCTCGCTCTACAAATCATAAAAGGGTCCAAGACAGGGCGATAGTCAGGGCAGCAGTCCTTCATAGCCGTCGGGACGCGGGGAACCTCGCAGCAAAGACTTTCGGACCACGAACGACATACAGGGGTCGATGAAGTGGTTGGCCTTCCTCCAGAATTTTACACGAAGCTCCTCACGACCTCTGGCTTGGACCGGTACCGCTGAAATCACCCCACGTTGGGCGCCAATTGAAGTACTGGGTTTTATTGGACCCAGCGGTGCCAGGGAACACACCCAATGACCTCGAGTTCTTCCTGTCTCAGACTACAGAAACACAGAGTCTTCTTGGTGGCTTCAAAGATCAATTTATTGGCTGCAGCCAGCAACAGGTATCCTAGAAGTACAACACGGTGTATGTTCTCAGGAGACTGCCTGCATCATGCAAACCAGCTATCTCTTTTATACAGAATATTATGCTTTAGGCAAACATTCCTTATTTTTACAGTGGGTCATTCACATATTTCTTACAACAAAACAAAGACAGATTCATGATGACAAGCCCATTTTCAGTTTGTCCAGCCCACAACCAAATACCCAGTGAGGCCCAACACCTGCAACAGATATAATCTGGACCCCTAATAAAATCGGGCACCTCCTCCTCGTAAAGCAGGTCATAAAGAAAGAGCAGTGACAGGTGTGGATAAGATTTAGATATAGATGTGTGCAATGAAGGGTTTATGGCATGCTGCACCTGGGCCCCTAATCTCGATCGGCCACTGGGAACTAAAACTGGCCGAACAGGTTCTGGCTCTGGACAGTGGAGTCAGCTTGCCCAGGTCACTGAAAGTGTACGTGTCCCCTAAGGCGCGTTTTGGCTTTAGACATTGCCTTATGTGAGGGCAACCACAAAATGGCTGCCGTACACAAAATGGAACCCGAGGGTTCACAAGGGAATCGTTAATATTAGAGTGATCCCGTCACTCGAATATGACGCAAATACTCAGATATAGCATACCTGTCATTACCGGTCTGCTGATACCAAAATCGTCATGTTACAATGATGTTAATGACACAGGTCCAGAATTTTCAGTACCACAGTACTGCGGAGCTTTCTGTGAGATAGTGTCCATTCAGGAGCAGGAAAAAGACAGTCACTACACCTATCCAAAGGACTCTGAAGAGTAGATCAATCGCAATCCATAGCTGTAGCCAGGGAAAAACAAAGTAAGTCTTTTTCATCCAAAGGTAGAGTTCATATAGTTTTTCTTTGAGGGAAACAGAAGCTGGTGGTGACTCAGGTTCACTCGGATACAAAGAAAAGGCATTAAAATCGATGAAGTAGCCAGACGCTGTTTGGCCTATCTTTGGTAGCTCAGCAGGTTTTGTAGAACTGGCTTCTGACTCATTTCGAGACATATTCACATAGATGTCGGTATTAGGCTGAATTGACATGTGTTTCATTTGTATTTTATTGTTGTTCAATTTCGACAGGTACGAGTTCCATTTCATTGTTGGCAACTCTGTTACTTCGTACAGTAGAATCTTCAAACGTGATCAGTCTTTCTGTCTGAACTTCCGGTATGGTAGCGAGAGGAGATCGGCGACTACCCAGGAGCCCACGCGGCCTGCTATTCAGCATCGGCCACATAGTGTGGTTTGATCAGATCAATGGAGAGGAATCTCTTTTCTTTTTTGCCGGCAAGGGGCAGAAGAAGTACTGTTCTTGTTCTTTCGACAGCCAGGACAGGTACAGGTGCCCTGTAAGATGGCCCAAATTCTTTCTAGTCCCAATCTTTTCTCTGACCAGGTCTCCGATCTTCGGGACTTAGGCAGGTCTTGCCGAAAGAGCTTTCACTTCACCAGTGGCGGTGCGCTTTACTTGGACGTTGCTTTGTAGTGCCCGGAATTCATTGAGTTCCTGTAAAACAGCCAAACGATCATTGATGTCAAATGCTTTTTCATCCACCACTCTGCTGCCACAATCGAGGTTGGGTACCCACATTCTCGTCCCAAACAGGACCTCATATGGGGTACCATCTCCTAAGGAACTTCTTGGCATGTTATTTAGTGCCCTCTGGACCCCGTATAGGTGATTGACCCAACTACCACCCGAGCCTAATACTCTTGCTGTTAAGGATTGCTTTAAGTCCCGGTTTTTCCTCTTCACAATTGAATTTCCCTCGGGATGATACAGAGAGGAGTCTCGCAATGCAACACCCAGACTTCCCATAGCTTCTTTGTAAGCCCGAGAGCTAAACGCCGGGCCACGGTCAGAATGTAATGTGCCAACTGCGTATGTCCCTATAAAAATCTCGCAAATCCTTTATAACAGTTCGAGCGTCAGCCGTGCGCTGGGGCCAAACCCACAGGAATCTAGAGCATGAATCCACTGCCACCAAGATGTAATTGTAAACCCCATCAGATTGTAAGGGGGCGCAGTGGTCCAAATAGACGCATCCAAGAGGTCTGTCTGATATCAATAGTGGTTTTTGTGGCGGTCATGATATGGTGGAACCCTTCATCTGCTAAAAGATGTCGCACTTAAGGACAAAACCCTTGGTCTGTTTGGTAAGACCTGGCCACCAATAACGTTGTTTCAGTAGTGAAACTGTCGCAGTAATACCTGCGGGTGATGAACCCAGACTCTCGTGTGCAGCTAGAATTAAACCTAACCTGTGATCCATGTTTGGTATTATTCTATCCCCCACTCCTGGAATTTGAGCATACAGAATATTTTGCGCATTTAACTTGTTGGAGTACTTGAGTGGAAAACCTTTTGGCAAGGCAAAGCTGTTTTTACGCGAAGCAATGACAGTAACATTATGTGTCCGTCTATCCTTGTGCTAGAATGAGTGATTGCAGCAATGGCAGCAGTTCGCACTGTCGCCTTAGCGGCTTCTTCAGCCAATGAATTTCTGTTCAATGTGCACGCCAACACGTTGATGTTTCAGCATATGAATCTTGTGAGCCCGTGGCATGCCCTTTTTCAGCTCTGCCACTTGTTCCCAAAGTAATTTGTGCTTTATTTTGCAACCTTTTGAATCTTTAAATCCATTCTGGCCCCAGTAGTGAAGATATTCACTGTCTGACTGGTCACAATAAAATGAATCGCACACAATAAGTGTGGGGAATTCTCGATCCGTATTTTTTAGCGTAGGCATTTGGACTTTTAGTTCTGCCAGAAGTGCATGCAGTCTCCTAGAGACTGTGTCTGCGTATTTCTAGGGCGGAACTTACCGTCCCGCATACGTCCCTTTACAATCATGCATGCAGCGCTGTATTGCTGTTTACCTTCTACGGCAGGTTGAGCAGAACCGTCAGTGTAAATAATATATTCATACTGATCTAGAGGCATTATTTAATTTGGAAGAGGATATTCTTGTTCGCACTGCAGAAATGCTTGTGTTTTTAATGTAGAATCAAATTTGTAGTCTACGTCTGTTGCAGTGAGAGAATTACCCATTGTATCCATCACGGATGCAGTGCTTTAGCGTTTGGAACGCTAGCTTTGGTAACAGCCTTTAAGGTTGGTACTGGAGTTACGTCAATTATTCGTTTCCCCTGAACCAGTACTCTTTATCTCACTACAGCAGTCTGAACTGCTGTCAACATTTTTTCAGTGGATGCAAAGCGCATTGCAGCGTTTGTGGACAAATGAGATTTGTATGCAATGGGTACAGTTTTGCCTTCATTGGAGGTGAGGTAAATGAAAACGGATTGACCCGCGATTACACGGATCACCAAATTCGTGGTGTTCACACGTGTGTGTAAATGTTTGGAAGCTATCATGTCAGCTTGTAAGGAACAAAGAATTTGTGTATGTTCCTGTGTCCAATGTCGAACTGAAAAAACAGGTCTAATTAAATCGTAGAAAGGTTTTACTTTTTCTGCATAATCTAAAATGTATGTTCTGCCAAAATTTAGGAATCCTAAAATGGATTGTAAGTTTTTCAGGGTCTTTGGAGGTTGGAGCAAAAATGGGGTTTCTGGTTGGCTAGAGTGTACGCCTATAGTAGGCTGAAACCACCACTCTAGGCAGGGCAAGGGAGTTACAAGCTGAAGATAAATCCTGCTCACCCCCTTGGTAGCTTGGCAGAGCAGTCAGGCTTATCCCAGAGGCAATGTGTAAAGCGTTTGCGCAACACACTCACACAGCAGCGACACACTAGGCACACCACAAAAGAAACTCCACACAAGGTTATATCAAAAATAGCCTTTGTATTATCCATAAAAACATATTAGAACATAATCACATATATACACTGTGCCTCCACGCACTTGTCATGACTTTACAGGAATTACATAAATCATTAGGTCAATCGGGCCACTGTCATATCACATTAGGCTGACCAGTAACTACTGGTAGGAGTGCACTTAGCACCATACGTTATGCAAACATAATTAGCAGTGCACCATAGGAAACACTTACAGTGTGCACATCTTAGGTGTGTCCTTCCAAAATCACTACTGGTAAAAGAACACCCCCTATAACTTTACATCAGGGCAATACAATCATGACACTGTACATGGGGTGCCAGGATCCTGGCAATGTATCACGTAAAACATAATCACCTTAGGGCATGGCGCCTATAACTTGCCATCGGGCCACATTACCTTATGAGGCAGTAATTCTCCACTCAGCGTAGAGTACAGAAGTCTCCACTCCCCCCTTAGAAATGTGGTAATGCACTCGGGGCCCAGTCCTGGGCTCGCCCCGCACTGCCCTTTTCAAAAGTGAGGGCTTAGGCCAATGGGGCCGGCCGTGCTCCATACCAAGCAATGCCGTATTCTCTTCACGCAAATGCCCCTCAGGGGGACCTCACCCGTCCCCTTTTCAAAAGAAATGGCTCCCAGCATTCCCGCAGGCATGCAGTGTGACTGCCAACAACAAATGCGGCACGCAAATGCCCCTGAGGGCGGGAGGACACACACTGTCCACTTTGACGAGGCAACCTCCCTCGGCCATCCCGCTTACACACACGTGGTAGGCAGCCACCCCAATGTCGGTAATGTGGGAAATGCAACAGGGCTCCTCACCGGGGTCTCCTTGGTCTCTTGCTGGCGAGCAGACCCTCCCTTGACTGCACAAGGAGCCCGCGAGGCTCCGGCTCGATCTCGTCACCGGCCCTGCCCACAAAAAGGCTCAGGCAGCACGCAGGGCTCTCCCCTTCCTCACGGGAGCCCGCCCACGACCAGGCATCCTCCGCCTGACTTCCGGCCTCTAGAGGGCCGATAGCGTACGGAGCAAAGTCTCAGTCGACTTGGCTCCTTTCCTTCTTCCGCGTGGTGTGGCAGCCCGGGGCCACTTAGCAGAGCCCCAATCAGCACCGATGCACCAACACGGGGGGAGAGCGCTCCACTTCCTTCAGCTCTCCCCTCCTGCTCTCACTCAGCGCTACGCTTCTTCTTGAGGGGGGCCAGAGAACCGGTCCTGGAGCACTCCACGCACTGGTTTACAGGACAATGAGAAAAACATGAAGCGCTCAGCCTGTCTCCCACTTCAGGGCACAACCAGGGAGCAGGCAGCGCTCTTCTCCAGGAATCCACAAGGATAGAGCTGGACACTGGCAGGCCAGCACGGAGGGCCTCCCAGCAGGTAGTAGCTGAGTCCCACGGTGGTTCCTCCTGGCAGAGTGTTCCTCAGATCCAGTTTCCAAAGTTCAACAGACCTGGGGTCACAGCCCCAAAACTCATAGTACCATATGTCTTTTTCTTCTCCCCCTGGCACAGGCTCTGAGCCCAGTCCAAACCAGTTCTGGGGGGCACTTTGCACGTGTACAACAACCTCCATTGTCAGTGTGAGCCCTGGCTCCAGACACACCACAAGGGGATGGAGCCATCATTGTGGAAGGCAGGCACAGCCCTATTCAGGTGCAGGTGCTACTCCTCCCACTACTCCAAATGCAGACCAGGCCTATTCAGCCTAGCGCTGACTCATCCAGACTCTCTGGAGCCACTGCACTTTCCCAGCCCCTGTCACTCCAAAGCTAGACAGTCAATACACATCCTAGCAGAGGACCAAAGACACATAGCACACAGAAATGCCTACTTCTAAAAGTGATACCAAAGGGGATGATGGACGGAGCGCTTGAGAAAATCAAACACTCACCCCCAGTCAACTGATCTGGGTTTAATCCATCATCATTCTTTAGCTCACTCCACCACCCCAGTTCAGACATGGCCATATGCAAATCAGTCTGACCCTGTGCCTCATGGGAACAGTCCAGCCCGAATTGCCAAGCCATGTCTTCCCTGGACCGGAAACAAGCATCCTGGGACCGGTTTCTGGCTATTCAACCGTCATCAGCCAGGCTAGCTTGAATCCAGTGGCAAAGTGAGCAAGGGACCCACGTCTGGGCATACCCCGCCAACCTAGGGCGAACAAAGCGATACCAAAGGGGATGATGGACGGAGCGCTTGAGAAAATCAAACACTCACCCCCAGTCAACTGATCTGGGTTTAATCCATCATCATTCTTTAGCTCACTCCACCACCCCAGTTCAGACATGGCCATATGCAAATCAGTCTGACCCTGTGCCTCATGGGAACAGTCCAGCCCGAACTGCCAAGCCATGTCTTCCCTGGACCGGAAACAAGCATCCTGGGACCGGTTTCTGGCTATTCAACCGTCATCAGCCAGGCTAGCTTGAATCCAGTGGCAAAGTGAGCAAGGGACCCACGTCTGGGCATACCCCGCCAACCTAGGGCGAACAAAGCGATACCAAAGGGGATGATGGACGGAGCGCTGAGAAAATCAAACACTCACCCCCAGTCAACTGATCTGGGTTTAATCCATCATCATTCTTTAGCTCACTCCACCACCCCAGTTCAGACATGGCCATATGCAAATCAGTCTGACCCTGTGCCTCATGGGAGCAGTCCAGCCCGAACTGCCAAGCCATGTCTTCCCTGGACCGGAAACAAGCATCCTGGGACCGGTTTCTGGCTATTCAACCGTCATCAGCCAGGCTAGCTTGAATCCAGTGGCAAAGTGAGCAAGGGACCCACGTCTGGGCATACCCCGCCAACCTAGGGCGAACAAAGCGATACCAAAGGGGATGATGGACGGAGCGCTTGAGAAAATCAAACACTCACCCCCAGTCAACTGATCTGGGTTTAATCCATCATCATTCTTTAGCTCACTCCACCACCCCAGTTCAGACATGGCCATATGCAAATCAGTCTGACCCTGTGCCTCATGGGAACAGTCCAGCCCGAACTGCCAAGCCATGTCTTCCCTGGACCGGAAACAAGCATCCTGGGACCGGTTTCTGGCTATTCAACCGTCATCAGCCAGGCTAGCTTGAATCCAGTGGCAAAGTGCGCAAGGGACCCACGTCTGGGCATACCCTGCCAACCTAGGGCGAACAAAGCGATACCAAAGGGGATGATGGACGGAGCGCTTGAGAAAATCAAACACTCACCCCCAGTCAACTGATCTGGGTTTAATCCATCATCATTCTTTAGCTCACTCCACCACCCCAGTTCAGACATGGCCATATGCAAATCAGTCTGACCCTGTGCCTCATGGGAACAGTCCAGCCCGAACTGCCAAGCCATGTCTTCCCTGGACCGGAAACAAGCATCCTGGGACCGGTTTCTGGCTATTCAACCGTCATCAGCCAGGCTAGCTTGAATCCAGTGGCAAAGTGAGCAAGGGACCCACGTCTGGGCATACCCCGCCAACCTAGGGCGAACAAAGCGATACCAAAGGGGATGATGGACGGAGCGCTTGAGAAAATCAAACACTCACCCCCAGTCAACTGATCTGGGTTTAATCCATCATCATTCTTTAGCTCACTCCACCACCCCAGTTCAGACATGGCCATATGCAAATCAGTCTGACCCTGTGCCTCATGGGAACAGTCCAGCCCGAACTGCCAAGCCATGTCTTCTCTGGACCGAAAACAAGCATCCTGGGACCGGTTTCTGGCTATTCAACCGTCATCAGCCAGGCTAGCTTGAATCCAGTGGCAAAGTGAGCAAGGGACCCACGTCTGGGCATACCCTGCCAACCTAGGGCGAACAAAGCGATACCAAAGGGGATGATGGACGGAGCGCTTGAGAAAATCAAACACTCACCCCCAGTCAACTGATCTGGGTTTAATCCATCATCATTCTTTAGCTCACTCCACCACCCCAGTTCAGACAAGGCCATATGCAAATCAGTCTGACCCTGTGCCTCATGGGAACAGTCCAGCCCGAACTGCCAAGCCATGTCTTCCCTGGACCGGAAACAAGCATCCTGGGACCGGTTTCTGGCTATTCAACCGTCATCAGCCAGGCTAGCTTGAATCCAGTGGCAAAGTGAGCAAGGGACCCACGTCTGGGCATACCCCGCCAACCTAGGGCGAACAAAGCGATACCAAAGGGGAAGATGGACGGAGCGCTTGAGAAAATCAAACACTCACCCCCAGTCAACTGATCTGGGTTTAATCCATCATCATTCTTTAGCTCACTCCACCACCCCAGTTCAGACATGGCCATATGCAAATCAGTCTGACCCTGTGCCTCATGGGAACAGTCCAGCCCGAACTGCCAAGCCATGTCTTCCCTGGACCGGAAACAAGCATCCTGGGACCGGTTTCTGGCTATTCAACCGTCATCAGCCAGGCTAGCTTGAATCCAGTGGCAAAGTGAGCAAGGGACCCACGTCTGGGCATACCCCGCCACCCTAGGGCGAACAAAGCGATACCAAAGGGGATGATGGACGGAGCGCTTGAGAAAATCAAACACTCACCCCCAGTCAACTGATCTGGGTTTAATCCATCATCATTCTTTAGCTCACTCCACCACCCCAGTTCAGACATGGCCATATGCAAATCAGTCTGACCCTGTGCCTCATGGGAACAGTCCAGCCCGAACTGCCAAGCCATGTCTTCCCTGGACCGGAAACAAGCATCCTGGGACCGGTTTCTGGCTATTCAACCGTCATCAGCCAGGCTAGCTTGAATCCAGTGGCAAAGTGAGCAAGGGACCCACGTCTGGGCATACCCCGCCAACCTAGGGCGAACAAAGCGATACCAAAGGGGATGATGGCGGAGCGCTTGAGAAAATCAAACATTCACCCCCAGTCAACTGATCTGGGTTTAATCCATCATCATTCTTTAGCTCACTCCACCACCCCAGTTCAGACATGGCCATATGCAAATCAGTCTGACCCTGTGCCTCATGGGAACAGTCCATCCCGAACTGCCAAGCCATGTCTTCCCTGGACCGGAAACAAGCATCCTGGGACCGGTTTCTGGCTATTCAACCGTCATCAGCCAGGCTAGCTTGAATCCAGTGGCAAAGTGAGCAAGGGACCCACGTCTGGGCATACCCCGCCAACCTAGGGCGAACAAAGCGATACCAAAGGGGATGATGGACGGAGCGCTTGAGAAAATCAAACACTCACCCCCAGTCAACTGATCTGGGTTTAATCCATCATCATTCTTTAGCTCACTCCACCACTCCAGTTCAGACATGGCCATATGCAAATCAGTCTGACCCAGTGTTTGATTTGCTCAAGCGCTCCGTCCATCATGACTGACTCTAGACTGGAGGCAGAGACTTCTCTGTCGGTCTCGCTGGTACAGACAAACTGCCTTGAATTTGTTTTGCTGTGAATATTTTAATGTGGCATTGAAAATCCGAGTAGTTTTTAAGCACTATTTTACATGCACTTTTTAATCTTCTGCCAGGATTTTAAAAGGAAGGAACTTCTTTCCACTGTTTTTTAAAAAGAAATGAAAGTGTCCTCTCTTTGACTATCTGAGCATTTGTGGGGGTAATTGTGAGGGTGTTCACGGCACGGGGATAGGCGTTTTATCCACTTCCGCCTTCCCCACCGGGTCAGCAGTCTAGTTGCTGGTCTCGGCGCCATTTTAGCCGGATAAAGGCGCGTGATGACGCGACCGCGCCCGGACTGACTCTAGACTGGAGGCAGAGACTTCTCTGTCGGTCTCGCTGGTACAGACAAACTGCCTTGAATTTGTTTTGCTGTGAATATTTTAATGTGGCATTGAAAATCCGAGTAGTTTTTAAGCACTATTTTACATGCACTTTTTAATCTTCTGCCAGGATTTTAAAAGGAAGGAACTTCTTTCCACTGTTTTTTAAAAAGAAATGAAAGTGTCCTCTCTTTGACTATCTGAGCATTTGTGGGGGTAATTGTGAGGGTGTTCACGGCACGGGGATAGGCGTTTTATCCACTTCCGCCTTCCCCACCGGGTCAGCAGTCTAGTTGCTGGTCTCGGCGCCATTTTAGCCGGATAAAGGCGCGTGATGACGCGACCGCGCCCGGACTGACTCTAGACTGGAGGCAGAGACTTCTCTGTCGGTCTCGCTGGTACAGACAAACTGCCTTGAATTTGTTTTGCTGTGAATATTTTAATGTGGCATTGAAAATCCGAGTAGTTTTTAAGCACTATTTTACATGCACTTTTTAATCTTCTGCCAGGATTTTAAAAGGAAGGAACTTCTTTCCACTGTTTTTTAAAAAGAAATGAAAGTGTCCTCTCTTTGACTATCTGAGCATTTGTGGGGGTAATTGTGAGGGTGTTCACGGCACGGGGATAGGCGTTTTATCCACTTCCGCCTTCCCCACCGGGTCAGCAGTCTAGTTGCTGGTCTCGGCGCCATTTTAGCCGGATAAAGGCGCGTGATGACGCGACCGCGCCCGGACTGACTCTAGACTGGAGGCAGAGACTTCTCTGTCGGTCTCGCTGGTACAGACAAACTGCCTTGAATTTGTTTTGCTGTGAATATTTTAATGTGGCATTGAAAATCCGAGTAGTTTTTAAGCACTATTTTACATGCACTTTTTAATCTTCTGCCAGGATTTTAAAAGGAAGGAACTTCTTTCCACTGTTTTTTAAAAAGAAATGAAAGTGTCCTCTCTTTGACTATCTGAGCATTTGTGGGGGTAATTGTGAGGGTGTTCACGGCACGGGGATAGGCGTTTTATCCACTTCCGCCTTCCCCACCGGGTCAGCAGTCTAGTTGCTGGTCTCGGCGCCATTTTAGCCGGATAAAGGCGCGTGATGATGCGACCGCGCAGCGGACGCGCGCAGCGGGCGCGCCGCTGGCGCGCCGAAGGCGCGCCTAAGGCAAGCCCGTCTGCGTCCGTCCGCGTCCGAATGGGTCCAGGGGCCAGAACCCCTGCCCTTTCACCACGTCAGTCCTATACTAGTGCCCGGTTGAAACAGATTAATAGGTCCTCGGGCACGCTTTGTACGCACGCCTACCATCCAGAACTGCTACCTGCATTATGCCCAGATTGCAGGTGCTCCTTTAACATTAGTCCCCCAGTAACCACCATTGTTAAGATCCAGTATAAAATTCTCTTGCTGAACTGCAGATCCCTGCCTAAACATACGGTAGAGATCTGGATGCTTCTTAAAGATGCCGACCCGGATGTTCTGTTTCTAACAGAAACCTGGCTTAACGCCAGTTCGGAACCCGATATCGTGCAATCACTTCCACCAGGCTTCCTGATGCAGAGGGTTGATAGACCTTCCGGTAAAGGTGGGGGGATCGCTATTATTTATAAGGAACAATATACCTGTCGCCTGCTTGGGAATCCCCTTCTAGATTGTGAGAATACTCACTTTTCTCTAGAACTTACACCCTTGGCTTCCCTCTCAGGTATTCTTATTTACCGCCCACCGGGAGCGCTTGGCGCCTTCAGCAAATCACTGCTGGAAGCAGCGGTCAACTTGGCAAGTTCAGCGGCAAACTTAACCTTGCTTGGAGACCTCAATCTTCATTTTGATGACCCTCTAGCCTTAAATGCATCTGAACTGGCCCATGACCTCGCGTCATTTCAGTTGCGACAAATAATTTCTCTCCCTACTCACGTTAAAGGCCACCTTCTGGACCAGGTGTTTTCTAACTTAGATGATCTTAAAGGAGGGGCCCTTACCCCTCCCATGGACGGATCATTTTTAGTCTCCCTCGCCTGGTCACCAAACGTCCCCGAACCTTTAATACAACCTAAATGGACTCGAGGTCGTCTCTGGTCCAAACTCTCTCTAGAGAATTGGACCCAAGAACTGGAACGAACCTGCCCCATATCCGATCCATGCCCAGTTAAAGCTAATGATAACTTCGTGAGCTGGATTTCGGATACTCTGGATGTGGTCCTCCCAAAGACAAGGATAAAAAGTCCAATGGTCCCCACAACTCTCCTTGGTTCTCAGCAGAGTTGCGCATCTTAAAACAGCATTGTAAGGTCAAAGAAAGGCTTTGGAGGAAGGATTTTTCGCCCAGTAAGAAGCTGGAGTATAAGGTTGCTATCAGCGCCTACAAAGTGGAGATAAAAAAGCTCAAGCAATCTTTTACGAATCCAAAATTTTGTCAGCCTCTAATTCACCCAGAGAAACTTTCAATGTTATTAAAAAGCTACTCAAAGCCCCGGATCCGTATATAGCTCCAGACCTCTCCGGGATACGCTGTAATAAACTGGCAGAATACTTCTCCACTAAGGTCATAAATATCCTTAAATCACTGCCGCTCATGGCAGATATAGACGATATCTCTATTAGACACTTGACCCCCGACCCTTATTCTTTGCAACCTACACTTGAGGCTTTTCCCCCCTCTCGCTTGAAGTCTGCTGTTCCCTGCTATCTAAGATGAAAAGTGGATCACCCAAGGACCCCGCCCCAATTAACATACTTAAACAGGTGGGACCTACAATTGCCCCCATCCTGACCGATCTAATTAATGTATCTTTGTCCTCAGGAATAGTGCCCCCTGCCTGGAAATCAGCTATGGTGAAAGCTCTGTTAAAAAACCCAATCTTGACACGGCAGATTTAGCTAACTATCGTCCCATATCTCTCTTACCAGGCATAGGAAAGATGACAGAGAAATACGTAAATCAACATCTGTCAGGCTTTCTTGAAATGCATAATTTATTGCACTCTTCGCAAACAGGTTTCCGCCCGCGTCAGAGTACTGAGACGGCCCTGTTAGCAGTGGTGGAGGAAAGCAGAAAAATACTGGATTCAGGAGGATCCTCGGCCATTATACTCCTTGACTTGAGCGCAGCATTTGATACGGTGAACCATAGGATTTTGGTTCACCGTCTCAGGACGCTTGGAGTTACTGGCCTAGCATTGAAGTGGCTGGATTCTTTCCTAGAGGAAAGATGCTTTCAGGTATTCGAGGAGAATACACTATCCAATCCAACCCCTCTAAAGAACGGGGTGCCTCAGGGTTCCTCGCTCAGTCCTACCCTTTTTAATGTATATATGGCTCCTTTGGCTGCAATTATTGCCCCATCCGGAATTCGTATGGTGACTTATGCTGACGACACCCAATTGGTGGTTGCACTCAATCAGATGGACCAAGAAACTAACACCCTCCGCTCCTGCTTGGAAGATATTTCAAACTGGATGGATACATCTCAGCTCAAGCTCAATGGGGGAAGACTGAGCTTATGATCTTAGGCAACCCTCTCTGCTTTCAATCTAGCTCCATGTGGCCAGTGTGTATGGGACCACCCCTATCCCCAAGCCAGAAATTAAGAGCCTGGGTATCTGGTTGGACCAGGATCTGAGCTTTAGAGCTCAAGCGAGGAAGACGGCAGGCATCTGCTATGGCCTACTTAGAATGGCCCGCAAAGTGCTACCTCTGCTCCCCCTAGCAAAAAAGTACTTGTGCAAGCACTTATACTCTCTAGGCTAGACTATGGTAATGCGCTTTATCTGGGCTCCCCCTCTACTGTAGTCTCTAAACTACAGTCTGTGCAAAATAGTGCTGCCAGACTTTTAACCGGAACCAACAACCGACACTCGGCTAAACCGGCACTTGCGTCCCTTCATTGGCTCCCTATCCAGGAACGCATTAGATTTAAGACACTCTGCCTAGTACATAAATCTATGCAGGGGACTGGCCCCTCCATCAACTCAGCCATGATTCGTCCCTATAAGGCCAAACGCAACCTCCGATCTGATAATCTCTACCTGGCCGAAGTACCTAAGATCAGGAGGGCCAGGAAGGGCGGACGGTTGTTTTCATATAATGCCTCCAAACTCTGGAACTTGCTCCCACTTCAGCTACGCCTTGTTCAAAACCACGGATCCTTCCGCAAACAACTTAAGACTCTCCTGTTCCCACAGCCTGCATAATTTCCCTGTCTTCGGCAGTAGTCAGTTCCAGCGCTGGGATGCTTCCGGGTAGCCATGCGCTTTATAAATGTGTCTTTCATTTCATTTCATTTCATCATCCCCTTTGGTATCGCTTTGTTCGCCCTAAGTTGGCAGGGTATGCGCAGACGTGGGTCCCTTGCTCACTTTGCCACTGGATTCAAGCTAGCCTGGCCGATGACGGCTGAATAGCCAGAAACCGGTCCCAGGATGCTTGTTTCCGGTCCAGGGAAGACATAGCTTGGCAGTTCGGGCTGGACTGTTCCCATGAGGCACAGGGTCAGACTGATTTGCATATGGCCATGTCTGAACTGGGGTGGTGGAGTGAGCTAAAGAATGATGATGGATTAAACCCAGATCAGTTGACTGGGGGTGAGTGTTTGATTTGCTCAAGCGCTCCGTCCATCATCCCCTTTGGTATCGCTTACTTCTAAAAGTGGCATTTCTAAAATAGTAATAAGAAATCCGCTTTCACCAATAAGCAGGATTTATCACTACTATTCCAAACATACCAACCTGATCACGCTACCCCTCTCAGATCAGGAATTACCACTGAAGCACATATCAGGGAATCCTCAATGCATTCCTATAAGAGGGCAACCTCACAGCAGTGAGAAACCAAATAGGCTGTGGACACTACCAGGACATGCTACGCAGTTAAGGCGCATGTCCTACCTTTTACCTACAACGCACCCTGCCCATAGGGCTAGCTAGGGCCTACCTTAGGGGTGACTGATATGTAGTTAAAGGGGAGTCACAGACGTGGCAACCACTTTATGTGCCACGTCACAGCCGCAGTAAACTGCGCCCGCAGGCCCTGCAGTGGCAGAGGCCGGAGACAGGTTTGAAAGGCTACTTTGGTGGGTGGTGCAAGCAGTGCTGCAAGCCCACCAGTAGCATTTAATTTACTGGCCCTGGGTATATGGGATACCACGGTACAAGGTACTGATAGGTAAATTAAATATGCCAAACAGGGGTAGACCAATCTTACCAAGTTTACCATAGAGAGCACATGCACTGTAGCACTGGTCAGCAGTGATAAAGTGCCCAGAGTCCTAAAACCACCAACAACAGGTCAGAAAAAATACAGGAGGAAGGCAAAAAGTTCTGGGATGACCCTGCAAAAAGGGCCAAGTCCAACAGTCCTGGTATAGATGGCAGCGAAAACTGTACCCCAAGTGGTACAATCCTCTATCTGGGGAGCTATCCCCATTGGCAAGCAGATTGTTAGTATTCTGTGTTTTTCTTGTGGGCCTGTCTGTGGAAACACTGCCTCCAGCTGTGCTGTTTTCTGTGCTATCCAGAATGGCATTTGCTCACATTTAGTGGGCATTCTTCCCATAACCGCGTTCAGTGATTGTGGGGTGATTTAGTTGCGGTCCCTTGAAGTGTGAATGTTCTCATAACAAACTGTGTCATGTTTCTGTAAAGTTTTATTATTTCTTTGTGAAGTGGGCATAAGTGTGCTACTGGCAATGTGTCAATTTCTGGATGCGGTGTGTAAGCAGCTAGAACCGGCCAAGTCATTCCGTCTCTGCTGAGCAGAACGTGTCTCACTTTTTCTGTGCTGTGTGCCTTTAAACCAGTTGATATGTTCCTGGTACGTTAACGGAACTTCTACGTCCTCGTATGGATTGTATTCTTCAGGTATTTCATTCGCTATATAAGTATCTATTGTATGTGTATGTGCATCTGCAGGTGGGAATTTGACCCAAGAATAGAACACCTCTGTCCTGTATGCCTCATGTGCCTCAATCACGAAGGTAACTGTCCCACCTAATGCTAAGACTCCAAAATCTGCTAGTTTTAAAGTAAGTGCATTTCTGACATTGTCTGAAATGTTTATTGCACCCCGCTGCATTTGCCTGTAATGCTATCGCAGCCTCACCTTGGGCAGACATTTCAAAAGGATTCTCAAGGAAACATAGATACAGGTTTATGCACAATGTAGAAAACTATAATCCTTCAAGCTTGAACATACCTACAGCCAATATATAGGATCTACCTACTCGGCTGCAGCGAATCTTCCCTTCCCACTCCAGACGTCTCTGGATAAATGTGAGTAGGGGTCTCTGAGAAAGCACTACTATTCAAATGTGACCGTTAAATAAGAACCAAACCAACGTTGGCAGCGCCATGTTGTGTAGTTCCTACAAATTTATATAGGATCTGCGCGTTTAACTAAGGGATTGGTGTTCAGACTGTTTCCAGACACCCCCAAAGGATATGTTAGTCTGTAGACCAGCTAGTTCACAGAACCACTATAAGCCCCACAACCTTACCAAGGAGCAAATAGTTTCTGGAAACTATCAAACATGACAACCCTGACCCCTCTGGGATCGTGAAAACAGTACAGTATTTTTCGCTCAGTCACTCCTGCTCACTTTGTCTCAGAGAGATACACAGAATAAACGGTGGGGAAGTTTTCAATAAGTATTTCTTGAACCAGCGTCATTCTAGTATATAATACATGTGCTGCAACAACCATGAGAGAGAAACAGATATAGATGATTACAAGCACCAATAGAGTAAATAAACGGTAGAATTCGACCATAGTGCTAAAACAGTGAATATATGCTGGCATATAAATACATGACAGTAATAATGTGTACTCCTAGTCTAGAGGACTCACCAAGCAATGGGGAGTCAGGGCACGTCTGGAGCAACCAGGGAAGCACAATAGAAATCAAGATGACACTCAGGAGGACCCACAGGCCGAATGACCAGGAGTTGCGAGGGGACCTCGAGCAAGATCACAAGGTACCAGCACACAGAGCACTTGGTGCGAGGAGGCCGGAGTTCTTTGGTGGAAATACTGCTCGGGATCAGGACTACATGGAGTCCAATGCAAAAGCTCAGGAGTTGCCAACAAGCATATGCATTTGCAAAAGTACACGGTGCACAGGGGTTCAAGTTATTCGGTCCCCACGAGGGATACTGGCTTCAAACTTGGTGAGAGGGCAGCTCGACCTCAAGGAACTTCGGAACCCACCTCCTGTGTGGCTGGAGTCTTTGGAGTCCACAGGAGCTCAGGATCAGTAGACCGGTCAGTTGCATTACGGTGCCTGCGAATGCAGGGGAGTGACTCCTTCACCCCAAGGGAGATTCTTCAGTTGTCCTTAGTGCTCCACAGGTCCTGCACGGAGCCTATATGGTGCAAGGGCACAGACGATGCTTTGGACGGAGAGGGAGACGAAGTCAGGCCCAGTCAAAGTCCAGCGAAGTCCAGAGTGTCCAGACAGTCGAAGGTCAGTGGTTTCTTGTTGCAGAGTCTTGTCCACGTCAAATCTAAAGTCTTACAGCCAGGTAAGTCCTTATGTACCCATGGGAGAGGGTTGGACAGATTCAGGGGACCCTCCTCGGGGAGGGTCAGGACAGAGGGGAGGTTACTCCCATGTCCTTTGTCCAGTTTTGCGCCAGAGCAGGAGTCAACGGCTCCCAGAAATGGTTTGAGCTGGACTATGCACAGGGACACCAAATGTGCCCCAGGTGCAGACTTTCAGGCACTTTGAAAGTGCACCCACCCAGCCCCAATACACTAAATCCTGTCTGTGAGGTGGTCACACCTCCCTGTGACAGGATGCCTAAAGTGCTGCCTTCCTCTGCTAGAGCTTGGCTCAGCAGCAGGAGGGCAGAAATGTATCTCTGGTCGGCAGCATCCAATTTTTGCTGACCGGGTCGAGAAGGCTGGCACGGGAAAGACCAATGACCCCACGAAGCTTTCTTCAGAAGGGTGGAATCATACCTCCCACACCGGTTACCGGTGTGGAGGTATGATTCCAAGGTGTTTGATACCAAACACGAAATGTTTCTATGCAGCCGTTTTCGAGATAGCATTTACTGCGAGGTTATAATGCACCTCTACCTATATGTCCGGCTGAGTCACAGACAACAAGGGAGAATGGTCTCCGAAGGCTGCAGAGAGGCTCTGCTCATGCAGGGGCACCCTCTCACTAAAAACCCAGCACCCTGCCTTCAGGATTGATAAGGCCTGCTATAGGGGTGAATTATAAGTTTTAAGTGTAGTGACCTATAGATATAGTGAACCTATATCTAAAGTAAGTGGTGCAAGCACCAGCTTACACAGGCTGCAATGGCAGGCCTGTAGTTCCATTTTGCATGGTCTCTAATGGGTGGTATAATACATGCTTCAGCCCATGGGAGGCCCCTGGGGGTACCTATGCCCTGGGTACATGTGTACCATATACTAGGGACTTGTAAGTGTACCCCAGTATCCAATCTGGAGTGTACAAAAGTACATGGCATAACATTTCAAGGAGAAAGCAGATAGACTGGGGTCCTGATTAGCAGGATCCCAGTCAGACTAGTCAAAACAGTGTAACACCAGGCAAAAAGTGGGGGTAACCATAAGAAGCAGATCTGACTTTCCTACACAACCCCCCCCCCAAAACGTAAGGAGATGAGACTAACCTTGCCCAGTTGAGTCTTCATTTTCTAAGTTGAAATATCTGGAGAGTCCATCTGCATTGGCATGGTTACTCTCAGGCCTATGTTCCACAGTATAGTCTATCCCCTGTAGGGAAATGGACCACCTCAAAAGTTTGGGGTTTTCACCCTTCATCTGTTTTAGCAATAAGAGGGGCTTATGGTCTGTCTGAACAATGAAGTGAGTGCCAAACAAGTATGGCCTCAGCTTCTTCAGAGCCCAAGCCACAGCAAAGGCTTCCCTCTCAATAGCTGACCAACGTTTCTCTCTGGGGGTCAGCCTTCTGCTAATAAAAGCTACTGGCTGATCCTGACCTTCATCATTCAATTGTGATAACACAGCCCCTACCCCCAACTCAGATGCATCTGTTTGGACAATGAATTGTTTGGAATAGTCAGGACTTTGCAGAATGGGAGCAGTGCACATGGCCTGCTTGAGATCATCAAATGCCTTTTGACAGCTAACTGTCCACTGAACTTTCTTGTGCATTCTTTTAGATGTGATATAATTTAAGGGAGTCACTATGGACCCATAGCCCTTAACAAATCTTCTGTAGTACCCAGTCAGGCCCAAGAAAGCTCTGACCTGAGTCTGGGTAGTGGGAGCAACCCAGTCCATTATGGTCTGGATTTTGCTCTGCAATGGTTGAACCTGGCCTCTACCCACAAGGTGGCCCAGGTATACAACCTTACTCTGCCTTATCTGGCACTTGGTGGCCTTGATAGTGAGGCCTGCTTTCTGCAGAGCCTCCAAAACATTCTTCAGGTGGACCAGGTGATCCTCCCAGGTGGAGCTAAAGACAGCTATATCATCAAGATATGCTGCACTATAGGCTTCTAGGCCTGTAAGGACTTGGTTCACCAACCTTTGTAATGTGGCAGGTGCATTCTTCAAACCAAAGGGCATCACAATAAATTGATAATGCCCACTAGGGGTTGAAAATGCTGTTTTTGGTTTGGAACTCTCAGCTAGTCTGATTTGCCAATATCCAGCAGTGGGGTCAAATGTGCTCAAGAACTTGGCTGAGGCCAAAGTGTCTATGAGTTCATCTGCCCTAGGAATAGGGGGAGCATCAGTCCTAGTGACTGCATTGAGCCCCCTGTAGTCCACACAAAACCTCATTTCTCTCTTACCACCCTGGGTATGAGGTTTGGGTACCAGGACCACTGGACTAGCACAAGGGCTATCTGAGGGTTCAATTACTCCCAATTCCAGCATCTTTTGGACCTCAGTCCTGATGCAATCTCTGATATGGTCAGGCTGCCTGTAAATCTTATATTTAACAGGTAAGCTCTCACCTGTGTCCACTTCATGGGTACACCAGGTGGTCTGACTAGGAGTCAAAAAGAACATATGCCTGTATTGATTGAGGACCTTCCTGCAAACAATCTGCTGTTGCTCAGTGAGGCTGCCTGCCAAGGCCACACCATCATCTGAGCCATCATCAGGGTTCTGTGAGAGGAGATCAGGGAGTGGGTCACTCTCTTCCTCCTGTCCCTCATCAGTAGCCATGAACAAGCCCATGTCTGCCCTGTCCACATAGGGTTTGAGCCTGTTTACATGGAGCATCCTGTGGGGGCTCCTAGGAGTTCCAAGGGCCACCAAGTAGGTGATCTCTCCTTTTTGCTCAATAATAGTATGAGGTCCACTCCACTTGCCCTGGAGAGCTGCTGGGGCCACAGGCTCCAACACCCATACTTTCTGCCCTGGCTGATAAACAGACAGTACAGCCTTTTGGTCATGCCAAGCTTTTTGTAATTCTTGACTTGCCTCAAGGTTTTTGCTGGCCTTCTTTATGTACTCAGCCATCCTGGAGCGGAGACCAAGTACATAGTCTACTATGTCTTGTTTGGGAGGTTTGAGAGGTAACTCCCATCCCTCCTTAAACAAACACAAGGGACCCCTAACTGGATGCCCAAAAAAAAGTTCAAAAGGGCTGTAGCCAACCCCCTTTTGTGGGACCTCTCTGTAGGCAAAGAGAAGGCAGGGCAACAGGACATCCTGTTTTCGCCTAAGTATTTCTGGGAGGCCCATGATCATGCCCTTTAGGGTTTTGTTGAACCTTTCAACTAACCCATTGCATTGTGGGTGATAGGGTGTGGTGAATTTGTAATTCACTCCACACTCCTTCCACATTGCAGTGATGTAACTAGACATGAAGTTTGCATCTCTGTCAGTTAAGACCTCCTTAGGGAAACCCACTCTGGAAAAAATTCCCAGGAGGGCCCTGGCCACCACAGGAGCTGTGGTGGTTCTAAGGGGTATTGCCTCTGGATACCTAGTGGCATGGTCCACCACCACTAGAATGTAACTGTGCCCAGATGCAGTTGGAGGGTTCATGGGACCAATTATGTCAATCCCAACCCTCTCAAAGAGAACCCCCACCACAGGTAGTGGTATTAGGGGGGGCCTTTGTGGTACCACCTGACTTACCACTGGCTTGACAGGTGGTAAAGGAGCGACAAAACCTCTTAGTGTCCTCTGACATGTGAGGCCAGTGAAAGTGAGGGACAAGCCTGTCCCAAGTCTTACTTTGGCCTAGGTGACCTGCCAAGGGAATATCATGTGCTAGTGTGAGTAGGAAGCCTCTAAACCTCAGAGGTATGACCAACCTCCTGGTAGCACCAGGCTTGGGGTCTCTACCCTCTGAGTATAGGAGTCCCTCATCCCAATAGATCCTGTGGGACCCACTGATACTCCCAGCAGCCTCAGCAGCAGCTTGCTGTCTGAGGGGTTCAAGAGAGGGCAGGTTTGCTGCTCCTGACTCAGATCTGCCCTGGAAGGGCCCCCTGTCCCCAAGAACTCAACCTGATCAGGTTCCAGTTCATCTGGGACAGTTCCTTCACAGGGGCTGGGGTCATCTCCCTCAAGCGACTGACCCTCTTCCTGAGCCTGGGGGGAAGACACAGCCTTACCCCTCCTGCTCCTTCTCTTGGAAGGCACCTGGTCCATCTTTTCAGAATCCAGGACCTGTTCAGTAGACATCTGTTTGCCTGTGACCTAGTCAAAGCAAACACATCTGCAGAGATGCCCAATATTGCTTCATGTGTCCTGAGTTCCACTTCAGCCCAGGCTGAAGTCTCCAAATCATTGCCCAACAAGCATTCCACAGGGAGGTCTGAGCTAACCACAACCTTCTTTGGGCCAATTACCCCTCCCCAGCTGAAATTAACAACTGCCAAGGAATGCTCTGTCCTGACATTGTTAGCATTGTTCACTTGGTATATCTCACCAAGTATGATCTGTTCAGGGTCCACAAGATCTTTTGTCACCATAGTAACACTTGCACCTGTGGTCCCGTATGCCATGGCCTCCTTACCATTAATCAAAGGCTGTTGTCTGTATTTGCCCAGGTTACTGGGACTTACAAATAAGGTGGCCACATCTATGCCACCATCACAGACAAGCACAGCCTGAGCTGGAGTTCTGACTAGGCCAGAACCCATCTCAGAGCCCAAGGTTAACCCTACTAATCCCTTGTTCCCTGTACCACCACTTGAAACTGTACTAGGGGGAGCAATTGCCTTAGGGGCAGTGGTGGTTGGAGTTGAATCCATGGCCTTTGGACAACTACCATCTTTTGTCCAATGGGTCTCTTCTTTACATAAGTAACACCAAGGTATCCTTTTGCCTTTTCCCTTTTTAGATTGTGACCCCCCCCCCCGATGCAGGTTTTTGGGGCCCTGATGAAGACTGTTGATCTTTACCCTTGTCCCCACCCTTATCTTCAGTTTTAGAGTCTTGCTTCTTCTGGTCACCACCAGAGTTCTGGTTTTTCTGTTTCACCCTGGTTCTGACCCACTTATCTGCCTTCTTTCCCAATTCTTGGGGAGAAGTCAGATCAGAGTCAACCAGGTACTGATGCAACAACTGATTTTGGCAATTATTAAGGATCTGCTCCCTTATAATCAAATTGTACAATTCCTTGAAATCATTCACTTTGCTGCCAAGTAACCAGCCTTTCAGAGCCTTAATAGCACAATCTACAAAGTCTACCCAGTCTTGAGTCTGTGCTTTCTGGGTGTGTCTGAACTTAATCCTATACTGTTCAGTGGTTAAGCCAAACCCATCAATGAGAGCACTCTTCAGTGCTGAGTAATTGTCAGCATCCTCTTCTCTAACAGTGAGGAGCTTATCTCTACCTTTGTCAGCAAAGGAGAGCCACAAGATAGCTGCCCACTGCTCTTGAGGGACCCTCTGAACTTTACAGGCCCTCTCTAAAGCAGTTATCCATTTATGGATGTCATGGTAGGGAGGGACAATCTTGCTCAGGTTCCTATTGTCAAAAGAATGTTCCTTAACTCTAGGGACACTGTTGCTGCCACCATGGGACTCTAGTCCCAATTTCTTTCTAGCTCTCTGGACTTCTATGGATTCCTTGTCTAGGGTCAAATGCTCTTTCCTGAGCCTAAACCTAGCTTTCTCAAGTTCAAGCAGTTGATATTCCCTGTCAAAGGAATGGTCCCTCTTGCTAGATACAGAGGTCCCTATAGACTGTCCTAAGTGATGTGACTCTGCAGAGGGAGACCTAGATCCCCTTGGTAAACTCTGCACTCTACCAGGAGGGGTGAAGAGGGGGCCATTTTGGCCTTCTCCCCCATCTCCCTGAAGATCTGAGTTGTCCAGGTGGGAATCATCTTGATCCTCCTGGCCAGGGTTTGAATCTAGGTCATAGAAGGTGTCACCTCCTGACCTGTCTTCATTCCCTGCCCCACCCACTCTATCCTGTTCATCTGACCCAGGGGTCTTCCTAAGGTCATCTAACAGTAACACCTCAATGAGACGTTGAGTGTTGCCATAACTCCCTGTATTTAGCTTTCTAGAGGCACACATGGCTTTCAATTCTTGGAATGTAAACTCATTGTACCTAGAAGGCAGAGAGCCACTGGTGGCTTCTCCTTTAGAAGACATACTAAGTGTGGTGTGGTGTATGCACCTACCTAACCTAGTGGGAAACTAAACTCTCTTAGGTTGGAGAAAGGGTGTGCTGGACCCTTGACTACCCAACCTCAAGTTAAGTAGAACTTACTTATTCAGAGCAGGTATTATATGTACCTAGTACTTTAGTGGTTTTCAGTTAATCAATACAAAGATTTATCTGGTAAAACAATTGCAAGCTTGAATCTCAACCGCTGCACACCAATGTGAGAAGTTGGCCTGGTATATGCCGTCCACTAATTAAAGTGGGCACTTTGCACCAGTCCAAACGACCCTTATGATGTATGAGGTCAAAGATAACCTTTAGAAAGCTATCCTGGTGGTAGCTGTGGAGAGCAGCCTTCAGGCTTAATCTTGAAGGAATGTAAAGCAGCTTGTTTTACCAGAATATCACCGTTAGTATTAACTAAATGAAAGGAGAACCACACAGTAGTTATAAAAATATGTCTTTATTTATATAACACTCTCTACACGAGGATACAACACAAAGCACACAATACTTTAGCAAAGAAACAGTTGTAAGTAGCACAATACACAGTTGGCTCCAGGGGGAGACCAAACCATATACTAAAATAGTGGTATAAGAACCACGACTGGAGTCGAGACAGTGTCTAGAACACGTAGAATCGCTGGGACCCCAAGGAACCACCCAAGGTGAGTAGAAAGGTACCCCACGGAGGACGGGTGCAGTGTGCTAACACGACCGTGGGCTCCGTACAATTCTATGGGGAAGTCGCAGTTACAATTTTAAAGTTTAAGGACCCTTCTCTGTAGACTTTGAGGGAACCCTTTGGAACTTAGGAGGTTGGAGAGCCACCCCACCCATGGATACCAGAGTACCCGAGTTACCTATCCCAGAGGAGCCGGGCGCATAGGTCTGGAGTGGTATCGGAAATCGCCGTCGTTTTCAATGGAGGGCTTCAAAGAAGAGATGCTGCCGGGAAGGAAGAAAGTGTCTGTAGGAATCCAAGGGTGGATTCGTAATGGAAGGAACCTGAAAGCAGAGCGGACAGAGTCTGGGTCACTTCAGGGTGACCAGGGGCTCGGTAGACGAATTCCCACCCATGTCGGGTGCTTCAGGTACGAAGAAGGGATGCTTGACTCTGCAGCCACAAGGTCCAGGAGATGTTGTGGACAACCAGGAGCCAGATGCGAGCTGTCCCACAAAGGATGTCGAGTGCTGAGGGGTCAGTGTCCGGCTGGAGCACCAAAAAGCCTTGGCAACAGCAACCCACACAGGAAGGTCAAGCAGGTTACAGTGTGGACCAGCAAGGTCCAGGGGACTCACCAAGCAATGGGGAGTCAGGGCATGTCTGGAGCAACCAGGGAAGCCCAATAGAAATCAATATGACCCTGAGGAGGACCCACAGGCCGAATGACCAGGAGTCGCAAGGGGACCTCGAGCAAGATCACAAGGTACCAGCCCACGGAGCACTCGGTGCGAGGAGGCTGGAGTTCTTTGGTGGAAATACTGCTAGGGGGCAGGACTACCCAAAGTACAATGCACAAGCTCGGGAATTGCCAACAAGCATATGCACTTGCAAAAGTACACGTGCACAGGGGTTCGGGTTATGCGGTCCCCACGAGGGATACTGGCCTCAAACTTGGTGAGAGGGCAGCTCAACCTCAAGGTACTTCGGAACTCACCTCCTGTGTTGCTGGAGCCTTTGGAGTCCACAGGAGCTCAGGATCAGCAGACCAGTCAGTTGCATTACGGTGCCTGCGAATGCAGGTGAGTAACTCCTTCACCCCAAGGGGGATTCTTCAGTTGTCCTTAGTGCTCCACAAGTCCTGCACGGAGCCTGTATGGTGCAAGGGCACAGACGATGCTTTGGACGGAGAGGGAGACGAAGTCAGGCCCAGTCGAAGTCCAGCGAAGTCCAGAGTGTCCAGACGGTCAAAGGTCAGTGGTTTCTTGTTGCAGAATCTTGTCCACGTCAACTCTAAAGTCTTTCAGCCAGGTAAGTCCTTATGTACCCACAGGAGAGGGTTGGACAGATTCATTGGACCCTCCTAGGGGAGGGTCAGGACAGAGGGAGGTTACTCCCATGTCCTTTGTCCAGTTTCGTGCCAGAGCAGGAGCCAACTGCTCCCAAAACTGGTTTGAGCTGGACTATGCACAGGGACACCAAATGTGCCCCAGGTGCAGACTTTCAGGCACTTTGGAAGTGCACCCACCCAGCCCCAATACACTAAATCCTGTCTGGGAGGTGGTCACACCTCCCTTTGACAGGGGGCCCGATTCACAGAACTAACTTAAGACAAAATCCTAAACTTACTACCATTTTGGTATTCACAGAAGGCACTTACTTACAAATTTTGAGTAACTTACTCATTTTGTGTAACTTACTCATTTTGGTATAAATGAGTAAGTGCCTTCTGTGAATACCAAAATGAGTAACTTACTCATTTTGAGTAACTTACTCATTTTGTGTAACTTACTCATTTTGGTATTCACAGAAGGCACTTACTCATCAATGAGTAAGTGCCTTCTGTGAATACCAAAATGAGTAAGTTACACAAAATGAGTAAGTTACTCAAAATGAGTAAGTAAGTGCCTTCTGTGAATACCAAAATGAGTAAGTGCCTTCTGTGAATACCAAAATGGTAGTAAGTTTAGGATTTTGTCTTAAGTTAGTTCTGTGAATCGGGCCCAGGATGCCTATTGTGCTGCCTTCCTCTGCTCGAGCTTGGCTCAGCAGCAGGAGGGCAGAAATGTGTCTCTGGTCTGCAGCATCCATTTTGTGCTGACCGGGTCGAGAAGGCTGGCACCGGAAAGACCAGTGACCCCACGAAGCTCGCTTCAGAAGGGTGGAATCATACCTCCCACACCAGTTACCGGTGTGGAGGTATGATTCCACAGTGTTTGATACCAAATACGACATGTTTTATTTTAGCCGTTTTCGAGATAGCATTTACCGCGAGGTTATAATGCACCTCTACCTATATGTCTGGCTGAGTCACAGACAACCCGGGAGAATGGTCTCCGAAGGCTGCAGAAAGGCTCTCCTCTCACGCAAAACCCAGCACCCTGCCTTCAGGATTGTTAAGGCCTGCTATGGGGGTGAATTATAAGTTTTAAGTGTAGTGACCTTTAGATATAGTGAACCTATATCTAAAGTAAGTGGTGCAAGCACCAGCTTACACAGGCTGCAATGGCAGGCCTGTAGTTCCATTTTGCATGGCCTCTCATGGGTGGCATAATACATGCTTCAGCCCATGGGAGGCCTCTGGGGTACCTATGCCCTGGGTACATGTGTACCTTATACTAGGGACTTATAAGGGTACCCCAGTATCCAATCTGGAGTGTACCAAAGTACATGGCATAACATTACAAGGAGAAAGCAGATAGACTGGGGTCCTGATTCGCAGGATCCCAGTCAGACTAGTCAAAACAGTGTAACACCAGGCAAAAAGTGGGGGTAACCATACGAAGCAGATCCTACTTTCCTACACCCATTACCTGATGTGAGAGAGCAAAGGACCTCGTCTTGGTCTCGAGTTGGACACCCTGCGAGGGATGTCAGACCGCTGCATGCTGGAGTGTCAGCGTGCAAGGACTTCAGCGTCTCGTGTCAGCATGGAAGTTTCTTTCTCCTCTGGTTTGCCCAGCGAAGATGTGGTGCTTATGTACCCAAAAGGTACCCTCAGGGGTTCAACCTAGATGTGTCATGGTACTGTGGACATGTCGGCCAAGAATAACGATAGTGGTGACCCTTATACAGAGTTATTATCCAGAAGATGGTAATCCTGCTGTGATATTGAGAATCCTCATTCATAATAAATGAGGCTAGTTTTCAGAGAAAACCACGACATTTATGCAGCACCTAACTAGGCAAAAGGTCAGCGCCAGACCCGTTATGTAGAACAATGGTAGGACAAATGTAGGTAAAAGGTTGTGCAACTAACTAGGCCTATATCGGGGTACATTGAGGTTCATAACAGTCTATTAGTCACTTTAGGTATTGTTATCTAGTGAAACTGTGTAATATACAGGACATGATCTGTAGGTTTGTTTGTATGCTGTTGTGTGAAACTACGTTATTAAACACTGTTATATGAGGCTGTATTATTGTACTGTTGGTATTGTATGCTGTTGTTCCACTTCGATTACCATTTAAACGTGATTGCTTCTACGTGTCTGAACATTAGTCATATGACACATGATGAAAAGTATTAACTGTGTGAAATATTGTCTGAAGTAATATAGAGTGATTTGTGGACAGACACTATTTTGCTGTGAGGCTTGGATTTCTTGAACATATAGTCTGAATTCCAAATTTAAGAGGTGGTATTTCACAAATGTGTGACTTCTAGGTAGCTCCACTGCAAATCACAACAACATAAACAATTCAAAGGGATGTGGTAGATGTTTTTCCACTTAGAAAAGAAGCCTTAAGCTTTCCTGAAATCGATTTGTTTGCATTTTTGTAGCAATTCATTATACAGGTTGCAGTTGATAGAGCGCCATGTTCTCGAGAAATTTGTAGGGGTGCATCATAATCATCGTTAGTTCGCACCCGCATATATCCAGACATATATTAATGAATGGCCAGTAAAATGTAGTTCTAAACCACATTTATTAGAGTGAATAGAAGAGTCATTGTGCTATTATAATCATGTAAATGTAATGCTTAACTGAAACGTGTTTAAAATGATGCATAAATGAATTAGCTCATGTGCAATTGAGATGCAGTAGTTAAACGTGTACTATATTAAGTTGCACGTGTAGTTCACTTTTTCGCATATGAAATGTATGAACCAATGCTTAGAGAAGTAATTAGAATTGTGTGTTTAAATTGTGTAAAGGCCTGACTGCATATACGTCAAAAGAAAGGCCTGTTCGTTCTTATGTTAGCTTACTTTGTAGGCAGAGAAGGTGTTCTCTTGGGAAGGCTCTCTGGGCACGGTTGGAAGATTCGTACAGAGGAAAGTTGTTGAATGTATTTTCTGTTGCAGGTGCAAGGACACATGCCTCGTTAGTAAAAGACTGGCTCTTTGTTTTAGGAGTTAGGATGGTGGGAGGCATTGAGATGGGAGTATACTGGAATGTAGGGATGATACTTTCAGCGGAGAAGGTGCCTGGGACCCAAGGTCACTGTAACCGTCCTGGATGAAGTAAGAGTTTTGATGGAAAAGTACGAGAAGGAAGACCTGGCCGAAGGGGCGTGACAAGGGCGTGTTCTATTGTATGTGGATTTTGTATTAGGGATAGTGCCCCGACGGAGAAGAGCAGATTGGAGGTAGAGGAGACCTGAGAGAAGGGTGAAAGAGAGAGATCTAGTTAGGAAGGAGCATCTTAGAACGAGCTCGAAATGCTAAGTGAGTGCACTTCTTAGGAAGTCTTCACAGCTGACACCTTTTCTTTCTACTCATGCCTGGGGAAACTTGTTAAGTAGGGATGTCACCTTAGTGGTAGAGTAGGGACAGATTAACGCTTTTCTCTTTATTAGGTAAATGAAGAATAAAATAGAGATTGGAGCTGTCATTGCTAGTTTAATGCTTCTGGAACTAACGATTCTTCTTATCCTGAGTCGGATGAGACTCCTGCGTAGGATGATGTTTGTATTAGTGCCCATTTATTTCTTTAACCTCGTGTTGAGGTGCTTGTATGTGCAGTTATTTTTGGCTTTGTAATAAACCCCTAAAATTTGAATTCGGAGTCAGTGATCTTTGAAGGCGAGCTAGATTCTAAATTGTTGCATAACAGGATTGGATTTTCTTCCCTTCACACTATTCAGCAGGTAAAAAGATTCTGGCGACCTGAGGATTCTTAGTGATGGTAAGATAAGATAAGAATCCCGCTTTATCAGTTGGTAGCAGAGTAGGATGGTTTCCTCTGATAGTAAGGGGAGATCTAGATTAGGATAAGAGATTATTTGCCCCATAGAGCCTGAGTGATGGTGATCCAGTGGATTGTAAGAGGAGGACGACGGCGGTCGCTGAAAACTGACGGAGAGTGATGGTGCGGTGGAAGTAGCAGTTCGTGGTAGCGTGAGTATGAACAGGGTGATACTTGTTAGATTGCGGTGTTGATTTGCTTGTGTGATGTCTTGCGGAGTTGGAATGAGAGTCGTGTAATTGAGGATCAGACCGTGAGCGCGCGCGGGCCGAGAGATTTGATTCGATATCCCGGGATAAGAGATTGTGGTGTAGAAGACACCCAGAGTTGAGATTGTTGACCAGAGGTTGTGGGAGTCATGAGACGTCGTTGATTAACCCACTGATGGTAGGGAGCGTATGTGTGAGTGTGTGAATAACCGACGCTGGTCGTAGGTTGTTGTGTGTGAAACATTGAGTGTTTGGACCCTATTGATTGTGTCAGAGGCGATTGTCCGGTCGTTTCGCGGACAGACAGTTGTCAGATTGAGGTCAACAGTTTCGAGATACTGTTCGGTCGTTGGTGGACAGACAGTCAGAGAGGTGATTGTCCGGTCGTTTCGTGGACAGACAGTTACTTCAGAGTGTGATTGCGACGCATGTGAAGAGAGAGAGGTGACTTGTAAAGGAGGGGAACTGCTGCGAGAGGAGGAAGAGTGACGTCAGACAGTGCCGCGCTGCGATAGGTCAGTTGGTGTGAGCCGCGCTGGTATTGGTGGACTGATATCAGGAAGTAAAAACGAAATCTTGTGCGCGAACGGAAATCTGCTTCATCATGAAATGTTTTAAAGTTTTACGAGAACTCTGTAGAGGTGATAGACATGTGGTTACTCGGGGTGGAGAGGAAGCCCCTCCCGAGGATACACCAGCACATTACATGGCTAAGAATGTGGGATTGCATACTATAATTTGGCTTGAGAATTGGCATAAAATGACACAAGGAGAGGGAGAATTGACTTTCCCACGCTATGGTACTTTCAGGTTGGAAGTGTTGTACCAGTTGAAATCTGTGATGTCTTCTTTGCAACCACTACCCAGACCCACACAGTTTGAGGCATTACACGCATGGATTAGAGCAGTGTATGACAGGAAGAGAGACAGAAGTCAGGAAAGGGTGAAAAAGTAGATCAGGGCATTTCAAGATGCGAGATGGGATGCACTGGAAAAAAGGTGGAGAGTGGAAACGATTGAAGGGGATAGATTATATCCATTGATAGAGAAAACGGGAGGTACGCAGGAAAGGAGTGCAGAGGAAGATGACAGTGATACGGATGACAGCTTGTTAGAGAGACTGCTGTCAGAGAGACCACCTCCATTTAATCCAGATCATAGCGAAGGAAAATCGACTGTGGCAGGAGGGACTGGCGAGTCACAGAATCAGACGAATGGGAGAGTAGTGGGAAAAATCTCCACAGGAACGGAGGGAGTGGGAACACAACCTTCAATGGGAAGTATGAGGTTGCCAGATGCCCTGACGGTACCTGTTACCATTGGTCCTATAGTGTCAGTGTATGACCCAGTTCGAGTAAGTGAAGGAAGTCTATCGCAGATGACAGGGAGAGAGGGGATCAGCGTTGGAGGGAATGGTGTAGAGGAGGGAATGGTTCACTCTCCGAAGCCCATAGAAGCGAGCACGCCATTGCCAGCCACCGCAGACTCCTCTACGGGACAGGTGGATGTGAGACCGGTAAGACCAAGGTCTTTGGTCGAGTCCAGATCAGACTTGAGAATGTGGGTATCACCTGTGAGGAATCAGAGTGATAGGATGGCAGGAGATGCGGAGCAAGACAACTCAGGAAATAAACCAGTTTCTAGGAACACGATAGAAGAGACTAAGCCACGAGAACAAAGTTGTGATTATGATGAACGGAAGGGTGCTGCTTGTCGAGAAATTTTGAGGAGTGCCATGAGGGCAAGGATGTTGGATGTAGTGAGGTTGAAGGCAGAGGTAGACGAAATGATTAGCGGGAATCTGCCTTTGGATAGAATAGAGATCTATGAACCAGATGAGCTGCTTGTTGTAGCAAAGGATGTGACTCGTAAAGCGAGGGCCGCACATGAGAAATTGACAGAATTGGCAAAGAAATATGAGGTGGATTTGAGTAAAACGAAATCGTTGCAAGGATCCCATAGGTTGCAATACAGTGATCAAGAGCTGGAAGAGAAAAGGGTCATAGGACTGAGGACACATACCAAGGACCTGATTGTAGGGATGCGTATATGGGTCATGTTTAACAAATGGGAGGAAAGGTGGTCTAAGAAGAAGATTTCCAAAAAGAATGTAGGAGAGACGCCGCCTCTGGGGGGAGGGACGTCAGGAGTAGAGAACTATCCTTTACGAGAAGTACAGAACAGAGGGTACGTGCATGTGCCATGGAGTAGAGGTGATTTGGCTGCATTTACAAATGATTTTCCTCGGCTGAGGGAAAAACCAGTAGAGTGGTTCAAACAGGTCGACCGTTTTGTTAAAATTTTGAAGGTATTGTGGATTGATTTGAACACCTTGTTTGATATTGTAGTACCAGGAGACTTATGGTCAGCTTGTAAAATTGCAGTTGAGTGGCCGACCTCCGAACCTGAAAGGGATGCTGTCACAAATGGTCCGTCACCTATAGTCATGAAAAAGTTCGAACAAGTGATTACATGGTTGAAGTTGAAGATCTCGCCTCAAGACATTGATTGGGTTAAGATAGATCGAACTGTTCAGGAACCAAAGGAGACAGTGCATGAGTATTATGAACGACTCTTGCAAGCTTTTAAACAGTATAGTGTACTAGATACTTTAGACCCCAAGGATATGGGACAGTTTGTCTCAACGTTTGTCCTAGGATTGAGATCAGAGGTTAGTCTTATGATACAGCAACATTTGATATGTTGGCAGAACAAGCCGGTAGATGAAATCTTGCGGTATGCGAGGTACTGTAGTGATGAAATAGACTCGAAGCACCGGAAGCAGAAGGACAAACTGATGCTTGTTCAGATGCAACCAGCTCAGGTCCAGCCTAACGGAGGGACGCTGGGAAGAAGACAGGGAAGCTACCAAGGGAACCAGAATGTGCAAGGTCAGGGAAAATGGAAACCTGCAGATCCTAAGACGGGAATGGATGTGGCGACATTGAAGAAGACCACTGCGTGTCATCTTTGTCACCAGATTGGACATTGGAAGCGCGAGTGTCCCTTGAACCCAGTCAATCAGGTGCAACAGGAGGTAGAAGTGGTTCAGGCACCCGTGCCGGAGGTAGTCAATACTGTGACGAGGCCCAGGTCGATGAAAGGGGGGACGTTTAACCCACAGGTGCAAGTTCCCCAGCCACTGAGAATTTCGCAAGGAATGCGGACTTACCGGCAGATGCCCCTTTTCGAAGGATATGATGAGTACAGCCCAGACCCCTTGGCCTGACGGTGCCTGAGGGGGGAGGAAGACTGCACACTTGGAGCAGTCTTGGAGGTAGACCAGAGGGGACCTTTTGTGGAGGCAGACATTGATGGTCATCCTACCACTCTCTTGGTTGACACTGGTGCTACCCGGTCTACTGTAAGATCAGCAGTAGTCCCCAACCTACCCCTCTCGGGACAATCGATCCAAGTTGTTGGAGTGGCGAACAAGAGGATAACTAGCCCATTGACTGAACCGATTCCAGTGAGAATAGGCTCTTTCCGAGGTAGACATCAGTTTGTGGTGTGCGATTCGAGTCCAGTCTGTCTGTTAGGAAGAGATCTATTGTGTAAGTTAAATTGCACCATCTATTGCACACCTAGGGGGGTGGAGGTTCAGACGAAGGATGATGATGCCACCTTCAAGGTTGCGAATCAGCACTTGTGCATAGAAATGTATACTGTGGTGACAGTTGAGGAACTTCCACTAGATTTGAGAGATTCTGTGTCACATGAGGTGTGGGACTTCACGGGAGAAGAGATCGGACTGATCAAAGGGGTTGAACCTGTACAGATCCAGGTTAAGCAGAATGTCGAATTCCCTAGAACGCCCCAGTATAACCTGTCACCCGAGACTATTGCAGGGATTAAACCTGTAATCGAGTCCATGATCAAGCAGGGAATTCTGAAGGAGATAAGAGGTAGCCCATGTAACTCACCCATCATGGGACTACAGAAACCAAGTGGGAAGTTCAGGATCGTGCAAGACCTGCGAAAGGTCAACACGATAGTTGTTCCATGTTGTCCAGTGGTACCGAATCCATCAGTGATACTGTTTCAGATCCCATGCGAAGCCGAGTGGTTTACTGTGATTGATTTGTGTCAAGCATTCTTCTCGATACCGCTCCACGAAGAAAGACAATTTCTTTTTGCTTTCCGGCTGGAAAATCGTGTGTTAACGTGGTGTCGTATCCCTCAAGGGTATACAGAGAGTCCATCAATCTTTAATCAGATCTTGAAGAAGAATCTTGAGAGTCTCGTATTGCCACAGAACTCAGTTCTCGTGCAGTACATAGACGATCTGCTTATTGCCTCAGAAACGGAAGACGCTTGCAGGATAGACACGATAGCCCTATTGAATCATTTGGCAGAGAATGGACACAAGGTGTCTTCGAACAAGCTGCAGTACTGTCTGAGCGAAGTGCAGTACTTGGGTCACAGAATAGAGAAAGGCAAGAGGAAGGTGTCACCAGATCGAATTGAGGCAATAATGAACATGGCTGTGCCTACCACTCAGAGGGAAGTCAGGATGTTTTTGGGAATGGTCGGCTATTGTCGCCAGTGGATTCCCAATTTTTCCTTGAAGGCAAAGCCTTTGCAGAGGCTGACGCACAAAGATGTGAGTGATCCGGTACCATGGGACGAGGAATGCTTGATGTCATTCCTAAGACTGAGTGAGGGTTTGTGTTGTGCACCAGCTTTGGGAATGCCTGATTACAACAAGGCTTTCTCACTGTTCTGTTGCGAGAGAGAAGGTTGTGCATTAGCAGTCTTGGCTCAGAACCATGGAGGTGTCCGTAGACCAGTTGCCTATTTTTCAGCTACTTTAGATCCAGTAGCTTCTGCGTTGCCCGGATGTCTCAGATCCATTGCTGCAACAGGTGTCAGCATTGAAAGATGTGAAAGCATCGTAATGGGTCACCCTCTGACAGTTTATGTACCACACTCTGTTGAATTGTTAATGACCAGGACAAAGACCCAGCACCTAACGAATAACAGGTTAACGAGGTATGAGCTAGTCATACTTGCCGCAGAGAATGTGACTCTGAAAAGGTGCTCTGTCTTAAACCCTGCGACATTAATGCCCATACCGAATACAGATGATGAAGATTGTGAGGACCATGATTGTCTTGATGTGACTGAGCTATGCACCAAACCGAGACCTGACATTGTCGACGAACCACTGACTGACCCTGATGAAATTTTCTTTGTCGATGGTTCGTGCCTAAGGGACAGTGTTGGTCAGTTGAGAGCAGCATTTGCTGTATGTACCATCTCAGGAGTGGTTGAGGCTGCTTGTCTAGAAGGAGTACACTCCGCGCAGGTAGCTGAGATCATTGCCTTGACTCGTGCCTGTTTGGCCACAGATCAAATCCGAATCACGATCTACACTGACAGCCAGTATGGGTTCGGTGTGGTTCATGACTTCGGACAGTTATGGTCACAGAGGGGATTCATGACATCATCTGGTTCACCCATTAGGAATGGGGAATATGTGAGACAGCTACTAGATGCATTGCAATGTCCGAGGGAAATCGCAGTAGTCAAATGTGCTGCTCATGGAAAGGGGAATGATTTTGTCTCTCTAGGAAACAACTACGCCGATGAAGTTGCCCGTTTTTGTGCAGAGCAAGGATGTATATTCACAGAGGGTTACACAGGAGAGAGCCAATAAAGAACCGAGCTCAACATGATGTTGGCCATGGCAGACACTTGGGAGGAACTCAAGCGACTGCAGGATGAGGTTTCAGATCAAGAACGAGATGGATGGATCAGAGCAGGATGTGAAAGAGGAGATGTTGATGTTTGGGTTTCCAGTGATGGTCGAGCGGTGTTACCAGAGAATCTGTTGAGTCCGATGGCGAGACTGATACATGGTCCGATACATCTTGGCAGAGATGCAATGATGCGTGTGCTTAGACAGACATGGTATAACCCACGATTTCGTGCAAATGCTGAAGCAATTTGTCAGAGATGTGTTACGTGTCAACAGATGAATGCTGGAAAGAAGACTGTGGTCACATTGATTCACATTGGGAGGTCAGGAGGACCCTTCAATAGGATGCAGCTAGATTTCATTGAGATGCCCAAGTGCAATGGGTTGAGGTACATTTTGGTGGTGGTGTGTGTATTCTCACGGTGGGTGGAGGCTTACCCAACACGCAGGTGTGACACTCTCACAGTGGCTAAGTTATTGTTGAGGGAACTGATCCCGAGATTTGGTTTTCCAACCTCTTTGGAATCAGATAGAGGAACACACTTCCACAGTGAAATCATGAAGTTGCTTTGTGCCGCATTGAATGTCGATCAGAGACTACATTGCAGTTATCGACCAGAGGCTTCTGGGATAGTGGAACAGGTTAATGGAACCTTGAAAGCCCGGATGGCAAAAGTGTGTTCGTCAACGTCTCTGAAGTGGCCTGATGCCCTGCCGCTTGTGCTTATGAGTATTCGCAGTGTCCCCGACAGGAGAACTGGGTTATCTCCACATGAGATTCTGATGGGGAGGGAGATGCGATTGCCAGCAGTACCAGCTACAGCTTTGATAAACATCACTGATGACTTGATTCTCGATTACTGTAAAGGACTATCTGATGTGGTCCGTTCTGTGTCCCAGCAGGTGCAAGCTGCAGCTGTTCCGGCCTCGAGTGATCTGTGCCACGACCTGTGTCCAGGAGACTGGGTGCTTGTTTGAAAGCACGTGAGGAAGAGCTGTCTGGATGTTCGGTGGCGAGGCCCGTACCAGGTAATACTGGTGACGAACACAGCAGTGAAGTGTGGAGGATTACCGAACTGGGTGCATGCTTCCCATACCCGCAGAGTTTCAGCACCCTCGCAAGAAACAGCTCCTCTCGTGAATGAAAATCCAGCTGATGTGGCAGGGCCACATGAGAGGACAAGTCAAGCTGTGAGGGCCGCTGATGCAGCTGGTTGTGCACCGGAACAAGCAGAAGGGGTTCCGACAACCAGAACCCCGACTTTGACTCGGATGACGGAGGTGTTGCTGTGGGTGGAGTAGAGTCAAATTCAGCAGAAGAAGGAAATGGTGCACAGGGTATAGAGGGGGAAAGCGGAAGAACAACCAGAACAGAGGAGGCTTGGCCTGAAAGACAGAGGCGACTGAATCTGAGGATGGCACCCGAAAGAGATCTTGCTCCAGTGTCTGAGACGTCTGAGTCGGAAGCAAGTGACGGAGAGCAGGCTCAAGAAGGTCGGAGAAGGTCGAAAAGAACGAGAATACCTTGCCAGAGATACTCTACCCCGGAGTGGACTTACGCAGTGACTGATGCCAGGTGTAGTGAGTTCGGGGAGACTGAGGTCCGTGCTGGTGGTCAGCAAGAGCCCGAACGTGGTGTTGCAGGTGGTGCTGTTAGTGCCAGGGCTCAAAGTCGAAGGAATACTGACCCTCACGGTTCCGAATCCCCCGCTTCTGAGTAAAGTTCGACAGTTGGTTTTGCATCGACTTTAATTTCCGTCATTTGGGTTTGAGCCACCTTCACATGAAATGATAATTCTTCGTCTTGAACTTTTGTATCATGTTTTAGAAGCGCTTGCAGCTGATCTTATTTTGGACTGAGTATAAACTCGTTGTAAATAAAAAGTCTAAAGAAGAAGATAACCTAGGTCCGAGTGGAAGAAGAATAAACTTAGGGACTTTCCGCAGAAGAGGAACGAGGACTTAGGGAAGTCTTTTTCTGGACTATGTAAATAAGGAACTGTAGTTGAAAAGGGGATTTCCAGCTGTTTCGGAGTGTTGTTCGAACTGGTTAAGCAAGTCACGCGTGAAGAAGACAGAGACTTTTGAGTGTTTGTTGCTGAAACCAAGAACTTTGAGAGCTTTTCGAAATCATGGAGGCTGGAGATCCACACCGTAGATCCAAATTGATAGTAGGCACATTTATAGGGGGTGTGATAGTTTCTATAATCATAGTAGTTGTAGTTTCATATGTGGTTCCACACGAGCTAGCAGTGAGGGGGGTGCAAGGGACTCCTACGCCCACTACACCTAGCAAAAAGGAGGAAAACATAGGAGCTGAAAGAGCTTTGCTAATAGAAGAGAGTCGTAGGTTGCATGTAGATTTGTCTAGAAGTGATTTTAAGCTTAACGCGTATGCTAAGCTGCTATATGAGTACGTGGATGCGATGGATGCAAAAGATTGTTATGTGTGTATGCAGTTGCCAGCTTCAGTGGATGAGGGTATTAGATACCACCATCTTCCACTGACTTATGGAATTTCGTGTAGTTTGTTACTTAGTATGTTTTATGGGAGAGGTCACTATGAATATTTCTTTTCCAACTATGACGCCGTGCTTTCAGAGGTTCCTGCCCATAAACATTTGAACAAGTACGATTATTACAAGGCGGAAGATAGACTTGGAAAGTACTTCATACCGACTTCGAATATAGATACAGCCTATGCCCATAGACACAATTTAACATGTGCATTAACAGAAGTAGAGAAAACGTTTGTAAATCAGGTAGAAGATAGATAGAGAAAACTAACACAAACACGTAATACCGGAGATAGTCCTGTAGATTGGACAGACGAGGAGAGGTTACACAGAGCGAAGGGAAGTTATGGCCCTATAGCATTGGATATGGTGCAAAGGGGGAAGTTGTGCGTGAGACGTGTGCAGACCTATTATGATAAGGTCTCTGTGGGACAGAGTGAGTGTGATCATGTTTTCACTAAGGAGGAATCAGCAAAGAATTTTCTGCAAGGTCCTGTACAAGTGATACCTACGGTGTATTTTGTGTGTGGAAGGAATGCTTATGTGAGATTGCCAGCGAACTGGTATGGCACGTGTTATTTGGGAATAATATTTCCAAAGATTTACCATGCAGAGGATTTGGAACTTTTGGAAGGTGGAAAGCATTCGAGAGTGAAGAGAGGTGCGAGTGCAGGAGCGGTGGTAGGAGATATCTTTGGAGCGAAGATACCAAGTTTGGGAGTGATCCTGAATGATGTGAAGATCCGGAGATTGGCGACTGTGGATGATGAATACAGCGAAGTCGTTGATACTTGTGGATGGAGAGATGTTGTCGATAAGGACAATGGTTTTGCAGAACCGTCTTGCTTTAGATGTCCTATTGGCAAAAGAGGGCGGAGTCTGTAGCATGTTGAAAGTTCAAGAGTGCTGTACTTATATACCAGACCACAGCAAGGATATGGAGAAATATTAAGTAACATCACTACGATCCATACTAAGATAAAGGATTTGATTGAAGAGGGAGTTTGGGAGAAAGTTGGCAAAGGATTTGGTCAAGTGGGAAGCTGGTTTGCGAATTTGGGAAAGGGTTTCCTTGGCTATGTTCTGAGACCTCTCATTATCGTTGTGGTTTGTGTGGTTTGCTTGTGGGGTCTTATCAGAGCATACAAGTGGTATAGAGCAGGCAGAGTTGAGAGAGCTTTGAGAGAGAATGAGACGAGAATGGCTAGACTGCAGGACAGTCACTATCGAGATTCCGACAGGGGAGAATGGCAACAAGTTCTGTTTAGGTCAGTTCTTTCTCCAAGAAGAGTTGTAAAAGTGTGATGACAGGAGTCATCAAAGGGGGGAACTGATAGAGCGCCATGTTCTCGAGAAATTTGTAGGGGTGCATCATAATCATCGTTAGTTCGCACCCGCATATATCCAGACATATATTAATGAATGGCCAGTAAAATGTAGTTCTAAACCGCATTTATTAGAGTGAATAGAAGAGTAATTGTGCTATTATAATGATGTAAATGTAATGCTTAACTGAAACGTGTTTAAAATGATGCATAAATGAATTAGCTCATGTGCAATTGAGATGCAGTAGTTAAACGTGTACTATATTAAGTTGCACGTGTAGTTCACTTTTTCGCATATGAAATGTATGAACCAATGCTTAGAGAAGTAATTAGAATTGTGTGTTTAAATTGTGTAAAGGCCTGACTGCATATACGTCAAAAGAAAGGCCTGTTCGTTCTTATGTTAGCTTACTTTGTAGGCAGAGAAGGTGTTCTCTTGGGAAGGCTCTCTGGGAACGGTTGGAAGATTCGTACAGAGGAAAGTTGTTGAATGTATTTTCTGTTGCAGGTGCAAGGACACATGCCTCGTTAGTAAAAGACTGGCTCTTTGTTTTAGGAGTTAGGATGGTGGGAGGCATTGAGATGGGAGTTTACTGGAATGTAGGGATGATACTTTCAGCGGAGAAGGTGCCTGGGACCCAAGGTCACTGTAACCGTCCTGGATGAAGTAAGAATTTCGATGGAAAAGTACGAGAAGGAAGACCTGGCCGAAGGGGCGTGACAAGGGCGTGTTCTATTGTATGTGAATTTTGTATTAGGGATAGTGCCCCGAGGGAGAAGAGTAGATTGGAGGTAGAGGAGACCTGAGAGAAGGGCGAAAGAGAGAGATCTAGTTAGGAAGGAGCATCTTAGAACGAGCTCGAAATGCTAAGTGAGTGCACTTCTTAGGAAGTCTTCACAGCTGACACCTTTTCTTTCTACTCTTGCCTGGGGAAACTTGTTAAGTAGGGACTTAGTGGTAGAGTAGGGACAGATTAACGCTTTTCTCTTTATTAGGTAAATGAAGAATAAAATAGAGATTGGAGCTGTCATTGCTAGTTTAATGCTTCTGGAACTAACGATTCTTCTTATCCTGAGTCGGATGAGACTCCTGCGTAGGATGATGTTTGTATTAGTGCCCATTTATTTCTTTAACCTCGTGTTGAGGTGCTTGTATGTGCAGTTATTTTTGGCTTTGTAATAAACCCCTAAAATTTGAATTCGGAGTCAGTGATCTTTGAAGGCGAGCTAGATTCTAAATTGTTGCATAACAGGATTGGATTTTCTTCCCTTCACACTATTCAGCAGGTAAAAAGATTCTGGCGACCTGAGGATTCTTAGTGATGGTAAGATAAGATAAGAATCCCGCTTTATCACAGTTCAGCAGGGTATTCAGTGATAATATTCTTCAGCCCCTGTACAGATGAGACTTACATTTTTAAACAACGGTTTCAACTTTGTAATCTACTTTATCTTGTATCAATAATACCAATAACTTTATCTAGATATGGGGTGTGAAGGGATATTTTTGCCATAGAGGAGGATTAGGAAAAAAACGTTAGAAAGCTGTGTATGTGCCTTGCATGCAAGTCCTATTTCACTTAAAGTGAGAAAGGTTTAGTGGGTTCTTAATACCAGTATTCATAAGGAATATTGTGTGGCACACAAGACACAGATCTCGCTAGCCCCAAGTGCAGTGGGAAAATCACAATTCAAGAAAAAAACTTCAAAGAAGTCCTCAAAGGGGAGGCAAGGGGCATTAGCTTTGACGAAATAATATTCAACTTCCCAAGGAGGAAATGACTTTTTCACAGGGTGACAGACTTTCCTAACAAGTTCTAAAAAGCATTTGCAATGCAATCGGTCTCGCTTTGGGACCTTATAAGTATTTATCCATGCAGCACATTATCCTGGGTGCTGCAACCACTGGCTCAAATTAAGCAGAGGGAGAGGGGAGCAATAAGGGAGGGACGAGAAGCCTGGAGGGAGAGGGTAGCAACAAGGGAGGGACGAGAAGCCTGGAGGGAGTGGGGAGGAAAGAGAGGCCTGGAGGGAGAGGAGAGCAGCAGAGAAGGGACAAGAGGCCTGGAGAGAGAAGAGACTAGCATGGGAGGACGAGAAGCCTGGAGAGAGAGGGGAGCAACGAGGGAGGGACGAGAAGCCTGGAGGGAGAGAGGAGGGAAGAGAGGCCTGGAGGGACAGGAGAGCAGCAGAGGAGGGACGAGAGGCCTGGAGGGAGAGGGGAGCAATGAGGGAGGGAGAAATCACATCGTTTTGACATTCAGGAGTGAGAAGCACAACATCAGCCCCTTGAACTTGAGAGCATCCTTGGCTCATGCAGATTAGACCCCCTTTGCATCAGCTTCGACAAAATTCACAGGTCACACAACACATCATGACAAATAACGAAATGAATACAACACAGGTAGTTTGTCGTTAGATGGGGGTGGGTGTATACAACCCACAAGTTTCTGTGCCAAGCGAGGCTCAGCTCCCATCAAGCTCTGCCTCGAGCGTATCTCTGAGAATGGCTGACAGCCAGAGGGGTGGAGGGGGCGCAGTGCCCCAGCAGTGCATGTGCTGCCAAGGAGCATGCCAACGCTGGTGCCACTCTAGGCTGTGCCAACTCACAAATGCATTTCTCAGAGGAGAGGCGAACAATTCGGAGTGCAAATGGAGGGAGAGGGGAGCAACGAGGGAGGGACAAGAAGCCTGGAAGGAGAGGGGAGCAACGAGGAAGGGACGAGTGGCCTGGAAGGAGAGGGGAGCAGTAGGGAAGGGGGTGGGGGAAGAGGGGGCTACCGAGCAAGCGTGTGTGAAAGATAAAGGGCGGTGTCCATGAATTGGGCATTGAGCTGAAACAGGAAAATGCTCATTACAAGTGACAGCGAGGGGCGCCGAAGAATTAAAAATAACAAGCAGTGATGGAGGGTGGGGCTCAGGGTAATTTCTCTAAAGAAGATTTAAGGGCTTCAGAGCAAACCATAAAGTGCAGCATTTGTATCGCATGTTTACGATCGGTGCACACAAGGCAATGTAGAAATCTACAACCAAAGCACAGGGATATTAAGTGACAGCAAGGGGCAATGAGAAGTATTAACAATCAAAAGTAAAACAGCCGGAAGGAGAGAGAGAGACTGTGGTGTAACCTCCAGAGCTGCCGACTTTGGACCTGGGGAACAGGTTTCGAGTCTCGGCAGTGGTAAAACTGTGCGTTTAAAAATTTAAAAAAACATGACGATCATCACTAAAACGATGGCAGGAATGCCGATAAACCCAAATAAATATATATCCAGCAGGAACTGCGATGATGAGACAACTAAGACGACTAGGAGAAACCCTGGCGGTCAGAGGGGGAGTGGCGAGGAGTGACTCAGGGGAAGTACCAAAAACAAAACCAGGCACAGCCTCCTCCTGCGGGACAACCAAAAGAAACCATTAGTGAAATCGCCATTGGAGGAAGGAGCCACACGAAGGAGGGACAATTGCAGTAATAGATCAGTTTGAAGCTAGCATTTCTGAATGCCGCAGCTAAAAAGCCATTGGCAATGGGTGGGTTTGCCAAAGCCCCACAGAGAGATACAATAGGTCAGTGTTAATGCTCGACCTAAAAAGAGTGTGCATACACAAACAGAAATTGACAAAAGTGAAAGGATACAAGTAATAGACCACTGCTCCGTGGGAGGGAGCAAGACACCAAAAAGCGGGACAAAAAACACATATGGCCCAGATACAAGCAAGCTTTTGGAAAGGATACAGGAACAAACGAATTAAAAAACGATGGGCAACTGTAAGCCCACAGAGTAGAGCCAGCATCATGTCTCGAAGGGACAGCGCATGCAATGCCTAGACCAGACCTAAAAAGAATACTGGGGATTTTAGACTCATTTTTCACCTACTAGCTTTTGGCTCATTCACAACAGCAAAAAAATTTAATCAAATGGCTGATATTGTTTTGGGAGAAAGATGACAGCTCTAACAAACCTATGGCTCGGTTCTCTATGAGTTTTTTTAATGTGCTCACCTCTGAGGACAGCATTGTCTTCCTATGATGAGTGTCCTGTTCTGGGCCCCTATGTTTTTGTAGGAATTCCTTCCCATTTCTCCTCATTGCACCTCCCTACGCCTCCCCTGGGGAGGCATAGCATTCAGACACATTCCCAGGTTTATGATTTCTAGTAAATCTGGGAATGTGTCAGGTACCATGGGTGTTGCGTGGGAACACCCACAGCAACACCCATGGAACGCCCCTTTCACGCAAAGTGCTGGGTGTAAAGGGGCCGTATTTACAAGGACAGGAAAAGCCACGCAGGATTACTTTTCATGTTCATGTAAATATGGGGCAGCAAAATGCGCCACTGGTGTGACAAAAAGTGAAGCACCGGCAACGCAAGTGGCTTGTAAATAAGCCCCTCTATCTCCTAGGGCTCACTCAGATTATTATCCTCCTTGCAGTGATAAAAGCAGTATAGTTAAGTATAGTAATAATAACACGTGCTATTGAATGTGCAGAGTACCGAAATAGCTTTTGCTGAGCCGCTGTTGACAATGGGATAAAATATCTCTGATCTTGAACAAGTATTTCGCTGTATATGTGAGCTCTAAACAAACACGTTTAAAGCTTAAGCATTACCTGCTAATATACCTTTCCATATATAAAAGTGAAGGATTAGCACATTATTTTGTCCAGCAGCATGGCGCTCAGTGCCGGTACATTAAATAGGGAAGTTAGCGCTATAGTTTGGTATGTTGACCTGTGTAATGTCAAAAAACGAATAGAGGTGGGGACTGAAGCTGGGGCGAGGTTTGGAATGCAACTAAGCTGCCAGACACGTGTGCGAGTAGCTGGCGCACTTTGTGAATCTTGAAGACGAGTGCTGTCTTGGCATAATTGTGGTGCTCGTTGTGTTTGGAAAGATGGCAGATTATCTGGGTGAGCAGTGGTGGCAGGAGGAGCAGGAGCCCACTGGCAAGGAAGCATCAGGTATTTGAAAATAGCTGTGGTGCGAGGCATGTGCAGTCAAGCATCTTCTGTAAAAGTCGGGCTTCTCTACCTGTGACTCCGATTGACTGGCATGTCATGTGTGCCAGTGTTTACAGTAGACCCCTTTAGTGTACATGAAAAACTTGAGAAAGTCTGTCATGTTAATAATATATTAATGAGCGGTCAAAAGACGTGACAATTTACCAGTACCTACGAGGGTGACTATTAACTCACCCTTGTTTTATCTAGCAACAGCCCCTTACGTTTTAAAACAAACAGCACCATAGTAGCAAAGGAGAAGGTTAAACTGCAAGACCCAGCATCCATTAGTACTGTTGGCTAAAAAAAAACCTGCCTTGCTCCTCGCCTCTCCCTAATGCTCTGCAGTGTGTCTCTGCGTCACAGCGAACAGCTTCCAAACATGGGCGTAGGAAGTGTGGGGGACGAGGGGGATATATCCCCCCCAGAGTTTGTAGGGCGGGGGACACGGGGGACAAGAGTGGGGGACGAGGGGACAAAGGAAATTCCCTCTCCCTTCTATGATTGGCAGGGCCATTAGCGCGCGAAAGCGCTATGCATAATGGCCCTGCACTTGCCCCCTGACTTGCCTCCAATTACCTGTGATCAGGCTGTATGCTTGATGGGGCTGAAAGGAATTTAGCACCCCTGTCCCCCCCCCCCCACCCCACCCCACCCCACACCACCTCCGTCGTGTGTCTCAGCCCGGGCTGCTGCTGCAGCTCGAGCTGCTGTGTCTGGCGTCTTATCTCCGACACACAAACGTTTTTCACAGGTCTTCAAAAGAGCATTTACATTACTTTGGAACTGGTTAAGGAGGTTTTGTTGTTTTGTTGACTGATTCCAGTATCCCATGTGTCCCCACTCTGCCTATTCGCTATTTCTTACTTTTTATTTTATTTTTACTGCCACAGTGGCGGAGTGTATGTAGTGAAAAGGCATCTCACAAGTAGGGACCACACATTTCCCCCAAAAAAATTAATACCAGCCATTTGTTTTTGTTTACAGAGTCTGCAAGAGAACTTTTCGTTAAGAATATATTGTTACTTAATTTTCATTTTTGATGTAATTTAGTCATTACTGTTGGTTTCCCAGAGCTATGACATACTGCTTTGTTGTAATCTTTTAAACCTGAATAACTATTTTCCTGGGGGCATTAATTTTTAAGCGTTGAATGCAATTCTAACTGTTTTACAAATGTACAAGCTTTTGTTGCACTTGCATACTGTGACCATTATTGTGTAGCCTCAAAATCAGTGCTCAGCTGTTGAAGCGCCTGTTATTCCACATGCAAACTGCTGCCACATTTTATGTTGGTGTTCAGTGCCTTATAGAGAATCCAGTTTAAGGACGGTGGGGGCATTCTCTGTGGGATTTACAGCTTGGAGTTTATACCCTGGCCAATGAACCTCTGGCAATACCCCAATAATTTGAAAGGCTGTAGGATAACCCATCGGTCTCAAAGTTTGGAATCTGGTGGGTGAGAAACTTCACAGCTTCTGCAATTATATGAGCTAAAATCAGTATAATTTCTCTCATTGTTGACCTCTGTAAAGGTTAGTTATTTTTTAACTTCAGTCACACTTTGTTGTTGGTAATTGCTCAGAAGTGACCAGAAGCATGTGTGAGCAATGTTAAAAAGTTCTACAAAACCAGAAAATATTTTGTTCAGCAGGTATAGACATGTGGTACATTCTTCATTGAAACGAGTTTGATTACTTTCACTTATGTGCAGCACGTTTTATGTAGCTGATATCTGTTGCCAGCAAGGCTTGAATTTTGTAAATTCAAAGTGGAAAACTTTATAGACCAAAGATTTTCCTAGGCTGCAGCTGGGCAGATGTGAACCTGAATCCATGTTTTTGTAGTTTACCACAGTGGTGACCATCTTGCAATTGATGCTTGAACTCCTGTTCAGCTTTGCAGTTTTCTAGTGCAGGGGCTACAGCGTCTGGAGCTGGCAAGAGAGCCTGCAACAGGTGGGAGACCAGGAGACTATTTCTATGGCACACAGAATAAGAGTGAAGGATTTTGCTGATTCAATGCAGGCAGTGTATGGAGGGGATTGCCGCGGAAAGGAGTGCAAGGTCAGCAGTCTATGTGTGAAGTTGTATGCAGTCTCCTCGACTGTGGCACAGAGAGGAGAGAAGGTCCTACCCCCACCTGACACAGGGGAGAGAGGAAAGGATGGCAAACCGAACAGAACACAGGTGAGCAGGGTATGGTCCTGAGAGAGGGCAGAGGAAAAGGGCAGAAGGAGGACCCTATTGGGGCTGGACAGTAGGGAAGATGCTGTAAATGAGCCCTTTGATTCCCTCTACTGGCTTCCAGTGCCAGGTTGAGAGAGCCCCTGACATAAGTACTGCAGGTCACACCTGAAGCTGCTTTCATAAGATATACAAGTTTAGTAATTTCCATGGGGCAAGAAGGCAGCGCTCCCCATTCCTACCCACTGGCACTAAAAGCACTGTTCACATTATGTTTGTAGTCAAATGTGATAGTTACTCTGTTTTAAGCCTGCTAACAATGAATAAAATAAGACCCAGAATTTAGGTGTCTCTAGAGTGAAGATCTTTTTGTGTACTGCTGTCGGTAGTGATGACAGTTACGACACATTGTACATGAAGATGATGTACAGGCATCCCAAACTCTGCTGAGCGATTACAAGATCCATAGTAAATGCAGATTTTCAGAAGTAAGGAAGGAGCACCTACTAGGACGATTCATACTGTGCTCTCCAATTGAAACTCAGGAATTGTGTTCTGCAGCATCTCCAGACAGCCAATGGTGCAAAAGGTATGCTAGAGGAGACTTGAAGCCATTAAACAATAAAGGCAGTGTGGCACTCAGCATGACAACATCTGGGTGGAGGATTATGTGGATCTGATGCCATTTTGCTGATGATGTGCTGAGATGGAAGAGGGAATCAAGTGATGGAATTCCATGGGGGTTCCCCTTTGAGAGGTGCACGTCCCCCCTGTGAAGGTAATCCTCAAAATTCTCTTGGGATGCTGGGACTCTGGACATGGATGATGTATGAGTGAATAGCTTATGTATGTCAAGTAGGATGTGTGTGGAGTTTAAATGCTACGTAAGGCTGTGGTCACTCAGGAATCCATTTTGATTTCCTGTACTGGCGAAGTGCATAAGGTAGGAGAAAGCCCAGACATCATTTTGAATTGCAGGGTTCCTCCAATGCATTACTGAAGCCCTTTGTGGTGGACCAGACTCTAAGCATTGGAATGAAGGAGACCAAGGTCCTTTTGTAGTGTTGGGAAACCCTTTGCCCCCCTCCAGCGCCATTCTTCCCTAACAGTGTTACCCACAGCAAGTTGAGGGGAATTGAATGGAGAAGCCCTACCATCTTTTGTGCCTTAGTTTTGGGTCTCCTCTGACATGAAACCTCCCAGATAAGAAACTTCCCTGGTAGGAAACACCCAACATAACCCTGTCTTCCTGCTGGCACTGAAACAAAGGCTATGGATGTAAGGAATACACTAAATACAGGAACTGTCTGAAGCAGGTCACAGAGCTGAGTTTGCCTGCTGACTTGCTATAAGTACGAGACAGAAACCACTAGCCAATGTGCCAGGCTTTCTCTGGAACCAGAATCCGAGGTCCCTCACCAATGGAGAACGAGAAACTCTTCTGTGCTCCACGGTATGGAGTCTCTGACGGACAAATCCACTTTGCCAGGTGCTGGGAACAGACTTGAAAGTTCTGCAACCTGCTATGAGAACAACTTCATTGAGCCTACTTTGAAGGAAAGAGCTGAATGAGTGTTAAGGAGGGGTGCTGTAGGTGTCCTTGTACAAATGAGAAGCTATCCAGAAAAGGAAGACTGCAAGGACCTTAGGCAGGAAGAACTGTCAGCAGCAGTGGCGGCAGGTACGTTTTGGAGGGAGGGGGCGGACGGGACACACACACATGCACATATACACATACACATAACACTCACAACCATGCATTCACACAAGCGCGCACAAACACATTCATTCACAACACTCTTTCCCAAACATTCATACATACACGCACGCATGCACCAAACAATAATTTAAAAAGAAAACAAAAACACACACTTACCTGCAGCCAGCTCTGCCTCAGTGGTTCCTGAAGGCTTGGGACTGCTGCCTTCCCTCATTGGCTGACCTTAGGTCAGCCAATGAGGGAAGGCAGCAGTCCCAACGTCATCACAGAGTGGGATGGGGTCAGTGAAACTACTGACCCTACCCCACTCTGTGATGAAGTGTCACTGATTGACACTCAACCCTGGGCGCTTCAGGGCTTAAAACTGAAGCGCCCAGGTGCAAGGCAATCAGTGATGCTACCCCTCATCACTGAGGGGAGGGCCTCAGGGACCTTTGCTGAGCTGAGGACATCACGCCCACAGGAGCTGTGACTTCCTCAGCCCAGCAAGTTCAGTTCAGGCAGCCAGGAGCCTGTGCTAAATGCGCATGTCTGGCTCCTGGCTGCCTGAACTGGAAGTGAACAGTGTCTGTCAGGCTGACCTTTGTTCAGCCCGAGGACTCTGTTCGTATGGGGCAAAAGGTGGAAGGGCGTGGCCCCTCTGCCCAAATGGATCGGCCGCGACTGGTCAGCAGCATGCTGCCGTCCAGGAAAATATCAGCACTCCCACGCTGTGTGGTGAGGTTTTGAGACACTGGTGCCCCTGCAACGTGCCCAGAAGCAGGAGTGTTTGTGACGGCTAAGCACTCACAAAAAATGTCATCCTGTGATTCCCCACCCCTCTCCCCCCTCCCAAAAATTCAACGTACCTGTAATTGGATTTATGTAGCACTTACTACCCCAGACGAGGAATTGAGCGCTTTACGGCGAGTAGAATGCTACTCCGGAACCCAAGGTTAGTGGTTATTGTTAGTTATTGTGATTAGTAATGTGCTCTCAAGAAACAGTGCATGCATTTACTCCATTAATTTTGTTATGTATTAATACCAGGGCGGTGTGCTAATTAGATGGGGCTATGTGGCTTCAGGTGAATGGTTGGTGAGATAGATAGGCTGGTAGAGATTAGTTAATGTTAGATTACAGGGATAGGGTTTTAAAGAGGAGAGGTTGTGATCGATGAAATTAGGTATCAGCCAATTGGAGAATTACAATAAGAAGGATTGTGGCAGATGGGCACGAGGCAGAGGAGGCTATTCTCAGAAATATAAGGTATACAGAGGATGGAAGGCAAGAAGAGGGGGATTTATACCCTGTTTTATCACCTAATCCCGTCCAAGTGTATGTTGTGTGTGACTATTGTAGTATATCCAGTATGCGTGTATGCGAAGCAGTGATGAAGGCCTATGTGTTCCATTTGGACGTCCCAGACATGTTCCAGTGCACAAGTCGGGGTGAAGTTGTTTTCCCGGACAGTGGAAGTGTATCAGGATGCAAAAAGGGAGGCTTGGTGTTTAGAAAGTCTGACAACATTTGTCAGTCTTATCAGAAGAAACCAAAGCACCTTGAGAAAGTTGGCAATAAATCCCGATTTCTTACTGCAATCAGCCCCAATTTGGATCACCACTGTGATGCGAGGTGGGATCTTCGCTTTATTTGAGTGTTGGGTTCCTGTTTGGGCCTGAGCATTATCTCCCAATGAAAAACCCCAACCATCATAGGATTTTGGCGAAGCAGAGCCTCTTCACAAACCAGAGTTTCATGACAGCCTTCCTTCAGAGACGCAAGTATGTGCACCAGAAACCGAAGCTTTCTTGGCCAAGTCAGTGCACAATCACTGAGTGGGACTGCCTTGGGCTGTGTGGATGATAAACCACTAAAAGCATCATGGCTCTCACCCTAGCTAGCAAACAGCAGACCCGGCCTGCAGAGGACTGCAAAGACGGAAACAAAGTGCAGTGCAAAGGTGAGGCATTGCAGCAAGAACTTTGGAACACATCACTCTACATCACTATCCATTGGGAAGGGTCGACAGGGAACTACTAGGGGTCAACAGAATACAACCCATCAGCCTTTCCTTCCTGCAAGTGCACTGCGTACATTGATGCCAGTGCCTTTTTAATAGCATAAGTCCTGGTTGTGGAAAAAAATGTCTTACTAATTGCATGCTATAATAATTCCCTCTAATATTTATGTACAGCATTGAATTGTGTGTTGAGAATAAAGTGATGGACAACTTTTGATCACAAACACACAGGTTCAAGTGCTCAAGGGATGGACTTGGTGTGTGTGACAGAGTACAAAGGTACGAAAGAGTGCAAGAGATATAGTGAACATGTGTGTGTATGTTTGTTATGCGTGCATGTGTGGTGCTGGTCTGGCATACTGGAGGTTAATCTTGCCTTAGGGACAAGGGCACTAACAGCTTATGGATGGGAGGTGTTACCTATGGCAAACTGCAGGCCCTGACATGATTCTGTGAAGACACCATCATTGGCTGTGGGGTCCCGAACAGTCTAACTGAGAAAGCCACTAACCCAGCGCCAGGGACACAGAACACATGTCACCATGCCTGGCCGAAGGCCCTGACATGATGCACCTGATTCTTAGCAAATGGGGTGGATCCATAGCAAAATGTTGGAACTGATATTTGAGGTAACTTTTGTCATAAGATTTCCTGTAATCATTTTATCGGGGGTGTCAATGGCAAAATTCTAGCCCTTGTATACCGGAGGGAATTTTTAGAGGTACCCATGACTGTGGCTGCAGTATCCATGGTAAATTTCTGGCACTGTCATATTGAATGTACTCATTGACAAGGGGCTCACACATGAAAAATGAGGACCTTAGTATAGTGGAAGCTATTTCTGACTTAAGACATTTAAAAAAATCAGATTTACTCCAAGGAAAAAGCAGGCTTCCTGGTGCACCATGAAAGTACTGGAATATTTCATGAATGCCCCATAAGGGTCTGCTGTGTTTTACTAATTTGAACCCAAAAATATAAAAAAAATTCTCATGGGAGAAGTCTACTCTCCCTTAAATCATCTACAAGAAATCTGTTAAATTGTTTTTCTTGCTGGAATTTGGGGGAAGTATAGCACCCCACCACTTACATAGATCTTTTCCCTCATATAATGGCTTTGAGGTTAGCTTTGACCCCATTTTTGGAAATGCTTATCCTACCCCATTGCTGGGAGCAGGACTGGCTTTAGGGTGGTGCAACCGGTCCAGCCGCACCTGACGTTGACTTTGGAAGGGGGCGCTGTGTTTAAAAATAATTTTTGGTTTAAAACCACATGAACTTCCTTGTGCATCAGGCAGTTTTCAGGCAACAATAAAAATGTCAAGATAACTCTGGTGATTAATGTTCCTACTAGTGAGAGTTTGAAATTTTGTATAGTGGAAGTTTTGGCTCATCGTAAAGTGGCGCGGAGGGTTGATGTGCCTGCTGCTAAGAACGTGTACCATGCAGATCACAGAACTGAGTGAACTATGAGCAGCACTATAAAAAACATACATGATTTTTTCACATTTGGTCTAATTACTTTGTGAATGCAAATAACAATAATGCATACTTGTAAACTGTGACTACATGCCTGCCTTTCTCAATATTTCACTTCAAAACTATCCGATTGTATTCGTTTAACGGGCGTACAGTCTCATGCATGTGCACTGGAAAGTCCACAAGGTTGTCCCTGTCCCCCCCAGAAATTTTGTGTCTCCTACGCCCCTGCTTCCAAAGAACAAGGGGAGAGCACTGGAGAAATAAAAAGAAAGGCGCAGCTGCCACAGTGAAAGATAAAGTGCGCCGCGCTGCAAAAAACAAAAAAACATATTGTTTTAAAAGTTAAGTTGGCTGAGCCCCTGTTCTGGGCCTCTATGTTTTCGTAGGAATTCCGTCCCCCAAGTTTTCATCATTGCATCAGTGCCAGCAGCACGCAGAGTTGTCTCCATTTCTTTTCATCCTCGACAGCAAATAATTGTGCAACACTTTAGAATCGATTCGTATTCTGCCCCCTAGAGGGCACTAATGCTACTCAATTGGATGCCGCTGTAGCATTTTCTTCGCTACACATCACCGTGGAAGAAGCGTCAAAGTAAAAACATCCCAAGAAAATGTATTTAATACTTCGATCACAATTCTCCGAGAAAAGCCTTCTGACCGGGAAGGTTTTAATTTGGTCTTTTATTAAAGAAAGCAATCTAAAAATAAACACATAAGCTATACACATACATGATCCAGGACAGTATTATTCTATCTGATGTATACATTGATTTACTAAAATGATAGGGGCAGTGCAGTGATGGCATATGCTCCTTGACCCTCAATGACATCACAATAAGTGACATAATTTCACCATTAACCCTGGTGGCATCACAGGAAATGTCACATGGTCTTTAACCATGCTGGAATTACTGGCCTTGACTTCACCAAAGTTAAAAAACATACAATAAATGATAATGAAAAAGAGGATACTGAAGTAGCTGAATGAACAAAACTAGGCAGGGCCTCCTCCTGCGGGACAACCAAAAGAAACCATTAGTGAAATCGCCATGGGAGGAAAGAGCCACACAAAGGAGCGACAATTGCAGTAATAGGCCAATAAGAAACCAGCTAACAGCCAATGGCAATGGGTGGGTTTGCCAAAGCCCCACAGAGAGATACAACAGGTCATCGCTAATGCTCGACCTAAAAATGTTACTAGTGAGAGATGTAATGAAAGACCATTGGGAAGGACTCTTCCTATAAACAGCTGCTAAGTGGACTTTTATTAAAGAAAAAAGAAAGCCGGACTCTGTCTAAGATAGGTCATAGGGCAATATTACCCCACCCGCACCCACTGGCTCATCAGAATTCAAAATATCTTTGCATGATGATCTGTTGGGAGGCTTCTTTTAGAAGATTTATGCAGTCTGTTGCAGTCAGCTGGAATTTATATTTTGGTGCAGATTTCTGCCTTGCACTGTGGGCAGAAGGTCTCATTTTCATGGCAATCACCTCGGGCTGCACTGATAGGTGAGGAAGATCTGAGAACCACAGTGTTGAGGCCACCTGGAAGCAATTAAGATCATCCGCAACTTTTTCAGTTTGATGATGACTTTAGCATCAGAGGGATTGGTGGAAACGCATAGAGAAATATTTTTGATTAAGTCATGAAAGGCGCATACCTCCTGGATCTGGCCTCCTATCACTTGGGTGTAAAGACTTTGGTGGAAGACCTAATCAAGGACCTTGTTGCTGATAAGACTCTCATGGTTTTCTGTTATGGTTTAGCTTAAAATCACTACCTTACTCGTTTTGAATTCCTGTCTGACAGACTGATGTGACAATGAGGTAATGCGAGATGACTGGAGCTTCCCCTGAGGGAGTAAATTAGTCGCTAAATAATTTTGTAATGATTTTAAAATAGCTTTCCCATGTTTCTTTAAATGACTGAATATCAGCCCATACTACAGACCTAAGAGTAGTCTGTTGAGCTCTTTTACAGTTATGCTAGAAGATTAAAACACAAACTGACTGGTATGTAGACTTATTCAATAAATTAAATTCCAAACAGATTAGAGCTTGGGTTGTAGATGAAGCCAAAGTGAAAAGGTTGCAATGCATTATTTCTAGCATCCTAATTAGAGAACCAGGGAAGATTTCACAGGCGTATCTTAATGCTGTTAAGTATTCCGATTTAACCATAGCAAATAGTGGCTTTAAAAATGACCCAGGCAAATTATTTGCAAGTTTTAACAATGGATATTACACAGTGCTTGCCCTAGGTTTTTAATTCTTCTTTTTGCTTTATAATATATCCGGTGTTGTTGAACCAGAGGCTCAAATATTTGTACGAGCTTTTCAACATGATTTTTCTATTGATTATGTCCGATCCGTTCATTTTGCTTTTCCCACTCCCAAAATGGAGGATATGCAATTTTTGATAGTTTACTGTTAAACGGTTCTTAGTTCGGTAGATTTCAAAGCACTTTTGCATGAGTTGAAGGCCGACACCTGTTTTGATCAAAGATCACGGTGTCATCTGCATACATTAACAAGTGAATTATACTTCCTCCAATTTTGGAGGGCAGGCTTTTTTATTATGCCAGTTTTGTGTAATATTAGCAACGTAAAGGTTAAAAAGCTGTTGAGATAAAACTCAACCTTGCTTAAGGTCCCTAGTTGTCGAAAACCTCTTTGGCACTGCAGTAGCATAACGAAACTTGAGGGGCCCCCTGCAAGGTACATGGAAGGGCCCCCTCCGATCTTAATCAGAAGCTCTCAGTTCAGGGTACTGTGCTGAGGGGGCCCCTGGAGCTTGGAAGCCGCCCGCACCGTGGGGGCTGCAGGGACCTATGTTATGCCGCTTGGGCACTGGCTTACCATCAGCCAATTTCACTTTAATGTATGTGTCAGTGTACAATGCTTGGATGGCCTTTAATGATCTGTTGACTATTCCCCACCCTTTAACTTGTGCCAAAGCATATTGTGGTCTACTGTGTCAACCACAGTACAAATTTGATAAAACAGGCATAGAGATCTGCTGTGGACTACACTAGATGTTTCTTTGTTAGTGTTGACAATGCCTGATGCTATCATTAGTGCCATACTTGTCTCTAGAGCCTGTCTTATTCCATGAGATCAACTCCTGTTCCTCTGCCCACATATGTAGGTCTTTTAAGAGTATGGTAGTGTATTGCTTAGCCACCACTTCTAACAATGCAATAATCTCTTAGTTGACTGGTTTATTGCAAGCCCCCTTCTTATGGAGTAGGTAGAGAATTGATCCCTACCAGGATGTAGGGATCTGCCACATGAAGTAGCAGGTGTTAAAGAGGGGTTTACGGGGGGCGCTAGAGAGCCTGACCTCAAGATGGCCACCATTGTGTGAGGCTCTGTCAGGCGGAGCTGCTTATCAGCCACTAATCCGCCGCACAATGTGGCATCGGGGCTCGCCAGCAGGCTGCCCACATCCCTGATGCCCTGCTGAACCCAACCATACCTGTGATTTTGCCACTCGAGAACACAGCGGAGCGGTTTGCTGCCTGTGAATGCATAGGGGCCTGGACCGCTGCAGCCATGAGGAGCAGGCCTACCACCTCGATTTTGGCAGCCGCTGAGTCGCGCAGCCTGAAGTGCCTGGCAACATGAGGCGATGCGGCTTCCCCTGACGCGGCGGGGGCTGCAACAACTAAGGGGACTCCTGGGGCGTGTATGAGAGTGGTGCCTACCGCTATGCTGTCTCCCCCGACTGTGGAGGTGCAGCCTCAGAGGCTAGCCTGGACGCCGGGAAGAAGTTTGGTGCTGGGATGCCCCTGTATGATTGTGAGATCAGGTGAGGAAACAGGGGGCGAGCGCCACACCTCACATTTATAGGGGCCCCTGAGAGCTATGGTGGATGGCTGCTGGGAGAGTGGAGATGGTCTAAGGCCTGACCACATCAGCCCTGCCTTTCTTGCTGGTCTAATCAGCTAGGTCCCTGGCCGGCTCCAGGCTCTTGTGGGCCTGTTGGACTTGTCACCTTAGAGTTGGGGAGCTTTGTACACCCAGCAGGGGTGCACTAACTGTTACTGGGGTCCTGGTGTGGCCGGCATGCTCGTGCTCCCTGGGGAGTCTCCCCAGGGTGTGGCGGGCCTTTCCTGGTGCCACTAGGGATATCCCTTCCAACACCAAGAGCGCTCTAGCCGTTAATCCTGCAACGGATCGCTGGACCGTCCCTCCATGCTCTACGTCCACGTGGGATCCTGTTCCCTTTCCCTCCTCGCCGTCCTTGACGTTCCGGTGTTGGCGCCCTAGGGAGCGGCTGGCGCGCCGCGCTGGACCCAGCTCCTGTGCTGCTGTTGGGGGTAGTGTTAGCCTCTGACCACCTACTGCATTGCTTCATCCATAAAAAGAGGTCTGGGCCTCTGTGAGGTGGCACCTGATTTGAGGGCGCTGGGCCTGCGGTGCTGGTGGGGTCGCCTGCTCTTATCCCCCGACCCTTGCACACCACTGTCACTCCTGTTGGCTCTGTCAGGTGGACGTGCTGAGGGGTCATTTGTAATCCTGGGACAACTGCTGCGTGTGAGCTCTATGCGCTGGCCAGCCTGCTCGTGCCCCCCGTTTTGGCCTCCCGGGGTGTGGCGGGGCCCTAATTAGTGCAACTTGTGGACCCCCTGCACGATATGGGCAAGTGGTGCACCTCCCCACAAGCAATATTATATTGTACGTCGGCCTGAGCCGTGTGCGATCAGCAATTTTCCCCCATCCGGGAAAAACCCCTGGCATTGTAACTTTGGTTGTCAACACCTCTCTAGGAACCCCCATCCCAAATATTGGGCCTCATCGCTCCTTCTCTATTGAGATCCCGGGGTCTGCATGCTTGTCAACTGTGCAGTGTGACCTGCTGGCTGGTACCTGCCACGTGGGGTCTGCTCGTGCCCCCACCTCTCCTATTCCATGGGTGAGGCAGGACCCCAGGATTGGCGACGACCACTGGTGAGAAGTGCAACTATAAGGCTCTCAGCTGGCCCGTCCCTCTGGAACATCCAGCCAAGATGGGGAAAACTGACGCCAAACAACCTAAACTATCCTTTGACCAGTGCAGACAGACGTGAGCTGCTGACCCACACCCTGATGGCGTTCAGCCAGGACAATCGCAAACAAATGGCCCCACACAAGATCCGGACATCCACTCTATGTTCTTAGACTTGAAGCACAGTCTAACGGCCATTGACACAAAATCGATCTATTAACGGATAGATTGGACCGCCTAAATGACAAAGTAGACAAACATGATGAATGCATCAACCAGTTGGAACGCCGCACCTCAGAAATAGAAGATAACCACCAAACGACTGGTGAGAGGCTCTTGCAAATGGAAAAAGTTCCAGATTGATCCGTAATAAAAATGAAGATTTGGAAGGGGGCTCTAGAAGGAACAATATACGGAAAACAGGGATTCTGAAGTCAACGGCGTTGAGCAGAATGGAAAACTTTGTTGAATCAATGCTGAGGGAGCTGTTTTGGGATGCCCTTTCCAGTGTGCTTATTGTCGAGCTGGCCCACTAATCGCTCAGACAGAAGTCACCCCCCTGGGCTCCTGCAAGACCCATCATTGCTCGCCTTCTCAGTTATCAATACCGGGACATGATTCTGCGGCTGGCCAGGGAGCGACAGTCCTTACATTACCAGGGCATACCAGTCTCGATTTTTCCGGACATCATCATCGTGGTACAGGTTGCCCAGAGGGATTTCTTACAGATGAAACACTCCCAAATGCAGACAGATGCTAAGTACTCACTCATATATCCTGCCAAACTCCGAATATTCCATTCAGGAAAGACACATCACTTCACCAACCCGAGGGAAGCTGCGAACATTTTTAAAACCATTCCGAGGGCCGCGCCGCGCCAATCCCTGGCCGCAGATAATTCTAAGTCTGGACGGTACACCAAAAATGACTAACCTTGTGACGCAGCCCTGCCTTCACTTGGAGGACTCTCTGGGCAGTACTGCCTCCGCTGAAACGCTATGATGGAAATACTAACTGCAGAACAAGTGGGCGGTCTGCCCTGGCGGAACCTGGCCACGCACCTGTTTCCCCTCCGGCCACCCGGCAACTTCGTGGCTGGGAGGGTGTTGGACCTCTAGTGCACCCCCACAGAATGAGTTCCTGTTTCTCTGTTATGTTCCATAAATTGGGAATGCTAGGTGGGAGGGTTGGGCAGATTTGGCCCATTTGTGGGGGCAGAGTGTGAGAGGGATGGACTGCTTTTGTTTACAGATGTTCGACTATGCGACATTTTCCTTCTTTTTCCTTCCTTGGCCACTCAGCACCATTTAATGAAACCTCAGACTGACAGCTCACATCCGGAACATCAAGTGTTCTTTTTTCTTCTCTTTCTCCCCTATGTGCCGGCTTAGGTGTTTAACATGGAATAAAAATGGCCTAAATGTTAGTCGTAAAGCGCGACATGTACTGAAGTACCTGCAGCATCATCAGATAGACATAGGCTTCTTGCAAGAGTTACACCTTGCTGAACATACTCTGGCACGCTTGTGAGCAGGATGGATAGGGAAGCAACAAGTAGCGTACTACTGGTGCTACGCTAGAGGTGTGCGATATCACTCTGTAAGGGACTCCCTTGGTGCACCCGCAGGGTCCTACGTGACCCCTCGTGCCATTACGTATTGCTTGCTGGCACACTGCAAGGCACCCCACTGAAGCTGCCATCAATCTATGGCCATAATGTTAATTACCCCTGCTTCTTCGCTGAGGTTTGGAGGTTTGCTGGCACCCTGGGTCCGTGGGTGGTTTTGTGGGGCGGAGATTTTAATGTGATCCTAGACCCCGTGGCCAACCACTCTAGTGACACTCACCAGCCACACCCAAGCGCAGCCGCTCAGTTACATCGTCTCATAGAGGACATTTGCCTTTCGGACCTTTGGTGAGCCAGACACGCGCGAGACATTGAAGGCACTTGTATCACCTCGACTCACTCCACTTAGTCATGCATCGACTACTGGCTGGCGATGCGCTATATTGAGACTTGGACTGTTAAGGTGGAGTATTTGGCTAGGATACTATCGGACCATGCACCAGTTCTGCGGGAGCGGTGTCTCCCAGACTGAGCTGGGTGGGCCTTCACATAGTGGCTCCCTCCAGGAGCGCTGCAGGACCAGGCTTTTAGAGAGGAAGTCAGAGGTGCCTTCCTGGACTATTTTTTTTTAATTTATTTTTATTCAGTTTTACCATTTTTCCCCAAAGATCAGCAGAAATCCACTAATAAATTCACAATACAAAATCTGAGGTTTAGGAGGAAGCATTCATAATAATATTACCTAAAAAAAAAAAAGTTATAAAACTGTAAAGCAAAAACATTTTAAACAGAAAATACCAGATATCTAGCACCAACCTTAAACTGGGTTCACAAAGCAAGCATTTGAGCTACAGCCTCCTTGAATACTTCAGCCCCACTAGCTCCACTATTAAACCTAGATTGTTACAATTGCAGTACCTATGGATCCTTCCATCTTGCTAGGGGGCCCATATACCCCACCCTAACAATTTCTGATTTTTTCCCCTTCGTCTCGTAAATAACTCTTTCCATTGTATAAATTGATAGTAAACGCGAAAGCCATTGATGAAAAGTGGGGGGTAAAGGGTCAAGCCAGGCAGAAGCTATACTCAACCGTAATACCACCATAACCATAAAAAGAAATGTATAAGCCGTATCATTCCGTTCACTGCTGCTTACTCCCAGCAAAACCAAGGCAGGGGTTAGAGTAACTTTTAGCCCCAGTGACAAATCTAAAAATCTCGTGATAGCTTCTAACAAACACTGAAGGCGTGGGCAGGATGCAAACATGTGCACAAGATCAGCTGCCAACACACCACACCGCGGGCAAGTAATCCCAGATAGCCCACCCCACTGCGCTATTCTTGCCGGGGTATGATATAACGCAAAGACAGTTTTAAAATGTTGTGCTTGGAGCCCGGCAGAGCACAAAACCGTCTGAGCCAATTCTAAAGATTCTGCAAGCCCCTCTTGTGCGGCCCCCACACGTTCCACGCATTTATTCTCGTGCTTAACCCCTTCGATGCTCATGACGAGCTGAGCTCGTCATGCTGTGCGGTCGGCCTGTGCGCATGACGAGCTGAGCTCGTCACGACCACACCCGCGATCGGAATGTCCAGCACCTGGGCGGAATTCCGATCGCGGCGAAGCGGTTAACTAGATCGTCCTGCTTTAATGCTATCAGCTCTATATACAGTAGCCTAATGGTACCCTTGGTACTACCCTAATAATATCTATAATTTTATTTCCACTGAACCCACTAGACCCCCCCAGCTTTTTACCAAAAAAGCTGCGCAACTGTAAGTATTTAAAAAAGTTGCCCCTTCCAGCCCAAATTCCAGCTGAATATCCCCAAACTGACGAAACCCTTCTTTCCATATTAGGTCCCCAGCCATCCGAACTCCCTTCATTGCCCAGACTGCCATGACCTCATCTGAGAAAATTTCCGGAAGGGTGGGGTTTTTATAGAGCAGGGTGTAGTGATTAAGTCTCCCCAAACCAATCGTTCTCTTTAGTGCCGCCCAGATCTTAAAGGCAAGAGTCTTAAATTTGGTCCTTGTATAGTAACTGGGCTCCGTAAATTTCCAGAAACAATTCTCGGCCTGCTCCCCCAATAGTAGCTTATAAACATCGGGAGCTCAGTTTCCCTCCAAATCCCCGGAAGATGTACCAAACAATATACCCATGTATTGGAGAGCGGCAGCCCAATAATAGCTTCAAAATCAGAGCTGCAAACCCCTCTCTCCCGTGGTAAAGACATAAACCGGAGAGCCCTCCTAGTTTTCCCGTGTGCCCAAATAATTCGATTAACTATACCTTCCAAAGTAAGAAACCAATGTTTATGGAATTCCAACGGGATTGCCCTGAACAAATAAAGAATTTTGGCAAAAAATCATCTTCACAACATTACAACGTCCAACAAGTGATAAATGAAGATTATTTAATCTGTTGAAGTCAATTTTCGCCTTCCTAAGGACTGGCTCAATGTTCTTGGCTACCAAATTCTCTAAATCAGGCATGATCGTAATTCCCAAGTATACTGCTGAATCTGTAACACGAGGATCATCAAAATTAACAAGCTGATTCATTATAACTTGAGTTTTGGTTTTATTTAAAGCATACCCTGAATATCTGCCAAAATATTGCGCTATTGACTCCACCGCCGTCAATGCTGACAGCGGATCGGCCGTGACAATGGCTAAGTCGTCGGCATAAGCTAACACTTTGGATTCAATGCCCTGACAAACAATTGGGAGGATTCCATTATTAGCCTCAAGTAGCCGTATTAACGGATCCATATATATAGCAAATAACAGGGGTGAGGATGGACACTCCTGCCGGGTCCCCCGCTGAATAATAAAAGGGAGAGTATGGCCACCATTTAGCCTTAAACGAGCTGTGGGTGCTGAATAAAGTACCTGAATAGCTTTAATAAAACCCTCCCCAACTCCAAACCATCTCATCGATTCCCATAGAAAATCCCAGGAGACCCTATCAAACGCTTTCTCCGCATCTAATAACAAAGCGGCCATAGGGTCTCCTGAGATCTCTGTTGCATCGAAGAGTGTTATCACTCGCCGTACATGCTGCGTGGTCCCACGGCCCATTATAAACCCATGTTGGCAGGGGTGAATGATTTCCTTACAATATTATTTAGCCTGGTGGCCATGGCTTTAAAAGATTTTAACATCGCTGTTCAGTAATGTTATAGGACGATATGAGCCTGGCTCCTTAGGTGGCTTATCTTTTTAAGGAAAACTATAACATCCGCTCCAGCCCAAGACTCGGGTGCGGGCCCTCCCTTTGAGCCAACAGGATAACCTCGATCAAGTCCGGTCCGATAATATCTATAAATATTTTGTAGAACTCCAGCGGAATCTGGTCCGGGCCAGCCGCCTTGCCGGATGGTAGATCTTGCAAGGCTCTCATTATCTCTTCTTGAGTCAGCACCCTCTCGAGTTTCTCCCTATCCACTGGATAAACCTTATGTACTGATATTCTTTCTAAATACTTTCGTATTTCCAATGGGGTCCCTAATGATTCTTTACTATATAAGTGTTGGTAAAAAGCCTAAACATCTCTCGAATCCCTAAAGAATCTGTTATAACCCTCTTATTAACATCATAAATTTCAGAGATCTCGCCAGCCGCCATTTTTGTCTAACTCTTACGGCCAGAGTATGCCCCACCCACTCATTATATTCATGACAATGCTCTCTTTGCCAAATAGATTTCTGCCGCTTTAGCAGCAATATGTTCACCCACCTCAGCCTTATTTATAGCTAGCTGAAGTATTATTTCTTCAGTCGGCCCTCCCGTACTAATAGTAGTAGCCAATGTCTCTTCCAACTTTATTAACTTATCTTTAATCGCCTCCTCCCGTTGTAGCTCCTTCTTCTGGCGATACAGACTATAACTAGTGGTTTCCCCTCTGACCCCCGCTTTAAAAGCATCCCAGACTATTCCCGCATTGGTACTCCCACGGTTAAAGTCCCAAAATTCTTTGATCCACCCTTTCATGTGTAAAACATAATCTGGATCATATAGCAACCTCCGTTCAAAAGTCCATCCCCGAGGTTGCTTGTCCCCCCCCGAAAGGCTAACTGTAAGAACTAATGGGTTGTGATCTGATAATATCCGAGGGTGTCTCTCAATACGAGAATTGGACATAAACTGGTGAGAGACAAAACAATAGTCTAAACGGGAGATCGCCTTATGCGGTGCAGAAAAAAATGTACTACCTGGATCAGTAGGTTTCATATACGCCCATGCGTCTATTAAACCATTGTTAGTGGCTAGGTTTGTTAGGGCAACACCAACCCTTCTTTTCCTACCGGAATAATTACTTCCTGGATGCCCCACTGAACCCCCAGGCCATTGATATTAAAGTCCCCGCAAATAATCATTGGGGTGGGCCACATTGCTAAATTAGAGTCTAAAAATTCTAGCATTTCCGGATCATCACATGTTGATCCATAAAGAGAGCACAGTGTGAATTTATTTCCGTTTAACAAACATTCCGCCAACACCCAACGACCCCATTGGTCAGCGGCCTTTCTTGCAACTTTTACATCACTCCTCCGAGTAAGAATTGCCACCCCTCTTGTACGTGAGCCCTGTGTCATATACACCATAAGTTTATATCCTAATTGTTCCAAAATAGGAGCTCTGCTGCCTTCTATATGTGTCTCTTGAACACAAAGAAAATCTACGCGCAGAGATTTAAGCCAAATTGCCACCTTATGCCTCTTGCTTGGATCGTTTAATCCACAGATATTAACTGTCGCAATCCGTAGACTCATGGTTTGAACTTCCCCCTTACCTAGCAGAAAACCCACACCCTGCTGCCCTCATTAAATCTCTCAGTGCTAACATTAGCAGTCATCACCCTCCTTCGACCACCGTTTTGCAATTCCTGGACTATTTTTAAGCAAAATCAGCATTCTGTTTCTTCCCCTCTACACTCTGGGAAGCTTTCAAATGAGTGATTCATGGGGGTTGCATTGCAAAGAAGATGGAAGTGTTGCGGGTGCTGTGGGCTGAGTTAAGCCCCCTTGAGGCGGAGATACACTCACTCGAGATTCAACACTTTGAGCACTGCTCACCCTACATATTGGTAAACATCAGGGATAGACTGGCAGACGATGAGGGTGCGGCACAGCAGGAGACTCACTATCTGGGGAAGGGGGCACGTGCCTAGAGATATGGTGAGGTCAACAGAGCAGGTAAGACTCTTGCTAACCTTCTGCGCAAACCCTGGGCCTGTGACTATATCACTGAATTACATGATGACATGAATCAGGGCCATGTTGGCACTGCAGCTATGCAGAGGGAGATGACCGCGTTCTATTCCTCTCTTTACACAACCACACAGACCTCCCCTGACCTTACTGACTATTTTAATTTTGTGATGCTCCTTTAGCTAGAAAGTGGACAAACGCAATAACTGGATGAACCGTTCACTAAGGAAGAGATCATACAGGTCATCAATGCATTGCCGGTTGACAACTTGGCCCCAGGCCTCGACAGCCTAACAGCAGCCTTCTACAAAGAATATGCCCAGATCCTTGCGCCTCACTTCCTCGCAATGTGTGTGAGTCCTTCCAGGTCAGTACATTGCCTCCCTCTCTTCTTGAAGCCTTGCTAGTCACAATACTTAAGCCGGATACGAACCCCCAAAAGTGCAAGTCTTTTTGCCCCTCTGTCAATGATTAACCTAGATAATAAGATCCTTGCTAAGCTAATCGCCTCTAGATTGCTGCCTCTCCTGCTGCTTATTGTCAGACATGATCAGGCAAGACTTGTGCCCGGGTGTTCAACAGCTCATTATCTATGCACCTTTTTCACGCTGTGCACCCCATTAATCCTGACCTCCATGCTGCTGTGATCTTTCTGGATGCAACAAAGGCATCTGACTCCCTAGAGTGGCCCTATCTGTTCAGATTGCTATGTCGCCTAGGTTTAGCTCCCACAGTCACCGCCTAATAGGTCTCCTATATGCTAGTTCTGCTGCTCAACTGTGTTTCAATGGTGCTGTAACATCTCCTTTTCCTGTGATTAGAGGCACCCACCAAGGCTGCCCGATATCGCCACTCTTGGTTGCCATTCCTATGGAGCCCCATGCATCAAGACTGCAACAGCACCACTCACATCGAGGTTTGGGATTCACACAGCCGGTGGTCCTTGTGTCTATGTATGCGGACGATGTGACTCTTTATGTCAGAAATCCACTAGATAATTTAGATCTGTTAATCCACAAGTTCAATAGATTTGGAGGCCTGTCGGGTATTATTATCAACTGGTCTAAGTCTATACTGTTTCCCCTAACTACTGTTACAGAGGAATTCTCCTCAGAGTACCTACTCCGATGGGCCAGCGAGTCAGTCAGATATCTGGGAATATAGCTCCGTAGGAATCTTCAAGACCTCTGGAGGGACAATTATGGCTGCCTCATGACATGGCTGAATGAGAGGGTGAAGGGCTGTCGTAGACTGCCGCTGTCCTTGACAGGTAGGCTCGCCATCGTTAATTTGTTAATACTGCCCAAGCTCTTCTACATGTTTCTACAATTGCCACTCCCGCTAACAACGGCTTTCCGCAGAAGACTGCGTTCAAATCTCATGAAACTCGTGTGGGCAGGATGACAACTCTGCATCGCCTGAGAGATTCTAACACTTCCCTTTGAGCAGGGTAGACTAAGGGCTCCGGATATGGACCTGTACCATTATTGTGCGTAGGCGCAGTTTACTCACCATTGGCTGTACCCCATGAAATTTATGGTGCATACTGCACCACAGCAGGATCATGCTGCTCTCTGCCCTCTCTCAACAGCAATATATTTAGAACCTAGGCGTCTGCGTGCATCGGTTGATACTGTTGCTTGCACTGTATGGGCATGGAATGATCTCCAACGATGGGCTCACCTATTTGCTCGATCGGTGTCCATTATTGGACATCGCGCCTTACCCTTCACACAAGATGCAGGCGCCCGATCTAGGCTGCGGAACCTGTGACTAATGACCATGGGAATGCTACATCCGAAGGGTACTTTCATTGCCCCACAGCAGGACCTTCAGGAGCCTAATGTTACCCTGCTAAACACATTCACATATTGTCAGTTGCGCGCTGCACTTAGGACACTGCATGACTCCTTCCCTGCGTCCCTCCCCACGTTCCAAGTCCTGGAGACTGCGCTCACCTCCCCCAACCCCCACAGATTAGTAACTAGACTCTATGCTGAAAAACAGGAGACCTCGCTAGTGCACGTCTCTCGCGCTAGACTGAAATGGGAAACAAACCGTAATACTGCTTTTACTGATGACCAGTGGAGATACTACTGCGCTCAGTCTAGGGCTCCTTCCCCTAATTTTAGTTTACGTCTTGTACATTTTAAATTTATACACCGCTTATATCACACTCCCGCGGGTCTCCATAGAATAAGTCTTATCAAGGACCCGTGCTGCTTACGATGCTCGGTGACCACAGCAAACTTCCTGCACCTAGCGTGGAAATGTCCTGACATACAACACCTCTGCTCGAAAATCTTCAACACTATTGAGGAAATTGGAGAATGTGCGATGAAAGCTCGCTGCGCATTGCACTATTAGGCTATGTCAAGGATGTCCCACCTGGAATACATAGACTAATGGCGATGCTACTACTATTAACCAAAGCAAATACAAGGAGATGATGGACGGAGTGCTGAACCTTTCAGACAATCACCCCCCGTCACAGATCTGGGTTGAATCCATCATTGTTCTTTAGCTCACTTCGCCACCTCAGTTCAGACCTAGCTATATGCAAATCAGTCTTGACCCTGGTCCTCATGGGAAAAGTCCAGCCCGAACTGCCAATCCAGGTCTTCCCTGAACCGGAAACAAGCATCCTGGGACCGGTTTTGGGGTAACACCCCTCATCAGCCAAGCTTGCTTGAATCCAGTGGCAAAGTGAGCAAGGGACCCACGTCTTGGCATACCCTGCCAACTTAGGGTGAACAAAACAAACACAAGGAGATGATGGTTGGAGTGCTGAAACTTTTCAGACAATCACCCCCAGTCACAGATCTTGGTTGAATCCATCATTGTTCTTTAGCTCACTTCGCCACCTCAGTTCAGATCCAGCTATATGCAAAGCAGTCTTGACCCTGGTCCTCATGGGAACAGTCCAGCCCGAACTGCCAAGCCAGATCTTCCCTGAACCAGAAACAAGCATCCTGGGACCGGTTTCGGGGTAGCACCCATAATCAGCCAGGCTAGCTTGAATCCAGTGGCAAAGTGAGCAAGGGACCCACATCTGGGCATACCCTGCCAACTTAAGGCGAACAAAGCAAACACAAGGAGATGATGGACGGAGTGCTGAAACTTTTCAGAAAATCACTCCTAGTCACAGATCTGGGTTGAATTCATCATCGTTCTTTAGCTCACTTCACCACCTCAGTTCAGACCCAGCTATATGCAAATCAGTCTTGACCCTGTGCCTCATGGGAACAGTCCAGCCCGAACTGCCAATCCAGGTCTTCCCTGAACCGGAACCAAGCATCCTGAGACCAGTTTCGGGGTAACACCCCTCATCAGCCAGGCTAGCTTGAATCCAGTGGCAAAGTGAGCAAGGGACCCACGTCTGGGCATACCCTGCCAACTTAGGGCGAACAAAGCAAACACAAGGAGATGATGGACGGAGTGCTGAAACTTTTGAGACAATCACCCCCAGTCACAGATCTTGGTTGAATCCATCATTGTTCTTTAGCTCACTTTGCCACCTCAGTTCAGACCCAGCTATATGCAAATCAGTCTTGACCCTGGTCCTCATGAGAACAGTCCAGCCCGAACTGCCAATCCAGGTCTTTCCTGAACCGGAAACAAGCATCCTGGGACCGGTTTCGGGGTAGCACCCCTCATCAGCCAGGCTAGCTTGAATCCAGTGGCAAAGTGAGCAAGGGACCCACATCTGGGCATACCCTGCCAACTTAGGGCAAACAAAGCAAACACAAGGAGATGATGGACTGAGTGCTGAAACTTTTCAGAAAATCACTCCCAGTCACAGATCTGGGTTGAATTGATCAACGTTCTTTAGCTCACTTCACCACCTCGGTTCACACCTAGCTATATGCAAATCAGCCTTGACCCTGTGCCTCATGGGAACAGTCCAGCCCGAACTGCCAATCCAGGTCTTCCCTGAACCGGAAACAAGCATCCTGGGACCGGTTTCGGGGTAACACCCCTCATCAGCCAGGCTAGCTTGAATCCAGTGGCAAAGTGAGCAAGGGACCCACGTCTGGGCATACCCTGCCAACTTAGGGCGAACATAGCAAACACAAGGAGATGATGGACGGAGTGCTTAAACTTTTGAGACAATCACCCCCAGTCACAGATCTTGGTTGAATCCATCATTGTTCTTTAGCTCACTTCGCCACCTCAGTTCAGATCCAGCTATATGCAAATCAGTCTTGACCCTGGTCCTCATGGGAACAGTCCAGCCCGAACTGCCAATCCAGGTCTTCCCTGAACTGGAAACAAGCATCCTGGGACCGGTTTTGGGGTAGCACCCCTCATCAGCCAGGCTAGCTTGAATCCAGTGGCAAAGTGAGCAAGAGACCCACATCTGGGCATACCCTGCCAACTTAGGGTGAACAAAGCAAACACAAGGTGATGATGGACGGAGTGCTGAAACTTTTCAGAAAATCACTCCTAGTCACAGATCTGGGTTGAATCCATCATCGTTCTTTAGCTGACTTCGCCAACTCCATGCCACTGGAGTCAAGCTATCCTGGCTGATGATGGGTGAAACCCCGAAACCGGTCCTAAGATGCTTGTTTCCAGTCCAGGGAGGACCTGGCCTGGCAGTTCGGGCTGGACTGTTCCCATTGGGCGCAGGGTCATGACTGATTTGCATATAGCTAGGTTCAAACTGGAATGGCATGGGGAGCAAAAAAACAATGGATTTAGGCCCAGATCTCTGTACTGGGGTGAATGCATGACATTGTTCTGCATTCTGTCCATCAATTGTTCTTTTTGCTACTATTAGCCAAGCACCAAAGGCTGGCTCTGCGATGCCACTTCCTGTCAGGAACAGCTCTCAGCATATTGGGATCTGATGCCGGCACACACCAGATCCAAAGACATCTGGGCCCCTCTGGAAACGTATTTGCTAACGTATTTGCTAACACAGACCGAGGTGAGCGATGAAGAACCAGCTGCAGCTGTGAGCCCTGTACCGGATGATTTGGTTTATTGAACCCCCGTGCATATGGAGATGCTTGGCGGAAACCTGGCTGATCACCTTTAAGTACATTCACATACCACTTACACCTTCTTATAACCCCTATGACTTGCTGAGTGGATCCCCCCTTCCCCCACCCCCTTCTCTTCCCATCCCCAGTTCTGACAGGTGAGATGCACCTCCACTAGACTAAAATGTAACATCTCCTGAACGCTTATGACAATATGCTAATTGACTGAATGTGTCTCTTTAATGCCTGTCGTATTTTGTAAAACTCAATAAACAAATAAAAAAAAGGGGGGGTTTGAGCCACAGTGACCAATAGTCGGCATCCACTTGGAACAGTTTTCCTGGAAAATCATTTGGCACAGGGGTCCCATAGTCTCTGAATGTTCTAATGGTGGCGACCACGGCTTTTCTTGAGCATCAAGGAAGAGTTGCAGGAACATTTTCTATGGTGCAGCAAATGGTTTCATCGTTTGGCGTCTTAACCTGTGAGTCACAATATAGTGCTGTACCATGCTCTTCCCAAGTGGCTACTGATAGGCTGTTACAAAACTTTTTTGTACATGAGGAGTCAATTGAGCTTACATGGGCATCCTTGGTTTTGCAAATTGACAGCAGGATGAACCAATAGTAAGTTGTCTTTTAAATCTGGCTGAGAGGATTTTAAGGCTAGGTGAACCACCTTGATTTCCAGTATGTTTATGTAATACAATGGCTACTTTTAATAACACATGTTTATGTTGAAGCTCAGCGGCGTGGGCTCCATCACTATAGTCTGAAACAGGAGTGGTTGTTGAGAAGAAACACCTTTTTTGTACAGCTTAGGATACATAAAGAATGATTTCCTTCTAGGGTAAAACACAGCCTCTGATATGCACTTGTAGAAGGCTTTTAGCCTGGGTGAACATCTTTTTTAGCCTCAATTGAAAGTGTTCTTTGGTCAGTGTTTACTTCAGAAATATCCTGTGTTTTGGGTAACTGGAAATGGAAAGTATTTGGCTTGCAGATCTAAATGATATATCCAATCCCCCTATTCAAGTTGCATGAAAATCTAGTGAAGTGCTAGCATACTGATATATTTTGCACCTAGCAGTTTGCTGGTTTAAGACCATGATCACTAAGTATTCTTTTTCGGTCTGTCTTTCTCACTAGTATTTTAATTTGATGCCATTCATATTGTGAGACTTGGGTAAGCATTCTATTGTCTGTTTTCCTGTGACAGATAAAGTTTCTTTATCAGTTGGTTGCGATGGAATTGCTTCAATCATGTGAGTGGCTTGTTTTGAGGCAGAGATTTGAATCTCAAAGTACAGCTACTCCCACAACAGACAATAACCATTTCTCTTTTGTTATTTTCTACCACTTTTCCAGCTAATTGGTCACAGTGGAGTGAGCAAAATGAGGGTAGAGTGTGTAAACATGTGCCTTCCCTACAAATAGGGGATGGTTGTTTGTCTCCTCTTCCCTTTGATATTGTCCTGATTGAACTGAGTCTTTAAGTGTTATTTGTGCCAACATGATTACAGCCAGTAGGTAGATGATCAAACTGTTAGTGGTAGTTACCACTTAGAAGGCCAATAATGAAGCTTAACTATTCCTTCCTCTTCTCCAACTCTACAGCGTTCAGGTTTGAGCCTCTGACTTCATGCTGCACATCTCATTGTCAGAATTTAAGCCTAAGATAGTACTCTGTGAAAAAGTGAGATTCATTGTTTTCTGTTGCATGTTGGGTTCCATACCTGCCCAGCTTAGTGGTGACAAGTCTGCATCAAAATGCTGTAAAATAAAGGGAATGTGATGAATGTATAACAACTGTTGCATTGCCGATAAGCAATCCCCACAGTTGTTAAGACTGGTTTATAGATGAAGAATCAGAAAGAGTATTAAGTCACGTCATCTCCCTTTCTACAGATAACGTCTTATAGTACATGAAAAACCTCAATGTGGCTTTTTCTCAAATACTGGGGACCAATTAAGAGTATGGAATGTTGTCAGGTTTCCAAGTAAGTGGAGTCAATGTTATATCCAATACCAGCCACAGGTGCAAAGGACATAATACCATTCCCCACAGAGGTCGGAGACAATCCTTTAAATGCCTGGGCAGGGGGCGTGGCTAAGATGGTCGGCGCGGTAAGACGCAGATCCGTGTCTCTCCGGCGCCGCCGCTCTAAAGCCTTGTTATATCGCCCATCCTGGAGCCCTTCTGCCCGCGAACGGGGTGGCGGACGACTGAAGGCACCCCGCTGCTCTGATACGGCGCCCAGAATCGACTGGAGACGCAGTATTTGATCCCGATGGCGGCTGGCGTTCTGGGGCCTACGAGCGCCGCGGGGCCTTGAGGGAGATCCGGAGCCGGAGGCGAACGGGTTCTGACGGTGAGGGAGTGTGGAGCCCTCCCCTCCTCCCCTCCCCGACCACGCATTGCCTGTTGCCGGTGGCGACCTCCGCCGAGGGACGTGTCTCCGGGCGGAGCCTGGTGTGGCCGGGCATACCGGGGCCTGACGCGGACGCCTGCGGACCAAGGTGGGCTGGGCCAGGAGCGGCTGTCGGGCCTGGTGGGACCTGCCTGGCCGGCGCGGGACTCCGGCGGGGACCCGGGAAGCGACCCTGCTTCGGCCCGGCGGTGGAACCCATCGGCACGTGAGTAGATGGGGGGACTGAGGGGTCGCCGGCCCTGGGGATCATACTAACGGTCCGCGGATCGGCGGACGGTGCACGGTGCGTGGGGAGAGGAACGCCCGGGGGCACTTTCGGCCCCTCCACCCCCACGACTCCAGATTTGCGGGCAGGAGTGGCGAGGCCCCTGGGAGGTGATATCGCAGGCCCTGACTGTAGAGGCTTGAAAGATTGGCGCAGCTGGGCCTGGACACGACGGGGGTGGAGTGGGGCTCCCCCGAGCAGGCACGGCGAAAGACCCCCAGTCTGGGGCCCGTCTTCTTGGGTCCCCTGGCGGAGTTGAGTCCACGTTACACCTGTGGGACTGCTGCCTCGCCAGGAGGGCCTGTGATGAGGGCTCTAGCGGTCCGTGAGTCGACGGACGGGAAGCCTCTTCGCTAGCGGAGGAAGAGCCATTAGACACGGCACCATCTTTGTCTCAGCACGCGGGGGAAGCACCGCGCAGCCATCAGCGACAGTCGCGCAGCCGATCTGGTAGGAGGGACCTGCCGGCTCTGCGTAGGGGCGTCTAGGCACAGCAGGACCTGGGTAGTAGACGGACCCGACATCTAGGGCATTGCCTGACCGGAGGATCCTAGTGGCCCAATACCCTGAGACCGCCCATAGCACAACGGCGACGGAGGGGGTCGACATGGCCGCGGGGCGCACTCGGAAGAAGAAACCCCTGAAAGATCTCCTCCTTAAACAACCAGGGCAATCAACCCCGGCTGGTGAAAAGGCGACGAACATGTCAGAGGCCGACGAGTCTCCAGCGACCAAAGCCTTTATGCTGGAACTGTTCACAGTAATGAAAACTGATCTTCAGGAATTCCAATCTCAGCTAGTGGCCGATCTGAAGGAGGTACGGAGGGACGTGGATGACATCGGGGAGCGCGTAGCCACCCTCGAGGAGCACGATATTAGCAGAGCAGAGGAGATCCACCACTTACAGCAAGATGTGCTGCGCCTTAGAGAGCAGAATGTTGACCTCCAGGCCCATGCTGAAGATTTGGAAAACCGCTCTAGGCGGAATAACGTGCGGATCAGGGGAATTCAGCCGAAAGAAGAGGGGGACGACCTCCGGGCCTACGTTTCCGCATTATTCCAGCATATCCTCGGAGAAGGAGAAGAAACGGTCATACAGATGGACCGAGTCCACCGAGTGGGACTACCGTGAAGCACAAAAGCTCCCCCGCCAGACATCCTCGTGTGTGTACATGATTTCCAGTTGAAGGAGCGTATACTCCGGAGGGCACGGGAAGCGCACCCCATTCAATTTCGCGGCCAACATCCGGCTTTCTTCCAGGACCTGGCGGCCTCTACACTCACCAAACGACGAGCGTTCAAAGTGGTGACCACCCACCTGCGAGAAAATAAGGTTCCCTACTCATGGGGTCATCCTTTCCGCCTCATATTTAAACATAATGGCAGATTGCTTCAACTTCGCTCACTGGAAGAGGCTTTGGAGATCCTGGGCCTCGAACACCACAATGTGTCCCTGAGCGCCGAACGTCACAGCTCACAGGGCGAGCCCCGCATAGAGGGGTGGCAACGAGTCGGCAAGAAATCCCCACTCAAGAAACCGGACCAGGCCACGAAGGACAGAGAGAGAGGGGGGGTGCTGTCCGCCCTTTCACAAACGCGCGACCGACCGCCCACCCCTGAGTTGTGTTGATATTGGCTACAGAATGGGCACATAGTGGGGCGTCGGGGAGGCAGATCTGACTGCCGCTGCATCCCCGTAGTGGTCCTTCGGCACCACTCTGACGCCGTGCTGGCCCCCCTTCCTGAGGGGTCGGTTGTTGCCACGGACCCCTGGACTTGATCTCTGTGACGAACATTGGTCACGCTCCACGAGTGGAGCCTACTCTTCGATAATGTTCTCGGGTGGGGTTTTTGTTGGGTGGGGGGTACAGGGGACCTCAGTCCTTTTTTTTTTTTTCTTTTTTTAATTATTAAAGTTATTGTGGTTTCCTTTCACAGAGTTGGGCGGGTTCTCTCCTCAGTGTGCTCCTTTTCGATATCCCACAAGGCAGCTGTGTGCGTGTGGTTCTTTGCCCCCTCCTTCTGTGGCGGAGCGTTGGGCGCTGCAGCATAGCGAACTTCTCACCTATCTCCCCTGGATCTTAAAATAGTCAGTCTCAACGTCCGGGGTCTCAACAACCCAGTCAAGCGTAGGGCAGTCTTGTCTCTCCTGGAACACTCAGGGGGGGACATTTGCCTCATCCAAGAAACACACCTATTGCAGTCAGACACACATCGCATGCGCTACAGCCACTTTCCTCATCAGTTTTGGTCCTCTGCGGGTAGTAAAAGGGGGGGAGTGGCCGTGTTGATTGCCAAGCATTTTAAGGGAACAGTGGTGGGGCCATTCTCCGAAATTAAAGGCCGCCTCCTAGCATTGCGACTCCAAGTGGGTTCCTCCTTCTACACGGTGGCTTCCATATACTCTCCTAATGATCACCCAGAGAAGTTTTTGCTGGAGGCCTGTGCGGACGTACTGAGCTCTCCAGATAGGGCAGTAGTAGTGGGGGGCGACCTAAATCTCGTCATGAACAGCAAACAGGAACGATCGGGCTCCCGTACGGATGGCGCAGGCGCCTTATCCGCGCACGGGTTGGAGTGGTTACGCGATGCCGGGATCAGGGACGCCTGGCGCAGTCTGCACCACGACGAAATAGATTTTTCATACTACTCCACCGCGCATAAATCATACGCCCGCCTAGATCACTTTCTCGTAACCCCGGCGGCTTGGTCAATGGCCATGGACTCCACTATCGAGGCACGCTCCCTCTCGGATCATGCTCACATCACCTTGACTCTTCGCATACCGGTCGCACGTTCGGCCTTCTCGCCATGCTGGCGACTGCAGGACTCCCTGCTTGGGTCTCCGGAGGTGGTTGCGGGCATTCGACAATGCATCATCGACTATATAGCAATCAATGACAGAGCTGATACCCCACTAGCCTCAATCTGGGAAGCGCTTAAATCAGTGGCACGTGGGGCACTTATCGCTAAGGCAGCCCATGTGAACCGAATCAGACGGGATAAGCGCGCGGAGCTTGAGGCTACCGTCCGAGAACTAGAGACTATACATAAGCGCAACGGCGCACCTCGTATCTGGCGCCAGCTAGAAAAGGAACGCCTTCAGCTTCGCCGGCTGGATCTTGACCGAGCTGAACAACATGCGGTGATCTGCCTAAAACACAAATTCTTTGTTGCCTCAAATAAAGGGGGACGTATGCTGGCACACTGCCTGCGAGGCCAACAGGAGATGCACTCTGTCAAATCGCTGCGTGACGGGTCCGGAGGACTTATTACCGACGATACCCAAATCATCTCTGCCTTTCGCTCCTTTTATCACTCACTCTATGCCACGGACCCCTCGTTGCTGGCAGATCCTACGGGATACCTGAGGGACTCCGTGGTGACGCCGCTCTCGGGGGGCTCTGCTACCGCCCTGGAAGCGCCTATCCGTATTGAGGAAGTTATTTCTGCAATTTCCCGGCTGAAGCTACAAAAGGCCCCAGGGCCGGATGGCTTTGGTGCCCTATTTTATAAAACCTACTGCACAGAACTCGCCCCTTTGCTCACACGCCTGTTCAACTCATTTGCGGATTCGGGATCCCTCACGCCTACTATGTTGCAGGCCTCCATTTCCGTCATCCTTAAGCCGGGCAAAGACCCTGACTCTTGTAGTTCCTACCTACCGATCTCCCTGTTGAATATAGATGCGAAATTGTTTTCCAGCATCTTAGCACAGAGGCTGAATCCCCATATGCCGGATCTTGTGGACCCAGACCAATCCGGTTTTATCCCTGGACGACAGTGTGGGGACAACACCAAGCGCAACTGTCACCTGATGGACAAAGTGCAACGGTCCAGGGAGGAGGCCCTTCTGTTAGCAATCGATGCCGAGAAGGCTTTCGACCGCGTACACTGGCCGTATCTCTTCGCCACCCTGGAGCGCTTCGGAGTGGGGCCCAGGTTTCGACGCTGGATTGCCAGCATTTACACTGCTCCCCAAGCAGCGGTCAGAGTCAATGGTTTACTATCTGACCAATTTGCAGTGGGTAGAGGCACGCGACAGGGATGTCCCCTTTCCCCCCTGCTTTTTGCCCTGTATATGGAGCCCCTGGCACAGCGGCTTCGGGATAACCCTTTGGCGCAGGGCATCCCTTTCGGCTCGGACCACCATCTAATTAGTCTATATGCAGATGACATTATCTTTTCCGTTACGCACCCCCTGTCATCGCTCCCGGCCGTTATGCAGGACCTCGAACTATTCGGTCAGTTTTCAGGCTTCAAAATCAATACACAGAAATCTCAAGTACTCAATCTCACCACCAGCCCCCAAACGGAGGAGATTCTTAAACTCCACTTCCCCTTTGATTGGGCCTCAAAAGGAATTGTGTATCTTGGTCTGACCCTCCACTCTAGCCTGGCGAAAACGGCAGAAGCAACTACTCCGCTCTCTTCTCTCGCATCCGCGCAGACCACCTACGCTGGCGCCGCCTTCCCATGTTGTGGTTTGGGAGATTATCTGCGGTGAAGATGAATGTTCTGCCGCGTGCTCTATACCTGTTCCAGACGCTCCCGCTGGAACCCCCGCCTCTTATCTTACAGCAGGTTCAGTCGGCTCTGGAGAGCTTTGTCTGGGGCTCGGTCTCACTGCGCCTGCGTAAAACGCAGCTCCAGCGGGCCAAGGGAGCTGGAGGGTTAGCCTTCCCCAATATCTCGCGATATTTTCAAGCCTCCCTACTACACTACTTGGTGGAGTGGAATCGCCCCCTGACAGAGAAACACTGGGTCTTTATGGATCAGACGGTTGCGGGCCACCACATTTGGCGAGAGGCTTGGTTGCCGCGGGCGGCGCGGGCGTGGGGCCTATACTCCTCGCCAGTCACACGACCCACCATGGTCGTTTGGGACAGGGTCTCACATAGGGCCAACCTGACCTCCTTCCCGTCTCCGATGTCTCCGCTTTTCTCGAATCCTGCCTTCCCACCAGGAGAAAACACCAAAGCTGCAGGGCGGTGGTTGGAGGAGGGCTGTAAACGTGTGGGCCACTTGTTTGACATCCAGGGAATCATTCCCTTCAAGGACTTGCAGACCGATTACCACTTACCCGATACTGATCTTTACCTGCACTCCCAGATGGTCCACTGGATCTCGGGCTCTGGGACACGCTCCCGGGCCTTCCGGCCAATGAAGCCGTTTGAGAAATGGATACTCAACAAAATATGCGGCAAAAGCCTTATCTCTGAACTCTATTCCTTTCTTGCCCCGGCCCCTTCATCGACTCGCAATGCTGGACAGAGGCGCTGGGAGGCGGAGATAGAGCGCACACTTACTGATAAGGAGTGGGAAGACATTTACCATAGGGCACACCATACTACGTACTCTGCAGGCCACACGGAGACAGCCTATAAAATTGCTACGTATTGGTATTACACCCCTGACCGACTCTCTAAATGGCAGGCGCAGTGCGATGGTCTCTGTTGGAGGGGGTGTGGTAATCCTGGGACGCTCATACACTTGCTATGGCACTGCCCGAAGCTTACACGCTGCTGGGATCAGATCCTTGATGATATAGACCAGGCCTTCAACACCACCATACCCCGGTTCCCTGCCTACACCCTCCTGGGCCTCCCTAATGCGCTCACCTTTCCTTTACATTCGACTAGGGGACGGCAGATGGCGCTTGCGCTAAATGCGGCACATAGGGTCATAACAGCTAGATGGAAATCAGACAGCGTCCCTGACCACACTCACTGGCTCCATCAACTATGGAACCTGCTGGCAATGGAAAGGCTCTCTATGGTTGCGGCGGGGAAAGTCAAGGATTATGCTAAAATCTGGGCCCCCTTTCTGACTATCCTCTCCACTGAATTCCGCGAATTGACCTGCCCACAATACCTCCGCATCCTCAACCTGGTGCCGGACACTACTGCATATGCCCCTTAGAAGGTTCATTACTAGCGACTCCAGTTAACATGGTGCGATGTTCCCACTGCAACAAGGGTCACTGGTGCAACGACACTGCCGTTTGGATCTTTTTGGGGATTTTCTTTTCTTTGTTTAGCACACTGAGGAGAGGGGTAGGGGTGGGGGATTCAGGGTTTTCTTTTCTGTATCGTTGAATTTGTTGTTCACTGTTGGAACACCCCTCTTAGCCGTGGTCCACAGTGGACCCCTTTACCCAGCCCTGAACGTCTTGCATCTGAGCTGACACAGTCCCTTGCATATGCTTCTTGTTCAGGAGCTAAGCTCTTATGACGCGGCCGGCCCGATTGGGTTGTAGGCGGCTTGCTGTGTTAAAATTGAACAGCTTTCTATTGCCCATTGCCTAACAGTACGAACAATAAGCAGCCAGCCGGCCGGATGGGTTGTAGGCGTTCGGCTTATGTCTTTTGGTTGTGTTCTGTTAATAAAAAACAGATTTAATACTAAATGCCTGGGCATTCAGATTAACTATGATATGGGGACTTTTAACCTGTGAATTTGGCATCCCTTTTCAAAAGTTAGACACCTCTGTTACCTTTTGGTGACTTTCCATTGTCTTTAATGGGCATGACAGTGCAGTCTAGGATAAGGAAAAAAGTTGCTTACATGAAACTATAGTTCTCTAGTATTTGTATTTTTCCAAGATTCACATGCTTAAATCATTCCCAGTCATTGAAGTGGGATTTGTACGGTATAATTAAAAAGTAGTATAGTGTTATACATAGCCTATAACGGCTAGAAAACATTGACTTCAGATTTCTATTCACATCAAAAAGAACCAAACTTCAGCAAATCAGACTGATATCCACATTCCCAAAGGCTACCATACCTCAGATTTTCTAGTACAAGGCTGAACACGAATGAACTCAGATAGATGGGTGAGCCTCTAAGGGGAGAGGGCGGGTGGCATGTGAATCTATGAAAGATACCAATACTGGAGAACTACAGTTGCAGGTAAGCAACAGATGAGGCTCACCTTATTGGAGAAAATGACGTAGCACCTCCTGTCCCTTTGCTGCTTCTTTTTGTCACTGTTGAGTCCATATAATAATGCTGAGTCAACATGTGTCTATTCTTCCACGTTGCAGCTCTACAGATTTTTGTACAGACCCATCACAGAATAAAGCCGCAGAAGGGGAAACACTCCTTGTAGAAAGTGCTCTCACTTCCCCTTTCAAACGCCTTCCTGTTTTATGATGGCAGAACACAATGCCTGCAGAAATCCAGCGTGCTATGCATTGTTTTGAAAGAGCAAAACCTTTATGAGATGTGCCATGTGCTACTAGAAGCTGATATGTCTTTCTGAATTCATTAGTTCTAGCAATATAAGATGTAAGAAATGTTTTCACATCAAGTGTATGAAGTGCTTTTTCTGCTACATCTTTAGGATTCTGTAAGAATATCTTTAAAATCACAGGTTCATTTAAGTGAAATTCCGATTGGAACTTTTGGAATGATTTGGGGATTTGTATTTAATATGGCCCGATCTTCTCTAAATTGAGTATATAGTTCTTTGATAAGCTTGAATTTCACTTACTCTTCTTGGAGATGTTAATTAAGCCTTGGTGAAAATGTATTTACGCCAGCGTAATTTTGGTCATTTCGAGTAATAAAAGTTACGCAAAATCTCTGAGATTATGCTATTACACCACATTGCGTGATTTCAAGGAGACATTTTAACGTAAAATGTACTGTCCTAGTCATTTTTTAACCAAAGTGGTATTTATGGTAGATGTTTTACCTGAGCAGACCATTCGGGCAATTTTTGAGTGCAAAACTACAAATCCCAACATGAGCTGCAGTGTTTTGAACATAAGTGGCAGTTCCTTTAATGTGGGCAGTCAGCAAACATTTCAGGTAGATTCTTTTACCCGAGTGGACTGTTCGGGTAATTTCTGAGCACAAATCCACAATTTCATTTTCAGGTTGAATTTTTACCCGAATGGACCGTTTGGGTAATTTATTGAGTGCGAGATGTATTTCACATAATTTTGCGGTATTTTCTTGTATTTACTCACCAGAAAATTACGCAGAAAGTTTTGCACATCCCTAATGTTATTGCTAGCAGTAATGCAAGTTTCCAGGAAAGATCTTTCAGTTCGGCTTTGTGTATGGGTTTGAACGGACTCTACATCAACTGTGAAAGTACTGTATTCAGTTGCCAAGGAGTTGGAGGATGCTTCAATGGGGGATATGCTCTAAAAAATCATTTAAAGAACTCCTTAACAATTCTATTTGGGCACACGGATGGCTTATTGGAAGATCTCCTAAAAGGTATGTTTGCATTTCATTTGGACCATAAGGGGTCATTAAAGTGATGGTGGGCTTTCTAAGAGTGCAATAAGTACAGATCTAAAGTGAAGGAACATAGGTGTTGTTGTTTTCTCACTAGATCCTTAAATTGGATCGTGGAGGATGGAAGGTCCCACATTTCAGATATCCTTAGTTAATTAAGAGCCTAATTTATATGTTGCCAGCATGTCTACACTGTTGCAATGGCGATGGAGTATACATACAGCAACATAATGGTCCGCCTGCCCTATTTATATGCGGGTGGGCCATAGGTTTGACTACAGCTATAGACAATCAGGATGGGGGGGACATATAGCCATTTTTTACTGTCCATCACCGCCAGGCAAACCCTGGTGGTGAGGGACAGTAAAATGAAAATAATGCCCCCCCCCCGCCATGGGAAATGACTCCTATGGCGATGGGAGCATTACTTTTTTATTTTCAAAAAGAAAATCCCATTTTGGGATTTTCTTTTTTAAAAGAAAAAAAGAAAACTGTTTGGTGCAGGGCTGCTTCATGCTGCTGCAGCCCTGCACCAAACAGCAAAATTCATTGGCAGGAACCGCCCTAATGGCATTTCCTGTCAATGCTTTATGAATGACCGCCTGCTTGGCGTTCATTTATAAATTTGGTGGGCTGCCCCTCTTTCATGGGGACGGAGTACATTACTCTGTAATCCTGGTGGAACGACGGGACTTCTGCCAAAATATAAATTAGGCCCTAAGTAATTTAGGGCTGGATGCATCAAAGGGTTTTACCTATTTTGTGTCTATGGGAAAATATTTTAGTACATATTGGCCTTAGTTATGATTTTAAAATGGCTTTCCCATGTTTCTTTAAATTACTGCATTTCAGGCCATATTACCAACCTAAGTGTACTACTCTGTTGAGCTCTTTTACAGTTATGCCAAAAGATGAAAACACGATCCGACTGGTAAGTAGACTTATTCAATAAATTAAATTCCAAACAGATTTGAGCTTGGGTTGTAGATGAAACCAAAGTGAAATCCTTGCAATGCATTATTTCTAGCATCCTAATTAGGGAACCAGGGAAGATTTTACAGCCGTTTTTTAATGCTGGCAAGTATTTCGATTTAACCATAGCAAATAGTGGCATCGAAAATGACCCTGGCAAATTATTTTCAAGTTTTAACAGTGCGTATTACAAGTTGCTTGCCATAGGTTTTTAATTCTTCTATTTGCTTTATAAAATATCCGGTGTTGTTGACCCCAAGGCCCAAATATTTGTACGAGCTTTTCAACATGAGTTTTCTATTGTTTATGTACAATCCGCTCATTTTGTTTTTCCCACTCCCAAAATGGAGGACATTACATTTTTTGATAGTTTACTGTTAACGGTTCTTAGTTCAGTAGATTTCAAACCACTTTAGCATGTGTTGGAGGTCGACACCTGTTTGATCAAAGATCACTGTGTCATCTGCATATATTAAACACTGAATTATACTTCCTCCAATTCTGGGGGGAAGGCACTTTTATTATGCAGGTTTGTTGTAATACTAGCAGTGTAAAGGTTAAAAAAGCAGTAGAGATAAAACGCAACCTTGCTTAAGGTCCCTAGTTGTCAAAAACTTCTTGGGCACTGGCTTACCATCAGACAATTTCACTTTATCACATGTATAAGTGTACAATGCCTGGATGGCCTTTAATGGTCTGTTGTCTATTCCCCACCCATTTAACTTGTGCCAAAATATATTGTGGTCTACTGTGTCAAATACAGTACAAAAGTTGATAAAACAGGCATAGAGAGCTGCTGTGGACTGCGCTAGATGTTTCTTTGTTAGTGTTGACAATGCTTGATGTTATCATTAGTGCCGTACTTGTCTCTAGAGCCTGTTTGATTCCATGGGATCAACTCCTGTTCCTCTGCTCATATATGTAGGCCTTTTAAGAGTATGGTAGCATATTGTTTAGCCACCACTTGTAACAATGCAATCATTCTATAGATTACTGGATTACTGCACGGCCCCTTATTATGGAATGGGCAGGGAATTGAATCTACCAAGATGTAGGGGTCTGCCACATGAAGTAGTAGGTGTTAAAAATGGGGTTGAGCCACAGTGACCAATAGTCGGCGTCTACTTTGAACAGTTTTTCTTGAAGATCATTTGTACCAGAGGCCCCATCGGCTCTGAAGGTTCTAATGGTGGAGACCACTGGTTGTCTTGTGCACCTTGGAAGAGTTGCAGAAACATTTTCCATGGTGCAGGTAATGGTTTCATCGTTTGGCGTAACGTGCTCTTCCCAGGTGCCTACTGGTATGCTGTTTCCAAAATGTTTTCTACATGCAGTCAATTGAGCTTACGTGGGCCCAGAATTTCCTGGAATTATTGATTTTGCACATTGACAGCAGTATAACCCAATACTAACTCGTCTTTTAAATCTGGCTGAGAGGATTTTAAGGCTAGGTGAACCTCCTTGATTTTTAGTATGTTTATGTAATACAAAGGCTATTTTTATTACAAATGTCGATGTTGAAGCTCGGCAGAATGGGCTCCATCACTATAGTCTGAAACAGGAGTGGTTATTGGGAAGAAATACCTTTATTGTACAGATTAGGTTACATAAAGAATAATGTCCTTCTAGGGTAAAACACAGCTTCTGATATGCACTCGTAGAAAGCTTTTAGTCTAGGTGAAAGCCTTTTTTAGCCTGAATTGAAAGTGGTCTTTGGTCACTGTAAACTTCAGAAATATCCTGTGTTTTGGGTAACTGGAAATGGAAAGTATTTGGATTGCAGGTCTAAATGATATATCCTATCCCCTTATTCAAGTTGCATAAAAATCTTTTGAAGCGCTAGCATATTGAATTATTTTGCGCCTAGCGGTTTGCTGGTTTAAGACCACAGTCACTCTGTATTCTTTTTCAGTCTGTTTTTCGCGCTAGCATTTTAATTAGATGCCATTCTTATTTTTATACTTGGGTAAGCATTCTATTGTCTGTTTTCCTGTGACAAAAAAAGTTCCTGTATGAGTTGGTCGCGATGGAATTGCTTCAACCATGTGATTGGCCTGTTTTAAGGCAGAGATTTGAATCTCAAAGTACAGCTACTCCCACAACAGAAAATAACCATTTCTCTTTTGTTATTTTCTGCCACTTTTTCAGGTAATTGGCCACACTGGAGTGAGCAAAAAGAGGGAGGAGTATGTAAAACACATGCCTTTCCTACAAAGGGGAATGGTTGCTTGTCTCCTCTTCGCCTTGATATTTTCCCGATTGAAATGAGTCTTTAAATGTTACTTGTGCCAAAACGATTGCAGCCAGTAGGGCTGATGATCAAACTGTTAGTGGTAGTTATCACTTTGAAGACTGATAATAAAGTTTAACTATTCCTACCTTTTCTCCAACTCTACAGCTTTCAGGCTTTGAGCCTCTGACTTCATGCTGTGCGTCTCATTGTCAGTATTCAGGCCTAAGAGAGTACTCTGTGAGTAAGGGAGAATAATTGTTTTCAGTTGCACGTTGGGATCCATATCTGCCTAGCTTAGCGTTGACAGGTCTGCATCAAAATGCTATAAAATTAAGGGTATTTGATGAATGTGCAACAACTGTTGCATGATCGATGAGCCTTTGGCACAGTTGTTAAGACTTGTTTATAGATGAAGAATCAGAAAGAGTCTTAAGTCATGTCATCTCACTTTATGCAGATAATGTCTTATAGTACATGAAAAACCTCAATGCAGCTTTTTTTTCGAATACTGGAGACCAATTAGTAGTATAGAATGTTGTCAGGTTTCCAAGTAAGCAGAGTCCATGTTATATCCGATACCAGCCACAGGTGCAAAGGACATAATACCATTCTCCACTGAGGTTCAGAGATGATCTTTTAAATACCTGGTCATTCAGACTAACTCTGATATGGGCACTTTTAACCTGGTAATTTGACATCCTTTTTCAAAAGTTGGACAACTATGTTACCTTTTTGGTGACTTTTCCATTGACTTTAATGGGCATGATAGTGCAATCTAGGATAAGGAAAAAAGTTACTTACATGAAACTTTAGTTCTCTAGTATTTGTATTTTTCCTAGATTCACATGCTTAAATCATTCCCAGTCATTGAAGTGGGAGTTCCACGGTATAATTAGAAAGTAGTACAGTGTTATACATAGCTTATAAGGGCTAGAAAACATCAACTTTAGTATTCTATTCACATTGGAAAAAACCGAACTTCATCAAATCGGACTGATCCACATAATCCCATAGGCTCAGGGCGGCCGGTACAGGTACGAGCGGTGGGGCGGGGGGAGGGGTAAGTCGACAGACGACGGAATAGGGAAAATAAAATAAAAAATTAATAAAACCACTTACCTTACGCTTGCTGCATCGCCGAGTTGGAGATGCGGCGAGCGCAAGGTAAATGTTTTTCTTTTTAAAATTTCATTTTCCCTGTTCCGTCGTCTGTTGACTACCCCCTCCCCACCGCTCTTACCTGTACCGGCCGCACCTGCATAGGCTACTGTGATGGAAATACCCTGGAGGTGTGAGGCAGGAGCCCCGGGGGTACAGTGAAACCTTGCTTGCTGGTTTCGTCATCACGTGATCGGGCTGCACTTCCAGCTCCGGGGGAGGAAAGCGGGTCGTCAGCAGCAGAGCGGAGAGTGAGACAGGGTGTTCGGGAGCAAAGAGGAGCAGCAGACGAAGGACGTGGAGAATCGGAGGAAGCAGAGGAGGACGTCGGTTGCGGGTGTGGCAGAGAAGGAGCGGTTCTACAACAGAGGACATCGGACTCAGACAGAGCACCAGGACGAAAGAACACCGGGAGCTGGGATTGTCAGCGGAAAGGCATGGGAGACAAGGCAGCCGTGGCTCAGTTATCGAGCCATGGCTTCCGGCAAGTGTTGTGGAACTCTATCTGTTGTGTGAGCCAGTGGGTCTGGTCTCACGGGCGTGTCACGGAATTTTTTCACATCAAGTGTATGAAGTGCTTTTTCTGCTACATCTTTAGGATTCTGTAAGAATATCTTTAAAACCACAGGTTAATTTAAGTGAAATTCCGATTGGATCTTTTGGAATGATTTGGGGATTTGTATTTAATATGGCCCGATCTGGTCTAAACTGAGTATATAGTTCTTTGTTAAGCTTGAATTTCACTTACTCTTCTTGCGGATGTGTATTAAGCCTTGGTGAAAATGTATTTATGCCGGCGTAATTTAGGTAATTTCAAGTAATAAAATTTACGCCCACTCTGAGATTATGCCATTACACCACATTGAGTAATTTTGAGGAGAAATGTTAACATAAATTGTACCGTTCGAGCGGAATTTATGGTAGATTTTTTACCCAAGCAGACCGTTTGGGTTATTTTGGAGCACAAAACTACAAGTCCCAACACGAGCTACAGTGTTTTGAAATGACTGGCAGTTACTTTAATGTGGGCAGTCAACAAACATTTCAGGTAGATTTTTTTACCCGAGTGGACTGTTCGGCTATTTTTTTAGCACTAAACTACAAATCTGAATGCAAGCAGCAGCATTTCGAATGCGAGTGACCGAAAATCAGCTCAAAATTACATTTTTTTAGTTGAATTTTTACCCGAATGGTCACCATTCGGGTACATTTTTGGAGTGCGAGATGCATGTCACGTAATTTTGCGATAATTTCTCATACTTATTCCACAGCAAATTACACGAGTTTTGTACACCCCTAATGTTATTGCTAGCAGTAATGCAAGTTCCCAGGAGAGATCTTTCAGTTCAGCTTTGTGTATGGGCTTGAACAGACTCTTCATCAACTGGGAAATGACTGTATTTAGTTGCCAAGGAATTGGAGGATGCTTCAATGGGGTATAAGATCTAAAAAATCCTTTTAAGAACTCCTTAACAATTCTATTTCACTACAGGGATGGCTTTTTGGAAGATCTCCGAAAACGTAATGTTAAAGAGCTAAATGTACTTTACTTAGTGCATGAGACAGGCCAGTTTGTGCCAGATGTAGTAGATAAGGCAATACCTGTCCTGGTGCAGAAGATTTAGGGTGACTATTATTATCCAGAAACCATAAACAGACTCTTTTCCATTTAAACTTGTCTGTGTCATTCATTCTCTCTGGCCTTAGCTAGGATTTCTGTTCAATCCTCTGGAATGTCTAAATTCGAGAATTCATTAAACTCAGGAGTCAACGTCACTAGTTTAAGGAGTTTGGATCTGCATTAAGCACTTGGCTTTTATATAGGGTCAACAGGTTGGGAACCGGTTTTAGTTGACTATGACATTCCTCCAATAGGACGAGGAAGCTCGTTCAACCAATACTGGCTGGGCCATTTGGAACAACTAATACAATTTGGCACAGCTCTCCCTTAATTTTGCTCAGGACTTTTCGAACCATGGATATTGAGAGGGAAAAACATAAGCAAAGATCCTGACCATGCAATCAAAAAGGCACTGCCCCAGGACTATGGTTGTTGATGCCAACTATTGTAAAATAGGCATTTCCAATTCTGACTTGTTGCAAACAGATCCAGCTTCTGTTTGCCCCAATGATTGAAGATTCTTCTTAGAGCTGATTGGTTTAATTCCCATTTGTGGCAACTCAATATGATATTTCAAAAGCTATGCCCAAATCTTTTGAGCTTCCAGCAACAATGGTCGCGATTTTGTGCCCCCTTGCTTGTTTATATAATGCATCGTTATTGTATCATCTTTGTGCAGTAGCATCGAGGAGCCTGTTATCCTTAGAAGAAAAGATTCAAGACTCAGTGACACAGCTTTCAGTTCTAAGAGATTAAATGGAGACTCAAATCTTGCGCAACCTGTTTTTCCATTGATATCAGGCACTTGCAAGTGAGCTCCCCACCCCACCCTCTAGCTTAAGCATTTGTTGTTAATAAAAACTGTGGAATCAGAGCAAGAAATGTTATATCTGATGAAAGATTTGTGTCCTGAATTCACCATGGCATAATAGTTTTTATTTGAGGAATGATATAAACAATATCATCAAATGAGCCATGGGTTTGTATCCATTGTTTGTCCAGTTCTTCTTGAAGATGGCTCATTCATATGTGGCAAAACAGAAATAAAGGAAAGCATGATAAACATAATTCTGTCTTTTTATCTGTTTGCTATGTTTATTAGTTTCAAATACCTTTGCACAGTCGGATACGTTTTTACAGTTCCCAGAATGGCACCCAGAAATGTTATAGCCCAGTATGGTTTAAAGGAAGATTTGTGTTTGTTGAGACTAAGGTCTAAATCAAAAGAGTTGAAGAGTCAACGGCAAGCTTTGGTTGAAAGAACTGGTGACCTTCCTTTCTTAAATTCACTGCTACTGGGTTGAGACAGCCAGTGAAAATATGGGGAGCTGATTGTAGGCCAAATGGGAGAACTTTGAACTGGTGATATCTGCCAGCTACTTCAAATCTTAGATAGTGCTGTGCCTTGATGTATGGGGAAATGAAAGTACGTATCTTGGAGATATAATGATGCCATAAAATGTCCCTGATTCAGAAGTTGAAGGATGTCTTGAAGTGTGACTGTGCAAATGATTGTATCAGGAGATATTTGTTTAGTTTTCTCAGATCTAGAATTGGTCTCCATTCTCCAGATTTTTCCTTTACTAGAAGTAGTGGGAATAGAAACCCATATTTCTCTGTGCTAAGGGCACTGTTCCTATAGCTCCTTTGTTTAGCATGGATAAAATGTCCAGTTTTTACAAAAGGAGGTGGAGATGGAATTTCCCTTGAGGTGGTGTCTGGGGAGGTTTTTCGATGAATTCCAAGATGTGACTATATGCTATAAAGTCTGGGAACCAGTGGTGGGAATTATAATCTCCCAATTTCTAATAATTGGAAATTTGACCTCCAACAGTGTTCAGGATTGGTGTTTTCATGACTGCTGCCCTTAAGTCACTGTCTTCTGCCAGTGTCTTTTTTCTGAGGCCCTTATTTCTTCCGTGAGTCTTGTTTTGTATAAGTAGCTGATGGCACAGCTCTGTATTACTGCTGAGGGTATTGTTGCTAATAACCCTGTTGAGGGTGCTGATATAGTTGATTTTGATAGGATTTATATCCCCTTCTGAAAGTCAATTGCCCTCTTCCTCTGGCTCCTCAAAAGGACTGGAGTCTATGCTGGAGAATGACAAGATATCTTGCAGTTTCAGTGTCAGTATTGATCATTTGGAGTGCATCACCTACATGCTTACCCAAGAGTGTCTCTCCATCATGCGGCATGTCTAAAATTTGACCTTGGACTTCAGGTTGAACAATTTCGATTTCAACCATCCTTGCCCCAAAGAACAGCTGCACCTGCCAGTTGCCGAAATCTATTTCACAATCATTCAAATCTGATGATGCTTGCTTCCTTTCTTGAAGTATTCGTTGCTTCAGCCTTCTCGTTTTCTGGCAGCAGGTCAATAGAAGTACTGATATTTGATGACATATGCCTATCATAGCGACTGGGGATCACCAAGGAGTTGGCTGGTCTGACTGTGGTTGCTGCCATGGCAGAAACCCTTTACCCTATGTTGTTTAAACACCTCCCTTCCCTCTCTGGCAGAGTGGCATAGGTTGGATGGATCCCACTATCTTCGCTGGCCAGCTTGCAATGACCATGGAGTGGGCTCTAGGATAAATAATCAGGCAGGCATGTGAATCATCAGGAGCTTTATATTTTTATTCATATGAGGGATAACCTCAGAAACTGTAGCTGCATTTTTCATTACTTTCATTGCATCATTTTAGCTAAAATCAACTATCAGAATAGCTTTGACAGACTTTCAAGAAGGCTCCTTAAAATAATACAAAAACCATCTGATTGTTTGACGGGGATTGGTAAGTCAAACCTCTTGAATGCGTTTTGAAGAGTGCATGAAAGCCACCAATATCGTCCCATAGTGAATTAGCTGGACGGGCAGCAACTAGTGGGGAGACAGGTCATAAGTAGCTGTTACACTCTGAGCCTATGTCCTGATCATCAGGTACTTCACCCTCTTCCCTTTTATCATCAGAATAGGAATCTTTGTCGGCTGGTGGCAATGCAGTCCTTGATTGAGGAGTTTGTGACAGTTGGGATCTAGGACTTGGAAAAAAAGAAACAGTATGAGGAGTAGGAGGCCACACAACCAGTGATTGTTGTTGTAAGTATGGTTGTTTTGGTGATTCGGTCTTTGAAGGCTCTGGAAACATTTTGTAATAATCAGGCAATATAAACCTCAGGTCTTTAACAAAAGCTCTTGGGACTTGCATCATCTACTTGTGGTACAGTACTTCTTGCTTGAAAGGCTCATTTTCTTTGAGATACTGAATACATCTAACTGTGCATGTTTCTCAGGTGTCAGCCTGAGGAGGAGAATATTCGCCTTCCATATATTCCTCATCTTCCTCCTGATGCTTGAAATGAAGAAACATTGGACGGGGTTAAAGCAGGCATCATCAACTGAATCTTCAATATCCAATCAATGGCTTGGTGGTTGAAGTTGAAAGTGGTTCCTGGCATTACCTTGCTTTTTCTGATATTAAATTGATTTTTCCCCCGTCCACAGAGCCACCGTTGTCGCGGGCTTTGCAATCTATAGGACCTCTGCTGTGACTTTTTTTTAAACCTTCTAGGGGGTTCTTGTTGTTTGGCCTTTTGATCTGTCTCTTTTTTGAGACTCTTTGGTAGATTCTGTGGTACCCTCACTTTCATCCCCAGAAGCCGGAGTTTCCTTGACTTTGAATTTTTTAAGACAAATTAATAGTCTACCCTCTCTGTTCTTTAAGGTTCAAAGAAAAGGTACAACAGATTTTACAGCTTTTTAGACTGTGAGAGGGGAGAAGGCAGTAGATGCAACCCTTGTTGGGGGGTCTTCAGAATGTACTATCATCTACCTACAAGGACCACAGGCATGAAATAGGCCTTTTTTAGATGTTTCTGACATGATGTTTAATGAGAACTGATGTTAGAAATTGTCTTCCAATAGATTAACTCTGGTGAATTGAAGCAGCTGAAGATTTAAGGATTTCCTTAAGTAAATTGTGCAAAGTTCCGGGCAATTCCCTTCACACGACGTGCAGCAGAAGATTTGAAATATGGTAACCTCTGAGGGGAATGGTTATCAGTCTGAATGGCTGAAGTTTGGTTCTTTTTAATTGATGTGAATACGATACTAAAGTTGATATTTTCTAGCCCATAAAGGCTACATATAATGCACTACTGCTTTCTAATTATAATGTGCGACTCCTACTTCGATGACAGAGAATGATTCAATCATGTGAATCTAAGAAAGATACTGTACTGGAGAATAATAGTTCCTTGTAGGGTGTATATTTAGCAGTGGATGCTTATGAAAATTCCACTGACTATTTTGAAACAACTAGCTTCAATACTGGTGAAACTGTATGAGAAGGGTGCAGAAACAAGGGGTAGGAATGGGTGAGGGTGAACAGCATGCATAGCCTTGACTACACATCGAATATCATGGGAAAATGGCAGGATATTAGCACCAATCTTCAAACAATATTATGTGGCGAGTCAGATGTGTTATGTGGTTGCAAGTTTGACAGACAGCTCTGTTACATATACAACATTGATTGCAGACCTGCTGGCACCACAAGAGCTACTACTGCTGCCAATATTCTCAGACATTCATATGGTACCTATGCCTACTCACGTCCAAACTGCATGTGATGTGTGGAACGCAGCCACTAAAATCCCAGGGTACAGGTGCATGTATATTCCAGGGCAGAGGTTCAGGTGGCCTGCCACCACAGGAGGTGAGGTGTCCCATTAGTTGAGCCCAGACATTTGGGGCTTGTAGGCTATCACTCCTCGTGTATAGGTACAACAATGGCAGTTTACTGGACTCTGGGACATGTGCAATATCAAAAGCACACATTTCCTGACATACATGGAAATAACGGAACCATTTAGGAAGGTTTGACAAGCGTTCTCCACGGAACCAGATGTATGCATGTTAAACATGTTGTTGATCCGATTAGTCTAGTGGGCAGGTCAATATCTGAATTATACAGTGTCCATATACCGACTACAGTCAATCCAATCATCTTACTGAAGACTATGGGACTCAGGCTTAAGAAAGTACCTTCAGATAGATAACAGCAGAGAGTGCTTGCCGCATGTAGAACAGTGTCCATGAACACCAGATTCAAACTCATGTACTAAAATTGTGTATATACAGTGTACATGACTATACAATGTCTGTAGAAGATAAATGTCAACTTAGATTGGAAATGGCCCGATGCAAAGTTGAAGCAGGATTTTTTTGGGCACATGATGGAGTTGTAATATGGTAGTGTTGTTCTGGCGCGAAGTGGTACAGGTCCTATCCGATAAGTCTGAGTGGATACTGGTCCCTTCCAAAAAGATGTGTTGATTAAGTTTAGTAGTCAGAAATAAGAGTAAACTTGCCACCAAATAAAGAGATGCACAGCAATGAATTGGAAGCTGTAGATGGACCCGCCAAAATGTCAATAGCTGCATGAGCTCCATAAATGGGTGGTGACTGAGGGGGGCCACAGGCAGAGGACATAGGAACAAGTGGCTGACAGTGGAATAATCATATGTGATGTTGCCCTTAGCCTATTAGATTCTTCATTGGATATGCCGCAGTCTTGCAATGCTGTATGGCTTTGCATGCTTGCTGGAAATAAAACTGAAGTCTGTTACCTATTTGTAGTGTCTTAAGACTATGAGCGCCAGTACCTTGCGGTTCTTGGCGGACTCAATTAGAGATTCATGTAACCATTTCGATGAGGTGTTATGGTGTAGTGACTAACTGTTAGGAGAATGAGATGTTCAGTTGAATGTTTTCCTCTGGTGAATAAAGACGTCAGTTACGAGCTCCCTGTGTGGAGCGTTCATTTTGCATGCTACAGGGCTGGGGAGGACGCTACAACTGGCAACTAGTGTGGGATCTGTGCCACGAAGAAACAAGACTGGTCTTTCTGAGAGTATGCAACACTATAGCACACTGCTTGAGTGTGCCACATGCACTTCTTCAATGAGAAGCAGTTTGGAGTTGGCATGTGTGGAATCGAAGCCCCGCTCCAGCCTATGTATGGCCCTCGAAGAAGTCAAAGGCCCTGCAGAGGAGTATCCTCGAAAGCCCGCCACAAACTCATTGGTGAGGCCGAAAGAAGAGCTACTGTGCCACAGCTTAGCACAGAGCCATCATCGATACAAAGCGAAACACGCTAAAGGCAGCTACACCTAGGAACGAAGCAAGCGCACAAGACAGTGACAATGATACCTAGCAATTACCTTGGAAGTCTCCCAATCCCAGACTTATGGTCCCCTTGCCCCCTTAGAATCCTCTCCTCCGCCTGACACTCCTACTTTATACCCAGCCTCCCAAACCCCCTCTCCTCTCGCCTCGCCTGTATCTCCTTCTTCTCCTGACATTCCTACAACACACCCGGCCTCCCTAACTCCCTCTCCTCCTCTTGACTCTACCTCATGCAACCCTAATCACTCCCTTCTTCCCTCTCCCTCCTTCCAGCCCCCTCACACTAATCCCCCTACCTCCCCTCTATGGTCACCAATCTCTTGCAATCTAAATGACCTCCACCCCCATAACCAAGATGGCGTCCTCCATCACTTCCCTCTCGTCCCCACTTCATCTCATGACACCTTTACGGCCTCCGTTGAGGCGGGCCTTCCCACTACATTTAGCCCTCAGTCTTGCTTCCGGAACACCCATCATGGTCCGCCACCTGGGTTCCCTCCACTTCCTTCTCCTAGACCTCCCTCCCCGACTAACACAAAACATGCCCCTCTCCCCCCCGACCTCCTTGCCACCCCACCCTTATCGCTTTTAACCCAGTCCCTTCTCAATATTGAACTCCACCTCTCAATCCTGGCATTGGAACTCTCATCTCTCAGACAAGACTTTAAATCCCTCTCTCTTAGCAATCACCTCATTAACGCAGACATCATTGGCTCCGCACAATCCAACTCCTCCCTCCCTCAGGGAGTATTACCGCTTGTGATAATTCTTCATGTGGACTACCTCATGGTAACTGTTCTCTTAGATCTTCCCACGCCCGAGCCATCTCCCCTCTCCAGACCCCCAGGAATTCAATAATGCCCCTCCCCCTATCTCCAAGATGACCGACCCTCCTGCTCGTTGCTCAACTATTCCTGTGATTCTGGGGAGAGGCCGTCTCCCACACTCCCCAGTCTCGCCCAGGCCCCCTTCGCAACTCACTACTATTCATTCTTGCTCCCCCCCCCTAAAGACAACCCTAAACCCCTCTGCTGCATGCTGGTTTACTGCCGATCGGCTGCCCGACATGCAACAGAAATCTCTGAAACCATCCTTAGTGAAGCCATAGACATCGCATTTCTCACGGAAACCTGGCTCAATGCTCACTCCTCCTCTATTCTTGATATGCTTGCTCCCCCGGGTTACTCCATTCTCAGGAAAGATAGATTTGACAAAATTGGAGGGGGCCTTGCCATTATCTACAAGGATGAACTTCAACTCTCACTTATTCATAACCCCGACCATCTTACTTTTGAATACATCAGTGCTGAGCTTAGAGTACAGGGCTCTCCTCCTATCCGGCTACATAATATCTACCATCCCCTGGTGACCATCTCTCCTTTGTCGAGGAACTGTCCGACCTCCTCACCCAATCCTCGATGTCCAACTCCAAAAACCTCTTCCTGGGAGATTTTAATCTCCATTGGAACAAAAAGGATGATTCTGCGGTTAACCTCCTCAATGACCTACTTGACATTAATGACTTGATACAACTCTGCCGTTCACCAACACATTCCAAAGGGGCAACACTTGACGCCATCATTACAAGCAAAGATTTGGCTTCCCTTTCCCGCATTGTCCCCATTGACTGGTCCGATCACCACCTTATCCTCTTCACGATCTCCAGCGCCACGCCTTCCCCCTCCCCTAAAAGCATAAAACACAGGAAATTAACCAGAAATCTTCACCTTATTCCTCCAGGCCATCTTGAGACTAAGATCAAAGCACAACTTCAGCTTACTCCTCCCTCTCAAAGCGCAAACGACCTTGCCGAACATTACAACAAATCCATCATCGAAGTCCTGGACCAAATAGCCCCAGCCAAATTAAAACAATGAGAGACGCTCCCTTAGGCTGACCGAACGTACATGGAGACAACACCCTTCCCCCTCTAATCTAGCTCTCCTTAGAGCAGCAAGGGCTAATTACAAAAAACACATCCTCAATGAAAAGGCCGCCTTCTTTCGTGCCCAACTTGACCGGGCAAAAAATATACCCAGGGAACTATTCAGCATTATCAAAAACCAAACAGCTGCTGCCCCACCTAAATTGATGGCATCTAGCAAAAGATGCGAAGAAATTGTGAACTTCTTTTCGGAAAAAATCGCCATGATTGACCAGTCCTTTGCCTTAACTCCCCCCCCATATTACTCTTCACCCGCCTATGACATTTCCGCCAAATCCCACCTCGCCCCTACTCCTTCGCCGGATGTGGGTCATCTCCCCTCGCTGTTGCCTCGCCTGTACCCGACTTCGCTAACCCCCAGCTAAAAATAATGCATCCTGGCATAACTTCTGCCCAGTGACTGAGCAGAATGTCCTCAACATCATCACTAAGCTTAAACCCTCCTCTCATACCAGGGACCCTCTCCCTGCTAACCTTGTTAAAGATTTAAAATACATCATTGCCCCTTTTTGGACCACCATCATCAACACCTCTCTGTCCACGGGCTGTGTCCCTGCTTCCCTCCAAATGGGGCAAATCACTCCCACCCTCAAAAATACTACAGCTGACCCTAATGACCTCAACAATCTGCGACCCATCTCCAACCTTCCTCTTCTATCTAAGGCCCTTGAAAAATGCGCCCAGCTCCAACTGGACAAACACATCGACTCTTTCAACCTTTTGGACCCATTACAGTCAGGCTTTAGAAAGGGCTGCAGTACTGAAACTGCCATGCTCAACATTATGGATGACATTCACCACTCCCTCGACAAGGGGGAGTCCTCCCTTCTCATTCTCCTCGACCTCTCTGCTGCCTTCGATACTGTTAACCACGCCGCCTTACTCAACACGCTCAAAGATCGTTTCGGCTTCAACGGTCCTGTCCTCAAATGGTTCACCTCCTTCTTCCAACACCGAACCCAACAAATTAAACTCAAGGATTGCCTCTCTAAACCTATGCCCGTCTCCTTGGGTGTCCCCCAGGGTTCTATACTCTCTCCCGCTCTATTCAACCTCTTCATGGAACCCCTCACCCTCATTCTCAAGCAAGCAGGAATCAACTTTCACCTCTACGCGGATGATACCCAACTTTACTATAAGATTAAATCCCATGCTGACATTCTACACCTCAATGATACCCTGACTAAAATTCAACACTGGTTCCATCATAATCACCTCAAACTCAACCCTAAAAAAACGGAAATCATCCTATTCTCTCCCAAAAACAACCGGCTCCCCATCCATCACTGGATCTCCGACCTTAAAGCTCTCAACTGCACTCTTTCCATCTCTATCTCAGTCAAATCCCTTGGAATAAGCATTGACCAAAACACCAGTCTTACTCCCCACATAAAAAATGCAGCGAAAGGAGCTCTCTTCATTCTCCAACACCTCAAGAAAATTAAATCCTTCATTCCTGCTGATGACTTTAAACTAGTTGTGCAATCATTGGTACTGTCTAGATTGGACTAAGGTAATGCCATTCTCGCTGGTACACCGAAAGTCCACCTAGCCCCAATTAAATCGGTCCTTAACCTTGCGGCCAGACTTATCTCGGATTGTAAGCGGTTTGATCACATCTCCCCCATCCTCAAGGACCTTAAATGGCTTCCCATCGAAGGCAGATCCATCTACAAGACTGCCTGCATTACGCACAAAGCCCTCCATCAACACACCCCATTGTATCTCTCTGATAAACTCCACAAAGCTGGCTGCTCTAGAGCAATGAAGAGCACCAACGCCCTTCTCATTGTCCCCCCCTTGTTTAACAAGAAATCTACACAGTCACGCTCTTTCTCCGGTAATGCGCCTACCATCTGGAACTCACTCCCTAAAGACCTACGTTGCAACCCCTCCTACCACAGCTTCAAAAAGGACCTCAAGCTGCATCTTCTCAACAGATTCTGGGGGCCTTAATCCTGCTCACCCAACTTAGATTATTATCGAATCCCTGACTATTTGAGGTTCCCTCGACTGATTGCCTGTCCCACTCCCCCCCCCTCATTCACACATATTCAACTACCTCCCCTATCTATTTTCTCTTGTAGTTACCCTATACCCCTTCATTCTATCACCTTTCCCATCATCCTCCTCAGCTCCACCCCCACCTTCACACCTGCCACCCCCCCATTTCTAACCATCCTTTACTAGTTTTATTATCCAATTCTTGTTATTGCCCAAAGGTATTCTTTATTTACGACCACATGTAATATTTGCAACGTGTATAATGTTATAACTGTCTTGTATTTTTATCTCTTTATACAAATGTTATTTTGTAAAAAAAATTCACCCAGTCCTTGCAAAGCGCTCTGATATCCTCGGGTCTAACCAGCGCTATATAAAACCTTTTAAATAAATAAATAAGTGATAACCAGGTACGAGAGACAGAGATTCACTTACAAGCGAAAACAGACAAAGTGCAGTACGGCCTCAACAGCAGGCGAAACAACTCAAGTGCAAGCACGGGGGTTGTGCTTGTAGAAGGTACAGCTCCTGTAGACATCTGGAAGGCCTTTGAATTGTGACATTTTTCAATGTCTGCTGACAGGAGCCCGTAGTAGGATCCAGCTGCATTCCTGAAACCACCACCATGATTCAACACCGCCAAAAAGCAAAATATTGCCACCTGATGGACCACATGGATCGAGACGTTTGTTGATTTCATAGATGCCCTACAAGAAGTAGACAATAAGAAAATCATTAAGTACCTAAAGAACCTTGCCGGTGATGGAGGAAAAGACCTGATAAAGAAAATCTCACTGACTGAGACAATCTTGTAGCATCAAATCAAAGAAGAATTAGGAGCCAAGTTCAATCCGATGCCAAACGTCGACTATGAAACGTACATTTTCAATCAAGCGAGACAACAAGTTGGTGAAACAATGGATGAGTTTGTTGAGAGACTTGATGTGACTATCAAACATTGTAAATTTAGTGAATTTAATGATGAAGAAGCCATTCGCCTCAGAGTCATTGATCGCTGTCTTTTCGACTTGTTCAGAAGATGCACGCTGAGAGAGACGCTGAGTTTTGAAAAAGTGCTAATGGCTTCAAGAGCCAAGAAAAGAGGAGAGGTGCAAAGGTTTCGGACAGGAAAACCACTTCATAACGGTTTGCAAGGCAAAAGAGAAACCAAGTGCATCATGGCGAGACAAGAAAATGGATGCCAGAAAGTTCCAGAGGCATTCTTGCCACACCTACAGAGAAAAAAAGCAACCTCAATTGGGAAAGGTGGAAAATAAACAAAGTTGATCATCATCAAGTTCATCCAACAAAAGTTCTACGACTTCACAATATAGCGACAGTGAAGAGTGTAAATGTGAGATGATTATGTCTGCCAAACGGCGACATGCACACGTGGGTCTTGCTGCTTGCAAAGAAGATGATTGAACAACAAAAACAAGTGAGTCAACGAAACAAAAGAATTAATTTGGACACTTCCCCAAGATCACACTAAAGGTCAATGGTTGCCCCAAACACTTTGCAATTGACAGCGGTGCATTAATCACTATAATGAAAGTCGAACAGTTTAACAATTTGCCACACGTACTGCAACCCAACGCGTCAAACATTAAGGTATACACATGGGCTACTTCGAAACCATTGCAGAGTCAAGGATCATTAACGGCGACCTTACGACATAAAAAGATGTCTGTGCAAGCCCCAATTCATGGTCTTCAAGGGACTACGTTTAGTGCATGTCTACTCAGTTTTGCAACTGCTGCTGACATGGGACTAATATCGATCAACTATAACCTACATACGTAATCTGGAAATGTGAGTCGGTTCCCAACATTATTTCATGGCCTAGGAAAGCTCAAGACAATGAAGGTGCAGCTTCACATCAATGAAGACATCCAGCTTGTTGCATAGTGACACCACAGAATAGCTTTTCACCTGCGAAGAAGCAGTCAAAAATAAACTAGAAACTCTGTTGAGGCGCAATATCATTGAGCGCTCCACTTGTTCCACACCATGGGTACCGCCCATGGTGGTAGTGCCGTAAAAGGACAGTGGAGGTACAGTGTGCATTTGGGTGGATATGCGCCAAGCCAACAAAGCAATCGAGAGAGAAAGACATCCAGGTTCGCACATTGCCAACATGATCATGCAGCTGAATGGCGCCAAAGTTTTCTCCCATTTTGACTTGAACAAAGGATAGCATCAACTTGAATTGGAAGAAAACTGAAGGTGCATTGCCACTTTTTCAGCACACTTTGGTTTGTTCACATACAAAAGGTTGAGTTTTGGAGTGTCATCTCCTGCAGAAATATTCCAAGATGTCATATGTAGAATAATTCAACCTGTTACGCATGCTTTCAATTACAGTGATTATATATTGGTATTTGGGACAACACAGAAGGAGCATGATAAGGCTCTCAAACAAGTGTGCCAGTTACCTACAGATGCAGGTCTCACTCTAAATGCAGAAAAGTGTGAATTTCACAAAACCAAACTCAAGTTCTTAGGGCACATAATCTGTGATGGGTGAATGACACCTGACCCAGATGAAGTAAAAGCACTGTCAGCCACCCAGCCCCCACAAGATGTCACCCTGCTATGGTCCTTCTTGGGCATGGCCAGCTATTGTTCAATGTACATTGGTGACTTTGCCACAATGAGTCCCCGATTCAGAGACCTGACTAAACAAAATGCCCAGTTCCGATGGTCCTCTGAATGCGACCAAAACTTCAAAAGGATAAAGCATGCTATTGAAAATGCTACTGAGATGGCTTACTTTGATTGTAAATTGCACACTGATATTACTGTTGATGTGAGCCCTGTAGGGCTAGGAGCAATTCTTGCTCAGCATTATGGACATCCAAATGCTCCAAGACACATTGCGGCGTATGCTAGCCAAAGTCTATCTGACACAGAACGTGCCTATTCCCAGCCAGAAAAGGAGACTCTGGTGATGGTGTGGGCCTGTGAACACTTTCATGTGTTTCTTTATGGAAAGCATTTCACAATTGTGATGGACCACCAAGCACTGCTCACCATATTAGGAAACCCAAAAACTAAGATGCCCCCTCGCATTTAGAGCTGGGGTTTGCGTTTACAGGAGTATGACTACACAATTGTGCATAAGCCAGGCAAGAAACCCTGCAGATTACTGCTCACGAGTACCCTTACATTGGTGCAGCTCGCTATCAAAAACAGCTGAAGAGTACATCAACTTTATTGTAAGGTCCAGCACACCAGCGGCCTTATCAATTGAACAGATTGTTGCTCCTACAAATGCCGATAAAGACATGCTTGCCCTTAAAGATATTATTTCAGCACAGTTATGGAGACATAGTGTTAGACCTCTAAGTGATGATGATGAATTTCAAAAGTGCAAGAATGTACAGGATGAACTGTCTGTCAAAGAAGGCATTGTGTTTAGAGGCTCACGGATAGTCATACCCGAGAGTCTCCGACAGCAAGTCATTGAACTCACTCACGAAGGACATTGTGGCATTGTCGCCACCAAAAGAGCCCTGAGAGATTGAGTGTGGTTCCCACGCTTGGGTGAGCAAGTTAAATGGGAACTAAAGGAGTGCCACCTATGTAACTGCCTTTCCCTTAAAGTGACCCAGAATCAACTAAACATGTCTGATCTTCCTGTGCATGGAAAAGAGTAGCCGTTGATTTCTTTGGGCCCCTAGCAAATGGACATCAACTCATGGTAGTCATTGACGAGTATTCCTGTTTTCCTCTAGTGGAGAAAATGTCATCAACAACACATGACAAGGTTATTGAGTGGTTAGATGACGTCTTCGCAGCGCAGGGCATCCCAAACATCCTTCAATATGACAATGGCCCACCGTTCAATAGCAAGGAGTTCAAGGAGTTTTTAACTAGACTCAATGTCAAGCGCCAAAAGAGTACACCCTTGTGACCCCAAGCTAACAGTGTCGTAGAACGATTTATGGGCACTCTAAAGAGAGCGATTCAATGTGCATCGATGGAGGGAATCAAGCTGAGTCAGGCTTTATATCAAGCACTTCGTGCCTTTTGCTCGACTCCCCACTCCACCACTGTTGAGAGTCCTGCCACCTTGCTGTTTGGGAGAGCTGAAAGAACCAAACTACCACAGTAGACCAATGAACAAACTCGAACTGCTGACGAGGTTCATGCCACGGACACTGCTCGGAAATGTCAAATGAAGACGTATGCTGATCAACGTTGGAGAACTCAGGAACTCGTCTTCAACAAAGGTGACTGGGTTCTTGTCAAACAGAAACAGAAGCAGAAAACAGATACTCCATTTGCTGCTGAACATCTGAGAGTTCTGACGTGCAAAGGACATATGATAACGGCACAACATCCTGGAAGATCTATCACAAGGGATTTGTCACATTTCAGACATCTATCTCGCCATTCATCGTCCCCTGTAATGCCAGATGAGGCTGCCACACCTGACAGCCCAGATCAAACATCAGCTCCTGTACCCTCGGCGTCCACTCAGGGTGCATCTCAACTACCTCAGACCACGTGGTCTGGCTGAACAGTGCGAGCACCTAGACAACTTAACGAAGAAATATAAAATGCTGCTGTTGTTTACACCTTTTTATTTAACAAGGGGGGAGATGTAGTGTCTTAAGACTATGAGCACCAGGACCACGTGGTTCTGGGGAGACTCAATGAGAGAATTGCGTAACCATTTTGGGAAGGTGTTAAGGTGTGGTCATTAACGGTTAGGAGAATGAGAAGTTCAGTTGAATGTTGTACGCTGGTGAATAAAGACGTCAATTATGACCTCAGTGTGGGGCGTGTTCATTTTGCATGCTACTGAGCTGGAAAGGACACTACACTATGCATATAAATACTTGGAAACTATGCTGGAGACCACACTACATGATATTACTGATTCCGTCAAATATTTCTCTGCATATCCATCATGCAGTGCTTGATGAGAATATTTTACTTTCAGTACCTTCTTGACACAGAATAAAGATATGCAAAAAATCGCTGACTTCTTAGCGTTGCTTAGGTACCTTAAAATACATAAAAGAAATCATACCTTTAGATTGTGAGGCACTTTGTGATGGTATTACCAAAATCAGCAAATAATAACATTGCAATCTAAGTTATTAGGTGAAATAAAAACTTTATTAATGATCCAGAGATATAACTGCATGCACAAAGCATCCCCTTTGCTTGTTTACCCATGCCCCTAAGTGCAATCTCATTTCCTTCAGCATGACAAAAATTAAATAACATGGGAAGAAGATTAAAGTATTCTGTATTTGAGCTCCACCTTCCTCGTCATGTTCCCAGATGTTCCAATTTTCAGATCACTTCAATATATAGGCATTAATGTGGTCCTGCAGAGAAAGGAGAAAAAGGAGAAAGCTCTGCGGTCAACTCCCACAAACCTAGGAATAAGAATGACTCTTCTATGGAGACAGGTATCTGAATACCTCACAGATTTATATTCTGCAAGGGTACGGGATACTCAGATTTACTACATAACTGCATAAAAGACTGGTATTCACTGTCCACACATAGGAAGCTTCACTTCAATAAGTTTATTTAACTATGTTCAAGTTTGGGTACAAGCTTAAGTAAATTACATATATATAACACCCTACCTGGAGTTAGGTATTAATGTAACCTCAGTCCTTCTCTTAATGAGCTCCTTAATTGACTCACAATGGAATAATACACACTAAGAACACTCTACCTCACACATGCCAGCTCCCAGTAAGCCTACTCATGCATGCTCTATTGACGTTCTAAGTACCTCGTTACAAGACATGGAACATCTTCTTTTGCAGAACACAAATGTTCCACACAACCAATAGAAGATATACTTAAGTCAATCACCCATTTGCACGGCCCAGAAGACCATTCATCCTAAAGAAAATACACTACAATCATTACCCTTAATCACCCAGATCCATTAATATTACATCCAGACATCTATTCTGACTCAAACACTATCAACGCTGCCAAGGCTCGTTCATCTCGGCACACATACAAGACTAAGAACTCAATACCTTATCATCTATGATATGTAAACAGTTTTACATGTGCACAACTGTTATGTCATGTAAAGGTATTTGTAGGGGATGCATGTCACCCAGGGGCGTGGGCGTCTATTCTGGTGCCAGTAGAAATGCCGGGACCTGGCTGTGATCTTGTTGAGGAAACAGGTTTTAAGTTTCTTGCGAAACTCAAGGCAGAGCTAGCAACTCTGATGTGCAGGGGTGTTGTTCCGGGTTTTATGAGCGAGGTATGGAAAAGTTTGCCCACCGGTTCTGTAGATGTGGGGGTTGTTAGCTAGCAGAAGGCTGGCCATGCAGAGAGTTCTGGACGGTGTGTGAAAAGTGATATGGCTATGCAGGTAGAAGGGGACAAGGGTGTGAAGTGCCTTGAAAGTGTGAGTGAGAAATTTAAGGTGCACATGCTTGTGAATAGGAGCCAGTGAAGCTTTTGGAGGTAGGTGGTGATGTGAGCGCGGGGGTGAGTTGGAGTGTTAGTGTGAGTCTAGCTGCTGCGTTTTGAATGACATAGAGACGCTTGCTAAGGTGAGCTGTGATGCAGACATAGAGAGCGCAACCACAATTGAGTTTGCTCGTTATCATGCTCGGGGTGACTGTTCTCTGGGTGTCGAGGGGAAGTCACTTGAAGATCTTGAGGAGTTAGAGGGCATGGAAGAAGGAGGAGGATACCACAGTGTTAACTTGGCAGGTCATAGACAGGTATTTGTCCACCGCTATAGCACGGTTCCTGGCTTGATTGGTGGAGTTCAGCTGGCCACCAGGCTATTTTCAAAATATATCTGCTTTCTAGTTGTCTCAATCTAGTTTCCCTGTTGCCCCTCTGGGAGAATTCAATACCTGGTCTAGAACACTGTATGCCAGCAGGCTAGAATTACCATCATGACAATCTCTAAAATGTCTCGCTACTGGGTAGCGGTCGTCCTCATTGTTTATAGCCCTATGTGCTGCAAGAAGCGTTTATGAACCTGGTGTTTTGTATTCGTATGTAACTCTTAGGACATGGGCATTTAAGCATATACACCGCATAATCTGACTTACAGTGTAAACTTTTTGGAATCACAATTTTTCTCCTATTTCTTTGTTGAATTCCTTCAGATTAACTCCATGGTAGCAGGCTTTGCATTTATTACATTTCTTGAAACCTTTCATAGGTCTCAGCTAATTGGTATTTCTTTGAGTGCTGACTTGGTTTCTTACCAAAATTTCCCTCATGGTTTTAGACTTATGATATGTGATAGAGGGTTTTGGGGTAATATCCTGCCCAATCACTGGATCTGTTGCAAAATATGCCAATGTTTCAACAGAGATTGACATACTGAATTCTGGTGCTTGTTGTATGTTGTAATGAGCCTGCGTTCCGTATCTACCTTAGAGTTCACATTTGTTTTTTTTAAAGTAGTAGCCCGTTTTCGTTGTCGATAGCCAAAGAGTGTAAATAGGAAGCTCTTGCGCGCGGAGGCGTTGTGACAAAGGCTGGGAAAGCCGAAACGCGCTTGACGCTGCATTTTTCTCTGCCGTGCTAAGTGCTAATTACAAAAGAACAACACCACTGCTCAGAGTGCGATCAGTACTTTATTCTTGGTACGGTACTAATTTGCATTTGAACACACCCGGGTGTGGGCATTGACGAGCAACCCTGAGGTTCTGGGCGCATGTCAGCTACACGCACTTTGAAGAGGATTGTTTTGCCGACGTGCCCCCTCGTGACATTTCGGCTGTTGGAGGTAAGCACCCTGCGAGGGGATCCGGAGAGCTTTCCAGCAGCACAGCCTGCCTCCACGGTCCGATGTAGCTTATTAACGGGAGCCAGCGTGCGGAAAATACTCGCTGCAAGTACAGAGGGTTTCGATCACAGAGTGGTGTTTCAGCTGTGTGCTCTGTTTGGGCCTAGCTTGGAATCCAGCACAAAACTAATGTGCTGGATGATGAAATTGAGGCGAGATTGCAAGTAGCCAAAGGGGTTTTCAAAGAGGAAGAGAGTGCAAACAGAGGTGACTCTGCCAGAATGTCTGCAACTAACACAGGTCAAGCATCGTTCAATGAACTGTGCAACAAATTGGAAAGAGCAACAAAAACTGAAATTTCAAAGTGGTGGGAAGTATGTAGAAGCAGGGAGAGTTCCCAGGGGACTTAGAATCATAATCACACCCACCTATGAGAACCCGCACCCGGATTTGATTAAAGAATGGGCTGAATTAAATGCAGAAAGTTCAAAGAGAATGATTCTACTATCAATAAAATATGCGTCTATTGATAGAGATACAGCTGCAGCAAAAATCAAAGAACTAAATGATCAATTGAATCTACATACTGACAAAGATGTGGTAGCGAAATTTCATAAGGATATGAAAGTCTGAATGAAGAAGTACAAGGAGGGAATTACAGCCAGAAAAGCTCACAAATTTCAGAGGGATAGGAGAGTCTATGAAAATGGGAGGATCTACACATTCGCCAGAAAGTTTGATACCATTCATAGAGAAAGATTGGAAATTACTAATCGAGTGAGACAGGAAGTATCTGCCAGTGATATGAGCTCAGTCATAGTATCTGAATCGGACCATAAAGCCCCAGGTGATGGGGGCAGCCATGTAACATCTGTATAAGATGAATTTAGGTTTTTTAAGGCTGGGACGATACACAAACCACATACCCCAACAGCAAAGAAAAGGCAGAGGCGCGGTGGCCAAGGGGCAAGAAGGAAAAAAACCAGGCTGGGGTAACAACTCGGAGCCACAGCAAGAGATAATTGAAGCCAAAACGGTAATTCATTTATCTAATGTACCGTTAACATCTGAGGACAAAGACATTTTAGGTTTAGGCCTCTCTTACTGTCCCCAGGCCGAATTTGACTATGAACAAACTAGGATTGACTTGAATTTGTTTGCACGAAAATTGAAATTGACGAAATATTTCAAAATGCAAAAGAAAAAGAAACAAGTAATTGATATTCCTACTGGCAACCTAGTTGTCTCAGATATTCAATTATTAAAAGACCTTTGCGAACAAATCTGACCTAGGGCGGCATTCAGAGAGTATTACTGACACTGAATTACTAACAGAAGAAGGAATTGTGGGAACAGAAGGAGCAAATACACCTTTTAGACCCAAATCCAGATTCATTCCCACCATGCCGCAGGATAACATAGATTCGATTTGCGACAGCATGATTCATGACCTCAAAAATTGAGGATAAAATTGTTTAGAAAAATAAACGACATACACCTTGGAATTCGAAATTTCAGAGAGCGATGAGAAAGTGGAATCAAACTGACACATTTGTTATTCGCAGTTCGGATAAAGGGGACAATGTGGTAATATGGCCAAAAGAAATGTATTGAGGACAAGCTTATCTGCAACTCAGAGATGAATCATGTTAACGTAAGACAACAAAGACTGAATATGAAAAGTTGAAAGAAGAGTTCTATACAGACTTGAGGAAATGGCATAATGAGAATTTACTCAGTTTAGAGGAATATGAATTTCTCAAGGTTATACATCCTAGATTACCTGTGTTATACCTGTTGCCCAAAGTTCACAAGAATAGAGAGTGTCCACCAGGCAGACCCATAATTTCAGCTATTGGCAGTTTGTTTGAAAATGTCTCAAAATGTATTGATTTCTCTCTACAACCATTGGTTTTAGAATTACCATCTTACATCAAAGGCACTACCGATTTTTTACAAAGAATCTTTGACATCCATTGGGAGGATGACTATTTATTGGTTTGTCTTGATGTGAACTCACTGTATACTAGTATAAGGCATGAGGATGGAATCAGAGCAGTAAGACACTTCTTAAGATTTAGACCAATACGCTACTTGCACATAATGAAATGCTACTAGAAATTACTAGAAATTATAAGTTGGTGTCTAAAAAGTAACATCTTTTTGTTTAACAACACATTTTATCATCAGATTCAAGGGACCGCGATGGGCACCTGCTTCGCCCCCAGCTATGATAATTTCATATGGGCTGGTGGGAGGAGCAGGTGCTCCGTGGTATGGAGATGTAAGATTGGTCCTCGAAAATTATATTGTGGATGAGATATATTGATGACCTTTTCCTTTTATGGAAAGGGAGTGTAGAGTCAGCAGAAAAATGTGTTACATTGATTAACATCAATAATATCAACCTCTCATTTACTAGTCGCATCAGCAACAAGTGCGTAGAATTCTTAGATGTGAAAGTAGAGGTGGTAGGGACGAGTCTGACCACCACAGTCTTCAGGAAGGACACAGCAGGAAACACTACATTGCACACCATGAGTTGTCACCCTACAGCATTAAAAAATAGTATACCATATGGGGAACTCCTTAGAGCCAAGAGAATTTGCAGTTCTCAAAAACTGTTCAATCAAGCTGAGGCCGGTATGTCAGCAGGATTAAGGGAGAGAGGATACGATGAGTCCACATTGAAATCAGCAAGAGAAAAGGTCAATACCCAATGAAGATCTGAGATACTTTAAAAAAAAACAAATGTGAACTCTAAGGTAGATCCGGAACGCAGGTTCATTACTACATACAACAAGCACCACAATTCAGTACGTCAATCTCTTTTGAAACATTGGCCTATTTTGCAACAGGATCCAGTGATTGGGCAGGATATTACCCCAAAACCCTCTATCACAGATCATAAGTCTAAAGCCATGAGGTGCATTTTGGTAAGAAACCAAGTCAGCACTCAAAGAAATACCAATTGGTTGAGACCTATGAAAGGTTTCAAGAAATGTAATAAATGCAAAGCCTGCTCACATGGAGTTAATCTGAAGGATTTCAACACAGAAATAGGAGAAAAATAGTGATTCAAAAAAGTTTACACTGTAAGTCAGATCATGCTGTGTACATGCTTAGATGCCCATGTCCTAAGAGCTACATAGGAAGTACAAAACACCAAGTTCATAAACGCGTCTTACAGCACATACGGACTATAAACAATGAGGATAACAGCTACCCAGTAGCGAGACACTTTAGAGATTATCATGATGGTAATTTTAACCTGCTGGCATACGGTGTTCTAGACCAGGTAATGAATTCTCCTAGAGGGGGCAACAGGGAAACTAGATTGAGACAACTAGAAAGCAGATATATTTTGAAAATAGGAACCATTGAACCCCGTGGCTTGAATACAGATGAGGAAATGTATACGTTTTTGTATTAATAATAATGCAATCTTAGTCTGTACATTTTTATGGCTGTTTATTCGCCTAACAAGAGTCTTTGATTTTTATACAATTATTGGCACTGATTTTATATTGTTTTGCATGCACTGATACGGGAACGTGCATCAATCCTATTGAAAGACACAAGGAACGCAAAAGAGCTAAGATACTTTTTGAGCAATATATATCTTTCTGATTATTTATGTTGTTAGCAATCAGGTCCAATTGGACAGTGACATGTGAGATTATTTGTGCTCCAATTTTTTGTTTCCAAAAAACTTTTTGTTTATGTTATTTATGTAAGCATGAAAAAGATTATTACACCTTGGCTGCACCATGAATTTAAAAGGTGTATCCAGATGTTACAGTATTTGGGCACTTGCCAAGTATGTTATATTTATACATTATGGCATTTCAGTATTTGGGCACTTGCCAAGTATGCTCTCTTGATATGAGGATTTAATTTCAATGTAAACTTTAATTTACAAATGGTATTTTTGAAGTTACAGTATTTGCATTAGAAAGAGCGTAAATTGGACTTTCAATGAATGTAATTGAGAATTGGAACACATTCAAATAAGGCCGCTATCATTGCATGAGCAATAGCCCGTATTCGGTGTCGATAGCCAAAGAGTGTAATTAGGAAGCTCTTGTGTGCGCAGGCGTCTTGGCAAAGGCTGGGAAAGCCGAAACGCGTTTGACGCTGCATTTTTCTCTGTCGTGCTAAGTGCTAACTAAAAAAGAACAACAACACCGCTCGGAGTGCCGATCTGTACTTTATTCTTGGTACGGTACTAATTTGCATTTGAACACGCCGGGCGTGGGCGTTGACGAGCAACCCTGGCATTCTGGATGCATGTCAGCCACACACACTTTGAAGAGGATATATATATATATATATATATATATATATATATATATATATATATATATATATATATATCAAAGAAGCATTCCGGCGCTGCTGGTTACCTTCACCAGTCGGGGTCGGTGCGAAGTGTGGGTGCCAGAACCCATTGAAAATGAGAAAGAAACTGTGTATTCCGATTTAAATACAAAGCGACACGCACACCAAGGTCAGTTTCAAGATTTAGTGTATTAGGTCAAATGGCGACGCGTTTCGATCACAAGGATCTTCTTCACAAGCCAGATTGTACAAATAAACATCCACAATTTAAAGTGCACAAAAAGATAAACATAGAAGATGGACCAACAGTGCAGGTTGCCAGCATAAACATGAACAAAAGACTATCCAGTCCGATAATGAATGATTCATTGTCAAATGTTAAATTCACATTTTTCAATAAATTGCCACAACATAAAAAATAAAAATATACTGTAAATTCCTGAGCTAATTTCATCACAATTGCGAAGAAATATACGGTACCTAATTTGATGGCATATTGTGTTTACAAAATACTACATGCTCTCGTGTACACAGGTCTAACTTGATTCAAATGGCCAAGTGGCCCAAGAAACATGCGTATTGTATTCGTCAGTTCTGCCGAGTGGCCCAGGAAACGTGAATCATATCCGAATGGCCCGACCGGGTCAAACAATGGAATGCAACAGCCCAACACGAAAAAGAAGGGTATAAAACAGTGAACACCGTGCAAAGAAACATAAAAAGGGGGGGGGGTGGAAAAGGGGATATGTTAAAAATCACAAAGGGAGACAGGTTTGGGAGACACTTTCGACTGGCCTTCACAGTATGGTCATCTATATGTCCATTCTCGTATCAATACCTCAATACAAATTCTATCGGGCTATGCCTCTAGTGAAGGTTTTAAACTGTTGGTGCTGAAATGTTTTTGGGATCCCCACCCCCACACTCAAGCACGTCCAGGGAAAACAATTGATCACATCAGAAGCTGGAAAAGAAATTTTCAAATAGACTAAGTTACTTATCCAATATGGACAAAGAGTTCCTCATCTTCGTTGATCCCAAAGGGGGTCTTGCTATCGAGGAGTATGATGTATTTGGATTCCAGGATTCTCAGGTGTTTCTCACGGTCACCCCCTCTGGGGTTGCCTGCAATCCTGTCAATGCCAAAGAAAGAAAGACTGTTAGGATTCTGGTTGTGGTGTTTAAGCCAATGTCTAGTTGTGGAGTAACTCAAATCACCGTTCCTGACTGCCCTGATATGCTCCAATATCCTCTTTTTCATCAGGAAAATTGTACTGCCCACACACATTTTCTTACAAGGACACGTGATAACATACACACAGTAATCAGTATTGCAGTTCATGAATGTCTTAATATCATTTGTTTTGCCTGTAGGTAAAGGATACGTTCTCCTGTTACTACTGTTGCTGCAAGCTTTGCATTTTCCCCACTTGTAAAACCCTTTTTGTTGCTGCAGCCACCCCTGCTGTTTGGTACCCCCCATGTAGCTGGTAACCAGCATGTCCTTAAGGGAGCGGGACTTCCTGTATGTGACTAGTGGGTGCGTGGTGACAAGTGTGCCTATCACCGGGTCGTTCTTTACCATGTGCCAATGTCTGTTCAGCGTGTTCCTGACAGATGCTGCCTCTGTGTTGAAAGTTGTGATCATTCTGACTTTCTTCTCCTCAGTGGTTTGTTTCGGTCTATTAACTAACAAGCTAGATCTTTCGCGCTTGGCTACCTTTTCTTCTGCTGCCTTCAGGACTTTCTGGGGATACCCCCTGTTACGAAACCTCCCCATCATTCTCTGTTTTTCTTCCTCATAGCTTTGTTGTGTGATGCAGTTACGCCTTGCCCTAATGAGTTCCCCGTAGGGGATACTCCACTCAAGTTTGGGGGAATGGTGGCTGTCTGCACGTAGTATGCTATTGCCTGAGGTCGCTTTTCTGTATAACTTGGTCACAATCATTTCATTCTCCACACAAACACACACATCCAGAAAATCCATCTCCTTCTGGTCACATTTGTGGGTGAAGCGGAGGTTGACCTCATTGTCTGCCATTATACCAAGGAAGTGCTCAAGTTCTGATTTGGTTCCCTTCCAGACCATAAAAATGTCATCTATGAATCTCGTCCAGAATGTAATATGCCTAGTCCAAGGTTCATTGTTCTCAACCCATATCACTTGCTCCTCCCACCATCCCATTAGCATACAGGCATAACTGGGCGCAAAGCAACTGTACATTGAAGGCCTGGCGTGCCTTGCAGAGCTGAATGAAGGTGTGGGTGAATGGACTAATGAGGAAGATCTTTTGGGGCAATTGGGCCCAGAAACGAGAGGGACAGTCAAGACCACTTTTAAACCCAAGTCCACTTTTAACCCCAATACACCGCATGACAGCCTGGACACATTCCATGAGATCGTAGTACAGGACTTGATGAGAGTATGGAAAAATACCAAAAATAACCATGCACATAATCTCACTTCAGAACAGAGGATGGCACTGTCTACACTAAATGAAGATCAGAGTTTTGTTATCAAGCCATCTGACAAAGGTCGAATAGCTGGTCGGAGGCAGGAGCGTTCTACACCGTTGTATCGGGTCCTAGAACCACATAAACTGACACTACCTTACTGGGAGTTCATGCACATAAGAATACGCCACTGTTGACATCCTTCGCAGATCTGAAGAATATTAATACATCAATCAGGCCTCCGACCAATAGAAATAAGCAGGATACAAAGTCAGTGGCCAGTTAAGGGAGATAATATAAGAGAAGAGGCAGTACAAGCCCTTCATGTTTACCCCTACGGCTCAAGAACCATTTTAGAGATTCATATAGTCACTCTCATTGATGAAGTGCCATACAGGGCTGCCAATCATAGTTCCTAACTCCAAATGATGAGGGTTGGTTCCAGTTAATACCATCTATGGATTCAGCAGAGTAACCACTGGTATGAAAATCCTGAAGAAGGCTTTGCCGAAACGCGTTGGTATTCAACAAACATTACCAGTGTCTCCATATACGTCCTCAATCATATGTCAAGTTGTCCATATACGTCCTCAATCATAGGTCAAGTTGTATAATGATCGTATAGATTATCATGAAAATGACATACTGTTTGATCACTGATTATATATAAATTTGCGTATTTGATTTGTGTTTAAGATATACTTTACTCAGGATATACCGTAATTTGCATCAATAAGTGGTTCTAATTTTCCTAATAATATCTTCTGGAATGTATATCGGTCCATGCATTGAAGTTTATTATGTATGAATTGTATTTATAAATATATATATATTTTTTCTATCTTTAAAACAAACAAAAAGAAGATTAATAAAAACTTAATATTTTTCTATGTCAGTTGTCATGATGTACATCATGTTTTTGGGTGTCTAGAGTTTACATGTCCTCCTAGAGTAAATCAGCACTGTGCCCGGTGCTAAAGTTTTTCAAAACACAAGAAAGACAGCTCTACAGGCAGGGGCAGAAGTGCAGGGGAGTGTGATCAGACTTTTGACTGCTTGTGCATGAGAGACATTGAAGGCCTGGCGTGCCTTGCAGAGCTGAATGAAGGTGTGGGTGAATGGACTAATGAGGAAGATCTTTTGGGGCAATTGGGCCCAGAAACGAGAGGGACAGTAAAGACCACTTTTAAACCCAAGTCCACTTTTAACCCCAATACACCGCATGACAGCCTGGACACATTCCATGAGATCGTAGTACAGGACTTGATGAGAATATGGAAAAATACCAAAAATAAACATGCACATAATCTCACTTCAGAACAGAGGATGGCACTGTCTACACTAAATGAAGATCAGAGTTTTGTTATCAAGCCATCTGACAAAGGTGGCAATGTGGTCCTTTGGGACATTAATATGTACAAGGATGAGGCTAACAGACAGCTCACAGCTTCTGGGAGCTATATAAGATCTAGCAGGGAGGCATATGATGAGGCGACCACTCGCTTCTATGCTGCTTTGACAGAATGGAGGCAGAAGGAACTCCTAGGGGAAGATGAGTTTCGCTTCCTCTACACGAAAAACCTACGGCGCCATGTTTTTACATGCTGCCGAAGGTTCATAAGAACAACATTAATCCCCCGGTAGACCAATTGTGTCAACTAATGGCAGACTCCTGGAAAGTACATCGATATTTTTGGACTCATTTCTTGTTTCCTTATGTCCTTAGCCTTCCCTCGTACTGCAGGGATAGCACTAATTTCATTAACAAAATAGAAGGAATCCCATGGCAGGAGAACTGTTGGTTGGTGACAATTGACGTGGTCTCCCTCTATACCTGTATTGAGCACAGCCAGGGCATAGGAGCATGCAGACACTTTTTCAGGGATAAATCGATCTTCTTATTTGAACACTCTAAGATGCTGATTAAGATGCTAACTTTTTGTTTAGAGAACAACTTTTTTCTTTTTGAGGATAGATGGTACAAACAAGAGGTCGGAACTGCCATGGGAAGTTGCTTTGCGCACAGTTATGCCTTTATGCTAATGGGATGGTGGGAGGAGCAAGTGATATGGGTTGAGAACAATGAACCTTGGACTAGGCATATTACATTCTGGACGAGATTCATAGATGACATTTTTATGGTATGGAAGGGAACCAAATCAGAACTTGAGCACTTCCTTGGTATAATGGCAGACAATGAGGTCAACCTCCGCTTCAACCACAAATGTGACCAGAAGGAGATGGATTTTCTGGATGTGTGTGTTTGTGTGGAGAATGAAATGATTGTGACCAAGTTATACAGAAAAGCGACCTCAGGAAATAGCATACTACATGCAGACAGCCACCATCCCCCCAAACGTAAGTGGAGTATTCCCTACGGGGAACTCATTAGGGCAAGGCGTAACTGCAGCACACAACAAAGCTATGAGGAACAAAAACAGAGAATGATGGGGAGGTTTCGTAACAAGGGGTATCCCCAGAAAGTCCTGAAGGGCAGCAGAAGAAAAGGTAGCCAAGCGCGAAAGATCTAGCTTGTTAGTTAAGAGACCGAAACAAATCACTGAGGAGAAGAAAGTCAGAATGATCACAACTTTCAACACAGAGGCAGCATCTATCAGCAGCCAACCCCAGAGGGGGTGACCGTGAGAAACACCTGAGAATCCTGGAATCCAAATACATTATACTCCTCGATAGCAAGACCCCCTTTGGGATCAACGAAGATGAGGAACTCTTTGTCCATATTGGATAAGTAACTTAGTCTATTTGGAAATTTCTTTTCCAGCTTCTGATGTGATCAATTGTTTTCCCTTGACGTACTGGAGTGTGGGGGGGTCCCAACCACATTTCAGCACCAACAGTTTAAAACCTTCACTAGAGGCATAGTACGATAGAATTTGTATTGAGGTATCGATACGAGAATGGACATATAGATGACTATACTGTGAAGGCCAGTCGAAAGTGTCTCCCAAACCTGTCTCCCTTTGTGATTTTTAACATATCCCCTTTACCACCCCCCCCCTTTTTATGTTTCTTTGCACGGTGTTCACTGTTTTATACCCTTCTTTTTCGTGTTGGGCTGTTGCATTCCATTGTTTGACCCGGTCGGGCCATTCGGATATGATTCATGTTTCCTGGCCCACTCGGCAGAACTAACGAATACAATACGCATGTTTCTTGGGCCACTTGGCCATTTGAATCAAGTTAGACCTGTGTACACGAGAGCATGTCACAATATGCCATCAAATTAGGTACTGTATATTTCTACGCAATTGTGATGAAATTAGCTCATGAATTTTCAGTATATTTTTATTTTTTATGTTGTGGCAATTTATTGAAAAATGTGAATTTAACATTTGGCAATGAATCATTCATTATCGGACTGGATAGTCTTTTGTTCATGTTTATGCTGGCAACCTGCACTGTTGGTCCATCTTCTATGTTTATCTTTTTGTGCACTTTAAATGGTGGATGTTTATTTGTACAATCTGGCTTGTGAAGAAGAACCTTGTGATCGAAACGCGTCACCATTTGACCTAATACACTAAGGGCCATATGTAGGTGGCCTAAATACCGGTCGGTAACCCTGAAATTCGGTAAATTTCAGGGTTACCGACCGGTATTTAGCCATTCCTAATGTAGGTGATGATTCGGTAAATACCGAATCAGTATTTACCGAATCAGTATCTACCGATTCGCTATTTACCGAATCGGTAAATGCAATGTAGGAAGCACATAAAAGAGTGCTTATGTGGTTTAAGAATTCGTTAATTACCACCAACTTCAAGTTGGTGGTAATTAACGTATTCCTTTAAAAATTCAATTTTGAATAATGTTTAAAGTGCCATGTGGCACACATCCATGCCCTTAGGGCATGTATGTGCGCCACATGTGCACACATGCACGATTCAGGGGTGCAACAGGGTGTCAATTTGACACCCTGCCACCCTTGAATATGCTCCCCTATTACCGATTCGGTATTTACCGAATCGGTAATAGTGAATGGCTTCCCAATCATTCCTATGGGCCTCCAGGCCCATAGGAATGAATGGGAAGGTATTCCTTATTACCGATTCGGTAAATACCGAATCGGTAATACCGAATGTTACCGATTCGGTAATATTTACCGAATGTTTACCTACATACTATTTACCGATTCTTAAATACCGAATCGGTAAAATTCGGTATTTAGGAATCGGTAAATAAAAACTACCTACATATGGCCCTAAATCTTGAAACTGACCTTGGTGTGCGAGTCGCTTTGTATTTAAATCGTAATACAGAGTTTCTTTCTCATATATATGAGCAGGCAATAGCATACTACATGCAGACAGCCACCATCCCCCCAAACTTAAGTGGAGTATCCACTACGGGGAACTCATTAGGGCAAGGAGTAACTGCAGCACACAACAAAGCTATGAGGAAGAAAAACAGAGAATGATGGGGAGGTTTCGTAACAGGGGGTATCCCCAGAAAGTCCTGAAGGCAGCAGAAGAAAAGGTAGCCAAGCGCGAAAGATCTAGCTTGTTAGTTAAGAGACCGAAACAAATCACTGAGGAGAAGAAAGTCAGAATGATCACAACTTTCAACACAGAGGCAGCATCTATCAGGAACACGCTGAACAGACATTGGCACATGGTAAAGAACGACCCGGTGATAGGCACACTTGTCACCACGCACCCACTAGTCACATACAGGAAGTCCCGCTCCCTTAAGGACATGCTGGTTACCAGCTACATGGGGGGTACCAAACAGCAGGGGTGTCTGCAGCAACAAAAAGGGTTTTACAAGTGCGGAAAATGCAAAGCGTGCAGCAACAGTAGTAACAGGAGAACGTATCCTTTACCTACAGGCAAAACAAATGATATTAAGAAACTCTTGAACTGCAATACTGCATACTGTGTGTATGTTATCATGTGTCCTTGTAAGAAAATGTATGTGGGCAGTACAATTTTCCCGATGAAAAAGAGGATATTGGAGCATACCAGGGCAGTCAGGAACGGTGATTTGAGTTACTCCACAGCTAGACATTGGCTTAAACACCACAACCAGAATCCTAACAGTCTTTCTTTCTTTGGCATTGACAGGATTGCAGCCAACCCCAGAGGGGGTGACCGTGAGAAACACCTGAGAATCCTGGAATCCAAATACATTATACTCCTCGATAGCAAGACCCCCTTTGGGATCAACGAAGATGAGGAACTCTTTGTCCATATTGGATAAGTAACTTAGTCTATTTGGAAATTTCTTTTCCAGCTTCTGATGTGATCAATTGTTTTCCCTGGACGTACTGGAGTGTGGGGGGTGGATCCCAGCCACATTTCAGCACCAACAGTTTAAAACCTTCACTAGAGGCATAGTCCGATAGAATTTGTATTAAGGTTTTGATACGGGAATGGACATATAGATGACTATACTGTGAAGGCCAGTTGAAAGTGTCTCCCAAACCTGTCTCCCTTTGTGATTTTTAACATATCCCCTTTTCCACCCCCCCCCCTTTTTATGTTTCTTTGCACTGTGTTCACTGTTTTATACCCTTCTTTTTCGTGTTGGACTGTTGCATTTCATTGTTTGACCCGGTCGGGCCATTCGGATATGATTCACGTTTCCTGGGCCACTCGGCAGAACTAACGAATACAATACGCATGTTTCTTGGGCCACTTGGCCATTTGAATCAAGTTAGACCTGTGTACACGAGAGCATGTAGTATTTTGTAAACACAATATGCCATCAAATTAGGTACTGTATATTTCTACGCAATTGTGATGAAATTAGCTCATGAATTTACAGTATATTTTTATTTTTTATGTTGTGGCAATTTATTGAAAAATGTGAATTTAACATTTGACAATGAATCATTCATTATCGGACTGGATAGTCTTTTGTTCATGTTTATGCTGGCAACCTGCACTGTTGGTCCATCTTCTATGTTTATCTTTTTGTGCACTTTAAATGGTGGATGTTTATTTGTACAATCTGGCTTGTGAAGAAGATCCTTGTGATCGAAGCGCGTCACTATTTGACCTAATACACTAAATCTTGAAACTGACCTTGGTGTGCAAGTCGCTTTGTATTTAAATCGGAATACGTATATATATATATATATATATATATATATATAGTATATATATATATATATATATATATATATATATATATATATATATATATATATATATATATATATATATATATACACAAAATAGCTTCCAAAATGCCCGGACCACCGCACTTATATATAGATATATATTTTCATAATAATACTTGTAAAATATAAAACACTAATGTAAAATAAATATTTTTATTAATTACGTTACACTATCAATATATATATATGTATATAAACACTATATATGTGTTTGTGTGTTTATATAAGTATATATTTATATATATATATATAGTATTAAATATTAGTTGAATATACTGAATTCACATGATATTAAAATATGTAACATTTACTACTTTAAACTCTATTAATATCATTGTGAGAGGTTGGCCTGGTATATGCTTCCACTAATTAAAGTGGGCACCTTGCACCAGTCCAAACGACCCTTATGATGTATGAGGTCAAAGATAGCCTTTAGAAAGCTATCCTAGTGGTAGCTGTGGAGAGCAGCCTTCAGGCTTAATCTTGAAGGAATGTAAAGCAGCCTGTGTTTCCAGAATATCACCTCCTGAATTAATTAAATGAAAGGAGAACCACACAGTAGTTATATAAAAATATGTATTTATTAACATAACACTCTCTAGTTTCCTCAAACCGAGGATAGAACACAAAGCACACAATACGAGATCAATACAACAGTTGTAAGTAGCACAATAAACAGTGGGCTCCAGGGGGAGACCAAACCATATGCTAAAGTAGTGGTATAACAACCACGACTCGGGTCAAGACAAGGTCTGGAGCACGTGGAATCGTTGGGACCCCAAGGAACCACCCAAAGTGACTAGATAGGGACCCCACGGAGGATGGGCGCAGTGTGCTAACAGGACCGCGGGCTCCGTACAATTCTATGGGGAAGTCGTAGTTGCAATTTTACAGTTTAAGGAGCCTTCTAGTAGGACTTTGAGGGAACCCTTTGGAACTTAAGAGGTTGGAGAGCCACCCCACCCGTAGATACCATAGTACCCGAGTTACCTCTCCCAGAGGAGTGGAGTGCATAGATCTGGAGTGGTGTCGGAAACCGCCGTCATTCTCAATGGAGGGCTGCGAAGAAGTGCTGCTGCCGTGAAGGTAAAAAGGGTCTGGTGGAATCACAGCTGGGATTCTGGAAGAAAGGAACCTGAAAGCAGAGGGGACAGAGTCAGGGTCACTTCAGAGTGACCAGGGGCTCCGGAGACGAATGCCCACCGATGTCGGGTGCTTCAGGTGCGAAGAAGAAATGCTTGACTCTGAAGCCACGAGGACCAGGAGATGATGACCAGAAGCCAGATGCGAGCTGTCCCACAAAGGATGTTGAGTGCTGAGGGGGTCGGAGTCCGGCTGGAGCACCAACAAGCCTTGCCAAAAGTAACCCTCGCAGGAAGGTTAAGCAGGTTACGGTGGGGACCAGCAAGGTCCAGGGGACTCACCAAGCTATGGGGAGTCAGGGTACGTCTGGAGCAACCAGGAAAGCCCAACAGAATTAAAGATGACCCTCAGGAGGACCCACAGGCCGAATGACCAGGAGTCGCGAGGGGACCTAGAGCAAGATCACAAAGTACCAGCCCAAGGAACACTCGGTGCGAGGAGGCCGGAGTTCTTTGGTGGAAATACTGCTCAGGGTCAGGACTACAGGGAGTCCAATGCACATGCTCAGGAATTGCCAACAAGCATATGCACTTGCAAATAGACGCGGTGCACAGGGGTTCGGGTTATGCAGTCCCAACGAAGGATACTGGCCTCAAACTTGCGAAGAGGGCAGACCAACCTCAGGGACCTTCAAAACCCACCTCCTGTGTTGCTGGAGTCTTCAGAGTCCGCAGGAGCTCGGGAGCAGCAGAACGGTCAGTTGCGTTGAGGTGCCTGCGAATACAGGGGAATGACTCCTTCACCCCAAGGGAGATTCTTCGGTTGTCCTTAGTGCTCCTCATGTCCTGCACGGAGCCTGTATGGAGCAAGGGCACAGACAAAGCTTTGGACGGAGAGGGAGACAAAGTCGGGCCCAGTCGAAGTCCAGAGTGTCCAGACGGTCGAAGGTCAGTGGTTTCTTCTTGTAGAATCTTGTCCACGTAAAATCTAAAGAGCTACAGTCAGGTAAGCCCTTATGTACCCACGGGAGAGGGTTGGACAGATTCGGGGGACCCTCCTAGGGAAGGATCAGGGCCGAGGGGTGGATACACCCATGTCCTTTGTCCAGTTTCGCGCCAGAGCAGGAGCCAACGGCTCCCAGAACTGGTTTGAGCTGGACTATGCACAGGGACACCAAATGTGCCCCAGGTGCAGACTTTCAGGCACTCTTAGAGTGCACCTACCCAGCCCCAATACACTAAATCCTGTCTGGGAGGTAGTCACACCTCCCTGTGACAGGATGCGTATTGTGCTGCCTTCCTCTGCTCGAGCTTGGCTCAGCAGCAGGAGGGCAGAAATGTGTCTCTGGTCGGCAGCATCCATTTTGTGCTGAACGGGTCGAGAAGGCTGGCACCGGATAGACCAGTGACCCCACGAAGCTCGCTTCAGAAGGGAGGAATCATACCTCCCACACTGGTTACCGGTGTGGAGGTATGATTCCAAGGTGTTTGATACCAAACACGATATGTTTCTATGCAGCCGTTTGAGATAGCATTTACTGCGAGGTTATAATGCACCTCTACCTATATGTCCGGCTGAGTCACAGACAACCCGGGAGAATGGTCTCTGAAGGCTGCAGAGGGGCTCTGCTCATGCAGGGGCACCCTCTCACGTAAAACCCAGCACCCTGCCTTCAGGATTGTTAAGGTCTGCTATAGGGGTGACTTATACGTTTTAAATGTAGTGACCTATAGATATAGTGAACCTATATCTAAAGTAAGTGGTGCAAGCACCAGCTTACACAGGTTGCAGTAGTAGACCTGTAGTTCCATTTTGCATGGCCTCTCATGGGTGACATAATACATGCTTCAGCCCATGGGAGGCCTCTGGGGTACCTATGCCCTGGGTACATGGGTACCATATACTAGGGACTCATAAGGGTACCCCAGTATCCAATCTGGAGTGTACCAAAGTACATGTAACAATTTAAAGGAGAAAGCAGATAGACTGGGGTCCTGATTAGCAGGATCCCAGTCAGACTAGTCAAAACAGTGCAACATCTAGCAAAAAGTGGGGGTAACCATAACAAGCAGACCCTACTTTCCTACACAACCTCCCCCCAAAAACAAAAGGAGATGAGACTAACCTTGACCAGCTGAGTCTTTATTTTCTAAGTGGAAATATCTGGAGAGTCCATCTGCATTGGCATGGTTACTCCCAGGTCTATGTTCCACTGTATAGTCCATCCCCTGTAGGGAAATGGACCACCTCAAAAGTTTGGGGTTTTAACCCTTCATCTGTTTTAGCCATAAGAGGGGCTTATGGTTTGTCTGAACAATGAAGTGAGTGCCAAACAAGTATGGCCTCAGCTTCTTCAGAGCCCAAACCACAGCAAAGGCTTCCCTCTCAATGGCTGACCAACGTTTCTCTCTGGGGGTCAGCCTTCTGCTTATAAAAGCTACTGGCTGATCCTGAACCTCTTCATTCAGTTGTGAGAAAACAGCCCCTACCCCCAACTCAGATGCATCAGTTTGAACAATGAATTGTTTGGAATAGTCAGGAATTTGCAGAATGGGAGCAGTGCACATGGCCTGCTTCAGGTCATCAAATGCCTTCTGACAGCTAACTGTCCACTGAACTTTCTTAGGCATTTTCTTAGAGGTCAGATCATTTAAGGGGGTCACTATAGATCCATATCCATTAACAAGCCTCCTGTAATACCCAGTCAGGCCCAAGAAAGCTCTGACCTGAGTCTGGGTAGTTGGAGCAACCCAGTCCATGATGGTCTGGATTTTGCTCTGCAATGGTTGAACCTGGCCTCCACCCACAAGTTGGCCCAGGTATACAACCTTACTCTGCCCTATCTGGCACTTACTGGCCTTGTGATAGTGAGGCCTGCCTTCTGCAGTGCCTCCAGAACATTTCTTAGGTGGACCAGGTGATCCCAGGTGGAACTAAAGACAGCAATATCATCTAGATAAGCTGCACTGTAGTTTTCCAGGCCTGTGAGAACTTTATTCACCAACCTTTAAAATGTGGCAGGTGCATTTTTCAAACCAAAGGGCATCACAATAAATTGATAATGCCCACTAGGGGTTGAAAATGCTGTTTTGGGTTTGGCATCCTCAGCTAGTCTGATTTGCCAATATCCAGCAGTGAGGTGAAATGTGCTCAAGAACTTGGCTGAGGCCAAAGTATCAATGAGCTCATCTGCCCTAGGAATAGGGTGAGCATCAGTACTAGTGACTGCATTGAGCCCCCTGTAGTCCACACAAAACCTAATTTCTCTCTTACCACCCTGGGTATGAGGTTTGGGTACCAAGACCACTGGACTAGCCCAAGGGCTATCTGAGGGTTCAATCACTCCCAATTCCAGCATCTTTTGGACCTCAGTCCTAATGCATTCCCTGACATGGTCAGGTTGCCTGTAAATCTTATTTTTAACAGGCAGACTCTCACCTGTGTCCACGTCATAGGTACACCAAGTGGTCTGACTAGGAGTCAGGGAAAACATATGTCTGTACTGATTGAGGACCTTCCTGCAATCAGTCTGTTGTTGCTCAGTGAGGCTGCCTGCCAAAGCTACACCATCAACTGAGCCATCATCAGGGTTCCGTGAGAGGAGGTCAGCGAGTGGGTCACTCTCTTCCTCCTGTCCCTTATCAGTAGCCATGAGCAAGCCCATGTCTGCGCTGTCCACATATGGCTTGAACCTGTTCACATGGAGCACCCTGTGGGGGCTCCTGGGAGTTCCAAGGTCCACCAGGTAGGTGACCTCTCCCTTTTGCTCAAGGATTGTATGGGGTCCACTCCACTTGTCCTGGGGAGCTGCTGGGGCCACAGGCTCCAACACCCATACTTTCTGTCCTGGCTGATACACAGTCAGTACAGCCTTTTGGTCATGCCAAGCTTTCTGTAATTCTTGTCTAGCCTCAAGGTTTTTACTTGCCTTCTTCATATACTCAGCCATCCTGTAGCGGAGACCAAGTACATAGTCCACTATGTCTTGTTTAGGTGGTTTGAGAGGTAACTCCCATCCCTCCTTCACTAAACACAAGGGACCCCTAACTGGATGCCCAAACAGAAATTCAAAAGGGCTGTAGCCACCCCCTTCTGTGGGACCTCTCTGTAGGCAAAGAGAAGGCAGGGCAACAGGACATCCCATTTTCGCCTAAGCTTTTCTGGGAGGCCCATGATCATGCCCTTCAGGGTTTTGTTGAACCTTTCAACTAACCCATTGCATTGTGGGTGATAGGGTGCAGTAAATTTGTAATTTACTCCACACTCCTTCCACATTGCAGTGATGTAACTAGACATGAAGTTTGCACCTTTGTCAGTTAAGACCTCATTAGGGAAACCCACCTTGGAAAAAATTCCAAGGAGGGCCCTGGCCACCACAGGAGCTGTGGTGGTTCTAAGGGGTATTGCCTCTGGATACCTAGTAGTTATATAGCAATGGGGTAACCCGATAGGCCACTGGACTCGGGTAAAATGTGGTACAAAAAGTGAGTGTCACAGTGGAGAACAGTCAAACCACATATAAATAAAGAAAGGATCTTTGTTATCTACTCAAAAATCAGACATCACCATTAAATTATACCAAAAATGGTTGTGATTTTATTTCATCACAAGACCGGAGTAAATCAAATTATAAGGCACAATGTATTTCGCGTTTAGACAATTTCTTTACAAAACAGGTGCACAAGGGATGGGCTGGCAAGTGCATGGGAGGGATTTGTGATAGTGATGTGAAGAGGGAAGGTAGTGTGCATATATACATCAGCAATTAATATTTACAACCTATCCAGCCAGACGACTGGCCTGCACATATATGACAAATCATAACATAATTGATGCAGATATCAAATCTCTGTCATCCATGTTTGACAATAAAGCAAAACACTTTCAACGTGTCGACCCCTATAAAGAACAGGAAACTTTGCTCCTTGGGAGTGGGGTCTTCATCAGGACTGAGGTGAGGGTAAATGGGAGGCACCAATAAAAGTCGGCAAGATCACTTCAAGCTGAAGATATGGAAGCTGGGCCTCATGCGCTCTCAGAATGTTCACCGGTGTTCGTGGGTTGGATTACGAAGGCCACGGTTGATTAGTAACCTGTGGCTGCGAGCTGCTGGCAGAAACCGGTTTCCTGTTCTTTATAGGGGTCGAAACGTTGACAGTGTTTTGCTTTATTGTCAAACATGGATGACAGAGATTTGATATCTGCATCAATTATGTTATGATTTGTCATATATGTGCAGGCCAGTCGTCTGGCTGGATAGGTTGTAAATATTAATTGCTGATGTATATATGCGCACTTCCTTCCCTCTTCACATCACTATCACAAATCCCTCCCATGCACTTGCCACCCCATCCCTTGTGCACCTGTTTTTTCAAAAAATTGTCTAAACGTGAAATACATTGTGCCTTATAATTTGATTTACTCCTGTCTTGTGATGAAATAAAATCATAACCATTTTTGGTATAATTTAATGGTGATGTCTGATTTTTGATTAGATAACAAAGATCCTTTCTTTATTTATATGTGGTTTGACTGTTCTCCACTCTGGATACCTAGTGGCATGGTCCACCACCACTAGTATGTAACTGTGCCCAGATGCAGGTGGAGGGTTCATGGGACCAATTATGTCAATCCCAACCCTTTCAAAGGGAACCCCCACCACATGTAGTGGTATGAGGGGTCCTTTGTGACACCACCTGACTTACCACTGGCTTGACAGGTGGTGCAGGAGCGACAAAACTCCTTGGTGTCCTCTGACATGTGAGGCCAGTAAAAGTGAGGGACAAGCCTGTCCCAAGTCTTGCTTTGGCCTAGGTGTCCTGCTGAAGGGATATCATGTGCCAGTGTCAGTAGGAAACCCCTAAATGTCAGAGGTATGACCAACCTCCTGGTGGCACCAGGCTTGGGGTCCCTACCCTCTGAGTAAAGGAGTCCTTCATCCCAGTAGATCTGTGGGACCCACAGGCACTCCTAGCAGCCTCAGCAGGAGCTTGCTGTCTGAGGGGTTCAAGAGAGGGGCAGGTTTGCTGCTCCTGACTTAGTTCTTCCCTGGAAGGGCCCCCTGTCCCCAAGAACTCAACCTGATCAGGTTCAAGTCCATCTGAGACAGTTCCTTCACAGGGACTTGGATCATCCCCCTCAGGAGACTGATCCTCACTCTGAGTCTGGGGGGAAGACACTGCCTTACCCCTACTGCTCCTTCTCTTGGAAGGCTCCTGGTCCATCTTTCCAGGATCCAGGGCCTGTTCAGTTGAAGACAGTTTGGCCTGTGACCTAGTCACAGCAAACACATCTGCAGAGATGCCCAACATTGCTGCATGTGTCCTGGGTTCCACTTCAGCCCAGGCTGAAGTTTCCAAATCATTGCCCAACAAACATTCCACAGGGAGGTCTGAGCTAACCACAACCTTCTTAGGGCCAGTTACCCCTCCCCAGCTGAAATTAACAACTGCTAAGGAATGGTCTGTCCTGACATTGTTAGCATTGGTCACTTGGTACATCTCACCAAGTATGATCTGGTCAGGGTCCACAAGATCTTCTGTCACCATAGTGACACTTGCTCCTGTGTCCCTATATGCCATGGCCACCTTACCATTGATCAAAGGCTGCTATCTGTATTTGCCCAGGTTACTGGGGCTCACAAACAAGGAGGCAATATCTATGCCTCCATCACAGACAAGTACAGCCTGAGCTGGAGTTCTGACTAGGCCAGAATCCATCTCAGAGCCCAAGGTTAACCCTACTATTCCCTTGTTCCCTGTACCACCACTTGAAGCTGAACTAGGGGGAACAGTTGCCTTAGGGGCAGTGGTGGTAGGAGGTACATCATTGGCCTTTGGACAAGTGGCATCTCTTGTCCAATGGGTTTTCTCCTTACACAGGAAGCACCAAGGTTTCTTTTTGCCTTTACCTTTGTTAGACTGTGACTCCCCCCCCCAGATGCAGAATTTTGGGGCCCTGATGAAGACTTCTGGTCATTACCCTTTCCCCCACCCTTATCTGAAGGTTTAGCATCTTGTTTCTTTTGGTCACCTCCAGTGTTCTGGTTTTTCTGCTTCACCCTGATTCTGACCCACCTATCTGCCTTCTTTCCCAATTCTTGGAGAGAAGTCAGATCAGAATCAACCAGGTATTGATGCAACAACTGATTTTGGCAATTATTAAGGATCTGCTCCCTCATAATCAAATTGTACAATCCCTTGAAATCATTCACTTTGCTGCCATTAAACCAGCCTTCCAGAGCCTTAGTAGCAAAATCTACAAAGTCTACCCAGTTCTGAGTCTTTGCTTTCTGGGTGTCTCTGACCTTAATCCTGTACTGTTCAGTGGTTAAGCCAAACCCATCAATGAGAGCATTCTTCAGGACTGAATAGTTGTCAGCATCCTCTTCTTTTACAGTGAGGAGCTTATCTCTACCTTTGTCAGCAAAGGAGAGCCACACGATAGCTGCCCACTGCTCTTGAGGGACCCTCTGTACTTTACAGGCCCTCTCTAAAGCAGTAATCCATTTGTGGATGTCATCCCCACCATGGTAGGTAGGGACTATCTTGCTCAGGTTCCTATTGTCAAAGGAATGTTCCTTAACTCTAGGGACACTGTTGCTGCCACCAAGCGACTCTAGTCCCAATCTTTTCCTAGCCTTCTGGACTTCTAGGGACTCTTTATCTAAGGCCAATTGCTCTTGCCTGAGCTTAAGCTTAGCTTTCTCAGACTCCAGAAATTGGCACTGCCTATCATAAGAGTTATCTCTCTTATGGGATAGGGAGGTCCCTGCAGAGTGTCCTGACTGGTCAGATTCTGAAGAGGGAGATCTAGATCTCCTAGGTAAACTCTGCAATTTTCCAGGAGGAGTGAAGAGAGGGCCATTGGGGCCTTCTCCACCCTCTTCCTGAAGATCTGAGTTGTCCAGGTGGGAATCATCTTGATCCTCCTGGCCAGGGTTTGAATCTAGGTCATAAAAGGTTTCACCTCCTGACCTGTCCTCATTCCCTGCCCCACCCACTCTTTCTACCTCATCTGACCCAGGGGTCTTTCTAAGGTAATCTAAGAGTAACACCTCAATGAGACGTTGGGTGTTGGCATTTCTCCTTGTCTTCAGCTTTCCAGAAACACACATGGCTTTCATTTCCTGAAATGAAAATTCATTGTACCTAGAAGGCAGAGAGTCACTGGCTTTTCCTTTAGAAGACATAACTAAGTGTAGTGTGGTGTATGCACCTACCTAACCTAGTGGGAACTAAACTTTCTTAGGTTGGAGAAAGGGTGTGCTAGACCCTTAACTTACCCAACCCTAAGTTCAGTAGAACTTACTTATTCTAAACTTAAGTATTATATGTGCTTAATACTTTAGTGGTTTTCAGTTAATCAATACAAAGAGATTTATCTGGTAAAACAATGCAGGCTTGAATCCCAACCGCTGCACACCAATGTGAGAAGTTGGCCTGGTATATGCTGTCCACTAATTAAAGTGGGCACCTTGCACCAGTCCAAACGACCCTTATGATGTATGAGGTCAAAGATCATCTTTAGAAAGCTATCCTAGTGGTAGCTGTTGAGAGCAGCCTTCAGGCTTAATCTTGAAGGAATGTAACGCAGCTTGTTTTACCAGAATATCACCTCCTGAATCAATTAAATGAAGGAGAACCACACAGTAGTTATATAAAAATATGTATTTATTAACAGAACACTCTATAGTATCCTCTACACGAGGATAGAACACAAAGCACACAATACGAGATCAATAGAACAGTTGTAAGTAGCACAATACACAGTGGGCTCCAGGGGGAGACCAAACCATATACTAAAATAGTGGTATAACAACCACGACTCGGGTCAAGACAAGGTCTGGAGCATGTAGAATCGCTGGGACCCCAAGGAACCACCCATGATGAGTAGATAGGGACCCCACGGAGGACGGGTGCAGTGTGCTAACACGACCGCGTGCTCCGTACAATTCTATGGGGAAGTCGCCGTTGCAATTTTAAAGTTTAAGGACCCTTCTAGGAGGACTTCGAGCAAACCCTTTGGAACTTAAGAGGTTGGAGAGCCACCCCACCCGTGGATACTGTAGTACCCGAGTTACCTATCCCAGGGGAGCCGGATGCATAGGTCTGGAGTGGTGCCGGAAACCGCCGCCGTTCTCAATGGAGGGCTGCAAAGAAGTGCTGCTGCCGTGAAGGTGAAAAGTGTCCGGTGGAATCCAAGCCGCGATTCTCGAAGAAAGGAACCTGAAACCAGAGGGGACAGAGTCAGGGTCACCTCAAAGTGACCAGGGGCTCGGGAGACGAATGCCCACCGATGTCGGGTGCTTCAGGTGCGAAGAAGGGATGCTTGACTCTGCAGCCACGAGGACCAGGAGATGTCGAGGATGACCAGGAGCCAGATGCGAGCTGTCCCACGAAGGATGTCGAGTAATGAGGGGTCGGTGTCCGGCTGGAACACCAACAAGCCTTGGCAAAAGCAACCCATGCAGAAAGGTCAAGCAGGTTACGGTGTGGACCAGCAAGGTCCAGGGGACTCACCAAGCAATGGGGAGTCAGGGCACGTCTGGAGCAACCAGGAAAGCCCAAAAGAATTCAAGATGACCCTCAGGAGGACCCACAGGCCGAAGGACCAGGAGTCGCGAGGGAACCTCGAGCAAGATCACAAAGTACCAGCCCACGGAGCACTCGGTGCGAGGAGTCCGGAGTTCTTTGGTGGAAATGTTGCTCAGGGCCAGGACTACAAGCCCAATTCACAAGCTCGGGAATTGCCAACAAGCATATGCACTTGCAAATAGATGCGGTGCACAGGGGTTCAAGTTATGCAGTCCCCACGAGGGATACTGGCCTCAAAATTGTGGAGAGGGCAGATTGACCTCAGGGACCTTCAAAAACCAACCTCCTGTGTTGCTGAAATCTTCGGAGTCTGCAGGAGCTTGGGAGCAGCAGACCGTTCAGTTGCATTAAAGTGCCTGCAAATGCAGGGGAGTGACTCCTTCACTCCAAGGGAGATTCTTCAGTTGTCCTTAGTGCACCACAGGTCCTGCACGGAGTCTGTATGGAGCAAGGGCACAGACGAAGCTTTGAACGGAGAGGGAGACGAAGTCGGGCCCAGTCGAACTCCAGCGAAGTCCAGAGTGTCCAGACGGTCGAAGGTCAGTGGTTTCTTCTTGTAGAATCTTGTCCACGTAAAATCTAAAGTCTTACAGCCAGGTAAGTCCTTTTGTACCCACTGGAGGGGATTGGACAGATTCGGGGGACCCTCCTAGGGGAGGGTCAGGACAGAGGGTGGTTACACCCATGTCCTTTGTCCAGTTTCGCGCCAGAGCAGGAGCCAACTGGTTTGAGCTGGACTATGCACAGGGACACCAAATGTGCCCCCAGTGCAGACTTTCAGGCACTCTCAGAGTGCACCCACACAGCCCCAATACACTAAATCCTGTCTGGGAGGTGGTCACACCTCCCTGTGACAGGATGCCTCTTGTGCTGCCTTCCTCTGCTCGAGCTTGGCTCAGCAGCAGGAGGGCAGAAAGGTGTCTCTGGTCGGCAGCATCCATTTTGTGCTGACCGGGTCGAGAAGGCTGGCACCGGATAGACCAGTGACCCCACGAAGCTCGCTTCAGAAGGGTGGAATCATACCTCTATGATTCCAAGGTGCTTGATACCAAACACAAAATGTTTCTGTGCAGCCGTTTTCGAGATAGCATTTACCGCGAGGTTATAATGCACCTCTACCTATATGTCCGGCTGAGTCACAGACAACCCGGGAGAATGGTCTCCGAAGGCTGCAGAGAGGCTCTGCTCATGCAGGGGCACCCTCTCACTAAAAACCCAGCACCCTGCCTTCAGGATTGATAAGGCCTGCTATAGGGGTGAATTATAAGTTTTAAGTGTAGTGACCTATAGATATAGTGAACCTATATCTAAAGTAAGTGGTGCAAGCACCAGCTTACACAGGTTGCAGTAGCAGACCTGTAGTTCCATTTTGGATGGCCTCTCACGGGTGGAATAATACATGCTTCAGCCCATGGGAGGCCTCTGGGGTACCTATGCCCTGGGTACATGGGTACCATATACTAGGGACTTATTAGGATACCCCAGTATCCAATCTGGAGTGTACCAAAGTACATGTGTGACAATTTAAAGGAGAAATCAGATAGACTGTGGTCCTGATTAGCAGGATCCCAGTCAGACTAGTCAAAAACAGTGCAACATCAAGCAAAAAGTGGGGGTAACCATAAGAAGCAGATCCGACTTTCCTACACAACCCCACCCAAACGAAAGGACATGAGACTAACCTTGACCAGTTGAGTCTTAATTTTCTAATTAGAAATATCTGGAGAGTCCATTTGCATTGGAATGGTTACTCCCAGGTCTATGTTCCACTGTATAGTCCATACCCTGTAGGGAAATGGACCACCTCAAAAGTTTGGGGTTTTCACCCTCCATCTGTTTTAACCATAAGAGGGGCTTATGGTCTGTCTGAACAATGAAGTGAGTGCCAAACAAGTATGGCCTCAGCTTCTTCAGAGCCTAAACCACAGCAAAGGTTTCCCTCTGAATAGCTGACTAACGTTTCTCTCTGGGGGTCAGCCTTCTGCTTATAAAAGCTACTGGCTGATCCTGCCCCTCTTCATTCAGTTGTGATAACACAGCCCCTACCCCCAACTCAGATGCATCAGTTTGAACAATGAATTGTTTGGAATAGTCAGGACTTTGCAGAATGGGAGCAGTGCACATGGCCTGCTTCAGGTCATCAAATGCCTTCTGACAGCTAACTGTCCACTGAACTTTCTTAGGCATTTTCTTAGAGGTCAGATCATTTAAGGGGGTCACTATAGATCCATATCCCTTAACAAGCCTCCTGTAATACCCAGTCAGGCCCAAGAAAGCTCTGACCTGAGTCTGGGTAGGTGGAGCAATCCAGTCCCTGATGCTCTGGATTTTGCTCTCCAATGGTTGAACCTGGCCTCCACCCACAAGGTGGCCCAGGTACACAACCTTACTCTGCCCTCTCTGGCACTTAGTGGCCTTGATAGTGAGGCCTGCTTTCTGCAGGGCCTCCATAACATTTCTCAGGTGGACCAGGTGATCCTCCCAGGTGGAACTAAAGACAGCAATATCATCTAGATAAGCTGCACTGGAGTCTTCCAGGCCTGTGAGAACTTTATTCACCAACCTTTGAAATGTGCCAGGTGCATTCTTCAAGCCAAAGGGCATCACAATAAATTGATAATGCCCACAAGGGGTTGAAAATGCTGTTTTGGGTTTGGCATCCTCAGCTAGTCTGATTTGCCAATAACCAGCAGTGAGGTCAAATGTACTCAAGAACTTGGCTGAGGCCAAAGTATCAATGAGCTCATCAGCCCTAGGAATAGCGTGAGCATCAGTCCTAGTGACTGCATTGAGCCCATTGTAGTCTATACAAAACCTAATTTCTCTCTTACCACCCTTGGTATGAGGTTTAGGTACCAGGACCACTGGACTAGCCCAAGGGCTATCTGAGGGTTCAATTACTCCCAATTCCAGCATCTTTTGGACCTCAGTCCTGATGCAGTCCCTGAAACCGGTCCTAGGATGCTAGTTTCCAGTCCAGGGAGGACCTGGCCTGGCAGTTCGGGCTGGACTGTTCCCATTGGGCACAGGGTCAAGACTGGTTTGCATATGGCTGGGTCCAAACTGGAATGGCATGGTGAGCAGAAAAACGATGGATTTAGGCCCAGATCTCTGTACTGGGGTGAATGTATGACATTGTTTTGCATTCTGTCCATCAATAGTTCTTTTTGCATTTGTCACCCTGAGTGGGACGGGTATGCCCAGACGTGGGTCCCGTGCTCACCATGCCACTGGAGTCAAGCTATCCTGGCTGATGAGGAGTGAAACCCCGAAACCGGTCCTAGGATGCTTGTTTCCAGTCCAGGGAGGACCTGGCCTGGCAGTTCGGGCTGGACTGTCCCCATTGGGCACAGGGTCAAGACTGATTTGCATATGGCTGGATCCAAACTGGAATGGCATGGTGAGCAAAAAAACGATGGATTTAGGCCCAGACCTCTGTACTGGGGTGAATGTATGACATTGTTCTGCATTCTGTCCATCAATTGTTCTTTTTGCAAACCACAGCAAAGGCTTCCCTCTCAATAGCTGACCAACGTTTATCTCTGGGGGTCAGCCTTCTGCTTATAAAAGCTACTGGCTGATCCTGACCCTCTTCATTCAGTTGTGATAACACAGCCCCTACCCCCAACTTAGATGCATCAGTTTGAACAATGAATTGTTTGGGATAGTCAGGACTTTGCAGAATGGGAGCAGTGCAGATTGCCTGCTTCAGGTCATCAAATGCCTTTTGACATCTAACTGTCCACTGAACTTTCTTAGGCATTCTCTTGGAGGTCAGATCATTCAAGGGGGTCACTATAGATCCATATCCCGTGACAAACCTCCTGTAATACCCAGTCAGGCCCAAGAAACCTCTGACCTGAGTCTGGGTAGTTGGAGCAACCCAGTCCATGATGGTCTGGATTTTGCTCTCCAATGGTTGAACCTGGCCTCCACCCACAACGTGGCCCAGGTACACAACCTTACTCTGCCCTATCTGACACTTAGTGGCCTTGATAGTGAGGCCTGCTTTCTGCAGGGCCTCCAGAACATTTCGCAGGTGGACCAGGTGATCCTCCCAGGTGGAACTAAAGACAGCAATATCATCTAGATAAGCTGCACTGGAGTCTTCCAGGCCTGTGAGAACTTTATTCACCAACCTTTGGAATGTGGCAGGTGCATTCTTCAAGCCAAAGGGGCATCACAATAAATTGATAATGCCCACTAGGGGTTGAAAATGCTGTTTTGGGTTTGGCATCCTCAGCTAGTCTGATTTGCCAATAACCAGCAGTGAGGTCAAATGTACTCAAGAACTTGGCTGAGGCCAAAGTATCAATGAGCTCATCTGCCCTAGGAATAAGGTGAGCATCAGTCCTAGTGACTGCATTGAGCCCCCTGTAGTCTACACAAAACCTCATTTCTCTCTTACCACCCTGGGTATGAGGTTTAGGTACCAGGACCACTGGACTAGCCCAAGGGCTATCTGAGGGTTCAATTACTCCCAATTCCAGTATCTTTTGGACCTCAGTCCTGATGCAGTCCCTGACATGGTCAGGTTGCCTGTAAATCTTATTTTTAACAGGCAGACTCTCACCTGTGTCCACTTCATGGGTACACCAAGTGGTCTGACTAGGAGTCAGGGAAAACATATGTCTGTACTGATTGAGGACCTTCCTGCAATCAGTCTGTTGCTGCTCAGTGAGGCTGCCTGCCAAGGCTACACCATCAACTGAGCCATCATCAGGATTCTGTGAGAGGAGGTCAGGGGAGTGGGTCACTCTCTTCCTCCTGTCCCTCATCAGTAGCCATGAGCAAACCCATGTCTGCCCTGTCAACATATGGCTTGAGCCTATTTACATGGAGCACCCTGTGGGGGCTCCTGGGAGTTCCAAGGTCCACCAGGTAGGTGACCTCTCCCTTTTGCTCAAGAATGGTATGGGGCCCACTCCATTTGTAATGGAGAGCTGCTGGGGCCACAGGCTCCAACACCCATACCTTCTGTCCTGGCTGATACACAGTCAGTACAGCCTTTTGGTCATGCCAAGCTTTCTGTAATTCTTGTCTAGCCTCAAGGCTTTTACTTGCCTTCTTCATATACTCAGCCATCCTGGAGCTGAGACCAAGTACATAGTCCACTATGTCTTGTTTAGGTGGTTTGAGAGGTAACTCCCATCCCTCCTTCACTAAACACAAGGGACCCCTAACTGGGTGTCCAAACAGAAGTTCAAAAGGGCTGTAGCCAACCCTCTTCTGAGGAACCTCTCTGTAGACAAAGTGAAGGCAGGGCAGCAGGACATCCCATTTTCGCCTAAGCTTTTCTGGGAGGCCCATGATCATGCCCTTCAGGGTTTTGTTGAACCTTTCAACTAACACATTGAATTGTGGGTTATAGGGTGTGGTAAATTTGTAATTTACTCCACACTCCTTCCACATAGCAGTAATGTAACTGGACATGAAGTTTGCACCTCTGTCAGTTAAGACCTCCTTAGGGAAACCCACTCTGGAAAAAATTCCCAGGAGGGCCCTGGCCACCACAGGAGCTGTGGTAGTTCTAAGGGGTATTACTTCTGGGTACCTAGTGGCATGGTCCACCACCACTAGAATATATCTGTGTCCAGAGGCATTTGGAGGATCCATGGGACCAATTACGTCAATCCCAACCCTCTCAAAGGGAACCCCCACCACAGGTAGTGGTATGAGGGGGGCCTTTGTGGTACCATCTGCCTTACCACTGGCTTGACAGGTGGTACAGGAGCGACAAAACTCCTTTGTGTCCTCTGACATGTGAGGCCAGTGAAAGTGAGGGACAAGCCTGTCCCAAGTCTTACTTTGGCCAAAGTGTCCTGCTAAAGGGTTATCATGTGCCAGTGTCAGTAGGAAGCCCCTAAACTTCAGAGGTATGACCAACCTCCTGGTAGCACCAGGCTTGGGGTCTCTACCCTCTGAGGAAAGGAGTCCTTCATCCAGTAGATCCTGTGGGACCCACTGGCACTCCCAGCAGCCTCAGCAGCAGCTTGCTGTCTGAGGGGTTTAAGAGAGGGGCAGCTGTGCTGCTCCTGACTCAGATCTGCCCTGGAAGGGCCCCCTGTCCCCAAGAACTCAACCTGATCAGGTTCAAGTTCCTCTGAGATAAGTTCTTCACAGGGACTGGGATCATCTTCCTCAGGAGACTGATCCTCACTCTGAGTCTGGGGGGAAGACATTGCCTTACCCCTACTGCTCCTTCTCTTGGAAGGCACCTGGTCCATTTTTCCAGGATCCAGGGCCTGTTCAGTTGAAGACAGTTTGGCCTGTGACCTAGTCACAGCAAACACATCTGCAGAGATGTCCAACATAGCTGCATGTGTCCTGAGTTCCACTTCAGCCCAGGCTGAAGTTTCCAAATCATTGCCCAACAAACATTCTACAGGTAGGTCTGAGCTAACCACAACCTTCTTAGGGCCAGTTACACCCCCCCAGCTGAAATTAACAACTGCCAAGGAATGGTCTGTCCTGACATTGTTAGCATTGGTCACTTGGTACATCTCACCAAGTATGATCTGGTCAGGGCCGACAAGATCTTTTGTCACCATTGTGACACTTGCTCCTGTGTCCCTATATGCCATGGCCTCCTTACCATTGATCAAAGGCTGTTGTCTGTATTTGCCCAGATTACTGGGGCTCACAAATAAGGAGGCAATATCTATGCCTCCATCCCAGACAAGAACAGCCTGAGCTGGAGTTCTGACTAGGCCAGAACCCACCTCAGATCCCAAGGTTAACCCTACTATACCCTTATTCCCTGTACCACCACTTTGAGCTGAACTAGGGGGAACAGTTGCCTTAGGGGCAGTGGTGGTGTTAGGAGGAACCTTGGCCCTTGGACAATTGACATCTTTTGTCCAATGGGTTTTTCCTTACACAGGAAGCACCAAGGTTTCTTTCTGCCTTTACCTTTGTTAGACTGTGACTCCCCCCAGATGCAGGTTTTTGGGGCCCTGATGAAGACTTCTGGTCTTTACCCTTTTCCCCACCCTTATCTTGCTTTTTCTGGTCACCACCTGTGGTCTGGTTTTTCTGCTTCACCCTGGTTCTGACCCACCTATCTGCCTTATTTCCCAATTCTTGGGGAGAAGTCAGATCAGAGTCAACCAGGTACTGATGCAACAACTGGGTTTGGCAATTATTAAGGATCTGCTCCCTCATAATCAAATTGTACAATCCCTTGAAATCATTCACTTTGCTGCCAAGTAACCAGCCTTCCAGAGCCTTAGTAGCACAATCTACAAAGTCTGTGTCTTCTGGGTGTCTCTGAACTTAATCCTGAAACCGTTCAGTGGTTAAGCCAAACCCATCAATGAGAGCACTCATCAAGACTGCATAGTTGTCAGCATCCTCTTCTCTAACAGTGAGGAGCTTATCTCTACCTTAGTCAGCAAAGGAGAGCCACAAGATAGCTGCCCACTGCTCTTGAGGGACCCTCTGTACCTTACAGGCCCTCTCTAAAGCAGTTATCCATTTGTGGATGTCATCCCCATCATGGTTGGGAGGGACTATCTTGTTCAGGTTCCTATGGTCATAAGTATACTCCTTAACCCTAGGGACACTGTTGCTGCCACCACTGTTGCTGCCACCATGGGACTCTAGTCCCAATTTCTTTCTAGCCTTCTGGAGTTCTAGGGATTCTTTATCTAAGGCCAATTGCTCTTGCCTGAGCCTAAGCTTGACTTTCTCAAGCTCTAGAAATTAGCACTGCCTGTCATAAGAGTTGTCTCTCTTATGAGCTATGGAGGTCCCTATAGAATGTCCTGAATGGTCAGATTCTGCAGAGGGAGATCTAGATCTCCTTGGTAAACTCTGCACTCTCCCAGGAGGAGTAAAGAGAGGGCCACTGGAGCCTTCTCCGCCCTCTTCCTGAAGATCTAAGTTGTCCAGGTGGGAATCATCTTGATCTTCCTGGCCAGGGTTTGAGTCTAGGTCATAAAAGGTGTCGCCTCCTGACCTGTCTTCATTCCCTGCCCCACCCACTCTTTCTACCTCATCTGACCCAGGGGTCTTTCTAAGGTCATCTAAGAGTAACACCTCAATGAGATGTTGGGTGTTGGCATTTCTCCATGTCTTCAGCTTCCTAGAAACACACATGGCTTTCAATTCCTGAAATGTAATACCATTGTACCTAGAAGGCAGAGAACCACTGGCTTCTCCTTTAGAAGACATAACTAAGTGTGGTGTGGTGTATGCACCTACCTAACCTAGTGGGAACTAAACTCTCTTAGGTTGGAGAAAGGGTGTGCTAGACCCTTAACTTGCCCAACCCTAAGTTCAGTAGAACTTACTTATTCTAATCTTTAAGTATTATATGTGCCTAATACTTTAGTGGTTTTCAGTTAATCAATTCAAAGAGATTTATCTGGTAAAACAATGCAGGCTGCAATCCCAACCGCTGCACACCAATGTGAGAAGTTGGCCTGGTATATGCTGTCCACTAATTAAAGTGGGCACCTTGCACCAGTCCAAACGACCCTTATGATGTATGAGGTCAAAGATAACCTTTAGAAAGCTATCCTAGTGGTAGCTGTGGAGAGCAGCCTTTAGGCTTAATCTTGTAGGAATGTAAAGCAGCTTGTTTTACCAGAATACCACCTCCTGAATCAATTAAATGAAGGAAAACCACACAGTAGGTATATAAAAATATGTATTTATTAACATAACACTCTCTAGTATCCTCTACACGAGGATAGAACACAAAGCACACAATACGAGATCAATAGAACAGTTGTAAGTAGCACAATACACAGTGGGCTCCAGGGGGAGACCAAACCATATACTAAAATAGTGGTATAACAACCATGACTCGGGTCAAGACAAGGTCTGGAGCACGTAGAATCGCTGGGACCCCAAGGAACCACCCAAGGTGAGCAGATAGGTACCCCACGGAGGACGGGTGCAGTGTGCTATCACGACCGCGTGCTCCGTACAATTCTATGAGGAAGTCGCGGTTGCAATTTTAAAGTTTAAGGACCCTTCTAGGAGGACTTCGAGCAAACCCTTTGGAACTTAAGAGGTTGGAGAGCCACCCCACCCGTTGATACCGTAGTCCCCGAGTTACCTATTCCAGAGGAGCCGGGTGCATAGGTCTGGAGTGGTGTTGGAAACCGTCATCGTTCTCAATGGAGGGCTGCGAAGAAGTACTGCTACCGTGAAGGTGAAAAGTGTCCAGTGGAATCCAAGCCTGGATTCTGGAAGGAAGGAACCTGAAAGCAGAGGGGACAGAGTCTGGGTCACTTCAGAGTGACCGGGGGCTCGGTAGACGAATGCCCACCGATGTCGGGTGCTTCAGGTGCGAAGAAGGGATGCTTGACTCTGCAGCCACGAGGACCAGGAGACGTCGAGGATGACCAGGAGCCAGATGCGAGCTGTCCCACGAAGGATGTCGAGTGCTGAGGGGTCGGTGTCCGGCTGGAGCACCAACAAGCCTTGGCAAAAGCAACCCACGCAAGAAGGTTAAGCAGGTTACGGTGTGGACCAGCAAGGTCCAGGGGACTCACCAAGCAATGGGGAGTCAGGGCACATCTGGAGCAACCAGGAAAGCCAAACAGAAATCAAGATGACCCTCAGGAGGACCCACAGGCCGAAGGACCAGGAGTCGCGAGGGAACCTCGAGCAAGATTGCAAAGCACCAGCCCACGAAGCACTCGGTGCGAGGAGGCTGGAGTTCTTTAGTGCAAATACTGCTCAGGGTTGGGACTACACAGAGTCCAATGCACAAGCTCAGGAATTGCCAACAAGCATATGCAACTGCAAATGGACGCGGTGCACAGGGGTTCAGGTTATGCAGTCCCCACAAGGGATACTGGCCTCAAACTTATGGAGAGGGCAGATCAACCTCAGGGACCCTCAAAAACCCACTTCCTGTGTTGCTGAAATCTTCGGAGTCCGCAGGAGCTCAGGAGCAGCAGACCGTTCAGTTGCGTTAAGGTGCCTGCGAATGCAGGGGAGTGACTCCTTCACTCCAAGGGAGATTCTTCAGTTGCCCTTAGTGCACCACAGGTCCTGCATGGAGTCTGTATGGAGCAAGGGCACAGACTAAGCTTTGGACGGAGAGGGAGACGAAGTCAGGCAAAGTTGAAGTCCAGCAAAGTCCAGAGTGTCCAGACGGTCGAAGGTCAGTGGTTTCTTCTTGTAGAATCTTGTCCACGTAAAATCTAAAGTCTTACAGCCAGGTAAGCCCTTTTGTACCCACCGGAGTGGGTTGAACAGATTCGGGGGACCCTCCTAGGGGAGGGTCAGGTCAGAGGGGTGGTTACACCCATGTCCTTTGTCCAGTTTCGCGCCAGAGCAGGAGCCAACGGCTCCCAGAACTGGTTTGAGCTGGACTATGCACAGGGACACCAAATGTGCCCCCAGTGCAGACTTTCAGGCACTCTCAGAGTGCACCCACCCAACCCCAATACACTAAATCCTGTCTGGGAGGTGGTCACACCTCCCTGTGACAGGATGCTTATTGTGCTGCCTTCCTCTGCTCGAGCTTGGCTCAGCAGCAGGAGGGCAGAAAGGTGTCTCTGGTCGGCAGCATCCATTTTGTGCTGACCGGGTCGAGAAGGCTGGCACCGGATAGACCAGTGACCTCACGAAGCTCGCTTCAGAAGGGTGGAATCATACCTCCCACACCAGTTACCGGTGTGGAGGTATGATTCCAAGGTGTTTGATACCAAACACAATATGTTTCTATGCAGCCGTTTTCGAGATAGCATTTACCGCGAGGTTATAAAGCACCTCTACCTGTATGTCCGGCTGAGTCACAGACAACCCGGGAGAATGATCTCCGAAGGCTGCAGAGAGGCTCTGCTCATGCAGGGCCACCCTCTCACTAAAAACCCAGCACCCTGCCTTCAGGATTGATAAGGCCTGCTATAGGGTTGACTTATAAGTTTTAAGTGTAGTGACCTATAGATATAGTGAATCTATATCTAAATTAAGTGGTGCAAGCACCAGCTTACACAGGTTTCAGTAGCAGACCTGTAGTTCCATTTTGCTTGGGCTCTCATGGGTGGCATAATACATGCCTCAGTCCATGGGATGCCTCTTGGGTACCTATGCCCTGGGAACATAGGTACCATATACTAGGGACTTATAAGGGTACCCCAGTATCCAATCTGGAGTGTACCAAAGTACACGTGTAACAATTTAAAGGAGAAAGCAGATAGACTGGGGTCCTGATTAGCAGGATCCCAGTCAGACTAGTCAAAAACAGTGCAACATCAAGCAAAAAGTGGGGGTAACCATAAGAAGCAGATCCTACTTTCCTACACCAACAACCCAGATACTTCCGGTTTACCCGACCTCAGGTCCAAAATACTCAATATTTGCAAATCCTTTTTGACAACTTCAAAAACCTACTAAAGGATTTCCGTGAAGATGTAACCTTGAAACTAAAAGATCTTGGGGAAAAAGTGCAAATCCTGTCATATAATCGGCGTAATATCTCTTGGGCCTCTTCAGAACCTATATTACATGAAAGAGTCCTTCCCTTGTCTGTTACTTCATTTGTGAACTCAGTTTTTTAACTAGTAATGGACCCAGAGGAACGATTACCAAGCTAAACATTGCCAGCCGCCAGGTGCTTAACACCTCGGACCACCACCAGCCTGTGGATAACATTAGACATGAAACTGCAAGTAGCGGGCATTTGGACCACCTTCAAATTCCTCCTGTGTGTACACCTTGTGTGATAGCCCTTACTGGTGTCCCTCCTTTGGACAAGGACCCACATGAAGGCTGGAGGGGTCTTAAACACAGAGTTGCTCACTGGTGTAAGAGTAAAGAAGGCTGGTCTACTGATTTGGTAGATGAAATGCTCATGGTGCAGCAAGCAGGATGGCTTGGTCAGGCCCCGAAAACGGTAAAAGGTGATTGTGTGGTTGTGAACCTCAGAAGCCACAGCTGGTGGGTGGTGTGGGTGCATTACTACACCGCCTAGACTATTTAAAAAATAACCAGGGTAAGATACGTGCACTTCCACTGGACTTCATTTACCATCCTTTATTTCCGGCAGCTTCAACTAGCACAAAGCCTAGGCAAAGCCCTTTGCTAGCCAAACCAATTTCTTATCCTCATGCCCATGAAAATCGCTTTGCTTCTCTCTCCGATTTATCTAATATCGACTGACTGGATACCACTCTTGACCTTCCTCTAACACCACCATTATCCATGTCCACCGCTGATCCTACGTCTTCGTAGGGGGGGGGGGGGAGTTTCTTATTAGTAATCAATCAGAATTTCACAGGTCAGACAGTTTACGTCTTTTCTCTTGGAACATAGCAGGTATTCATAAAAAGCTTAACAAGGTTGACTGGTTACAAAAGGTAAAAATATACGATGTTGTATGCATCCAAGAGACGTGGGCCCTTTTACATCGACAGCTTTTCAATCCATTTGTTTCGCAGTTACTCCCTCCACATCTGGATGACCAAAACGGGGTTTAGGAACACTTATTTCACTCAGACATAGTAATGTGAAAATTGAAAAGGCACTGTGTACTCCCTGCTGCCAAATTCTAAACTTAACGTTTCCTGGCTTTCCTGCTGTTTTGTTGATTAATTTTTACTTTAACTTCTTTGGTAATCAACCAGCTGAGCTAATTTTGGAAATTGATACCTTTATTTCTGATTTTATTGAAGAATACGAGGATAAGGTGGCTAGTCTTTGGCTGAGCAATTTTAATACTACTAAATGCCCTTTAATGGGGGATCGCGTTTATGGTCTTACCGATTGGCAAGTGAAAAACATAACACATAACACTTGCACAACTCTTACGGGGATGCACTTAATCAAATGATTTTAAAACATAATTTTTTGTTTAACTCAGATTTCCTTAAAAAGGCCGAGGTGCATTATTCAACTTTTACAGGTAAAGGCAGAATGTCCTCAATTGACTTTATTATGTTTTCTTCATATTTTGCTCCATTAGCTTTGAAGACCTAAGCCAAATGGTATCTAATATGACAATTGCTAAGAAAACTTATGTAGAACCTATTACCTGCAGATGGTTTAATTGTGGATGTTCCACTGCTTTCAAAAATCTTAAACTGGCAACCGATACCTTCCCCTGTGACATTGAGGTCATTAGACGACTTAGGCAAACTTACAAGATGCCTCTGGAAGAGAGGAAAAGAGAAATGAGGGAAAAGGCTTGGGAGGACTTACAAGCAGCCTCAGAACTTGGGAAGCCTAAGCCCTTTTAGGAAGCTATTAATTGCCTTTATTCTCTGAAGTAAAATGCCACAAATTGAATGGCATATCCCTTCAGAAGTCTGGGTTTCTCACTTTTTAGGGATCTTTGACTAAGAAGTTTCTAAATTACCACTCATAGATGCACCCCACATTGTCTTGGCTTGCGCAAACTCTTTGGCTAATACTATTGATGTAAACAATGTAGCCATGGCTATTTCAAAGAGTCCTGCTGGCAAGGCACCCGGCCCTGAAGGGGTTCCCATAGATGTCTTTAGACAAAATCCAACATTTTGGGCCCCTCTACTTACAAATGTGTTTCATGCTGTTATAAGAGATGAAATTTCAAGTTCCTGGAAGAAATCCATTATTGTTCCAATTTTCAAAAAAGGGGATAGAAGGCAACCAACATGTTATCGCTGAATGTCCCTTTTGGACTCTTCCGCCAAGATCTTAAGGAGGGTGATCCTTCAAAAACTGGAAGACTGGGTGGAGGAATAAAACTATCATTCAGATGTACAATATGGCTACCGCACGGGTGTGGGCACAGTAGAACAGTCCCTCAACTTGCTCTTAACAACCGTAAAGTACGTTAAAGCCAGGGGAGGTTCCTTGCATATGGCATTCATGGACCTCTCCAGCGCTTTCGATCTGGTGGATAGGGGCAAGCTGTGGGATACTTCTCAAATGCCTACACTGGGGCATGATTGCACAAGTTCACTATGGCCAAGACGAACAATTTACGTACCTTTGGTAACACTTTTTCCGGTGGATACAGTATCTGCCTGTGGATTCCTCACCTTTTAAATTATCCGATGCGCAGCATTCCACTCAAACTTTTCTCCATAGCTCTTCCACGTCGACGAGGACGTCACAATGAAACAGCTCCACACGCGACTCCATGTGATGTCATCGGAGCCATAAGAAGACCTCGTCGGCGTACTGACGTCAGTTCCATCCATTTTGTCCATGCCTTCGAGGCAAGCGGGTGAACCGACAACATTTCACAAGTATACACAACCAATGAAAACTGGAAATTCTAAAACATAGACATTTATTAGTGACCAATATCACAATATTAAAATACATAAATTACATGATAATAATTTTTAGATATAACCAGGCAGGCAAAGGGGACGCGGGTGGGTCAGTGAGGAATTCACAGGCAGATACTGTATCCACCAGAAAAAGCATTACCGAAGATAAGTAACTTGTTCTTCTGAAGGATACATCTGCCTGTGGATTCCTCACCTTTTGAATTAAATCCCCAAGCAGTCCCACTCCTGTTGGAGGGTGCCTGCCTACCTATACCAAAAAATCCTGCAGCACTGAACGTGCAAAATGGCCATCCCTCCTCACCTCCGAGTCTAAGCAATAGTAGTTCGCGGAAGTGTAGAGGGAGGCCCAAGTTGGTGCCTTGCAGATGTCTACAACAGGGACCCCTCTAGCTAAAGCCGAAGAAGAAGACTTAGCTCTGGTGGAATGAGCTCGAATATCTCCATGAGGCTCCTTCTTGGCCAAGACGTGGCAGATCTTGAAGCAGAGGATGATCCACCTGGACAGCGTTCTTTTGTGGACAGCTTTACCCTTCATCTTGCCCACATATCCGATGAAGAGTTGTTCGTCCAACCTGAAGTCTTTAGTCTTATCCAAATAGAAGCTGACCGCCCTCTTAGGGTCCTGGCAGTGAAGTCTCTCCTCCTCCTTAGAAGGGTGAGGATAGAAAATAAGGTAAAGTTATAGATTGCCCTAGGTGGAAATGAGTGACCACCTTAGGCAGGAAAGCAGCTCTGGTCCTAAGAACCATCTTATCCGCATGAAATGAGGTGAATGGAGGCTTGGAGCTAAGAGCCTGCAGCTCACTCCCCCTCATAGAGTAAGTGATTGCCACCAGAAATATCATCTTAAATGCTGGGAAGCTTAAGGGACAACTATGTAAAGGTTCAAAGGGTGAACCCATTAAGAAAGTGAGAACTAAATTCAAATCCCACTGAGGCATTATAAAGGGAGTGGGAGGAAACTTATTGGTGAGGCCCTTAATGAATTTCATAACTATGGGAGACTTAAATAAAGAGGGTTGGTCTGGCAAACAGAGAAAAGCCAACAAGGCAGACAATTAGCCTTTAACAGTAGCCGCTGCACAACCCTGTTGAGCCAGGGAAAGAGAGAAACTCAGGATATCAGACAAATGATCTCGCAAGGGATCAACCGATCTCTCTCCACACAATTTTACAAACTTGGCCAACCTACCAGAATAGACAGATTTAGTAGAGTGTCTTTTGGCTGATAAAATAACATCCACCACATCCGGTGGGCGATCAATATGACTTTAGCCCGGACTTGGCGAATCTTCCTCAGAACTAGAGGAATCAAGGGTATGGGAGAAAACACGTAAAGAAGCTCTGAGCCCCAAATTTAACTGAAACCCGTCCCCCAACACTCCCCGCATCAGATACTGGAGACTGCAGAATGATAGACAGTGCGTGTTCTCGTGAGTAGCAAACCGGTCCAACCGAGGAGACCCCCACATTCTGAAAATGCGATGGACAACCTCCGGATGGAGACGCCACTTGTGATCGGCTGAATACTGCAGATTGAGACTGTCCGCACGCACATTTAGCACTCTGGCCAGATGATTCACAATCACGCAAATCTGATGGTCCTGAGCCCAGGACCAGAGTCGGAGAGCCTCTCGGCAGAGACGATACGACCCTACTCCTCCCTGTTTGTTGATGTACCACATCGCGGTAGTATTGTTCGTCAAGACCTGAGTTGACTGACCACGAAGGGAAGGGAGGAAGGCCTTGAGAGCCAAATGTATCGCCCGCAATTCCAGAAGATTGATGTGAAACAATCTTTCCTCTGGAGACCAAAGACCTTTGACCTCCAGATCCCCCAGATGAGCTCCGCACCCTAGAGTGGAGGCATCCGTTATCACTGTGGCCACTGGAGAAGGAAGTTGAAACGGTTTCCCTTGAGACAGGTTGTCCAAAAGACTCCACCATAACGGCTCCGCTGCAGTGTCTCTGGGGATTCTGACCACCTCCTTGAGATCTCCGTTGTGTCGAAACCACTGCCTGCGGAGGCACCACTGGAGAGCCCTCATGTGCCAGCGTGCATGGTTGACCAACAGTATGTAGGAAGCAAACAGACTGAGCAGGGTAAGACCTTCAGGACTGGAACATCCGCTCAATTGTGAAAAAGTGGAATCATAGCCTAGATGTCCTGAATCCTCTGCGGAGGCAGGAAGGCTCGACCCACAGTAGTGTCCAGTGCTGCCCCTATGAACAGGATGTGCTGAGAGGGCACCAGGTGAGATTTGGGTATGTTTATCGAAAAACCTAAGTCGAACAACAGACTCGTCGTTACTTGCAAATGATGAGGCACCATCTCTGGCAACTTTGCTTTGAGCAGCGAGTCGTCCAGATAGGGGATAACAGGAACCCCCAACCTTCTGAGATGTGCTGCAACCACCACCATCACCTTTGTGAAGCCCTGAGGTGCAGAAGTAAGACCAAATGGAAGGACCACAAACTGGTAGTGTTGTGAGCCCACCGTAAAACAGAGATACTTACGAAGCCACTTCGGGATGGGAATGTGAAAATACGCATCCTGCAAATCGATCAACACCATCCAGTCTTCCTGCTGCAACGCCAGAAGAACCTGAGCTAGGGTTAGGATCTTGAACTTGTCCTGCTTGAGGTAAAAATTCAAGACCCTGAGGTTTAGAATCGGCCTCAATCAACCGTCTTTTTTGGGAATCAGGAAGTACCAGGAGTAGCATCCCTGACCCCTTCACTGCTCCGGAACAATCTTTATCGCACCTTTCTGCAGTAAGGATAGAAACACCTGTTTTAATAGCAACAGGTGCTCCTCTGAGCACCAACCCTGTCAGGGGGGAAAAGGAGGGGAAAACTCCCGGAAGGGAAGGGCATACCCATTTTCCACAAGATCCAACACCCAGAGATCTGAAGTTACAAACCTCCAACTTTGTAGAAAATGGAACACCCGCCCTCCCACGGGGCTAACATGCTCTAGGATGAAGAATCTAAAGCTGCTTCCCTGCGGTACCAGTTGGAGGGGCAGGAGAGGAGGAGAAAGAGGAGGGGGAAACTTGCTGCTGAGCCATGCCTCGCAGATGACCTCTACCTTTTCCTCTGTACGACCTATACAGAGGGTTTGCCTGTTGCTGCTGTTGTGCTGCTGCTGTTGTTTGGCTCGAAAGGAAGAAGTCCTGCCAAACCCACATAAATCTGCAGTACCCAAAACCTCTGGGCTGGGACTGGAGGCCCCACAACCTCGCTGTGGCTCTACTATCCTTAAAGCGCTGTAGTGCTGAGTCTGCTTTAGCACCAAAAAGACGAGAGCTGTCAAAAGGCGAGTCCAATAGGGTGGCCTGTACATCAGGTGAAAACCCAGACCCCTTTAGCCAAGCGTGCCTCCTGGTTGCAACCGAGGAACCCATCACTCTGGCAACAGATTCCGCCATATCAAGTCCTGATTGAATGACCTGACGGGCCGCAGCTTGGGTATCAGACAATACTTCAGAGAAATGGCCCTGAACATCTTCCGGAAGCTTGGGGAGTACATCCCTTGCTGAGTCCATCAGAGCATAGATATTGCGACCCAGCAGGAATGTCGCCTTTGTAGATTTCAGAGCCATACTGGCCGAAGAAAAGACTTTCTTAGCCAATTGCTCCATCCTCTTGGATTCACAATCTGCAGGCATGGTTGGGAAAGAGCCTGCAGACTGTTTAGATGAGCAGGATGCCTGGACCACTAAGCTCTCAGGAGACAGTAGTGTGGAAAGGAAAGCAGGATCTCACTGGGCCACCTTTAACCTTCTTGCTACCGATCTAGACACAGAACGGGCAGACATTGGCTTCTGCCACACCTCTAAAATGGGTTCAGTCAAAGCCTCATTAAAAGGTAGCAGAGGTTCCAAAACAGAAGTTGAGGAATGGAGTACTTCTGTCAAAATGTTTGATTTAACTCCGCAGTAGGTAACGGCAAATCCAGCAGATCCGCTTTCTTCCTTATTACAGAGTGATAAGAGAAAACCTCCTGTGTCGGAAGGCCTTTTGGTGAGGAGAGCTCCCATTCAGGTGAGGTGTCCAGTCCGCTAGCCTCCTGTAGACCCTCAAACTCCTGCACAGGGTCGACAATTTCACACTCTTCAGCTTCCTCCTGCTGCTCCTGATAGTCTTCCGCCTCCAGCAGCCTTTCAGCTTCCCTCGTAGACCTTATCCTTGGAATCGGCATCGGTAGAGGCTCCACAGGAACAGTCGAAGATGCCGGACGAGGCCGAATCGGCGCCGGACGGGCCAGATGCGCCGGAGAAGACCCATCCAATGGCGCTCTTTCCTTCAGGGATCGCACCGGCGTCAAGAACCTCGGAGCCGGGAGAGGCCAACTTCCTGGAGTCATTGGCACGAAAGGCATGAAAGGTGCCTGTGAGAAGTGAGGTGGCAAACCTCCCATGGAGTGGGAAAGCGGTTTATGGGGCCTACCGGCGTACCAGTAGGGCTAGCCGCTCTGGCAAAAATGCCAAACATCGCATTTAAGTAATGCGACGGATCCATACCTGGCGCCAGAAAGGCAGGATATCCTGGATCCGGTACCACCGGTTTAGAGACCGCTTGAGGAGGCAGTCTAACTGGCTCCAGTTGCGGCGCCAGAGACTCTGGAGCCGGGACTGGAGTGGCAGGAGGTGAAGGCGTCGCCTGCCTGGCCACCGGTGAGACTCTCGAAGCCAGAGACTGAGCCGAGTCACCTGAGGTGAAGGGGAAGGGGAAACGTCATCCTTGCAGTGACGTCGGAGTACCGGAGACCCCGACTACAGTGTTTTATCCTTCGATGACCGACGACTGGATCCATGGTGGCGTTTCTTTCTATGCTTTCTCGACGACTTCGAGGTGAGTGGAGTCGGCGACTTGGACTTGGATCTTGACCACCTCTGCCCGCTTTTCAGTCAGAAATACTTTATTCGACAGCCAAGAGTCATAAAAGCATACAATATTATTAAAAGAAAATACACATTCCAGCCAAATACATAGCAATAAAATAGTCCCACATATCAATCACAATATTCATATCTAAAAACGTTCATAAAAAAAGCCAATATCATATAAAGTGCACTGTGCTTAAGCAATAGACCAGATCCTTAATTAATATCACGTATAAAAAATGTACCATAATAATCAAGAAGGGGAAAACACAATTGAGCCAACAGACAACACAAAATTACTATTACGGGAGTAATCTGTTCCTATGTCTAATGGCCCGATTAAAAACTTGCGACCCCGAGGCAAACCATGGGTGATGCCAGCATTTGTAAATAGAGCAGAGCTGGCCTCACTTGGACAAACTGGCATTCTCTGAGTAGAGGGAGGATATGCTGCCTACGCAGGGACTCATAGTAGGTACAGAAAAACATTAGGTGCAAGGTATCCTGTTCCGAGAAGTTATCACAGGGGCAGGGTTTTAACAATTCAGATTTTGAATATCCTCTCGGGAATGCCAGCAGCCAGGGAACCATATTTAGACGAAATCTTGTTAAAACAAAACGATGGTATGGTTTATTAACATAAGATAAATATGGTTGCAGTTGCGGGCCTAGGCTCAGAGTGACATACCTTCTCACCGAGGGCTTGCCTAACTCAGCCTCCTCCCTAAGGCATTTCCGCCTATCCACAAACTGCCGTTTAAAATTTATGATCGCAGTCTTGCCCAAAGGCTTTGGGGTCAAAAACAAATCTGGGCACCCTAGACATTTTGTTTCTTCCTTTATATATTTAAGCCAAGGGATATGCTGGGCCTCTCTAGCGCCATACAATCCGAAATTATAAGTTGATTTAGATTCGGGGGGGGTTGAGTCCAGATTCTAAGCCATCATAGCAGGGGGGAAACTGCAATCTGGTCTGCAATATACCCCATCCCCAGTTCTTCATGCAGGCAGTAAACAGGAGTGGCTACAGGGACCCCAAGGAGTTTGCGCATAAAATTATTCTCTGCCACTTGTATTTCCTTTACATCTTTATAGCCCCAGATATCACATCCATACATGGCCATAGGAATACATTTTGCGGTATAAACTTTCAAGAGTGCGGGCAGGGGTTTTGACCCTAGTCTTTTTGCAAAATCCATAGTGGCCCCCGATGCTCTTCCCAAAATGTTCTTTTTAAGTGTTCGTTGTGCTCCCCATGTACCTTGGTCATCAAAGAGTACCCCTAAGTATGGGAAAGTGGATACTTTGGTTAATTCGTCCCCATTACAGTAAAATTTAGCCTTGGCCGCCTTTCGCGGACCAATCGTCATTGCATGAGATTTCTTAAAATTCGTTACCAAATCTAGTGAATTCATAAAATCTATAAAACAATTTAAAAGTTGTTGCAGGCCCCTTGCAGTTCTAGACAATAAGACCGCATCATCGGCATACAACAATGCGGGAATCAATTTGGCACCGGCCCTTGGCGTATCCGTGGAATGGGTGCGTAGTCCCACTGGAGGCTCCTTCTTTGCCAAAGAGTAGCAAGCTTTAATGCACAAAACGACCCACCTAGAGATGGTCCGTTTGTGCACGGCCCGACCTTTTTTGGCGCCCACGTAGCCAACAAAGAGCAGGTCATCCACCCAGAATTGCTTGGTGCGATATTAGCGATGGATTACATTCTTTCTGTGTCGGCCGCTCTGTGTGAACCTCATTTTTTCTACTGTGTAGCCTTACTTTCAGGCTGCGCGGCGTGGCTCCTCTATCTGCCATATTCATTTTGAATATATTACATTGTTTTGGCCCGCTCCCTGCAATCTAGTAGGTCCTGCACTAATTAGGGGTATGACTACCCCCATGCAGGCCTTCCGGTTTGAACTTTATTTAAACACTTGAGAATCGGGCATTTTCTTTCTTTTTTCTCCTTTCTTTGTATAGGCTACGGGTTGGTTGGCTATACCATTCGTGTGCCCTTTACATATTTTGATACATTGGTGCGACCTAAATAGAATGTTCTTAATAAGCCACCGTAACAATTTATGTTGGCCAATTGATATAATGTTATCGTTATCCAGCCATCTCATAGGTCACTGTAAGGCCAAGTGGGATCTGTTTGACTCGTGCACACTTTACATATTTTGATACATTGGTGCGACCCAAATAGAATGTTCTAAATAAGCCACCTTAATAATTTATGCTGGCCAATTGATATAATGTTATTGTTATCCAGCCATCTCATAGGTCACTTAGGGCCAAGTGGGATTGGTTTGACTTATACTCTCCTTCCCCTCTTTTTTTCCCCTTTTTTTACATCCACAGCTTCTATGAGCACACTGATTTCGTTTCCATTAACAGCATCATCGGTGGACTTCCTGTACTTCTGATTTGGTACAGTATGAATTTTGTAGATCCAATTGTTACATCTGATGGAGCCCGGCATGTGCCTTAATTTGCCTTACCTACTTCTTTTTTGTCTTTATTCTTTATTAGATCCCTACAGATATAATTTTTAAAATCTTGATATTTCAAGCTTCGTGGACCAGTATTAATTACCTCCTATGGGGCACCAATATTTTATGTAGGTAGGTCCACTTACCGTTGATTCTACTTCTCTCTCTCGTTTCCCTTACAGTGTATGATGGGTTTATAAATAATTTTTTCTTATTCTCCCTTTCCTTACCCCTAATGAAGTTCAGTGTATCGGGACCGACATCTTGAAGGTTGCATGTTTGAGGCACCTTTCTATTGAAACAATTAATTCTGTCAATACAGGTTATTATTAATATTTTCCTCTATCTCAATAGTTGTTGGGTTTACTTTGAGGTACATCTATTGCACTTGGTTCTCATTTTTTCATTGTATTCATTTTTCTGTTTCACTCCTCGGTGATATGTTCTTTCTTACCGATCTTCTTTTGGTTTCTTTTGGGTCTTTATCAACTTAGATGACTATGTACTTGAGCCACTAGAGTGACTCCTTTTCTTGTCTAGGTTAAGCACCTTAATAGTTTTTTACACCCAAGTATATTTTATTACAGATTTTTTATTGATATCCAGTGGACGCTCTAACATCTGCTTTGTCCTGATGATGACCCTCTAATTAACTCTGGGTCGAAACGCGGTCGACGCTAATATGTGGCCTGGAATGAAGAGGACACAATGCTTGTTATGTGTTTCTGTTTTGTTTTGAACCATGTTGGTGTATTTCCCTCAGCCACGTTCTGTTTGTTTACACATGTTATTGTCTTTAACTGTTATATTGTTTGTGTAACTTTGTGAGCGCCATTACTGTTTTATACAAAAAAACTTCTAAAAATAAATTTTATAAATTTGAAGTGATTCTATGTACATGGTTTTGGGTGATTCATTATATGTTTAGCACTCGTTTTTTTGCATTTTTCCTTTCCCTTTTCTTTTCTTGCTTAAAATTGTAATAAGGATCCATTTCTTTCTTTTTTGTTTCCCAAATTCCTTCTCGCTTTTTATGTAGTACTTAAACCATTGTTTGGATTCCAGTATCAAACAAAATGAAAGCGCACGTTTTGGATCCAGACGGTGGAGCCTCTCTTCCTCCTTAGAAGGATGCGGAGGCGGAAAGAAGGTGGGCAAAGTGATGGTTTGACCAATGTGGAAAGAAGTAACAACCTTGGGAAGAAAGGAAGGTCTGGTTCTGAGGACGACATTGTCCGGATGAACAGCCAGAAAAGGAGGCTTTGAAGAAAGAGCTTGTAGCTCACTCACCCTGCGAGCAGAGGTGATGGCAACCAGAAAAGCAGTCTTTAACGTAAGAAGTCTGAGAGGACAGTTATGAAGCGGCTCAAAGGGAGCGCACATTAGGTAAGTAAGCACCAAGTTCAAGTCCCACTGAGGCATCACGAAGGGAACAGGAGGAAAAAGATGAGTAATGCCCTTAAGGAAGCGATTTACAACAGGGGACTTGAAAATAGAAGGCTAATCAGGAAGCCTAAGAAAGGCTGAAATGGCCGAGAGGTAGCCCTTCAGAGTGCCCAGAACAGAGCCCTGCCGGGCCAAAGACAGGAGGAACAAGAGAACATCAGAAAGAGGGGCAGAAAGGGGATCCACAGCCTTTGCTGCGCACCATGCCACAAATTTGTTCCATCTGCAGGCGTATACCGTCTTAGTGGAGGGACGCCTGGCTGCCAAGATAACATCACAGACTTCGGGAGGAAGGTTGAAGGCTGTCAACTGTCACCGCTCAATCTCCATGCAAGGAGGTGGAGGCTGGACAGGTTCAGGTGGAGGACCGTCCCCTGCTGCTGCGACAGAAGATCCTCCCGAAGAGGCAGTCTGATCGGAGGATCGATGGCCATGTGTAACAGCTCAGGATACCAGACTCTTCGTGCCCAATCCAGAGCTACAAGAATGACTTGGGCCCGGTCGCGCTTGATCTTCTTCAGCACTCTGGGCAGAAGTGGTGTAGGCAGAAAGGCATATAGAAGATCGCAACTCCACTTGCGACGAAAGGCGTCGCCTAGCAAGTGCCGCCTTGGAAATTCCAACGTGCAGAATTGATGACATTGCGCGTTCTCTTCGGTGGCGAATAGATCTAACCAAGCCTCTCCCCACTGCTGAAAGATACCTTGCGCCACCTCTGAGTGAAGACGCCATTCGTGATCCATCATGCACCTGCGGCTGAGTTTGTCCGCCCTGGAGTTCAGTGAACCTGCCAGGTGTTGAACCACCAGGGATATGCCCTGATGTTCCAGCCATGTCCAGAGACGGAGAGCCTCTTGACATAGGGTCCACGACCCCACACCGCCCTGTTTGTTGCAGTACCACATGGCGGTGGTGTTGTCCGTGAACACCTGCACCACTCTTCCCCGGACAGAGGGAAGGAATGCTTTTAGTGCAAGACGGATCACCCGCAGCTCCAGAAGGTTGATGTAGAGCCCAGACTCCGCAGCAGACCAGAGGCCTCTGATCTCTGCCTCCCCCATGTGGCCGCCCCACCCTAGAAGTGATGCATCCATCACCAACGTGTACTCCGGTTGGGGAAGGGAGAAGGATCTGCCGTTGACCCAATCCTGGTCCGTTAGCCACCACTGCAATTGTCGTTCATTGCCCTCCGAGATCTGAACGCAATCGGATGGATTCCCCTGATGCTGTACCCACTGGAACTTCAGGTCCCACTGCAGAGCCCGCATACGCCACCTGGCATGATCCACCAGCAGGAAGCAGGAGGCCATGAGGCCCAGCAGCCTCAGGGTCATCCTGACCGAAACCCGGGATAGAGGCTGAAAGATCGGAATCATAGCCCGAATATCCCGGACTCGCTGCTCTGGAGGATAAGCCCGAAACTGCGTCCTGTCCAGAACCGCTCCGATGAAAAGGAGCTTCTGAGAGGGAGTCAGGTGTGACTTCGGCATGTTGATAGTGAACCCCAGCGAATGCAGGAGGTCCGCCGTAGTCTGGAGGTGGGAGACGACTGCCTGGGGCGAGCCCGCCTTCAACAGCCAGTCGTCGAGATAGGGGAAGACTGGAACCCCTGATCTGCGCAGATGAGCTGCGACCACCGCCATCACCTTTGTGAACACCTGAGGGGTGCTGGTAAGGCCGAAAGGGAGCACGGTAAACTGAAAGTGCTTGTGGCCTACCGTGAACCGCAGGTTACGCCGGTGGGCCGGCAGGACTGGGATGTGAAAATAAGCGTCCTGCAAGTCCAAGGCTACCATCCAGTCTCCAGGGTCGAGGGCAGACAGGACCTGAGCTAGCGTCAACATTTTGAACTGTTCCTGAGATCCAAGATAGGACGCAGGCCTTTGTCCTTCTTGGGCACCAGAAAGTAGTAGGAATAGCAACCACAACCTACTTCTGGGGCAGGAACTCGCTCGACGGACCCCTTGGCCAAGAGTGCTGAAACTTCCTGTTGGAGAAGGGCCAGATGATCCTCCGGCATGCAATGGTACTGAGGTGGCATGGATGGAGGGGTAGTCTCGAAGGGGAGGGAGTAGCCCCTTCAGACTATCTGCAAAACTCACCTGTCCGACGTGATGGAGCGCCAGTGGGGGAGGTGATGGCCAATCCTGCCGCCCACTGGCAATTGGTGGCCCTGAAAGGTCGGACTAGGAGGGTTTGGAGGCTGCTGCAGAGGGGGCGGTGGTAAACTGGCCCACTCACTGGCCCCTAGACCCACGGCGGTGGGTCCCACGTCCCCGGCCGTGCAGGGGCTGAACAGCTTGCGCCCGCCTGTGGCTCTGGGCGGAACACGGAGGGGCACCCCTTCTGTATCCACGAAAGGGGCGAAAAGCAGACTGTGCAGGGCAGTGATGGAGAGGCCCAAGGACTTGGCTGTAGCCTGAGATTCCTTAAAGCGCTCTAGTGCGTTGGCTGCCTTGTCCCCGAACAGGCGCTTGCCATCAAAGGGCATGTCCAGTCCACAGCGAATGGTAAACTTGGCTGCGTCGCCCCCCTCGGCAACTGCATGGGAGAGTACGGCCCGGGCCTCCTCCGGGCACTGGGGCAGCACCTGCGCCACCGTATCCCACACAGAGTGGGTGTAACGGCCCAACAGACATGCAGTGTGTTTACCGACCGCAGTCCCAAGCTGGAGGAAGAAAACATCTTCTTCCCAAGATGGTCCAGCTTTTTGGATTCCCTATCAGGTGGAGCGGTAGGGAAGGCGCCCTTGGACGTCGAGGCTTGGACTACCAAGCTCTCAGGGGAGGGATGATGGGAGAGGAAAGAGGGGTCGTCCGGAGCCGGACGGTGGTGTCGGGCGATCATCCTATCCACAGGAGCCCCTGTGTTGGGCCTGGACCAGGTGCCCAAAAGTATGTCAGTGAGGGCTTCATTAAACAGCAGCAGGGGCTCCGAAGAGCTCGCTGCCGGTTGGGGCACCTCCGTCAGGAAGTTAGTCCTGACCGCCACCGTAGGTAGCTCGAGGTTGAGAGCCTCGGCCGCCCTACGCAACACCACTGCGTAAGAAGCTCCCTCCTCCGTAGCCACGGTAGGAGGCGACAACATGCCTAGGTCTGTAAAAGTATCCAGACCACTGGCATCCCCCAACTCCTCTCGCCAGTCGGGATCATACTCCAACTGGTCAGTTAAAGGGCCTCCAGACCCCTCCCAGTCCTCTTCACCCTCCTCTGGTTGCCAATCTGGCCGAAAAGAACCAGGGTGGAACAGGGGCACAAAGGTATCCGTTGGCGCCGGATCCGGCGTCGGTCGACGTCGGTCCGGCTCCATGTCCACGTCGGGGTGGAGGCCGGGGTCGACGCCGGCTGGGGACACAACCGGCATCGGCTGTGGACGTGGTGCCGGGGGAATCAGTGCTGGGGGAGGTGTTACAAGGTCGACCGGCGCTGATCTGGATCCAGGCCTGGATCCAAGGGGACCCCGTGGTGCCGGGGCCGAAGCCACCGGCGTCGAAGGTCCAGGGCCCCCAGCTGCGTCCGCGGGGCCCGATGGCGTTCCAGCAGAGTCGGGCTGCCCAAAGATGTCATGCATCTCTTCATAGAAACTCCAAAGCTGGGCAGGGGTCGCTCCGGGTCCCGGGAAGGGAGGGAAACTCAGAGTCGACCCAGCGGGCTCCACATGCGGAGCCGCGGGAGGGGCACTGCCCGCATCCCTCGTCGCAGCGGCCGATGGACGGGGAGAAGTCGAAGAGCGACGATGCTTCTTCAACTTCTTCTTGTGCTTCGACTTACCTGAGGAGTGCGAAGACTTGGAAGAGGACTGGTGGTGGTGGCTCCGCGACAGGTCCCTCGACCTCCCACGCGACTGGGACCTCGAACGGCACGGAGCGGACTGCCGGGCCTCGAGAAGCTTTTGGGACCGCTCCCGCAAAGACTTCGGATTCATGGTCCGGCAGTCGGAACACGACTTGGAGTCGTGGTCGGGTTCCAGACAAAACAGGCACACGCTGTGCGGATCCGTCACCGACATCAACCGTTGGCAGGAACCGCAAGCCTTGAAACCGGGCATCCCTACGTGCACCAGGAGTCGAGGACCCAAAACAGTGTCGACAAAAGTCGCTCTATCTGGATCTGCGCTGGCTGGCGCGGAAAAAGAAAGAACTGACGTCAGCGCGCGAGGGCGGCGTCTAAGTAGCTACCGCAACGTCATCCCGGCAACCACGACGCCAACGACGAACGCGGAGCTGACCGACACCACCTTTCGACGCGCAGGGGTACTGCTGACGAAAAATTCTCCGGATCCAGTCTGATGCCTGGGGGTAATTCTAAGGTAAGGAATCTATAACTAATTGTCTCTTTCAGATAATGGACTACTGTCTTTGTCATGGGTTTAGCTTGTGTAGCAGTGGTATCAGCATACAGTGTTTTGTGGATCAGTGGTTGTCACCAGATCTTTTTGTCTGCTCCACTGGAGTGAAAGCATACTGGCATATTCCTGTAAAGTTCCATGTCTATGCACCAACTCAGGAATTACTGCTAACATCCCAGGGCATGTTATGCATGTAGCCTCTGTGTTGTATGATTGTGTATATGAGTGAACCTGAGTAATGGAGGTCTGTGGATTTCATCTTAGAAATGGGTAGCCAGTCTATGTGCATAAGATGGAGGTGAGGTTGTTTTCCCAGACAGTGGACGTGTACTGCTGACATTCATGAAGCAGGAGTGAGTGGAACCAGACAGTGAAGTAGGGAAAGAAGTGACAGGGATCTTCAGAAAGTTGATTAGATCCTTTGTTGAAAGGGGCTGCTGATTAGTCTTCTTGAGCACTGCCAATTTGTAGATGGTGGGGGTGAAGTGTGGGATTGCAGTGTCTGTTGTCCAGGTAAGATAATACTTTCATCCCTTGCTTGATTACTGTTCAGAGCTCTTAAGACTGCTGTGCAACTAGAGCTGCTGTCTGCCCAATAGCCAACTTCCTGTAGGTGAGGGAACATCACCTGGAATCTGACCTGGAAGCACCAGGAAGCTAACCTGCCTGTGAGAGGGAAGGAGTGGACCAACCCTGCAGGAGGTGTGATCATCTAAGGCTAGCCAGAAGCATCTGACCCCGAAGCTGTGGGTTCCTCCACCCAACGAAATCAGGAGGGCAATCTGTGTGATTCCAGATCGGAACAAATTCTCTCCCGCCAAGTAGCCTGCATCACATCACTGCCCTGAAGTTCTGCCTGAGTGGACTTTGTCACTGTGAACCTGAAGTTGTGCCCAAGTGGCCTGCACCTCGTCAGTGTCCTGAAGTCATGCCTAAGTAGACTGGACCTCTGTGATGCTGAAGTGTGGTTCGAGTGACTTACATGGCAGCACTCACCTCAAATTGCTCCTGAGAGGACTGTGCTGCTATGATACTGAGGCTGTAGCTAACCATACTGTAGCACTGCAAAGCCTAGATTGGTCCCGAGTGGACCAAATCAATGTGATGACTAACTGAATCTGAGTGGACTGTCCTGCTAACCAAGCACCGTAATCTGAGCCAGGGTCGTGCCACCTGCAGACGAGTGCCTCAAGGCAGACCTGTGACCTCTGACCCTGGGATCACCATTCAACTGACCCAAAGGCCAGAAGTTGTCATGCAGCCAGGCAGAGACTTGCAACAACGCTGGAGCCTGCACAGACCCCGGGTGGTGGCCTTCACTGCTGCTCCCGGTGAACTTTACAAAAGTGCCAGAGCACGGCCAGCTTGTACATCTCCTCCAGGATATTGAAGGGAGAGGCAAATGTGTTCTGCTTTTCCCTGACTTGGATGGTACTTCACCAAAGTTCCGCAATGGTGTGAGAAACCAACTTTTGGGACTTTAAGGGTAAAACAAGCGCAAAAAAATTCTGGAGTGGAGGGTAACACTGCACCTGTGCCTGATAGAGAAGAGACTGAGGGGAAGAGAGAAAAGGGTAGAATTAATGATCCCCTGGTACTGTGGCCTAATACCACTCAAATGACTGTATGTGCATGCTGTAGCGTGTAGCATTACATTTTCTTTGTGTATTACAGTACTTTCTTTTTAACAAAGACAAAAACTGGGTTGGACATTCAACTTATTGTGCTTCTGGGTGATTGTTGAATCCAGATCTTTAAGCATCCCCACACTATCTCCCTGAGAAGCCTGTGACTACTTGCCATCCCTACCACTGAGAGTCAAGTGCTGAATGATGGAGCCCCGGACATCAGAGGTAAATGTCCCAAGCCCCCACGGTTGAGGCCCAGTAGCACTCCTGCCCTTGGCCATCCAATATATATATATTGGTCGCCAGTAGTTGGTTTTAGTTATTACCTAGTTTCCATAGGAAAAGCTTTTTTTGACTTGCCTATATCTTTGGCGTCGTTTGATGAATCTTCACGAAATCTTCCCCAAATTGTGCCCCGGCGATTCTCATGAAGCATAAAAAGTTTCAAGGTGATCCTTCCAGTGGACATCTAGAAAAGAGGGGGGGGGGTCAAAAAACGTGCGTTTCCCATGTTAACTTCTATAGGAATTTTAGACAGGAATACAGCCCATACTGCTGACAGAATTACACCAAATTTAGTAGAAAGGTGGCTGTGGTCCAGAAAGCAACCTTTTTGTAAATTGGCATAAATGCATTCAGTAGTGTTCGAAATATTAAGGAAAATCCAAATTTGTATATATAGGGACACGGATACTCCGAGGATCTGACAGTCCCCAACCCAAATTGGCTGCCAACACTTCAAACCAGGAAGTGTTGGCACCCATCTTGGGACTCGGCTTGTGCCGAGTACCACAAAAAACGTTAAAACAAAAAAGAGAAGGGGGCAAGGTAGGAATACCCTGACCCCCTAGGTCTCTTGGGGTGGTCCCAGAGGGAACATGCCAGAAAAAAAAAAAAAAAAATTGGCTACACTTCTTTTTTAATAGACCCCTGGGTGGGCCAGGTCCTAGGGGCAATGAAAGAAGGAGGGCTCATGGGTCCCCCTCCTGGGGATTATAAATGCCCCGGTCCCCGACCTCCCTGGGGCAGCCCTACTAAATGAAAGGAAGGAGACCACGCGGCCCCCCTCCTCTAATACTTTTTTTTAAAAGGCTGGCTTCTTGGGAAGCTGCTGGAGGCCCGCCCCCTTTCTCAATCACTCTGCAAAGGGGCCTCCTGGCATACAACTTGTTGGGGGATGAAGTCCCTTTGGCTGGGGAGGGTCCTTGGGGGCCAACAACCCCTCCTGTTACCGCCAGTAAGTCCCACACAGCGGGATTGCTGAGAGGTGATCCAAGGCCACGCCGCCTTTCTCCACCACTATGCAAACATGCCTTCTGGTGCACTACTGTTTGGGGGGTGAAGTCCCCTTAGATGCTGAGGGTCTTTGGGAGCCAACAACCCCTCCTGTGAGTCCCACACAGTAGGATTGCTGGGAGCGTTGTTTGATGAATCTTCATGAAATTTTCCCAAAATGGTGCCCTGGTGATTCTCATGAACCATGAAAAGTTTCAAGGTGATTCTTCCAGTGGGCATCGAGAAAAGAGGGTGGGGTCAAAAAACGTGCGTTTCCCATGTTAACTCCTATAGGAATTTTTGACAGGAATATAGCCCATACTGCTGAACGGAATTACACCAAATTTAGTAGAAAGGTGGCTGTGGTCCACAAAGCAACCTTTTTGTAAATTGGCATAAATGCATTCAGTAGTTTTGGAAATATTAAGGAAAATCCAAATTTGTATATATAGGGACGCGGATACTCCGAGGATACGACAGTCCCCAACCCAAATCTGATTGGCTGCCAACACTTCAAACCAGGAAGTGTTGGCAGCCATCTTGGGACTCGGCTTGTGCCGAGTACCACAAAAAACGTTAAAACAAAAAAGAGAAGGGGGCAGGGTAAGAATACCCTGACCCCCTAGGTCTCTTAAGGTGGTCCCAGAGAGAACACGCAAGGAAAAAAAAAATGTAATAAAAAAAATTGGCTGCACTTCTTTTCTAATAGACCCCTGAGTGGGCCAGGTCCTGGGGGGCAATAAAAGAAGGAGGGCTCGGGTCCCCCTCCTGGGGATTATAAATGCCCCGATCCCCGACCTCCCTGGGGCAGCCCTACTAAATGAAAGGAAGGGGACAACGCGGCCCCCCTCCTGGAGCCATAGATGGCCCTTGCGACAGCCACCCCCCTCCCAGGGCATGCTCCTGCTATGTCCTGGGGTGCCCACCCCCAGGACATAGCTGTTTGCTGTGGCTTGGTGGGAGCTTTAACCGCTGTCGGCAAGCAACAGCAAACACTCCACTTCCAGGAAGCAAGAACTGTTAAAATGCTCTCGCTTGTTGAAAGCGGAGCATTCGTCTGTTTCTCTGCCCGCTGTCAAGCGAGCAGGGAAACAGACGATTTGCTTTCAGACACAGGGAGCTGCATGTTTGGCTGCTCCCTGTGTCCAAGAGCAGGAGGAAGGGAGCCGGAAGGCCATGGGGGCCTTGAAGCTCCCCCCGTGGTCCCAGCGCAAACTGGGTGCCCTGGGGGCACCCAGGACTAATGGCCAGGCCCTGGGGGATAAGGTTCCCAGAGCCAAAATCAGAAGAGGGGACACGCTGCCCCCCTCCTCTAATACTTTTTTTTAAAAGGCTGGCTTCGGGGGAAGCTGCTGGAGGCCCGCCCCCTTTCTCAATCACTCTGCAAAGTGTCCTCCTGGCACACAACTTGTTGGGGGATGAAGTCCCCTTGGCTGGTGAGGGTCCTTGGGGGCCAACAACCCCTCCTGTTACCGCCAATAAGTCCCACACAGCGGGATTGCTGAGAGGTGATCCAAGGCCACGCCCCCTTTCTCCACCACTATGCAAACATGCCTTCTGGTGCACTACTGTTTGGGGGGTGAAGTCCCCTTAGATGCTGAGGGTCCTTGGGAGCCAACAATCCCTCCTGTGAGTCCCACACAGTAGGATTTCTGGAAGCTTGTAGAAGGCCCGCCCACTTTCTCCACCACTCTGAAAACATGCCTCCTGGCCCCTTACTGGTTGGGGGATGAAGTCCCCTTAGATGAAGAGGGTCCTTGGGGGCCAACAACCCCTCCTGTCACCTTCAGTAAGTAGCACACAGCGGGATTGCTGAGAGCTCTTGGGAGGACCCCTTTTTCTCCACCACTCTGCAAAGGCCCCTTCTGGCACACTACTGGTTGGGGGATGAAGTTGCCTTGGCAGCTGAGGGTCCTTGGGGGCCAACAACCCTGCCTGTTATCTCCAGTTTGTCCCACACAGTGGGATTGCTGAGAAATTGATGGAGCCCTCCCTTTCTCCACCACTCTGCAAAAGCGCCTCCTGGTGCACTACTTGTTGGGGGATGAAGTCTCTTTGGATGCTGAGGGTCCTTGGAGGCCAAGAAGCCCTCCTGTTACCAGCAGTAAGTCCCACACAGCCGGATTGCTGAGAGCTGGTCGGAGGCTCCGTCCCCTTTCTGCACCACTCTTCAAACGCATCCAGTGGTTAAAAAATCATAGAAATTCACTTAAAAACAAAGGTTACAGGGATGTTATAGATAGGAAATAGATTTTACAAAAACGTAGAACTTCACTGAAAAAAATCAAGTTATAGGGAGATTATAGTTAGGAAATAGATTTTAAAAAACAGAAATTCACTGAAAAAATGAAAGGCTACAGGGACGTTATAGTTAGGCTCAGATTTTACTCACAAAACCATTGAAATTCAGCATTTATAGTTTCCTGAGCTAACTATAACTTATGCCCCCCGCAATGCACTGCTTATGACCTCACATATTGCATCACTTAAGACATGCTCAGTGACATCACTGATGACATCATGCACAGAACCACTCACACCCCCACACAACCTCTTGTATGCCTACTCACACCCACACAACCACTCACATACCCATTCACAGACCCATGCCGGTACTCACACACCCACTCACTCCTCCATAGAGTCAATCACATACCCACTCACTCACTCATATAGCCACTCGCACAATCATTTACTCACCCATACATACACTCATACAACCAGTTACTCACCCACACAGCCACACACTCACCCATACAGCTACTCACACACAGACATATTAACCTGTACAGCCACTCACACACCCACTCACACACCCAAATAGCCTCTCAACACAGCCACTCACTCACCCATAGAAGCACTCACACACTCACTCACACACCCACACAACCACTTACATACCCATTCACACATCCATACAACCAGTCTCGTATCTGCTCACTCACCCATACAGTCATTAACACAGACACTCACTCTCCAATACAACCATTCACACACCAACTCACTTAACCAAACACTCACTCATACAGCCACTCACTCACCCATTCAGCCACTTAGACACCCAGTGACTCACTCATACAGCCATTTAGACACCCACTCACTCACCCATACAGTCACTTACACAGCCACTCACCCATACAGCCACTGACAGACACTCTCACTTACCAACATACTCACTCACACACCCACTCACTCACCCACACAGCTACTCACATACCTACTTATACACCCATACACCCACTCACACACATACATGGCTGTACTTTTTGCTTTAATGTTGTAAATCTCCACCACTGGTTCTATTTAAGGAGTACCCATGGGCCCGTTTGCACAGTTTGGCTGCAGCGCCAGCTTCTTGTTGAAGTTTTAGTGAGAATCTCTTGATGTGCGTGGACCGAGTCATTTTGTGATTCAAACAGACCCCCAAATACACAAACTCCTGCACTCTTTTTAGAGTGACATGATATTTGCTCTAACAAATTTATAAGGATTAAAAGCCATAAATTTTGTTTTATTAATATTTAGTTCAAGCCCACGATTGCTGTAGAAAATTAAAGCAATCAAATAGTCCCTGTAGACCACACGGGATTTTAAGAAATTAAAAGAGTGTCTTCTGTGAAAAGTAGCCTCGCAATTTTTGGGGGGCCAAGTTTGGGTGCATCATTTCCAGGAAAGTCAAGTGCATGCACTAAATCAATAATATAAAGAATAAACAGTGTCGGGGCCAAAACACAACCATGCCGGGCACCACTTTCAATCTTAAAAGGGTCTGTGAGCTCCCCACAGTTGCCATATCTGACTCTAGCAGTACTGAATGCATGCAGCCTAATAAGGACAGCCAAAATATTACAGGGAACACCCATCTTTTCCAGAACTTTGCACAACTTAGCCCTAGGAATGGAATCAAAAGCTGTCTTCAAGTCAACGAAGACCACATACAGGTGGCCCTTGTCTAGGGGCACTGTTTTCCAATATAGGGTCGCAGAAACAGAGGATTTGATCCATTGCACTGACCCTAGTCCTGAACCCCACCTGGAGCTCTGAGAAAACAGAGTTGTCCTTGGCCCAATAGAGCAGTTGATCCAGAATGAGACAACAGAGGAGTTTCTGGGACGTGTTGATTAGGCTGATGGGCCTGTAGTTCCCTGGGTCTTCTTTGGTCCCTTTTTTGTGAATCTGGACAATCTCTGCGGTCAACCAAGAGCTAGGGATCGGGCCACCTGCAAGAATAGAATAGAACAGCAGCTAAAAATATGTGGCCCAGATCAGAGGTTTTAATCTGAAGAGGTCCCCAGAAAGGGAGTCGGGCCAGGTGATTTATGTACCGGAAGTGTCATAAGCGCCGCAATTACATCTTTGAGCTGGAAAGATAGAGGGGGATCTTAATCTAAAGGGAGACATAAAACATTACTCAATTGTTTATTCTCCGAGTCGGACCTGTCTGCATACATTTTTTAGAAATGATGGACCCAGGTCTGAGGCTGTAAATTATAATCGACACTGGTGGTAGCATTCTGCCTTCCATGAGCCACGATTACCCAGAGAGATTTAACATACCCTGCCCTAGCAGCTACTAATAAGTATATATGAGTCCCAAATGCCACAATAGTACTGCCAACACTTCAAACAGGTGCCTCGTACATGATAGTGGCCTCATGTTGTATTTGTCTCACCATAGTTCCAAAAGGAAAACAGAACACTCTGCGGATACCATATCATTAATTTTATTTATCAAACAGCAGACGCGTTTCAGCAGAGATTTGCCTTTTTTATTGGTGATATTGGCATAGCATCACGTAATGAATTTAAATATGTTTAAAAACACTCCCATTGGGTAATACACCATTGATAACAAAAACAGACTGTTGTTTCTCCGTAGAATGCTTTAGCCAAAATGGCACTATTACAGAGTGTGTCTTTTTAGTAAGTGTTAGTTTTGGTGCAGGTGTGCTAGTTGTCACTTCAGTAGCTTTTTCCCTTCTTGATGGATATACACTGCACAGCATATTAAATTCCAGATACGTTGGCTACAATACACCCCAAGGTGGTGAACTTACTTGGGAAATTAATGAAAGTAGCGCCCTCGTTGCCGCATTTTGCCGTGCTATATGGACAAACCAAAGGCGAAGTCTTAGTAGAACTCTTCTTTCCATTTTGTAATGTCCCTTGTCGGCAGGCATTCCATTGCTATGCGGTTTGCGGCGGTTGTGGCAGTTCTCATTAAACACGAGTCCCAAATGCCACAATATGACTGCCAAAGACTTCAAACGTATTTAAATTTATTACATGATGCTATGACACTATCAGCATTGAGAAAGGCAAATCTCTGCCAAAACATATCCGCTGTTTGATAAATAAAATGAATAATATGGTACCCGCAGAGCGCTCCATTTTCCTTTTGGAACATTGGTGATATATATATATATATATATATATAGACATACATATATATATATATAATATTTTCACTAAAAAACAAAGGTTGCAGGGACGTTATAGTTAGGATTAGATTTTACTCGTACAAGACCAGTGAAATTAGGCAGTTATAGTGACCTGAGCTAACTATAATTAATGCCCCTGCAATGCACTGCTTATGACCTCACATATTACATCACTCATGACATGGTCAGTGACATCACTGATGAAACCATCCAGTGAGTGTAAGTATTTTGTAAGAGTTTATGATTGTTAAACATATATCCTAATGTACTATAAAACTTAAAGTAGTATTCTAGGTGCACTACTAATGAGTGATACTACTTTTAATATAGATCATGTGAGTGGCTGTGTGACTATATGTATCCTTATGCATATGGGTGTGTTAGCGGCTATATAAGTGGTTGTGTAAGTAGCTGTGTGGGTGAGTGAGATGCTGTGTGAGTGGCTGTATTGGTGAGTGAGTAGGTGTGCCAGTGGATGTATGGGTCGGTGCGTGACGGTGTAAGTGGCTCTATCAGTGTGTGAGTGGGTGTGTAGTGACTATATGGGTGAGTGAGTGGATGTCTGAATGGCTGTATGAGTAAGTGACTGGGTGTGTAAGTGGCTGTATGGGTGAGTGAGTGGCTGTTTGAGTAGGTGTTTCATTTATTGACTCCGCGTGTGAGTGACTGTATTGGACAGTGAGTGTCTGTATGAATGGCTGTATGGGTGAGTACAGGCATGTCTGAGTGTGCTTGTATGGATGTGTGAATTGGTATGTAAGTGGTTGTGTGAGTGAGTGTATGAGTGCTTCTATGGGTGAGTGAGTTGCTGTGTTGAGAGGCTGAGTAGGTGAGTGAGTGGGTGGGTATATGACTGTAGTAAATAAGTGGGTGTGTGAGTAGATCTATAGGTGAGCGTGTGGTTATGTAGCTGGCTGTATGGGTGAGTAACTGGTTGTATGAGTGGCTGTATGGGTGAGTGAATAGTTGTGTGAGTGGTTGTACCACGAGCCGTGTTTGCAGAATAGTGGAGAAAGGAGGCGTGTCCTTCGCACACCTCTTATCAATCCAGCTGTGTGGGACTTACTGGATGTAACAGGAGGGGTAGTTGCCCCCCAAGGATGTCCTTGAGGCCCACCTACCCCTCCTGTTACCTCCAGTAAGTCCCACACAACGTGACTGCTGAGACATCATAGGAGGCCATGCCCCCTTTTTCCACCACACTGCAAACATACCTCGTGGCGCACTACTGGTAGGGGGATGAAGTCCCCTTGTCTACTGAGGGTACTTGGGGGCCAACTGCACCCCCGGTTACCTCCAATAAGCCCCACACAGTGGGTTTGCTGAGAGGTTTTTGCTGACCACACCCCCTTTCTCGATCACTCTGCAAACGTGCCTCCTGGTGCACAACTAGTTGGGGGATGAAGACCCCTTCGTTCTTGAGGGTCCTTGGGGGCCAACTAGCCCTCCTGTTACCTCCAGTAAGACCCACACAGCTGGATTGCTGAGAGGTCGTCAGAGGCCACGCCCCCTTTCTCCACCACTCTGCAAACACGCCTCCTGGTGCAATGCTGCTTGGGGGATAAAGGCCCTCAGGAGGGAAGGGGACCTCATCCCCGACCAGCAGTGAGCCAAGAAGTACGTTTGCAGAGTGGTGGAGAAAGGGGGCATGGCCTCCAACCACCTCTCTGCAATCCCACTGTGTGGGGCTAACTGGAGGTAACAGGAGGCCTTCTTGGCCCCTAAGGACCCTCAGCAGCCAAGGGGACTTCATCCCCCAACCAGGAACATGCAGGAGGCGCGTTTGCAAAGTAGTGGAGAAAGGGGATGGGGCCTCAGCGATTTGCTGGCTTTTTTTTGTGCTATATTTTAGGAAGGGGGGCTGCGTGGTCCCCCTTCCCTAAACCATTTTGGGCCCCGGGGACCCCATCCCCCAGGGTCAGACTCTTTTTTTATTTTTTTTATTTGAAAAACGATAGGGGAGCCGTGCAGCCCCCCTCCCAGGCCGATTTTGGCCCGGGGACCCCATCCCCGTCTAGCCTTTCTTTGTTTTTTAATTAAAGGAAGGGGGGCTGTGTGCCCCCCCTTCCCTGGGCCATTTTCGGCCATATATATATATTTTTTTTATGGGAAGGGGACCGCTTGGCCCCCCTCCTGAGGCCTATTTCGGCCCTTGGGACCCCATCCCACGGGGCCCGGCCATTCAAAAAAAAAAAAGCAGGGGGGCTTGGCCCTCCTGCCGGGCCATTTTCGGCCCCGGGGACCCCATCCCATCCATCTCATTGGGGGCCGCGGGGGAAGCCTGAATTCCCCGCGGCATTGCTTTTTACACCCAGGAAGCTGCCAACATGCAGCTCCCTGGGTGTAAAAAGCAAAGTGTGCTTCGCTTTGAGCAAGCGAGAGCATAATGCTCTCGCTTGCTCAAAGCAGAACACACTGTTTGCTATGGGATGGCAGGAGCAGTCCCATAGCAAACTGCAATGTCCCGGGATGGGCACCCTGGAACTTTGCTGGAGTCAACCATGGAGGGAGGTGGTCTTTAGGGTCATGTAGGGCTCCAGGAGGGGGACGGTGCGGCCCCCCTCCCATCTTGTATATAGCCCCGGGAAGGTGGTGGTCCCCAGGCCGGGGGTCCGCAAAGGACCCCTTCATTAGTGTATTGTTGCCCCGGGGAGATGGCGGTCCCAAGGCATTAAGCCCTAGGAGGGGGCCCCATGCCCCCCTAATCATATGCTCCCGGGACCTGGCACACCCAGGGGTTATTTGCTCTTTTAAAAAAGAATTCCCGCGAATATCGCAAATTCGCGTCAAAACTTTTTTTTTAAATGCTTTTATTCCATTGCGGGGTACCAAGGGGACCCCAAGACCATAGATTGGGGGTCAGGGTATTCCTACCCTGCCTCCTTTTCTTTATTTTCATTTTTTTGTGGGGACTCGGCTTGAAGCTGAGTCGCAAGATGGCTGCCAACACTTCCTGGTTGAAGTGTTGGCAGCAAATCAGAGCAGTGCATTTCCCTGCATGAGCTCTCTTTGTTCGCAAAGACTTCGCGCCCAGAGATATCACTATAATTTTAAACTTACATTTTTCAAAAACTACTGAACGGATTTACACCAAATAAGCAAACTTCCTTGAACCAACATCTACCTCCCTGACGAATTTGGTGTAAGTCAGTTCAGCGGTTTGGGCTGTAGGTGTGGCTAAAGGTTCCTATGGGAATTAACATTACCAATGCACCATTATTTCGCGCCTCAGATTCTCGGTCTCAACTGCACGGATCAACCCCAAAATTTTTATGACAACCAGAACTACCTTGACACTTTTTGGGAAAATTTCATGAAGATTGGTCAAACGACGCCAAAGTTATAGCCAAGTCAAAAAATGCTTTTCCTATGGAAACTAGGTCCTAACTATAACTACCTACTAGCAAAAGCCAGTAGGCAATATATAAATGTGTGTGTGTGTGTGCGGGTTTGTGTTACTATCCTTGTGGAGACTTGGGTGTGATAACACACTCATGCTGTGGGGACTTGATTGCACTGTGGGGACCTGAACCCAGGTCCCCACAAGGCAATGTCTTTAAAATGATTTAAAAAAATGGCCCCAGGAACATCTGCGTCAATTTTTACAACTTTTTTAAAAATTGCCTTGTGGGGACCTGTGTTTCATCAAGTGTGTTTATATTTTTGCTCAGCTCTGCCCCTGTAGGCAGGAGGCGCTACTGCAGGCTTAGACACACGTTGCATTTCAACACACTTTGCTTACCAGAAACACACACTAGCAGCAGAAAGGACAGACATTTCAAAGGAAAAGCTGTTTAACCCCATTTATCCAAATATTTTTAATGCAAATTAATATTTTTTCTATTTATTAAAATTAAACTTTATATAGATGATTTATTTAGACTTTTTGAGGCAGATTTACAAGAAACTGATGCATCAGTTTCTCTGCGCCTCCATGTGAAACCCTTGCACCACCATGGAAGCGGCGTATTTACAATACGGCGCACCATGACGCAAGGATTGACAGATGCGTCAGAAATTCTGACACATCTGTTGGCGCAAAAGTCACGCATTGCTGGATTTGTGTCGCAAGCACGGCGCAACTCCAGTGATGCACGGGAAGGCCTATTCCCAATACAGTATCAAAGGAACAATGTCTCAACTGGAAAACATTAAAAAAGACAATTTTGAGGTAGTAGAAAAAATCACAAGGCAGGGAACAAAGGGAGACCACAACAAGATTGGTGAAAGGAACGAGGTTATTTTATATATAAGTAGTTATATCAGCACTACCATATAATTAAATAAAAAGTGACCATATCATACAGGTGTGCACTGGACGTGTAAGTGACAGTGGACGGCGCGGTGACACAAGGGTGAAAAACAGCGTGAACGGCGCAATAGGACAAATAATAACGTGGTAAAAAATGCAGAATATATACAAGGTCAGAATATGTCAAATGAGTGAATTAATTTGACCACAACAGCGCCAAAGTTCTGAGCTGGGTAGTCGACGGCGTTTCGACCTGATCAATTACAGGTCATCATCAGGACAGAAGGGTCACTTGATTTGGAAGTAGTGCTGTATGAGAAAAAAGGAAAGGGTAAGGGAAGGTGAGCGAGCGAGGGCCCCAAGATCAAGAAGGATGAAAAAAGCAGATAGGATAGTTACCAGAATGCTGGCCGTGTGGTGGCCAGGGGGGTCCAGAAGGGGGGAGCATAAGTTGGTCCAACCCGAGGAGACGATGTCTCCTCGGGTTGGACCAACTTATGCTCCCCCCTTCTGGAGACGATGTCTCCTCGGGTTGGACCAACTTATGCTCCCCCCTTTCCTTTTTTCTCATACAGCACTACTTCCAAATCAAGTGACCCTTCTGTCCTGATGATGACCTGTAATTGATCAGGTCGAAACGCCGTCGACTACCCAGCTCAGAACTTTGACGCTGTTGTGGTCAAATTAATTCACTCATTTGACATATTCTGACCTTGTATATATTCTGCATTTTTTACCACGTTATTATTTGTCCTATTGCGCCGTTCACGCTGTTTTTCACCCTTGTGTCACTGCGCCGTCCACTGTCACTTACACGTCCAGTGCACACCTGTATGGTATGGTCACTTTTTATTTAATTATATGGTAGTGCTGATATAACTACTTATATATAAAATAACCTCGTTCCTTTCACCAATCTTGTTGTGGTCTCCCTTTGTTCCCTCCCTTGTGATTTTTTCTACTACCTCAAAATTGTCTTTTTTAATGTTTTCCAGTTGAGACATTGTTCCTTTGATACAAACTTCACCCGGTCTCACCTGGATTAACGGGTTTATTCCTGTAATCTCTGCGTGTTCCAAATACAGTGCGTCACTCCTTACACCTGCTCCAAGCAGGCGTAGGGTTTTGATGCAGTGGCATCCTAGAAGCGGCGCAGTGAAATCTTGTAGATTTCACAGCGTCAGTTCTACAAGGCTTTCCTGCGTGGGAACGCCCACCCTGCATACATTATACCTGACGCAGGTATAATGTGGCGCAGGGCTTTACAAGGTGATGCATTTCCCTAGATGTGTCATGTTGTAAATGGGTCGCAACGTGGCGCATTATTTACGCCGTCTCTGCGTTACAAAAAGTGGCGCAACAGCGGGGCAAAAGTGTCGCAAGGGGCTTGTAAATCTGCCCCTTTGTGTCTGAAAGTTGTTATGGGTTTTATAAACATTGGTAAGAGCAATTTTGGTCAGTTTCCAATCCCAGAATATTTCACTAGTGCCTTTTGATTCAGAACTGCAATTAAAGAATGATAGTGCACTATGCTGCAATATGTCCTTTATTTTGCTTTGCCTTTGTCTTTATTTTGCTTTGCCTTTGTAATTTTAGGGTTTGGGGTGGGTAGTTGTAAAGGGTGGGTAGGAAAATATAAGGTTATGGGGTGGTAAGGGTATTTTTTAGGATTTAAGGGTGGGTAGTGGTAAAGGGTGATGGGGTAATTTGGGGGTTTAGGGGTGGGTAGTGGTAAAGGGTGTAAAGGGTAATTTTAGGGTTTAGAGGTGAGAGGTGGTAGAGGACAGTAAGAATAATTTCAACGTTATGGTGTGGGTACTGGTAAAGCCTCGGAAGGGTAGTTTTAGGGTTTAGGGACAAGTGGTGTGCAGAGTAATTTTCGCCTTTAGGGGTGTGTAGTGGTAAAGGATGGGCAGGGTAATATTTGTGTTATGGGGTGGTAAGGGTATTTTTAGGGTTTAAGGGTGGGTAGTAGTAAAGGGTGGTAGGGGTAATTTTAGGATTATGGGGAGGGTATTAGGGGTAGGTAGTGGTAGATAGTATTTAGAGTCATTTTAGGGTTTAGGGGCAGGTAGTAGCCTGCATATATACATATATATATATACACACACACACACACACATATATATGTATACACACATATATATGTATGTATATGTATATATATAAATGTGATTTACTTACCTTAAATATACTTACCATTCGAGGTAAAGGCCTCTGCATGGTATAGGCATACGTGATAAAGGCTGCGTAGTAAAGCCATGTGTAATTTTAGGATTACAGGGAGGGTATTAGGGGTAGGTAGTGGTAGATAGCATTTAGAGTAATTTTAGGGTTTAGGGGTGGGTAGTAGTAAAGGAAGGTATATATATATATATATTTTTTTTAAGGTAAGTAAATCTCATATATATGATGATATATATAATAAATGGGATTTACTTACCTTAAATATACTTAACATTCGAGGTAAAGGCATGGTATAGGCATACTTGATAAAGGCTGCGTAGTAAAGCCATGTGTTGTAAATTCAAATGTGGCTAGATACATTTTATTTACTCAGCTTGCCTTTAGCAGCTCGACATTGTGCCGAAATATGTACCGGAAGGCTTCATCGAATATAAATCTCACACAAGACACCACCAGCTTGCCTTACCATTGTCGTGCAATGCTTAGAATCAGTAAGGAACAGTACAGCCAATGACATCATTGGCATGTGACTCCTTGAAAATATGGTTCTGCACTATTTTTACTGTTTGCCCAATGGAGTGCAATGGAATGCTGCAAATGTTTATATAGCACAGCCTCAAGTTTAGTTTATTTAGGTCACAGATTTGCAACCCGTGACACATGTTTCCAAGCTGCTCTATCTTGACCTCCTTCTCCACTAATTCCTTCACTACCACCCTCCCACGGTGTCCCTCATCTCTCCATAGCCCTTCTCTAACATGCATTTCATTTTTTTATTGCGCTACTCATAGTTCACTTACACTCAACTCTGTGATCTACATGGTACATATTCTTTGCAGCAAGCATATAAACACAATGCGCTACTTTAGGATGAGTCATTTTCCAAAGCTGTTATAAAATGCTACTGTCTTCTTGGCAGGAACCACTAAACACACCTCTTCCTGCCCTCATTCAAAATTAGAATAAACAGAAGCTTAACTATTGTCACAGTTCATGGTTTTTATGAGACCTGCTGGGGAAATATAACAATGAATGATATAGGCACCATATACTTCCATTTTCCCTGGGTACCCGATATTCACAGGCTTGTAGATAAAACAGCACAGGAGTATATTTAAATTTTTTCAGTGTCGTACCACTTTCATTTCTTTACACAACAAAGAGAAGTGAATTTTGAGAGCCGTCTTGTCAAAGAGCAATGCATTGAAAGCAATATTACTCTATTTTCTGGTCGACAGAAAGTTTATCAGAAACCACTATAAAAATACTGCAGTAAAAACTATCATGACAAACTTTTATCACTAGTGCATCAAATTGGAGCTTTGAGGACGTGTGGAACTGACACCAAAAAGTACAAATCTGGTATTGCTACAAAACAAAGCAATATCAAGCACATAAGATTATTAATCTTTTACCAAAAACCCTAAAGAAATTATTTTTACTTTTAAATGTAAACCATGAGAGCTCTTCAAAAGGAAAAACAACTCTGTTCTTTGCATTTGGGTGGATGAAAGTATTGCGCGATTAGGAAAAATGCATTAGCATGTCTTAATATTACTTCCACACACTCTGGATTGCATAGTGTCAAAATCATTGTGCATCTCCGCTCGGTTTCACTTGCAAGTTACACCCATAGGAGATGCTCACTCATAGGCCCAGATTTACAAAGAGTTGACCCAACGCAGGGCAGCAAGCAAAGTTGCTCGCCTGCATTGCATGAACCGGAGAGAGCAGAACTGCTCCATATCTACGGAGAAGTGGCTATCTTGACAAAGTATTCTCTTGCCCTTGCCATTGATCTCATCTCGATACCATCATTTGGCCATGTTACCTATTCCAGCAGATGACAGGGTAGTCTTATTGATTTCATTGCTCTTCCAATGCATAACAAGCATAAGGTCATTAACTTTCAGATATTCCAGAATGGCCTCAGGGACCATAATCCTAGGGTAATTACCTTGGAACTGGAAGAGGTTTTTCTCACCACTGTCAGCTGCTATCACTCCAATTGTTTTAACGAGAAACAAGGGACTCCTTCGTAAATGGGCCACAGTGGATATGAAACTCTTGCTAGAAGACCTTATTGAGTAAAATAGGAAACAGCTTTCAGACTGTTTGAATAAGAATCTGAATCCCTTCCAAATTGTGGGAGCTTTCAATTGGATTTGCCATACCATCAAAGGGTTCTTGACGACAGATACAAAGGCTAAGCAAGACAGGCCCAAAAGATGGCTTGACAATGCATGTTATGCTGCTCACAAAGCACTTATTACCACCTTGAAGCGGGTACCTAGAGACAGAGAGGAGGTAAGGGTATGTAGATGGAACTATAGGCAAGCCATTCTGAAAAGGAAGATGACAATTAGGCAAGAAGCCTGGGAAAATTTGCATGTGGCTAGCATTAAAAATCATACCTGTCTGTTTTGGAAGATGGTCAATGCCCCTTATTTCAGTGACAGTCATAACACTCCCCTGTACTCAGCTTTATCTCCCAATAAATGGGTTGAGCACTTCTCCAGGTTAAATGATGACCATGCTGATCCTGATAGTGATCAGGGCATTGTAAGAGTGGATTTTCAAACCACCTATTCGGGCCTGCCACCCTTTATCATAGAGGAGATCAATGCTGCAATTAAGCAGAGTGCGATGAATACGGCTTAAGGACTGGATGGACTACCAATGGACCTATTTAGTAACAATATCGATCTTTGGGCCCCATATATCATGAGTGCCACTGCCATTGGTCCACTTAAATTCAGGTCCAATTCTATTATCGTTGCCATCTTTATAAAGGGTGTCAGATCAGATCCATGTTGTTATCGCTCTATTTCCTTGCTTGATTTCACAAGCAAGGTTTTGGGAAGGATCTTGTTGGCCCATTTGGAGGCCTGTGTAGCCGAAAAAGGTAGCCTGTCCCCAATACGGTATTTTTTTATCAAGATTGACATGTTTCAGCCATCAACATGGCATGGTAGACATGTTTCAGCCGTTTTAAAGCCTACTTGAATCCCCATGCAGGATTACGGGTAATCAAGTAGGTATGTTCGTGGACATAGGCCATTGACAAGTGTGTGACTACAGGGACTGTCTCACCCCCTAACCTTATGATGCCTAACAGCTATGTAGGCCATTTCAGACTATAACAAGGAAAAAGTCCAATCAGTGGTCTGTATAGTTGCGTTTATGCTTTACTGAATTTCCGAACAAACGCATGTAAGATTGGTTGAAACTAGCAACCCCGCCATATAGGGATTTTAACACTTACTGACCCTAAAGAAAGCCGACTGACCCACCGGGCATTAAAACGACTTCAACATGTCGACCTCAGATGTCTAGGGCCATTGTACTCCTGTGGCATCTCACTGTTTTTAACCTTGCCAAAGGACCTTCGGATTAAACAAGATATTAGGATCCGGCAGGCAATTTAACTCACACACAGTCCCTAGGCAGTAGTTTAAGTGCTTTGCACACTTACAAATATGTGAATACAAAATATAAATAAAATATAAATAAACTGATCTTAACCACAAAATGTTATGTGCACTCAAGTATATTCTCCAATATCATTATTTTTTATACAAATATATATATGCATGCTTTCTTTCTCAGGTGCCCTCTAAAAACCTGCATTCACTTTCTTGTTCGTAGTGACAATCACGTCGCCTTGTAAAAACTTCATAGAACGTCGTCACACATAACATTTGGTTATTCATACTTTGAAATGAGGGTAGTGTTTTCTGGGTAACAACCAATCAGGCATACATAAGTAGGCCTAGAACCTGTTTGGGTTGGCGATGGCTCGCACTGTCTGACATCTTCATGAATAGCAATGAAGGCACTACAATGTATTGGTGACATGGGAGAGACTGGGAAGCTGCCATGCCTCGCATCAGCAGCAAAGTAGAAGCTTTGTCAGACACAATACCGAGCAGTTCTTGTTTGATGAAAGTAGAACAAGCCACCATGCAATGCATCCTATATGTTCACCAATACAGCAGTGCATTGAGGAACAGCCTTTTTATGTGCATGTGTCAGTTTTTGTTGCTGTGTTGTTTTCTGTTTACTACAGGGCGAAGCAACAGGGTGAGACCTGGAGCCGAGGGTTGGATAGGTTTGATGACACTACGCTGCAGTTGTCCGGGCTGCTACACTACCTTTTATGCCTGCCTAATACCTCAGCTTCAGCAAGGAGGCTATCCCATGAGAATGTGCTGGGACATTAAAACCTAAACAAAATTAGTAGTCCTGGCTTACAGCTGAAAATGCTGGCCAGATCTATTGGCTTTGCCAATGCTTGTTGCATTCCAAGGCTTATTGTTCTGCATTACAATTGGAAAAGGTAAACGACAATTTACAGAACTTGAAGGATAATACCTGGAGTTTATAGGCTACTCTATGAAAGCCTAGTGTGTATGCACTCCCATTTAAAAGGGAGAGACTTGCTACAACCCAGTGCTGAGAAATCACACAGACAGCACAGAATGAAAGCCAAATATTTTCAGAGAGAAAATTCAAACCAGCGGAAAAGTGCAAACAGATTCAAAACATTTCAAAGTGTGTTGTAATCTCTCGCAGTAATGTATGTGTAGAGATTGTCTTTTAAAAAAACAATATTTACGGATTTGAGACGAGACATTTTGTTTTTTGTGAGGAATGCACAATTTTAACAAAAAAGGGTTGCAGTCGATTTTTAAAAATAAGTTCCAAAGCAACATTTGAATGTGGTGAAATGGCGCTTTCCAAAGACCTGAGAATGGGGGTCCCCTTTCTCCATCTCTGCATACAGGAGAGCATTGCACTTCCAAAGAGAAGAGCTACATCAGTACTTCACTCTCTGAAACAGCCCCTTCCCCTCCTGTTGCTGTGCCATGCCGGGCTTCTATTGTTATGCCTATAGCTGAGGAACAGGTGCGAATGCGCGCTGTCCCAGGCAGCTCTGAATGTCAAAGGACCTAGACCTTGACACTCCCAACTCCAGCCGAGTCCCGTTCACCCAATGGCACCGGTGTATGTACATTTCTATTGAGCAGCAGTCACTTCTCAATAATTTGGAGTCACTGTCTTCGACCTTGGCACAGCACATAAGCTTAAAGCAAAACTTTCTGCGGTGAAAAATATTTTCGAAAAATGCAACGATTTATCATCCTTTAATTTATGTGAAAGTGCAAATGTACAAGAAAAGAAATGTACATTTTAATACGATGAGATTACTTTTCCAGAAGCAGTGGCAAAGTCAACAGTCCTGTCTTAAACATGCATTCATGCATCGACGCTGACTGCATGCCAATGTTTGTGCTATTTCGAAGCAAGTATTTCATGGTTTAATGTTCTTGTTCTTCATAAAACATACCCTTACAAGATCCTTGCATGTGCAGCATTTCTTTTAGTCGCAAATTTTTAAGTGCATCTGTTCACATCTCATGGTGTGCTGCCTAAAGTAAATGACGTGTGATTGGACAGCAGTAGGAAGAGGAATGCAGTGTTTACCCCGCAGTCTTTAACCCAAAGGACGTTTTTGCACAGGTAAGCACCACGCAAGCCTTTTTTGGAAAACTTTCCCACACAGTACTTTACCACACAACACAAGTAAGTATTTTTTTAAATGTCATAAATAATATGGTTATTAAAAAGGGGGATTTAAGGGTTATGGAATGGGTAAGGGTGGTAAGGTTCTTCCATGGTAGAAATAGCACTTGACCTATTAAAAATGAGTATTATTCAAATTAGAAGGCTTATATGGGTTTTTATATCACTGGGAAACATTTTATTTGCCCAGCATAACAAACAAAGCAATACACATGTGTTAAATAAAAATATACACTGATACCAATGACCAGTTTTAAAGACCCAACTGGAGTTAACACAAGTATTCTCCGTATCAACTAAATGGATGTGAAAAACTCATATTCTTTAAGATGCTTTAGTATATATTGTTTTGACTGTCTTACAGAAATGCTGTTTTTAATTAAATAAAATATACTGATAATCTTGTCTGTGTATATACAAGTTATGCATACACCTTGTGTTACTTCGAAAAAGCTGTATTTTTTAATCCCTAAAGATATATACAAGCTCATTATGACATCACACATTAGTTAAAATATTGGTAGCATGCCCGATTTATACATGTAGTTTGAAAAACAATACGCACATGTGGAGATGTTTAAAGTGTTTACTGAAGAAAATGCACTCTAGTTAAGGAGTTCATTTTCACAGTAAATAGACCTGCCGCCCTCTAGGCTCTCTTTCCAGTTTTCAGGAAACATAGGGCCATATGTACAAGGACTGGCGAAAACCACAGCTAAGGCTAGTTAGCAGCAGTTTTCTTACCGCTGTATACCGCTGAAAACTATCGCCTTGTTAGCGACGTATGTACAAGATGTCGCTACATGGAGATAGCTTCAGGGATCAGCGGTGAAAACTGCCGCTAACATTAGCGTGATGGCGATAGGAATTCCGGCGTTAGCGGGCGAAAACCAACGAAAGGCCCATTAGCGGCAAAAAAACGCACGTTAGTCAGCCCAACGTGAGTTTTTTTGCCTCTATTGGAGAAAATAGCCTATCAGTCGACCTCCAAAAGAAAATAGGCAAAAAAAACAATGAAATGCAGAATGGAGCAGCCAGGGCCAAGTGCAGCACACATCAACAAGCCCCTCAAGCCACCCAACATCCAGGATGACCAGGATGAGAGCCTGGATGCCTCGCAGGACCTGTGCCTGGAGCCTGGATGCCTCGCTGGACCTGCGTCTGGAGCCTTGATGCCTCGCTGGACCTGCGTCTGGAGCCTGGAGTGGGATGCGGAGGAGCTGTGGAGTCGATGAGCTGTGGCGGTAGACATTGAGGCGCAGCGATCGCCCGTATCTGGTGGTGAAGTCTGGCACGTCGCATGGAGACACGTTGCTGACCTGTGTGAGACGACCTCCTTGAGCCCCTTGGAGCTGTGAATGGTAGAGGCGCTCCTGCGCACCAATGTAGGGAGGTCTGCATCGCATACTACGATCCACCAATACACCGGGGTGCACGGAGGGGATTACCAACGGTGGGAGGTGCCTCTCTACATCACAGGCTGGATGATGTTGCGCTGGCCGGATGCTGTGGAGGGTGAGGGCCCTGAGCTGCGCCAAACTTGTGTGGGGGGAGCGCTGCAACTTCACGCCTAAGGGGGCCCTGTTGCATCAACTGCATCGGGAGGTTCACCAGTGGACTTGTCGGCGACTGCTGTACCCAGGCTTGTGAAATCCCACCTGGCTGAGGCTCCTGCTGGCTGAGTCACAGATTTGGAGAGAGTGCAGCGGATTGCGCCACGGTGTCAATGCCCAGGTAAGGAAAAGGTGGGACGCGTAGCGGAGGAGCCAGGGGGTCAAGTCGCCCAGGCCTAGCACGTGTAGATGACGCACCCCCAGTGGCGGCTCATCCGCTATGGCAGAAGAGCATCACCCCACTGCTTTCAAGCAGTGCAAGAAGAGGAACAATCATCACATCACATGATGATATCTTCCTGATGTAATCGTGCCATGTTTCCTTTGCGGGCGGGAGGGTGGGTAGGGCTGCTCCACTCATGGAGCAGGGCAGGGGCGGAGTGGCATGCCCACTCAAGTGCGCAGTGACTGTTTGGTCGGCCCGCTCAGGCCGCCCAAAGCAGTCATGCGCACTGTCCTGTTCGCAATGCAGGCTGCATTAAAGCCTGCATGGAGAACATGCCCACCCCTCCAGCCCCTGGCTGAACGCCTCGTCCCGGCGCCAATGACCAATCCAAAATCTGCATTGCAGCGTTGTGATTGGCTTAGGGGAGGGAGCCTGGCTGCCTACTTCCTGTTACTGGAAGCAGACTCAGGAGAGCAGGAGCAACGAAGACACCCGGCCTTGAGGTAAGATTTCTCACATTTAAATACTGACAACACCCGCTCACACAAACACCCGCGTCCACGCCCCATCCAGTGTTCTTTCCGGCAATTCCCCCCTCCCAGCTGTCCAGTCCCCCCCGCAGCACTTCTCAATGGCGGCCGCTGTGTGGCCATGTGCAGCGGGCGTACCACTGGTGTGCCAAAGGTATATATGGAGTTACGACGCATACCATTACATCGCATTCCGTTACAATGCATACTAATACTAGGCATATTGCAACAGTAGGGAAGGTGTTGGATTGCGGAGATGTAAACATTACTATTCCCACTTCAGTGAGTGCATCCCTAAAACTAACCCCTGCTCCCCAAAGCAAACCCTGAACCCTAAAATTCATCTTTGAGCCCCCAAAACACACCCTAAAAATCATATTTGGCCCAAATGCAAACCCCAGTTTTCATTTTTGACCCAAATGCTCACCCGCATTTTTATGATTGACCCCAAAATACACCCCAAATTTCACCCCCTTAGACACCCCAAATGTCATCTCCGACACCCAAAACCCATATCCACCCTAAAACTTAGAAATACCCCATTACTGACCTCACAATGTGCTGTAATGGAATGCGATGTAAAGGCACCTGCGTTGTTGGAGTTGCGTTGTAAAGGCATTACGATGTAATGCCTGCGTTGTAATGGACGTCTCCCGTGCCAAAGGCAAGCCATAGGCAAGCCTGTCTGCGTGCGTCTGCCCCTGGACCGCGCTCAGCACCAAGGACCCTTCCTCTTGGACACTCCACCACTACGGCGCCAGCACCCTGCTCGCCATCAACCTTGGACGCCACATCGCCTGTGTTATGTCCCGTATAGAGGCCCTAATGTAGACCCGTTCATACATGCCCTAAAATGGACGTATTCATATTTGCCCTAATACGGTCATATTCGTACTTGCCCTATTATGGTCAAAGCCGTATATGCCCTATTACGGTCATAACTGTACATGTCCTATTATAGTCATGATTCCTTATATAGGCATGATCTTTCACCTACATTGGCCCTCACTAGTATGGTGTAGAGACTAAATATCGAATTTTTAATATCGAAAGGACAAAATATTGAGTAGAAAATATCGAGAGGACAGAATATAGAAAAGACATAATATAGTTGGAAAAAATATCGACATATAGGTAAGTAATATCGAATGTCATTATATCGAATTTTATTATATTGAATTTTTTTTAAATTGTTTTATATGTTACTATATGTGTTAAAAATATATAATATTTTTTTAATGTATGTTACAATTTTTTTAAGGTAATGGATTTTATGTGAATTAATTTTTGCGTATATTAGGGGCCGATTACGATGGCGGGCGGATCGGCACCACCGTGCCGGCGATGGCTTCCGCCGGCCTGGCAGGTGCTGTTTTGCCAACCACGGTCGCGAATCCCCGACAGCCATATTACGATGGGCAGACATAGGCCAAATGCCTACCGCCGCGGTGTTTTTAGTACCGCCAGTACTTTGGTTCCGCGACGAGGGCGGACGTAGCCAATAGCGGGAGACCGCCGTGTGGAATGACGTGTATTCCGCCGTCCGAATCACAATGCCTCAAATAGGCAATAGGACCGCAACGGAGAAACCACCCATTGAAACACGGCGGAAACAATACTGCGGAGGAAAACGGCAATAACACACAACTCCATGCGTTCGCTACCGCAATGGATCCTGCTCTACAAGCCCTACCGCTGCTGTTCCTGATCCGCGATCAACAAAGACGCCGCCGCCATCGACAACACCGCTGGTACGTCAATGCCACACCTCCGCATCGGGGTCATCCATCAACAACGTCATCACCGCATCCTCCCGGTCACGTCACCGCAGCGGTGAAGACGCGGGAAAAGTTCCGCATAAACCAGTAGGCAGGTCCAGCGGCACGCATGGGCAGTCACAGGGACGTGTAAGGATTGTGTTGGCCCTGGCCCAAATGTACATTGTGTGCCTCTGTTGGTAGCAGCTGTCATTACCTGCTACCATCACAGCTCCTACCATCCCACCCTGTTCAACATCAAAATGTGTACCCTTCTGATATTCAGGGTTAGTGATGTATGTGAACAAGTTCATAGGTGTATTGTGGCAAAACAACACCTGCATAGTAATGCCAAATAGGTGCTTATGATGTGAAACCCCCTTCCTGCCACTGCCAAGATGAGTAATAGGTGGCAAAACAACACCTGCAAGGTAATGCCAAAAAGCTGCCTGTGGTGTTAAACCCCCTTCCTGCCACTGCCAAGATGAGTATGAGGGGGCAAACCCCACCTGCAAAGTAATGCCAAAAAGGTGCTTGTGGTGTGAAACCCCCTTCCTGCCACTGCCAAGATGAGTAATAGGTGGCAAAACAACACCTGCAAGGTGATGCCAAAAAGGTGCATGTGGTGTTAAACCCCTTCCTGCCACTGCCAAGATGAGTATCAGGGGCAAACCCCACCTGCAAAGTAATGCCAAAAAGGTGCTTGTGGTGTGAAACCCCCTTCCTGCCACTGCCAAGATGAGTATTAGGGGGCAAACCCCACCTGCAAAGTAATGCCAAAAAGGTGCTTGTGGTGTGAAACCCCCTTCCTGCCACTGCCAAGATGAGTATTAGGGGGCAAACCCCACCTGCAAAGTAATGCCAAAAAGGTGCTTGTGGTGTGAAACCCCCTTCCTGCCACTGCCAAGATGAGTATTAGGGGGCAAACCCCACCTGCAAAGTAATGCCAAAAAGGTGCTTGTGGTGTGAAACCCCCTTCCTGCCACTGCCAAGATGAGTATGAGGGGGCAAACCCCACCTAGAACATACACGTTTGTAGTTGGCATGTACAGGGCCACATACACCTCAACACCACTGACAAGGACAGGCCAAGCACACTGTGTGACCACTCAACTGCACACATCCAAATATACCCATGTGAGTATGAAGACAGGCCTTCACAAGATTATCACACACACACTGCTGTTCACACATCCAAACACATCACACAGACATCACCAACCTTGGACACCCCGCAAGTCAGACTGTGTGTAGAATTCACCTCTGTTGTGGTATAGCCCCCTAACATGACATGTGTACAATCATACTGAAATCAACAGCGAATGATGATTGCAAGAGTACATCAACACCCACAAACATCATTGCACCTGCAAACCTCAGAGTCAAGCAGACCAAAAGTGTGTGTTACGTTTGCCAAACAATGACAAAGTGAATGAAGTAAATGGCAATGTGGAAGTGCCATGCAGAGCATGTGGCACATTTATCCATACCCACACATCAAAATGTTTAATTAAGCAAGGGCAGTAACAAACGATACGACAGGAGTAACAGTGTTTATTGCAAAATATCCAGATAGTCACCAAAATTTCAAACAAATAAAAGGCCATTGGCCAGTCCACAGTCCAAACAATGCACATGTGTGCATGAAAATGTTTACAGTGAATGTGTAACACCGTACACTGCCATGTGAATGACCAAAGCACCGGGTCTATCAAAGCTCAGTCCAGGCACCGCTGTGGGAGAGATGGGTATGGGAGGGGGTCTGTGCCTCAGACTTGCCTGTCAGTTGGAGTGGGAGGTGGCTGATTGTCGTGGCCACTGGCGGAACTGGACCTGGGAGAGAGAGGATCATCAGAGTCAGAGTCAGCAGTGGCTGTGGCAGGCGTAGGACTGCTTGGACCGGGTGGCATGGTGGCACGTGGAGGCGGAGAGATGCTGCCGTGAGACACAGAGGCAGTAGTGGCTGTGGCAGGTGTAGGCCTGCTTGGACCGGGTGGCATGGTGGCACGTGGAGGCGGAGAGATGCTGCCATGAGACACAGAGGCAGTAGTGGCTGTGGCAGGTGTAGGCCTGCTTGGACTGGGTGGCACGGTGGCACGTGGAGGTGGAGAGATGCTGCCGTGAGACACAGAGGCAGTAGTGGCTGTGGCAGGTGTAGGGCTGCTCGGACCGGGTGGCATGTGGAGGCGGAGAGACGCTGCCGTGAGACACAGAGGCAGTAGTGGCTGTGGCAGGTGTAGGGTTGCTCGGACCGGGTGGCATGGTGGCTCGTGGAGGCGGAGAGACGCTGCCGTGAGACACAGTGGGTGAGGGTGAATGTTGAGGGCTGCCTCTACACTTCTTGGGTATCCGATATTGCAGAAGTGTCTTGGGAGTAGTGGGAAGTGTGGCTGGCACAACAGAGTCCCTCTCCACCAAAGGTGTGACAGGTGCAGGTGGCCCTCCTTGTGGGGATTTGCTGGATATGGACTTAGCCTTGCTTTGTGCTTGCCTTTTGCCCTCCATCCCCTGTGGTCCTGGTGAACCACTCACATTGCTCTCCTGACCACGCTTCACAGGGGTGTGGGTGGGAGTAGAGGTCCTGGGTGAAGCAGTCTTAGGTTGCTTTGTGGGCTTTCCCTTCAACGGCACCAGCACCACAGCAGGCATGCCAACTGTTTGTCTGTCACTTGGAGCAGTTGTGTGGATGGGAGTCTCTTGTGATGGGTGCAATCTTGTGGACCGTGAGCTAGAGGCCTGCTTCTTTGCCTGATGCCCCTGAGTGTCATGTGAAGGGCTTTTTTCTTTGTGTCCCTGTGTGCCTGTGTCACATTTTGGGGATGGTGTCTGTGGTCTGGCACGCTTGGAGCGCTGCTGTCGTGTGCTGGGTGTCGACGACTCTGGGCCTGAGGGCTCAGTTGTGTGGTCACTCTCCTCAGGGGTTGCCACTGGCAGGGTGGTTGATGATGGCATTGGGGCTGGACTTGGATGCTGTGATAGCTGAATGGCTGCCGTCACGGTGGAGGACAAACCCTGGACAGTCCTGTGTAGCCCACCCACGTCCAAATGAATGCCCTCCATAAATGCCAGAACCTGTCCCAACTTCTTGTCCTGATCCTGGAAAGCATTTAGGAGAGCTGTCTGACCCACACACAGCTGGCGCAACAGTTCTACCGCCTCAACACTGAGGGCAGCAGGGGAGACAGGGGCAGGGCAGCGGTGCCTGGGGTGAAGGCGACTCTACCCTTAACAGCCCTGCAGGCACGGACAGCACTAGTGGTAGTAGCCGGGATGGTGGGAACTGGCCGATGTGTGGTGGAGGAAGAGGCAGCATTGTCACTCCCTGTGACCACTGTAGGAAGGTGGAATCTGACTATATGGTTGCCCCCACTTTTTTCTGGTGTTCTGCTGGTTTTTGACTTAGTTGGACTGGGACCCTGCTATTCAGGGCCCCAGTCTATCTGCTTTCTCTCTAAAATGGTTTCCAGGTACCTTAGGTACCTCTTTGATTGGATTCTGGAGTGCCCTTATAAGTCCCTAGTATATGGTATACTATATACCCAGGGCATAGGTACCCTAGAGGCCTACCAGGGGCTGAAGCATGTATTATGCCACCCCTGGGAGGCCCTCCAAAATGACACCACAGGTCTGCTACTGCAGCCTGGGTAAGGTGGTGCATGCACCCCTTACTGTGATATAGGCTACCTATATCACTACCATTGCACACACATATAAACCTATAAGTCACTCCTATGGCAGGTCTTACCAATCCTGAAGGCAGAATGCTTGGTTTTTATGTGAGAGGGTGCCCCTGCATGAGCAGAGCCCCTCTGCAGCGTTCGGAGTCCATCCTCTGATGCTGTTTGTGGTACAGTCTAACCATATACTCTTAAGTGCATTATATCTTCGCGGTACAAGGCTAACGTTGGACTGGCTGCACCAAAACATGTCGTGTTTGGTGTCAAACACCTTGGAATACTACCCCCCCCGCCAGTCCTGGCGGCGGAGGTAGCATTCCACCCTTCTAGAGGGAGAGACATGTACACACCGGCATACCCGGTATAAAGTTTTCAGAGCCCTGGCATCACAAAATGGATGCCGCTGCCACAGACACGGGTCTGGCCTCCTGCTGCTGACCGAAACTCCGGCAGGGGAGGCCTGGACAATAGGTTTCCTGTCGCAGGGAGGTGTAACCACCTCCCCAGACAGGATAGTGTGTATTGGGGCTGGGCGGGAGCACCCTCTGGTGCTTTGAAGTCCTGCACTGGGGCACATTTGGTGTCCCTGTGCATAGTCCAGTTCAAACCGGTTGCAGGGGCTACCTGCCCCTGCTCTGGCGCGAAACTGGACAAAGGGAATGGGTGTAACCACCCCTCTTCCCTGACCCTCCCATAGGTGGGTCCCCAGAGTATGTCCAACCCCTAACTTAGTATAAGTATGGGACCCCAGTCCTTAGGACTTTAGATTACCCTGGACGAAACTCTGAAGCCAAATCCTGGACCTTCGACGCTCTACTTCAAGATTAGAGGACTGAAGAATCTCCCTTGGGATCAAGGAGTGACTCCCCTGCTTGGCAGGCACCTAAGAAGCAACTGTCCGGTCTGCATCACTGAAGCTCCCGCCGGACGCCGAAGTCTTTGCATCACCAGAGGTGGATTTCCAGACTTCCCCGAGGCTGCCCTGAGACCCCAGTGAAGCTGAGGCACGTAGCTGTTGTGGGTAACGTGGAACCGTGACCCCTAGACACAGAGAACTTTTGCAAGTGCATCATCTTCCTGGTCTTCCTCGAAGTTGTGCTTTGGGATCCGAGTAGCCCCTGCCTCCAGCACCGACTGCACCGAAGATCACTGGCCTCCACTCCACGAGTGTCCTATGAGCCAGCTCCAAGTGCGTCCACTCGAGGCTCCTTCGCGATCTCTAGTCCGTTGGCTAGTGGGTCTTCCCGAAGGCAACTTTTCTTCTGTTTGGGCTTTCCTGGTTGCTCCAGACGTGCCCTGACTTACCCTTGCTGGGTGAGTCCCCCAGACCTTGCTGGTCTGCATCAACGTCCTTTCTTTGTTTCCATGTGACTTGCCGTTGCCAAGGCTTGTTGGGTCCAATCCGGTCGCCAACACCCCAGCAATCGACAGACGTCATGGGACAGCTCGAATCCAGCTGCTGGTCATCGTCGACGCCTCCTGGACCTCGTGGCTGAAGAGTCAAGACGACTGTCAACCTACCGGAAGCACCCGACATCGGTGGGCATCTGCTCATCACCTTCCTGGTCACTGGCTAGTGCCCCAGACTCTGTCCCCTCTGCTTTCAGGTCCTTCAGATCTTCGATCCACCTTTGGATCCACCCGGACACTTTCGACTTGGCCGCCAGCAGCACTTTGCAGCAGACCACAATTGAAAACGACGACGAAACCCGACGCCAAAAGACACCTATGCACCCGGCTTCCCTGGGTGAGGTAACTCGAGTACTCCGGTGCTCCCATGGGTATTGACTCTAGAGCTGCCTAGTTCTAAAGGGGTTTGCTCCAAGTCCTCCTCTAAGTGTCCTTTTCTTTTAAAACTCCAACCGCGACTTTCCCCATAGAAGTTAACGGTGATTCGCGGCTGTGTTCCCACACTGCACGCGTCCCCGTGGGTCCCCTGTGTCAATACCTTGGGTGGTTCCTTGTGGTCCAAGCACTTCTACAGGCTCTAGGCCTTGTGTCTAGCTCAGTCGTGGTTCTTATACCACTTTTTGGTATATGGTTTGGTACGCCCCTAGGGCTCAAACGTGTATTTGTGCTATTACTGTTGATATTTGACTTGTAAACTATGTACTTCGAACTCTAGCCTCATAAAGAGCCTAGAGGGGTGTGTTTAAGACTAAATACATATATTTTATATATATACCTGGTGTGGCCCTCTTTCATTTGGTCACTCAAGAGATTATAGACTGGTAAAACAAGCTGCTTTACATTCCTTCAAGACTTAGCCTGAAGGCTGCTCTCCATAGCTACCACTAGGATAGCTTTCAATAAAGGTTGTCTTTAACCTATCTCCATAAGGGGTTGTTTGGACTGGTACAAGGTGCCCACTATAACTAGTGGACAGCATATACCAGGCCAACTTTCACATTGGTGTGCAGCGTGTGGGATTTCAGCTTGCTATTGTTTTACCAGATAATCTCAATTGAATTGATCAACTGAAAACCACTAAGGGTACCTCAGGTACATATAAAAACAAGCTTAGTATACAGTAAGTTCTACTGAACTTAGAGTTGAGTGTTAAGGGCTAGCACACCCTTTCTACAACTCAAGAGAGTTTAGTAGGCCACACTAGTGTAGGTAGTGCATACACCACACCAGTAATGTCTTCACTGCCAGGAACCAGTGGGCTCCTGCCATCCAGATATGACAACCTCTCATTCTTGGAATTAAGAGAGTTGTGCAAGATTAGGAAGCTGAAGACAGACAAAAGTGCCAACACCCAATGTCTCCTGGAGATGCTTCTGCTAGATGATCTTAGAAGACCCATAGGGTCTGCAAGGGTAGGCAGAGAGGGTGGGGCAGAAGATGAGGAAGGGGCCAGGGGTGAAAATACCCAGGACCTGACCTCTGAAACTGGCCAGGAGGATGACAATGATCCTGACCTGGAAAATGCAGCTCCTCCTGAGGTTAAGGAGGAGGATCAGAATGACCTCCCCTTTGTCCCCCCAGGAAGAGTTGTGAGTGTGCCCAGAAGGTCTAGATCTCCTTCTCATGAGTCTAACCACTCGGACACCTCAGTAGGGACCTCTGTTTCTTCTCATAGGAGGGAATCCTCTCATGAGAGGAAAGAGAGACTGCTCAAGTATGAGGAAGCTCAGTTGAGAATCAGAAGAGAGCAGTTGGCTATAGACAGGGAGTCCCTAGAGCTTCAAAGGCAAAGAAGAAAGTTGGGACTAGAGTCCCATGGTGGCAGCAATTTCCCTAGTGGTAGGGAAAGGTCTTATGACCATAGAAACCTGAGCAAGATTGTCCCTCCCTACCAGAGTGGGGATGACATCCACAAATGGATAACTGCACTGGAGAGGGCCTGTAAAGTACAGGAGCAGTGGGCAGAAATCTTGTGGCTCTCCTTTGCAGACAAAGGTAGAGATAAGCTCCTCACTGTTAGAGAAGAGGATGCTGACAATTACAAAGTCTTGAAGAGTGCTCTGATTGATGGGTTTGGCCTAACGACTGAACAGTATAGGTTGAAGTTCAGAGATACCCAAAAGACTCAGACTCAAGACTGGGTTGACTTTGTTGATTGTTCTGCTAAGGCTCTGGAAGGTTGGATACATGGCAGCAAAGTGCATGACTTTATAGGATTGTACAATTTGATTATGAGGGAGCAGATCCTTAATAATTGTCAAAACCAGCTTTTACACCAGTACCTGTTGGACTCTGATCTGACCTCTCCCCAAGAATTGGGAAAGAAGGCAGACAAATGGGTCAGAACCAGGGTAAGGCCTAAGAATCAGGGTGGTGACCAGAAGAAAGATTCTACCAAGTCCCAAGAGAAAGGTGGGGATAAATCTAAGGATACATCCACTACAGGGCCCCAAAAGTCCTCTTCTGGGGGTGGGTCCCAAACTCCTTCCTCTCCTGAAAAGAAACCCTATTGCCATGTCTGTAAAAAGCCTGCACACTGGAAAACAGATCCCAGTTGCCCCAGGGTTGGCAATAAAGAAAATGTTCCTCCCACAAATACTACCACCCCTCCTGGTACTACCAGTAGTAATCCCCCAGTTGGGAGTAGTGCACCCAACAAGTTAGGTGCTTTTTCAAGGGGAACAGAGGTGGGCCCTAGTTTAGACAGGACCCCCTCAGCAGACTCCTCTGACTCTGATGGTGGTATAGGATTTGCCACCTTTACCATGGGCCCCAATGCATTGGGCAGGTACAGACTGGAGCCACTGATTAATGGTCAGAAAGCTGTGGCATTCAGGGACACAGGGGCTAGTGTCACCATGGTGGCAGGGAAACTAGTCCCCCCTCACCAGCTTTTACCTGAGTTTAAATACCAGGTGACCAACATTGATGGTGTCAGAACAGATCACTCCATGGCCATAGTCAATCTCAGCTGGGAAGGGGTCACTGGCCCAAAAAGAGTGGCAGTGTCCCCAACCTTGCCTGTAGATTGCCTGATGGGCAATGATCTAGAAATTTCAGCCTGGGCTGAAGTTGAACACTAGGCCCATCTGAGAATGCTGGGCATCCCTGAGAAAGTTAGGGGGGCTGTGATGGCCACAGCCCCACCCCAGGAACATTTTGGAGTGGTGGAGCCTGAAAGAATGGCCCACTCTCCTCCACAAGAGAGCACAAGGGTTGAAGAAAAATCTTCTTCCCCCCCAGACTATAGGTAAGGGTCAGCCTCCTCAGGGAACTGATCCTACCCCTAGTGAAGGAATTGCCCCAGAGGAAGTCAGGCCTGGCCTGGCAACCCCTCTGATGGCAGGGGACCCTTCCAAGGTGGTACCCAGTCTGGAGCAGGTAACCTGCCCCTCTCTACCCTGCCTCAGTCAGCCCAGGGCTGCAGAGGTCAGGGAGGTCAGTGGACCCCACAGGGCCCCCTGCCCAGAGGAACCCCCCCATCAGCAGATTAGGGGCACCCAGGCTAGTAGCCCTAGCCAGGTGAAAATTCCTCAACACACTGAGGGATCCCCCATACCTTTGTGTAGGGACCTCCCCCAGAAGGACTCTGTTAGGCAAGGGCAAACCTGGGACCAAAAGGTTCCAAACCTGCCATGTCCCTCCAGTGTTCCATCCAAAGGGACCCAACCCCCAGCTGTAGGCAGCCAAAGGTTGACCCTTAGAGCAAAGTGCAACTCAGTCATGGAAAGACAGGCATACATGGTGACCAGTGATCTGAGGAAGCTGAGACCAACCTTCCTAGGGCCTCACTTCCCTACTCAGACACCTCATCAGCCTTTTACTTTACCAAAGCACACCACAGGTAGTGATTTCCCATGGTGGAGACCCTCTCATACCCTTAGGGTGAGGGATAGCTTAGTGGACCATAAGATAGGGGGTAACCATGCTAGTGCAGGTACTTCCTTATATGGCCACTTAGTCAATAAAGGCTCAACTGGCCATGGTTAGCCTTATCTCCTTTCATTTGGGGGGGTTATGTAGGAAGGTGGAATCTGACTATATGGTTGCCCCCACTTTTTTTCTGGTGTTCTGCTGGTTTTTGACTTAGTTGGACTGGGACCCTGCTATTCAGGGCCCCAGTCTATCTGCTTTCTCTCTAAAATGGTTTCCAGGTACCTTAGGTACCTCTTTGATTGGATTCTGGAGTGCCCTTATAAGTCCCTAGTATATGGTATACTATGTACCCAGGGCATAGGTACCCCAGAGGCCTACCAGGGGCTGAAGCATGTATTATGCCACCCCTGGGAGGCCCTCCAAAATGACACCACAGGTCTGCTACTGCAGCCTGGGTAAGGTGGTGCATGCACCCCTTACTGTGATATAGGCTACCTATATCACTACCATTGCACACACACATATAAACCTATAAGTCACTCCTATGGCAGGCCTTACCAATCCTGAAGGCAGAGTGCTTGGTTTTTATGTGAGAGGGTGCCCCTGCATGAGCAGAGCCCCTCTGCAGCGTTCGGAGTCCATCCTCTGATGCTGTTTGTGGTACAGCCTAACCATATACTCTTAAGTGCATTATATCCTCGCGGTACAATGCTAACTTTGGACTGGCTGCACCAAAACATGTCGTGTTTGATGTCAAACACCTTGGAATACTACCCCCCCCCCCCGCCAGTCCTGGCGGCGGGGGTAGCATTCCACCCTTCTAGAGGGAGAGACTTGTACACACCGGCATACCCAGTATAAACTTTACAGAGCCCTGGCATCACAAAATGGATACCGCTGCCACAGACAGGGGTCTGGCCTTCTGCTGCTGACCAAAACTCCGGCAGGGGAGGCCTGGACAATAGGTTTCCTGTCGCAGGGAGGTGTAACCACCTCCCCAGACAGGATAGTGTGTATTGGGGCTGGGCGGGAGCACCCTCTGGTGCTTTGAAGTCCTGCACTGGGGGCACATTTGGTGTCCCTGTGCATAGTCCAGTTCAAACCGGTTGCAGGGGCTACCTGCCCCTGCTCTGGCGCGAAACTGGACAAAGGGAATGGGTGTAACCACCCCTCTTCCCTGACCCTCCCATAGGTGGGTCCCCAGAGTATGTCCAACCCCCTAACTTAGTATAAGTATGGGACCCCAGTCCTTAGGACTTTAGATTACCCTGGACGAAACTCTGAAGCCAAATCCTGGACCTTCGACGCTCTACTTCACGATTAGAGGACTGAAGAATCTCCCTTGGGGTCAAGGAGTGACTCCCCTGCTTGGCAGGCACCTAAGAAGCAACTGTCCGGTCTGCATCGCTGAAGCTCCCGCCGGACGCCGAAGTTTTTGCATCACCAGAGGTAGATTTCCAGACTTCCCCGAGGCTGCCCTGAGACCCCAGTGAAGCTGAGGCACGTAGTTGTCGTGGGTAACGTGGAACCGTGACCCCTGGACACCAAGAACTTTTGCAAGTGCATCATCTTCCTGGTCTCCCTCGAAGTTGTGCTTTGGGCTCCGAGTAGGCCCCGCCTCCAGCACCGACTGCACCGAAGATCACTGGCCTCCACTCAACAAGTGTCCTGTGAGCCAGCTCCAAGTGTGTCCACTCGAGGCTCCTTCGCGATCTCTAGTCCGTTGGCTAGTGGGTCTTCCCGAAGGCAACTCTTCTTCAGTTTGGGCTTTCCTGGTTGCTCCAGATGTGCCCTGACTTACCCTCGCTGGGTGAGTCCCCCAGACCTTGCTGGTCTGCATCAACGTCCTTTCTTTGTTTCCACGTGACTTGCTGTTGCCAAGGCTTGTTGGGTCCAATCCGGTCGCCGACACCCCAGCAATCGACAGACGTTGTGGGACAGCTCGAATCCAGCTCCTCGACGCCTCCTGGACTTCGAGGCTGAAGAATCAAGACGACCGTCAACCTACCGGAAGCACCCGACATCGGTGGGCATCTGCTCATCACCTTCCTGGTCACTGGCTAGTGCCCCAGACTCTGTCCCCTCTGCTTTCAGGTCCTTCAGATCTTCGATCCACCTTTGGATCCACCCGGACACTTTCGACTTGGCCGCCAGCAGCACTTTGCAGCAGATCGCCATTGAAAACGACGACGAAACCCGACGCCAAAAGACACCTATGCACCCGGCTTCCCTGGGTGAGGTAACTCGAGTACTCCGGTGCTCCCGTGGGTATTGACTCTAGAACTGCCTAGTTTTAAAGGGGTTTGCTCCAAGTCCTCCTCTAAGTGTCCTTTTCTTTTAAAACTCCAACCGCGACTTTCCCAATAGAAGTTAACGGTGATTCGTGGCTGTGTTCCCACACTGCACGCGTCCCCCGTGGGTCCCCTGTGTCACTACCTTGGGTGGTTCCTTGTGGTCCAAGCACTTCTACAGGCTCTAGGCATTGTGTCTAGCTCAGTCGTGGTTCTTATACCACTTTTTTGGTATATGGTTTGGTACGCCCCTAGGGCTCAAACGTTGATTTGTGCTGTTACTGTTGATATTTGACTTGTAAACTATGTACTTCGAACTCTAGCCTCATAAAGAGCCTAGAGGGGTGTGTTTAAGACTAAATACATATATTTTATATATATACCTGGTGTGGTCCTCTTTCATTTGGTCACTCAAGAGATTATAGACTGGTAAAACAAGCTGCTTTACATTCCTTCAAGACTTAGCCTGAAGGCTGCTCTCCATAGCTACCACTAGGATAGCTTTCAATAAAGGTTGTCTTTAACCTATCTCCATAAGGGGTTGTTTGGACTGGTACAAGGTGCCCACTATAACTAGTGGACAGCATATACCAGGCCAACTTCTCACAACCACCATTGTCGCTGACTCCCCACTGGAGTCCGATGATGTTGAGGTTGTGCTTTCTGCGCGTGAGTCCTCAAGGACACTCCTGTCCCCCTCCGAGGCGCTGGTCACCTCAGTGTCAGTGATCTCATGGCTATCATGCGTGTCACATGCTTCAGCACTGGTGTCCGTATCATGGCCTTCCGGGCACTCGGTAGATGCTGCAATGGACAGAGACATAGGTTCAGTACAGTGCCATACACACAAACATCAAATGCAAGCACAGAACTAGACTGGATAATGACAACCCCAAGTTGCACAACACCCTGTGCAGTCTGCATGTGCAACAATCATGCTGAACACAGAAGATGCATGGAAATATGCATTGTTTACATCAATGAGCCATGTGAGGTTCACACCGGCAAATAGCAGGTCCCTGCCTCCTTGTAATCTAACATAAACATCTCTGCAAGCATACCCACGTGCCTGTATGTGAGAGAGGCATACATCTCAGCATGTTGCCTCTGTCACATATGGAGTCACTGTAAGGGGACAACACAGATACAGATTCAAATTTGTACTTAAGAATGTCCATGAGCTACTGATGTCTAACAAGTTGAGCAATTCATCATGCAAACTGTTGCACGTTGGTGTCAGATGTGTACTTCACACCATTTACAAGTCCTGCAGTGCACACATCGTTAAATGCACACTGACATGATGCACACTGCTGTACACTGCCTGGTGATGTCCATGACACCCAGAATGCAGAAGATGTCATAAGGCCACATCTCATCATGCAATGTCAAGGGCCATTGTATGAAACACATGATCAAGTCCATCTATGGGAAAATACATGACACCTGCACTGAACACATAGGCCACTGAGAAGTAGTCCCTAAAAATGTACACAGCAGCAAGATCAGCAATGGCTCCCGGTCGCCATTCATGCAGTCACTCACACCCAAAGTCAGCCTACGCAGAATACTCACCACTAACTCCCTGCTGATGGTCCCTCAAACGTTCATACAGCTCTGGCTGTGTCACAGACAAGATGCGGGACATTAGTGGAGTCATGGTTTGGCGCGCCAACCTGCCACTGCGAGGGACCAGCCCCACCGTCATCTCTGCCACGGTCCTGCTCAGACGGGAGATGTCGTCCCACCTCTTGTGGCAGTGTGTGTGCCGTCTGTTGGATACACCCAGAGTCCGCACCTTCCGTGCAATGTTCTTCCATGTGGCCTTACGCTGGTGGACCTTCAGCTGCAGGCATAGGAGACAAGAAAAGGAAGTATCAGAGACCCTGTGTCATTCACACTGTGTGTCAGCACAGGAGAACATAAATGCATGGCACACAAATCGCTACATCTTCATCAGAGGCCATACAGCATGACACATAGTACATGTTCATTACAATACTGCATAGAATTGAATGCATGTATGACGCGGCACACAGTACATGGCCATCTCATACACATGCACAATGGCAGCACAGACAGCTATGTGCAGAAGGCCCTCATCTGTGATGCAGTATGTGAGTGAGCATGACATGCAATACAGTGCTAATGAAGTGTAGTGGCAGACTCACTGTGTCCACCACTACACACCCCTCGATGCCCTTGGCCTGTGAATGGCTCAATGCATTTTTCAGGAAACATTTTGGGACATAATCTGAATTATCACGCCCTTCTCACAATGTTAAGTCCTCGATTGTGCAATTCTCAGGACTATGATGGCTCAGTGAGTATTAGGTGTGTGGACTAAACACATGTTTGACTCAGTCCAGTTAGGCATGGCTCAGAGTAACATTGGACAGTGTCTGTGCATGCCAGAGGAACTCACAGTGCGGTTCAACATGGTCCCTCAGATAAATCACATGGATGTACAGCATGAGAGGGTGAAAAGTGCCAACACATGCGAGACTGAACACATGTTCAAATCAATGTAAGGATGACATCTACTACTTACATTGATGTGAAGTGTCATAGTTGCATTAACATCAAGTGGGTTCCACTCATGCATTGGACTATTGTGCATGATGCTCACATCAACATAGTGCACTTAAGAAATATTCAACACACATAAGTTAGTGCTCCATTCCAAAATACATTTCAACAGTCACATATGAGGTTGTGAAGAGTGAGTGGACAGTCACATAACATGGCACAGTAAAAATCAGTCCCGACTTGTGCTGTTTCAGAACACCATCGTATCTGTGTGGCTGTTTAAACAATGCATGTCTCCCCCTACCTTCAATCAACTTATGTAGGTGTGGAAATAAGCCTACAGACACCATTGACATGAAGTTAGCATGCATGGCAGTGTAACACACATTTACATCACCTAGTCTCAGACCAACATGTTCATTAAGTTTGTGCAAGAATGGCTGAGGAGTGTCCATTTTCTACACATAATCAAATTCAATTCCCACAGAACATGTATGGAGCATGCCATGTTAACTATTAGGATGCCTGTACATCGACTTGCACTCACAGGCACATACTACTGCACAGCAACATCATGGTATCATTTTGATCACTCTCACACTTGGAATCAGGAACACTTACCAGTACATCTGGCGCACCAAAAAGCCTCCCATACGGTGCAAGGACCTCGTCCACCAGAAGCTCCAGCTCCTCTGTAGTGAAGGGACGGGCCCTGACATTCTCTGTTCTCGCCATTACTGGGTCCAGGATACAGCAAAATATGCAGTTGTAGAGGAATGGCAGTCAGCAGTGTCTGAATGCATGTGAAATGTGTGGCTCTCCCACAGAGATTTATAGGCCCCTGGGTTGGTATCAGTGGCAGGCAGCTGCTGCAATTGGTCCACCTGCCTGGCATCTTTCAATTGGGGCCAATGAGCGGCTCCGCGGTGGCGGTGAACGCCTACCGCGGTTTCCAAAGTAGCATTTCACTACCGCGATCGTGGTTCCCATTGGCTGCAATGGCATTGGTGGTGTCACACCGCGGAGGACAGGCGGTCGCTACCGCTATGCTGCATCTTTCAATTGTGGCCAATGAGCGGCACCGCGGTGACGGTGCACGCCTACCACGGTTTCCAAAGTAGCATTTCACTACCGCGATCGCGGGTCCCATTGGCTGCAATGGCATTGGTGGTGTCACACCGCTGAGGACAGGTGGTCGTTACCGCTATGCTGCATCTTTCAATTGTGGCCAATGAGCGGCACCGCGGTGGCGGTGCATGCCTACCGCAGCTTCCAAAGTAGCATTTCACTACCTCGATCGCGGGTCCCATTGGCTGCAATGGCATTGGTGGTGTCACACCGCGGAGGACAGGCGGTCGTTACCGCTATGCTGCATCTTTCAATTGTGGCCAATGAGTGGCACCGCGGTGGCGGTGCACGCCTACCGCGGTTTCCAAAGTAGCATTTCACTACCGCGATCGCGGGTCCCATTGGCTGCAATGGCATTGGTGGTGTCACACCGCGGAGGACAGGCGGTCGTTACCGCTATGCTGCATCTTTCAATTGTGGCCAATGAGCGGCACCGCGGTGGCGGTGCACGCCTACCGCGGTTTCCAAAGTAGCATTTCACTACCGTGATCGCGGGTCCCATTGGCTGCAATGGCATTGGTGATGTCACACCGCGGAGGACAGGCGGTCGTTACCGCTATGCTGCATCTTTCAATTGTGGCCAATGAGCGGCACCGCGGTGGCGGTGCACGCCTACCGCGGTTTCCAAAGTAGCATTTCACTACCGCGATCGCGGGTCCCATTGGCTGCAATGGCATTGGTGGTGTCACACCGCGGAGGACAGGTGGTCGTTACCGCTAACCCTGGGCGTAGTTCGCGAAGTAACGCTTCGCGAAGCTACGCAAAGTGAAGTTCGCACTACGCGAGCTACGCGTAGCACTACGCGAACTGCGTAGTGCGTGTTCGCAATGATTGCACAGTGCCGGATGCTTGTCCGCACTGTGCAATCATTGAAAACGGCATCTTGCACAGTGCGAGCTGTCTTTACTGCCGCTCGAGTAGATTTTTACTCGAGCGGCAACTTTCTCAACGCGAACTGGTAGTTTCATCGCGAGCGGTCGCGAGCATACGCGACCACTCGCAATGAGAAACCTGACCTCCCGCGTTGAGAATCTCGCCGGAGGTTTATTTTCCACGCTCGCGATCGGCAACTTGATGTTGCTGATCGCGAACGAGGAAAAGTCTCGCCGGGATGTCATTTTGCTTGCTCGCGGTCGCCAACTTGACGTTGAAGACCGCGAGCAAGCAAAATGACCGCTGCACTACGCTACGCTACGCGTGTTCGCACTGTGCTACGTGCAATTCGCGTAGTGCGAAGTAGCGCAAACTTCGCAAACTACGCGAGCGTAGCGTAGTTTTCCGCCCAGGCCTAGTTACCGCTATGCTGCATCTTTCAATTGTGGCCAATGAGCGGCACCGCGGTGGCGGTGCACGCCTACTGCGGTTTCCAAAGTAGCATTTCACTACCGCGATCGCTGGTCCCATTGGCTGCAATGGCATTGGTGGTGTCACACCGCGGAGGACAGGTGGTCGTTACCGCTATGCTGCATCTTTCAATTGTGGCCAATGAGCGGCACCGCAGTGGCGGTGCACTCCTACCGCGGTTATGGACACATTATGCACTAGCAATGGCAATGGTCAAATTTAACAATTGAACACTATGCCTCCATAGTGTCTTACTGCACTTGTTTTGTACAATGAATGCTGGTGTGACATTCAACTCACTGATGCCTACACATGCCATGTCTGTGGAAAATATGACATGCATTGACATGTACTTACTCACGTCACCTATGATATGTGTGTGGATGTACATCTATTGGTTGTATGATGTTGTCTCATCTTTGAAATCAACTTAATGTGTGAGATGGCTAATCAAACAACAGTAATGATTGCCTGAACACATAATGGTGGTATTTTACTGTGCCCATAGCTGATTTAAGTAGGATATGTGATCAGCTTACACACACTGTGCACATTGTGATGATAACTAGTGGTCTGTGCAACTTAAGCAAGAAGGTGTGGCAGGTAAAGCAGCTACATATGAGTCAGCAATGTTGCTGTCTCATACCTCTGCTGTGTCACCTACTCCTAGGCCTGGGGACACCAGATGTATTGGTGTACCATTTACAACCTCTGAATATGTTTTTGGGGTAGTCAGTATGTACAACATGTCCACTTGTAAAAACACATGTGGTGAAGGTGTCTCTGCATCTGAGTTGTGGATTCAGCAATTGTAGGAGTACGTTCATTGTTTCTGCTGCGTGAGTCAAGATGTGAGAAGTCGGACACATCTCATTGTGTAATTTGAATAACATTAGTCCTCTCCCATTTCATGTAGGCGACGACCAAATGTGCACCGGCCTTTCACAGTCCTGGCGGACATGGAGGATGTGGACATCATCCGGAAATTTCGTCTGGATCGCGTTACACTGCAAGAGCTGTGTGCTCAGTTGGAGCCCCATCTGAGGCCTCAACGAACATATCCAACTGCCCTATCCCCAACAGTGAAGATCATGGCAGCGCTGCATTTTTTCTCTACGGGCTCTTTCCAATACACGGTGGCCAGCGCCGGTGGGATGTCGCAAAGCACATTCAGCATGGTGCTGTGGGATGTGGTGTCCGCAATGATGCTATACAAGGACCAATACATACGATTCCCAAATACAGCAGATTTGCCTGCTGTGAAGGCTGGTTTTTATGCCCTTGGCCACATTCCTCATGTAGTTGGTTCCATTGACGGCACACACATTGCCCTTGTCCCACCACAGGCATGTGAGCAGGTGTATAGGAACAGGAAGCACTACCATTCCATAAATGTGCAGGTGGTATGCCAAGCTGATATGATCATCAGCCATGTTTGTGCGCGATTTGCTGGCTCCGCCCATGCCTCCTACATTCTGCGGAACAGCATTGTACCCCGGCTGATGGAAAATCTACATCCAGAGCGTGCATGGCTTGTAGGTGAGTACACTGAGTCAAGTAGTGTGCTGTGTGTGACATGCTGTTCTCGTCAACTGTTTGTATCACAACATTTCTCTGTGTATGTCACACCTAGGTGACTCAGCGTATCCCAACAGGCCGTGGTTGCTGAGCCCACTGCGGAATCCAAGTACCCCGGGTGAAGTCAGCTACAACGAGGCACATGGTAGGACACGGCGTGTGGTGGAGCGCACCTTTGGCCTCCTGAAGTCCCGATTCCGGTGCCTGGACAAGAGCGGAGGTGCACTGTTGTATTCCCCATGAAAGGTGTGCCGGATAGTTGTAGCATGCTGCATGCTACACAACCTTGCCTTGCGCAAAGCTGTTCCGCTGATCATGGATGACGATGAGCAGCAGATGCCCCTCCTGCACACCCACACACTTCCAGTGCGGACGATAGTGGTGAAGAGGAAGGTGTTGACCTGCGTCAACAGCTCATTGCCAACTACTTCCCTTGAATTTAAGTGACTTTGTAGACAAGTGACATTGTGTGTTTGCTTGGATGTTACTATCAAGGCATAGAGAATTTTAACTGCTGGCTGTTGTTGTGTGTGTGATAAGGGATGATGTGTGTGGCACAGGGTATTTGTATCCAGGTACATCATGTGTATGTTGAGGTTGTTGACCATTGCTATGGGTGCTTGTTTTTGTACCTTGATGCCTAGTGTTGTGTTTCTGCTGTAAAGGCGTCACCTGATAAGTAAATGTCATTCTCTTGTGTCTTTCTAGGTTCATTCACCCTCTGAATGCCTCCTCTGCTTCACAGCTGTTGGAACATTGAAATCTGATTTGTCACTGTACATACTGGAATAAACATGTAGCTCACACAGACATAGGTATGTGAAGAGTGTTTATTTGAAATTAGTTTTTGTGCAAGTGACGGGGATATGTACATAAATGTGAACAGTGAATAAATGAGTTGTCAGTCATGGTAGTTGAGACAAATAGTGTAGTCACCACAAAGCTGAAGTCACACAGTCCAACAGACTCAGGCCATCAACATGGCAATGTGGGCAAGGATAGTCAACATAGTCAATGCAAAGGGGAACAACAAGATACCATCATGGCTGGCTCTGTGAGTGGCGTTGGTATGGTGGCCTGCCACCAAATCCTCCCCTGTGGATTCTCGGACGGCCCCATGTGCGTTTGGGAGGGGGGGCATCTGTTGCAGGGTCAGTGGTGTCTGAGAACTCACTCTCCTCCTGCACACCCCTCTCTGTGGCTGCAGCTGGAATGTTGGGCTGCACAGCAGGCAATCCACTGGAGGGGGGTGGAGCTGCACATGGGTCTGGGAGTCTGTCCCTCAGAACACCCACTAGCTGGCCAACAAGGTCGACAAGTTGGCCCATCCGTGTGTCCATGGACTGCTGCAGCAGGCGGATCTCATGCATGTCTTCAGCAAGCTGGCCCATTACTCCATGGTTCTCTTGGTAGGCACCAGGACTCTTGCAATGGTGGCCAGGGATTCAGGGTCATTGTCCTCCTGTGTCTCTGCCCCAGTTGTACTCCCACCTGCCCTCCTGACACGGACCTGTGGCATAGTCCCCCAACGCACTGGCACACTCTCCCTGGCATGCTGTGATTGTGTGGTGGTGTTGGTAACCACCGTGGCAGGGTGTGTGTTGCAGGCAGCAGTGGTGATGGTGGTGGTGGAGGCCACACAGGTCGTAGTGGCAGGGGGCAGCACAGTTGTTCTTGCCGTGGTGGTGGTGGTGGTGAAGGCCACACAGGTCGTAGTGGCAGGGGGCAGCACGGTTGTTCTTGCCGTGGTGGTGGTGGTGGAGGCCACACAGCTTGTAGTGGATGGGGCCAGCACGGTTGTTCTTGCCGTGGTGGTGGTGGTGGAGGCCACACAGCTTGTAGTGGATGGGGGCAGCACAGTTGTTCTTGCCGTGGTGGTGGTGGGGACAATGAGGGATTGAGACATGTTAGTCCCTGCCACACCAGAGGGGCCAGCTTGAGAATCCTCGTCCGAGAATGTTGGGGAATCTGCATCCGAGAGTCCACGTTCCAGGGGGGGAGACTGGCTCCGCATGTTGGTGTCATCCTCTGCAGTTAGTTGTTGATCTCCTGTTGAACAGAGGTGATATGGTAATTAAGTTGCACGCAACAAGCTTGATGTTAGACAATTGTTTGAGACATTTGATACAACACACACTTTACAATGCAATGACTTTGTATGCCTGCTATATGCTGTGCACCATGACATGACGTTGAGGTACATACCTTATTAGTCCATGGTGTCCGTTGTTATGAATAGAAACTTGGTGCAGTGTACAGATAGTGTAACTACACGGACATGTCCTCATATACCCAATTGCGTGACATCAATTTTCTGTTGTGCGTCTTTTCATTTAGCTGTTCATGTAATCTATTTCAACAGAGCTAGAAGGAACCATTGTCATGTTATACATAGCTTTGGAATCACATGTACTTTCCTTTTTTTCCATGTAGACCATGCATGTTTGGTGTTGAGATGGGCCTTCATGCTCAGACACCATGGCACTTCCACATTCCATTCTCTGCTGTGCACAATTGTGGGATGCATTTGTTTCACTTGTGACTTGGTGAGAATGGGTTCAAAATATGTGACAGTTACGTGCACTTAGATGTCTGTACACTGGATGTGGCATTTAAAACTATGCCAAGTTGGCTGACATGTTAGTGCTGATGTGGTTATGTGCCTACATGCATTTAGATAAGGATGGTGGTGTACATGCAGTCACTACCTACGTGTAAGTTTTGAGAGAGCAATGCGATAGCTGCCCCATGCTTGTGGGTGTGGGGAATGCTCCATCCTGCTCAGCTGTGGGACAAGGGGGCCTGTTGGGAGTTGTAGTGCAGACTTCCCAGCCACAAAGACCCCTCCCTGTTGAGATGGCTACCTACCTGTAAGGTTATACATTGGAGGGAAATGGCTGCCCCATGCTTATGGGTGTGGGGAATGCTCCATCCTGCTGAGCTGTGGGACAAGGGGGCCTGTTGGGAGTTGTAGTGCAGACTTCCCAGCCACAAAGACCCCTCCCTGTTGAGATGGCTACCTACCTGTAAGGTTACACATTGGAGGGAAATGGCTGCCCCATGCTTGGGGGTGTGGGGAATGCTCCATCCTGCTCAGCTGTGGGACAAGGGGGCCTGTTGGGAGTTGTAGTGCAGACTTCCCAGCCACAAAGACCCCTCCCTGTTGAGATGGCTACCTACCTGTAAGGTTACACATTGGAGGGAAAGGGCTGCCCCATGCTTGGGGGTGTGGGGAATGCTCCATCCTGCTCAGCTGTGGGACAAGGGGGCCTGTTGGGAGTTGTAGTGCAGACTTCCCAGCCACAAAGACCCCTCCCTGTTGAGATGGCTACCTACCTGTTAGGTTACACATTGGAGGGAAATGGCTGCCCCATGCTTGGGGGTGTGGGAATGCTCCATCCTGCTCAGCTGTGGGACAAGGGGGCCTGTTGGGAGTTGTAGTGCAGACTTCCCAGCCACAAAGACCCCTCCCTGTTGAGATGGCTACCTACCTGTAAGGTTACACATTGGAGGGAAATGGCTGCCCCATGCTTGGGGGGTGGGGAATGCTCCATCCTGCTCAGCTGTGGGACACGGGGCCTGTTGGGAGTTGTAGTGCAGACTTCCCAGCCACAAAGACCCCTCCCTGTTGAGATGGCTACCTACCTGTAAGGTTACACATTGGAGGGAAATGGCTGCCCCATGCTTGGGGGTGTGGGGAATGCTCCATCCTGCTCAGCTGTGGGACAAGGGGGCCTGTTGGGAGTTGTATTGCAGACTTCCCAGCCACAAAGACCCCTCCCTGTTGAGATGGCTACCTACCTGTTAGGTTACACATTGGAGGGAAATGGCTGCCCCATGCTTGGGGGTGTGGGGAATGCTCCATCCTGCTCAGCTGTGGGACAAGGGGGCCTGTTGGGAGTTGTAGTGCAGACTTCCCAGCCACAAAGACCCCTCCCTGTTGAGATGGCTACCTATCTGTAAGGTTACACATTGGAGGGAAATGGCTGCCCCATGCTTGGGGGTGTGGGGAATGCTCCATCCTGCTGAGTTGTGGGACAAGGGGGCCTGTTGGGAGTTGTAGTGCAGACTTCCCAGCCACAAAGACCCCTCCCTGTTGAGATGGCTACCTACCTGTAAGGTTACACATTGGAGGGAAATGGCTGCCCCATGCTTGGGGGTGTGGGGAATGCTCCATCCTGCTCAGCTGTGGGACAAGGGGGCCTGTTGGGAGTTGTAGTGCAGACTTCCCAGCCACAAATACCCCTCCCTGTTGAGATGGCTACCTACCTGTTAGGTTACACATTGGAGGGAAATGGCTGCCCCATGCTTGGGGTGTGGGGAATGCTCCATCCTGCTCAGCTGTGGGACAAGGGGGCCTGTTGGGAGTTGTAGTGCAGACTTCCCAGCCACAAAGACCCCTCCCTGTTGAGATGGCTACCTACCTGTAAGGTTACACATTGGAGGGAAATGGCTGCCCCATGCTTGTGGGTGTGGGGAATGCTCCATCCTGCTGGGCTGTGGGACAAGGGGGGCTGTTGGGAGTTGTAGTGTAGACTTCCCAACCAAAAAGACCCCTCCCTGTTGAGATGGGTACCTACCTGTAAGGTTACACATTGGAGGGAAATGGCTGCCCCATGCTTGGGGGTGTGGGGAATTCTCCATCCTGCTCAGCTGTGGGACAAGGGGACCTGTTGGGAGTTGTAGTGCTGGCTGCCTGTACATGTGCCCCCATGTAAATATTGTTATGTACCTTTGTGGTGAATGAGAGGGAGTTATTGTGGGATCTGTGAGACCTGTTTGGGGGGAGTGTGGTGGACATGAGTACATTTGGGCCTAGGAGGTGTTGCTTTTTAGTTGTGCAAACTGTAAATCACCCCTTTTTTAAAGAAAATTGTGCAACTAAAGTTGAGAGTCTTGTGCAGCCAGAAGAATGGATTTGCCATTTTAGTAACGTTTTTAATGAAGAAAATGAAACGTCCCTCTTTCATAGGACAAATTAATATCGAAGGGGTTATGGAATTATCCAAAAATCAAACTTTTATCACTTTTAATTCACCAAAACTATCTTATATCACATTAGATGAAGTGACTCTTTCATTAGCGCGTTGTGCAAATGGGAAGGCACCGGGTGTAGACGGGGTCCCAATAGACTTCTTTAAACAGGACTCCAGCCTCTGGGCCCCGTTTTACAAAATGTTTTTAATGCGGTTGGTCGAGGTACAATACCTAAATCATGGACAGAGAGTATTATTGTACCAATTTTTAAAAAGGGTAATAGAACTGATGCTAAGTGCTATCGCCCTATTTCCCTTCTTGATACCACCTCAAAACTAATGGGAAGAATACTGCTAGAAAGATTGGAAATTTGGGCGGAAGAAAAAAGATCCTTACAGAATCGCAGTTTGGGTTCAGAAGGGAAATAGGTACGATAGAACAATGCATCAACCTACATTTATTGATCAGTAAATATACGCTTATAAAAAGGGGCATCTACACTTATGTTTTATTGATTTAACTAGTGCTTTTGATTTGGTAAACCACAAGAAATTATGGCAGACATTAACTAAAATGGGCGCCCGGAAGATATTATTATATATCTTTCACAGATATATAGTCATTTGACTACAAAGGGTCCGCTATGGGCCAGATGGAGAATGCACTGCAAGTTTTAGAGTGAAACGAGGAATTAGGCAAGGGTGCGTACTCGCGCCACTATTATTTTCACTATATATTAACGGTGTGGATGAAGAACTACAGAAGCTAAATGCGGATGCCCCTATAGTGGCTAAACGTGTCGTCCCGATCTTACTTTATGCGGACGACGCCGTGTTATTATCAAGAACGGCGAATGGGCTACAAACTTTGATCGATAGATTTGCTAAATATATGCAGGATAAGGATTTATTAATTAATTTAAAAAGACTTTCACAATGGTCTGTGGACAAGGGAAAGCCAAAACCAAGAATCATCATATCGATAATGTCCCTATTAGTAGAACAAATTCTTTTGTATATTTAGGTTTGACTTTTTTCGATAGGGGGCTGAAAGCCCATATTGAGAACAGTAAGTTAAAATTTACAAGAATAACGGAGTCAATCTTCAGGTTCTCAAAAAAATGGGAAATAAGCCTGTTAGGGAAATAATGACCCTTTATAAAAGTAAGTGCCTTAGTGGAACTTGTTATGGGGCTACATTGTGGGGAGGAGAAAATTGTAACATTCTTTACATACAAGAAAATAAATTTTTGCGAAGATTGTTAGCAGTCCCGAGTTCAACCCCGGTGTTTAGTGTCCATAAAGAATTAGATGCCCCTTATATACATGATTTTATAGGCACAACAAGCGTAAATGTTTGGCATGGTATCTGGAGCAAAGAAGGCACCAAATTTACCCAGGATATTATTAAAGATTGTATCGCACATGAATATGGAACTAAAATACCGTGGTTACTCTATATCAAAAATTTACTAGATGAATGTGACCAAAATCCTGATTTTAAAAATCCCCATCAAATAGCTAGTCATTGTAAAAAGACCTGAAGAACAAACTATTGGAAAACGGAAATTGTTTAGGGACCTAAAAGCAGACCAGCAACCGATAACTAAAGCTTACATGGACCGGACGTTTGGCCTTGGAATACCTACATATTTATTACAGGTCACCAATATAAGGCACAGATTTTATTTAACTAGATTGAGGATGGGACTTCTGCACTTTTTAATTGCTTTCCCGATAAAGAGAAGATGGAGTCGAAATCTTCCTAAGTGTCCATGTAATGGTTTTTCACAACAGACAACTTTGCACTTTATGTTATTTTGTGGTTTTTATAAGAATTCTAGGAAATGTTTTTTACGACCGCTGTTTTTAAAGGAGAAACTTTTTCTTATAAGGTAGCATTTGAGTATATTTGTAGTCTTGCAAATATAAGAATCTGTAATGCAGTGGTGACTTACATCAAGACGTCAATTATGATACGTAATAATATCTCTCATCTTGAGGCTTTGAGTTATGAGAACGAAGCCTGTAGCCTGAAATGAATTTGCTTATACCTGAAATAGAATGCATTATGAATTAAGAAAATTGACTTTTTTAAATTATTTTTATTTTTGATATTTTTATAAATATCTAATAATTGTTTATTATGTTTAAAGGTTTTAATGGAATTAATTATTTGATATATTGGGTTTTTCTTTTATCTTGAAAAGATGCCTGAAATATTGAAACTTGTGTTTTTTCAAGGTGGTATTATGGTTTGTTTTGTGTGGGGTTTCTTTTTTTCATCCTTTTCTCTCTTTTTAATGAATTTGGATATTCCTTTTTAGAGTTTGTGATATATGCAGCAATGTATGATGTATTTTAGATTGCTTTTATGGTTTGTGTATTATCTAACCGAATAAAGCTGATTTGATTTGATTTGATTTGATTAGTTGTGCAAGCTACTACATAGCAGTGTTATGGCAGACTTTTGTTGGTACTTACCAGCCTCCATTCCCCCCTCAATTCCAGTGCAACTCTCTGGGTGCAGTATGCCAAGCACCTTCTCCTCCCATGCGTTGAATGTTCTTGGTGGAATGGGAGGGCCACTGCCAGTCCGGTTTGCCAGCTCACGGTTCTTGCTGTTCTTCTCCTTGACCTTGCTCTTGAGGTCAGTCCACCTCTTCCTGATCTCCTTCCTGTTGCGTGGAACTTGCCCTACAGCATTGACTCTGTCAACTATCCTTTGCCACATTTGATTTTGCCTGGCTGATGGGGTCTGTTGGACCCTGCTTCCTAAAATATATGGCTCAACTCTTATTATCTCATCCACCATGACTGACAACTCACCATCAGTGAATTTGGGCATCTTATGTGCCATGGTGTGTGATGTGCTGAGTGGTTAAGAGTGCAGGTGTGCAGGTGGTGGTGGTGGTGGTGATGTGTGTGGTGTGTGTGTGTTTGTGATGGTGTGATGTGTGCAGGGTTGCCTATCCTTTGTGTGATATTGTTGGGCCCTTCAGTTCTGGAGTTGTGCAAAGAATTGTGGTCATGCAGGGGCTGGTTTTATGTCTGCTATGTGGGTGGGTCCAAACTGAGGATTCATGTCATGTGTGTTGTCTGTGTTGAGCTGGGATTTGTAGTTCTTATTTGCCAGGGGCATGTGTCAATGGGGTGTGTTAGCTGTTTTTATTTGCTGAGACAGATACACAGCCACATTTGGTGGTTTTGTGGTGTAGTTGCTTTCGACCGCCATTTCTATTTCCGCGCGGACACCGCGGTCGGACTGCAATGGTCATTCCTCCAGCTCTCCCATTCATCATTGCTGTCAATCGCGGTGGTCAGAAACAAGCGGTCGTACCGCAGGCACCGCGGTAAGATCATAATTGCACTCGTGGAAATTCCGCTTGTGTATCGGCGGTTTGTGAGCTTTCCGCAGTGAATCCGACCGCCATGGAGGGTATTTAGCCTTTTCTGCACATGCGCCGCCGGTGTTTCTTGGGTTCCGACCGCGGCGGTCGGATTGTTCCGGCGGTGCATCGTAATGTGATCGGCGGTGGTGCCGCAGGCCATGCGGGCGGTCTTTTCCCATTATGTCAACAAAAGAGGGAGCGGGGACCAGGAGCTGGTTAAAGGTCCAGTGCCTGTGCTCCTAGAGTTAAACGTAAATGCACAAGGGAGAGGACACTGTTCCTAGGGAGGTATGAAAAGTAATGCTATCTCCTGAGAGAGAAAAAAGAAAAAAGAAGGCAGAAGGAGGGAACTGAGTGGGGGGATATTTGGATGAACTAGGCCTTGGACTCCCAGAGTATTAGGGAAGAACAAGTCTGTTCCTTGTTGCCCTCACACACCCCGGAGGATGTCATGCTTCATCATCGGGCGGTTGCTCCTCGTTGGGCCGGCGCTGCAATGCCCAACGGGTCCCCCGAAGGGTCACTTTGTCGGAGATCTTTTGCGAACTGCCGTTTGGTGCATGCAAGTGTGTGGAGGGAGTCCTAAACGAGGGAAGTGCAAGTGTGTGCAGTGATTTAAAATTGACTAAGGGTTACAAGAAGGTATAAATTTTAATAAGGCGGTACCCGTGTCAAAATAAAAAACCCGTAGGTTAAATGTTACCTATGAGGCATGATGTGCCTAGGTAACTCAAAAGGTCAAGGTCAACATGTTTCGCGCCTCTGTGGTCCCGTAGGATCCGTGGCGCTTCTTCAGGACCAGGTGTGTGTTCAAATGTTGTGTGGTGCACGTGAAGAGTCAGAGTGCACAGAGGATCAAGAGTTTTAAGTGCGTAGAGGGTGTGATCGCCCTCCACGGTGTTCAGGGCAGGCCCAACCTAAAGGCTAGTACCGGTGGGCTACAACTAAATAGTTGAAACTGCTACCTGATTAGAGGCCTAAAATGCGAGGAGAAGTACTCCAAAAGGCTAAGAACGTGGGTTGCCCGCACCTTACCGGGATAAAGGTGCCAACGAGGAGCAACCGCCCGATGATGAAGCATGACATCCTCCGGGGTGTGTGAGGGCAACAAGGAACAGACTAAGGGGCCGATTCCGATCTCGGCCGGTAGGGCTCCAAATCGGATTCGGCTTTACCGGATCCGATTCGGAGCCCTGTTTCCCGACCGACTCGTACGTGCGTCCGGGCGAGCAACATACGATCGCGAAATCTCCGACCGACTCGTTCGCGAGACCCAACCGCACCGACCGACTCGTTCGCGAAAGCCGACCGCTCTGACCGACTCGCACGGACACGACTCGCACCGCACAATGGAGACGTTCCCCGGCCGGGTAAGTACGATGCGCGCCTCGAGCAGTCTGACCGACTCACGCCGTCCGGCTCGAAAGAGCAGTCGGAGCCGGACTTTGGGGGTCCGTGTCGGACCCCCCTGTACACCTAGCCACGCGAGTCGCACACAGGGGGACCCATGGGTCCCCCTACCTGTACATGTACGGCGCGAGCCGCTTCGACGCGTACCCGCTGTAGGGGGCGCCCTTGTTCGCCTCGCACCCATTGAGTCAATGGGAGCCCGCGTACGCGTTGTACGACCGGCTCCCATTGACTTCAATGGGAGTCCGACCGAATCGAGCCCGATAGCATGCGTGCGCATCGTACTCGTTCGGTCGGACTGCTAGGGTCTGATTCGGTCGGAAATCTCTCCGGGTCCGGCTCGGTCGGAGCGATTTCCGGCCCGAATCGGAATCGGCCCCTTGGTCTTTTCCCATTGCCACGGCGGGCGGAATGGTTTTCCAACCGCCATCGTAATCGGCCCCTTAGTTCCGTAGCGGGTTGTGGGTTTATAGGGGAATAGGTTGGGAATTAATTGAATTTACATTATAAAAATTAATAATTTATTAAATAATAATTTAGTGTTTAATAATTAATATTGTTTAATAATTTTTGCGTATATTAGTTTTCGTAGTGGGTTGTGGGTTTATAGGGAATAGGTGTGGGAAGTAATTTAATTTACATTATAAAAATTAATAATTTATTAATTAATAATTTAGTGTTTAATAATTACTATTGTTAAATAATTTTGCGTATATTAGTTCCGTAGCGGGTTGTGGGTTTATAGGGAATAGGGTGGGAAGTAATTTAATTTACATTATAAAAATTAATAATTTATTAATTAATAATTTATTGTTTAATAATTACTATTGTTAATTAAGTTAATTAATTTATTATTAAATATATAAAAAGTGAATAATATTTTTTAATTAATTGATAATTATGTAAATTGTTAATTTTTTTATTAATTAGTAATTAATTACATATTAATTATAAAAGATTAATTTATTAATATGTTAATTATGTAAATTTTTTTAGTAGTGTGTTCAGTGTTGATAGGGGAGTAGGGTGGGAATTAAGTTAAATTTAATTCAAATTTTAATAATTTTTAAATATTATTTATTCAAAGTTATTTTATAGTGGTAATTAATTTAGATATGATGGTTATTAATTTCATTGTTAATTGTAATTAGCTAATTAATTAAATGTTAATTAGTTATGTTGATTCATTAATATTTTACACTATTGGAGGTGACGTTTATAGGGGAAAATGTTGGAAGGTAAATATATTTTTATTAATTAATTATTTGTTAATTAATTTTAATTATATTGTAGGAGTGGGTCTACTCAATTATTCCCCTACGCTACCCAACACTTTCCCTACTGTTGCCCTCACTGGAGTGGGAATAGTTATTTTTACACTCCCGCTATCCAACACTTTCCCTACTGTTCCACTCGCTGGAGTGGGAATAGTAATTTTTACCCTCCCGCTATCCAACACTTTTCCTACTGTTCCACTCGCTGGAGTGGGAATAGTAATTTTTACCCTCCCGCTATCCAACACTTTTCCTACTGTTCCACTCGCTGGAGTGGGAATAGTAATTTTTACCCTCCCGCTATCCAACACTTTCCCTACTGTTCCACTCGCTGGAGTAGGAATAGTAATTTTTACCCACCCGCTATCCAACACTTACCCTACTGTTCCACTCGCTGGAGTCGGAATAGTAATTTGTACCCACCCGCTATCCAACACTTTCCCTACTGTTCCACTCGCTGGAGTAGGAATAGTAATTTTTACCCACCCGCTATCCAACACTTTCCCTACTGTTCCACTCACTTGAGTGGGAATAATAATTTGTACCCACCCGCTATCCAACAAATTCCCTACTTTTGCAGTTGTTGGAGTGTGAATACTAATTTTATTCCCTTAGCAATGCAACGTTTTTAATTTTGTTATATTTAATGTAGTGTAAATTATTAATTAACATAAAAAATTACTTTAATTATTTAAATTATTATATATTATTTATTTTTATATTTATATAATATGTTTATTTATATATACATCAGTGATGTCATCAGTGATGTCATTTGAGATGTCATCAGTGATGTCATCAGTGATGTCACTGACCATGTCATGAGTGATGTAATATGTGACGTCATCAGCAGTGCATTAGCGGGCGCGAGTTATAGTTACCTGAACTAACTATAACGGGGAATTTCACGAGGTTTTGTACGAGTGCAATGTCCAACTAACTATAACTGTCCCTAAAACCTATGGTTTTTTCAGTGAATTTGTAAGGTTTTTTAAATGCTAATTTCTAACTATAACGTGCCTGAAACCTAAGGTTTTTTCAGTGAATTTCAAAGGTTTTTTAAATGCTAATTCCTAACTATAACATGTCTGAAACCTATGGTTTTTTTCAGTGAATTTCAAAGGTTTTGTAAATGACAATTTTTAAATGTATTAATTGTTATATTTATTTTTTTGATACTGATTTACTACATTTTTTTAAACTATTTATTTTTAGATATTTTATTTTTTAAATTACATTATAATTACATTATACATTACATTACAAAATATACTTTCTCAGAATGAATTACTTTAGTTTAAATACTTTGCAAATAGGCAATAGACTTTTAAGTACAGTAGTTACAGTTGTTGCAATGGGCAACACAATTTCAAACACAATGCAACATTGAGCTCAATGTGAATTTCTAGTTAAATGCAATTAGTTACTTTATGGATTACTTTTCTAACCACAGGACTGGATCCTAGATTCAGTCCTGGGACATCTCCTGTAAACAGTTGAGTAAAAGCATTTTGGTTAGAGTAGTGATTTTTAAGGAATATTATTGTATTTTAAAAGTTGACAGAAACTTTTTCACATAGAATCACCATTGTTATCCTATGGGAGGAAATTCACTTAGCAGGTAAGTAGTGTTATCGTTACTTTTTCTTACTCAGTGGTGGATCCTGGATCCAGCACTGGTGCATCTCCTGTAAACAGTTGAAATAATGCGTTTAAGTCATACAGGCGATTTTTAAGGAATATTTGTAGTTTGTGAAAATCGACACTGAAACTTTTCTGCTGAAAACCAGACAATGGATTCCTATGGAAGGAAATACAAGTTACTGGTAAATACGGTTAGAATTACTTTTTCAGGGTCAGTGCTGGGCTAAAAGATGCAGCACTGGGTTCTCTCCTGATAACAGGTGAGTAAATCGGAATTCGTAGTTCGGCTGATTTTAGAGGAATATTATAAAGTTCCAAAACTCCCCACTTAGAAGAATTTCCAAGTGAAACCAGTCAATGTTAGCCTATGGAAGGAAATTCAAGTTACTGGTAAGTACGGTTAAAATTACTTTTCAGGATCAGTACTGGGCTCAAAGGTGCAGCACTGAGGTCTCTCCTGATAACAGGTGAGTAAATCGGAATTCGTAGTTCGGCTGATTTTAGAGGAATATTATAAAGTTCCAAAACTCTACACTTAGAAGAATTTCCTAGTGAAACCAGTCAATGTTAGCCTATGGAAGGAAATTCAAGTTACTGGTAAGTACGGTTAGAATTACTTTTCAAGGTCAGTGCTGGGCTCAAAGATGCAGCACTGTGTTCTCTCCTGATAACAGGTGAGTAAATCGGAATTCGTAGTTCGGCTGATTTTAGAGGAATATTATAAAGTTCCAAAACTCCACACTTAGAAGAATTTCCAAGTGAAACCAGTCAATGTTAGCCTATGGAAGGAAATTCAAGTTACTGGTAAGTACGGTTAGAATTACTTTTCAGGATCAGTACTGGGCTCAAAGATGCAGCACTGAGGTCTCTCCTGATAACAGGTGAGTAAATCGGAATTCGTAGTTCTGCTGATTTTAGAGGAATATTTGTATGTTTCAAAAATTGACACTTAGAAACTTTTCAGCAAAAGCAGGCAATGATATCCTATGGAAGGAAATTCAAGTTACTGGTAAGTACGGTTAAAATTACTTTTCAGGATCAGTACTGGGCTCAAAGATGCAGCACTGAGGTCTCTCCTGATAACAGGTGAGTAAATCGGAATTCGTAGTTCGGCTGATTTTAGAGGAATATTTGCACAGTGGTGAAGGGAGGGGCGGGGCTTCAGGTGACATGTCTGCAAACAGGCCCCGTGGCGCGTTTAAGATGGGGATTAAATCCTCCTCAATCCCAAGGGTCCCTAGGGGCCAAGTAGCCCACCAGATACCTCCAGTATGCGCCAGAGAGCTGCGTTGCAGAGAGGTGTTCAGAGCCTACACCCCTTTTTGCACCTCTCTGCAACGCAGCTCTGTGGCGCTTAATGGACGTACCTGGTGGGCTAGTTGGCCCCCAGGGACCCTCAGGATTGAAGGAGATTTAATTCCCCATCTTAAAACGTGCAACCGGGCCTGTTTGCACACATGTCACCTGAAGCCCCGCCCTCCCTTCACCACTATGTAAACGCGCCCGTGGCGCATTTTAAGTTGGGGATTAAGTCCCCTTGAATCCTGAGGGTCCCTTGGGTCCAACTAGCCCACCATGTACCTCCAAAAAGCGCCACAGAGCTGCGTTGCAGAGAGGTGTAAAAAGGGGCGTGGCCTCTGTACACCTCTCTGCAACACAGCTCTTTGGCGCATACTGGAGGTATCTGGTGGGCTAGTTGGCCCCCAGGGACCCCCAGTATTCAAGGGGAATTCGTTCCCCCTCTGCAAACGCGCCAGGGGGCGCGTTTGCAGAGTGGTAAAGGAAGGGGGCGGGGCCTGCGGCACAATCGTTTTTTTTTTATTATTATTATTTTTTTTATGCTTTTTTCTGCCCAGGGGGTCCTTGTGGGACCCCCTGAGCAGACCTAGGGGGTCAGGGTGTTTCTACCCTGCCCCCTTTGTGCGCTTTGCGCACTTGTTTCTGTCCCTCGGTTCTACCGAGGGACAAAATGGCTGCCAACACTTCCTGATTTGGAGTGTTGACAGCCAATTAACATGCAGCTCGTGATCGGGAGGGTGCGAATCCGACGCGGCCATAGATATATATGTGATTTTCACTTTTGATTTTCACAGGAACTACTGAACGGATTTACACCATTTAACAAAAGGTTTCTTTCTGAACCAAGAACTACCTCTTTGCCAAATTTGGTGTAATTCCGTTCAGCAGTTCGGGCTGTAGCCGTGGCTAAAGTTTCCTATGGGAAAATGAATGGGGAAAACACGTTTTGGGACCCCTTTTTCTCGGCCCCCGCTGACGAATCACCCCGAAACTTTCAGGGTAGGAGCGAACCGGAGCGGCCATAAAGTTTGAAAATTGTGCGTTGATTCATCAACCGACGCAAGAGTTATTTCAAATAGAATGTTGCGGATTTCCTATGGAAAATAGGTCCTAACTATAACTATCTACTGGCGACCGCCAGTAGATAAATATGTAAATATATTTTTAATAATGTTTTAAATATTTTATAATTAAGATTAATAATTATTTTATAATATTAAGTAAATATATATATGTTAAAAAATAATTAGTTTTTTTTTACATTACATTTATTATTTTTACATTTTAAGCTTTTTTACATTATTTTAACTATGTTTTATTTAATTGTGTTTATTATTTAATTACTTTTATATTATTTTTAATACATGTAAAAAATTCGATATTTTAGTTAACTATATTTTAAACATCGATATTTTGTACTCAATATTTTAGGACTTACCTGTTTGTAGATAGGGACTCGATATTCTGTCCCTCGATATTTTGGCATCGATATTCTGGATAGTCGATATTCTGTCCCTCGATATTTAGTCACTGAACACACTAGTACACAACGTGCTCTGAGGGCTGAACGTTATCTATTCTGTGGTTTTGAATACAGCAGGGTTTTTCCCAAACACCGGCCCACACTGTACTCATTAATTATGCATGATTCTCTAGGAATACAGCACCTGCATAATATGTCTGTACAAAGTTCACCCCTGACATCTTCCTCAAGACTGACCAGGCCCAATGCAAACCACACAAAGGGATGAGAGTCTCCAGGGTATAAATATACCACATCTTGCCCCGGTAAGAGAGAGGGAACCGAGACTTCCATGCTGACACACTGACCAGAGACGCTGAGGCTCCTGCATGCAGTCGCTCCAGCTGACAGCGGTCTGACACAGCCCTTGCGTGGTGTCCAACTCGAGACCAGGACGGGGTCCCACACTCTCTCTATTCAGGTATGGGGGTTCGACTAAATCCTAGAAGGATTCTTGGCTCTTAGGCTTTTAGACCTACACATATGCTAGGTACACTCAGGTACATCTAGTTCGGCATCGTAGGAGTACGCGCACTTGCATAATGCTTTCATATTCATGTATGTATTCATGATTATTGCAATATGGTAGAACTGTTCTATCCCTTTGCTTTTATCGTACTGCTGATAATATATCTCTGCTATTGTCTGCTGGTTGCCGCAGCACATATATTTTACACTAGAATAACAACTGTTCAATAAATACTTATTGAAACGCCCGACTGTTTATTCTGTGTAACTCTCTGAGACAAACCGAATAAGTAAGCACGAGTGACTAACCGAAAGGTAGTATATTGTTTCCACGATTCTGAGGAATTTGGGTTGTCATGATCTAAGGTTGCCAGAAACTAATCTCTCCCCGATAAGAGGAGATTCTAGTGGCACTGTGAGCTAGCTAATGCAAAACAATCTAACATACGTGGTGAGGGTGCACAGAGTCAGTCTGCCACCAAGCCCACAGCTTATGTTGTACAAACGCGCAGGTCCTGCACGGGTTCTATAGGAACTACACGACATGGCGCCACCAACGTTGGTTTGGTACTTATTTAACAGTAGAATCTGAGTAGTTCAGTCGTGCTATTCTCAGAGAACCTACTCACAAAAACCCCAGAGACGTCTGGAGTGGGTGAGCACAAAATCCGCCGCAGCTGAGTAGTACGAAAATACTATTTATTGGCTGTTGGTTATTCAAGCTTGAAGGACATATAGTTCCTACAAATTGTGCATTTACACCTTATCTTAAAATTTCCTTAAACACCCTTCTTCCACTTAAAAATGGTTGAACAAGCAGAAGAAACAAGGAGAGTTGAAACAGACCTCTTCGGTTTAGAAGAAGACCCTGAAGATACAATACAAATTGCACCAAATTTCAGAAGGGCAGTCACCATAAAACTTCTAGAACATGGCTTAAGAGCCAGGGGTGGTAAAGTAATTTTCGTGATCGAGGCACACAAATCCAATAAAACAGAGGTGTTCTATTCATGGGTTACATTCCCAGCAGCGAATCCAGTTACAGATGTATTTCACTACTACCTAAAAGATGAAACACCAGAGGACTATACTCCTTTTGAGGAGTTAGAGATTCCGCTCACTTACCAGGAGCATAATTTCTGGTTTAAAGGCGCCCTACCCCACGTACGAGGAAGAGCAAGATTAGGCCCGCTCGGAGGAGCAGGAGCCACATGGCCCATATTAGCAGCATACACACCGCACCCTGACATTAACACAATGCCACAGCCAGAATTACTCGTACAACACAAAGATTTAATTAAAATCTACAGAAACCTCACACAATTTGTGATGAGGACTTTAACAGTTCAGCCTGCACCAGTTGCAGCACAAGATACTCCAGTCCAGAGTACAGTTAATAAAATTACTCCACAAACGTTACATGCGGTAATGGGCAAAATGCCAGCAAAACGCGAACAAATACCATTCTGGATAGCTCAGAAAATAACTCAGCTTGAGGCAGTATTCCCGAAAACTACCACCTGTGATAAACACAGAATTCTAACAATCTGATTGCCCATGGGTCTCACACCACAAGTAGAGGACTGCACCTCTTGGGGTTCAGTCTTTGCTGCCATATATACCAGAACACATGGTATCCCGTCCTTAGCAGTAGTACCTGACGTATTGAGACAGATACAAAATGAGTACGGAGCAGAACCTGCCCTTAACTTAGGGATGAAGTTACTAAATAACTTTGACCAGGTATCAGCCATAATACTAGCTAACATTAAGGGGGAGGCAATCCGCCAACGCCTAAGGGAGTTCAGTCCAGAGGATCATCAACACAAACTAACCAAAATAATTGAAACTGCATATGCAGAATTAGGCAGAGACAGTCTAGGTGGGAAATCATTAAAACCACAACTAGTGGGCAGTCCTGAAAAGGACACTACAAAACAGACACCTACTTCTTCTAAAAAGAAGTGGGAAAATAAAAAACAACAAAAGTCTAAAGACAGCAGATCTCAGTCCAGAGGGAGGTCTCCTCAACAGGAGCCCTCTGAAAGGAGGTATAACCTCAGGAATAGGGATAATATTAAAAAACCTGACAGGTATCAGGATACTGATACTCGTTCCTCTCATTCCTTTCAGGGTTCATCAAAAAACTCCGAGAGGGAAGGACGGTCAAAGGAGCGTACAAAGTCCAGAGACACGCAACGCGCTGCGGACTACGCACCTAAAAAAGAAGATAAACAAAAATCAAAACCTCAGTTCAAAAAGAAGAAGGTAGCAGGTCTCAAGATCAGACATGCCCAGAATTCTGAAGACACAGCTTCTGAACGGGGAATGGGCTCTGACGATGCTAGACAGCGCGGAAGAAGTAACGATAGCTCGCCAGAACCTGAAGGAATTTCTGGTGACAGCGGAGTTGAGTGAGTATATCACGGTGGAAACACCTGATACTCGGGTAAGTGTCCCACATAAGTTACATGAGATAACACTCCGGATGGAGAGGGACAAGCCCAGAAAAATTAAAGGTCTCTTTTGGAAAAATCTGTCATCTGGTTATGACATTCTATTAGCAGAACAAGACTGGCCGCCAGCATTCGTCATGGAGTGCCCTAGGGGAGAAACTGTAATTTTTCCAGCCTTTTCCGACCTCGTTCCCATACATCTAAAACATGCATATGCGCAGGAGTGGACGGTTGCCCTAGCTCCAGCATTGTACAAAAATCATGTTGGTTGGGATGAGGATTCAACCCACCACATGATCCCGTTAAAAGTTTCCCCAAATGCTCAAAGGCAATACCCTATAAAGCAGGAAGCTAAAAAACAGGTCAGGGAGATCCTAGATCAACTTGAATACCAGGGGGTGATAGAAAATTGCACTTCACCTATGAACAATCCTTTGTTTCCCGTAATGAAACCTGACAACACATATCGTTTAGTTTTGGATTACAGACATTTAAACACTTGCACAAAGACATTTGCCGTTCAAAATGCACACAGTGCTGCATTAATGAATAACATTGTGCGGAAAAATACAAAACAACACTTGATATCTCAAATGGATTTTTCTGCCAAAATATAGCGACTGAAAGCAGGTATCTGACCGCCTTCAGTGCGTTAGGGTCCTAGAGACAATTTTGTCACCTAGCCCAAGGGTATAAAAACAGCCCGGGGGTATTTTCAGCAAGAGTAACAGAGTTACTCCAAAATTTGGATGAAGAGGCATTGTCCTATGTGGATGATATTTATCTGACGGACGATGACTTAAAGAGGCACTTGACCAGGGTGAGTACCATTATTATGGCATTCGCCTCTGAGGGCTACAAATTTAATTTTAAAAAATCAAAAATTGCCCACCTCAGTGTCCTATTTTTAGGATATGAGCTGTCAAGTGAGGGAAAAAGCCTAGCAGCAAACGTTTTAGAAAAGTGTGCGCTGCTCCAACCTCCAAAATCATTAAAGAATTTACAATCAATTCTGGGATTCCTAAATTTTGGTCGAACATACATTTTGGATTACGCAGAAAGAGTAAAACCTTTCTACGACTTAATAAAACCTGATTTTTCAGTCAGACAATGGACACAGGAACACACAAATATCCTGCGTTCCCTACAGGAAGACATGATAGCTTCTAAACATTTACAGACATGCGTAAACGCACAGAACTTAGTGATCCGAGTCATAGCGGGTCAATGCGGGTACACTTATTTAACTTTTAATGAAGGCGAAACAGTACCAATCGAATACAAATCACACCTGTACACAAACGCAGAGATGCGTTTCACTTCAACAGAAAAAATTCTGACAGCAGTGCAGACCGCTGTAGCAAGAGAAAGAGCTCTGGCTCAGGGAAAACGCATAATTGTCGTGACCCCAGGACCAGCTTTAGAAGCTGTTACAAAAGCTAGCATTCCAAATGTGAAAGCCTTACATCCGAGATGGATACAGTGGGCTAATTCTCTTACTGCAACGGATGTTGAATACAGATTTGATCCAAGTTTAAAAACACAAGCATTCCTGCAATACGAACAAGAATATCCTCTACCAAATGAAATTTTGCCTCTAGATCAGTATGAATACATTATTTACACTGACAGTTCTGCTCAACCAGCCATAGGGAGTAAGCAAGCTTACAGCGTGGCGTGTGCGATTGTTAACGGTCCCATGCACGATGGAAAGTTCCATCCGAGTTGCACTAAAACGCAATCTCTAGGAGACTGCACGGCTCAGTTGGCAGAACTCAAAGCACTTATACTGGCACTTATAAACACGGATCACGAATTCCCCACACTTATTGTGTGTGATTCCTTTTACTGTGTACAGTCGTACAATGAATATCTACATCATTGGGAACAAAACAGGTTCAAAGATGCAAAAGGTGGCACGAATAAGCATAAAATGCTATGGGAACAGGTAGTGGAGTTGAGAAACGAACTACCAAGGGCTCACGTGATACATACACTGAGTCATCAGCGTGATGGCGTTCACGTTGAAGGGAATTCATTGGCTGATGAAGCTGCAAAGGGGTCTGTTCGCACAGCCGCCATAGCTGCAGTTACTCGTTCAAAGACGAGGGTAGACGGCGAGATAATGGTAGCTGTCAATACTTCACGCAAAGGCAGCACAGCAGTACCTAAAAAATTTCCACTCAAGTACTCCTACAAGTTAGATGCACAAAACATTCCATATGCTCAGATTCCTGGAGTGGGGGATAGAGTAATACCAAATATGGATCGTAGGTTAGGCTTAATTTTAGCAGCACACGAGGGTTTGGGTTCTGCGCATACAGGCGTTACAGCGACTATTTCTTTATTGAAACAGCGCTACTGGTGGCCAGGGTTAACGAAGCAGACTAAAGACTATGTCTTGAAATGCGACATCTGTCAGCAGATGAAAGGCTCCACCGTAACACGCCCAGCGCAGACACCATTACTGAAATCAGACAAACCTCTTGCATGTGTGTATTTGGATTCCTGCTCTAGATTCCTATGGGTCTGGCCTCAGAGCTCGGCTGACGCTCGAACTGTTATAAAAGATTTGCTAGTCTTTATCGGCACATATGCAGTTGGCACGTTACATTCTGACCGTGGTCCGGCGTTTAGCTCTCGGGCTTACAAAGAGGCCATGGAAGGAATGGGCATAGCATTGCGGTACTCCTCTCCGTGCCATCCCGAGGGAAATTCTGTTGTGGAGAGGAAAAACCGGGACTTAAAGCAATCTTTAACAGCTAGGGTATTAGGCAAGGGCGGTAGATGGGTCGATCACCTTTATGGGGTACAGCAAGCGTTCAATAACCAGCCAAGAAGCTCTCTAGGGGGTGTCACTCCTTACGAGGTCCTATTTGGGACAAGGATGTGGGTACCTGATCTTGATTGTGAAGGCACAGTGGCGGATGAAAAACCATTTGATATCCATGATCGTTTGGCTGTTTTACAGGATCTAAATGAATCCAGGACACAACAAAGTAACGTGCTCCAGAAACAGGCCGCCACTGAGGAAGTCAAGGCAGTAACGGCAAGACCTGTCTGGATCCCAAAAGTCGGGGATCTGGTCAGAGAGAAGATTGCTGACAAGAAAGAATTTGGGCCATCATACAGAAAGCCTGTACCGGTCCTAGCAATCCAAAGCACAAGAACTGTACTTCTGCCGCCTCTTGCTGGGAAAAAGGAGAAAAGATTTGTCTCAATCGACTTAATCAAACCACACTATGTGGCCGATACTAAACAGTAGGCCTCGTGGACTCCACAGTAGCAGAGGCCCTCCTCTCGCTACAATCCAAGAAGTCCAAACAGAAAGACTCATCACATTTGAAGAGCCACCTGTACGGAATGAAGAACTAAGCAACAATGCTATGGAACTCGTTCCACTTCAACAAGAAATTCATCTTCAAAATGAAAATCAACTTAACAACGAAGTTGCAATAAGACCGACTACAGACATCTACGTCATCATGCCTCGTCAAGAGCAAAATCCGATTTCAACCAATCCCGATGCAATTCCAACAATTGATCGAACTGCTTCTGGCTATTTCATGAACTTTGATACGTTTTCACTGGATCCAAGCGAGCCGGAAACGACGCCAGCCAAAAAATCACTCCAACAGAAACTCACTGACTTTTTGAACTTTTTTAGAAAGACTTACCTGGTGTCACCTTGGATTGAACTATGGTATATCACTGGGATCTTATTTTTTCTTTTCTGGCTAGGTTTAATTATAACTTTTAGTATGCTTATTAATGGATGATATCTCCAGCAAAGCTCTACAGCCCAAAGAGTCAATGTGATTTTAAAACCACACCAGTCATCACATCGTGAACCAAGAGACTTGTCTTCAGTGAACATCACAGCAGTTCCTATACCGGACGGTATAGTATGGGACAAGATTGATTATGATATATTCGGTCCGACTGAACTTTTAAAGCTTAAACATGTATTTAAAATTTCTTTAAGTGATATCATTTTCTGATGATTGGGACACTGAAACTGTAAATGCTATGATGTCTGATTTAGAAAAAACTGCCGCATTTCCGAACAATGAAATGTTAGAAGGTACTTCAAATTATGATACATTGTACTGTTAACAGCAATATGGTCATCATTTCTTGCACAAATCTATAACACCTAGAAATGTATTTGAGTACCACCAGTGGGAACACTGCCCAACACCACCGAAAGGTAGCTCACAGGCATTTGCGCAGAAATTCACATACTTCTCAGGGTTTAACACATCCGACCCGAAGTCATTTTATTATAAAGTGGCGAAAATTTCAGCTCAGAAAATTATGTTAACAAATCACTCTGCCGATCACTACGTTTCAGTTTCAATATTGCCTTGAGCAAAGGCAGGCAGGCAAATATGAAAAGATGGGTAAGGGTTACATTAAGGAAACTTGGGAGTTACCATATAGATATCGAGACCGGAATGGGGATTGAGAAGTGTATCTGAGTGGTACAAACTGCAAGAACGCTTTAAGCGGTTCTCTCATGTGTCAGGATATTTCTCTACACGGAGCCTGTAACGGTTCAGTAGCGAACCTATCGTGTCACATGACTGGAACCCCAGCTGCCGTGATCACGCCGGTTTTCGAGCTGCTCTCAAATGGGAGTTACTTGATGCTAAATGATCAAGGTTGCTGTGGAATGCTTCCGGAAGTCGCATATCTGGTCACTGTTAACTCCAGGGTTACTTGCTGTATGCAAGTATTGTTTCCACCACTGAACACAGTCAGGGAGGCGCCGTTATGGCCTTCACTGAACGTTTCTTTCATACAATTTGATACTCTGAGCAACCCGTGCCCTTAACCTCCGCTCGCGAAACCTATGAACGTCAAGTTGCAAGGACCTCGACTGAGATACAGGTGCTTATACGTACAAACTGCCCCTTTCATTTCGTAGAAATGGTGGGACGTATCTTCAATATGTCTGATACGAGCGGTATTGTACACCTATTTAAGACCATAGGGTCAGGACTGTTAAGCACCTTTCAGACAGTCCTCGGAGTAATCCCAAATTTTATACACTCCGTATTGGGAAGCGTATTTGGAGGATTCCCGCTTATCCTATTGCTGATTGCAGGGGTCCTATTCATAATACTGCTGCTACGCAATGGACGGCCCAATTCCCGAGGGAATGGCGAACATGCTCCAGGAGCAGAAATACCGTGAACACATGGTACAACTTCTGGGCATTTCTTGCCTGCGAGAACTCAATGCCTCCTGGTTTCTATCCTTTCGACCAGTCTGGGTAGACTGCATCTTACATGTTCTTCGATGCCTGTTTTGCGGAGAAGAATGCACGTTGGATCTTTGTCTAACATTCCCATCAGATGCGCCTCCGGACAAGGATGCAATGCTGGACCCCATAAAGGCCCATGCTCTGCGTTGTCCCCAGCGTCTTCCGATTCTGATGAACGCATTCCTGGAGAATCCACAGGTGCCGTTTGCTCCTGCTGGGTTAGGTGACTCCTCCACAGGCACCCAGGTAACAACTGCCGCACAAGCTGCCGCAGCACTGACTGTAGGCAGTGCTACATTCCATCTTTGTGCGATTGACGTTCTCTGTGAGGCGTTGGATTTGTCGTCTACAGCGGCTAACACCGATAATGTTGTGCTTCCCAGCCAGGTCGCTTAATCTTGAATTGGCTCATCGTGTCCTGGGAAAGAATTCGGCTTCTTTACTCGTTTCAAAACAAACAAGCAAAATTGGAACATTTCCTAAATTGACACTTTCGCTTGAGAAAAGCATGGCCTTCTTCCGCTTTGAGTGAGGCAACTTATATGGAGAAACAAAATAGACATTTCTTTTTAGTGGCAATTGGAAATAGCTGAATTATAACAGTTTAAAAAAGTTTTTAGCAATTTTAAAACCATGTTTTTACTTGCTTTTAAAATGTTTTCAAATTGTCCTTATTTTAAGTATGGTCATTGTCATCCTGTTCGGAAGAGGAGTGGGTGTTATGTCCCGTATAGAGGCCCTAATGTAGACCCGTTCATACATGCCCTAAAATGGACGTATTCGTATTTGCCCTAATACGGTCATATTCGTACTTGCCCTATTATGGTCAAAGCCGCATATGCCTATTACGGTCATAACTGTACATGTCCTATTATAGTCATGATTTCTTATATAGGCATGATCTTTCACCTACATTGGTCCTCACTAGTAAACAACGTGCTCTGAGGGTTGAACGTTATCTATTCTGTGGTTTTGAATACAGCAGGGTTTTTCCCAAACACAGGCCCACACTGTACTCATTAATTATGCATGATTCTCTAGGAATACAGCACCTGCATAATATGTCTGTACAAAGTTCACCCCTGACGTCTTCCTCAAGACTGACCAGGCCCAATACAAACCACACAAAGCGATGAGAGTCTCCAGGGTATAAATATACCACATCTTGCCCCTGTAAGAGAGAGGGAACCGAGACTTCCATGCTGACACACTGACCAGAGATGCTGAGGCTCCTGCATGCAGTCGCTCCAGCTGACAGCGGTCTGACACAGCCCTTGCGGGGTGTCCAACTCGAGACCAGGACGGGGTCCCACACTCTCTCTATTCAGGTATGGGGGTTCGACTAAATCCTAGAAGAATTCTTGGCTCTTAGGCTTTTAGACCTACACATATGCTAGGTACACTCAGGTACATCTAGTTCGGCATCGTAGGAGTACGCGCACTTGCATAATGCTTTTATATTCATGTATGTATTCATAATTATTGCAATATGGTAGAACTGTTCTATCCCTTTGCTTTTATCGTACTGCTGATAATATATCTCTGCTATTGTCTGCTGGCTGCCGCAGCACATATATTTTACACTAGAATAACAACTGTTCAATAAATACTTATTGAAACGCCCAACTGTTTATTCTGTGTAACTCTCTCAGACAAACCGAATAAGTAAGCACGAATGACTGAGCGAAAGGTAGTATATTGTTTCCACAATTCTGAGGAATTTGGGTTGTCATGATCTAAGGTTGCCAGAAACTAATCTCTCCCCGATAAGAGGAGATTCTAGTGGCACTGTGAGCTAGCTAATGCAAAACAATCTAACATACGCGGAGAGGGTGCACAGAGTCAGTCTGCCACCAAGCCCACAGCTTATGTTATACAAACGCGCAGGTCCTGCATGGGTACTATAGGAACTACACGACACCTGCAAGGACCAACATCTGCTCCGGACCGGACATCGCCATCACTGACGGCTACTAAATCACCCGCAAGGACCACCCCGACCGTCCAGGAGGAGGCATTGCCACCACCTACAGAAGCACACTCTGACTGACCATGCACTCTAATGACCCAATGGTGACCATGGAACACCTCAACTTCCAGATCCGGACCAACCCCAACCCCATCCTCTGCGGCACCCTCATCTGCAGGACCTCCGGGCCATGGACAGCCATTCTCCGATACCATTGTAGACCTCATTGCACACCAGGCTCTCCCATCCACCGACGACATCCTACTCGGCGAACTCAAGTTCAACCTGGACAACCCCAGTGACCAGAACACCAGCCCCTCCTGGGGAAGCTCCCCAACATCAGACTCAAGCAGCTAGTCACTGCAGCAAGCCACATAGCAGGACACACGGTCGAGCACGTCTCCTCCGCCAGGGGGAACTTCAACTAAAGCCACACCACCGGACTCTCTTGGACCGACCATCATTGTATACATCACGTCTTCACCATGCCCACCGTACACCATCCCCTTCATCGCCCCCCCTCGCAGCTGGATCAAGGCCACCGAAGAACGTCTCGTCAACTCCCTCAGCACCACCACTCAGCCAACGCTTACAGACGATGACACCACAGCATGCAACCGCCACCGATGGATCTCCAACTGCGCCAACACCCTGGCACCCCTCAAAAATGGACCAGGCAAGACTAGCACCATGTTGCGCCGTATTTGCAAAGTGACGCATGTAGGCATATGCGGGGACATTGTGAAGCCCTGTGCCACCTTATACCTGCATCAGGTATGATGTACCTAGGGTGTGCGTTCCCACGGCACAAGGCCTCATAGGAGTGGCACAGTAAAATCCCTCAGATTTCACTGCGACAATTGTAGGACGGCACTGTGTCAGTACCTTACGCCTGCCTGATGGCAAGCGTAAGGGTGACGCAGTGCCACAGGTATAGGCTGGCCCCATGCATTGCTGGAGTTGTGTCATGCTTGTGACACGACTGCAGCAATGCGTGACTTTAGCGCAGACAGATACTTCAGGATTCCAGACGTATCTGTCAATACTTGCGGCATGGAGTGCTGTCCAGTGAATACTGCGTATCCGTGGTGTCGCAAGAAGGGCGTAGTGAAAAGTGTTGCAACGCTGTCTTGTCGCAGCGCTGCAACACTTTTCATGACTGAGGCCCAGGAATGTGCACTATCTTATTGATGGTGCGCATTCCTGCCCTGTAGTTTCGTCGCAGGGCAGCGCTGTCCAACACCAAAACCTGCTGGAAAGAGGCCCCAAGTGTTATCTCCATTTTTAAGACCAGCCATTTTCTGGTCTTAAAAAACTGCCTCTAACTGCAGTTAGAGGCAGTTTTTTTGGTCCTCCAAACTTTGGGAATCCCCTTGTAAGTATTGCGAAGTGGGGTTAGCGGCCGTTTTTGCACGGGAACGCCTCCCTTGCATGTCATTATCGCTAACAGAAGTGGCGATCTTTAGAATGGACGTTTTCGCTGGAAAACTGCCGCTAACAGAGGTTAGCGACAGCTTGTACATATGGCGATACAAATATCGCCGCTGAACCGTCGGAAAAGTGCAGCTAAGGCGGCGTTAGCCCCTTGTACATATGACCCATAGTCTCCTTGACATGTTAATGAGGACGGAGCTGTGAGCAAAAGTCAGAGCAGGTGATAACGATCCACAAGAAAGCCGCATTGGTGGCTCTCTACCTGGCTGCAGCAGTCCCATCCCCCACAGCAGTAGAAACACCATGAATAGACTGTCACATTAGCATACCTATAGGCAGGCGCACACCCTCCATCCCCTACAGACTTTCAGAATAACTTGCTCTGTCAGAGGGAGCAATCCATCGTAAAGTTTACTGTGCAGGTGTGTCTGGCTATGTAGGGCTTGGCGGAGCGCACATTTTAAGGAATGAGGGACCTGTGTGTCAGAGAGTTTGGAACTATGAAAAATAAAAAATACATGCTTTATTGCAATATAGAATTGTATTTAAAAAGTCCCTTTTTCGCAACATAGTGAAAGTATGTTTTGAGTGGCTGTGTGCAGGGGCTTTAAAAAAAGAGAAGTTACCTAACATTGATATTCAGCAGGCTGCCCAGCCGATCACTTTTTATAGTTTTCCTGCCTAAATATTATTAAATCTTTAAGTCTTTTGGGGAATATAAATGATTTTGTTATGTTGCCCACAGCAATGTGCCCACCATTGACGTTTGACTGCCAAGCGTGATAAGAACTGTCCGAAAGACGCCTAGCCTGAAAATAAACAGAAAGCATGTTTGTTTTAATGACCTTGAGCCTACAATTGAAAGTCCTATTCAGTGCATATAGCCCAATGGAGATAAATTTGTGTAATAAAAGCAGTCTTGTTTATGTGAAGTGCTTGTAGATTTGTTTTGAAGTTTTATGGGGGTCTATTTTCGAAATTCTTACGCAATGCCGCACAACAGCCAAAAATGCTGTGCTGCGTTGCATGAGCAGGACGATCTATATCTACAGAGATATGGCACTATCCTGCTCTCTCCCTTGCACCGTCACACAATCAGGCTGCCAGCACCGGCGCTCAATCATGCTGCAAAGCACCATGCACGCACCTTTGTGCCATAGTGCAAGGGTGTATCCATGAGTCTAGTATAGGTTTTGTTCTGAAAGGGTGCCCTTACAGTACAAAATACTATGCTTAGACTAATTTTAAACCATTTCCTACTTTTTATGTGTGCTGTAAAGTTGGAAAAGAAAGGAGACATAAAAGCATTTCACCTTGATAGTGCCTATTTTAAATGGGTATATTCTTGTTGCAAAACCTCGTCTACTTTTTTTAGTAGATAGAATTTTGCGCCAAAAACCATGGGTGGGAGCATAGGGAAAAGGGCCTGATTTAGAATTTGGTGAACGGGTACTCCGTCACAAACGTGACTGATATTGCATTGGCAGGGCTTAATTTGTAAAAAACTGAAGTGGCAGGGATCTCATCAGGAGGCCACTGCAGCTTTCACACCGCATTGCCCCTGCCATGCTGCCAATGATAGTAAAAACACAGCTACTAACCATCACACATACAATGCAGACTATTCCAGGCCCCAAAAGCTATAAGAATGGCTTGGGCGGCAGGTAATAGTAATTTTTAAAGTATATTGAATTAATAATTAACTGTTGTTGTGGTCTTCTTTAATTTAGCCAGACTGTCACAAGCACCGGTGTTGGCAATTAAGTTCCGGTGCTCAGCACCGAAAACCACTGGCTCAAATTAAGTAATGCCCATTGGCCTTATTACGAGCGCAAGTGGATATAATGCAGTTGTAATTGGGCGGATAGTATACCTGTCATGTTTATGATAAAGTATCCAGCCACCAAAATCTAAATCAGGCTCAAAGGCACTTAGGGCTTAATTTAGATTTTGACAGACAGCGTACTCTGTTACAAACGTAACAGAGTACCCTGCCCGCTAAACCATTGGTAGACCGGCCTTATCTAGAAATGTGAGCACTTTCAGTATTCTGTCGATGGAACCCTGATTGAATGTATTGATTAAATACTTCCTCCAACTGCCCGACAAGGTAGGGGCCGCCAGAAGACGAACATTGCACCACCCATCCTATTTAGGAGAAAATTCCCAGGGCGTGAAAGTCTTTATTTTTTGTTTTTCAAGAACAAACTTCCACTTTGAGAGCTTGTTTTTGCAAAACAAAAAAAGTCAATAGTTTGGTATATGGCTGTCAATACCAACAGAGGCTATACACCAAACTTTTAGTAGATTAAAAGGAACTGTTGTGGTACAGTCATTTCTAAATTTGGCAGACGGTCCACAGGGCTGGCAGTCATCTCTAAATTTAGAGGGTAGTGTACCCCTTGTATGGTGGAGGTAATGTCCTCCGCCATTCCAACAGACACTACACCATCTGCCAAACTCATATAAGGCCCTTAAGCAGGATTGTCAAAAACTAGTCATGATTGTGTATTCATGAAATCGTATACCAAGTTTTGTATTGTAGCATTTAAATAGGACTTCATATCCATGTTGTAGTCATGAACAACTCTAATTTATATCATGATCGGGTGCGCCGTTTTCAGAGCGCAGAGTTGAGTAGCATGTTGGTTGTACAATGAAGTATCCAGAATGTATTAAGCGTGAGGTATAGGGGTGTATTCTTAACATGATGTAGTGGAGTCAAGAACTCAAGAATGAGGTGTTATGGCATAGTGTGAGAATAGATTCATTCCTTGATGCAGATACCTCCAAAATTTCGTTTTGATTCTAATACAGTACTTAGAACATGAGATGAGCCAGATTCAGATTGTTAGTGCTCTTTGAAATTCAAGACAATTGCAAATTACTCTTATTCTTGCTAGGAGCAAGTTGTATCTTGAACTTTTGAACAAAAAAGGAATTTCCTTCAATATGAAATTTATTGCAGAGCAGGTATAAATGAGGATAGAGCGCACCTAGATTGTGAGGTCTGGAATCATGGTAGTTGTGGAGTTTTTGCTGTGAGAAGCAGGGCCGGGCTGGGAACTCAAACCAGCCCTGGCAATTCAATCGGACCAGCCCTGGGAGGGGGGTGGTGCTAGCGTGAAGCACTGCTGTCGCTTTTGTTACAGGGGGGCGATAATGCAGCACTGCTGCAAAACCAGCCTCCAAGTAACAAAACTGGCCCCCATCGCTCCAAAACCGTCTCCCACCCTTCCGGCCCACCCGGAAAATGCCCGATGCTCACTACGGCCAGTCCGGCCCTGGTGAGAAGCAAAGGCATGTGTCATGGATGGCATGATGAGCGAGGCACATTGCTTTCAGTGTAATGTGTCTAGCCATAAGCGACCATAGTAGAGATTGAAATGCCACTAAGAAACATGACCAGTTCTGAATTACACACTGAGGGTACTGTCTCTACTTAGAGTGAAGGTTATCATGTGGCCCAAGCTATTTTGACCAAGTGTTTGATTGATGGTAGATGTTTTATTTACCACAGGCTACAAACCTGCCAACCCAAGAATATATCTTTCCCTGTGTGAGCAAACAGGAAGGAAGGGGGTTGCTTCAAGTGAGGGTGCGAGCGACAGGTAAATAGGGGATTGGACCTGCTGTTTTGCCTGGTAATAAAGATCAAGACTGAGTGCCCATCAAGCTGTGGAAGATTCTTGTTGAAGTTTGTTAGAAATGGCGGTCTCCCGTTGGCAGAGTATGCACCCTGTCCAAGTAGGGACCCACAATCCTAGTCAGAGTCCCTAAGTTACACACCAAAGATAACCTATGCTTACCCCCCTGGTAGCTTGGCACAGAGCAGTCAGGCTTATCTCTAGAGGCAATCTATAAAGTATTTGTGCACACACACACACACACACACACAGTAATACACTGAAATCACCACGAAAGTACTCCACACCAGTGTAGAAAAATAGCCAATATTTATCTGAGTAAAACAAGGGCAGAACGACAAAAAAAATCCAACATACACAATCAAATTATGAATTCTTCAAGGTTAAATAAAGTTCTAGTTCTTAGAAAACAATAGCTGCAACTGGGACTATCTGGTCGCGCTTGACAGGGAGAAATCCAAAAGTTCAGTCTGACCGTGATGGAGCACGGGTTGAATACAGGATTCACGCAGATCCCCTTACAGTACCTTGGATGCATAGGAAATCAAAGATGATGCATGGCGCAGAGGAGGTGAGGCATCGTGGATGCGGGTGATGCGTCGGTTCCTTAAGGTGTTGCAGGGTTGTTGAGCTTTCCCACTCGGGGACGATGCTTTGTGAAGAGGAGGTGATGCATCAGTTGCTTGTGCTAGACCTCAGTTCCTGAAGGCAACGCAGTGTCGATGATTGCTGGATGTCGAAAGCACGCTGCATCGATTCTTCGGCATTTATGTTGAACCAATAGGCTGAAGGCGCTGCATAGTGCGAAAGTCACGCAGGGCCGGGGTTGTGTCAGAGTTGGAGTGGTGCATCACAGATCTCAGTGAAGTGGTGCTCAAGACTCACGCAGTGGCAGGTCTTCGGAAGCGCTTCGTCGGCAAAGTCGGACTGCATTGTAAGTCGTGGTCGTTGCATCACGCGCTCAGCGAGCGGGGACCACAGCTTTGGTGCAGGCAGCGGCAATGCATTGAATATCACAGGAATGCGTGGATTACAAACTGACACTTGGAGTCGATGCATTGGTTCTTGATCGCAGCCCCAAATTAACCTGCAAGTGGCCCAGGACTAGATTTGGCACGACTTGGCAGGACAGGACTCATAGCAGCGGAGCTCAGGTGCTGGAAGCAAGATGCAGGTGAAGTCTTTGATGTCCCTGAGAATTCAGCAACAGGAGGCAAGCTCAGTCAAGCCCTTGGAGAACCTTAGAGGGCTGGACTTTACTCTCTGCATCCTGCTTTCTCACTCCCAGAACAGAAGCAGCAGGCAGGTAGGCCAACACAGCAAAGTGGCAGTCTCTCCTGGCAGCCCAACAACTCTTCTTCCTGGCAAAATGTCCTCAGTCCAGAAGTGATGTGAATATATGGTGTAAGGGGTCCAGTACTTATTCCCATTTTGACCTTTAAAGTAGGAAGACTTCAAAGTAAGGTCTTTGTAGTGTGCAGGACCCTGCCCTTCCTTGCCCTGGCCCCAGACACACTACAGGGGGTCCAGAGACACCAAACTCCAAATTTCTATCTGCTCCCAATTGGAAGATACACTTTTCCGATGTTATAAGACAGCTCCAGTGCCAACCTATGGGAGAGATAGGCGTTACTGTAATGTAAAATGAATTTGGCAGTTTTTCACTACTAGGACATGTAAAACTCACAAGTACATGTCCTACCTTTTAAATACAGTGCACTCTACCCATGTGGCGACCTAGGGCCTACCTTAGGGTTGCTTCACATGTAATAAAAGGGAAGGTTTGGGCCTGGCAAGTAGGTGAACTTGCAAGGTCGAAATGGCAGTTCAAAACTGCACACAGGCCCTGCAGTGGCAGGCCTGAGACAGGTTTGAAGGACTACTCATGTGGGTGGCACAATCAGTGCTGCAGGCCCAATAGTAAAATTTGATTTACAGGCCCTGGGCACACACAGTGCACTGTACTAGGGACATACTAATAAATCAGATATGCCAGTCATGGAGAAAACAAATGCCATTACATTCTAAACAGAGAGCACATACACGTTAGCACTGGTCAGCAGTGGTAAGTGTCCAGAGTTCTAAAGCCAACAACAAGAAGGCAAAATGTTTGGGGATAACCCTGCAAAAAGGGCCAGGTCCAACAAAGGTGAGCAGAACAATGTAATAGGTCGAGTTGCGCAGTCAAAAAGTATGTAGTAAATGAGAAGTTCACTGTGGTCCTGACCAGTCATTAGCACAGTACTTTTAAGGCCTTCTTATCCATGAACATTTTTAATTTTTTTTATTTTTTTTTATTATATTCATATAAACCTTACAACAACAATACAGGCTTCAACAGTATTCGCTACAGGGAAAAAATGCGAGTTATATCAGTGACAATAATACTTAATACAATACTTTTGCATTTTTAACAGCCAGTTTCAATATCTTACTCATCAGAAGATATCGGTACATTTTGGTGAGTCTGAAGGTAGTCTGTTAAAGGTATCCAATAGTCCCTGGGTCTAGATCTAGCAGGAAGTTCTTCTTCATATGTCTGCAGATTGTCTTTACAATATGCCATATCTCGGAGCCATTGTTTGTCATTTGGATATTCCTTGTGCCCCCAGCACATCGAAATTCTCCTCTTTGCTAGTAATAACGCTATCAAGCAAAATTTACGCTTAACAGATCGCAAATTAGTCACCAGACCCAACAGGCATATCTGAATCGTACAGTCTATTTTGATATCCAATATGTCACTCAAAATCCTAGTGACGTCTTCCCAATAATTCCTAATGTGTGGGCACTGCCAAGCTAGATGAATAACATCTGCGTTGTCCATTCCGCACCTCTGACAGCATGCATCAGGTCGAAGCCCACATTTGTTCAGTTTAATAGGCGTGTGATATGTTTGGTGCAAATACTTATAATGTATAATACGCAAATTACCATTGGCAGTGAGCATGTCAGTCACGGCACAACAATGAGACCATTCCTCTTCTGTGAGGTGTGTTACCAGCAGGTTATTCCACCTTTCTAATGCTTTATTTGTAGTACCTCCTATATCGTCCTGAACTAGCATATACAGCTTTGTTACCAGGTGTATATTATGGGGATTTGTAATAATCATTTGCAGTGCTTGCAGCATAGGCGGCTCATTCGGAAATGCAGGGTACAAATTTTTAATGGCACCCCGTAATCTATGATATGTAAATTTGAAAATCAATGTTTGATTGCTAATATAGGTAAGATCGTTAGTGTCTATAAAAGTGCCAACTTTATACAGATCTTCCATCCTGTTAATACCCACCCGCTTTAATAATTCCATTCCAACCTTTTCTTGAGTGACGGACAGCGCTGAGTGGTGTTGCAATGGCATTGCTGGTGCATATAGTGGCAATTTATGCGCCAGCTTTCCCATTCGCTGCCAGGCTAGATTTGTGGTATGTATCGTGTTAATTTCGTGCTTAGCCACATGAGTGCGTGGGTGTGTAATTATACTTTGTAGGGGAATTGGGTGTGCATCCCCATCTTCAACCACTGTAAGGGCAGGTAGCAAATCGGGTGATACCAATAGTGCGCATAATGCGCTTGAGCACACAAATAATATAGGAGAAAATCCGGCACTTTAAAATCACCTTTGGAATAGGGTAATGTTAGCGTGCGTAATTCAATGCATGCCTGTTTACCTGCCCATATAAGGCGGGTGACGCTTGTTATCAGTCCTTGGAATACAGCCTTTGGTGGAGTAATTGGGATATTATTAAATAGATAGAGAAATTTGGCCAAAATGACCATTTTAACAATTGCCATTCGATCTGCTAGAGAAAGCGGCAATTGGATCCATCGTTCCACCTTCTCTTCCAGTTTACTGATGGCTGTCCCATAGTTTGTGCGTATTACCGTTTCGGGGTCTTTGTGGTACCAGACTCCTAAATATTTGACCGGGTCCGTCTGCCATTCAAATGGGAATTCAGTAGGGTGTGGTTGGGTTACTTCTATTAGGGGAATAATTGTAGATTTACTCCAATTAATTTGAAGACCTGAATGTCGGCCAAATTTAATATACTCCCGTAATAGGGGGGATAGATTATCAGAGGGGTCACGAACATATAACACCATGTCATCTGCATATAATGAGATCTTTAATGGTCGTTGAGGGAATTGTAGGGCAGTGGTCTTATGGCACTGTCTTATCTTGCACGCCAGTGGTTCTAGCGCAATTGCAAACAGGAGTGGGGAAAGGGGACAGCCCTGCCGTGTGCCACGTGTGATTGGTATCGTATCTGAGACATATTGATTCACCCTTATTCGCGCTACAGGTGCTGTATAAAGAATCTTAAGCCATTGGAGTAGAATCGGGGGGGGAGGCCCAGTTTCTGTAACACTGTGAAGAGGTATGTCCATTCGATAGAGTCAAAAGCTTTAGCTGCGTCTAATAAGATAGCAGCCGCCTGAAGTTCCGGGTTTAATTGATGCAACAGAGCAAACAGGGTGCGAATATTATGGGCAGTGGAACGGTGAGGTACAAACCCCGATTGATCCGGTAATACAATATTGGGCATTGCAGGTGTGCGGCAAGTAGTTTTGCTAAAGTTTTAGTGTCTGTATTGATTAATTATAAGGGCCTGTACGACTCACAGCTTTCCGGGTCTTTATCAGGTTTCAAAAGAGCAATAAGCATAGCTTCTCTCAATGTGGGAGGTAATATCTGTTTAGTGTGGGCATCCCCATACATTTCCACGAGGTGAGGGGCAAGTAAATCAACGTATTCCTTATAAAACTCACTCGTGAATCCGTCTGGCCCAGGGGCTTTACCGTTGGGCAATGTTTTAATCACCTCTGTAACTTCCTCAATGGTGACAGCCTGTGATAAATATTCCCTCTGAGTGTCCAATAACCAAGCTATCGCAATATCTTCCAGATACGTTAATATGTTGTGTGAGTTAGCTGTGTCGAGTGATGCATATAGGCCCCCGTATGCATCCATGAAGGCTTTCAATATGCCCTCCGTGTCATAATGTAATGTATCATGATTGTCTTTAATTTTAATGACTGTGTGCATAGCGTGCCTATTGCATAATTTGTGTGCCAATATATATCCTGGTCTGCCCCCCTCCCCATATGTACGAGCTATGTGCCTTTTCGAGATATATTTAAGTTCGTCCTCTGCAAATTCCTGGTATTCGGACATTACTTTTCTTGTATTACCCAATATGGCCACATTTTGAGTGTGTTCGTATTCTTGTTCCAGGGCTCTAAGCTTGGTCTCCCGCTGGGTAATCTGATTACGAATATCTTTCAGTATGCCTGCATTTGTACTAATACAGACTCCACGAATGGTAGCCTTAAAAGCCTCCCATAAGAGACTAGGGTCATCAACCGACAGTTGATTCAGCTGAAAATATTCCACAATAGCTTGTCTAATAGTGGTGTTATAGGAGGAGTCTAATAATGCTTTAGCGTTAAAGCGCCATATGTATGGCGGTGGTGCATAATGGGGAAGTTCAATGGTCAATAATACTGGCTTATGATCCGACAATGTTTTTGGCAAGTGTTGTATGTCCCTTGTCCATGTGGAGGCCCTCTCGGTCGCCAGCCAGTAGTCAATGCGCGACCAGCTGTTATGCACTGTAGAGGTATGGGTGGCTTCTGCATTATGAGGGTGCCGGAGTCTCCAAACATCCAACATCTTGAATTCCACCATACCATCTGTCACTACCTTTACAGCTCGCTTATGTGGTTCCTTTGTGGTCCCAGATCTATCTAAATCCTCATTTAAGGATAAATTTAAGTCTCCACCCCACAACAATTCCATTTCAGGTAAGTCGCTAAGTTTCTGCCATATAGTTTGAAAAAAATCAGGATCATCAATATTTGGGCCATATACATTAATCAGCCCTATGCGTTGTCCTCTAATATGACCCGTACCAATGATATATCGGCCCAGGTCATCCGTTAGGGTTTGATCTATCAGGAATTGTACGCCCCTTTTCACTAATATTATGACACCTCTAGAATATGTGGAGTACGATGATGTTATAACAGTCTCAGCCCATTTGCTTCCTAGTGTACATTTAGTTGCCTTCGCGAGGTGGGATTCTTGCAATAGGGCTATATCAATGTGGTGCTGGTCGAGGTAGGCAAATACCTGGCGTATTTTCTTGGGGTTGTTGAGGCCTCTAATATTCCAGGATGGTAATCTGATTTGCGAGGTTTTTAACCTATTCTCCATCCTTTAACATGGAGTACACAGTTAAATCGATATACCTTCTTCTTATGAATGTCGTTTGGACAGTATCCAACATTATCATGGCTGCCTTTATAAAAGCTACTAATGACATGAATTTTTGTACTGTACTTTGTTTGTTGTTGCCTGTATAAAACAGAAAACAATCCCTGAACCCCCCACCCACTTCAGCATCCCAATCATGCCAAAGACATACCCTTATGAACAACATTAACATCGTACAAACAGTTACCCTCGGGGGGGCCGTTAAGTGCTCGCATCTACATCCGTAGAAACGGACGCGGTCGGGTATTACTTGAGTAACTTGGCTCATTATATATAAAAACATAATTGCAATTAACACTTCGTGGTGGTTTGGACCACGGTTACATTGGCTCTGTGACAATCTGACATCGTAACACTACAAATATATTTTTTTCCCTGAGTGCGTCTTATTGCTATAACACTTGGCTAGTCCTAAGTGATTCCTCAGATACATAAGTAATACTCAACTATTCGCAATCCTATTGGGAGCCATCGGTTATATAAAATTATACATTAGGTTTATGCCCATGTGCACCTGGAAAGTCTCAATGTCCGTGCACCCTTTGGGTCACACTTGTCGTATTTATACATGGGGTTATAAGAAATAGTTCAAACTATAATCATATGTAGGCATGCATAGTCACTGATTGCATCCGGGGAGATATATCATACCATATACCTTACCAACAGCAGTTGATCTGTTCAGTCTGAGTCTGGATCAGCATCAGCAGGTCCTTGAGCTTTACGTTTGGTAAGCGTCTTTTTTATGAAGTCTTGCGCCGCTTTTGGTGTTGATAGGATTTTTGTGCGTCCATCGTAGGTTATGCGCAGCCTTGCTCGGTACAGCATTGCGTATTCAATGCCCATATCTCTCAGCTTTTTTTTCACAGAATTGAAGTCTTTGCGCGCCGTCTGTACCGCCATCGTAAAGTCTGGGTAAAATGACACTTTAGTGCCCTGGTATGTGATTTGTTGTTTCTCTCTGGCCATTCGCAAGATCAGATCACGGTCCCTGTAGTTGAGGACTCAGGAGATTATACGTCTCGGTGGGGCACCCCGTGGTGGCATAGGCACCAGAGATCGGTGTGCACGTTCGACAATTAATACAGGGGAGAGGTTTTCTGCTCCAAAAATGTCTTGTAGCATGCCTTCCACGTATGTTTCTAGCCTTCCCGTGTTAGTACTCTCCGGAATGCCCATAATGCGTACGTTATTCCGGCGAAATCTCGCCTCCAAATCTTCATTCTTGTTTTTTATCGCTTCTAGGATCTTTTCCATCTCGATGCATTTTTGCGCCGTCGCACCGGATTCATCTTCCACCGCAGATATGCGTTTTTCTGCTATGTCCAATCGTTCGCCCTGTTTATCTAGCTTGGCGGATATATTGTCAACTCTCTGGGTAAGTGTATCTAGTTTGCCATCAATAGCTTGTAGGCTTTGCTGAATAGCTTGCAGTGCGGCTTCCATAGCGGAGTTCGCCGCTGGCACCATGTCTATTTCAGTGTCTGAGTGTGCCGTCGGTACTTTAGGAGTGCGGCGGGTGTCAAAGGAGATTTTTGGCTGTTGTTTGTCCGTTTTACCCATGACTCTAGTATTCTTGTATGAATGATGAGGTGCTGTCCTCACGGTCACGTCCGACTGTGCGTGGCGCAAGTTGTTAGTCACCGTGGTGAAGGTGCTATTGTATCGATGATTCTATTTGGAACCAATATATACCTCTGCAGTGTGTTGTTATTTTTCCCTTAATGTAATTACACTCTCAACTGTGCCCTCAGCAATATATCGCTTCACGTAGTTATTGCACCCGGTGCGCAGTACACGTTCTATAGTGCGCACTTCCTTCACGTTGGTAGACACGTATATGCCACTGCGCTATGCACCACCGTGTTGTAACTGTTGTTTAAGTAATTTACAGTCCAAACACAAAATACACGTAATAGTCTGCAGCAGCCAACTTACTTATGGGACTGTATGTAGGTCCTGGGTTGATGGTCTCAGGTAATGTGCGCCACCAGAAACTGGCGGATCCGTCGCGACCGCACCTCTGCAATGAATGGTACCGGGCAGAGAACCACAATGCTGCTGTTCAAAGTGCATTGGGCGCATGTATATGGGGCACTGCACTGGTCCAAAACTGTAACTGAGGCATTATCTGGGCATGAGTACTTGCCAGCCTCCCACTTTAAAATGTCCAGCACATCCACACGCACAGTATCGTTGTAAATAACAGCGCGTTATTTAGGAGTTAGTATTACCGGGGTTTAGCTATCAGCAGTGGTTCAGCACTTGCCTGATTCTCCCATTCGCCTCTCCAACCATGGATGCACAAGTTGTCTTGGCAGGGCAGGCGCGTCATCGCAGGCTCACCGCCCGATCTGTAGTCAGTCGGGAGTTCCGATATCAGACGTGGCACTTCAGTGGGTTAATCACCGCGTATAGCCGCCATTTTCCTCTGTCGTCTGCCGATACCAAACGGAGCCACAGGTTGCATAGCAGGGAAAATACACGTGGCCCTCCTCCACGCCGGCCAGTTACAGCGCATAGGCGCCTTCCATTGATGTGCAGTGGTTCCAATAAGAGCCGAGCCTGGCCGTGAAGTCTCCGTTTCGATTTCACCTATGCTCCGGCTCCTGCGTCCGCCATTTTGTGCCAATGTAGACTTTCAGTGGAGCTCACCATTAAGGACGATTTACACTGCAATGACTCGTTTCTTCATGCAGATGAACCCCTCAGTTTATTGTGCAGCAATTCCAACGCAATATTTAGTGTGTTGCGCTCGGAGGAAGGTGCCAATTTCAGTATTTAATTGCCAGATTGTGTTCCCGACCGGCGTAGCAGCACTAGCGTGCAGCCATTCCGCAGCGCGCCCTCTAGCGCCCCCATCCATGAACATTTAAACACGTGTAAGCTCCTTTAGGTTTTCAGTTGATTCCAGCTGTTTTTTGGTAATAGGCTATAAGATCAAATGGACTACATTAATTATTTGTAGGAGCTCCATGACAAGACTGTCATGTAGTTTGTGTACATCGCCAAAACATACCACTACATTCAAATGTATTCAAATTTCACTGATAATGGTGTAAGCCTTCACAAGGATGGTGACACAAGATCAAGAGAGGGTTAGGGAGGGATTTAGGGAGTGGCATGAACCCACTCACAAAACAGCAAGCCCCTTCCTATTTGCAGACTGCCCATCTATAATTACTGTATCCAAAAAGAGAAATGTACTCTTGCTCAGAGCTGGAGTTAATCCAGCATCACCATGCCCGAACACAGGCACTACAATACCCTCCCATTAAAAAGAATGGAGGTAGGAACAAAAAACAAAAACCCATAGGACAAATGTTAAAATACATTAAATTATTTAAACTGCTTAAATTTTTTGTTAAATAGTACTTATTTTTTTAATCTTTTTTCTCAAAATAAAACATAATTTAACTTAAAATATGATATTTATCTTTATAAATATAAAAGTTTATCTAGCCTTAATATTTATTAAACATAATTAAACTGCTGTTAATTAAATCTATACATCATTTTAAATAATTTGAAATAGATTACATAAAAAAATATTTTTTTATTTCTAGGTGGGAGTTTTTTCTAATTAAACGTCAGATAAAATCATTGTATTTTAAAGTTAATATATTCACAATAAAAATGTTTTATATTCTACACTTTAAAATAAGTATTTAAAATTAATTAACAATGATAATTAACACAAAAATATATGTTTCTATTTTTTTCATCTTTAATAAATGCTTACACATTTCTATATACTTTACCATTTGAAGATCTCCGCCCTGGTGAAAAGGTACAAGTTGTAATTTTATGGTTTAAATCTCTTATTAAAAAACACAGTTGATGGACAGAATGCAGAACAATGTCATACATTCACCCCAGTACAGAGATCTGGGCCTAAATCCATCGTTTTTTTGCTCACCATGCCATTCCAGTTTGAACCCAGCCATATGCAGATCAGTCTTGACCCTGTGCCTCATGGGAACAATCCAGCCCGAACTGCCAAGCCAGGTCCTCCCTGGACTGGAAACAAGCATCCTAGGACCGGTTTCGGGGTTTCACCCCTCTTCAGCCAGGATAGCTTGATTCCAGTGGCATGGAGAGCACGGGACCCACGTCTGGGCATGCCCGTCCCACTCGGGGTGACAAATGCAAAAACACAGTTGATGGACAGAATGCAGAACAATGTCATACATTCACCCCAGTACAGAGATCTGGGCCTAAATCCATCGTTTTTGCTCACCATGCCATTCCAGTTTGAACCCAGCCATATGCAAATCAGTCTTGACCCTGTGCCTCATGGGAACAGTCCAGCCCGAACTGCCAAGCCAGGTCCTTCCTGGACTGGAAACAAGCATCCTAGGACCGGTTTCGTGTTTTCACTACCTCTTCAGCCAGGATAGCTTGATTCCAGTGGCATGGAGAGCACGGGACCCACGTCTGGGCATGCCCGTCCCACTCGGGGTGACAAATGCAAAAAACACAGTTGATGGACAGAATGCAGAACAATGTCATACATTCACCCCAGTACAGAGATCTGGGCCTAAATCCATCGTTTTTTTGCTCACCATGTCATTCCAGTTTGAACCCAGCCATATGCAAATCAGTCTTGACCCTGTGCCTCATGGGAACAGTCCAGCCCGAACTGCCAAGCCAGGTCCTCCCTGGACTGGAAACAAGCATCCTAGGACCGGTTCAGGGTTTCACCCCTCTTCAGCCAGGATAGCTTGATTCCAGTGGCATGGAGAGCAATCTTTTATTGAAATTTTCAACATTCAATATGTTCGGCAATACAAGAACCGCTTCTGTGCTGTAGATGCATATTTAACATATGGCTCATTTAAGTAGTCAAACCTTTGAGAACATATCAAATAACATAAAACATAACATTGCAGACCATGAAAGGAAGCTTATCAAAACCCTTCCCCCCCTCCCACCCCCTCCCCGTTCCCTGTCCACCAAAGAAACTGTCTACGGTGTGCCTGGGGCTTGCCTGATGAACAGGTGTCCTACGTTCTCGTCGGTTGTGTGTCGGAAAGCCGCAGCAAGCGGAGATACCTGGGGCAAGTGGTTTCCCTAAATTCAGAGGAAAGAAGGGACAGAAATGGTTGCCAAAGCTCGCTAAACAAGGACCCCCTCCCCGCTATTGTCAAGGTCAATTTCTCCATCCCCAAGACATGCCACAGACGGTATAGCCAACCTGTGAAGGTAGGTGCTTGAGAGGAGCGCCAATGCGTAAGTATGTTTTGCACTGCAGAGCCCAGCGCTATTGCTATTAACCGGCCTCTGCGGGAGCGGAGCGGGTAGGTCAAAGGGTTCTGGAGGCCTAGAAGGACATACGCTGGGAAGCGCGGTATTTCTGTGTCTAGGTGCTTGTCCACTTCCTCCAGGACCTGATTCCAGTATGTCTGGAGATGTGTGCATTCCCACAGCAGGTGTACCTGTGTGCCCACCCTCCCGCATCCCCGCCAGCAGTGCACCCCCTGGGTGGGGTCTATTGCGTGTAGACGTTCCGGAGTATAATACCAGTATGTAACCAGTTTGGTAAGGGTCTCAGTGAGCCCCATATGGTATGCAGAGTGGCGAGCCCTGTAGTACACCCCATCCCACTCTTTATCACTGAGTGTTCTGCCGAGTTCCCTTTCCCATCTCATGTGCCCGGCGTTATACGTATGTGTGTGTCTATCTAATAGCATTTTATACAGATCTGAAATGAGTTTTTTATCCGATGTGCGGGTAATAAGCCATTTCTCGTAGGTGGAAAGGTGTCTACCCGCAGCTGGTTTAACCTGGGTATGTAACGCCCAGTGCCTAATCTGGAGGTATCGTAGCCTTTCAGTTTCCGGTAGCCCATAATCTAATTTGAGCCGTTGGAATGGTATTATCCCGTCAACGTCAAATAGGTGGCCAAGAGAGCGGCACCCTGATGATCTCCATCGCCCGAAGGCGGCCGCGTCCATACCAGGCTGGAAATCAGGATTATCCAGCAGCGGAGTGAGAGGCGAGGGGAAAGTAGTGAGGTTGTGTTTGACGTTAGTGTGATCCCATGTTTCAAGAATAGCTCGCGTAATGTGGGACGCGTATAGATTGGGTGGTCTGTGCCTCTTTCGGAGGAAAGGGAATTCCTGCAAAGGCCTGGCAGCAACCGCTTGGTCCTGGAACAACCAGTGTTTCTCTGACTCCAACCGATTCCACTCAACCAGGTGGCGCAGTTGGGCTGCTTGGAAATAGAGGTGGAGATCAGGGATGCCGAGGCCACCCCCCTCCGGTGGAAGCATCGCAAGTGTCCGCTTCATCCGCGGCTTACGGCCATTCCATATAAATTGTGCCAGGTCCGATTGGGTCTGTTGTATCCACCCTTTTGGAAGTCGAAGAGGCAAAGTCCGGAACAAATATAAAATCTGGGGTAAGATGGTCATTTTGACCGCAGCTATTTTACCGAGCCAGGAGAGAGGGTAGTGCTTCCATTGGCTCAACTCTGTGCGTACCGTCTGCCTTAGTCGTGTGTAGTTGGCGTTGACCGTGTCTGACAGGGAGGGAGCTAATTGAATCCCTAAGAATGGGATTGTGTCTACTGCCCATTGAAGGGGATGCAGGCCTTGTAGCTGTGTGCGGGTATGGGGCGTTAGAGAGAGGTCAAGCGCTATCGACTTATCCATATTCACCTTAAACCCCGAGACTCGTGCGAAGGTCTCTAATTCTGCAAGGCACGCAGGTAATGCGAGAGCGGGTTCGACAGCGAAATAAGGACGTCTCCAGCATACAGACTGATCGTATTGGTGTAGCCTCCGAATTTAATCCCGGTTATCGCAGGGGTGTGTCGGAGACGGTGAGCCAGAGGCTCCATATAAAACACGAAAAGAAGGGGAGACAAGGGGCACCCCTTCCTCGTCCCTCTCTCTATGGGAAATCGAGAAGACATATGGCCATTAACTCGGACTGTGGCTGTTGGGAACTTATAGCAATTCAGGATGTATGTGCGAAACTTCTCCCCCAGCCCCGCACACTCGAGAACCCATTCCAAGTATGGCCAATGGACCCGGTCGAATGCCTTCTCGCGTCAATAGTGAGCATCATATATTCCCCCTGTGTTCGCGAGGCTTTCTCAATGAGGTGGAGGGCCCGGTGGGTATTATCGCTGGTTTGGCGCTGGGGAATAAATCCTGCTTGGTCAGGGTCGATGAGACCGGGCATATGCAGCGCGAGGCGCGCTGCCAGTATCCCAGTGTATAATTTGAGGTCTATGTTGAGGAGGGATATGGGGCGATAGGCTCCGCACTTGGTCTTATCCTTCCCCGGTTTTGGATAACCACTATGGAGGCTTCGAGCATATCCCCTGAGATCGCTCCGGGATCGGCGAACGAGTTAAAAAGTTTCGTGAGAAGCGGGGCCACCAGTGTACAAAAGGTCTTATAAAATTTGGCAGAAAAGCCATCCGGGACAGGGGCCTTAGCAGGTTTAAGGCATGAAATGGCCGCAATAACTTCTTCTAATCTAATGTCCCTGTCTAAATGATCAGCCTGGGCCTTAGTCAACGCTGGTAAGTCAACGGATTCGAGAAAGGCAGCACCATCTGTGGTGGATAGTGGCGAGTAAACATAGAGACGGGCATAAAAATCCCGAAACGTTTCAGCAATCTCCGAGTCCTCAAAGACTCGCCCGCCATCCCCCCGCTGAAGCTCCCGGACCCCCTGTTTCTGCCGAGTCTCACGCAGTTTATGGGCGAGGAGGCGGCTGCATCTGTCTCTTCCAGTGTAGTAGGTGTGTCGCAGCCGGAGGGCCGCAAACTCTAGCCTGTCTTGATCTAACGCGGCGAGTTGTTGCCGTGTGGCTTTCAGCTGGCGCCAAACTTGCTGTGCCCCAGTCCGTTGATGCATCTGTTCTAGCTCTCTGGTTTTTTGGGTGAGGTCCTCTCTTTTGCATCTACGCTCTGCATTTTCCGCCGCCGAAATGGCTATCAGCTCCCCTCTTATCACTGCCTTCAGTGCTGCCCATTGTGTGGCCAGAGTGGTGTCATCATTGGCGTTGTGGGAGAGGAAGTCTTTTATGGCGCCCTGTACCTGGTCCACTACGGCAGCGTGGTGCAGGAGGGTGTCCCGGAGGCGCCACACATCGCGAGGGACGTTGCGTGGGGGGAAGAGTGAGGGTTACAGTGACGGGTGCATGATCAGAAAGGGAGGCAACCCCTATCTCCACTCCCGTAGTTAACGTGCGTATAGCTGTAGTCGCCAACAGGTAGTTCAGTCTAGCGTATGTCTTGTGCGCATTAGAATAATAAGAGTATTCACGACTATGGGGATGGAAGCATCGCCACAGGTCCGTGAGGCCTAGATCGTGGAGGCGCGCCAAACCTTCTGCTGATAGTGCTCCCGTCTGAGTAAAGCGCTGACACGACCTGTCCGCGTCATTGTCAAAGACCAAGTTCAAATCGCCCCCCAGGAGGATCTCGCGGTCTGTTGTGGCCGTTGCTTCAGTAAGTACTGTGTATAGAAACTTTTCCTGTCCCTCGTTGGGGGCATAAACTGAACCTATAGTGAGTGTGAAGCCTCCTAGTGCAAAACGGTAGATCAAAAGTCTGCCCTTAATTTCAGCTTCCTTGTGAAGGACCTCCCCCTTGAACCTCTGGGCAACTAATATGGCTACTCCGGCTGATTTGGTGGGGCCTGAGGAGAGCAGCTGGGTCAGAAACCTGCGGGATTTGAGGCGATGGCAGTCTCTGTCTAACAGGTGTGTTTCCTGAAGCAGGCATATGTCTGCTTCGGTGTGCTCTAAGCATGACAGAACAGCTTTGCGCTTCACGGGATTATTGAGGCCCCTCACATTCAAGGTGAGTATTTTAAGCGTGGTGGGACTCATTCCAGTGGGTAAAAAAGACTAGGAGCGTGACTGAAATCTGGGGTCTGAAGCCGTGGGAGCAGTGAGCCAGTGAGGGCCCCAGAGCATCCTGCCTGCGTGAACACCTGCTGCCAAGGAAAAAGGGTGGACAAGGAACCCCAAACCCCCCAAAAAATAACCCCAAACATGTATCTATAGAAAGTCTTTTGGCAAAGAGCGAAAATAAAAAAGAAAAAGGACATGAGATGTAACATAGTCCGTCATCCATGGATGATCAGAGGGAAGTTTCTGTGGGGAGTGTATCGTGGGCAAGAGCGTCCCCCCGCCAACCGCACCCATATGAAGTGGACACAGCAGTAGGATTGATAGACAATGTGGCCTCAGCCAGGCTTTGTTTTTGCTAGTTCTGCAGGCAAAGTCTCGAGGGCGGCCTTCTGACCCTCGAAGATTTCAGTAGGTTGTGGCCGTTTAGGCTGGCGCCTTCGACTCTGGTGTCTCCATCTTGGTTTCCTGTCCTCCGCGCCGGGTGTCGGGCCTTCATCATTGTTCTCCTCCGTCGGGTGATCTATTCCCAGCAGGCGACAGGCCTCGGAGAGGGAGCGGAGCTGGAAAAGTTTACCATCCTTGCGAAAGACCAAACGGAACGGATGGCCCCAGCTATATGAAATATCGTGCTGGCGGAGGTACGAGGTAATGGGCCTGAAGGTTCTTCTCTTTTGTAGCGTTAGCGCCGCCAAGTCTTGATACAGGACTGGAGTCCGCCCGCGGAATGTCAGGGGGTGTAGCTGTTGGGCCTTCTGTAGGATTTCTTCTTTGGTTAGGTAATCTTGCACACAGACCAGTATATCAGACGGCGGAGCCGCGGCCGGGCGGGGGGGACCCACTCTGTGCGCCCTATCTAATTGGAGATCAGAGTCCAAGGGCCTGCCAAGGACATGGTTAAAAAGGTCCCTGGCGTATTTAAAGACGTCACCCGCTTCTTCATCAGTCTTCACCCCTCGGATCCTAATGTTGTGGCGGCGGGAGCGGTTCTCCAAGTCCTCAAGATGTGTCTGTAGGTCTACTTGCTGGTCATGTATACGGATGACTTCCTGTTGCAGCATCGATAGCTTCGTATCCCGCCCGTCACTTTTCTCCTCCAGCTCAGCTACCCTCTCGCCTATGCTGTCCATGTCTCTGCGGACATCTTTGATTTCCGCTGTGAGGTCTCTCTTAAGTGTTTGTAAGTCTTCTCGGAGGGCTACAAACAAGGATTCGAGGACGGCTTTCGTGATCGGCTCTCCCCCGTCACCCCCCATCGGGCCAGCCGGAGCAGTGCTTGCTGGGGCCTCACCCAATTGCTGACTGCCTTGGGCCCTTGCAAAGAGATCTTTAAGAGTTTTGTCCTTCCGCCCCCAGGAGGAGGACATACTGTGCTCGGGCATATGACAGAAGTATATTCCGGCGAGCTTCGTATGGTTGTAGTGCAGGCCGCGGTCACCAGTGCTCCCCCCAATTCTCGTCAAAATGCACCGCACCGGGGCTGTGCGTTGCTTCCGCTAACACCGTCCTGGCTTCAAGGCTCCCCCTCGGCGATGCTTCTATGCCTCCCGGGGGGGTGGATGCCTCTGATCCCACAAGGGGACCCAAGAGCCCGCTCCCCCCGATCCACGTCTGGTAGGCCCCGGGTAGCGTCACAAGTCCCACGTGTGGCGGGCCCCAAACTCGTGCAGTAAAAAATGCTTGCACCTCACAGATTTCCAAGCCCCAGTCGTGTCGCTGGAGTGCCCCAACGGTCTACCCAAGCGGGTCGTTACGTCCCCGGGCTGCCGCTCGCACTCCACTATAGGCCTCGTACTGCACAGCTGAGTCCCGACTGGGTCCCGGGGCCTCCTGCGTCACCTGCCGTCCCGCTCCTCACTCCCCCAGTGTCGACATTACACTGCGACTTTCCCCAGCATTGTGGTCACTTGCCTGCCGCTCCATGGAGGGGTGATGGCCACCAGGCTCTCAGCAGCTCCGTCCGGCCCCGGAGGCACTCCCGCGTTGCCGGACCTCCGTTTAAGATGGCGGATCCACCACAGCTCTGCTACGCAGTCTCCTTCACGGGGCAAGCCAGCCCCCTCCACGGGATCGGGCGCACGCTGGTCTCACGGGTCGTCGGCTGCTACTCGCGGCTTCCCAGTCCGTTACCTCGTCCCGGCCGCTCAGTCTCTGCGGGCTCAGCCTCTCCGGATCTCGCTACGCGGCATCCGCCGCTCCAGTGCCGGGTCCCCTCAAGACCAGGCCGCGCCCCCTCTGCGCCGCGTTCCGCAGCTCGATCGCTGGAGACCCTGCGGTGGTGAAACAACTCAAATTCACCCCACCGCTACGTCCGTGGTACCTGCTGGAATGCTTGGCCACGGATTTACGGGTGTCCAGGTGCTAGTGACGGCAAAAACCGGTGCTTTGTCGAGCGGCCAGCGGGAGAGCTCGAGCGGCACGTCTTATCGAGCCGCCATCTTGGCCACGCCCCCCAAGTTGTAATTTTAAAGTCATAATCTAGGCTCCATCCCCTGAATTTAAGGAGTGAAGATATGCAAGTGTTCACTTTTCAGTAACTTTACACTTGTAAATGGTGAATAGTCTAAAGTAGTAAAGTTACTTCGAGTAATCTTACACATACAGATTTACTCACAAGTAAGGTTACCTTTGTGAATCAGATCAATAGATCTGTGAACTGTAGTACTGTAATACTAATTCAAGTACTACAAAATGCAGTTTGTGAATTAGTCCCTATATCTTTGGGAACTTGAAAATGGCTACCATAACACAATGTCTATGTAGGGACTTTTGTGGACATCACTATAATCACACACTATGGGCCTGATTCACAAAGGTAAACTTAAATGTTTGTGTATCTTTACAATTTTTTTGATTTTCAAAAATGACGAGTTAATAGTAAGTTTACGACAGCAGAAACTCCACAGAGGGGGCGGAGAACAGGACAGGCATATCTTTTTATGTGCGGAGTTCCCTGCACTGACTGTGGAGTCTCCACATTCGTAAAGTTATTATTAACTTGTAGTTTGAGAATAGCAAAACAATAGTAAACTTATACAAAAGTCTATGTTTACCTTTGTGAATCAGGCCCAGACGCTAGACTTGAACATGAGTATCTTCACAAACTATCTTTGTTTGATTTGAACATCCCTATAATCACATTTCTCTGTGGGAATACTACTCTAGTCACTCATGATCTGTGTTTGAATTTGAACTTGATTATCTTCCATCACTATCTCTGTGGGGATGAAAAAAAGCATCTCTACAAACTAACAGTCTGGAGATTTAAACATGGTTATCTTACCAAACTATCTGTGTATGGACTCAAACATTATCTTTACACATTATCACAATGGGAACTTGAGCATAATTATCTTCACACACTATTTCAGGAGGGACTTGAATACCACTATTATCACACATTATGTAGAGGCTTGAACATGCCTGTAATCGCACACTATCTCTGTGAGGATTTGAATATCATGATCTTTACACACTACCACTGCATGGCCTTAACCATGCTTATCTCCACATAGTATCTAAGTATGGACTTGATAAATACTGTCATCACACACTATGCATAGGCTTAAGCATGCTTGAGTATCACTATCTTCACACACTATCTGTATGGAGACTTGAACATTATGTTTACGCACTATTTTTATGGGGACTTGAACATGCTTACATTCACACACCATCTATGTGAGATTTTAAACACCCCAATACCACACACTATCTGCGTGGGGACTTGAACATCCCAGTAACCACAAATTACCACTGTGGGTTCTTGAACATCACTATAATCACACACTATCTCTTTCTAGAATTGAATATCATTATCTTACTTTTTTTTAGATGTTTTTCTTTTTAACTTGCGTTTTGCACATATTATCATGGGATTTCTCCTATTTATGCCAGTAATAAAATTGTAAATGTTTTTATCTTGCACCACGTTCGTGTTTTACATACTTGTTTGCATACTTAGGTCAAGATATGTCTGTATGTATAGCTGTGATACGATCTGACTTGTGGGTGTTTATATGTGCTTTTATGGCCTACATTGTTCGAATAAAGAGTTATTGACTGACTGAATGAATATAATTATCTTTACACCATATCACTGTATGGACATGAACATGATAATCTCCACATACTGCATTGTTAGGGACACACGAACACCACTGTAATCACTCACTATGTCGAGGCTTGAACATGCCTATAATCACACACTAATTCTGTGAAGCCTTGAGCATCATTATATTCACATACTAGCTGTGTGGAGACTTGAACAATATTTTCACACACTACTTTTGTTATGGGGACTTGAATATGCCTACCTTCACACACCATCTCTGTGAGATCGTGAACATCCCAATAACCACACACTATCACTGTGGGGACTTGACCATCCCAATAATCACACACTATCACTGTGGGGACTTGAACATCACTATAATCACACACTATCTCTGTGGGGACTTGAATACCATTATCTTTACACACATTCACTGTATGGACTTGACCATGATACTCTCCATACACTATGTCGGCAGGAACTTGAACACCACTAAAATCACACAATATGCAGAGGCTTAAACATGCCTGTAATCACACACTATCTCTGTGGGGGACTTGAATGTAATTTTCTTTACACACTATAGCTGTATGGACAAGAACATGAAAATCTCCACACACTATGTTGGTAGAGACTTCATCACTACTATAATCACACAGTATGTGGAGGCTTAAGCATGACTGTAATCATACACTATTTTTGCGGAGATTGTAACATCATTATCTTTGCTCACTATCAATGTATGAACATGACCATGATAATTTCCACATGCTATGTCATAAGGGACTTGAAAACCGCTATAATCACACACTATCCATAGGCTTAAACATGCCTGAGCATCATTAGCTTCACACACTATGGGCCAGATTCACAAAGGAAAAGTTAGACTTTTGGTCTAAGTTTAGACCAAAAGTGTAACTTTACTACTTTTTGCTATTCACAAAGGTAAGGTATGAGTAGCATTTTTACAACTGCAGAGTTCCCATACTCGGGTCGGAGTTTCCACACTTGAGGCAGAGATCCGCATCTCTGCCCCAAGTGTGGAGATTCCGCCCCAAGTGTGGAGATTCTGCCCCTAGTGTGGAAACTCCACCCCAAGTGTGGAAACTTGGCAGTCGTAAAGATACTGCTTGTAACTTACCTTTGTGAATACTGAAAAGTAGGAAAGTTAGCCTTTTGGTCTAAACTTAAACCATACGTCTAATTTTAATTTTATGAATCAGGCCCAATCTGTGTGGAGAAGTTTTCTTCACACACTATCTTTATGGGGACTTGAACATGCTTACCTTCACACCATATCTGTGAGACCTTGAACATCTCCATAACCACACACTATCACTGTGGGGACTTGAAGATCACTATAATAACACACTATCTCTGTGGGGACTTGAACATCCCAGTAACCACACACTATCACTGTGGGGACTTGAACATCCCAACAATCATACACTATCTCTGTGGGGACTTGAACATCACTATATTAACACACTATCTCTGTGGGGACTTGAATACATTTATCTTTACACACTATCACTGTGTGGATTTGGCCATGATGATCTCCACACACTAAAACAGATGAGATGTGAACACCACTGTCGTCACAAACTGTGAGGAGGCTTGAACATAGCTATAATCACGCACTAACTCTGTAAAGACTTGAGCATCATTATCTTAACACACTGTCTGTTAGGAGATTTGAACATTATCTTCACACACTATCTTTGAAGGGACATGAACATGCCTACCTTCACACACCATCTCTGTGAGATCTTGAACATCCTAATAACCAAACGTTAGCCCAGTAACAACACACTATCTCTGTGGGGACCTGAACATCCCAGTAACCACCCACTATCTCTGTGTGGACATGGACATTCCAGTAACCACACACTATCACTGTGGGGACTTAAACATCCCAATAACTACATGCTATCTTTGTGGGGACTTGAATATCACTATAACCACACAGTATCTTTGTGGGGACTTCAAATAGATTACTTTCATACACCATTTTTGTTAGGACTTGAACATTCATATAATCAAAAACTATCTTTGTGGTACTTGAAAATCATTATCTTTGTGTGCTACCTCTGTGGAGGACTTTCATCATGGTTTTAGACACTTTCTCTGAAAAGTCTATCATATTTCTATGATCACATGTGACCTCTGTGTGTATTATCACACACCATTTCTATACAAACATTAACATTACATGTAAATGCTAGGGAGATATGGTCTATTAGCTACTTTGAAATAAATGAAAATAATCACACTACTAGACAACATTGATGATTCCATCATTTAATTTATCTGTGTGTTAATCCCTTATCTCTAGACCTGGGTTAAGTTTTTATTACGCAGAGTAGTCAGAGTAATTGTAGTAATTTCACGTTACTCTGCCCGTTCTAATATTTATGAGTAATTTGGCACAGAAATCCTGCCACAGGAGCACAGGAACAACAAATATAGCGAGCACGAGTGGCACCCTACTGCTGCTGTTTGGGTTCTGTTGCATTTAGAGCTATTTTCTTAGCTATTGTCTTAGCAAAAAATGCATCCTCAGGTCCATTTGGATGCGAGTGTGCATTTTGTGCTCTGAACAAAAGTGCTAAATGCTGGGATATGCTCCTAGTGTAATTCAGCAAAATTTTGGGTCATTTTACTGTCATTTCGTGTAATGACGCTACAGCTACTTACGCAAATTACTCCCACTCCCACTTATCTGTTAAGACTTTGACCACTAAGCAAAGAGTTACATACAATTTTAATTTCCCTTCTGTAGTTCTGATATATGTTAATTTCTGGCACTTTATTAACAGAATTCATCTATTGTATACCCATAGAAAACATGAAGCCATTAAATTAGGAAAAGATTATGATGTTATTTACATAGCTTGCTGATAAAATAAACATTTAGCCATGTGCCCATGACTGTTTTCAATAGCAAATGATAATTATAGAGCAAGTCCCCACAAAGATGGTAACACACGTTCAAGTACCCACAAAGATGGTTCTGTACAAGCAATTAAATAACAACATATTTGCAAATTTGAAGCAGGATCCTGTATTATGAATTTTTTCTTAAAATTTTTCCATTATTGATATATTTGTAAAACATTGGGAAAGGTTAGTCCCGACAAGGCAGGTATTTACACATAGTCCCCACAAGGATGGTAACACGTGTGTGTGTGTGTGTGTGTGTGTGTGTGCGCACGCGCCTCCCAGGATTAAGGAGGCTGCACACCTGATGGAATGCTCTAACCATATGATGATGATACTGATAAAAAATTTGCATGGAAACAACGTGAATCATTATTAAAAGATATTGAGCAACTGAAACGGAAGCTTTCAAGCGGTGATAACAAAGAACCCTTTGACAAAAGAAGGGATGAAATATCGACAATACTCACAAAGCATCAAGAGGAAATTATTCTGTAAAAAAAAGAAAATTTACGAGGGACCAACGTGATTATCAGGAGGGCAGGATTTTAACCTTCAGTCACAGATTTGATAACCTAAGGAGGAACATAAAAACATCACAGAATATGGCAGCACTACAGACCAATGATGGTCCAGAAACAGCGGAGTCATCAAGTGATCGGAGCGAGAGTGACGTCTCTGAAGATGGCATGAGTAGCCATACAGAAAGTATCACACTGAAGCCAGGAAATTTTGGGAGGAATTTTGACTCCTAAATCAAGGGAAGAACCAAAAAAACTGGCAGAAAAACCAAGGCCGGGGCAGAGGAAGAGGAGAAAGAGGCAGAGGAAAAGGAAAAACAGTAACAATAAGAAAACCAGGATAGGAGGATGGATATAATGCAGCAGCAACCCCCTTGGTATAGAAACAAAGGGAAAGAAGATGGGACGATGAATCTATCCAACAATCTGGTAAACTTATCTACTCGTCCCCTTAATTCTATTGAGACTCATGTTCTAAGGTTGGGTTTGTCCTTTTGTCCTATGAATTCCTTTGATTATGCACAAAGTAGAATAGATCTTTTTCTCTTCACAAGGAAACTGAAGTTTCACAAATGGTTTAAACTGAAAGTTAAAGAAATTTCTCTCCCTGCTAAGAGGCCTGCACACAGTGCTCTGACCATTGGGGATGTAGAAACACTGTGTACCCTGGCAGAATTGGACACTGATCTAGACCATACAGGTGATAAGTTCCTCAACCTTGACTCCATGGTTATTGAATTGGGAGAAATTTGCCCTAGTGAGGTTAAACCCAAATCCAACTTTAATCCTACCCTTCCCCCAGATGCCATTGACACTTTTGAAACACTAGTCATCAGAGTCTTTTAAGATGGCCAGAAAGACAAAATGGAAATTTGACAATCTTACTAAGGGGGAGAGACTAGCAATAAAAACATTGCAAGAGGACCACAGCATTGTCATCCATCAATGTATTTGAAGGAAGGGTTACGTCAACTCTCTGATTAGGAATGTTATCATGAGGTATCAAAAAATGTGTTTGAAAATTCTAACAAAAAGTACTATGGAATGCTGATTGATTGGCGGGAGCAGGGACTTGTAAAGTGGGAGGAATATTCATTTTTAATGAACAGATTTCTCAAAACACAATCGCTTTATTTGCTACCTGAACTCCATGAGGACAGTGTCCTCTCACAACCTGGAAAACCAATTGTATCATCTATTGGCTCCTTATTAGAAAACACGTCTAAATACATAGATTGCTATGTAACTTCTTTGCCCTCATACATACAGGACAGCAAGGATTTTTGTATGTAAAATCTATGCTATCCCCTGGCAAGAGGATTACTTGTTAATCACTCTGGATGGGAGCAGCCTTTACACCAGTATCAGACATGGTGATGGTGTACAGGCATGCAGACACTTCTTAAGAGCACAGTCTATTTCCTTGTTGTTCCATACAGAAATGTTAATAACAATGATTGAGTTCTATCTGTAAAATAACTTTTTTGTATTTAATAACAAGATATATAGACAGACTCAAGGCACAGTAATGGGTACCAGCTATGCTAACCTTATGATGGAGTGGGGGAGCAGCAGGTGTCCGAAGCCTTGGAGGATTACTATGCACATGTTGTGCTATGGTCAAGACATCGACGACCTGTTTATAATTTGGAGAGGTGACAGAGAACAGGCGATCAAGTGCATTTCTGCCATGAATGACAACACTTGCAATCTAAAACTTTAGGTAAACATTAGCAAGACCTATTTGGAGGTTTTGGATGTTACGGTATTGGTTGAAGGTGACAGTCTGACATCCAAATTCCATAGGAAAAGTACAGCAGGCAATACCCTGTTACATGCCCAGAGTAGCCACCCGCAAAGCCTCATAAACAGCATTCCATATGGGGAATTCCTAAGAGCCCGCAATGATTGCAGCTCAAAGGAGACTTTTCGAGATGAATATAAGTTCATGACAAAAAGGTTCAGAGAGAGAGGATACAGCGAGTCCATTCTAAGAAATGCCCAGTGAAAGCACAGAATGTGTGTAGAGATGACATTCTAGCTTTGAAGCATACTCATAGTCCAGATACCTCCACAATCACTAGGTTTATCACCACATACAATAATAAAGCAAAGGTGGTCAGAAAGACTCCCAACAAACATTGGGATATCTTAAAGAAGGAAAAGTACTCTCTTTGGCTGCATAGGAGACCACCCCAATGTGACATTTAGGAAGGGGTCCTCTCTTAAAGACAAACTATGCAGAAATGCAATCAATGCTAACCCGATAGGCAAGAACACTGCAGGGGTAGGCTTCTTCCCTTGCCTGACCTGCAAAGCATGCAAATACAGCTCAAATGTGAAACAATACTTTTCCCCAGCAACCAACACTCACAGAAAGATTGACATTCATCTGACCTGTCTTTCGGACTTTTGCATATATGCTCTGGTATGTCCATGTGATAAAACATACATAGGCAGCATGTTTCTGGTTAAGAAATGCATGCTTGAGCACATGAGGGATATCCAAAGAGGGACAAACAGTACCCCAGAGCATGTAATTCTTAGCTAGAACACAAAAGCAATAGGAACCTACTCTGATATTTTGCCTTGGACAGAGTTCCCAAGTCATTAAGAGGCGGGAATAGTATACGTAAACTCAGAAAATTGGATTTTAAGTATACCCTGAACCTAGATACTATAAGTCCCAAAGGCTTGAACTATGATGAGGAATTGTAAATCCAACTGGGAGACTAATCTCTTCCCCTTCTAGATAAATTTACAGATGGGGAAGTTAGGAGTTTATATTAATAGAGGAGTGGTTTAAGGCAGAATTGTATATGTAGAAATTTTCATGTGGGATTGCCTGTATTTCTGATTGATATCCACATTTGTTTTATGTTGACATAGGATGGGGATTTCCTCCTGAAGCTGCCTGAGCAGTTAAGTCTCAGCTGTATTGTGCCTGTCAGGCTGGACTCTTTCACCTGGTCTATTCCTCTGAGTTTGAGGAGCGAAAAGCAACTGATGTCTGAGATATCTCCCTTCTATATACAAAATGTTTTTATAATGTCTTCTATCCTATTGATCTCCCTCCCTCACTCTTTTTGTTGTTGTTGTTGTTAGAACAAGGCCAGGATAAGATTATTATGTTGAACATCGAAGGATATCCATTATCCATGGCCATTGATTGCATATACATGCTGAGACTGATTTATTGCTTAGTGGTTATATGACATGTATTGGAGTGAGAAGGTGGGGATCCACCCACTGGGGTTTTATTAGGCTGTTTACTCAGATTAGGGAGCACTTACTATTTCCCCAAGGGAACTATCTGGTCACTTATATTCCGTGGCCACTGTATGCACACCCACTGGGGCTCAATTGGGAACTTAAGTACATATCATTAGAGAGGGCCACTGCAACGGTCTAGGTGCTCACCCACTAGGCCATTATTGAGATCGGAGGAGCACATATTAATATTGTATTATGACTCCCAGGTGAATGTTTGTTCTCCCATTTATTGGGTTATCATACACATAAGAGAGAATTGGGACTATGGAGGCATACACAATACTACAGCCCGAGACAGCTATGACTCATTTCGATACATATTAGACAGCATGGGACATATATCTAAGTTTACCCTTTCCAAGATGGCTGACACATTTCCAAATTGATGGAACTGGGTACGAGCGAAAATTCAATTGAATGTTATGAATATAAATGAGCTCTGTGATGAGGTTTTATTTGTTATATTAAGCATATAGGAGTTGCATTCATGCTTATATGGAGATCATTATGTATTTATAATTGGAATATATGCTCATTAGCTGTTACAAGATGGCCGATCTATTTCAGGCGAGGTGGGGCCCAGTATACCCGTTTTTAGGTTTCACCTGCATTGCCCTTGCGCTGTGCTTGTGAAATCTATTGTAATTAATATAAATCTTAAAAGGGGCTGACATCCCGCCCCTACTTTTCATTTGTTGGTGTGCTTGCCACTTACTTTTCTCCATTTCTATTGGTTGTAGCATGGCATTTTCTGTTTTTCTTTGTGTGTTTTTCTTATCAGTGGCGCATGGCCCAAGTACTCGTTTACATCTGCTTTTGTTGAACTTTTTAAAAATATTGTTTGTCCTCTGCCCTTTACCTAATCTCCCCGTGGCTGCCCAAATTTAGTGTATGTTGGACTTCTACCTCATGCACAACGTTATTTTCCACTACTACCACTACTAACGTTGGACAAATCCTCTCCACCCTCCAAATCACAAATACACAAAAACATGCTTTTCAAAAGCTTATTAAAAGGTTACAATAGGGGCGTGGTCTAGCGGTGCATGGAGTTGGACGTGTGCCCCGGGAGCTCCGTGTCACCGCCGCCTTGCAAAGCAATTCAATTGGCACCGCGGCGTAGGGGGCACTCCTGACAAACCCATTCGCTGTCGGAGATGACACAGAGCTGACGGTATACATATCGAAGTGCTACCGCCTCTCACAACCGCCGCAGAGCCTGATCTCAACTGTGGATTGGCTCGCGGCCGCCATCTTGGGGCTCACATAGATTGCCGGAGAAGATCCCGGCGACTCCCCCTTGGTGGCCAGCAGACGGCCCGGAGAACTGGGGATTGCTGAATCCGCGCTGCACCAAACAGCCCCATAGATGGGAGAGCGCGTGCGGGCCTGGTTCTTTGGTGACCGCTCTGGGAGTACCCGTGGGCCGCCATCTTGGGCGTGGAGGAGGCCGGACGGAACACCGCCAGGACTGCGACCTGGCGGTCCACTGATGCGCGCTGCGGACATCGGCCTGCATGGCGATAGAGCTGGCGGAAATCTGCTGTGGGATAGGGATCGTCCCTCGCCTCCTCTACCTATCTCCAGGACAGGGGATCTGCTCCCCGCCCTGAAAACTTGGGACCTGTGGAGGCCGGCCCGTTTACAGGTGGATCTCCTCCAATCTTGGCTGCACCCCGAGGAGCAGAGGTGAGGTGGCTGAAGCTGGTATCTCTGGCGCTTCCAAGAGCGTGCCCGGGCGTAAATACAGACCTTACAGGCCACGCTCCAGACATATGCTCAATGGGGGGTGACCTGGGGGTCCTAGTACTGAGTATCTAGTGAGCACTACCTGGGGCACAGTAGTGACTGACACAAGGGGCAAAGCGGCAAGGTCACTTGGAGCCCCTTCTGCTGTAAGGCATTGAATCCTCTTTGCAGAAGACTTTAATAGACACTCATACAGTCATCCCAGCAAGTGTCAAGCTGCTTGAGGCACGTGGAGGTGCGGTGTGCACCCCTCCCCATTTGAAATCGAGTTGCTATGACTTTGTGGGTATAGTCCTCCCAATACTATCGCTGGGTCTCTGGGTGGGTGACCCTTCCCTTGAAGCTACAGCGGAAGGGGACAGCTCCTGTACTGTGGGCCAACGAAGGATCCTAACACAATCCCTAACGTTGCAAGCTTGGGTCCCTCCTGCCATATACAAACACCAGGCCAAAAAGGACGCAATCCAAATTGGCGAAACGTACAACCGCATAGCACTTGCCGTCCTCAACAGACAGGGACAACCGTTGGCATAGGCGCCGCTTGTGGACTATGCCACGCACCAAGACAGGAAAAGACACTGCTGCAAAACCCGCTAAAAGCAATCCTGTGACATCCTTGTGGCAAAAAACAAGCGTCCCCACAGCAGCTCCTATGGCATCAAATCCGGAGGAGGTGTCTGAGCCCATCACTCACAACTTTATGACCAATTTCCTTCAGGAAATCAAAACGGAAATTGGCTCTCTTAAAACTGACGTCAAGACATGTCTCAAGGAGATGAAGAAGGATATAACAGAGATAGGGGAAAGAGTTGACGATTTGGAGCTGACCGTAGACAATCGTACGGAAGAGCAGGAACAGCTCTGGCAGTGATTGTCAGTCCTTGGGAACAACATATCGAGCTTCAGAAGAAGCATATAGATTTGGAAAACAGAAGCCGGCAAAACAACTTACGAATCGGAGGTGTTGCCAAGGGAGCGGAGAGACCAGATATCATGACCTTTGTCACCGAGCTGCTGCAAGACATCAGGGGAGACGAAGACGCCGCACCGCCAGTGTTAGATAGAGCCCATAGGGTCCCAGCTCCTCCAGGCCGCCCTGAACTGGTCCCAGACATCTTAACTAGAGTTCATTTCTTTACGGAAAAGGTAGCTATACTGCAGGCCTCTCAGAGCAAAACCGAATTGACATACAAGGACTACACCATTCAACTCTTTCAGGACCTCTCCCCGGTGACACTCAAGAGGCGTAGAGACTTTAAACCAATTACGGATAAGCTTCGAGAACTTGGCATCAGATATCAATGGGGTCACCCTTTTGCCCTTATCTTCACTTGGGGAAACAAACAGCGGGTACTACGTTCCCTCCAGGAAGCCAAACAACTTTTGCAAATCCCAGGTTCTCCTGAGACCTCAGACTTGCCCACTTACCAGCGATCGGACAGGCAGCCCGCGTGTCCTGAATGGGCCGAAGTCCTCAGACAGCGTCGGGGAACCAGGGGTGGGGACCGAGCCTCCGCTCGGGCCAAGCAAGACATTATAAAGCACCTCCACTCCATGGACGATGGGACGACACCAGCCACCTCACAAGAAGTAACTGAATGATGGTGCTGCTGAATGGGACTGAAAAGGAACTGGCCGATTTTGCCCCCGTATAGATGCCCCTCTGCATATATCTCTTTGCGCTCTGAATGGATGACCCCCCGCTCGGCACTGGCCTGGCAGCTGAACGGACGGACCCCCAGACATAAATTGAACCTGTCCTGCTGGACCCACCCTCCTAGAACCCTATTCCAGAGAAAGTGACACCTCTGGAATGGCACGAGCAACTGCGCTCTGCCCCTCCCGAGACTGGAATAGACTTTGTTGGCCTGGTTGGCCCTTAACTGTTGTTGTTTTTTTCTCTTTTTCCCTACCTCCTCTAGTCCCCTTTCCTTCCTTCCCTTTTCACACTGGAGGGCCAAAGGGATGTTGCACTCTGAGTAGACAGGCTCTTGCACTTCGCCAGCTGAGCCACAGGGCCACACTCCCATACAACTCCTTGGGTACGGAAGAGATTCCCCTCGACCACCACCCTAGGAGCTACCCTGACAGGGCCGAGCCATACGCCAGGTCCATTGAATATTCTTTCCAACATAATACTGCAATGCACAACACTGTAATACACACCGACAATGACCTCTGACCCCCATCTGAAGATCCTTTCCCTAAACGTGAAGGGTCTTAACGACCCCGCAAAACGTCATCAGATTTGGAGTTATCTATTGCTCCAGGACCCGGATATAATATTCCTGCTAGAAACACATCTCCTCAAAGCAGACACCCATCGCATGGCCCACCCCAAATACCCTACACAATTCTGGGCATCCTCGCTAACGAAAATGGCCGGCGTGGCAATTTTGTGCAAAGCTGGAATCAATAAGGGTGCAGCGTGGGCGGAGAGGAGGGCAGATTCATAAAGCTAGAAGTCCAATTGGAGACACGAACACTCACCCTCTTCAATGTCTATGCACCCAATCAGGCACAGGACCCCTTCCTCAGAAGCCTGCTGAAAGAGCAAATACAGCACACAGACCATCCACTTATTTTTGGGGGGACTTGAATCTAGTTTGGAGTGCGGAACACGACAGTAGCATTAGTTCATAACAGGGAACAGGGGCCATGTCAGCAGCACTAAAGCGCATGTTTGATGACTTAGGCCTGATTGCCGCAAGCCGATACTATTCCCCTGACGTGCGCGGCTACTCTTACTACTCACACATACACCGTTCTTACTCCCGGATAGATCATATATTCGTCTCTCACTCCTTAGTGCGAGATGTAACGACTGTCTCCATATCAGATATCTCAATCTCAGATCATGCCCACATGGAGTTGACGCTGCGCTACCACACTCACTCCACACGGCCTACCCTCGCTGGCGTCTCCTTCCATATGTTTTGCGGGACCCGGTAGACTTAGTGGGAATCAAAAAGGCTATACTAGCATACTGCGAATCCAACGACATACCCGAAACACCCCACAAAATAGTGTGGGACGCCTTCAAGGCAACCATTAGGGGAGTAATTACATCGATCGCAATAGCGTGAACCCGAGAAGCCCGATTGGTAGAAAATAAGCTGACTAGCGACATAAAATCTATAGAGAGGGTAGACCAGGAAACCCCTTCACGTATCCACAAACGACATCTGGCCATACTCCGGGGACAATTAAGGGCACTTAGAACCAATAAAGCGGAACGGGCACTGCTGACTCTAAAACAAAAATATTATGGCGGAGGGGATAAAGTAGGAGCAACTTTAGCACGCTGATTGAGACAAAAGGCAGCAAAGGCACACATCTCCAAAATCAAAACTGCAAATAACACTTGGGCCAAGAGGCAAGAGATAAATTGACAGCCTTTCAAACATACTATACCGACCTTTACACCCAAGGCACTCCCCAACCAACACAGATACAGACAGTCTTAGACAATTGCTCATGGACCCCATTAGATAAACAACACTCGTAACTCCTTGAGGATTCAATTACACTAGAAGAACTAAAACGGGCTCTAAAAGGACTACCGAGAGGCAAAACGCCGGGTCCAAATGGACTACCAGTCCATTTCTACCGCATCTTCCTACCACAACTCCAGGACCAGATGCTACGCCTTTTTAACTCATTCACAGAAACAACAGGCCCGACACCCACAATGAATATGGCAGAGATCGCACTTATCCCCAAACCTGGCAAAGACCAAACCCAATGCTCCTCCTACCGCCCCACTGCGCTCCTTAACACAGACCTTAATATATACACAAAAATCCTAGCCAACTGTATAGATCCACACTTGCCGGGACTTATCAACCCGGACCAGGTGGGGTTTATTCGACACCGCCAGGGCGCAGACAATGTTAAGTGAATAGCGCACCTAGTGGAAAAGGCACACCACTGGAACATCCCGGCCTGTCTACTATCACTAAATGCGGAAAAGGCCTTTGACCGAGTGGAATGGAGCTTTTTAAGAGCTGGTTTACAAAAAATTGGGTTGGGCCCTATCATGATCTCTAGGATAATGACATCTTATGTCTCCCCGCAACCCCAGGTTAGATTCAATGGGCAGCTCACAAATCTGATACACATACATAGGGGCACTAGGCAGGGCTGCCCTCTCTCCCCCTTGCTTTTCACCCTCGTGGTGGAACCATTAGCCATGGCAATACGACAAGCAGGCGACATTAGTGGTATCCCCTTTTGGGGTAGTGAAACATAAAATAGCCCTGTTTGCGGACGACCTATTGCTTACCTTGTCAAAACTACATACCTTACTTCCGGCCCTCCTCAAACTCCTGCAGCAATTTGAGGCAGCTTCAGGACTCAAGATCAATTCCGCTAAGTCCTGGGTGCTGAACCTTACTATCCCTGCGGCGGAGCTGCCAGAGCTCCAATCTCTTACACCCTTCCAATGGGCCACACACTCAATCCGATATCTCGGACTTAATCTAACCCCTACGGTGAACACATGGACTCAGGCTAACTGGCAGGACTATAGAAGAACAATCCGCGAAGACTTACGTGTATGGAGGTCCTTGCCGATATCATGGCTAGGTAGGTTAAATTCGATAAAAATGACAGCGCTACCAAAAATGTTATATTTATTCAAAACATTGCCTACACCAATTCCGCAATCACACATTTTAAATCTACAACGGGACCTAACGAGTTTTATTTGGGGAGGCAAGCGACCACGCTTCTCAAACAAACTCCTCATGCTGCCCCGTGATAGGGGGGACTAGCTTGCCCCAACATCTTAGAATACTACTGGGCGGCCCACCTACGGTATATTTCTGAATGGACGGTCTGCGAGAGTGAAAAGTACTGGTTTCATTGGACGGGGCTGTCGCTTGCAGACCCATATGGGATTTAGCATGGCTCGCGCCAGGCTCCAGGTCGCGCAGCGCATACATAGCTACACCCACAAAAACAGTGCTAGAAATCTGGGACAAAATCGCTATATCCAAGGGTTTAACTTCCTTCCCCTCCCCTAACACTCCCCTGGTGCATAACCCAAGCTTCCCACCAGCGCTACAACCACACTCCTTCCAGGCATGGTCAGATGGAGACTGCCGTGTAATTCGAGACCTCTTCGAGGGTGACCAATTCAAATCTTTTGAACAATGCAAAAAGGAATTTTGTATCCCGGAACATGCCCGACTGCAATATCTCCAAATACGGCACTGGTTGCATGCACACTCTAATACCCAGGGGGCGATCTGACCCCTTACTCCGTTCGAAACACTAGCCCGGTCCTATGATGGATCCAGGGGCCTAATTTCCCGGACATACTATGTTTTACCGCACTCCGCTGTGAGCAACCCCCACAACTATCAAACACGCTGGCAATTGCATAGCGAGACTGAAATCTCTTAGAAACAGTGGGAACAACTGTGGCGGGATATACCTACCACATATAGAAGAATAGCTCAACGAGAGACGGCATACAAAGTTATGACACAATGGTACTATACTCCCCAGCGACTACACAAAATGTTCCCCAACACCACGCCCAACTGTTGGAGATGTAACAGTGCAATCGGGGATTTCTTGCATATATGGTGGCACTGCCCGCTACTGACCACCTATTGGAAGGAAATCCTTAGCCATTTTAAAGATGTTGTTGGATTTCCCATACCTGAAAATCCAGTGGTCACCGTTTTGGGGCTCAAGCCTATGACTCTTCTCGCCATGACCCAAGCTGATTGGCGCATAATACTACATATGCTCGGTGCGGCCAAACAGACTATGGCATTATATTGGAAAAAACTGACATACCCCCCATAGCCTTATGGTTCACTCGTCTTTGGCATACAATGGCCATGGAACTCCTCACGGCTCGCATCACTCTCATGACAAATAGATCCACAATTATATGGCAGCCTTGGTTAAACCATTTTTCCGAATTGGAGTACACTTGCTTCAACCCACCCAAACTTAGGGTGTTGCAACTTTTTGAAGACTGCTATGCCCCCATACAGGAGGACGGGCATCCTACTGCTAGTCAGATACCCCCTGTAGACATCCCAACACCTATTCACTAGCATGTTTACTATGTTAGCCCCCTCCTCACCCTCCCCTTCTTCATGTGGGGGTTTCTTCTATCTTTTCTCGTTCTCGCTGATATGTATCAACTGGATTCATGAATATACTTGCAAGTGAAATGTTAAATAACATGTTACTCTTGTGATTCAGTCACAGAAACTGGACAGTACATGTGCACCAAGCAGAAGAGCTTGTGGAAATTGTCTGATATTAATATTTCACGAGATTGTTTCTCTCCCCATTGTTTCTCTCTTTTTGTTTCAATGTAGGCAATTATTTTATTGTTCATAAAAAGAATATATACGAAAAAGGTTACAATACCTCTGCCAGATGTACTGACGCTGGTAGGAGGGGACTGGAACGATGTCATCGACCCCACATGCTACAGACACCGCCCCACAGCTGCACACAACACATCAATGGAGTCTCGGTTGGGGCCACTGGTGCAGGCACTGGGATGGGCAGATTCATGGAGAACCCTCCACCCTGCAGACACAAGCAATACATACTTTTCAACGGTCCATGGGTCGTTCTCCAGATTGGACTATATCTTCATTCCAAGAGAATATGCTCACAGAGTGGTCGCGACGGAGATCCTACCCAGGGGTCTGTCGGATCATTCCCGGATCCAGCTCCAGTTACGAATAGGCCCAGAGCAACCCCCGTTAGATTGGTAACTGTCGCCGCGGCATCTGCATAATCCGGCCTATAAAACTAACCTTCATAAACCCCGTTAAACTACTTTTCTTTGAACAAAGAGTCGGCAACTTCCGCCACTATACTATGGGAGGCCATGAAACCCACCATCCGGGGGTTTGACAGCAACTGCACGGCCGCCAAATGACAGAAAAAATGTACCCTCATACATCTCGAGGCTCAGATCCTTGAATCAGAGCAGCAAGCGCAAGAACCAAACGGCAACAGTGCCCACAGGCAATTGATAGCCTTACAGAGGAGGTAACAAATCATCGTACTAGAGGAGGCCAAACATGCTAGGAAGGCCATGCATAGCAGGATATACCAATGGGGGGACAAATTTGGGAAATTATTACTTAGGCTATATCAATACACCCACAAACCGATAGAGCTCCCTCTTATTAAATCAATAACGGGTGAGACGATCACCAACCCCGCACTAATTGCCAAGACCTGGGCCAAATTTTACCATTCCCTATACACTAAACACGAAGTCCTGTTAGAGTCCCAGATAGAGGACTTATTCCACGATATCCCACCTGAGCCAATATCCGATGAGGCGCCACACTCCCTCGAAGCCCCTATCACACTTGAGGAATTAACCTCTGCAGCCTCGGAAATCACATCTGGCAAATCACCAGGACCCAACGGGTTCCCAAGTGACTTTTTTAAATCATTCGCATCCATACTAGGGCCACACTACCTCATGACCACTGATGAAGCCCTTCAGAATAAACTCCTGCCGTTAGACTGGAAACATGCCGAAATCGTAGTTTTCCTCAAACTGGGACGCCCCCAGATCTATGTACGTCCTACCGGCCAATATCTCTCCTAAATATTGAAGCCAAACTACTCGCGAAGGTGCTGGCGAACAGACTGATCCCACTTCTTAAAGACTTGATCCACCCAGACCAGGCTGGCTTCATGCCGCATAGAGCGACCCGCCGCAATATCAGTAGATTGCACAATGCAATAGCGGCCGTTGATCTTCTAGATAGACCGGCCGCCTTACTCCTGGTCGACATGGATAAGGCTTTCGACTCAGTCAGTTGGACGTATATGTTTATACTACTGAGACATCTAAACATAGGCCCTGCTTCATTGCATTGATCAAACTACTAAATACAAATCTTACTGACTCCGTTCGGGTGGCAGGGGCTACATCGGCCCAGTTCCCGATCTGTCAGAGTGCCCGTCAGGGATGCCTCCTCTCCCCCTTGCTTTTTGCCCTTGCCATTGAACAGCTCACAGCCTGGGTACGACGTGATGCACTCTACCACGGCTTCGAATAGACCCCTGAAATATCTGACCGTATAGCACTATATCTTCTTTTTCCTGACCGATTCCCACCGGACAGGTCTCCGTAAACTTCAAGTTATGCGCATATTTGGCAAAACATCCGGCCTCTATATGAATATCTCTAGATCACAAATCTGGCCAATTAGAGGGAGCAATCGATGGGCAGAGGGGCTGGCATCAGTAACACACGGCTTCACTTACTTAGGAGTCTTCGTATCACATCGTCAAACCATCTTCTAGGGGGAAAACCTTGAGGTCAATGCAACCAAGATAAAAGCGGAGATGAAGACGTGGTCCTCACTCCCCCTGTCACTGTATGGCAGTTCAGCCATCTTCAAGATGGATTCCCTGCCAAAATTAGTGTACCATCTGTGTATGGACTCAAACATTATCTTTACACATTATCACAATGGGAACTTGAGCATAATTATCTTCACACACTATTTCAGGAGGGACTTGAATACCACTATTATCACACATTATGTAGAGGCTTGAACATGCCTGTAATCGCACACTATCTCTGTGAGGATTTGAATATCATGATCTTTACACACTACCACTGCATGGCCTTAACCATGCTTATCTCCACATAGTATCTAAGTATGGACTTGATAAATACTGTCATCACACACTATGCGTAGGCTTAAGCATGCTTGAGTATCACTATCTTCACACACTATCTGTATGGAGACTTGAACATTATGTTTACGCACTATTTTTATGGGGACTTGAACATGCTTACATTCACACACCATCTATGTGAGATTTTAAACACTCCAATACCACACACTATCTGCGTGGGGACTTGAACATCCCAGTAACCACAAATTACCACTGTGGGTTCTTGAACATCACTATAATCACACACTATCTCTTTCTAGAATTGAATATCATTATCTTACTTTTTTTAGATGTTTTTCTTTTTAACTTGCATTTTGCACATATTATCATGGGATTTCTCCTATTTATGCCAGTAATAAAATTGTAAATGTTTTTATCTTGCACCACGTTCGTGTTTTACATACTTGTTTGCATACTTAGGTCAAGATATGTCTGTATGTATAGCTGTGATACGATCTGACTTGTGGGTGTTTATATGTGCTTTTATGGCCTACATTGTTCGAATAAAGAGTTATTGACTGACTGAATGAATATAATTATCTTTACACCATATCACTGTATGGACATGAACATGATAATCTCCACATACTGCATTGTTAGGGACACACGAACACCACTGTAATCACTCACTATGTCGAGGCTTGAACATGCCTATAATCACACACTAACTCTGTGAAGCCTTGAGCATCATTATATTCACATACTAGCTGTGTGGAGACTTGAACAATATTTTCACACACTACTTTTGTTATGGGGACTTGAATATGCCTTCCTTCACACACCATCTCTGTGAGATCGTGAACATCCCAATAACCACACACTATCACTGTGGGGACTTGACCATCCCAATAATCACACACTATCACTGTGGGGACTTGAACATCACTATAATCACACACTATCTCTGTGGGGACTTGAATACCATTATCTTTACACACATTCACTGTATGGACTTGACCATGATACTCTCCATACACTATGTCGGCAGGAACTTGAACACCACTAAAATCACACAATATGCAGAGGCTTAAACATGCCTGTAATCACACACTATCTCTGTGGGGGACTTGAATGTAATTTTCTTTACACACTATAGCTGTATGGACAAGAACATGAAAATCTCCACACACTATGTTGGTAGAGACTTCATCACAACTATAATCACACAGTATGTGGAGGCTTAAGCATAACTGTAATCATACACTATTTTTGCGGAGATTGTAACATCATTATCTTTGCTCACTATCAATGTATGAACATGACCATGATAATTTCCACATGCTATGTCATAAGGGACTTGAAAACCGCTATAATCACACACTATGCATAGGCTTAAACATGCCTGAGCATCATTAGCTTCACACACTATGGGCCAGATTCACAAAGGAAAAGTTAGACTTTTGGTCTAAGTTTAGACCAAAAGTGTAACTTTACTACTTTTTGCTATTCACAAAGGTAAGGTATGAGTAGCATTTTTACAACTGCAGAGTTCCCATACTCGGGTCGGAGTTTCCACACTTGAGGCAGAGATCCGCATCTCTGCCCCAAGTGTGGAGATTCCGCCCAAGTGTGGAGATTCTGCCCCTAGTGTGGAAACTCCACCCCAAGTGTGGAAACTTGGCAGTCGTAAAGATACTGCTTGTAACTTACCTTTGTGAATACTGAAAAGTAGGAAAGTTAGCCTTTTGGTCTAAACTTAAACCATACGTCTAATTTTAATTTTATGAATCAGGCCCAATCTGTGTGGAGAAGTTTTCTTCACACACTATCTTTATGGGGACTTGAACATGCTTACCTTCACACCATATCTGTGAGACCTTGAACATCTCCATAACCACACACTATCACTGTGGGGACTTGAAGATCACTATAATAACACACTATCTCTGTGGGGACTTGAACATCCCAGTAACCACACACTATCACTGTGGGGACTTGAACATCCCAACAATCATACACTATCTCTGTGGGGACTTGAACATCACTATATTAACACACTATCTCTGTGGGGACTTGAATACATTTATCTTTACACACTATCACTGTGTGGATTTGGCCATGATGATCTCCACACACTAAAACAGATGAGATGTGAACACCACTGTCGTCACAAACTGTGAGGAGGCTTGAACATAGCTATAATCACGCACTAACTCTGTAAAGACTTGAGCATCATTATCTTAACACACTGTCTGTTAGGAGATTTGAACATTATCTTCACACACTATCTTTGAAGGGACATGAACATGCCTACCTTCACACACCATCTCTGTGAGATCTTGAACATCCTAATAACCAAACGTTAGCCCAGTAACAACACACTATCTCTGTGGGGACCTGAACATCCCAGTAACCACACACTATCTCTGTGTGGACATGGACATTCCAGTAACCACACACTATCACTGTGGGGACTTAAACATCCCAATAACTACATGCTATCTTTGTGGGGACTTGAATATCACTATAACCACACAGTATCTTTGTGGGGACTTCAAATAGATTACTTTCATACACCATTTTTGTTAGGACTTGAACATTCATATAATCAAAAACTATCTTTGTGGTACTTGAAAATCATTATCTTTGTGTGCTACCTCTGTGGGGGACTTTCATCATGGTTTTAGACACTTTCTCTGAAAAGTCTATCATATTTCTATGATCACATGTGACCTCTGTGTGTATTATCACACACCATTTCTATACAAACATTAACATTACATGTAAATGCTAGGGAGATATGATCTATTAGCTAATTTGAAATAAATGAAAATAATCACACTATTAGACAACATTGATGATTCCATCATTTAATTTATCTGTGTGTTAATCCCTTATCTCTAGACCTGGGTTAAGTTTTTATTACGCAGAGTAGTCAGAGTAATTGTAGTAATTTCACGTTACTCTGCCCGTTCTAATATTTATGAGTAATTTGGCACAGAAATCCTGCCACAGGAGCACAGGAACAACAAATATAGCGAGCACGAGTGGCACCCTACTGCTGCTGTTTGGGTTCTGTTGCATTTAGAGCTATTTTCTTAGCTATTGTCTTAGCAAAAAATGCATCCTCAGGTCCATTTGGATGCGAGTGTGCATTTTGTGCTCTGAACAAAAGTGCTAAATGCTGGGATATGCTCCTAGTGTAATTCAGCAAAATTTTGGGTCATTTTACTGTCATTTCGTGTAATGACGCTACAGCTACTTACGCAAATTACTCCCACTCCCACTTATCTGTTAAGACTTTGACCACTAAGCAAAGAGTTACATACAATTTTAATTTTCCTTCTGTAGTTCTGATATATGTTAATTTCTGTCACTTTATTAACAGAATTCATCTATTGTATACCCATAGAAAACATGAAGCCATTAAATTAGGAAAGGATTATGATGTTATTTACATAGCTTGCTGATAAAATAAACATTTAGCCATGTGCCCATGACTGTTTTCAATAGCAAATGATAATTATAGAGCAAGTCCCCACAAAGATGGTAACACACGTTCAAGTACCCACAAAGATGGTTCTGTACAAGCAATTAAATAACAACATATTTGCAAATTTGAAGCAGGATCCTGTATTATGAATTTTTTCTTAACATTTTTCCATTATTGATATATTTTTAAAACATTGGGAAAGGTTAGTCCCGACAAGGCAGGTATTTACACATAGTCCCCACAAGGATGGTAACACGTGTGTGTGTGTGTGTGTGTGTGTGTGTGTGCGCACGCGCCTCCCAGGATTAAGGAGGCTGCACACCTGATGGAATGCTCTAACCATATGATGATGATACTGATAAAAAATTTGCATGGAAACAACGTGAATCATTATTAAAAGATATTGAGCAACTGAAACAGAAGCTTTCAAGCGGTGATAACAAAGAACCCTTTGACAAAAGAAGGGATGAAATATCGACAATACTCACAAAGCATCAAGAGGAAATTATTCTGTAAAAAAAAAGAAAATTTACGAGGGACCAACGTGATTATCAGGAGGGCAGGATTTTAACCTTCAGTCACAGATTTGATAACCTAAGGAGGAACATAAAAACATCACAGAATATGGCAGCACTACAGACCAATGATGGTCCAGAAACAGCGGAGTCATCAAGTGATCGGAGCGAGAGTGACGTCTCTGAAGATGGCATGAGTAGCCATACAGAAAGTATCACACTGAAGCCAGGAAATTTTGGGAGGAATTTTGACTCCTAAATCAAGGGAAGAACCAAAAAAACTGGCATAAAAACCAAGGCCGGGGCAGAGGAAGAGGAGAAAGAGGCAGAGGAAAAGGAAAAGGAAAAACAGTAACAATAAGAAAACCAGGATAGGAGGATGGATATAATGCAGCAGCAACCCCCTTGGTATAGAAACAAAGGGAAAGAAGATGGGACGATGAATCTATCCAACAATCTGGTAAACTTATCTACTCGTCCCCTTAATTCTATTGAGACTCATGTTCTAAGGTTGGGTTTGTCCTTTTGTCCTATGAATTCCTTTGATTATGCACAAAGTAGAATAGATCTTTTTCTCTTCACAAGGAAACTGAAGTTTCACAAATGGTTTAAACTGAAAGTTAAAGAAATTTCTCTTCCTGCTAAGAGGCCTGCACACAGTGCTCTGACCATTGGGGATGTAGAAACACTGTGTACCCTGGCAGAATTGGACACTGATCTAGACCATACAGGTGATAAGTTCCTCAACCTTGACTCCATGGTTATTGAATTGGGAGAAATTTGCCCTAGTGAGGTTAAACCCAAATCCAACTTTAATCCTACCCTTCCCCCAGATGCCATTGACACTTTTGAAACACTAGTCATCAGAGTCTTTTAAGATGGCCAGAAAGACAAAATGGAAATTTGACAATCTTACTAAGGGGGAGAGACTAGCAATAAAAACATTGCAAGAGGACCACAGCATTGTCATCCATCAATGTATTTGAAGGAAGGGTTACGTCAACTCTCTGATTAGGAATGTTATCATGAGGTATCAAAAAATGTGTTTGAAAATTCTAACAAAAAGTACTATGGAATGCTGATTGATTGGCGGGAGCAGGGACTTGTAAAGTGGGAGGAATATTCATTTTTAATGAACAGATTTCTCAAAACACAATCGCTTTATTTGCTACCTGAACTCCATGAGGACAGTGTCCTCTCACAACCTGGAAAACCAATTGTATCATCTATTGGCTCCTTATTAGAAAACACGTCTAAATACATAGATTGCTATGTAACTTCTTTGCCCTCATACATACAGGACAGCAAGGATTTTTGTATGTAAAATCTATGCTATCCCCTGGCAAGAGGATTACTTGTTAATCACTCTGGATGGGAGCAGCCTTTACACCAGTATCAGACATGGTGATGGTGTACAGGCATGCAGACACTTCTTAAGAGCACAGTCTATTTCCTTGTTGTTCCATACAGAAATGTTAATAACAATGATTGAGTTCTGTCTGTAAAATAACTTTTTTGTATTTAATAACAAGATATATAGACAGACTCAAGGCACAGTAATGGGTACCAGCTATGCTAACCTTATGATGGAGTGGGGGAGCAGCAGGTGTCCGAAGCCTTGGAGGATTACTATGCACATGTTGTGCTATGGTCAAGACATCGACGACCTGTTTATAATTTGGAGAGGTGACAGAGAACAGGCGATCAAGTGCATTTCTGCCATGAATGACAACACTTGCAATCTAAAACTTTAGGTAAACATTAGCAAGACCTATTTGGAGGTTTTGGATGTTACGGTATTGGTTGAAGGTGACAGTCTGACATCCAAATTCCATAGGAAAAGTACAGCAGGCAATACCCTGTTACATGCCCAGAGTAGCCACCCGCAAAGCCTCATAAACAGCATTCCATATGGGGAATTCCTAAGAGCCCGCAGTGATTGCAGCTCAAAGGAGACTTTTCGAGATGAATATAAGTTCATGACAAAAAGGTTCAGAGAGAGAGGATACAGCGAGTCCATTCTAAGAAATGCCCAGTGAAAGCACAGAATGTGTGTAGAGATGACATTCTAGCTTTGAAGCATACTCATAGTCCGGATACCTCCACAATCACTAGGTTTATCACCACATACAATAATAAAGCAAAGGTGGTCAGAAAGACTCCCAACAAACATTGGGATATCTTAAAGAAGGAAAAGTACTCTCTTTGGCTGCATAGGAGACCACCCCAATGTGACATTTAGGAAGGGGTCCTCTCTTAAAGACAAACTATGCAGAAATGCAATCAATGCTAACCCGATAGGCAAGAACACTGCAGGGGTAGGCTTCTTCCCTTGCCTGACCTGCAAAGCATGCAAATACAGCTCAAATGTGAAACAATACTTTTCCCCAGCAACCAACACTCACAGAAAGATTGACATTCATCTGACCTGTCTTTCGGACTTTTGCATATATGCTCTGGTATGTCCATGTGATAAAACATACATAGGCAGCATGTTTCTGGTTAAGAAATGCATGCTTGAGCACATGAGGGATATCCAAAGAGGGACAAACAGTACCCCAGAGCATGTAATTTTTAGCTAGAACACAAAAGCAATAGGAACCTACTCTGATATTTTGCCTTGGACAGAGTTCCCAAGTCATTAAGAGGCGGGAATAGTATACGTAAACTCAGAAAATTGGATTTTAAGTATACCCTGAACCTAGATACTATAAGTCCCAAAGGCTTGAACTATGATGAGGAATTGTAAATCCAACTGGGAGACTAATCTCTTCCCCTTCTAGATAAATTTACAGATGGGGAAGTTAGGAGTTTATATTAATAGAGGAGTGGTTTAAGGCAGAATTGTATATGTAGAAATTTTCATGTGGGATTGCCTGTATTTCTGATTGATATCCACATTTGTTTTATGTTGACATAGGATGGGGATTTCCTCCTGAAGCTGCCTGAGCAGTTAAGTCTCAGCTGTATTGTGCCTGTCAGGCTGGACTCTTTCACCTGGTCTATTCCTCTGAGTTTGAGGAGCGAAAAGCAACTGATGTCTGAGATATCTCCCTTCTATATACAAAATGTTTTTATAATGTCTTCTATCCTATTGATCTCCCTCCCTCACTCTTTTGTTGTTGTTGTTGTTAGAACAAGGCCAGGATAAGATTATTATGTTGAACATCGAAGGATATCCATTATCCATGGCCATTGATTGCATATACATGCTGAGACTGATTTATTGCTTAGTGGTTATATGACATGTATTGGAGTGAGAAGGTGGGGATCCACCCACTGGGGTTTTATTAGGCTGTTTACTCAGATTAGGGAGCACTTACTATTTCCCCAAGGGAACTATCTGGTCACTTATATTCCGTGGCCACTGTATGCACACCCACTGGGGCTCAATTGGGAACTTAAGTACATATCATTAGAGAGGGCCACTGCAACGGTCTAGGTGCTCACCCACTAGGCCATTATTGAGATCGGAGGAGCACATATTAATATTGTATTATGACTCCCAGGTGAATGTTTGTTCTCCCATTTATTGGGTTATCATACACATAAGAGAGAATTGGGACTATGGAGGCATACACAATACTACAGCCCGAGACAGCTATGACTCATTTCGATACATATTAGACAGCATGGGACATATATCTAAGTTTACCCTTTCCAAGATGGCTGACACATTTCCAAATTGATGGAACTGGGTACGAGCGAAAATTCAATTGAATGTTATGAATATAAATGAGCTCTGTGATGAGGTATTATTTGTTATATTAAGCATATAGGAGTTGCATTCATGCTTATATGGAGATCATTATGTATTTATAATTGGAATATATGCTCATTAGCTGTTACAAGATGGCCGATCTATTTCAGGCGAGGTGGGGCCCAGTATACCCGTTTTTAGGTTTCACCTGCATTGCCCTTGCGCTGTGCTTGTGAAATCTATTGTAATTAATATAAATCTTAAAAGGGGCTGACATCCCGCCCCTACTTTTCATTTGTTGGTGTGCTTGCCACTTACTTTTCTCCATTTCTATTGGTTGTAGCATGGCATTTTCTGTTTTTCTTTGTGTGTTTTTCTTATCAGTGGCGCATGGCCCAAGTACTCGTTTACATCTGCTTTTGTTGAACTTTTTAAAAATATTGTTTGTCCTCTGCCCTTTACCTAATCTCCCCGTGGCTGCCCAAATTTAGTGTATGTTGGACTTCTACCTCATGCACAACGTTATTTTCCACTACTACCACTACTAACGTTGGACAAATCCTCTCCACCCTCCAAATCACAAATACACAAAAACATGCTTTTCAAAAGCTTATTAAAAGGTTACAATAGGGGCGTGGTCTAGCGGTGCATGGAGTTGGACGTGTGCCCCGGGAGCTCCGTGTCACCGCCGCCTTGCAAAGCAATTCAATTGGCACCGCGGCGTAGGGGGGCACTCCTGACAAACCCATTCGCTGTCGGAGATGACACAGAGCTGACGGTATACATATCGAAGTGCTACCGCCTCTCACAACCGCCGCCGAGCCTGATCTCAACTGTGGATTGGCTCGCGGCCGCCATCTTGGGGCTCACATAGATTGCCGGAGAAGATCCCGGCGACTCCCCCTTGGTGGCCAGCAGACGGCCCGGAGAACTGGGGATTGCTGAATCCGCGCTGCACCAAACAGCCCCATAGATGGGAGAGCGCGTGCGGGCCTGGTTCTTTGGTGACCGCTCTGGGAGTACCCGTGGGCCGCCATCTTGGGCGTGGAGGAGGCCGGACGGAACACCGCCAGGACTGCGACCTGGCGGTCCACTGATGCGCGCTGCGGACATCGGCCTGCATGGCGATAGAGCTGGCGGAAATCTGCTGTGGGACAGGGATCGTCCCTCGCCCTCGCCTCCTCTACCTATCTCCAGGACAGGGGATCTGCTCCCCGCCCTGAAAACTTGGGACCTGTGGAGGCCGGCCCGTTTACAGGTGGATCTCCTCCAATCTTGGCTGCACCCCGAGGAGCAGAGGTGAGGTGGCTGAAGCTGGTATCTCTGGCGCTTCCAAGAGCGTGCCCGGGGCGTAAATACAGACCTTACAGGCCACGCTCCAGACATATGCTCAATGGGGGGTGACCTGGGGGTCCTAGTACTGAGTATCTAGTGAGCACTACCTGGGGCACAGTAGTGACTGGCACAAGGGGCAAAGCGGCAAGGTCACTTGGAGCCCCTTCTGCTGTAAGGCATTGAATCCTCTTTGCAGAAGACTTTAATAGACACTCATACAGTCATCCCAGCAAGTGTCAAGCTGCTTGAGGCACGTGGAGGTGCGGTGTGCACCCCTCCCCATTTGAAATCGAGTTGCTATGACTTTGTGGGTATAGTCCTCCCAATACTATCGCTGGGTTTCTGGGTGGGTGACCCTTCCCTTGAAGCTACAGCGGAAGGGGACAGATCCTGTACTGTGGGCCAACGAAGGATCCTAACACAATCCCTAACGTTGCAAGCTTGGGTCCCTCCTGCCATATACAAACACCAGGCCAAAAAGGACGCAATCCAAATTGGCGAAACGTACAACCGCATAGCACTTGCCGTCCTCAACAGACAGGGACAACCGTTGGGATAGGCGCCGCTTGTGGACTATGCCACGCACCAAGACAGGAAAAGACACTGCTGCAAAACCCGCTAAAAGCAATCCTGTGACATCCTTGTGGCAAAAAACAAGCGTCCCCACAGCAGCTCCTATGGCGTCAAATCCGGAGGAGGTGTCTGAGCCCATCACTCACACCTTTATGACCAATTTCCTTCAGGAAATCAAAACGGAAATTGGCTCTCTTAAAACTGACGTCAAGACATGTCTCAAGGAGATGAAGAAGGATATAACAGAGATAGGGGAAAGAGTTGACGATTTGGAGCTGACCGTAGACAATCGTACGGAAGAGCAGGAACAGCTCTGGCAGTGATTGTCAGTCCTTGGGAACAACATATCGAGCTTCAGAAGAAGCATATAGATTTGGAAAACAGAAGCCGGCAAAACAACTTACGAATCGGAGGTGTTGCCAAGGGAGCGGAGAGACCAGATATCATGACCTTTGTCACCGAGCTGCTGCAAGACATCAGGGGAGACGAAGACGCCGCACCGCCAGCGTTAGATAGAGCCCATAGGGTCCCAGCTCCTCCAGGCCGCCCTGAACTGGTCCCAGACATCTTAACTAGAGTTCATTTCTTTACGGAAAAGGTAGCTATACTGCAGGCCTCTCAGAGCAAAACCGAATTGACATACAAGGACTACACCATTCAACTCTTTCAGGACCTCTCCCCGGTGACACTCAAGAGGCGTAGAGACTTTAAACCAATTACGGATAAGCTTCGAGAACTTGGCATCAGATATCAATGGGGTCACCCTTTTGCCCTTATCTTCACTTGGGGAAACAAACAGCGGGTACTACGTTCCCTCCAGGAAGCCAAACAACTTTTGCAAATCCCAGGTTCTCCTGAGACCTCAGACTTGCCCACTTACCAGCGATCGGACAGGCAGCCCGCGTGTCCTGAATGGGCCGAAGTCCTCAGACAGCGTCGGGGAACCAGGGGTGGGGACCGAGCCTCCGCTCGGGCCAAGCAAGACATTATAAAGCACCTCCACTCCATGGACGATGGGACGACACCAGCCACCTCACAAGAAGTAACTGAATGATGGTGCTGCTGAATGGGACTGAAAAGGAACTGGCCGATTTTGCCCCCCGTATAGATGCCCCTCTGCATATATCTCTTTGCGCTCTGAATGGATGACCCCCCGCTCGGCACTGGCCTGGCAGCTGAACGGACGGACCCCCAGACATAAATTGAACCTGTCCTGCTGGACCCACCCTCCTAGAACCCTATTCCAGAGAAAGTGACACCTCTGGAATGGCACGAGCAACTGCGCTCTGCCCCTCCCGAGACTGGAATAGACTTTGTTGGCCTGGTTGGCCCTTAACTGTTGTTGTTTTTTTTCTCTTTTTCCCTACCTCCTCTAGTCCCCTTTCCTTCCTTCCCTTTTCACACTGGAGGGCCAAAGGGATGTTGCACTCTGAGTAGACAGGCTCTTGCACTTCGCCAGCTGAGCCACAGGGCCACACTCCCATACAACTCCTTGGGTACGGAAGAGATTCCCCTCGACCACCACCCTAGGAGCTACCCTGACAGGGCCGAGCCATACGCCAGGTCCATTGAATATTCTTTCCAACATAATACTGCAATGCACAACACTGTAATACACACCGACAATGACCTCTGACCCCCATCTGAAGATCCTTTCCCTAAACGTGAAGGGTCTTAACGACCCCGCAAAACGTCATCAGATTTGGAGTTATCTATTGCTCCAGGACCCGGATATAATATTCCTGCTAGAAACACATCTCCTCAAAGCAGACACCCATCGCATGGCCCACCCCAAATACCCTACACAATTCTGGGCATCCTCGCTAACGAAAATGGCCGGCGTGGCAATTTTGTGCAAAGCTGGAATCAATAAGGGTGCAGCGTGGGCGGAGAGGAGGGCAGATTCATAAAGCTAGAAGTCCAATTGGAGACACGAACACTCACCCTCTTCAATGTCTATGCACCCAATCAGGCACAGGACCCCTTCCTCAGAAGCCTGCTGAAAGAGCAAATACAGCACACAGACCATCCACTTATTTTTGGGGGGACTTGAATCTAGTTTGGAGTGCGGAACACGACAGTAGCATTAGTTCATAACAGGGAACAGGGGCCATGTCAGCAGCACTAAAGCGCATGTTTGATGACTTAGGCCTGATTGCCGCAAGCCGATACTATTCCCCTGACGTGCGCGGCTACTCTTACTACTCACACATACACCGTTCTTACTCCCGGATAGATCATATATTCGTCTCTCACTCCTTAGTGCGAGATGTAACGACTGTCTCCATATCAGATATCTCAATCTCAGATCATGCCCACATGGAGTTGGCGCTGCGCTACCACACTCACTCCACACGGCCTACCCCTCGCTGGCGTCTCCTTCCATATGTTTTGCGGGACCCGGTAGACTTAGTGGGAATCAAAAAGGCTATACTAGCATACTGCGAATCCAACGACATACCCGAAACACCCCACAAAATAGTGTGGGACGCCTTCAAGGCAACCATTAGGGGAGTAATTACATCGATCGCAATAGCGTGAACCCGAGAAGCCCGATTGGTAGAAAATAAGCTGACTAGCGACATAAAATCTATAGAGAGGGTAGACCAGGAAACCCCTTCACGTATCCACAAACGACATCTGGCCATACTCCGGGGACAATTAAGGGCACTTAGAACCAATAAAGCGGAACGGGCACTGCTGACTCTAAAACAAAAATATTATGGCGGAGGGGATAAAGTAGGAGCAACTTTAGCACGCTGATTGAGACAAAAGGCAGCAAAGGCACACATCTCCAAAATCAAAACTGCAAATAACACTTGGGCCAAGAGGCAAGAGATAAATTGACAGCCTTTCAAACATACTATACCGACCTTTACACCCAAGGCACTCCCCAACCAACACAGATACAGACAGTCTTAGACAATTGCTCATGGACCCCATTAGATAAACAACACTCGTAACTCCTTGAGGATTCAATTACACTAGAAGAACTAAAACGGGCTCTAAAAGGACTACCGAGAGGCAAAACGCCGGGTCCAAATGGACTACCAGTCCATTTCTACCGCATCTTCCTACCACAACTCCAGGACCAGATGCTACGCCTTTTTAACTCATTCACAGAAACAACAGGCCCGACACCCACAATGAATATGGCAGAGATCGCACTTATCCCCAAACCTGGCAAAGACCAAACCCAATGCTCCTCCTACCGCCCCACTGCGCTCCTTAACACAGACCTTAATATATACACAAAAATCCTAGCCAACTGTATAGATCCACACTTGCCGGGACTTATCAACCCGGACCAGGTGGGGTTTATTCGACACCGCCAGGGCGCAGACAATGTTAAGTGAATAGCGCACCTAGTGGAAAAGGCACACCACTGGAACATCCCGGCCTGTCTACTATCACTAAATGCGGAAAAGGCCTTTGACCGAGTGGAATGGAGCTTTTTAAGAGCTGGTTTACAAAAAATTGGGTTGGGCCCTATCATGATCTCTAGGATAATGACATCTTATGTCTCCCCGCAACCCCAGGTTAGAGTCAATGGGCAGCTCACAAATCTGATACACATACATAGGGGCACTAGGCAGGGCTGCCCTCTCTCCCCCTTGCTTTTCACCCTCGTGGTGGAACCATTAGCCATGGCAATACGACAAGCAGGCGACATTAGTGGTATCCCCTTTTGGGGTAGTGAAACATAAAATAGCCCTGTTTGCGGACGACCTATTGCTTACCTTGTCAAAACTACATACCTTACTTCCGGCCCTCCTCAAACTCCTGCAGCAATTTGAGGCAGCTTCAGGACTCAAGATCAATTCCGCTAAGTCCTGGGTGCTGAACCTTACTATCCCTGCGGCGGAGCTGCCAGAGCTCCAATCTCTTACACCCTTCCAATGGGCCACACACTCAATCCGATATCTCGGACTTAATCTAACCCCTACGGTGAACACATGGACTCAGGCTAACTGGCAGGACTATAGAAGAACAATCCGCGAAGACTTACGTGTATGGAGGTCCTTGCCGATATCATGGCTAGGTAGGTTAAATTCGATAAAAATGACAGCGCTACCAAAAATGTTATATTTATTCAAAACATTGCCTACACCAATTCCGCAATCACACATTTTAAATCTACAACGGGACCTAACGAGTTTTATTTGGGGAGGCAAGCGACCACGCTTCTCAAACAAACTCCTCATGCTGCCCCGTGATAGGGGGGACTAGCTTGCCCCAACATCTTAGAATACTACTGGGCGGCCCACCTACGGTATATTTCTGAATGGACGGTCTGCGAGAGTGAAAAGTACTGGTTTCATTGGACGGGGCTGTCGCTTGCAGACCCATATGGGATTTAGCATGGCTCGCGCCAGGCTCCAGGTCGCGCAGCGCATACATAGCTACACCCACAAAAACAGTGCTAGAAATCTGGGACAAAATCGCTATATCCAAGGGTTTAACTTCCTTCCCCTCCCCTAACACTCCCCTGGTGCATAACCCAAGCTTCCCACCAGCGCTACAACCACACTCCTTCCAGGCATGGTCAGATGGAGACTGCCGTGTAATTCGAGACCTCTTCGAGGGTGACCAATTCAAATCTTTTGAACAATGCAAAAAGGAATTTTGTATCCCGGAACATGCCCGACTGCAATATCTCCAAATACGGCACTGGTTGCATGCACACTCTAATACCCAGGGGGCGATCTGACCCCTTACTCCGTTCGAAACACTAGCCCGGTCCTATGATGGATCCAGGGGCCTAATTTCCCGGACATACTATGTTTTACCGCACTCCGCTGTGAGCAACCCCCACAACTATCAAACACGCTGGCAATTGCATAGCGAGACTGAAATCTCTTAGAAACAGTGGGAACAACTGTGGCGGGATATACCTACCACATATAGAAGAATAGCTCAACGAGAGACGGCATACAAAGTTATGACACAATGGTACTATACTCCCCAGCGACTACACAAAATGTTCCCCAACACCACGCCCAACTGTTGGAGATGTAACAGTGCAATCGGGGATTTCTTGCATATATGGTGGCACTGCCCGCTACTGACCACCTATTGGAAGGAAATCCTTAGCCATTTTAAAGATGTTGTTGGATTTCCCATACCTGAAAATCCAGTGGTCACCGTTTTGGGGCTCAAGCCTATGACTCTTCTCGCCATGACCCAAGCTGATTGGCGCATAATACTACATATGCTCGGTGCGGCCAAACAGACTATGGCATTATATTGGAAAAAACTGACATACCCCCCATAGCCTTATGGTTCACTCGTCTTTGGCATACAATGGCCATGGAACTCCTCACGGCTCGCATCACTCTCATGACAAATAGATCCACAATTATATGGCAGCCTTGGTTAAACCATTTTTCCGAATTGGAGTACACTTGCTTCAACCCACCCAAACTTAGGGTGTTGCAACTTTTTGAAGACTGCTATGCCCCCATACAGGAGGACGGGCATCCTACTGCTAGTCAGATACCCCCTGTAGACATCCCAACACCTATTCACTAGCATGTTTACTATGTTAGCCCCCTCCTCACCCTCCCCTTCTTCATGTGGGGGTTTCTTCTATCTTTTCTCGTTCTCGCTGATATGTATCAACTGGATTCATGAATATACTTGCAAGTGAAATGTTAAATAACATGTTACTCTTGTGATTCAGTCACAGAAACTGGACAGTACATGTGCACCAAGCAGAAGAGCTTGTGGAAATTGTCTGATATTAATATTTCACGAGATTGTTTCTCTCCCCATTGTTTCTCTCTTTTTGTTTCAATGTAGGCAATTATTTTATTGTTCATAAAAAGAATATATACGAAAAAGGTTACAATACCTCTGCCAGATGTACTGACGCTGGTAGGAGGGGACTGGAACGATGTCATCGACCCCACATGCTACAGACACCGCCCCACAGCTGCACACAACACATCAATGGAGTCTCGGTTGGGGCCACTGGTGCAGGCACTGGGATGGGCAGATTCATGGAGAACCCTCCACCCTGCAGACACAAGCAATACATACTTTTCAACGGTCCATGGGTCGTTCTCCAGATTGGACTATATCTTCATTCCAAGAGAATATGCTCACAGAGTGGTCGCGACGGAGATCCTACCCAGGGGTCTGTCGGATCATTCCCGGATCCAGCTCCAGTTACGAATAGGCCCAGAGCAACCCCCGTTAGATTGGTAACTGTCGCCGCGGCATCTGCATAATCCGGCCTATAAAACTAACCTTCATAAACCCCGTTAAACTACTTTTCTTTGAACAAAGAGTCGGCAACTTCCGCCACTATACTATGGGAGGCCATGAAACCCACCATCCGGGGGTTTGACAGCAACTGCACGGCCGCCAAATGACAGAAAAAATGTACCCTCATACATCTCGAGGCTCAGATCCTTGAATCAGAGCAGCAAGCGCAAGAACCAAACGGCAACAGTGCCCACAGGCAATTGATAGCCTTACAGAGGAGGTAACAAATCATCGTACTAGAGGAGGCCAAACATGCTAGGAAGGCCATGCATAGCAGGATATACCAATGGGGGGACAAATTTGGGAAATTATTACTTAGGCTATATCAATACACCCACAAACCGATAGAGCTCCCTCTTATTAAATCAATAACGGGTGAGACGATTACCAACCCCGCACTAATTGCCAAGACCTGGGCCAAATTTTACCATTCCCTATACACTAAACACGAAGTCCTGTCAGAGTCCCAGATAGAGGACTTCTTCCACGATATCCCACCTGAGCCAATATCCGATGAGGCGCCACACTCCCTCGAAGCCCCTATCACACTTGAGGAATTAACCTCTGCAGCCTCGGAAATCACATCTGGCAAATCACCAGGACCCAACGGGTTCCCAAGTGACTTTTTTAAATCATTCGCATCCATACTAGGGCCACACTACCTCATGACCACTGATGAAGCCCTTCAGAATAAACTCCTGCCGTTAGACTGGAAACATGCCGAAATCGTAGTTTTCCTCAAACTGGGACGCCCCCAGATCTATGTACGTCCTACCGGCCAATATCTCTCCTAAATATTGAAGCCAAACTACTCGCGAAGGTGCTGGCGAACAGACTGATCCCACTTCTTAAAGACTTGATCCACCCAGACCAGGCTGGCTTCATGCCGCATAGAGCGACCCGCCGCAATATCAGTAGATTGCACAATGCAATAGCGGCCGTTGATCTTCTAGATAGACCGGCCGCCTTACTCCTGGTCGACATGGATAAGGCTTTCGACTCAGTCAGTTGGACGTATATGTTTATACTACTGAGACATCTAAACATAGGCCCTGCTTCATTGCATTGATCAAACTACTAAATACAAATCTTACTGACTCCGTTCGGGTGGCAGGGGCTACATCGGCCCAGTTCCCGATCTGTCAGAGTGCCCGTCAGGGATACCTCCTCTCCCCCTTGCTTTTTGCCCTTGCCATTGAACAGCTCACAGCCTGGGTACGACGTGATGCACTCTACCACGGCTTCGAATAGACCCCTGAAATATCTGACCGTATAGCACTATATCTTCTTTTTCCTGACCGATTCCCACCGGACAGGTCTCCGTAAACTTCAAGTTATGCGCATATTTGGCAAAACATCCGGCCTCTATATGAATATCTCTAGATCACAAATCTGGCCAATTAGAGGGTCCCTTGGGAGCAATCGATGGGCAGAGGGGCTGGCATCAGTAACACACGGCTTCACTTACTTAGGAGTCTTCGTATCACATCGTCAAACCATCTTCTAGGGGGAAAACCTTGAGGTCAATGCAACCAAGGTAAAAGCGGAGATGAAGACGTGCTCCTCACTCCCCCTGTCACTGTATGGCAGTTCAGCCATCTTCAAGATGGATTCCCTGCCAAAATTAGTGTACCATCTGTGTATGGACTCAAACATTATCTTTACACATTATCACAATGGGAACTTGAGCATAATTATCTTCACACACTATTTCAGGAGGGACTTGAATACCACTATTATCACACATTATGTAGAGGCTTGAACATGCCTGTAATCGCACACTATCTCTGTGAGGATTTGAATATCATGATCTTTACACACTACCACTGCATGGCCTTAACCATGCTTATCTCCACATAGTATCTAAGTATGGACTTGATAAATACTGTCATCACACACTATGCGTAGGCTTAAGCATGCTTGAGTATCACTATCTTCACACACTATCTGTATGGAGACTTGAACATTATGTTTACGCACTATTTTTATGGGGACTTGAACATGCTTACATTCACACACCATCTATGTGAGATTTTAAACACTCCAATACCACACACTATCTGCGTGGGGACTTGAACATCCCAGTAACCACAAATTACCACTGTGGGTTCTTGAACATCACTATAATCACACACTATCTCTTTCTAGAATTGAATATCATTATCTTACTTTTTTTAGATGTTTTTCTTTTTAACTTGCATTTTGCACATATTATCATGGGATTTCTCCTATTTATGCCAGTAATAAAATTGTAAATGTTTTTATCTTGCACCACGTTCGTGTTTTACATACTTGTTTGCATACTTAGGTCAAGATATGTCTGTATGTATAGCTGTGATACGATCTGACTTGTGGGTGTTTATATGTGCTTTTATGGCCTACATTGTTCGAATAAAGAGTTATTGACTGACTGAATGAATATAATTATCTTTACACCATATCACTGTATGGACATGAACATGATAATCTCCACATACTGCATTGTTAGGGACACACGAACACCACTGTAATCACTCACTATGTCGAGGCTTGAACATGCCTATAATCACACACTAACTCTGTGAAGCCTTGAGCATCATTATATTCACATGCTAGCTGTGTGGAGACTTGAACAATATTTTCACACACTACTTTTGTTATGGGGACTTGAATATGCCTTCCTTCACACACCATCTCTGTGAGATCGTGAACATCCCAATAACCACACACTATCACTGTGGGGACTTGACCATCCCAATAATCACACACTATCACTGTGGGGACTTGAACATCACTATAATCACACACTATCTCTGTGGGGACTTGAATACCATTATCTTTACACACATTCACTGTATGGACTTGACCATGATACTCTCCATACACTATGTCGGCAGGAACTTGAACACCACTAAAATCACACAATATGCAGAGGCTTAAACATGCCTGTAATCACACACTATCTCTGTGGGGGACTTGAATGTAATTTTCTTTACACACTATAGCTGTATGGACAAGAACATGAAAATCTCCACACACTATGTTGGTAGAGACTTCATCACAACTATAATCACACAGTATGTGGAGGCTTAAGCATAACTGTAATCATACACTATTTTTGCGGAGATTGTAACATCATTATCTTTGCTCACTATCAATGTATGAACATGACCATGATAATTTCCACATGCTATGTCATAAGGGACTTGAAAACCGCTATAATCACACACTATGCATAGGCTTAAACATGCCTGAGCATCATTAGCTTCACACACTATGGGCCAGATTCACAAAGGAAAAGTTAGACTTTTGGTCTAAGTTTAGACCAAAAGTGTAACTTTACTACTTTTTGCTATTCACAAAGGTAAGGTATGAGTAGCATTTTTACAACTGCAGAGTTCCCATACTCGGGTCGGAGTTTCCACACTTGAGGCAGAGATCCGCATCTCTGCCCCAAGTGTGGAGATTCTGCCCCTAGTGTGGAAACTCCACCCCAAGTGTGGAAACTTGGCAGTCGTAAAGATACTGCTTGTAACTTACCTTTGTGAATACTGAAAAGTAGGAAAGTTAGCCTTTTGGTCTAAACTTAAACCATACGTCTAATTTTAATTTTATGAATCAGGCCCAATCTGTGTGGAGAAGTTTTCTTCACACACTATCTTTATGGGGACTTGAACATGCTTACCTTCACACCATATCTGTGAGACCTTGAACATCTCCATAACCACACACTATCACTGTGGGGACTTGAAGATCACTATAATAACACACTATCTCTGTGGGGACTTGAACATCCCAGTAACCACACACTATCACTGTGGGGACTTGAACATCCCAACAATCATACACTATCTCTGTGGGGACTTGAACATCACTATATTAACACACTATCTCTGTGGGGACTTGAATACATTTATCTTTACACACTATCACTGTGTGGATTTGGCCATGATGATCTCCACACACTAAAACAGATGAGATGTGAACACCACTGTCGTCACAAACTGTGAGGAGGCTTGAACATAGCTATAATCACGCACTAACTCTGTAAAGACTTGAGCATCATTATCTTAACACACTGTCTGTTAGGAGATTTGAACATTATCTTCACACACTATCTTTGAAGGGACATGAACATGCCTACCTTCACACACCATCTCTGTGAGATCTTGAACATCCTAATAACCAAACGTTAGCCCAGTAACAACACACTATCTCTGTGGGGACCTGAACATCCCAGTAACCACACACTATCTCTGTGTGGACATGGACATTCCAGTAACCACACACTATCACTGTGGGGACTTAAACATCCCAATAACTACATGCTATCTTTGTGGGGACTTGAATATCACTATAACCACACAGTATCTTTGTGGGGACTTCAAATAGATTACTTTCATACACCATTTTTGTTAGGACTTGAACATTCATATAATCAAAAACTATCTTTGTGGTACTTGAAAATCATTATCTTTGTGTGCTACCTCTGTGGGGGACTTTCATCATGGTTTTAGACACTTTCTCTGAAAAGTCTATCATATTTCTATGATCACATGTGACCTCTGTGTGTATTATCACACACCATTTCTATACAAACATTAACATTACATGTAAATGCTAGGGAGATATGATCTATTAGCTAATTTGAAATAAATGAAAATAATCACACTATTAGACAACATTGATGATTCCATCATTTAATTTATCTGTGTGTTAATCCCTTATCTCTAGACCTGGGTTAAGTTTTTATTATGCAGAGTAGTCAGAGTAATTGTAGTAATTTCACGTTACTCTGCCCGTTCTAATATTTATGAGTAATTTGGCACAGAAATCCTGCCACAGGAGCACAGGAACAACAAATATAGCGAGCACGAGTGGCACCCTACTGCTGCTGTTTGGGTTCTGTTGCATTTAGAGCTATTTTCTTAGCTATTGTCTTAGCAAAAAATGCATCCTCAGGTCCATTTGGATGCGAGTGTGCATTTTGTGCTCTGAACAAAAGTGCTAAATGCTGGGATATGCTCCTAGTGTAATTCAGCAAAATGTTGGGTCATTTTACTGTCATTTCGTGTAATGACGCTACAGCTACTTACGCAAATTACTCCCACTCCCACTTATCTGTTAAGACTTTGACCACTAAGCAAAGAGTTACATACAATTTTAATTTCCCTTCTGTAGTTCTGATATATGTTAATTTCTGTCACTTTATTAACAGAATTCATCTATTGTATACCCATAGAAAACATGAAGCCATTAAATTAGGAAAGGATTATGATGTTATTTACATAGCTTGCTGATAAAATAAACATTTAGCCATGTGCCCATGACTGTTTTCAATAGCAAATGATAATTATAGAGCAAGTCCCCACAAAGATGGTAACACACGTTCAAGTACCCACAAAGATGGTTCTGTACAAGCAATTAAATAACAACATATTTGCAAATTTGAAGCAGGATCCTGTATTATGAATTTTTTCTTAACATTTTTCCATTATTGATATATTTTTAAAACATTGGGAAAGGTTAGTCCCGACAAGGCAGGTATTTACACATAGTCCCCACAAGGATGGTAACACGTGTGTGTGTGTGTGTGTGTGTGTGTGTGTGCGCACGCGCCTCCCAGGATTAAGGAGGCTGCACACCTGATGGAATGCTCTAACCATATGATGATGATACTGATAAAAAATTTGCATGGAAACAACGTGAATCATTATTAAAAGATATTGAGCAACTGAAACAGAAGCTTTCAAGCGGTGATAACAAAGAACCCTTTGACAAAAGAAGGGATGAAATATCGACAATACTCACAAAGCATCAAGAGGAAATTATTCTGTAAAAAAAAAGAAAATTTACGAGGGACCAACGTGATTATCAGGAGGGCAGGATTTTAACCTTCAGTCACAGATTTGATAACCTAAGGAGGAACATAAAAACATCACAGAATATGGCAGCACTACAGACCAATGATGGTCCAGAAACAGCGGAGTCATCAAGTGATCGGAGCGAGAGTGACGTCTCTGAAGATGGCATGAGTAGCCATACAGAAAGTATCACACTGAAGCCAGGAAATTTTGGGAGGAATTTTGACTCCTAAATCAAGGGAAGAACCAAAAAAACTGGCATAAAAACCAAGGCCGGGGCAGAGGAAGAGGAGAAAGAGGCAGAGGAAAAGGAAAAGGAAAAACAGTAACAATAAGAAAACCAGGATAGGAGGATGGATATAATGCAGCAGCAACCCCCTTGGTATAGAAACAAAGGGAAAGAAGATGGGACGATGAATCTATCCAACAATCTGGTAAACTTATCTACTCGTCCCCTTAATTCTATTGAGACTCATGTTCTAAGGTTGGGTTTGTCCTTTTGTCCTATGAATTCCTTTGATTATGCACAAAGTAGAATAGATCTTTTTCTCTTCACAAGGAAACTGAAGTTTCACAAATGGTTTAAACTGAAAGTTAAAGAAATTTCTCTTCCTGCTAAGAGGCCTGCACACAGTGCTCTGACCATTGGGGATGTAGAAACACTGTGTACCCTGGCAGAATTGGACACTGATCTAGACCATACAGGTGATAAGTTCCTCAACCTTGACTCCATGGTTATTGAATTGGGAGAAATTTGCCCTAGTGAGGTTAAACCCAAATCCAACTTTAATCCTACCCTTCCCCCAGATGCCATTGACACTTTTGAAACACTAGTCATCAGAGTCTTTTAAGATGGCCAGAAAGACAAAATGGAAATTTGACAATCTTACTAAGGGGGAGAGACTAGCAATAAAAACATTGCAAGAGGACCACAGCATTGTCATCCATCAATGTATTTGAAGGAAGGGTTACGTCAACTCTCTGATTAGGAATGTTATCATGAGGTATCAAAAAATGTGTTTGAAAATTCTAACAAAAAGTACTATGGAATGCTGATTGATTGGCGGGAGCAGGGACTTGTAAAGTGGGAGGAATATTCATTTTTAATGAACAGATTTCTCAAAACACAATCGCTTTATTTGCTACCTGAACTCCATGAGGACAGTGTCCTCTCACAACCTGGAAAACCAATTGTATCATCTATTGGCTCCTTATTAGAAAACACGTCTAAATACATAGATTGCTATGTAACTTCTTTGCCCTCATACATACAGGACAGCAAGGATTTTTGTATGTAAAATCTATGCTATCCCCTGGCAAGAGGATTACTCGTTAATCACTCTGGATGGGAGCAGCCTTTACACCAGTATCAGACATGGTGATGGTGTACAGGCATGCAGACACTTCTTAAGAGCACAGTCTATTTCCTTGTTGTTCCATACAGAAATGTTAATAACAATGATTGAGTTCTGTCTGTAAAATAACTTTTTTGTATTTAATAACAAGATATATAGACAGACTCAAGGCACAGTAATGGGTACCAGCTATGCTAACCTTATGATGGAGTGGGGGAGCAGCAGGTGTCCGAAGCCTTGGAGGATTACTATGCACATGTGGTGCTATGGTCAAGACATCGACGACCTGTTTATAATTTGGAGAGGTGACAGAGAACAGGCGATCAAGTGCATTTCTGCCATGAATGACAACACTTGCAATCTAAAACTTTAGGTAAACATTAGCAAGACCTATTTGGAGGTTTTGGATGTTACGGTATTGGTTGAAGGTGACAGTCTGACATCCAAATTCCATAGGAAAAGTACAGCAGGCAATACCCTGTTACATGCCCAGAGTAGCCACCCGCAAAGCCTCATAAACAGCATTCCATATGGGGAATTCCTAAGAGCCCGCAGTGATTGCAGCTCAAAGGAGACTTTTCGAGATGAATATAAGTTCATGACAAAAAGGTTCAGAGAGAGAGGATACAGCGAGTCCATTCTAAGAAATGCCCAGTGAAAGCACAGAATGTGTGTAGAGATGACATTCTAGCTTTGAAGCATACTCATAGTCCGGATACCTCCACAATCACTAGGTTTATCACCACATACAATAATAAAGCAAAGGTGGTCAGAAAGACTCCCAACAAACATTGGGATATCTTAAAGAAGGAAAAGTACTCTCTTTGGCTGCATAGGAGACCACCCCAATGTGACATTTAGGAAGGGGTCCTCTCTTAAAGACAAACTATGCAGAAATGCAATCAATGCTAACCCGATAGGCAAGAACACTGCAGGGGTAGGCTTCTTCCCTTGCCTGACCTGCAAAGCATGCAAATACAGCTCAAATGTGAAACAATACTTTTCCCCAGCAACCAACACTCATAGAAAGATTGACATTCATCTGACCTGTCTTTCGGACTTTTGCATATATGCTCTGGTATGTCCATGTGATAAAACATACATAGGCAGCATGTTTCTGGTTAAGAAATGCATGCTTGAGCACATGAGGGATATCCAAAGAGGGACAAACAGTACCCCAGAGCATGTAATTTTTAGCTAGAACACAAAAGCAATAGGAACCTACTCTGATATTTTGCCTTGGACAGAGTTCCCAAGTCATTAAGAGGCGGGAATAGTATACGTAAACTCAGAAAATTGGATTTTAAGTATACCCTGAACCTAGATACTATAAGTCCCAAAGGCTTGAACTATGATGAGGAATTGTAAATCCAACTGGGAGACTAATCTCTTCCCCTTCTAGATAAATTTACAGATGGGGAAGTTAGGAGTTTATATTAATAGAGGAGTGGTTTAAGGCAGAATTGTATATGTAGAAATTTTCATGTGGGATTGCCTGTATTTCTGATTGATATCCACATTTGTTTTATGTTGACATAGGATGGGGATTTCCTCCTGAAGCTGCCTGAGCAGTTAAGTCTCAGCTGTATTGTGCCTGTCAGGCTGGACTCTTTCACCTGGTCTATTCCTCTGAGTTTGAGGAGCGAAAAGCAACTGATGTCTGAGATATCTCCCTTCTATATACAAAATGTTTTTATAATGTCTTCTATCCTATTGATCTCCCTCCCTCACTCTTTTTGTTGTTGTTGTTAGAACAAGGCCAGGATAAGATTATTATGTTGAACATCGAAGGATATCCATTATCCATGGCCATTGATTGCATATACATGCTGAGACTGATTTATTGCTTAGTGGTTATATGACATGTATTGGAGTGAGAAGGTGGGGATCCACCCACTGGGGTTTTATTAGGCTGTTTACTCAGATTAGGGAGCACTTACTATTTCCCCAAGGGAACTATCTGGTCACTTATATTCCGTGGCCACTGTATGCACACCCACTGGGGCTCAATTGGGAACTTAAGTACATATCATTAGAGAGGGCCACTGCAACGGTCTAGGTGCTCACCCACTAGGCCATTATTGAGATCGGAGGAGCACATATTAATATTGTATTATGACTCCCAGGTGAATGTTTGTTCTCCCATTTATTGGGTTATCATACACATAAGAGAGAATTGGGACTATGGAGGCATACACAATACTACAGCCCGAGACAGCTATGACTCATTTCGATACATATTAGACAGCATGGGACATATATCTAAGTTTACCCTTTCCAAGATGGCTGACACATTTCCAAATTGATGGAACTGGGTACGAGCGAAAATTCTATTGAATGTTATGAATATAAATTAGCTCTGTGATGAGGATTATTTGTTATATTAAGCATATAGGAGTTGCATTCATGCTTATATGGAGATCATTATGTATTTATAATTGGAATATATGCTCATTAGCTGTTACAAGATGGCCGATCTATTTCAGGCGAGGTGGGGCCCAGTATACCCGTTTTTAGGTTTCACCTGCATTGCCCTTGCGCTGTGCTTGTGAAATCTATTGTAATTAATATAAATCTTAAAAGGGGCTGACATCCTTTTCATTTGTTGGTGTGCTTGCCACTTACTTTTCTCCATTTCTATTGGTTGTAGCATGGCATTTTCTGTTTTTCTTTGTGTGTTTTTCTTATCAGTGGCGCATGGCCCAAGTACTCGTTTACATCTGCTTTTGTTGAACTTTTTAAAAATATTGTTTGTCCTCTGCCCTTTACCTAATCTCCCCGTGGCTGCCCAAATTTAGTGTATGTTGGACTTCTACCTCATGCACAACGTTATTTTCCACTACTACCACTACTAACGTTGGACAAATCCTCTCCACCCTCCAAATCACAAATACACAAAAACATGCTTTTCAAAAGCTTATTAAAAGGTTACAATAGGGGCGTGGTCTAGCGGTGCATGGAGTTGGACGTGTGCCCCGGGAGCTCCGTGTCACCGCCGCCTTGCAAAGCAATTCAATTGGCACCGCGGCGTAGGGGGCACTCCTGACAAACCCATTCGCTGTCGGAGATGACACAGAGCTGACGGTATACATATCGAAGTGCTACCGCCTCTCACAACCGCCGCCGAGCCTGATCTCAACTGTGGATTGGCTCGCGGCCGCCATCTTGGGGCTCACATAGATTGCCGGAGAAGATCCCGGCGACTCCCCCTTGGTGGCCAGCAGACGGCCCGGAGAACCGGGGATTGCTGAATCCGCGCTGCACCAAACAGCCCCATAGATGGGAGAGCGCGTGCGGGCCTGGTTCTTTGGTGACCGCTCTGGGAGTACCCGTGGGCCACCATCTTGGGCGTGGAGGAGGCCGGACGGAACACCCCCAGGACTGCGACCTGGCGGTCCACTGATGCGCGCTGCGGACATCGGCCTGCATGGCGATAGAGCTGGCGGAAATCTGCTGTGGGACAGGGATCGTCCCTCGCCCTCGCCTCCTCTACCTATCTCCAGGACAGGGGATCTGCTCCCCGCCCTGAAAACTTGGGACCTGTGGAGGCCGGCCCGTTTACAGGTGGATCTCCTCCAATCTTGGCTGCACCCCGAGGAGCAGAGGTGAGGTGGCTGAAGCTGGTATCTCTGGCGCTTCCAAGAGCGTGCCCGGGGCGTAAATACAGACCTTACAGGCCACGCTCCAGACATATGCTCAATGGGGGGTGACCTGGGGGTCCTAGTACTGAGTATCTAGTGAGCACTACCTGGGGCACAGTAGTGATTGGCACAAGGGGCAAAGCGGCAAGGTCACTTGGAGCCCCTTCTGCTGTAAGGCATTGAATCCTCTTTGCAGAAGACTTTAATAGACACTCATACAGTCATCCCAGCAAGTGTCAAGCTGCTTGAGGCACGTGGAGGTGCGGTGTGCACCCCTCCCCATTTGAAATCGAGTTGCTATGACTTTGTGGGTATAGTCCTCCCAATACTATCGCTGGGTCTCTGGGTGGGTGACCCTTCCCTTGAAGCTACAGCGGAAGGGGACAGATCCTGTACTGTGGGCCAACGAAGGATCCTAACACAATCCCTAACGTTGCAAGCTTGGGTCCCTCCTGCCATATACAAACACCAGGCCAAAAAGGACGCAATACAAATTGGCGAAACGTACAACCGCATAGCACTTGCCGTCCTCAACAGACAGGGACAACCGTTGGGATAGGCGCCGCTTGTGGACTATGCCACGCACCAAGACAGGAAAAGACACTGCTGCAAAACCCGCTAAAAGCAATCCTGTGACATCCTTGTGGCAAAAAACAAGCGTCCCCACAGCAGCTCCTATGGCGTCAAATCCGGAGGAGGTGTCTGAGCCCATCACTCACACCTTTATGACCAATTTCCTTCAGGAAATCAAAACGGAAATTGGCTCTCTTAAAACTGACGTCAAGACATGTCTCAAGGAGATGAAGAAGGATATAACAGAGATAGGGGAAAGAGTTGACGATTTGGAGCTGACCGTAGACAATCGTACGGAAGAGCAGGAACAGCTCTGGCAGTGATTGTCAGTCCATGGGAACAACATATCGAGCTTCAGATGAAGCATGAAGATTTGGAAAACAGAAGCCGGCAAAACAACTTACGAATCAGAGGTGTTCCCAAGGGAGCGGAGGGACCAGATATCATGACCTTTGTCACCGAGCTGCTGCAAGACATCAGGGGAGACGAAGACGCCGCCCCGCCAGCGTTAGATAGAGCCCATAGGGTCCCAGCTCCTCCAGGCCGCCCTGAACTGGTCCCAGACATCTTAACTAGAGTTCATTTCTTTACGGAAAAGGTAGCTATACTGCAGGCCTCTCAGAGCAAAACCGAATTGACATACAAGGACTACACCATTCAACTCTTTCAGGACCTCTCCCCGGTGACACTCAAGAGGCGTAGAGACTTTAAACCAATTACGGATAAGCTTCGAGAACTTGGCATCAGATATCAATGGGGTCACCCTTTTGCCCTTATCTTCACTTGGGGAAACAAACAGCGGGTACTACGTTCCCTCCAGGAAGCCAAACAACTTTTGCAAATCCCAGGTTCTCCTGAGACCTCAGACTTGCCCACTTACCAGCGATCGGACAGGCAGCCCGCGTGTCCTGAATGGGCCGAAGTCCTCAGACAGCGTCGGGGAACCAGGGGTGGGGACCGAGCCTCCGCTCGGGCCAAGCAAGACATTATAAAGCACCTCCACTCCATGGACGATGGGACGACACCAGCCACCTCACAAGAAGTAACTGAATGATGGTGCTGCTGAATGGGACTGAAAAGGAACTGGCCGATTTTGCCCCCCGTATAGATGCCCCTCTGCATATATCTCTTTGCGCTCTGAATGGATGACCCCCCCGCTCGGCACTGGCCTGGCAGCTGAACGGACGGACCCCCAGACATAAATTGAACCTGTCCTGCTGGACCCACCCTCCTAGAACCCTATTCCAGAGAAAGTGACACCTCTGGAATGGCACGAGCAACTGCGCTCTGCCCCTCCCGAGACTGGAATAGACTTTGTTGGCCTGGTTGGCCCTTAACTGTTGTTGTTTTTTTTCTCTTTTTCCCTACCTCCTCTAGTCCCCTTTCCTTCCTTCCCTTTTCACACTGGAGGGCCAAAGGGATGTTGCACTCTGAGTAGACAGGCTCTTGCACTTCGCCAGCTGAGCCACAGGGCCACACTCCCATACAACTCCTTGGGTACGGAAGAGATTCCCTCGACCACCACCCTAGGAGCTACCCTGACAGGGCCGAGCCATACGCCAGGTCCATTGAATATTCTTTCCAACATAATACTGCAATGCACAACACTGTAATACACACCGACAATGACCTCTGACCCCCATCTGAAGATCCTTTCCCTAAACGTGAAGGGTCTTAACGACCCCGCAAAACGTCATCAGATTTGGAGTTATCTATTGCTCCAGGACCCGGATATAATATTCCTGCTAGAAACACATCTCCTCAAAGCAGACACCCATCGCATGGCCCACCCCAAATACCCTACACAATTCTGGGCATCCTCGCTAACGAAAATGGCCGGCGTGGCAATTTTGTGCAAAGCTGGAATCAATAAGGGTGCAGCGTGGGCGGAGAGGAGGGCAGATTCATAAAGCTAGAAGTCCAATTGGAGACACGAACACTCACCCTCTTCAATGTCTATGCACCCAATCAGGCGCAGGACCCCTTCCTCAGAAGCCTGCTGAAAGAGCAAATACAGCACACAGACCATCCACTTATTTTGGGGGGGGACTTGAATCTAGTTTGGAGTGCGGAACACAACAGTAGCATTAGTTCATATCAGGGAACAGGGGCCATGTCAGCAGCACTAAAGCGCATGTTTGATGACTTAGGCCTGATTGCCGCAAGCCGATACTATTCCCCTGACGTGCGCGGCTACTCTTACTACTCACACATACACCGTTCTTACTCCCGGATAGATCATATATTCGTCTCTCACTCCTTAGTGCGAGATGTAACGACTGTCTCCATATCAGATATCTCAATCTCAGATCATGCCCACATGGAGTTGACGCTGCGCTACAACACTCACTCCACACGGCCTACCCCTCGCTGGCGTCTCCCTCCATATGTTTTGCGGGACCCGGTAGACTTAGTGGGAATCAAAAAGGCTATACTAGCATACTGCGAATCCAACGACATACCCGAAACACCCCACAAAATAGTGTGGGACGCCTTCAAGGCAACCATTAGGGGAGTAATTACATCGATCGCAATAGCGTGAACCCGAGAAGGTAGAAAATAAGCTGACTAGCGACATAAAATCTATAGAGAGGGTAGACCAGGAAACCCCTTCACGTATCCACAAACGACATCTGGCCATACTCCGGGGACAATTAAGGGCACTTAGAACCAATAAAGCGGAACGGGCACTGCTGACTCTAAAACAAAAATATTATGGCGGAGGGGATAAAGTAGGAGCAACTTTAGCACGCTGATTGAGACAAAAGGCAGCAAAGGCACACATCTCCAAAATCAAAACTGCAAATAACACTTGGGCCAAGAGGCAAGAGATAAATTGACAGCCTTTCAAACATACTATACCGACCTTTACACCCAAGGCACTCCCCAACCAACACAGATACAGACAGTCTTAGACAATTGCTCATGGACCCCATTAGATAAACAACACTCGTAACTCCTTGAGGATTCAATTACACTAGAAGAACTAAAATGGGCTCTAAAAGGACTACCGAGAGGCAAAACGCCGGGTCCAAATGGACTACCAGTCCATTTCTACCGCATCTTCCTACCACAACTCCAGGACCAGATGCTACGCCTTTTTAACTCATTCACAGAAACAACAGGCCTGACACCCACAATGAATATGGCAGAGATCGCACTTATCCCCAAACCTGGCAAAGACCAAACCCAATGCTCCTCCTACCGCCCCACTGCGCTCCTTAACACAGACCTTAATATATACACAAAAATCCTAGCCAACTGTATAGAGCCACACTTGCCGGGACTTATCAACCCGGACCAGGTGGGGTTTATTCGACACCGCCAGGGCGCAGACAATGTTAAGTGAATAGCGCACCTAGTGGAAAAGGCACACCACTGGAACATCCCGGTCTGTCTACTATCACTAAATGCGGAAAAGGCCTTTGACCGAGTGGAATGGAGCTTTTTAAGAGCTGGTTTACAAAAAATTGGGTTGGGCCCTATCATGATCTGTAGGATAATGACATCTTATGTCTCCCCGCAACCCCAGGTTAGAGTCAATGGGCAGCTCACAAATCTGATACACATACATAGGGGCACTAGGCAGGGCTGCCCTCTCTCCCCCTTGCTTTTCACCCTCGTGGTGGAACCATTAGCCATGGCAATACGACAAGCAGGCGACATTAGTGGTATCCCCTTTTGGGGTAGTGAAACATAAAATAGCCCTGTTTGCGGACGACCTATTGCTTACCTTGTCAAAACTACGTACCTTACTTCCGGCCCTCCTCAAACTCCTGCAGCAATTTGAGGCAGCTTCAGGACTCAAGATCAATTCCGCTAAGTCCTGGATGCTGAACCTTACTATCCCTGCGGCGGAGCTGCCAGAGCTCCAATCTCTTACACCCTTCCAATGGGCCACACACTCAATCCGATATCTCGGACTTAATCTAACCCCTACGGTGAACATATGGACTCAGGCTAACTGGCAGGACTATAGAAGAACAATCCGCGAAGACTTACGTGTATGGAGGTTCTTGCCGATATCATGACTAGGTAGGTTAAATTCGATAAAAATGACAGCGCTACCAAAAATGTTATATTTATTCAAAACATTGCCTACACCAATTCCGCAATCACACATTTTAAATCTACAACGGGACCTAACGAGTTTTATTTGGGGAGGCAAGCGACCACGCTTCTCAAACAAACTCCTCATGCTGCCCCGTGATAGGGGGGACTAGCTTGCCCCAACATCTTAGAATACTACTGGGCGGCCCACCTACGGTATATTTCTGAATGGACGGTCTGCGAGAGTGAAAAGTACTGGTTTCATTGGACGGGGCTGTCGCTTGCAGACCCATATGGGATTTAGCATGGCTCGCGCCAGGCTCCAGGTCGCGCAGCGCATACATAGCTACACCCACAAAAACAGTGCTAGAAATCTGGGACAAAATCGCTATATCCAAGGGTTTAACTTCCTTCCCCTCCCCTAACACTCCCCTGGTGCATAACCCAAGCTTCCCACCAGCGCTACAACCACACTCCTTCCAGGCATGGTCAGATGGAGACTGCCGTGTAATTCGAGACCTCTTCGAGGGTGACCAATTCAAATCTTTTGAACAATGCAAAAAGGAATTTTGTATCCCGGAACATGCCCGACTGCAATATCTCCAAATACGGCACTGGTTGCATGCACACTCTAATACCCAGGGGGCGATCTGACCCCTTACTCCGTTCGAAACACTAGCCCGGTCCTATGATGGATCCAGGGGCCTAATTTCCCGGACATACTATGTTTTACAGCACTCCGCTGTGAGCAACCCCCACAGCTATCAAGCACGCTGGCAATTGCATAGCGAGACTGAAATCTCTTAGAAACAGTGGGAACAACTGTGGTGGGATATACCTACCACATATAGAAGAATAGCTCAACGAGAGACGGCATAAAAAGTTATGACACAATGGTACTATACTCCCCAGCGACTACACAAAATGTTCCCCAACACCACGCCCAACTGTTGGAGATGTAACAGTGCAATCGGGGATTTCTTGCATATATGGTGGCACTGCCCGCTACTGACCACCTATTGGAAGGAAATCCTTAGCCATTTTAAAGATGTTGTTGGATTTCCCATACCTGAAAATCCAGTGGTCACCGTTTTGGGGCTCAAGCCTATGACTCTTCTCGCCATGACCCAAGCTGATTGGCGCATAATACTACATATGCTCGGTGCGGCCAAACAGACTATGGCATTATATTGGAAAAAACTGACATACCCCCCATAGCCTTATGGTTCACTCGTCTTTGGCATACAATGGCCATGGAACTCCTCACGGCTCGCATCACTCTCATGACAAATAGATCCACAATTATATGGCAGCCTTGGTTAAACCATTTTTCCGAATTGGAGTACACTTGCTTCAACCCACCCAAACTTAGGGTGTTGCAACTTTTTGAAGACTGCTATGCCCCCATACAGGAGGACGGGCATCCTACTGCTAGTCAGATACCCCCTGTAGACATCCCAACACCTATTCACTAGCATGTTTACTATGTTAGCCCCCTCCTCACCCTCCCCTTCTTCATGTGGGGGTTTCTTCTATCTTTTCTCGTTCTCGCTGATATGTATCAACTGGATTCATGAATATACTTGCAAGTGAAATGTTAAATAACATGTTACTCTTGTGATTCAGTCACAGAAACTGGACAGTACATGTGCACCAAGCAGAAGAGCTTGTGGAAATTGTCTGATATTAATATTTCACGAGATTGTTTCTCTCCCCATTGTTTCTCTCTTTTTGTTTCAATGTAGGCAATTATTTTATTGTTCATAAAAAGAATATATATGAAAAAGGTTACAATACCTCTGCCAGATGTACTGACGCTGGTAGGAGGGGACTGGAACGATGTCATCGACCCCACATGCTACAGACACCGCCCCACAGCTGCCCACAACACATCAATGGAGTCTCGGTTGGGGCCACTGGTGCAGGCACTGGGATGGGCAGATTCATGGAGAACCCTCCACCCTGCAGACACAAGCAATACATACTTTTCAACGGTCCATGGGTCGTTCTCCAGATTGGACTATATCTTCATTTCAAGAGAATATGCTCACAGAGTGGTCGCGACGGAGATCCTACCCAGGGGTCTGTCGGATCATTCCCGGATCCAGCTCCAGTTACGAATAGGCCCAGAGCAACCCCCGTTAGATTGGTAACTGTCGCCGCGGCATCTGCATAATCCGGCCTATAAAACTAACCTTCATAAACCCCGTTAGACTACTTTTCTTTGAACAAAGAGTCGGCAACTTCCGCCACTATACTATGGGAGGCCATGAAACCCACCATCCGGGGGTTTGACAGCAACTGCACGGCCGCCAAATGACAGAAAAAATGTACCCTCATACATCTCGAGGCTCAGATCCTTGAATCAGAGCAGCAAGCGCAAGAACCAAACGGCAACAGTGCCCACAGGCAATTGATAGCCTTACAGAGGAGGTAACAAATCATCCTACTAGAGGAGGCCAAACATGCTAGGAAGGCCATGCATAGCAGGATATACCAATGGGGGGACAAATTTGGGAAATTATTACTTAGGCTATATCAATACACCCACAAACCGATAGAGCTCCCTCTTATTAAATCAATAACGGGTGAGACGATAGCACTATATCTTCTTTTTCCTGACCGATTCCCACCGGACAGGTCTCCGTAAACTTCAAGTTATGCGCATATTTGGCAAAACATCCGGCCTCTATATGAATATCTCTAGATCACAAATCTGGCCAATTAGAGGGTCCCTTGGGAGCAATCGATGGGCAGAGGGGCTGGCATCAGTAACACACGGCTTCACTTACTTAGGAGTCTTCGTATCACATCGTCAAACCATCTTCTGGGGGGAAAACCTTGAGGTCAATGCAACCAAGGTAAAAGCGGAGATGAAGACGTGGTCCTCACTCCCCCTGTTACTGTATGGCAGTTCAGCCATCTTCAAGATGGATTCCCTGCCAAAATTAGTGTACCAGTTGCAGTCTCACCCCTACCCAATCCCTGCGACCTGGTTCCTTCAACTGAATGCAGCAATGGGACAATTCATGTGGGGGGGAAGCGAAGCAAGGGTTGCACTACGCACATGTATACAATCCACATATTGTGGGGGTATAGCTACTGCAGACATACAGTCCTACTATGCGGCTACACAGCTACAGACCCTGAACGAATGGTGGTATGGGCCAAGAGATGAACCCTCATATAAGGTGGAATGGTGGATCTTGGAGAACCCTTCCCTACACTCATTTCTATACAGCCTGTCCGACCTAAGGGCCTCCCTCCTGCCACACGATTTGTGATTATGACTTGGAGGCAAACCCTCAGCCGAATCGTCTGGTGGGGACCCCTCACTCGTGAGACCCCGTTGTGGCGCAATCGCTTACTCTCGCAGGTAGTAGACCTTCAGGGATTTAGTGGCTGGGATCACATTGGATTGGAATATCAACCTTAGGGGACGTAATAAGGGGAACAGCCTTGAAATCCTTTCAGGACCTCCAAAAATAATTTTCAATGCCCCAATCCCAATTTTACAAATTCCTACAACTACAGCATGCCCTACACCCCCATATTAGGGATTTAACCGCCTTGCCTGAATTCAGCCCATTAGAAGGCAAACTCCTGATGGGACATTTGGGAGACCATAAAATCTCCAAAATCTATCAGACCCTGGTGATGAATAGCTCCACGACCCTCGCTGCCCTACGCACTGCATGGGATAAAGATATATGCCCTATCGATGACGACGACTGGTCAGAGGCACTTCAATCACCACAAGAGGCCGCAATACTTACCCGCCTCCGCTTTATCTAATTCAAACATCTACATAGGGTGTACTATACCCGCCATAGACTATGGACGGCTGGGTTAATCGCCTCCCCTCAGTAACTCCGGTGCCGTCTAGATGACGGTATCTTCTTACACACAACCTGATCATGCCCCGCCTTAGATAAATTTTGGCGCAGGGTGCTAAATAGCCTATCGGCGGTACTGGCAAGGGATATTCCCAGAACCCCAAAACTCATACTCCTACACTGCTCAGAAGGAATCGAGGGCAATCATTACAAAAGACACCTACTGTTCTTAGGCCTCACACTCACAAAAAGGGACATAGCCAGACATTGGAAGGCAGACACTCTACCTTGTATCTTGGTATGGAAAAAGGGCATGATTTACATCATGGAACTAGAGCGGCCGGTCTTTATAGCCCGCGGCTGCCCACAGAAACACATCAAAACATGGGGAAGATGGGCCACATACAGGAACATCCCCATAGAGACACACAATACATCGGATGGTCAGCTAGACAACGGTATTGTAGCATTTCATTAGGAACGGCGAGTTAATGAAGACACCATACCACATATACTAGAGACGCTAATAACCAAGACAACAACACATACGATAAGGTGCATGGTTAGGTTTTTTTAGATGCATATGTTTTTTTTTTTCTTTTCTTTTTAATTATGTTGGCAATGCACATGTATGCGAAGTGGAGAGGATTAAGAATCCTTACTGAAATATCCTATTGATGTTATGTATGACACATCGCTTGAATATACTGTTTTGACTGTGATGAAACCAATAAAATTTGTTTAAAAAAGGTTACAATATACTTGGTGAATGTTGTCGGCAGCATCTAATTTTATTTATGTCCTCCATCCTTCACCAAATCACCCCGTGTCAGCCTTACTGTATGCACATATCTACAGTATATTGCCCATCAAACTCCCAAACATTGTAGAAGTTAATTTATGGCTGCATTTAATTAAGACTTTTGTAACTTTTATAACCCATGATAAGATCTCTTCACAGGAAAGAGCATGCCACTTTGTAACACTTGTAACAATGCTTCTTTATGTTGTTGTTAGCACTTTATAATACTACCTGTAACAGAACTTACCCACCGGTGAGCAAGGGGTGGTGACGCCAAAACGTGTTGGATTTGGCATGTCTATACACATAAATTAATGATTCATCGATAAAGAGATGGGAGTAATTTGTGGCCCCAGAGTGCGTCTTTCCGATTGCGGCTGCAATCAAGCCCACTGGGGCTTGATTGATGTATTTAAATTATATAAATGTATACATTAAACCCACAGTAATAGTATTAAAAAACGGAATGCAACTTTACTATGTCTACCATTTACCGACTCTGCACTATGTATGATGCTAAAAATACATTTCAAAATGGATACTCCTGTTGATGAAGGCGAGAAGCCGAAACGCGTCCTGTGAGACCGTTGTTTGATATGCCCTGTGAACCACTTGGAATCAGCTTTGAGTGCCCCACCTTCATTGTGAATACTTTGTGAAGGATCGGAGTTATATATATATATATATATATATATATATATATATATATATATATCCTTTCCGCAAAGTCCACCTTTACTGACTGCTGGGCGCTCTGTGGTGGTGCGTGTCGAGTACGGCAGGACCAAGCCGTTACAAATATCGCCACGATATCCCTTTGAACAGGGATTTCCTCACCGCACTCACAGCTCTTTTAAAGTAGGTAATAAGTATGAATCATCACATCATACCATCGCTGGTTCCAGGGTGTTTTTATTTTCAAAAAACGCTGCCAACACACAACCCCAACGCGTTTCGGTCTCAGCCGAGACCTTGCTCACGGGGAACAATCGATCAACACAGGGCGCCATACTCTTTCAGTTCTATTTAAAGAAATATATTTCATGACCCAACTTCCTGTTAAGTCCAACTGTTGCATTATGGTATTTGTAGTTGCGCCTTTCCATGTTGTCGTTAAATCATGGAGCCATATTTACATTAAAATTACATTATGGCAACAGAATGACCAAATGGCATAACTTTTACATATATTCTCGTTACAGCACTACCTAGTCTATAACTTCAATCCTTCCATCCATTTCAAAGTGTTCTATTTACACAACTAAAAGGAAAAACAAATTAATATTCTTAAATAACGTTTCATGCGATAATTTAGGGTAACTACATTAATTCTAGCAGTTAAGTGAAATTTTCATTAGTTACTGTCAATGGCTGGGCTCGAACCCTCGTTCTCTATTTCCATTCCACATATCTTAACATACTGAGCTATTCCCTCTTGCTTATTTTATAGCTGTTCTTGGCATTCATAACCTATTCCAGTATTATCCATTTCAACCCTGGCACCCGGCCACTGTCATGGGGAATATACATTTTTGTGTTTTTTATGTTATGAAACTATAGTAAATTTTATACCCTTACTTACTAAAGCAATCCAGCCCTCCAGTGGGCATATGCATTTTTATATAAAAACTTGTAGTACACCCATTTCTAATTCTATATCTGAGTCCACCAACTCCACATTATTAAGATCTTTGTTACTAATATAAACTTCTTTACTCCTTCATACTAAATTAGTGCCTTTTCATTACCATTTTTTTGTGTATATTGTATTTCTTCATTCGTTGCAGCCATAAATACAATAGGAATTTTATATCAAAAACATATACACACATACAGTTAAAATCAAATCCAGGAGGTTAAATATTCATGTCATTTTTGATGTCCGAAAATGCCCATAGCATCATTTGTCAAACAGTCTCATTAAGTCATCATCTATGTGCATTATAAGTGTGAATGAAGCTCTTCATCTTGATTTAACCCTCTCGGGGTCAGGGTTCGAAAATTCAGTATATGCCTGGATTCCTTTTGCCGCAGGATTTTTTCTCTATCTCCACCACGGAGTTGTTGTTCCACCTGTTCCACGGCATAAAAAGTTAACAATTTCCAGTTTCCACCATGTTCTTTTTCCATATGCTTAGCTATAGCATTACTTCTGTCAGTGTTCACTGTTGCCCTCACATGCTCTAAAATCCTTTTCTTTAGGTCACATACAGTACTGCCAACATATTTAAGTGGGCAGGGGCACTCCACTATGTAGATCACAAATTGACTCTTACAGGTTATTCTTTGTCTGATTTTCCACATTTTTTTGTTAGCCATTTCGATTTCTTTTGTATTTTTAGCAATGGTACATACTTTGCAACTGTTGCATTTGCGGAATCCCACACTTTGTAACCACGTTGTCAGTTTTGTTTTATTTCTGAAGTGACTATGTACCAACACATCCTTTAGATTTTTTGCTCTACAAAATGTTATATTTGGATTATCTCCCACTATTTTGGCAACTGTGGGGTCCAAGGTTAGAATATTCCAGTTTTTTCTTAATATATTTCTGATCTGTTTGTTCTCTGTGGAATACGTAGTGATCAACCTTACTGTTTGCTTCGTCACATCCATGTTAGGGTAATTTTGTTTTTTAGTGATCAGTTCTGACCGTACCAGTTTTGCTGTTTTTTCTTGGCATGCTCCAACCAATTTTTTATTATAGTTTCGTTTTTTAAAACTATCAGCAATTAATCTGCTATTTTTTTGCCATTCTGATTCCTCTGAGCATATCCTTCTCACTCTTAGGAATTCACCATATGGGATGTTATTGATTACACTTTTTTGGTGATAGCTTTCAGCATGGAGGACGGCGTTGGTGGCAGTTGCCTTTCGATGTAGTGTTGTATGAATTTCTTTTTGGCTAATATACACCTCTGTATCCAAAAAGGCAACTCTTTCGTCACTGATTGTGTACGTAAATTTGAGCCCAGCCTCAGTGTTGTCCAAAATCTGGAAGTACTCAGCAAATTCTTGTTTGGTCCCATCCCAGATGATGATTAAATCATCTATATATCGTAGCCATTTTACTACTTTGTTTAAATATAGATCATTTTCTGACTTCCATGCAATACTACGCTCCCACCACCCCATTGTCAAACAAGCGTAGCTTGGGCTAAATGAAAAGCCCATAGCCGTCCCCTTTACCTGGCGATAGATCTCCTCACCAAACATAAAAATATTTTGCGTAAGGCATATCCGTATCATCTCTAGGAGCATTTTATTGTGATTAGAAAATTGGATATTCCGCTCCTGTAGGAAATAATCAATGGCAAATAATCCTATCTCATTACCAATATTGGTATATAATGATATTACGTCCATACTAATCAGATGGTAAGTGGATACCCATGGAGTTTCCTGTAGTTGTCTGAGTAAATCCCCTGTGTCCTGGAGATAAGAGGTTAGTTTTAGGACGTATGGTAAAAGAAATGTATCCAGGTAATTTGCCATTGGTTCTAATAAAGCCCCTTTGCCGAGATGATCGGTCTGCCTGGTGGTCTAGTCGGGTGCTTATGAATCTTGGGGAGAAAATAAATCGTTGCTGTTTTGGGATGGTTTACCGTCAGGTATTTCAATTCATCATCATCTATCAGGTTGCCATCTTTCCATATCTTCAACTTCTGATCTACTTCCAGTTTCAATTTTTTGGTCGGATTTTCTTTTAGTCGTTCATAGTAATCTCTATTTCTCAATTGTGAATGGGCTTCAACCATATAGGATTCCTTATCCATGACGATAATATTTCCACCCTTATCCGCCATTTTTATCTCAATTTCCTCACATTTTTTCAAATTTTCCAAAGCCATTCGTTCTTGTCTTGGCAAATTGTCCGATTTTTAAGATACTTCAGCTGATATAATTCTTTGATGACCGCTTCATGAAACATATCGATTTTATTCCCTTGCGGCAATTGTGGGTAATATCTTGACTTGTGCTTCATCCCACTCATTCCTGCACCAAGCTGTGTACAATGCGCTCCTATGCCTGGGCTTTGAAAATCCGGGTTCTCATTAAGTTCCATCAGGACTGTATAACTTGTCGAGTCACTCGCTAATAAGTCCATGGAGGGGACTGGAAGTTTTTCGAAAATTTGCCATTTGTTCATTTTCTGCGAATATTTTGGCCAATTTTATTTTACGAATGTATTGATATAAGTCAATCCTGACTTGTGATAAATCTGCAGTATTTGTCGGGCAAAAGTTGAGTCCACATTTAAGCAAATTAATATCTGTTTCCGTTAACACTTTTTTCGAGAGGTTAATTACTTGAAGATCTTGTAATTCCGTTGTTTCAACTATGTCCATTTCTGCCTCATGCTCCTTGTTGTCGTACCTATTCTTGTTGAATCGGTGGAGCCGCTTGCCTCTCCTTGTTGGTTTGGACGCGTTCGTCCACGGCCTCTTCCTCTTCCCCGATTTCCTATTTGTTGTGCCCCGGCTGTTTTCTCCCAATTCTTCTGCTGGAGAGCCAGCCGCATGTCGCCTAAAAAACTATTCTTCGGTCTTACTTCACTTGAAATTTGATCGCCATCATTTGTCTCATTTGAAGTAAGTGAGGATGTACTCCCTGTTGATGACGTCGCGGAGTCAAACTTATCCTGAGTTTGAAATCTATCAAATTTTCGGGCATAGGTGAAGATTCTACCCTCTAAATAATCCTCCTTATCCCGCTGGAATTTAGTGTGTTTCCTTAATTGCACTACCTCCTCGTGTTTTTCAATATACCCCTCCAATTCATCCTTGAATTTTGCTTGTTCTGGGGTTAGATTAATAGTTGCCAGATCTTTCTCCAGCTCTTTCAATTGTGTAGTTGTTTTAACCAGGGCAATTTCAATGTGTCTTATCAGGATCTCCATTAGTCCCATCGATGATTTCAGTATAAATTCTCCCCACTCATTGAGTAGTTCATTACTAGTTTCTTGATGGCTGGGCATAAGATGTATCCTTAGTCCACGCGGGACTCGTTTTACTTCCAAGTATTTTTTCAAAGATGTAATCTCCCACCATTTATTGATTTCTTTTTAGAGAGTTTCTCCCAACTGCGCAATTTATTCTTTGTATCCATCATTTTGATGTTACTGGTTGTTTCCTTTCCCGCTATCATTGCGACATTTTCATCAAACAAGGTGTCCATCAATGCAGATCTTTTAGCCTCCCTTTTCTCCATTGTATTGGCTTCTTGCTGTTTATATTTTACACCTTCACACCCCTCTTTTTCGTTACTTATCAAAGTTTATGCTTTCAATTCAAACCAAAGAGCTGCCTTTCTATGTACACTCATTTGAAACTTGGGGTAATTATTATAAGAACAAGTTCCCAGGGTCAATATAACCACTGTTTAAAATTTCCCCTTTTCCAAGTGTTGCTTATGAAAGCCCAACCGGTACTCACAGTGAATTCACAATGTGTCCAATTTCATCGCTCACTCACCTACTCCGAGGTTACTAGGTGAACAGTCCAGCCCTCCGGTTGTACTCCGCACTGTTTGCCTCTTTTCGGTGCTCTGTGAGATTTTTTAAAACCAGCTCACACTGATTCTTCCGGCGTTCGCCCCAGTCAGATTATTTCCAATCCTTTCCGCAAAGTCCACCTTTACTGACTGCTGGGCGCTCTGTGGTGGTGCGTGTCGAGTACGGCAGGACCAAGCCGTTACAAATATCGCCACGATATCCCTTTGAACAGGGATTTCCTCACCGCACTCACAGCTCTTTTAAAGTAGGTAATAAGTATGAATCATCACATCACACCATCGCTGGTTCCAGGGTGTTTTTATTTTCAAAAAACGCTGCCAACACACAACCCCAACGCGTTTCGGTCTCAGCCGAGACCTTGCTCACGGGGAACAATCGATCAACACAGGGCGCCATACTCTTTCAGTTCTATTTAAAGAAATATATTTCATGACCCAACTTCCTGTTAAGTCCAACTGTTGCATTATGGTATTTGTAGTTGCGCCTTTCCATGTTGTCGTTAAATCATGGAGCCATATTTACATTAAAATTACATTATGGCAACAGAATGACCAAATGGCATAACTTTTACATATATTCTCGTTACAGCACTACCTAGTCTATAACTTCAATCCTTCCATCCATTTCAAAGTGTTCTATTTACACAACTAAAAGGAAAAACAAATTAATATTCTTAAATAACGTTTCATGCGATAATTTAGGGTAACTACATTAATTCTAGCAGTTAAGTGAAATTTTCATTAGTTACTGTCAATGGCTGGGCTCGAACCCTCGTTCTCTATTTCCATTCCACATATCTTAACATACTGAGCTATTCCCTCTTGCTTATTTTATAGCTGTTCTTGGCATTCATAACCTATTCCAGTATTATCCATTTCAACCCTGGCACCCGGCCACTGTCATGGGGAATATGCATTTTTGTGTTTTTATGTTATGAAACTATAATACATATTATACCCTTACTTACTAAAGCAATCCAGCCCTCCAGTGGGCATATGCATTTTTATATAAAAACTTGTAGTACACCCATTTCTAATTCTATATCTGAGTCCACCAACTCCACATTATTAAGATCTTTGTTACTAATATAAACTTCTTTACTCCTTCATACTAAATTAGTGCCTTTTCATTACCATTTTTTTGTGTATATTGTATTTCTTCATTCGTTGCAGCCATAAATACAATAGGAATTTTATATCAAAAACATATATACACACATACAGTTAAAATCAAATCCAGGAGGTTAAATATTCATGTCATTTTTGATGTCCGAAAATGCCCATAGCATCATTTGTCAAACAGTCTCATTAAGTCATCATCTATGTGCATTATAAGTGTGAATGAAGCTCTTCATCTTGATTTAACCCTCTCGGGGTCAGGGTTCGAAAATTCAGTATATGCCTGGATTCCTTTTGCCGCAGGATTTTTTCTCTATCTCCACCACGGAGTTGTTGTTCCACCTGTTCCACGGCATAAAAGTTAACAATTTCCAGTTTCCACCATGTTCTTTTTCCATATGCTTAGCTATAGCATTACTTCTGTCAGTGTTCACTGTTGCCCTCACATGCTCTAAAATCCTTTTCTTTAGGTCACATATAGTACTGCCAACATATTTAAGTGGGCAGGGGCACTCCACTATGTAGATCACAAATTGACTCTTACAGGTTATTCTTTGTCTGATTTTCCACATTTTTTTGTTAGCCATTTCGATTTCTTTTGTATTTTTAGCAATGGTACATACTTTGCAACTGTTGCATTTGCGGAATCCCACACTTTGTAACCACGTTGTCAGTTTTGTTTTATTTCTGAAGTGACTATGTACCAACACATCCTTTAGATTTTTGCTCTACGAAATGTTATATTTGGATTATCTCCCACTATTTTGGCAACTGTGGGGTCCAAGGTTAGAATATTCCAGTTTTTTCTTAATATATTTCTGATCTGTTTGTTCTCTGTGGAATACGTAGTGATCAACCTTACTGTTTGCTTCGTCACATCCATGTTAGGGTAATTTTGTTTTTAGTGATCAGTTCTGACCGTACCAGTTTTGCTGTTTTTTCTTGGCATGCTCCAACCAATTTTTTATTATAGTTTCGTTTTTTAAAACTATCAGCAATTAATCTGTTATTTTTTTGCCATTCTGATTCCTCTGAGCATATCCTTCTCACTCTTAGGAATTCACCATATGGGATGTTATTGATTACACTTTTTTGGTGATAGCTTTCAGCATGGAGGACGGCGTTGGTGGCAGTTGCCTTTCGATGTAGTGTTGTATGAATTTCTTTTGGCTAATATACACCTCTGTATCCAAAAAGGCAACTCTTTCGTCACTGATTGTGTACGTAAATTTGAGCCCAGCCTCAGTGTTGTCCAAAATCTGGAAGTACTCAGCAAATTCTTGTTTGGTCCCATCCCAGATGATGATTAAATCATCTATATATCGTAGCCATTTTACTACTTTGTTTAAATATAGATCATTTTCTGACCTTCCATGCAATACTACGCTCCCACCACCCCATTGTCAAACAAGCGTAGCTTGGGCTAAATGAAAAGCCCATAGCCGTCCCCTTTACCTGGCGATAGATCTCCTCACCAAACATAAAAATATTTTGCGTAAGGCATATCCGTATCATCTCTAGGAGCATTTTATTGTGATTAGAAAATTGGATATTCCGCTCCTGTAGGAAATAATCAATGGCAAATAATCCTATCTCATTACCAATATTGGTATATAATGATATTACGTCCATACTAATCAGATGGTAAGTGGATACCCATGGAGTTTCCTGTAGTTGTCTGAGTAAATCCCCTGTGTCCTGGAGATAAGAGGTTAGTTTTAGGACGTATGGTAAAAGAAATGTATCCAGGTAATTTGCCATTGGTTCTAATAAAGCCCCTTTGCCGAGATGATCGGTCTGCCTGGTGGTCTAGTCGGGTGCTTATGAATCTTGGGGAGAAAATAAATTGTTGCTGTTTTGGGATGGTTTACCGTCAGGTATTTCAATTCATCATCATCTATCAGGTTGCCATCTTTCCATATCTTCAATTTCTGATCTACTTCCAGTTTCAATTTTTTGGTCGGATTTTCTTTTAGTCGTTCATAGTAATCTCTATTTCTCAATTGTGAATGGGCTTCAACCATATAGGATTCCTTATCCATGACGATAATATTTCCACCCTTATCCGCCATTTTTATCTCAATTTCCTCACATTTTTTCAAATTTTCCAAAGCCATTCGTTCTTGTCTTGGCAAATTGTCCGATTTTTAAGATACTTCAGCTGATATAATTCTTTGATGACCGCTTCATGAAACATATCGATTTTATTCCCTTGCGGCAATTGTGGGTAATATCTTGACTTGGGCTTCATCCCACTCATTCCTGCACCAAGCTGTGTACAATGCGCTCCTATGCCTGGGCTTTGAAAATCCGGGTTCTCATTAAGTTCCATCAGGACTGTATAACTTGTCGAGTCACTCGCTAATAAGTCCATGGAGGGGACTGGAAGTTTTTTCGAAAATTTGCCATTTGTTCATTTTCTGCGAATATTTTGGCCAATTTTATTTTACGAATGTATTGATATAAGTCAATCCTGACTTGTGATAAATCTTCAGTATTTGTCGGGCAAAAGTTGAGTCCACGTTTAAGCAAATTAATATCTGTTTCCGTTAACATTTTTTCGAGAGGTTAATTACTTGAAGATCTTGTAATTCCGTTGTAATTCCGTTGTTTCAACTATGTCCATTTCTGCCTCATGCTCCGAAGAATAGTTTTTTAGGCGACATGCGGCTGGCTCTCCAGCAGAAGAATTGGGAGAAAACAGCCGGGGCACAACAAATAGGAAATCGGGGAAGAGGAAGAGGCCGTGGACGAACGCGTCCAAACCAACAAGGAGAGGCAAGCGGCTCCACCGATTCAACAAGAATAGGTACGACAACAAGGAGCATGAGGCAGAAATGGACATAGTTGAAACAACGGAATTACAAGATCTTCAAGTAATTAACCTCTCGAAAAAAATGTTAACGGAAACAGATATTAATTTGCTTAAACGTGGACTCAACTTTTGCCCGACAAATACTGCAGATTTATCACAAGTCAGGATTGACTTATATCAATACATTCGTAAAATAAAATTGGCCAAAATATTCGCAGAAAATGAACAAATGGCAAATTTTCGAAAAAAACTTCCAGTCCCCTCCATGGACTTATTAGCGAGTGACTCGACAAGTTATACAGTCCTGATGGAACTTAATGAGAACCCGGATTTTCAAAGCCCAGGCATAGGAGCGCATTGTACACAGCTTGGTGCAGGAATGAGTGGGATGAAGCCCAAGTCAAGATATTACCCACAATTGCCGCAAGGGAATAAAATCGATATGTTTCATGAAGCGGTCATCAAAGAATTATATCAGCTGAAGTATCTTAAAAAATCGGACAATTTGCCAAGACAAGAACGAATGGCTTTGGAAAATTTGAAAAAATGTGAGGAAATTGAGATAAAAATGGCGGATAAGGGTGGAAATATTATCGTCATGGATAAGGAATCCTATATGGTTGAAGCCCATTCACAATTGAGAAATAGAGATTACTATGAACGACTAAAAGAAAATCCGACCAAAAATTAAAACTGGAAGTAGATCAGAAGTTGAAGATATGGAAAGATGGCAACCTGATAGATGATGATGAATTGAAATACCTGACGGTAAACCATCCCAAAACAGCAACGATTTATTTTCTCCCCAAGATTCATAAGCACCCGACTAGACCACCAGGCAGACCGATCATCTCGGCAAAGGGGCTTTATTAGAACCAATGGCAAATTACCTGGATACATTTCTTTTACCATACGTCCTAAAACTAACCTCTTATCTCCAGGACACAGGGGATTTACTCAGACAACTACAGGAAACTCCATGGGTATCCACTTACCATCTGATTAGTATGGACGTAATATCATTATATACCAATATTGGTAATGAGATAGGATTATTTGCCATTGATTATTTCCTACAGGAGCGGAATATCCAATTTTCTAATCACAATAAAATGCTCCTAGAGATGATACGGATATGCCTTACGCAAAATATTTTTATGTTTGGTGAGGAGATCTATCGCCAGGTAAAGGGGACGGCTATGGGCTTTTCATTTAGCCCAAGCTACGCTTGTTTGACAATGGGGTGGTGGGAGCGTAGTATTGCATGGAAGTCAGAAAATGATCTATATTTAAACAAAGTAGTAAAATGGCTACGATATATAGATGATTTAATCATCATCTGGGATGGGACCAAACAAGAATTTGCTGAGTACTTCCAGATTTTGGACAACACTGAGGCTGGGCTCAAATTTACGTACACAATCAGTGACGAAAGAGTTGCCTTTTGGATACAGAGGTGTATATTAGCCAAAAGAAATTCATACAACACTACATCGAAAGGCAACTGCCACCAACGCCGTCCTCCATGCTGAAAGCTATCACCAAAAAGTGTAATCAATAACATCCCATATGGTGAATTCCTAAGAGTGAGAAGGATATGCTCAGAGGAATCAGAATGGCAAAAAAATAGCAGATTAATTGCTGATAGTTTTAAAAAACGAAACTATAATAAAAAATTGGTTGGAGCATGCCAAGAAAAAACAGCAAAACTGGTACGGTCAGAACTGATCACTAAAAAACAAAATTACCCTAACATGGATGTGACGAAGCAAACAGTAAGGTTGATCACTACGTATTCCACAGAGAACAAACAGATCAGAAATATATTAAGAAAAACTGGAATATTCTAACCTTGGACCCCACAGTTGCCAAAATAGTGGGAGATAATCCAAATATAACATTTCGTAGAGCAAAAAATCTAAAGGATGTGTTGGTACATAGTCACTTCAGAAATAAAACAAAACTGACAACGTGGTTACAAAGTGTGGGATTCCGCAAATGCAACAGTTGCAAAGTATGTACCATTGCTAAAAATACAAAAGAAATCGAAATGGCTAACAAAAAAATGTGGAAAATCAGACAAAGAATAACCTGTAAGAGTCAATTTGTGATCTACATAGTGGAGTGCCCTGCCCACTTAAATATGTTGGCAGTACTATATGTGACCTAAAGAAAAGGATTTTAGAGCATGTGAGGGCAACAGTGAACACTGACAGAAGTAATGCTATAGCTAAGCATATGGAAAAAGAACATGGTGGAAACTGGAAATTGTTAACTTTTTATGCCGTGGAACAGGTGGAACAACAACTCCGTGGTGGAGATAGAGAAAAATCCTGCGGCAAAAGGAATCCAGGCATATACTGAATTTTCGAACCCTGACCCCGAGAGGGTTAAATCAAGATGAAGAGCTTCATTCACACTTATAATGCACATAGATGATGACTGAATGAGACTTTGACAAATGATGCTATGGGCATTTTCGGACATCAAAAATGACATGAATATTTAACCTCCTGGATTTGATTTTAACTGTATGTGTGTATATGTTTTTGATATAAAATTCCTATTGTATTTATGGCTGCAACGAATGAAGAAATACAATATACACAAAAAATGGTAATGAAAAGGCACTAATTTAGTATGAAGGAGTAAAGAAGTTTATATTAGTAACAAAGATCTTAATAATGTGGAGTTGGTGGACTCAGATATAGAATTAGAAATGGGTGTACTACAAGTTTTTATATAAAAATGCATATGCCCACTGGAGGGCTGGATTGCTTTAGTAAGTAAGGGTATAAAATTTATTATAGTTTCATAACATAAAAACACAAAAATGTATATTCCCCATGACAGTGGCCGGGTGCCAGGGTTGAAATGGATAATACTGGAATAGGTTATGAATGCCAAGAACAGCTATAAAATAAGCAAGAAGGAATAGCTCAGTATGTTAAGATATGTGGAATGGAAATAGAGAACGAGGGTTCGAGCCCAGCCATTGACAGTAACTAATGAAAATTTCACTTAACTGCTAGAATTAATGTAGTTACCCTAAATTATCGCATGAAACGTTATTTAAGAATATTAATTTGTTTTTCCTTTTAGTTGTGTAAATAGAACACTTTGAAATGGATGGAAGGATTGAAGTTATAGACTAGGTAGTGCTGTAACGAGAATATATGTAAAAGTTATGCCATTTGGTCATTCTGTTGCCATAATGTAATTTTAATGTAAATATGGCTCCATGATTTAACGACAACATGGAAAGGCGCAACTACAAATACCATAATGCAACAGTTGGACTTAACAGGAAGTTGGGTCATGAAATATATTTCTTTAAATAGAACTGAAAGAGTATGGCGCCCTGTGTTGATCGATTGTTCCCCGAGAGCAAGGTCTCGGCTGAGACCGAAACGCGTTGGGGTTGTGTGTTGGCAGCGTTTTTTGAAAATAAAAACACCCTGGAACCAGCGATGGTATGATGTGATGATTCATACTTATTACCTACTTTAAAAGAGCTGTGAGTGCGGTGAGGAAATCCCTGTTCAAAGGGATATCGTGGCGATATATATATATATATATATATATATGCGAAAAAGAAGCAGAGAACTCTGGGTAGTTCTCAAGTTTAGGTGGACAGCAGCTCCCTTATAGAGCACTCTCAACAACAGCGACACTCTGAATTTGCTCACCTCAAATGTCTCCTTTTCTATCAACGTCTTTAAGCATAGGATTAGCACAGTGCCATCCCCGCCGAGATAGAAAGGGACAAAGTCTTTAAGCATAGGATTAGCCTATATATATATATATATATATATATATATATATATATATATATATATATATATATATATATATATATATATGATGTCCTTTGAGATGTCATATGTGATGTTACTAACCATGGCATGAGTGATGCAATATGTGAGGTCATAAGCAGTGCATTGCGGGGCATAAGTTAAAGTTAGTTCAGGTAACTATAACTGCTGAATTTCTATGGTTTTGTGTATGTAAAATAAGAACCTAACTCTAACATCCCTTTAACCTTTAGTTTTTTCAGAGAATTTCTAAGATTTTGTTAATGCTATTACCAACTATAACGTCCCTGTAACCTTTGCCTTTTTCAGAAAATATATATAGTTTAGCCACTTTATAGTTGGGATGCCCAGATATAGGAATTCCGTAGATCTATGCTTGCGAATAACTTTGCCCCTGTTTGATGAATCTCTACAAAACTTTGCACACCTATTGCGTTTTCTACATTGGCAGATGATGGAAAGTTTTGTGGTACTTCGTTAAGGGGGAACAAAGAAAAAAGGGGGGTCCTAAAACAGGTTTTTCTTCAAATGCATTTTGCATAGACTTTTTACTCACCTGTAGCGCTAAAATGGCTGAACACATTTTAATTAAATTTGATAGGAATATAGATTATGGTGTGTAGATGATCCTTTATGGTATTTGAAGTTAATTGGTTCAGTAGTTGTTAAGTTATAAGGCATAAAAACTTGGCGATATCTCATGCCGCGGTATACCCCTATAGTACCGCAGCACTACCATGGTAAATGGCGATGACAAAACACAAATGATTAGTTAATCAAATCCCTTCCAAAATGAAAAGGTAGCCATGTTGATTATACCACACTTCTGCTGTGTGGTGTGTTTAAATGTCAAATACAGGTGGTTACTAATGCTGTAGAGTAGAGGGAGGAATCAGTCAGTGTAGCTAAGTCTGTAGTGGTAGCTAAAGTTAGTTTCATAGATGTATACCTTTGAATTTTTTTTGACGGAGTACAGCGGTACTTCTGCAAAAGTATCTAGGAAGTATAGCAGTACTTAAAAAATGTCAAATAAAATCCATCACATATGAAAAAATTAATTATACATAATATAGGGTGGAGCTTAAAAGAGACTTTGGTTGTTTTCCAAACTAAACATAGTTAAATATGCTGTGTAAGCCATGTTTTGAGGTTTATAATGAAAACATGGTTTCCATAGGTTGTAAAATGGACACCATCTGCAAAATACAGTGATACATTGGAATAGTTGATCTAAATGAAAAATGGAAAACATTCCATGATCTCTGAGGAATGCTGACAATGACTTGTTCACATGGTTTTGAGTTTTTTCAAACTTAGCAGCATTTAAAGTAGCCCACTTCCACATTTGTCTCCAACAAATGTTGGAGGAGACAAAGTGTGCTTGGAAACATCACATTAAGGGCCCGATTTCGATCTCGCTAGGAAAGCCCTCCGTACGACTCAGATCCGGAGGGTTTTCCGAGCGAGACGTGCTCCTGAAGTCCGACCGAACGAGTACGATGCAGCCGTATGCTGACAAACTCGGTTCACTTGGAATCCCATTGAACTCTATGGAAGCCTGTGTACAGACGCGTACACAAGCTCCCATGTCAGAAAAGGGGTGGGTGGGGAGAAGCATACACCCTGTGGCGGGCACCCCATGTTGCCCGTCACACTGTGCATACCTGGATCGGGGGGACCCATGGGCACACCCCTGTGACAGATTTGGAGGGCACCAGATATAGGGGGGCCTGCTACGGCCCCCCCAAGTACGCTTCCAACAGCTGTTTCATCTCGCTGAGACCGAGGCGAAGCGGCTGTCCGAATCGTGCATCGTACTCGCTCAGTCGGCATTCGGCTCCATTACGCTGTATGATCCGGCTGCGAATGAGTCGTACGGAAACGATTCGGTCAGCGCTTACGCGATCTTCGCATCGTACTTGGTCGTTCGGACCTGTGTACGATTCGGTCATAAACAAGGGCTACGAATCGGATTCGGCAAAGCCAAATCCAATTCGGAGGCCTTCCGAGCGAGATCGGAATCGGGCCCTAAGTTGGAAAATATCTCCTTCATCTCAATTTCTAGTCTAACTCAAATTAACCGGCCTATATCATTCCCAATACAGTGGATAATCATAAAGTGCGGATGTTCACATGCACTAACAGAGGAAAGTAGAGGGAGTGACTGATTCCATCTCAAACCTCTTTCCACAATCCATGCAATGATTACTCCTTTAAAACCAAAATTAGCTTTAAAATCTGCTTTCCTGGCTTGCTCTCTGGCCCAAAAAATTAAACTGTGCTCAAATAGCCAAACACAAACTATCTTGCTCCTGCACTGACATACAAGAAAGAGGAATATTCAGTCAAAAAATGTAAATACAGGGTTAGATCATTGGCCAGTAGCAAAGTGCAATGATTGAATTGCATTTATTTTAGGCTACAAATGTAGCACAATACTAACAAAATCCAACATGATGTCAGAAAATAAACTAGTCTGCAACTATGGAATTTCACTAGTAGTGCAAAGACGTGAAGCACCCATTTCTGGACACATGACAATGAAAAACAATAGACAAATAGATATGAAAGACAATTAACAAATAAAATATTATGTGATTGGTTGTTAACAGAAAGTGGACTATAAACACAGCACAATGCGACTAAACCCATATATTTGGTCACATGACAATGAAAACAAATATGAATGAAGAAGTAAAGCAAAATATCATTGTTTTATAACAATAACTGGGCTATGAGCAAAGCCCAATACTACTAAATAACAAATACAACCATTCCAACTCTGGTGACTGTTGGAAAATAATACAGCTATATTTGTTTTCAAAGCTATTATAAACAATTTGGAAATAATACCTCATCACTTCCATCTACATATTTCTACATAAAACAGGTATATTGTTTTATGCAATACTATTTTGAAAAAAATACAAGGAAATAAAATAACAGTTACCAGATGTATTGACAATAAGTAGTAAAAGATATACTTCATGTCTTTCTTAAAACAGATTTCCTAACATTGAACACAAAGCCTACAAAAGAATACCTGCAAATGAAAAAATGGAAACTGTACAACACAGAGTGGAAACTGAAAATAATGGAATAGAGGGAAGGAGGATGCCTAATGAAAAACAATACTACTGGTAAGACTACCGCAAAATGATTTACTCTTTCTACACACCTTCAAGTTACTGGTAAAAAGGAAGCAATTTCCAAACAGATCACTCTTCTCATGTATCCACTCCAAACAAAGAATTGCTGCCTCTTCAACAAACAAATGCACTTTCACAAATAGAGACAAAATTATTAATATAACTGCAAAGCATTATAAAGCTTGTGTCCTCAAAAATCTGCTTCAAATACCTCCGTTCATATGGAAAATTACAGCCAAACTGACACAGAAATTACATATATTCAACATATTGAGGAAAAAAATCATTTGTTTTGAAAGGAAAACTCATTATTTCCATAATGAATCACATCAAAATCCTGGGCAGTTTAATTTCAAACTATAAAATACATGAACTACAAAAGAAACAACTAACAAAACTAAACTTCTGAAACATTTTCCAAGGCACTTGAAAACATACCTCAAGCACTGAGCAATACTTTCATGAAGAGGGTTACCATCAACAGAATAGTTTTGTCCTTTCAGTCACACATGAAGGCTGGTGCTATGAAGTCTTACATGGGAATGTGGTAGCCAAAGAAAAACAACATAAAATAAAGAAAAATGAATATCTACTGATGTTGATGATTTGCAGGAGGAAAAAACTAAAACCCATATATGAATGGAACTGCACTTCTATTTCCAATATTTGAGATACATCCATTCTAAAGCTAAGGACTGTTCTGATGATGCCATCACTACTTAAATAAAATGTAACTACTACAAGCCGTAGACGTGTGTCTATTTAGGACCATTTATAACGTACAAGGACATTCTTTAGGTTGCCTTAGAAACCACGTTTGTGATGACTCCACATTCCATCACATCAAGATGCTCTGCACATATCATTCAACAATAAGAAAACTTGTGCGTACATTAAACTTGGTAAAAAGTTCATCATTGCAATTAAAACAACTCAATTACGTTCTACTTCACTTTCCTCCAGAAAACGTCAACAGTATTATGGACTACATCCAATCTAAATACTTTGATGCGCTCCCTGACAACAATAATTGTCCAGAGGTTGTCTTCACTCAGAATGAATCGGAAAATCCATTAATGGATTTGGACAATTATGAAATAGCTATTCTTCAATTTGCAAAAACAATTTCTGAAATACCTAATCAGATTTTGATTTGTTGCCTAAGAACACATTACAAGAAGCAAGTTAAAAAGATTGATCGCCTTGATAACACAGAAAATGAGGAAAAATCGGCATGGAGAAATCTGACTCTCGTCAATTTGCCAAAAAAGAAAAATATGTCTGCGAACATCATCTACTCTGTAATTACTGCCTTGGAAAACTAGACCATAACTTGATGCCTCCATGTGGGATTCATAACGATTTGTAAATGTATCCAGTGCCATCAAAACTACTGCAACTCAATTTATATGAAAGCTTTTAAATTCAAACAGTCCATCCTTTTCAAACCATTGTTAGAATGCAACCCAAATCAGAAAGTTCCAACAATATGAATTGGTACACCACTGAAAGGAAAAACTGTTTTCCTTCAATTAGATTTCACCAAAAACATTACCATTCTTGGAATAGAACACAAAGTAGAGGAAATCTTTGGTGGTTTTAGTCACTTGACCACCTACAAAAGATAAAAAAGCTTGGCAACAACTAATAAGCATAGACAAAATGCAATAAGCAGTACATTACCTTCAGAAGAACAACATAAACTATAACTATGCGGACATTGCTAACTTCATCTTGTCAAAATACCTATCATTTGGAAAAGAAAATCCAACTGGGTAATTTGAACAGATTTTGGAGGTACCAGCTGAAAAAATATAGGAACATTATAGTATACACCCACTACACTCCAGAGACATGAAGGGCGATGCTTTAGAATGCTTTCAGAAGAGAGAAGCTAGAGGAAAGCCAATCAATGCCTGAGGAAAAAACAGTAGAAGCTAAATATTATCCTAATTTATTCCCAGCTGGAAAAGGTAGACAATATAATGACCGTCCAGTCCAGTCCAAATATCTGCATTGGGGTACCAAGCAACAAGATTATATTCAGAAGAGCCACACTTTTTCCAAGATATTCCTTACATTTTCACACTACTATATAGAAGTAAACTTTCACTTACTTCTTATGCTGTTGCACGTTATGTGAACTGGAACTGGCTTTACTAATACAACAGCACAAGATTTTGTTGAATAGGTGCACGACAAAGATAAGAATCAGCAACAGTGGACTTCAAACTTTTTAATGCCACGCCCCAGTGCAAAAAAATATCATCAGGCCCCCTCAGAATTTTTCACAATTATTACATTAAATTGGCAATGTTTAAATATGTCTAGACTTATTTTTAAACATTGCAGTTAAGTTTGGTTACCGTTTTAAAAATGCAATTAAATACATGATTGGCAAACATATTGTTCAGGTCAGGCAGGCCTTATTAACATGTACAAGTATCCACAGTGTGATTATTAGAAGTGGATGGTTTTGAAGAATATTTTGAGTCCCTTCCCTTTTGACACATACTCCCAGCTAGTATATAAATGACAAAAAAATAAAGCACTGTTATCAGCATGTTTCTTTTGACCAGAGCCTGGTGCCCCACCTGGGAGCACTTGAGGCCCCCTTAGGAGGCCGGCCGCCCGGTTTGAAGACCCCTGATCTAGAATATTACTTGATCAAGATAATGGCATGTCAGCAATGGACAAATGAATATTGGTTTCAAAGACATGGATAATTGAAATGTAGGCTCAGAAATTTAGGACCAACTATTTCGTTTATTACTTTAAGCTGTGCTGAGTACGGATGGGATGATTTCTATCAATTTCTTCTTGAGGAAAATGCTAATATTCCAAACATTAACTGCAAAATACCTGCTCAAATATTTTCTTTGTATTCTGCCAATGTTTGCAGATATTTCAACCACAAATTTCAAACTATGCTTCACTACTTAACCAACAAAAAGAAAAATCCTGTTGGAGAAGTCCTTGATTTCTTTTGGAGAAAAGAGTATCAAGCTAGAGGTACCCCACACGTTCATATGCTTCTCTTAATCAAAGATGCACCTAAGTTTGTATACAACTCTGATGAATCTGTTCTACATTTTATTGAACGTTATGTCACTTGCAACATCCCAAAAAAAGAGAAAAACAAGAAACAATTTGAGAAAGTTTTACACTTTCAATCATATAAGTGCTGTAAATACGGCTAAGAAAATATTGCAACCAGTCGAAATATTACTCAAAATATCACTTTGGATTTCCAAGACCGATTCTTACCAGGAGTCAACAATTTAATGTCATCTGCAAGACATGCAGTTACTGGCAAATCATCAAAAAATACTCACAATCATAGGAGATGACAAGCACCACAACGGATCAATGACTGCAATGACTACAACCCTTTGATTCTACATATTTGGGATGCTAGCATGGATATAAAATGAGTTGCTGATAACTCTCCAGTGGTTGCAAGTTACATTACTTCCTACGTTACAAAGGCAGAAAAAGCTGCTATGAAGGAAGTATGGGAAGCAATATCTGCTGAGCAATCCTTAAGTAAAAGATTATACAAATTTAGATTTCAAATGCTCTCTCACTGTGAGGTCGGTAGCTATGAAGCATGTGACTCTCTGAGTTCATCAAGCTTATATGGTAAATCACAGGCGACTATATGACTTAGAATCAGAATGTCCTCATTATGCAGAAGAGTTCTAAAAAGCCTACCTGGAATTGAATGCCTTGCACATTTTGATCCCACTAACAAAGACAGTTTGAAAACAAATATGTTGGACACATTTACCCAAAGAGAAGTCCATTATTAGAAAATCTATTGCTCCGTGAAGTTGCTCAGTTCTACACATCTAGAAATAATATGGCAGAAGATATCAACGCTGGAAAATTTCAAATTCAAGGGACCTATGGCTGTTTAATACATCATTCTAAACCTACTCTTACTAATCATCGGAAACTGAGTTGTGACACAGGAGAAAAGAAAGAATTCTACTATGTAGCACTTCTTCAACTATTGAACCCATATCACAAAGAAGAAGAGATTATAAGTCCCTTTGAATCCTATGAAGATGCATTTAATCTTTATAAACATGACATTGCAGTGCACTCAAATGAACCCTACAGATTTGACTTACTTTACACTTACCTTTTACTAGTTACATTCAATTCCATTATATTTTTCTGTTAGCTGTAAAAGTAAAACATATGATCAATATTAACACAAGCTCTTCATTGTTGGTAATATTTTGGTAGTTCTTAGAAGAACCTTTTTTTTTTCATTTTTCTTTTTTTTCAAAACAAATTCTGGATTTTTTTGACCAACAAAACAAAAACAATATGGAGAAGATACAGGAGGGGAAGATACAGGAGGGAAAAATAAAAATAAAATTACAGATGTTGGGGAGGACACTGGTGAGCAATCACAAGGAGACGGTGAATGATCATGTCTTTCTCACCAGAACAATTACTGTGTGACACAGTAGGCAATAGGTGGCAGTATTTGCATACTGGTCCACAATATTGCAATCCTGTCTCAACAGGTAGACAGGCACTGCGGTGCCAGGAGCAGGTATGGAGGGGAGAACAGATGGAGTGGGTGGTAGTGGAGGTCCAGTCAATACTGCAGAGGTAGAAGGAGTTGTAGGGTCAGGAGCTGTGGCTGCTGAGGGTATTGCTGTAGTGGCCTCTTGCAACTTCTGCTCTTGCCTCCTTTCCACCAGCTCCAACCTTCTGGAGTGAATAGCCTCTAGGTGCTTTTGCATCTCTGTCATTCCGATGGAGTACAGCTGGCGGGTCTCACACGATATGACCTTCTGGTGCAGGTTACAGGTCAACAGCTGTGCTTTGACCTTCTTCTCCCCTCGTGGCAAGGAGATACATTGCCATACCATAGACTCCTTCAGCTTCTTACGCCTCTCCCTCTCCAGCTCCTGTTCTTCCTAGACCATAAGCAGCTTCTCCTGGTCTCCCTCCTCCTGCTGCTGCAGGGCACGGCCTTCTTGCTTAGCCTTTAAGCAGTGAAAGCCAACAGAAAAGCTACGTCCAAACACAGCTCTCTAAAAGTAAAAGAGCACCACCTTCTTCTTGCAGGCTCACTGTGGAAATGATGAGAAAGGGGTGTCTACTTCTTGTAATTGGCACTGATTAACGGCAATCAAAAGTTGATTTACAACTGTGAAGTACCACAGTACTATTGCGATAGTATCTAGCAGTTACTGCTGTACCTACAAATTTAAAAAAAACAATGCTCTCAAAATGATCATACACATAATCTATGCAGCCTGTTATAACAGCCTCTGTGTTTTTAAAAAACAAAGTACATTTTACAAACCTAAAATCTTAATAATAAAAGCATTTATTTGTGTGGGCTATAAACACAGCCCAATACTTCTAGAAAATAGCCAATAACCATAGAGACTATGGTTACTGGTAGTAAGTAAGAAGAAATGGGCTATAAACACAGCCCAATACTACTAAATTACAACAACCACCATAGAGATTGTGCTGGCTGTAGAAAACAAATATAGCTTTGTTTCTACAATAGAAAAATTATATACAAATAACTATCTCTAACTCATTAAAGACATCAATATATGTTCATACATTAAATGGCTACATTCCTATATGATTCAGTATGAGTATTTTGAAATGAAAATATGGTTTTCATTTGTCTTATGTGAAAAATTAATGTTTGAACTATAAGAAAAACAATGCAAATTCAATGAAAAAACAAAGGTTAAAGCTCATTTATACTTAGGAATATGTCATTTATTACTACAATTCAAAAACCACTTAAACTATGCAAATCTTTGAAATTCCATAGTTATAACTTTCATCTATATCTTCAACCCTCTCCCAAAACTATTATAAGTCGCCCACCTCCAAACACAGTGCTATTAAATCAGTAGCCACACAGCATTAACTATTACTTGTGCATTCACCATGCACTGCTTACACCCTTTCATATAGCATCACTTATAGCATGTTAACTTATAGCATTCCCAACAACACTCAAGACAGCTATAATAAAATCATTGATAAGAACAGTGAGCATAGTAGAGTGCTGAGTTACAGTTAATAAACATAATAATTGTTGGAATCTGTCCAAGGAAGAGAAAAGAGCTGTGAATGATTTGGCTAGAGACCCTAGCACTGTCATCTGTCCAGCTGACAAGGGTGACAATGTTGTTGTTATGACACGCGATGTATATCAGTGAGGCCAATAGAGAGTTGAGCAACAAGGAATGTTACACCAAGGTAGACAGGAAAATATATGCTGATTCCATCATAAAATTCTGGACCAAACATGGGAAACGGAGGGACACAGGTCAGTCAGAAATGGAGGACTATAGCTATCTCAGGACAGGTTATCCTCATTTGCCTGTACTATACTTACGCCAGAAGATCCGCAAAAATACGACCAATCCTCCAAGAAGACCTATTGTCTCTTCTAGGGGAGGAGCTTTTGAGAACACTTCTAAGTATGTTGATTTTTTTTTTAGAGGTTTTGATACTGCCGTCTCCTATTATGTACACTATACCAAAGATTATTTGAGTCCTTTGGAAGGAACTGAGTAGTCCAGTGATCTTCTAGATGTTTGCTCACTATATACCAGTATCATTCAGGAACAAGCGATTGAAGCTTGCAGACATTTCTTGACCAATGTATCTTTTTCCCTATACCAATATGCTCCTGGAGAAGATCAGTATGTGTTTCCAAAACAATATTTTTACATTTAATGATAAAATGTAAAGATGGAAATCTGGAACTGCAATGGTCGCGACACACAGTTTGGTAAACACTATCTTAGAATATTCCCCAGGCATCAAACTGGATCAGGAAAATCTTGAGCAGTACCTCCGTACGTCATTAGGTAGAGCTGTTTGGCTCTACGTCGGCTCCCTGGATGTGGCGGGCGCGGTGCCTATATAGTAGCCACCTTAGCACACGGACATTGGTTTCTTTTCGTGACATTTCTAAGTCAGAAGCACAAAGCCACAACAGAATGCTGATGGAACAGTGTGCAGAAACTAAGGACCTACAAGGGTCACCATATATAAAGAAATCCGTTCGCAGAAGGGGAAGGCTCAGTAAGGAATCTGCAGCTAGATAGAATCTCTACCAGATTAGATGATAATAAAGGTATGTAAATTGTTTATCTTATAGAGACTTAAAGCTGCAGATTCCTTACCTTAGAATAGAAACCAAAGCAATATCTCCCCGTACAGATTTAGACCAGGAAGTCCTGAAGGACCAAACGGGCAAAGTGCCTGTTATGATGGACCTGACTGTCCAGGCTGTAGTGCTTGGTAAACATGTGCAGAGATGCCCGCATTCCAGTCTGACAGATGTCCAGGACAGAAACTCCGTGAACTAACGAAGTGGTCGCAACCTTGGCTCAGCTGGAATGAGTACGCAAGCCCTCAGGGGGTTGCTTCTTGGCCAGTGCATATCAGATTTTAATGCAGAGCACAATCCATGTTGAGATGGTCCTGTTTTTGTACAGCCTTTATTTTTTTGCCCTGACAAACCCAATTAAGAGTTGATTGTCCACAAGGGACTCTTGCATACAATCATTGTAGAATGATAACGCTCTTTTTGGGTCCAGGCGGCGGAGTCTCTCCCCCTCTTTGGAAGGGTGAGGCGGAACAAAGAAAGCCAGCAGGGTGATGGTATGACCTACGTGAAAAGGTGTCACAACTTTCGGTAGGAAAGAGGCATGTGTTCTCAGAACCAGATTATCTGTGAAAAAAGTAATGTAAGGAGGGTGCAAAGAGAGTGCCTTCAGTTCGCTAATCCTCCTGGTCGGTAATAGAAAGGGAGCTTTAATGGTCAGAAGACATAGAGGGCAACTATACAGAGGCCAGAAGGGTGAGCACATCAAGAACATTAGAACTAGGTTCAAGTAGCATTGGGGCATGATGAAGGGTCTTGTTTTCCTTTTAGAGATAGAGTCACAACAGGTGTATATATGTTATAAAATGTTTGTTTAATTGTTGTTAATGTTTTTTAATATAGTTTTTGAATTGTTAGTAATTTGAAAATTTTATTTTATATATTTTTTATTTTTGTTACTGTAGCGGGTTGTGGGGTTTATAGGGGTATGGGGTGGGAAGTAAATTAATATAATTAATAATAGATTTTTGATTAATATTTTGTATTTAATTGATGATTTGTTAACTGTATAATTTTTTTTTTTAAATTAACTTTGAGGTGCGGGTTGTATGTTTTGGAAGTTTATAGGGTGGAAAGTAAATTAATTATAATTAATTATTAAATCGTTTTTTAAAATAAATATTAATTCAATTGATAATTAATTATGTTAATTGTATACATTTTGTTTTTAATTACGTTTAATTGTCCGGGTTGTGTGTTTTGTAGGGGTATAGGGTGGGAAGTCAATTTATTATAATGAATTAATAATTAATTGTTAATTAATATTAGTGATTGAATTGACAATTAATTATGTAAATTGTGTAATACAATTAAAATAATGTGTGTTTTTTTGTGTGGGTAAAGGGCGTGTAGGAAATTTGTTATAATTAATTATTAATGTTAATTTATAATTATTATAGAAGTGATATTCTTTGTGGTATATATTAGGTGTGAGTTGTAGCATTTGTAGGATGAAAGGAAGTGAAGTTAATTAAATATAATAATTATTAATAATTTTTAACTGACAATTAGCTAATGAAAATGATGCAAATAATATTTTGTTATTTTATATATTTGGGTGGGTTGTTTGTATGGTTAAAGGGTGGAGAGGTAATTAAATATAAATATTTTAGTAATAGTTAATTATTAATAATCTATTAAATATTTAATTACGTAATGTGTAAATAATACCATTCAAAGATTTAATTTTAGATGTGTGTTGTGTACTTTGCAGAAATATAGGGTAAAAAGTTATTTCAGTAATAATAAATGTAAAACTAGTTAATGTTTTATACATATGTTATTTATTATTGTATGTGCTAATTGTGTTGTGCTTTTTAAATGTAAATAATGTATTTATTGGTTAATATTAATTTGAGAATATAGTTTTGTATTTAATTGTAAAAATATTTGTAGTTATTTATTATACGTATTAAACATTGTAATAAATATTTAGTTTATTTAATTTCATTTAAAAAATCTTTAGATTTTTGATGTTTACATACTTATATTTTTTGTTATTTAGTATGTTTTTGAAATTATTTTATTTTGTTCAAGATAATTAGTCTGTTTTTGATGTTGCACTGACTGGAGTGGGAATAGTAAATTTAAACCCCTCCGCAATTCAAAACTTTCCCTACTGTTGCACTGACTGGAGTGGAAATAGTACACTTTAACCCCTCCACTATCCAACACTTTCCCTACTGTTACACTGACGGAGTGGGAATAGTAAATTTTACCCCTCCACAGTTTAACACTTTATCTGCTGTTGCACTGACTGGAGTGGGAATAGTAAATTTGAACCCCTCCGCAATCCAAATCTTTCCATACTGTTGCACTGACATGAGTGGGAATAGTAAATTTGACCCTTCCGCCATCCAACACTTTCCCTACTGTTGCACTGACTGAAGTTGGAATAGAACATTTTCCCCTTCCACAATCCAACATTTTCTCTCCTGTTGCACTGACTGGAGTGGGAATAGTAAATTTTACCCCCCCCCCGCCGCAATCCAACACCTTCCCTGATCTTGCACTGGATAGAGTGGGAATAGTAAATTTTAACCCCTCCGTAATCCAACACTTTCCCTACTGTCATTTGAGATGTCATCAGTGATGTCATCAGTGATGTCACTGACCATGTCATGAGTGATGTAATATGTGACGTCATCAGCAGTGCATTGCGGGGGCGCGAGTTATAGTTACCTCAACTAACTAAAACGGCTGAATTTCTCTGGTTTTGTACGAGTGAAATGTCCAACTAACTATAACGTCCCTGAAACCTATGGTTTTTTCAGTGAATTTCTATGGTTTTTTAAATGCTAATTTCTAACTGTAACGTCCCTGAAACCTATGGTTTTTTCAGTAAATTTCAAAGGTTTTTTAAATGATAATTTCTAACTATAACGTCCCTGAAACCTATGGTTTTTTCAGTGAATTTCTATGGTTTTTTAAATACTAATTTCTAACTATAATGTCCCTGAAACCTATGGTTTTGTCAGTGAATTTCTATGGTTTTTTAAATGCTAATTTCTAAACATAACGTCCCTGAAACCTATGGTTTTTTCTGTGAATTTCTAAGGTTTTTTTAAATGCTCATTTCTAATTAAAATGTTCAAAAAATACTTTTTCTAAAATTTTTAACTTTTTTAAAAATGTGATATTTTTGCTTTCAAAATTATGGTTTTATCGTTTTTGTTTTTTTTAAAGAAAAGTGGATTTGCGTACCGATCGTGTACCAGTCACGGTGGGTGCGCGAATCCAAGAATTTTGCCGCCAAATTGGTTAAGTCGTGTACGATGCGCGTTCGGTAAGCGATGGGTGCGCGGTTCTCGGCCCCGCGTAACGTCACGTACGTAGTTCCGGGGGTCGCGCCGGGTGCGCGAATCCATCGCAAATCTTTACGTTTTAAAAGTATATGTATCTACCTTTATTATATATATTATACCAAGTGATTACTTAATATAACTGTAAATATCATATATTTGTAATTGTAATAAACATATACTACTGTTTAATATATTTTTCGGAATTTGCGCTGGGTGCGTGCCGGTTGCGCGCTGGGTGCGCAAATCCCATGCGACTTCAAAAGAAACAATTTTATTGGTTTAGAAGCTTTCTATTTTAGAACTTGAAGGACCCCACCCATTTTTTTCATTCTTCCAGGAGCATCTTTTGAAGAAACACCTCTTGTGTTTTCTGTCCCTCTTTGCTTGATTTTTTTGTGTTTTTTTCTAACAAAAGGAAATGGAATCCCAAAATCCAGCTCAGGATATTCCTGTAGATGAAGAGGAAGTGGAAGAACCAATTAAGAAAAGGAAGGTAAGTATTGTGTGGGCTTTCTTCTCTATCCCAGGAGAAAAAAAGGTGAATGCTCGCAAAGTCACCTGTACTATTTGCAAAAACATCTTATCTCGTGGTTCTGAAAAGAAGTACTCCTGCGGCACTTCATCAATGCTAAAACACCTTCAGACCATGCACCCAAACCGTCTTGCGCGTGAACAACACCAGCGCCAAATGGAACAGTCTCAGCAAGATGATCAGGTCGCAGGAGCTAGTACTTCTGCAGGATCTACCACATCTTCACAAATTGTTCCAGTGTTTGGAGGACTAGAACAGCACTGCATAAAGCGCAAGAAACTTCTTTGTGCAGGCGAGCAATCTGTTGCAGCTATTGTTTTTGCTGCAAACAATCATCGTTGTTAATTTTTTGTTTTGTTTGTTTTTGCAATGAGTTTCTAATTGCAAAATGTTATGAAAAGCTTTTTTAGTTCATTTCCTTGTTTTTTTCAATCTTTTCTTTTAAAAAACACCCAAAAAAATTAATAAAAGAGTTAAAAAAACACACAAAAAATTAAAAACAAAAAAAGAAGAAACAAAATGGTTCTTTTAAGAACCGCCTAATTGGTTAAAAATAGACAAGCTTGTATGTGTTGTATGAATGAGTGCAAGGGTAATGTCTGAGTCATTGTATCAGTGAATAAGTAGTATCTGAGTGAATGAATGAGTGCAGCAGTATTACCTGAGTCACTGGATGAGTGCACGGACAGTGTTTGAGGAAATGAATGAGTGCAGCAGTAGTGCCTTAGTGATTGCATGACTGCATGGGTAGTGCCTGGCTTATTGCATGAGTGCATGGGTAATGCCTAGGTGATTGCATGAATGCAGCGGTAATGTCTGGGTGAATGGAGGAGTGCATGGGAACTGCCTGAGTTATTGAAAAAATGCATGGGTTATGCCTGAGTGATTGCATGAGTGCATGGGTAGAGCCTCAGTGATTGCATTTTTTAAGATCATTAGGACATGAACTTTTTATGGGTTCACATGATGTTTTATACTATGTTTTTCGGTGTACTTTTATGGCTCTAACCAGCCGAATAAAGTTGATTTTGACTTTGACTTTGATTGCATGAGGGCAAGGGTAATGTCTGGGTGGCTGGAGGAGTGCATGGGTACTGAAGGAAGTGGCCCGAAAAGGGCCACCCGGGTTTTCTACAACCTCCTAATCGCCTATCACAAAATGAAGAGTCGGTCAGACAGTAGAGAATACAAAACAGTTGTTTATTACCAATACTCTGCAGAGGAGTCCAATCTGACTTGCACCCTAAGATGTCTGCCGAGGGACTGACCCCCCAACAGTTTGCAACGCATAATCATTCCTCCCAAGGGCCACCCAACCACACCCACAATGGAAAGTTACCGGCTTGGGCCGAACATGAACAAAGGAGGCACAGAAGGATGGGCTACCACCTGCTAGATGGGTACATACTATCAATATCTCAAGGTTGCCGTGCTGGGTTTCGGCGTCTCCTAATGTGGGAGCAGAGCTACACACAAGGATAGGTATGCGAGGGCAGAATGGCCTATTCATTAGCAAGTCAGAAGGCAACCTTGAACAGAAGAGAAAATAATAGCTGAATACAGTGTTCTGCCGAGGCAAGCAATACGAATAATGAGGCCTAGTACAGGCACAGCCTAATAGGGATTATGAAATTCAAAATGGAGTCACACTCGCTAACTGAAGCTCGCACATTGCAGGGATAACTCAGTGGGTTGCATAACGTGAATACGAATGGTGTCTAATTTAGCCGCACACTGCTAACCTAATATAACGTAGAACAAGTGTATAATGAGAATGAGATTTTCAAACCTACCAGACCCTCCTTTTAGCAGTGGAGGCTAAATTCTTTATTGACACTATCGGGTAGGGTCTTTACAATTCTAAGCAGGGAAAAGAGATAATGCATAGTCACTTTAATATCAGAGGAAAAGGAAGCAACATATGTATGGCAAGATATGTTTAGTACTCAAAAATACCCTCATCTATCTGCATCATATCCTGTATTTCTTGCATCATCATATTAGAGACTTTATCATTAAGTCCAGGCAATTTAGGGGTAGGGGTGAGTTTACTCGCACAATAGGTGCAGCATGCTGGAAGGCAATTGACACATAGGCAGCAAGTGAAAATGACACCTGCAATAGCTACTAGGAAAAGAAGTATCTTCCAACCCCAGGATGATAGCAGACCCCAAAACCACCCTGTGAAGGACCATGAACCATTATCCTGATGAATATCGGATGCAAGCATATGTAGCTTCTTGATAGCTGAGTATACATTAGGGGCGTGGTCTGGGATGTAAATGCAGCAACTGCTGCCTATGACGCGACAAGCTCCACCCCTATCTGCCAGGATAACGTCTAAAACCATCCGATTTTGAAGAGCAACGAGTCTGGTAGCCTGGAGCTCAGCCGTGATGTTAGTGAGTATGCCTGCTGTACTGTTGATAACCCCTTCAACAACCCTGTTGAGACGATGAATGCTAACACTGTTGTACATAGGTCCCCAGAAAGGGACAATACCCTTCATGGCATCCATGAATTGCTGTAGGGTAGTATCAGTTTGATCGATATCTGCTGTGTCAATAACTCTCCTTACCCGGGACAAGTACACGTTCCTCTGCTGCAGCCTATGGTCTTTGTGATAGTTGGACGGTGCAATGTAAATGGGAGGTAAAAGAAAAGAGACATAACACCGGCCAGACCATCCCCTAGGGAGCCATGTAAAAGCCTGATCCACACAAACAAAGTACACATTTGGGGGGTGAGCAAAGGTGGGCTACTAGTAGTGTTTAATCGATAGGTGTAGTTGCAACTGCTCTGTCCCACTGGAATATTCCCAGAACCTTCGACACAGAAACTAGCTGCTGTATGAACCACAGGTACGGGCATGACTTTATCTTCAGTGATATTTCGTGCATGGAAACATTTAAAGTATTCAGTAACATTGAATCCCTGAAAATCCAACATTTCATTTTGCAGCCATGTGGCATTCTTGTTACCTTCGTAAACATTCATGCAAGCATGTGGATGTAAGGTACCCTCCTTTCCTCCTGACCCAGGTGTATAACCCTGGTGTACCACAATATATTCCAACACTGCTTCATAGTCAGACTTCGTCATATTCATAGCATCAGTATGGTAATGCATATACACCATGGAAAGCAACAGGAACCATGCCTCACAACTACTTAAGTACGACAGGGGTAAAGACACCAGTAAATCGTTCTTGTGCATAACTGAGGGGTGTAACCCACACACCCAACAATTCGTGGCATTTGTTGTATTATGTACCTGGTGAAGCATTTGCAGGAAAACATTTTCAACATATGTTTGTCTATGTCTCTCTTTATGTGGGGCCAACGTAACGAACAGATGCTCAGGTGGAGACGGGGTAGTCCCTATCAAAGTGTGTTACAGCAAACAAATGATGGACGGAATGCTGACAATGCAAACATTCTCCCCTAGTCAAAAGATCTGGGTTAAATCCATCGTTCTTTTGCCCACTCCGCCACCCCAGTTTGGACCCAGCCATATGCAAATCAGTCTTGACCCTGTGCCCCATGGGAACAGTCCAGACCGAACTGCCAGGCAGGTCCTCCCTGGACCGGAAACAAGCATCCTGGGACCTTCTGGAGCAATCTACCCCGATAACCCACCAATGCCGTCACATTACTGAAAACCTCATTTGGGGCCATATCTGTAGTATATACCCTATCCCGAATGTCATAAATTATCTGCGGTGCAATACCCTTGAAACACTGTTCCCACAATCCTATCAGCGTAGCCGACATATGCTTAAGAGCATGTTGCTGTATAAACGGCTCATAATCTTTCATCACGCTCCACACATCTTGCACACTATAAATCGGATTCCGGGCCCACTGTGCAGCCTGGTCAGCCACCATTCTCTTTTCCTCATCACCCACAGCAGAGCGCACCAGCACTTTATCCATGCGTTCACGTGCCGCTGCCCAATTCACTTCATGCACTCCACGCACAGGCGTCTCGGCATTTCGCAATGCCTGAGGTAACACACTCAAAGGGGAGAGAGCAGAGGAAGAAACAGGTACCATCGCGCACAAAGACTGTGTTGCAGGAGTAAGAGGAGGCGTGACCACAGGTGCGGGGCTGGGAAACGGAATAGGGGAACTGACTGTTCCCGCCCCTGTAACTTGTGAAAATGGGGAAGAAGCAGGTGGGGCCGGGGCTGAAGCAGTAGAGCCAGAAACAGGAAGAGTAGGAATAGCAGAACCTGAGGCTGAAGACTGAGGTGTTGGGATTATGGGATATATCCGCTCGGGGGCATAAGGAGGTGGGGGTCGAGAATCCAATAACTCCTCAACGAAAACATCACCTTCCTCTCTAGCAACATAACATTTATCACTCTGCAATCAAAACTTCCTATCTGCACACTCTATGCCTTCTCGATCTTTTCTCTTTCATACGCTACTGCTTTCTGCGTTATCGTTTGCGTCGGTTCCCTCCGAGCTTGCTTCTCTGCCCTCATACGTCGTTGCTTCGCTTCCTTCTGCCATGTCCTCAGAGAATCAAACATCGACTGCCTGCTCTTTCTGGCGAACAATTTGTCCTGCAAGTAATTCAACTTTTGTTCATCAAATGTGCCAGTAAGCGGCCACTGTAACTCAACATTGTCCCTCGTATATTTATTCCACAACGTGCTAAACATAATAGGGCCAATGCCATGCTTGACGTATACATCAAAATTTGGGGTACCCTCCGGAGGCACCGGCTGCCTTTCTTCCAATCGAGCTTCGGTGGAACAACACCGACATCCAAAACACCCTAACTTGCTTAGACAAGGCATCTTAATATAAGACACATACACTGTCCCCAATGGACAAATAGAACACCAACCAACAAATGGTCCAAGAACCAAATCAAAGCGGTCCAAAACCGCACAAGACAGTCCGCAGACTGTACCAAGACAAGACAGTCCGCAGACTGTACCAAGACAAGAAGACAGGCTCTAGCCCCAGACCTTTTCAAGAATAAGCCGAATTTCCAGTTGGCCTGGCAGATTGTTCGCAAACAGCCCCAAACCTTTTCAAGAATGGGCTGAATTTCCAGTTGGCCTGGTAGACCGTTCACAAACACTCTGTGTCTTTTCAAGGGTCCGCAAACCCACCAAGTTCAAGACAAGACAGTCCGGAGACTGTACCAGACACAGCCCGTAGGGTTGTGCCGTTCAACCATGGCGCCAGATTTTCCAAGAATTCAAGTCACTCACCTGGTGCACTCAGGTCCAGCAATATTATTCTCCACTGCCGACTCTTATGGTCAAGTCCAAGGTTCCGCCTTCTTAGGACTCCGGCCGGTGACCACTAGACGAGGAATCGCCCGATCAGACGGGCGGGGCAGCCAAGAGAACCGGGCTCTTATCGTGTGGGGATCCCCGATCCGCCCGACCGACCGGACGCAACCTCGACCCTACAACCCGATTACGGGCGAGTTGGGTCACCTTGCGGAGTCCCTGTTCGGGCGCCAACTGAAGGAAGTGGCCCGAAAAGGGCCACCCGGGTTTTCTACAACCTCCTAATCGCCTTCCACAAAATGAAAAGTCGGTCAGACAGTAGATAATACAAAACAGTTGTTTATTACCAATACTCTGCAGAGGAGTCCAATCTGACCTGCACCCTAAGATGTCTGCCGAGAGACTGACCCCCCAACAGTCTGCAACGCATAATCATTCCTCCCAAGGGCCTCCCAACCACGCCCACAATGGAAAGTTACCAGCTTGGGCCGAACATGAACAAAGGAGGCACAGAAGGATGGACTACCACCTGCCAGATGGGTACACGCTATCACTATCTCAAGGTTGCCGTGCTGGGTTTCGACGTCTCCTAACGTGGGAGCAGAGCTACACACAAGAAGAGGTATGCGAGGGCAGAATGACCTATTCACTAGCAAGTCAGAAGGCAACCTTGAACAGAAGAGAAAATAATAGCTGAATACAGTGTTCTGCCGAGGCAAGCAATACGTATAATGAGGCCTAGTACAGGCACAGCCTAATAGGGATTACGAAATTCAAAATGGAGTCACACTCACTAACTGAAGCTCGCACATTGCAGGGATAACTCAGTGGGTTGCATAACGTGAATACGAATGATGTCTAATTTAGCCGCACACTGCTAACCTAATATAACGTAGAACAAGTGTATAACGAGAATGAGATTTTCAAACCTAACAGTACTGCGTAAGTGATTGAAGGAGTGCATAAGTAATGTCTGGGTGATTGCAAGAGTGATGGACTAATGTCTGGGTGATTGCAGGTGTGCATGGGTAGTGCCTCAGTGATTGCATGAGGGCAAGGGTAATGTCTGGGTGACTGGAGGATTGCATGGGTACTGCCTAAGTGATTGAAGGCGTGCATAAGTAATGTCTGGGTGATTGCATGAGTGCTTAGGTAGTGCCAGGGTGATTGGAGTAGTGCAAGGGTAGTGTATGGTGGTTTTTGTAAGTGCATGGGTTACACCTGGGTGATTGCATGAGTGCAGAGGTAATGTGTGGGTGATTGGAGGAGTGTATGGGTAATGCATGAGTGATTGCATGAGTGTATGGGTAATGCCTGGGTGATTGCATGAATGCATGGGTAGTGCCTGGGTGATTGGAAGAGTGCATGGATACTGCCTGAGTGATTGAAGAAACGCATGGGTTATGCCTGACTGATTGCATGAGTGCATGGGTAGTGCCTGGGTGATTGCATGAGGGCAAGGGTAATGTCTGGGTGACTGGAGGAGTGCATGGGTACTGCCTAAGTGATTGAAGGACTGCATAAGTAATGTCAGGGTGATTGCATGAGTGCATAGGTAGTGCCTGGGTGATTGCAGAACTGTATGGCTAATACCTGGGTGATTCCATAAGTGTAGGAGTAATGTCTGGGTGTTTGCAGGAGTGCATGGGTACTGCCTGAGTGATAAAAGGTGTGGATTGGTAATGCATGGGTGATTTTGTAACTGCATGAGTAATGCTTGAGCGATTGAAGAAGTGCATGGGTAATGCCTGGGTGATTGGAGCAGTGCATGCGTAGTGCCTTGATGATTGGAGGAGTGGATGGGTACTGCCTGAGTGATTGAAGGAGTGCATTGGTAATGCCTGGGTGATTGTATGAGTGTAGAGGTAATGTCTGGATGATTGGAGAAGTGCATGGCTAATGTTTGGGTAATTGGACAAGTGCATGGGTACTGCCTGAGTGATTGAAGGAGTGCATGGGTAATGCTTGAGGGATTGCATGAGTGCAAGAGTAATGTTTAGGTGATTGCGGGAGTGCATGGATAATGCCTGGGTGCATGGAAGAGTGCATGGGTAGTGCCTTGGTGCATGGAGGAGTGCATGGGTAGTTTCTGGGTAACTGGAGGAGTGCATAAGAAGTACCTGGGTGATTGCATGAGTGTACGGGTAGTGTCTGGATGATTGGAAGACTGCATGGGTAGTGCGTGAGGGATTGCATAAGTGCAGCAGAAGTGCGTGAGTGCATGTATGAGTGCATGGGTAGTGCTTGAGTGATTGCATAAGTGTATGGGTAGTGCCTGGGTGATTGGAGGAGTGTATGGGTTGTGCTTGGGTTATTGCATGAGTACATAGGTAGTGCCTGGGAGATTGCATGAGTGCATAGGTAGTGCCTGGATGATTCAAAGACTACATGGGCACTGTCTGAGAGATTGAAGGAGTGCATGGATAATGCGTGGGTGATTGCATGAATGGAGGGGTAATGTCTGGATGAATGAACAAGTGCATGGGTAGTGTCTGAGTGATTAGACGAGTGCATAGGCAGTGCTTCTGTGATTTTATAAGTGCATGGGTAGTGGCTGGCCAATTGGAGGAGTGCATGGATAGTGCCTGGATCACTGAAGGAGTGCAAGGGTAGTGCCTGGGTGATTGCATAAGTTCATAGGTAATGCCTGGATGATTGGAAGACTGCATGGGCACTGCCTAAGAGATTGAAGGAGTGCATGGGTAATGCGTGGGTGATTGCATGAATGGAGGGGTAATGTCTGGGTGAATGGAGGAGTGCATGGGTAGAGTCTGAGTGATTAGACGAGTACATAGGTAGTGCTTCGGTGATTTTATAGGTGCATGGGTAGTGGCTGGCCGATTGGAAGAGTGCATGGGTAGTGTCTGTGTGATTGCATGAGTGCAGGGATAATGTCTGGGTCATTGAAAGAGTGGATAGGTAATGCCTAAGTGATTCTATGAGTGCATGGGTAATGTGTAGTTAATTGAAGGAGTGCATGAGAAATGTATAACTGATTGCAAGAGTGCAAAACTAATGTCTGTGTTGTTGCATGACTGAACTCGTAGTGTGTGGGTGATTGCAAAGTGTATAAGTAGAGTCTGGGTGAATTTTAAAGTGCATAACCACTGGCTGGATGATTGGAGGAGTACATGGGTAATGCCTGTATGATTGCTTAAGTGCATAGGTAGTGCCTGGATGATTTTATAAATGCACCGATACTGCCTGAGTGATTGTATGAGTGCAGAGGAATGTCTGTGGCATTGCGAGAGTGCATGGCTTATACCTAAGTGATTGCATGAGTGCAGGCATAATGTCTGGGGGATTAGAGGAATGCATAGTTAATACCTTGGTAATTGCATGAGTTTAGGGGTAATGTTTTGCTGATTGCAAGAGTGTAGAGGTAGGGCCTGGGTGATTGGAGGAGTACATAGGTAGTGCCTGAGTGATTTTAAAACTTTAAGCATTCTGATTGGGTGATTAGAGGAGTACACAAGTAGTACCTGGATTATTGGAGGACTATATAAATAGAGCTTGGGTGCCTGAATGAATAGAGCATTGTATAGATACTGCCTGGATGATTGAAAGACTGCAAGGTTATTGTCTAGGTGATTGCATCAGTGCAGGGATAATGTTTAGGGGATTGGGGTAGTGTATAGCTACTACCTGGATGATTGGAAGAGTGTACTGATAATGTGTAGCTGATTGCATGAGTATACAGATAGTACCTGGGTGATTTGAAAAGTACATAGGTAGTGTCTGGGTGATCTTATAACTGTATGAATACAGGCTAGGTGATTGAAGAAATACATGGATAGTGCATGGGTGATGGCAGGAGTGTGGGAATAGTGCCTAATGGTCTAGATCAGTGCATGGGTAGTGTTTAAGAAAATGGATGTCTGCAATAAAAGTGACGGTAAACATTACTTCATATTATTATGCTTATTACATTATTTCATCTTACCTTCTTTATTAAAGTAGATACCAAACTCATTGAAACTATTTTACAGTAGTTTTATTCTAAACTGAATTTAAAATCTTTTCAAGCTTTAGTATTACTTTCTGTAAAAAAAGAAGAAAAACTGTTATTGCTTATAATATTATAGTATTAAGAACACAACATAATTTTAGAATTACATAACATATTCAGTTTCCCTTTTGCTGTTCTCAGATTCTATTGAATTTCACTATTCACAGTGATTTCAATGTAGATCATCATGTAACAGCGGGGAAAAAAATACAATCAATGAGATTGTAAAAAAAAACAAATCTGTATTGAAAATATTTACAACAAGTTCAACTATCTGTTCACCTATGTACAATTTCTAAATTATATTTTTCCCGTACAATAAATCATTTCTTTCTCTGAAGTACATTTCTGAAATATACATTTTCATTTACATCACATATAATATAAAGATCAAATATATAAACTATTTCTTTCAAACACAATTTTGCAAATGCAACAACAATTAGCAAAAAACAATAATCCAAACAGTAATTTTTCACATCTTCCCGATAGGCCAAATGATGTTTCCAAATCAATTTCCATTGAAAATATCCAAAATAAGCTCATTTATTTGTGTTTACATCTTCCCAATAGGCCGACTGATGTTTTCAAAACTTTGGCATCAAAAATATCAGATATGAATCTGGTAATTCGAAAGGCAACCTACATTTAAATTGCGAATGGGCATCATTGCAATGTGTCCATCCTTTATTGCACTTTAATACACAGTGTAGTGTCCAGATGTTGTAGTAGGTCCATTTTGGAATATAATAGCCACTGCTTTAAAAGTTCTTCCTGAAATTGACTATTGACTTGCTACAAAATGTTTAATTTTTGTTTTCAATTTTCTTCCATTTGCTCTACAACGTTGAAGCATTAAGATGACATATTTTCCAAATCTTTCTATATATAACGTTGACAACATTTCTGATTTACAATGGGAGCATTTCATATTTTGATTAGCTGTTTTTACTAATTTGTTAAAAGATACTGATTTGCAATCTGGTATCGTCAAGTATATGAATCGTTCAGTATCTATTCTAGTGTTGGAAGAAAATTAACACTCTTCACATTTATGATCCCATCTGTAACTTAGTCCAAATACATTTTCAGATTCTATTCCTTCATCTTCCAATACACCAAGCTTAAACATAAGGAATTCTTGTGCATTTTGTTGTATATTGAGTGTAAATTGTGACTTAATCACTAATTTTAAAAAGTCACATGCTATGTCCATAGGTTCAAGGAGGGCAATGAAGGTTAAATTCTATTGCAAGGGACTACAGTTAGCAAAAGTCCCCGCTTTTCCATATTTAGGGGTGCTCTTTGATGACCGGCGCTCATGAGTGCACGCAGCGTGCACACAAAAAGAATGTATTAGCTAGAGCATCGGGGGCCACTTTAGACTTTGCAAAAAGAATAGGATCAAAACCACTCCCCGCACTTATGAAGATCTATAATGTTAAGTGTCTCCCCATGGCGACTTATGGGTGCGACATCTGGGGTTACACAGACGTCAGAGAAATTCAGGGGGCCGAAAACACTTTTTTGTGTAGATTGCTCTCGGTCCCTGCTTCCACGCCAATCTTTAACATACATGAGGAATTAGGAGCAGGTTTTATTTCTGACCAGATTGCGGTTGCCCCTTTATTGCGTTGGCTGAGAATTTGGGCACAACCTACTCCAAATCTTAACCAATTGATCATCCAAGATTGTCTCACCCTAGAAAAGGTGTTAGACATTCCGTGGATTAGATATATTAAGGACCAGATGGAAACCCTTGGCTGCCCCGATTTATTTTTGAGCCCTATAGCATTGGGTAAACCAGCAAGTAGAGACCTCAAGCAGCAGTTCTTAGACAGACGAAGAGTACTAAGAGAGGAGAATGAATTGAAAAAACCCATGGTGAGAAGATTTGTTACACTGAGCCTGGGTCGACAGATGCAACCATATTTATCTTATATAAACAAACCGTACCATCTTTTTGTTTTGACAAGATTTAGGCTGAATATGGTTCCCTGGCTCCTTGCTTTTCCTAAAGGGTTTTTCAAAGAAGGAACATTAAATCCCTGTCCTTGTGATAATTTCTCGGACCAGAATACTCTTCATATAATATTCTTCTGTGCATATTACAATTCACTGCACAGAAAATTTATCATTCCTTTGCTTAGAGGTTGTAACTTTGAACAAGTTAGGCCGGCGCTGGTATATTTACAAATGCTAGCGTCACCTATGGTCTGTTTTGGGGTAGCAAGTTTCCTAACAGGAGCAATTAGGCATAGGAATAGGTCACTCATGAACTCCCCTGTGGACAAGGCTTTGAATCACGTTATTTAAATACTTATTCTTATGTTCTTATATGTAAAGTTGGACAAGTGTAAGTTGGGCTAATTTTATCTTATTTAATTATTTACTCCCAGGCCTAATTATGTGTTGGTGGACTGTATTTTCATTTTTGTTGTTATTTTCCCTGTCATGGATCCTTGAGGTGTGCTCATTCTTGTATGAAGTGTTGTATTACTCGATGGAGTGTATTTTATTCTATTGTAGATAATGAATTTTGAGTGGAGTAGGACTCCACGAAGATCAATAATTGTCTTATGGTTTTTTACTTTTACATTGTTACAAGACGGGGGATCTTAACTAATTTTACATTTATGTATTTTATGATTGTAGATTTGATCTGTCCTGTTTTGTTATTTGTACTTTGATGGCTATAATCAGCCGAATAAAGTTACATTTTGACTGACTGACTGAATCGTTCAGTATCTATTCTAGTGTTGGAAGAAAATTAACACTCTTCACATTTATGATCCCATCTGTAACTTAGTCCAAATACATTTTCAGATTCTATTCCTTCATCTTCCAATACACCAAGCTTAAACATAAGGAATTCTTGTGCATTTTGTTGTATATTGAGTGTAAATTGTGAAGAACCAGTACATATATCCAAAAGATGCTGAATGCCAGAAGCAGTATGGATTTTACTTCTATCAGTTACCAACTTTTGAAAAACATTATGTAGTAAAGAACAGAATCTTTTTTCTCGATTTTCCATAATTTGAAGATGAAGATCTTCCAGATAAAACACAACATTCACAATTACATTAGCATAGCAGTTGATACCTGAACTATTTTCTAACTGGTATCCTACAATACCATCAACAGTGTCCATTTTCATTTTCTTTGTAGCTTCATCATTCTCTTCAATTGTTTTCTTTTTTCAACCTCACTAGAATGTTTGTCATATTTTCGTTTTGCACACACTACACGCTTTTCATATACGGGATATTCACCTAAGTTAGGAGCATACAGTCTTCTTAACCGATTATACTCTCTTACACAATTTGCATCAGCACTAACCTTTTTCTCATCAAAATCAATTAAATACAAACCAGATAATGTTCTTACTCAAGACAATGCAACGTATGCCATGCCTTCTTTAAACACTTTACTTCCAATATTTACCAAAGCACTGTCTACACTTGAACCTTGAGATTTATGAATGGCTACTGCATATGCTAAAGAAAGAGGAAACTGTTTTCTACGAACATACAATTCTTTTACAAGCAAAAAACGAACAGCACAATGTCCAAACTGTTTTACCTCTTCAATCTGATCAAATTTAATCTTCAAAAATTCAATTCCATCTCTGTTCTGATAATTAACAAAATCAATAACTTTTCCCATTGCTCCATTTACTAAACCTTTTTCTACATCCAAATTGCGTTGTAAAATTACCCGACAGTTTTTACATACATATAAAGTCTTTTCTAAACCAGCAGTCATAGACACTGACTTTTCCAAAGAATCCAATTTTGTCTGTAATTTCTCTGAGAGAAGAATAGTAACTGCTTCGTGTTCCATTTTATCAATGGCTTCCATTTTCACTATTGGTTGTTTTTCCAATTTCAAAAGTTCATGATTGAATGTAGAACACTTTTTTTCTCCAATTTTTTTGTACATTATTTCAGGTGCAATGTTTTCATTTGGAAACAAATTCGTTAGTAGCCGACTTTGTAAAACTTCTTTTCCATGTTGTGTCAAAATTCCAATTCTTATATCTTGAAGAATGTTTCCATAGTGTTCATCACTTGCTTGTCGCATATTCTTAATAAATTCTTTATATTCAAAATGAGACCAAATGTTTACATTTCCAATACTTTCCAAAGATTTCCTAGTATCATCATGGACAAGAGTTTTAAAAACTGGTTGTCCTTTCACAGGAGTCAGTTGTAGTAGATCGCCAAATACAATTACATGTTTTCCTCCAAATAAAACATCATAATCTGTTTTTAAAATCTGTTGCATTCTTAAATGTACAAAGGCAAGCATTAAGTTTGAGACCATGCTCACCTCATCAATGATTAGAAGTTTCATTTTCTTTAGTAGTTCTTGAGATTTCATAACAAGCTTCTCCAGATAGTTTATGATATTCCAACTTATTTTCATGTTCTACTGGTAACATGAGTAAACAATGTAATGTAATCCCTTTAATGTTGTGTGCTGCTAACCCAGTTGGAGCTGTTACAACACAAGATAAATATGATTCAGTGGTTTTCTGTAGATAACTGGTCAAAACTTTAATTAAGAAACTTTTCCCTGTTCCAGCTTGACCACTGATATATATTTGAATAGGTTTAAATGATGTGCAGTTGCACTCTTTTTTCATGAAGTAAACCATGCTGTATCTGTTGTGTCACTTGCTGATATATTCCTTTTTGTTCAAAATTTAGTTGGTCTTCCAAGTTTCCCAACTCAATTATATCCTGTTGTGCTTGTTGCATTGCCGTTTCTACTTCATTCATGGCTATTGCTGCTTCATTTTCAAGATTTGGTTGTCCTAATCGATCTTGACTTAGTGGAGCAGAACTTTGACTATCTTGAGAACTGTCTCTAGCTATTTCAGCTGCAATAGTAGTTTCTTGATCAATCTCTTCATTTAACATTTGTAGATAATTTGGAAAAATTGTGCATTAAATACTATCTTTACATGCATTAAAAGAATCTTCATAGCAGTCAAAATCTCCAAGTAATTCCATTTCAGTACGCCAAAGCTTGAAGAGTTGCAGAAGTGCTAAAATTCCATTTTATCTGGAGTTTCGCAACTGAGTTTTCTGTGATTAATAAGATTTCCTTTGGCATGTTTTACCAAACATCCATCACATCCAATTACTGCATATTTTTCTTCATTTATATTTTCTGTAACATTTCTCTTAAAACTATAATGTTGTAGTACTTCATAGAGACACATGTTTTGCAGATGTGGACTCCTTTTGGGATAGTACGTATCCAACATATTTGTTTTAACAATATCTGTACTCTCTGGTTCATTCAATGCTAAATATTCAATTTCTTGTACAGATTTCAAAACTCGATTTTGTGTTGCAGCAAGACCTAGACTTACCCAAATGATTCCTCTTGACTTTGAATATAAACTTGTAGAGGTCAACCGATCTGAACATTCGTAGGATCCAATCTCTCGATGAGAAAGCATCTTCAAACTAAAGCTGCACAATTTGTTACTAAGAGTCTTCTCTTATGAAATTTCTTCCCACATTTCTTTCAACTCTGTCTTTTCAGATTTGGTTATATATGATGTAACATAACGAGCAACAGCAATCGAATTATCTGCAACATATTGGATATCCATGTTTGCATTCCACATTGACAAAATCACTGGATTGTAGTCATTAATATACTTTGAACTTTCACTTCTTTTTATGTTGTAAGTATTCTTTGGAGATATTCGCGTTATAGTATGTCTTACTGCTGACATGAAACTGTTGACTCTTCCTTTTGAAATTACTGGACGTGGGAATCCAAAACGACATTTTGTATAAAACTTTCCCTTTGACGTGTATTTTCGTCGACAATATTTTCCACATCGATGACTTTGAAACCGTAAAACTTGTTGTCTTAAGCTGTTTTCTCCTCCTTTTTTGGAATGGCACAGGTAACTAGTCTTCAATGAAAGACAAAACAGTTTCATCAGAATCGGTTCCAAATTTAGGTGCATTCTTAATCCATAATAGCATGTGTATATGAGGAGCACCTCTGGCTTGGTACTCTTTTCTCCCCAAAAAATCAATAACTTCTCCAAGAGGTGGATTATTTTTTATTGCAGATAAAAGACATCATAGCTTGAAACCTATGATTAAAATATCTGCACACATTTACAGGATCCAAAGAACAGAGTTCTCCAGCTGTCTTCAACTCAATGTTTTTTACATTTGAATTTGCTTCTCGTAGAAATTCAAGTAAATCGTCCCATGCATATTCAGCACAGCTAAGCGTAACAAACCACGCAGGGGTTCCTAAGTTCCTTAACATACATTTAAGTTCTCCATGACGACGATACCAATACTCATTAGTACCACGTTGACACGCCATCAAATTAATTGAGATTCTAAATGATCGTTTCTTTGTTGAACTTTGTCCAAAAATTCCTTTGCAGAAAGATGTGTAAGATGAACTCCTGTTTTTAATATGTGGTTCACTGCATATGAAAGTCCAGACAAGTCACTTTCAAACAGAAGATGAAATAAATATGGAATACACTGTCAAAATCTTTGGTCTTCTGAGTACAATCTTGTTGTACAATATTCTGAAGCTGGAATCTGTACTGGTCGTTCATCATATCGTCCACCTTTTCCAGTGGGGAAGAGCTGTGGAAAACAACGAGCTTCTAAACTTTTTTCCCATACACTCATGGGAGTTCCCTTCGCTTTCTTCATTTGGAATAATTCAATAGTGTTTCCTATCACTTCTTTTGAATGTAGAGGATGTATACTATAATGTTCATAAATTTCTTCTCTCCTCGAGTTTTCCACTTTTTCTATTTGGTGAGTAGAAATTTCTCTTTCATCTTCTATAAATAATTCTTCTTCTTCCACATATACATTTTTATAATAAATATTATTTTGTACAAGATATAAAGTAGCCTTTTGAAGTTTGGTGATATCTACTAACTCTTGCCAAATTTTCCGACTCTTTGTTGGTACACCATTAACTAGAATGACTACAGGTTCAGTTTCCTCTCTCTCTATACCAACAGTTTCAATATTTTTCTTAAAATCTAAAGGTAAATACACAACTCTCCCTTTTAAACCTCTTTGTAAATCTGTTGGAGGCAGATTACCTGTTTTAGGCTCCATACGAACTATAGCCTGAAACGGATGCACAGATTGAACAAGAATGGACTCATAAGTATTTAAATCTACCAGTTCCGGAGGAATAACTACCAACTCTAGGTTGTTATGTACAGCTCTAGCTGGCATTTTCTTCTCATCTAATTTGTTGTAACAATATTTACAAATACGTTGATCACTACCCAACTCAAAACGACCTTCCACCAACAAATAAGCACCAAATTGCTCCCACTTATCATTGTTTTCCTTTTAACTTTTAAAATACACATCAACATTCCTAGTTTGAGTTCTATAGTGAGAACGTCGACAACAAATACAAACATAGTTTGGTTTCTCACAAGAATCTACCTTAAAATTTGTAACTTCTTCTGCAAACTTCTCAGTAGTACTATCTTCCACCTCTTCTTCAACACCTACACTTATCAAACGCTCACTTTCTCTACACTCCTCTTGAGGTCCAAAGAAACGAAACTCTATATCATCTGAAACTTTTTTCACATCCAATACTGAACCATGCAAAAGAGCTGTGTTTATTTCACTTAAAGATAATGCAGGACTTTTTACGTAGTACAATCTTCTCACTAACTTCCACATTTCTGAGTGATGTACTGCTAACATTCTTAAATGATGAAAAGTACTTCTACACACTTTTCTAGAAAGATAAGCCAGAGAATGACCCTGCAAGTTTCTATATTTTCTCACTTTACAAGAATCTAGTCCTTGCAACATCTTAATCTTTTGTTTAACACTTTTTGTTACCATAATCTCATAAGAAATTTAGCAATGTATCAATAGATTCCTGTCGTATACTACAAGTACTACTACAATCCCACCTATACACTGGAGCTTGTGTGCGCCTGCCTTGAACTTCTTCAGCTATTACTTGTTCCACATTTCTAGGAACCATCTTTTCTTTTTCAATTGGACAACCGTTTTTCACTTCATAACAATGACCCCTGGTATTAACTGCATGAACTAATGTAATTTGTTGAAAATAGCTTTCTTCATTAAGAAAAGGTTCAGTACTAGAAGTGTGCTTCCATTCACCCGAAATATTTTTGCAGAAGTTCGTTTTATTAACCAATCTTTTTCTTTTACTTTTCTCCTTCATAAACTGCATTGTTTTATTCAATGTCTTCATTCTCTTCAATACTAATATAAACAATCTTCTTTTCAATTCAAAAGCCTTTTTGACTACACTTTCAATCTGTTCTTTCTTCTTGTAAAATGCTGATCTTCTTTTATATTTTTTGCAATCTTTCAAAAAAAATTGTAGTACTCTGCTTTTATACATTCTCTTCCTAATGTCTTTATATTCTTTCATCCTTCTTTCAATATAGATTGTTTTCCCATAACCTGATTTTCCATTAATTTGTCCTTTTTTCATTTTCTTTTGATTGGTTGTACAACTTTTCTTTCTTATTTTTTCTTCAATGTCACATGTTGTACTTCATCTAATTTCTGCTTTTCTCTCTCCTTTAAATAGTACTGTTTTTTTGTTGTCTTTTCTTTAGCACTTTTCTTGTCAGACTGAATTTTTCCTAATAATTATGGAGAAAATCTACAAAAAAGAAAAGTTTAAATAGTTTTGTTAAATAATTTGCTATTATTAAAATAATTATATACAAATATTCTTATGTATAAATAAACAAATATTTTTAATTGCACTCTAAACCTATATCAGGCACTGCATAATTCTTACAATTAGAACAAATCACAAGCTATACAACGAAATCACAGAGCACAATTAAAGAATTTCTCTACTGCTACCCAAATCAAATCTAAAGTGTAGTCTGTCAACTTTTAAGGCCTGCATAATGTTCTCATTGGGTATGTCTCTACTAGCACATGTATTCTCATATGTGTTATACATTTGAAGATGCTTTACATATAAAACAGAAGTATACATATATTTGGATACTTTTTTATATATAGTACACTAGCAAAAAGCACAGACTCATACATGCATGGTTTCAAAAAGATTTTAAATTTTACAGCAGAAACATGTAAAGGGTTGCTACTTTGTTTTTACCTATACTCAATACCTAACTATCACTCCTTTCTATATCCTTCTTCTTTCTCTCTACACCTCTCTTGTCTCTTTCTTCACCCCTGTTCTCTCTTTGTGCACTTTTCTTCACTGTTTCTACACCCCTCTTGAATGTTTCTGCACTACTTAAATCTGTTTCTACAACTCTCTTTCTGCACCCTTCTGCCTCTTTGTGCATCTCTGTTGCCTCTTTCTGCACCAGTGTTTCCTCTTTGTGTATCTCTGTTGCTTCCTCTCAACTTTTCTTGCTTCTTTCTGCACCTCTCTTTCTTCTTTCTGCATCCCTGTTGCCTCTTTCTGTACTCCTGTTCCTCTTTCTGCACCCTTCTTCCATATTTCTGCATCTCTGTTGCCTCTTTCTGCACCAGTGTTTCCTCTTTGTGTATCTCTGTTGCTTCCTTCTCAACTTTTCTTGCTTCTTTCTGCAACCCTATTGCTTTTTTCTGTACCCTTGTTACCTCTTTCTGCATCCTTCTTCCCTCTTTGGGCACCTCTGTTCCATCTTTCTGCACCTCTCTCCACCCTTTCTGTACCTCTCTTATCTCTTCCTACACCTCTCTTGCTTCTTTCTGCACTTTTCTTCCTCTTTCCCTATCCCACTTCCCTTTTTCTACATCTCTCTTAGTTTTTTCTCCACTACTCTTGCTTCTTTCTGCACTTCTATTACCCTTTCTGTACCCCTCTTACCTCTTCCTACATTCTTCTTCCCTCTTTCTGCACTTATTTTGCCTTTTTCTGCACCACTGTTCCTGTTTTCTGCACCTCTCTTGCCTATTTCTGCAACTGTCTTGCCTCTTTCTGCAGTTGTCTTGTCTTCTTCTGTACGTCTGTTGCTTCTTTATACACCTCTCTTGCAAATTTTTACACCTCTCTTGGTTACTTCTGCACCCCTCGTGCCTCCCTTCTACACCTCTGTTGGTTCCTTCTGCACTGCTCTTCGATCTTTCTCCATTTCTTTTGCCTGTTTGTGCACTTCTCTTGCCTCCTTCTGCACCTCTGTTACTTCTGTCAGCACTTCTCTTGCTTCTTACTTATTTATTTTGACTATGTTCAATACTTAACTACTAGTAAAATAGTAAAGCAGCAGCAGCAGAAAAGTAATGTTTAACATATGTTACGTGACAAATTAGTGATTATAATACTTTGTAAGACTGTCTGGAAAACTTCACTTGAAGTGTACTAAATAAATCTTATTGTCTTTGAAATATGAAGTACACTCTCTCAACTTTTAACGTCTTCATGGTCTACTGTTTAAGATATGTCTGATCTTGTACATATATTGTGATATGAATTATACATCTGAACATAGTACACATATAAAACACAACTAAACATCTATTTGTATGTGTCTTTGATATATGATACTACTATCAGACAGTACAGACATATGCATGCATGTTTTAAGAACATTGTGACACTTACACCAGAGACATATGAAAGCTTGCTGCTATATCTTTTACTAGGCCCAACACCGTATGTACTCTTAGTGCCTGAGTGATTACATAAGTGTAGATGTAGTGTCTATGAAATTAGAGGACTGCATGAGTACTACCTGAGTGATTAAAGAACTGCCTAGGTAATGCTTACGTGATTCCATAACTGCATGGGTAGTGCCTGGGTGATTGAAGGAGTGCATAGGTACTGTCTGAGTGATTGAAGAATTGCATAGGTAATACCTGGGTGATTATATGAGTGCAAAGACAATGCCAGCATGTATAGACTAATACACAGATACTGCCTTGGTACATCGAAAGATACATGGATAGTGCCTGACTGATTGGAACAATGCATATATAGTACTTCAGTGATTGCATAATGCAAGAGTTCTGCCTGGCTCATTATATAAGTGCATATGTAGAGGCTGGATAATTGAAGCACTGGTTACATAATGCCTGTCTGATTGCATGAGTGCAGGGATAATGCCTAGGTGATTGCATGAGTGTAGGGATAATAACTTAGAAATTACATGTATGCAGAAGTAGTATCTAAGTGAATGCATGACTGCAGAGATAGTGCCTGTGTGATTCTATGAAAATGAGAGTACTGCCTTGGTGAATACAGGTGTAGTAAGGTAGTGCCTGGGTGATTGCATAACTGCATAGGTAGTGCTTAATTAATTTTATTAGTATATAGGTACTGGCTAAGTGATTGAAGGTGTGCATAGATACTGACAGGGTGATTGGAGTAGTGCAAGGGTAATGCATGAGTGATAGAACCAGTATATAGCTAATACATTGGTGATTGCATGATTTCAGGGGTAATATCTGATGGACTACATGAGTACATAGAAAGTGCCTAGGTGATTTCATAAGTTCATCGATACTTTCTAGGTGATTACAGTACTATTGTGGTACTACCTCAGTGATTGGAGGACTGTAAAGGAACTGCCTGGGTGATTTTATAAAAGCATGAGAACTAGTTAAATGTTTGAACGAGTGCATAGACCCTGAGAGGCTGATTGGAGGAGTGTAAGGATAATGCCTGGGTGATTGAACCACTGTATAGCTAATGCACTGGTGATTCCATGAGTGCAGAGGTAATGTCTAAGAGATTGCAGGAGTACATAGGTAATGTCTGGGTGATTCATCAGTTAAGGGATAATATATCGGACATTATAAGAGTACACAGGAAGTACCTGGGTGATTTTATAAGTCCATCGATACTGCCTAGATGATTAGAGTACTATTGTGGTAGTGCCTCAGTGATTTTAGGACTGTAAAAGTAGTGTCTGGGTGATTTTATAAGTGCATGGGCACGGCCTAAGTCATAGGCCGAGTGCATAGATTGTGAAAAGGTAATTGGAGGAGTGCAAGGGTATTGCCTGGGTGATTGAACCAATATGTAGGTAATGCATTGGTGATTGCTTCAGTTCAAAGGTAATATATGTGGAGTACAGGAGTACATAGAAAGTGCCTGGGTGGTTTTATAAGTGCATTGGTACTGCCTGGGTGATAGGAGTAATACTGTGGTAGTGCCTCAATGATTGTAAGAGTGTAGAGGTAGTGCCTTGGTGATTTTATAAGTGCATTGGCACTGGCTAAATGATTGGAGGAGTGCATAGATTGTGAAAAGGTAATTGCAGAAGTGCAAGGGTATTGCCTGGGTGATTGAACTAATACATTGGTGATTGCATCATTGCAGGAGTTATGTCTGGGGGATTAGAGAAGTACATAGCTAATACCTGGAGATTCTATAATTGCAAGGATAATATCTGAGAGATTACAGGAGTACATAGGAAGTGCCTGGGTGATTTTATAAGTGCCTGTGTACTGCCTGGGTGATTGGAGTAGTACTGCAGTAGTGCCTGAGTGATTGGAGAAGTGCATAAGTAATACTTGGGTGATTGCATGAGTGCATGCATAGTGCCTAAGTGATTGCAAGAGCGCATGGGTACTCTCTGAGTGATTGAAAAACGGCATACGTAATACCTGGGTGATTGCATGAGTGCTAAAATAATACCTGTATGAATAGAACAATGCACAGATGGTGCCTTCGTTCATCAAGGAATGCATGGGTACTGCCTGACTAATTGCAACAATGCATAGGTAGTATCTAAATGATTGCAAGAGTGCAAAAGTTGTGCCTGGACGATTGGAAAACTGCATGGGTAGTGCTTGGTTGATTACATGACTGCAGAGGAACTGGCTGAGTGCATCTATTAAAGCATCAATAGTGGATCAGTGAATGTATAAGTGCATCTGTACTGCCTGGGTGATTGGAGGAGTGCAGAGATAGTGCCTGTTAGACTTGGCATCTTTTGGCGTGTTTCCCCTGACTTTTTGCTTTCTGACCTCCTGGTTTTGACTCTGTTTTTGCTTGTGTGATGACTCTGCACACTTTCCTCACTGCTGTCCAGTGGGAAAGTGCAAGTGCTCCTGTAGAAAATGTGTTATGGATTGGTGTTTCCATAATTGGCCAATTTGATTTATGTGTCAGTTCCTAGTAAAGTGCACTGCGAGTGCCAGGGCCTATAAATCAAATGCTGTTGGTGGGCTGCAGCACTGGATTGTGCCACCCACGCAAACAGCCCGTAAAGTGTAACTCTGGCTTGCCATTGCAGAGCCTGTGTGCAGCCTGGGGCTACCATGTCGACTTGGCAAGTGCACACACTTGTCAGTCCCTAAACCTTCCCTTTTCTACATGTTAGTCACCCCTAAGGTAGGCCCAAGGTACCCCTGTGGGCAGGGTGCATTGTATGTGAAAGGTAGGACATGCCCTGGTGTGTGTGGCATGTCCTGATAGTGAAATACAGCCTACTTCGTTTTCACTATTGCAAGGCTACCTGTTCCCCATAGGCCAGAATGGGCAGTTTTGATTATTACATCCTATGATCCTAACGGACCCAGGGAACATGGTAGAAATTCGAGTTTGGTATGCCTGAACTCAGAATGATAAAATGCATCTTTTAGTGAAGTTGGTTTTAACATTCTGTGTTTGAAAATACCACTTTTAGAAAGTAGGTATTTTCTTGTCTAACCATCCAAGCCTGCCTCTGCTAGGTTGTGTATTCCTTGTCTGGAGTGTGAGTGACAGGGGCTGGGGGATTCCAGGAGACAGGGTGAGTCAGCACAGGGCTGAATAGCAAGATCTACATGTAGATGGGTGGGAGGAGATGCACCTGGGACCTGAATAGGGCTGTGCATTCCCTCCACAATGCTGGCTCTACCTCCTGTGGTGTGTCTGATGTCCCTGGCCTACACTGCAAAAGGAAAGAAGGAGTCTTGTCAACAAAGTGCTCCAGGACTGACCAGAACTGGTTTGGACTAGGCAAAGGCCTCTCTGCCTTCAGAGAACAAAGAGAAATTGAGGATAAAAGGGGGACCCAAACCCCAGAACTTTAGAACTCTTTTGGACCAAGAAGACTGCCAAGAAGAAGAGCTGGAGAAGCTGTGAGGAGGAACTACCACTTTGCTGTGTGCTTTGCTGTGTTGGCCTGCAGTGGCTGCTTCTGTCTTGGGCAGTGAAAGGAATGGACAAAACTTTCTGCAATCTACTTTGTGAGTGTCTCCAAGGGCTTCAGGTAGAGCTTGCCCCCTGTTCAAGAAGTCTCAGGAACAGCAAAGACTTCAAGCCCGACACCGTCTACGACGCCGCTGCCGACTCCGTGCCCTAAAGGCACCGCAGAGGGCACCGCCGCAACGCCGCACCGTGACCCTGGTCTCACCGACGCCGCCTGCTGACGCCGCCACCGAGCCTCTGCTTGCACTGCGACCTGTGGGCACCGCACTCCGCACCGCCTCTCTTCACGACGACGCCTTGGTATCCCCGATGACGCCGCTCCACGCCGGACTCAACGCCGCTGCTTGCACCGTGGTTCGAGGGCACCGCTCGTAAAGTTACACGACGCACCACCCTCATCCCACACCGCAGCCTTGGCCTACCGACGCCGGTGCCATCGACTCCAGTTCGTCAGCCGACGACAGCGCTTCAGCAACGACGACTCCGCTGCTGCACCTTGACCTGCCAGCACCGTGACGAGCACCGCCTTCACCTCACACCGCGACCCTGGTCTCACCGACGACGCCATCTGACGCCGCCACCAAGACGCTGCTCGCACCACGACCTGAGGGCACCGCACGCCACACCGCTGCACTTCGCACTGCAGCACCCGACGCCTACCGACGCCAGCGCTCCTGACTTCAACAGAGAGGAGATCGATCTGCAACGCGTGTGACTTCGAGGGCCCCAACGACGCCTGCACCGACCTCCGGAACCGACGCCTGCGGACGCCGTGTTTTTGGAAGCTTACCGCGAGGTCATCGACGCCCTGCATTTCTGAAAGGTACTGTTTGCGGGTCTTCCCGACACCGTAGCTGACCCGCGACATCGCGGTCAGCCAGAACTGTTTGGATTTGTTTGTTCACGACGCCGTGATAGCCCCGGACGGAGCTATCGACATCAAGGAACTGTTTTTAAGGATACTGTGATAACTGAAGATTTTTAAAGTACTGTACTGTGGATTTTTATCGTATTGGCCTTGTTTTAAGTATATAAAAATATTGGATATTTTTCTAAACTGGTGTGGTGTCCGTTTGTAGTGCTTACACTGTATTACTGTTGGTTATGTGCAAATGCTTTACACACTGCCTCTAAGATAAGCCTGACTGCTCGTGCCAAGCTACCAAGGGGGTGAGCAGGGGTTATTTTAGGAGTGTAACTCCCTTATCCTGACTAGGAAGAAGGGTCCCTACTTGGACCAAGGTGCAAGCCCTTGCCAACTAGAGACCCCCATTTCTAACATTGGTTGTCAGCGGTGAGGATAGGACGTGTGTTTGCACTTGACTTACAGTGAATGGTGTGCACTACTACCATATCGCAGACCATTACGTACCACATACAGGTTCTTTTTCTTTTTTGGCCTATTTTTGATCTTGCCAGTTTGAACTTGCTACTTCAACATGCCTGAATCTATAGTATCATCAAATGCATCAGTAGAAATTGCCTTTGAGGAGGATCGATTGGAAGCCTACAATGTCAAGGAGTTAAAATCGATTTGCAAAAACCTGAAAGTCCAGGTCAGAGGCCTCACCAGGAAGGAGGAGCTACAAAGGCGCTGAGGGCCTGGGTAGCAGCCAGACATGCCAGTGGGCAATCTGGTGATCTCAATGGAGAGGTGGAGGAGCCTGTTCATATGGTGGATGTGCTTTTGGGAGGGGGGGAACCCTCCAGGCAGCAGTAGCTTGTCCCCAGAGGAGCTGGAGGACAGGCGGGAAGCAAGGAAGTTTGAATTAGAGAAACTCAGAATAGAAAGTGAGAGGGAAGACAAGAGAATAGCCATGGAGGAAAGGAAAATGATGTTAGATCATGAGAGAATTATCAAGGAGCTGGAGCTAAAGAGTAGAACCGGCTCAGATGGTGGCAGCAACGCTTCAGCACACACAGACAGGATTGTACACATCCCCAAGAACGTAGGTAAAGAGTACAAAAAGGGTGATGACATACAAAGGTGGTTTCAAGGGTGCGAGTCGTCTATTCATATGAATGGGGTCCCTGAAAGGAACTGGGGGCAGGTTTGTGGCCTCTCTTTCCAGAAGAAGCTAGGGATACCCTGATAGCTTTGGGTAAGGGGCAGGACCTCACCTATGCTGACATGAAAGACGCTCTCCTCACTAGGTATGGGCTCACTCCTGAGAAGTACAGGGATCAGTTTAGGTCCAGTAAAAAGTCTGAGGCCAACACTTGGTTGGAATGTGTGGATATGTTCTGTAGGTCGCTGGATGGTTGGGTGAAGGGCAGTAATGTAACAGATTTTCAGGGGCTCTACAATTTGATTGCATGGGAGCACTTGTCTAGTCTATGTTTTGCAGATCTGCGCCAGCACCTAGTTGATAGTAAGCTAACTGACCCCAGGAAGCTTGCTATGGAGGCGGACCGCTGGGTGAGTGCCAGGGTCCACAAGAAAGCGTTTGGGGCAGACTCAGCCAAAGGTGGGCAGGGTCCCCAGCAGAAAAGTGGGGGGACAAGGGTAAAACACAGGAGTTCTTTAAAGGGCCCCAAACTAGTACCCAGGGTAAAGGTTCCCATCCCCAGGTGATAAGAAGAAAGGGGTCCCTACAGGAAGCCTGTTGAGACCGGCCCCCGCAAGTGTTATGCATGTGACCAGGTGGGTCACTTGAAGGGGGACCCCAAGTGCCCAAAGGGGACACAGCCACCCACCGGTGGACAGACCAAGGTATTGGCTAGTGTAGCGCTTGGGGAGGAGGGGTGCCCACAGGAGGGTGGGGATCCCGCAGAAATGACCCTCGTCTCACTAGGGGACAGTGAGATGGTCCCAGGAAACCAGGTGCCCCCTAACACAAAGAAATATAGCACCTGGGTGACCGTCAATGGGAACAGGGTAGAGGCTCTCAGAGATACTGGAGCCAGTGTGACCTCAGTCCGGTGTCACCTGGTCTCTGAGAAGCAGGTAGTCCCAGGGGCATTCCACCAAGTAGTTGCTGTAGACAACTCTGAGCGCCAGTGTATGGTGGCGCAGGTTCCCTTTGAATGGGAGGGTCTCAGGTCCCTTGAGGGTGGTTGTGAGCCCTACCATGCCTGTAGATTGTCTGCTAGGTAACGACCTGGAGCAGTCCTTATGGAAGGATGTTGAGCTCAGGTCTCACTTGGAGATGCTTGGGTTGCCAGAGTGGGCATGCGTGTCTACTCGGTCAATGGCGGCCAGAGAGGGTGATCAAGAGGACTTGGAGCCTGGAACAATGGCCCAAGTCCCTGCCAAGAGGAAGGGCACGGGGCGCGGGAAACCGGCCGCCGAAGTTCCCACGGACCGGGAGGAGGCGGACCTCGAGGGGGACGCCCCGGTGCCTACAGGGGAGCAGGTAGCCGAACTGGGAGACATCTCTGAGCTGACCCATTGGCAGCAAGAAGGGGGTCCCACCAGGGAGGAGTTCTGCAGGGAGCAGAACGAGTGCCCTACTCTGGAGGGTCTGCGGCGGCAGGCTGCAGACCAGGCAGTTGGTAATCAGTCCGGGTCACATCTGATCTACTGGGAGAATGGTCTCTTATACAGTGAGCCTAAGGTTGCTGAGCCTGGGTCAGCCCGTGTGCTGGTGGTACCCCAGCGCTTCAGGACCTTCCTACTGGGTCTGGCTCATGACGTGCCTTTGGCAGGACATTTGGGGCAGGATAAGACCTTTGACAGGTTTGTCACCCACTTCTTTTGGCCCCAAATGCGAAGGCAGTCAGATGCACACTGTAGGGCTTGCCAAACTTGCCAGGCAAGTGGTAAGAATGGGAGGAAGGTCAAAGCTCCTCTCCAACCTTTTCCTGTTGTTGGAACACCCTTTGAAAGGGTAGGGATGGATATTGTGGGGCCACTGGATCCCAAGACAGCCATGGGCAACAGGTACATCCTGGTCTTGGTGGACCATGCCACCCGGTACCCGGAGGCAATCCCTCTCAGGACAACGACGGCGCCAGTGGTGGGCCGGGCGTTAATGGGGATCTTTTCCCGTGTGGGCTTCCCCAGAGAGGTGGTTTCTGACAGGGGGACCAATTTCATATCCAAGTATATGACATCCCTGTGGAAGGAGTGTGGTGTAACCTACAAGTTCACCACTCCTTACCACCCACAAGGAAACGGTCTGGTGGAGAGATTCAACCAGACCTTGAAAGGCATGATCAAGGGTCTAACAGAACCCATGAGGCGTAAGTGGGACGTCCTCTTGCCCTGCCTACTCTTTGCATACAGGGAGGTGCCTCAGAAGTCTCTTGGGTACAGCCCCTTTGAGCTCCTGTATGGCCACCCTGTCAGAGGACCTCTGAGCTTGGTAAAGGAAGGCTGGGAGGCAGCTCCCAAGAAAACTCCCCAGGATGTGTTTAGTTACATGCTGGCCTTTAGAAACCAAACTGCCCGCTTCAGGAAACTCGCTCAGGCGAACCTAGAAGCAAGCCAGGAAGAAATGAAGAGGTGGTATGACCAGAATGCCACTCTGGTCGAATTTCAACCTGGGCAAAAAGTGTGGGTCATGGCCCCAGTGGAACCTTGTGCCTTGCAGGACAAGTGGACTGGGCCATATGAGGTGGTGGAGCGCAAAAGTGACGTCACCTACCTGGTGGATTTGCAGACTCCAAGGAACCCTTTGAGGGTCCTTCACGTGAACCGCCTCAAGCCCCACTTCGAGAGGTCCGAAGTGAGTATGCTCTTGGTGACAGATGATGGGGTGGAAGAGGAGAGTGAGCCTCTCCCTGACCTCCTGTCTACCAAGGAGCATGATGGGTCAGTGGAGGGTGTGATCCTCTCCCCTACACTGACCCCAGAGCAGCAGAGGGACTGTCACCAGTTGTTGGGACAGTTCGCCCCACTGTTCTCTCTGACCCCCGGTGTTACTCACTGGTGTACCCATGACGTGGACACTGGTGACAGCCCTCCTGTGAAGCACAAAATTTACAGGTTGACTGACCGGGTCAGGGCCAGCATCAAGGAGGAGGTCTCTAAGATGTTGGCGTTAGGGGTGATTGAGCCCTCCAACAGTCCTTGGGCCAGCCCAGTGGTCTTGGTCCCAAAGGCTGCTGCACCCGGTGCCACTCCAGAACTCCGGTTTTATGTGGACTACCGTGGGCTCAATGCCATCACCAGGACTGACGCGCACCCCATCCCCAGAGCTGATGAGCTCATTGATCGGTTGGGAGCTGCCCGGTTCCTCAGCACGTTTGATTTAACGTCTGGGTACTGGCAGATTGCCTTAACCGATGGGGCCAAGGAGAGGTCAGCATTCTCAACCCCAGAAGGTCATTACCAATTTCGGGTGATGCCCTTTGGGTTGAAGAATGCCCCTGCCACTTTTCAGAGGTTGGTCAATCAGGTGTTGGCTGGACTGGAGGATTTCAGTGCCGCCTACCTGGATGACATTGCTGTGTTCAGTTCCAGCTGGGAAGAACATTTACAGCACCTTGAGAAAGTGTTGAGGGCTCTGCAAGGTGCAGGCCTCACGATCAAGGCCAGTAAGTGCCAGATCGGGCAGGGTTCTGTGGTGTACTTGGGACACCAGGTAGGAAGCGGCCAGGTGGCGCCCCTACAACCCAAGATCAACACCATTCTGGCTTGGGAGCCCCCAAGACCCAGACAGAGGTGAGAGCCTTCTTAGGTCTCACCGGCTACTATAGGAGATTTGTTAAGGGCTATGGCACCATCGTTGCCCCCTTAACAGAGCTGACTTCGAAGAAGCAGCCCAGGAAGGTGATCTGGACTGAGTCCTGCCAGAAAGCTTTTGATGCCCTGAAGGCAGCCATGTGCACGGCGCCCGTGCTCAAGGCACCTGACTTCTCCAAAGAATTCGTCGTGCAGACTGACGCTTCAGAGCATGGTGTGGGAGCGGTGCTCTCACAACTGAACGAAGAGGGCCTGGATCAGCCTGTAGTCTTCCTTAGCAGGAGACTACTCCCCAGGGAACAGAGGTGGAGTGCCATAGAAAGGGAAGCTTTTGCTGTGGTCTGGGCACTGAAGAAGCTGAGACCATACCTGTTTGAGACTCACTTCCGGGTTCAGACAGACCACAGGCCCCTCAGATGGTTGATGCAAATGAGGGGTGAGAATGCAAAACTGCTGAGGTGGTCCATCTCCCTACAGGGAATGGACTTTACGGTGGAACACCGCCCTGGCACAGAACACGCCAACGCAGATGGCCTGTCCAGGTTCTTCCACCTTAGTGAAGAGAAGGCTGGGTAGTTCGCCCTACTTTCAGCTGGAGGGGACATGTGTTAGACTTGGCATCTTTTGGCGTGTTTCCCCTGACTTTTTGCCTTCTGACCTCCTGGTTTTTACTGTTTTTGCTGGTGTGATGATTCTGCGCACTTTCCTCACTGCTGTCCAGTGGGAAAGTGCAAGTGCTCCTGTAGAAAATGTGTTATGGATTGGTGTTTCCATGATTGGCCTATTTGATTTATGTGTCAGTCCCTAGTAAAGTGCACTGCGAGTGCCAGGGCCTATAAATCAAATGCTGTTGGTGGGCTGCAGCACTGGATTGTGCCACCCACGCAAACAGCCCGTAAAGTGTAACTCTGGCCTGCCATTGCAGAGCCTGTGTGCAGCCTGGGGCTGCCATGTCGACTTGGCAAGTGCACACACTTGCCAGTCCCTAAACCTTCCCTTTTCTACATGTTAGTCACCCCTAAGGTAGCGCCCAAGGTACCCCTGTGGGCAGGGTGCATTGTATGTGAAAGGTAGGACATGCCCTGGTGTGTGTGGCATATCCTGATAGTGAAATACAGCCTACTTCGTTTTCACTATTGCAAGGCTAACAGTTCCCCATAGGCCAGAATGGGCAGTTTTGATTATTACATCCTATGATCCTAACTGACCCAGGGAACATGGTAGAAATTCGAGTTTAGTATGCTGAACTCAGAATGATAAAATGCATTTTTTAGTGAAGTTGGTTTTAACATTCTGTGTTTGAAAATACCACTTTTAGAAAGTAGGTAGTTTCTTGTCTAACCATCCAAGCCTGCCTCTGCTAGGTTGTGTATTCCTTGTCTGGAGTGTGAGTGGCAGGGGCTGGGGGATTCCAGGAGACAGGGTGAGTCAGCACAGGGCTGAATAGCAAGATCTACATGTAGATGGGTGGGAGGAGATGCACCTGGGACCTGAATAGGGATGTGCCTTCCCTCCACAATGCTGGCTCCACCTCCTGTGGTGTGTCTGATGGCCCTGGCCTACACTGTAAAAGGAAAGAAGGAGACTTGTCAACAAAGTGCTCCAGGACTGACCAGAACTGGTTTGGACTAGGCAAAGGCCTCTCTGCCTTCAGGGAACAAAGAGAAATTGAGGATAAAAAGGGGGACCCAAACCCCAGAACTTTAGAACTCTTTTGGACCAAGAAGACTGCCAAGAAGAAGAGCTGGAGAAGCTGTGAGGAGGAACTACCACTTTGCTGTGTGCTTTGCTGTGTTGGCCTGCAATGGCTGCTTCTGTCTTGGGCAGTGAAAGGACAGGACTGAACTTTCTGCAATCTACTTTGTGAGTGTCTCCAAGGGCTTGAGGTAGAGCTTGCCCCCTGTTCAAGAAGTCTCAGGAACAGCAAAGACTTCAAGCCCAACGCCGTCTACGATGCCGCTGCCGACTCCGTGTCCTGAAGGCACCGCAGAGGGCACCGCCGCAACGCCGCACCGCGACCCTGGTCTCACCGACGACGCCTGCTGACGCCGGCACCGAGCCGCTGCTCGCACCGCGACCTGTGGGCACCGCACTCCGCACCGCCTCGCTTCACGACGACGCCTTGGTATCCCCGACGACGATGCTCCACGCCGGACTCGACGCCGCTGCTTGCACCGTGGTTCAAGGGCACCGCTCGTAAAGTTACACAACGCACCGCCCTCATCCCGCACCACAGCCTGTGCCATCGACTCCAGTTCGTCAGCCGACGACAGCGCTTCAGCAACGACGACGCCGCTGCTGCACCGTGACCTGCCAGCACCGTGACGAGCACCGCCTTCACCTCACACCGCGACCCTGGTCTCACCGACGACGCTATCTGAAGCCGCCACCGAGCCGCTGCTCGCGCCGCACCGCTGCACTTGGCACCGCAGCACCCGACGCCTGCCGACGCCAGCGCTCCTGACTTCAACAGAGAGGAGATCGATCTGCAATGCGTGTGACTTTGAGGGCCCGACGACGCCTGCACCGACCTCCGGAACCGACGCCTGCGGACGCCGTGTTTTCGGAAGCTCACCGCGAGGTCATCGACGCCCTGCATTTCTGAAAGGTACTGTTTGCGGGTCTTCCCGACACCGTAGCTGACCCGCGACGTCGCGGTCAGCCAGAACTGTTTGGATTTGTTTGTTCACTACGCCGTGATAGCCCCGGACGGAGCTATCGACATCAAGGAACTGTTTTTAAGGACACTGTGATAACTGAAGATTTTTAAAGTACTGTACTGTGGATTTTTATCGTATTGGTCTTGTTTTAAGTATATAAAAATATTGGATATTTTTCTAAACTGGTGTGGTGTCCGTTTGTAGTGCTTACACTGTATTACTGTTGGTTATGTGCAAATGCTTTACACACTGCCTCTAACATAAGCCTGACTGCTCATGCCAAGCTACCAAGGGGGTGAGCAGGGGTTATTTTAGGAGTGTAACTCCCTTATCCTGACTAGGAAGAAGGGTCCCTACTTGGACCAAGGTGCAAGCCCTTGCCAACTAGAGACCCCCATTTGTAACAGTGCCTGACTGATTGCATAAGTGGCGGAGTAGTGCCTGACTGATTGAAGAACTGTACATATAGTGGCTTAGTGCATGGATTAGTGCATAGGTAGTGCCTGGGTCATTGCAGACTTACAGCTGAGACATCTCTTCATGTTGCTGCTTTATATTTGACTACACCCAACATCCTAAGTAGTCAAAGAATACTCAAATAGCAACACAAAAGTGTGGTTTATAACATGGTGTACACTTTTCTAGTACAGGTTCACCATTCTCTAACTGCTCAGGGTATCGGGCCTACCCAAATAGAAATCATCAAACCAACGCATATCTCTCTTATAAATCTTACCATATTCATAAAGGCATGTATGCATGTGTCTCTACCTTTCACTAGTACTATCATTTTTAATAGGAACATACATAAAAAAATTATATCTCTCTTTTATACATGTAGGATCTTGAGATGCATAATACATATGAGAATACATATGCAACTAGGAAATTCATCAATCACACGACCATGCAGACCATAAAAGTTGATACACTACTCTTAAGATTTGGAAGAGACACCTAGATTTATCTGGCATACATCAAATAAAGTTTTACATATTCTCTTTTAAACCACCATAATCAGTAATTCCTCACCCAACATATATTAAACATCACTTTACTGCTCCTGCTACATTACAATCCTACTACTACTACTCAGATGTACAGCCTACCAAACTACAAAGCAACATCCCTTCACATATCTCTATTGCAAGTCAACCCATATTTAAAAAAGCATGGATGCATGAGTCTCTACCTTTCCCTAGTACCATCATATATAAAAGAAACATAGAAATAGATATATACCTGTATTTTATACATCAACCATCTTTACATACATAACACATATAAAAATACATCTGCAAATACAAACATACCTCAGTCACAAGATAATGCACACCTTAACACTTAAAAAGCTGCATTTTTCATTTCAAATAGAGATCTAAAAACATATGGTATATTTCAACCACTTCAGTGCACAGGTAGTGCCTGGGTGATTGGAGGAGTGCAAGGGTAGAGTCTAGAAGATTTTATATATGCATGGGTAGTGGCTGGGTGATTTTATAAGTGCATAAGTACTGGCTGAGTGATTACATAAGTACAACAGTAGTGCGTTCGTGATTGAAAGACTAGAAGGATACTGCCAGGGTGATTAAAGCACTATCTAGCTAATCCATTGGTGATTACATGAGTACAGGGGTAACGTCTCAGGGATTAAAGGAGTACACAAGTAACGCCTGGGTGATTGCATGACTACAGCGGTAATATCAGGGATTTTCATGACTACATAGGAAGTGACTAGGTGATTTTATAAGTGCATGGGTACTTCTTGGCGATTACAGGACTACTAAAGTAGTGCCTGAGTGAATAGATAAGTTCAAAGGTAGTGCCTGGATGATTTCATAACCGCATGACTACTGGCTGAGTGATTACATAAGTACAAGGGTAGTGCGTCCGTGATAGAAGGACTGCAACAGTAGTGCCTGGCTGATCATATAAGTGCATGAGTAGTGACTACATGATTCACAGAGTGCATGGGTAATACCTTAGTGATTGCATGAGTGCAGCAGTAATGTTTAAGTTATTACAGCAGTACATATGTAGTGCCTGGATCATTTGAAGACTGCATGAGTAGTACTTAGGTTTTTTTATAACTGCATGAATGTTGCGCCTAGCCAAATATAAAGCAGCAGTCTATTACATGTGTAAACAATATTTCTCTCCATATTGTTAAAAGCAATCATACATATATCTCTAACTTTTTAAATCATCATCATATCTAAAAGAAATATATAAACAATATTTCTGGAATATAGTGAAACCTACAACTGAAACATGTAATAGATCTGCCTCAGTGATTGCACAACTCCATGGGTAGTGCTTGGGTGATTGTATGAGTGCAAGGGTAGTCACTGGGTAATTGCAGGAGAAGATGGATAATGACTGGCTAATTGCATAAGTGCACACATACAGGTTGAGTGCATGGATATGTGTTTCAATAGCACCTGAAAGCATAGATAAGTCATGGAGTAGTGCCTAGGTGAATACATAAGTGCAACAGTACTGCCTGGGTGATTGTACAACTGCAAAGCAAGTACCTGGGTTATTACATAAGTGCATAGGGAGACTCTGCATGTTTCTATGACTGCAGGAGTAGTACATAACTAGTGCCTAGGTGAGTCCATGACTACAGGGGTAATATCTACAGGATTACTGGAGTACATACCAAGTGAGTAGTTGATTTTATAAGTGCATGAGTACTGCTTGGGTGATTGCTGGAGTACTGAGGGAATGCCTGAGTGATTGGAGGAGTGCAAAAATAGTGTCTGGGTGATTTTATAAGTGCATGGGTACTAGCTAAATGTTTGGACGAGTGCATAGATTCTGAGAGACTGATTACAGGAGTGTAAGGGTAGTGCCTGGGTAATTAAACCACTGCATAGCTAATGCACTGGTGATTGCATGAGTGCAGAGGTAATGTCTAAGAGATTGCAGGAGTACATACGTAATCTCTGGGTGATTCATGATTTAAGGGATAATATCTGGGACATTATAAGAGTACATAGGAACTACCTGGGTGATTGAACCAATATGTAGCTAATGCATTGGTGATTGCTTGAGTTCAAAGGTAATATATGGGGACTACAGGAGTACATAGAAAGTGCCTGGGTGATTTTATAAGTGCATTGGTACTGCCTGTGTGGTAGGAGTAATACTTTGGTAGTGCCTCAATGATTGTAAGAGTGTAGAGGTAGTGCCTGGGTGATTTTATAAGTTTATTGGCACTGGCTAAGTGATTGGAGGAGTGCATAGATTGTGAAAAGGTAATTGCAGGAGTGCAAGGGTATTGCCTGGGCGATTGAACCAGTGTATAGCGAATACATTGGTGATTGCATCATTGCAGGAGTTATGTCTGGGGAATTAGAGAAGTACATAGGTAATACCTGGAGATTCTATAATTGGAAGGGAAATATCTGAGAGATTACAGGAGTAGATAGGAAGTGCCTGGGTGATTTTATAAGTGCATGTGTACTGCCCGGGTGATTGGAGTAGTACTGCAGTAGTGCCTCAGTGATTGGAGAAGTGCAACATGCTGAGTAGTAACAGAATACAGGAGCATTGCTTATGAAATTAGAGGACTGCCTGAGTGATTAAAGTAGTGCATAAGTAATACTTGGGTGATTGCATGAGTGCATGCATAGTGCCTAGGTAATTGCAAGAGCGCATGGGTACTCTCTGAGTGATTGAAAAACGGCATACGTAATACCTGGGTGATTGCATGAGTGCTAAGATGATACCTGTATGATTAGAACAATGCACAGATGGTGCCTTTGTTCATCAAGGAATGCATGGGTACTGCCTGACTAATTCCAACAAAGCATAGGTAGTATCTAAATGATTGCAAAAGTGCAAAAGTTGTGCCTGGTCGATTGGAAAACTGCATGGGTAGTGCTTGGTTGATTACATGAGTGTAGAGGAACTGACTGAGTGCATCTATCAAAGCATCAATAGTGGCTCAGTGAATGTATAAGTGCATCTGTACTGCCTGGGTGATTGGAGGAGTGCAGAGATCGTGCCTGACTGATTGCATAAGTGCCGGAGTAGTGCCTGACAGATTGAAGAACTGTACATATAGTGGCTTAGTGCATGGATTAGTGCATGGGTAGTGCCTGGGTCATTGCAGACTTACAGCTGAGACATCTCTTCATGTTGCTGCTTTATATTTGACTACACCCAACATCCTAAGTAGTCAAAGAATACTCAAATAGTAATACAAAAGTGTGGTTTATAACATGGTGTACACTTTTCTAGTACAGGTTCACCATTCTCTAACTGCTCAGGGTATCAGGCCTACCCAAATAGAAAACATCAAACCAACGCATATCTCTCTTATAAATCTTATCATTCTCATAAAGGCATGTATGCATGTGTCTCTACCTTTTACTAGTACTATTATTTTTAATAGAAACATACATAAAAAAATATCTCTCTCTTTTATACATGTAGGATCTTGAGATGCATAATACATATGAGAATACATATGCAACTAGGAAATTCATCAATCACACGACCATGCACACCATAAAAATAGACACACTACTCTTAAGATTTGGAAGAGACCTAGATTTATCTGACATACCTCAAATAAAGTTTTACATATTCTCTTTTAAACCACCATAATCAGTAATTCCTCACCCAACATATATTAAACATCACTTTACTGCTCCTGCTACATAACCATCCTACTACTACTACTCAGATGTACAGCCTACCAAAATACAAAGCAACATCCCTTCACATATCTCTATTGTAAGTCAACCCATATTTAAAAAATCATGGATGCATGAGTCTCTACCTTTCCCTAGTACCATCATATATAAAAGAAACATAGAAATAGATATATACCTGTATTTTATACATCAACCATCTTTACATACATAACACATATAAAAGTACATCTGCAAATACAAACATACCTCAGTCACAATATAATGCACACCTTAACACTTAAAAAGCTGCATTTTTCATTTCAAATAGAGATCTAAAAACATATGGTATATTTCAACCACTTCAGTGCACAGGTAGTGCCTGGGTGATTGGAAGAGTGCAAGGGTAGAGTCTAGAAGATTTTATATATGCATGGGTAGTGGCTGGGTGATTTTATAAGTGCATAAGTACTGGCTGAGTGATTACATAAGTACAACAGTAGTGCGTTCGTGATTGAAAGACTAGAATGATACTGCCAGGGTGATTAAAGCACTATCTAGCTAATCCATTGGTGATTACATGAGTACAGGGGTAACGTCTCAGGGATTAAAGGAGTACACAAGTAACGCCTGGGTGATTGCATGACTACAGCGGTAATATCAGGGGATTTTCATGACTACATAGGAAGTGACTAGGTGATTTTATAAGTGCATGGGTACTTCTTGGGCGATTACAGGACTACTAAAGTAGTGCCTGAGTGAATAGATAAGTTCAAAGGTAGTGCCTGGGTGATTTCATAACCGCATGACTACTGGCTGAGTGATTACATAAGTACAAGGGTAGTGCGTCCGTGATAGAAGGACTGCAACAGTAGTGCCTGGCTGATCATATAAGTGCATGAGTAGTGACTACATGATTCACAGAGTGCATGGGTAATACCTTAGTGATTGCATGAGTGCAGCAGTAATGTTTAAGTTATTACAGCAGTACATATGTAGTGCCTGGATCATTTGAAGACTGCATGAGTAGTACTTAGGTTTTTTTATAACTGCATGAGTGTTGCGCCTAGCCAAATATAAAGCAGCAGTCTATTACATGTGTCAACAATATTTCTCTCCATATTGTTAAAAGCAATCATACATATATCTCTACCTTTTTAAATCATCATCATATCTAAAAGAAATATATAAACAATATTTCTGGAATATAGTGAAACCTACAACTGAAACATGTAATAGATCTGCCTCAGTGATTGCACAACTCCATGGGTAGTGCTTGGGTGATTGTATGAGTGCAAGGGTAGTCACTGGGTAATTGCAGGAGAAGATGGATAATGACTGGCTAATTGCATAAGTGCACACATACAGGTTGAGTGCATGGATAAGTATTTCAATAGCACCTGAAAGCATAGATAAGTCATGGAGTAGTGCCTAGGTGAATACATAAGTGCAACAGTATGGCCTGGGTGATTGTACAACTGCAAAGCTAGTACCTGGGTTATTACATAAGTGCATAGGGAGACTCTGCATGTTTCTATGACTGCAGTAGTAGTACATAACTAGTGCCTAGGTGAGTCCATGACTACAGGGGTAATATCTACAGGATTACTGGAGTACATACCAAGTGAGTAGTTGATTTTATAAGTGCATGAGTACTGCTTGGGTGATTGCTGGAGTACTGAGGGAATGCCTGAGTGATTGGAGGAGTGAAAAGATAGTACCTGGGTGATTTTATAAGTGCATGGGTACTGGCTAAATGTTTGGACGAGTGCATAGATTCTGAGAGACTGATTACAGGAGTGTAAGGGTAGTGCCTGGGTAATTGAACCACTGCATAGCTAATGCACTGGTGATTGCATGAGTGCAGAGGTAATGTCTAAGAGATTGCAGGAGTACATACGTAATCTCTGGGTGATTCATGATTTAAGGGATAATATCTGGGACATTATAAGAGTACATAGGAACTACCTGGGTGATTGAACCAATATGTAGCTAATGCATTGGTGATTGCTTGAGTTCAAAGGTAATATATGGGGACTACAGGAGTACATAGAAAGTGCCTGGGTGATTTTATAAGTGCATTGGTACTGTCTGGGTGATAGGAGTAATACTTTGGTAGTGCCTCAATGATTGTAAGAGTGTAGAGGTAGTGCCTGGGTGATTTTATAAGTGCATTGGCACTGGCTAAGTGATTGGAGGAGTGCATAGATTGTGAAAAGGTAATTGCAGGAGTGCAATGGTATTGCCTGGGCGATTGAACCAGTGTATAGCTAATACATTGGTGATTGCATCATTGCAGGAGTTATGTCTGCGGGATTAGAGAAGTACATAGATAATACCTGGAGATTCTATAATTGGAAGGGAAATATCTGAGAGATTACAGGAGTACATAGGAAGTGCCTGGGTGTTTTTATAAGTGCATGTGTACTGCCCGGGTGATTGGAGTAGTACTGCAGTAGTGCCTCAGTGATTGGAGAAGTGCAACATGCTGGACATTCTTTCTCTCGGTCGCATCCTAACTAGCCTCAAATCCGGCTCTCCTAAGGATCCTCTCCCCATTCCCATTCTTCAAAAATTGGAATTACCAATACTTAATATTATTATGGAACTGCTTAATGCTTCACTACGTGAAGCAATAGTGCCAGCGGCTTGGAAACATGCCATGATCCTCCCCTTGCTAAAAAAAGTGAATGCTGATCCGGAAGTTCCATCTAACTTCCGCCCGATCTCATTACTTCCAGCGTTCTCGAAACTTTTAGAAAAACATATCAACCAACAGCTGGCGCAGTTTGCTGACTCCCAAAATATCCTACACTCATCTCAATCAGGATTTAGAGCTGGCTTCTCTACGGAATCCACGCTCTTGGGAGTCACAGAAACTCTTCGCCAACGTCTTGATATGGGAGAAACTGTAGCACTCATACTGCTTGACTTGAGTGCTGCTTTCGACACTGTGTCTCACACGGCCCTTCTACAAGTGTTACATTCTAGGGGCATTGTCGGATCAGCACTCAAGTGGCTGTCGAGCTTTTTGTCGAGCAGGACTCTTCAAGTTTTTTCCCCTATGGCAAGCTCTAAGGCCCATGCTTCCCCGTATGGAGTGCCTCAGGGCTTAGCCCATTACTTTTCAACATCTATGTCAGCCCCCTGGCCACTATAGCCGAAGAGGCTGGGCTAACCATATATTCATATGCAGACGACACCCAGCTTATCTTCTCCTTGTCTACCAAGGAGTCATCCAATGTGTCCTCTCTCCAGGTAGGGCTACAAAAAGATAGCTGGCTGGATGCATACTAATAGGCTGAAATTAAACGGGGGAAAACTGAACTTCTTATCCTCGGTGGAAATAAAGCTCTCTGGGGCCCCCAACATTGGCCGCCTCAAATGGGTGATCTCCCCAACCGTCACAATCTGTCCGTAATCTCGGCATAATCATAGATGACCAACTATCTATGAGACAGCAAGCGGTTAAGGTTGCCTCAACCTGTTTCTCAATTCTAAAATGGCTCAAAAAATACTTTGGATGCTGCCGCATTCTACGCAAAAAACTGTTATCCAGGCCTTGATCGTCTCCAGGCTGGACTATGGCAACGTCTTGTACTTAGGCGCAAATAAGGAGGTGATTCGGAAGCTGCAAGTGGTCCAAAATTCTGCGGCCAGACTTCTGTGTCAGTTACCTAGAATGGCCTCTATCTCAGGATCCCTCCGCGACCTCCATTGGCTCAGGATGGAAAATCGCTCCAAATTTAAAGCCCTATGCTTTATGCATAGGATTAAATCGGGTGCAGCACCACAGTACCTCAGTGCCTTGGTACACCCGCACCTCCCTACGCGTCTTCTTCGATCCTCGAATCAGGCAAAATTTCAAGTCCCCAGGATCAAACGAGAACGTATGGGTGGTTGGTCTTTTGCTTACTTGGCTTCTTCACTATGGAACTCACTCCACCTACAACTCCGCCACGAAACTATTTACTACAAGTTCCGAAAAGACCTAAAAACGTGGTTATTTAACCACTAGAGTTCTTTTCTTTTCTTTCTGGCGTGGGTCCGTAGGCGCCGGGAAACCTCCGGGTAGCTGTGCGCCATATAAATTTAACAATAATAATAATAACAATAATAATAATAGTAACAGAATACAGGAGCAGTGCTTATGAAATTAGAGGACTGCCTGAGTGATTGAAGTAGTGCATAAGTAATACTTGGGTGATTGCATGAGTGCATGCATACTGCCTAGGTGATTGCAAGAGCGCATGGGTACTCTCTCAGTGATTGAAAAACGATAAACATAATACCTGGGTGATTGCATTAGTGCTAAAATAATACCTGTATCATTAGAACAATGCAAAGATGGTGCCTTTGCTCATCAAGGAATGCATGGGTACTGCCTGACTAATTCCAACAAAGCATAGGTAGTATCTAAATGATTGCAAAAGTGCAAAAGTTGTGCCTGGATGATTGGAAAACTGCAAGGTAGTGCTTGGTTGATTACATGAGTGCAGAGGAACTGGCTGAGTGCATCTATCAAAGCATCAATAGTGGCTCAGTGAATATATAAGTGCATCTGTACTGCCTGGGTGATTGGAGGAGTGCAGAGATAGTGCCTGACTGATTGCATAAGTGGCGACGTAGTGCCTGACTGATTGAAGAACTGTACATATAGTGGCTTAGTGCATGGATTAGTGCATGGGTAGTGCCTGGGTCATTGCAGACTTACAGCTGAGACATCTCTTCATGTTGCTGCTTTATATTTGACTACACCCAACATCCTAAGTAGTCGAAGAATACTCAAATAGCAATACAAAAGTGTGGTTTATAACATGGTGTACACTTTTCTAGTACAGGTTCACCATTCTCTAACTGCCCAGGCTATCAGGCCTACCCAAATATAAAACATCAAACCAACGCATATCTCTCTTATAAATCTTACCATACTCATAAAGGCATGTATGCATGTGTCTCTACCTTTTACTAGTACTATTATTTTTAATAGAAACATACATAAAAAATATATCTCTCTTTTATACATGTAGGATCTTGAGATGCATAATACAAAAGACAATACATATGCAACTAGGAAATTCATCAATCACACGACCATGCGGACCATAAAAGTTGACACACTACTCTTAAGATTTGGAAGAGACACCTACATTTATCTGGCATACATCAAATAAAGTTTTACATATTCTCTTTTAAACCACCATAATCAGTAATTCCTCACCCAACATATATTAAACATCACTTTACTGCTCCTGCTACATAACCATCCTACTACTACTACTCAGATGTACAGCCTACCAAAATACAAAGCAACATTCCTTCACATATCTCTATTGTAAGTCAACCCATATTTAAAAAAGCATGGATGCATGAGTCTCTACCTTTCCCTAGTACCATCATATATAAAAGAAACATAGAAATAGATATATACCTGTATTTTATACATCAACCATCTTTACATACATAACACATATAAAAATACATCTGCAAATACAAACATACCTCAGTCACAAGATAATGCACACCTTAACACTTAAAAAGCTGCACTTTTCATTTCAAATAGAGATCTAAAAACATATGGTATATTTCAAGCACTTCAGTGCACAGGTATTACCTGGGTAATTGGAGCAGTGCAAGGGTAGAGTCTAGAAGATTTTATATGTGCATATGTAGTGGCTGGGTGATTTTATAAGTGCATGAGTACTGGCTGAGTGATTACATAAGTACAACAGTAGTGCATCTGTGATTGAAACACTAGAAGGATACTGCAAGGGTGATTAAAGCACTATATAGCTAATCCATTGGTGATTACATGAGTACAGGGGTAACGTCTCAGGGATTAAAGGAGTACACAAGTAACGCCTGGGTGATTGCATGACTACAGCGGTAATATCAGGGGATTTTCATGACTACATACGAAGTGACTAGGTGATTTTATAAGTGCATGAGTACTTCTTGGATAATTACAGGACTACTAAAGTAGTGCCTGAGTGAATAGATAAGTTCAAAGGTAGTGCCTGGGTGATTTCATAACAGCATGACTACTGGCTGAGTGATTACATAAGTACAAGGGTAGTGCGTCCGTGATAGAAGGACTGCAACAGTAGTGCCTGGCTGATCATATAAGTGCATGAGTAGTGACTACATGATTCACAGAGTGCATGGGTAATACCTTAGTAATTGTATGAGTGCAGCAGTGATGTTTAAGTTATTACAGCAGTGCATATCTAGTGCCTGCATCATTTGAAGACTGCATGAGTAGTACTTAGGTTTTTTTATAACTGCATGAGTGTTGCGCCTAGCCAAATATAAAGCAGCAGACTATTACATGAGTCAACCATAAGTCTCTCCATATTGTTAAAAGCAATCATACATATGTCTCTACCTTTTCAAATCATCATCATATCTAAAAGAAATATATAAACAATATTTCTGGAATATAGTGAAACCTACAACTGAAACATGTAATAGATCTGCCTCAGTGATTGCACAACTCCATGGGTAGTGCTTGGGTGATTGTATGAGTGCAAGCATAGTCACTGGGTAATTGCAGGAGAAGATGGATAGTGACTGGCTAATTGCATGCATAAGTGCACACACACAGGTTGAGTGCATGGATAAGAGTTTAAATAGCACCTGAAAGCATAGATAAGTCATGGAGTAGTGCCTAGGTGAATACATAAGTGCAACAGTACGGCCTGGGTGATTGTACGACTGCAAAGCTAGTGCCTGGGTTATTACATAAGTGCATACGTAGACTCTGCATGTTTCTATGACTGCACGGTTGTACATAACTAGTGCCTGGGTGAGTCCATGACTACAGGGGTAATATCTACAGGATTACTGGAGTACATACCAAGTGAGTAGTTGATTTTATAAGTGCATGAGTACTGCTTGGGTGATTGCTGGAGTACTGAGGGAATGCCTGAGTGATTGGAGGAGTGAAAAGATAGTACCTGGGTGATTTTATAAGTGCATGGGTACTGGCTAAATGTTTGGACAAGTGCATAGATTCTGAGAGGCTGATTGCAGGAATGTAAGGGTAGTGCCTGGGTGATTGAACCACTGTATAGCTAATGTACTGGTGATTGCATGAGTGCAAAGATAATGTCTAAGGGATTGCAGGAGTACATAGGTAATCTATGTGCGATTCATGACTTAAGGGATAATATCTAGAACATTATTAGAGTACATAGGAAGTACCTGGGTGATATTATAAATCCATTGATACTGCCTAGCTGATTACAGTACTATTGTGGTACTGCCTCAGTGATTGGAGGACTGTCAAAGTAGTGCTGGGGTGATTTTATAAGTGCATGGGCACTGCCTAAGTGATAGGCTGAGTGCATAGATTGTGAAAAGGTAATTGGAGGAGTGCAAGGGTATTGCCTGGGTGATTGAACCAATATGTAGCTAAGGCATTGGTGATTGCATGAGTTCAGAGGTAATATCTGGGAACTATAGGAGTACATAGAAAGTGCCTGGATGATTTTATAAGTGCATTGGTACTGCCTGGGTGATAGGAGTAATACTGTGGTAGTGCCTCAATGATTGTAAGAGTATAGAACTACTGCCTGGGTGATTTTATAACTGCATTGGCACTGGCTAAGTGATTGGAGGAGTGCATAGATTGTGAAAAGGTAATTGGAGGAGTACAAGGGTATTGCCTGGGTGATTCAACCAGTGTATAGCTAAAGCATTGGTGATTGCATGATTGCAGAAGTTATGTCTGGGGGATTAAAGGAGTACATAGGTAATACCTGGTGATTCCATGAATGCAGGGGTAATATCTGGGAGATTACAGGAGTACATAGGAAGTGCCTAGGTAATTTTATAACTGTATGTGTAGTGCCTGGGTGATTGAAGTAGTACTGAGGTAGTGCCTGAGTGATTGGAAGAGTGCAAGGGTAGTGCCTGGGTGACTGAATCATTGTATAGCTAATGCATTGGTGATTACATGAGTGCAAACATAATGTCTTGGGGATTAAGCAGTACATACATAATGCCTGTGTATTTGCATAAATTGAGGGATAATATCAGGGGGATTACAAGAGTACACAGAAACTGCCTGGGTGATTTTATAAGTGCATGGCTACTGCCCGAGACATTGGAGTAGTACTGTGATAGTGCCTGAATGACTGAAAAAAGTGCAACATCCTGAGAGCATGCATGCATATATCTCTACCACAGCACTATGCACGCCTCAAAAATTCACAGAACAAACTTCAAATTTAAAGTAAACACCAAATATTATGTGGCATATTTCAACTGTACCTCTCTAGAGACTTATAAAAAGTAGCATAGTCACTAATACCTAATCTCAACATATTTTAAAGCACACTATTATGCTGCATCTTCAGCATTCCACTACTACTCACAGTCTTGAGCCTACCACATAAAAAGACACAACACCTCTTTGTTATACATCATGCACCTTCAAATGAATAAGACATATGAAAATACATATACAAGTAGAGACATACTTGGACAGACGTCCATGCACACCTTAAAACTTGACAGACTCCACCTACAATTTTAAAGCAACACCTAAAATTATGCGGTATACTACAAATGTACATATCCACACACTAAAACAAACTACCATAATCACTAATCCATCTTCCACTATACACATATTACAATACAAAATCTATTTCAAACAACATTTAACTACAATAAAACAAACTACAATACACATCTCTACATTTAATAATATATTTCAAACATCACAGTTCATCAATAATTTTTAAAGTTTAAAAATGAAACTAATACATAATACACCTCAGAAATATATAACTCACCTTCCAAATTGATTTGTAGAATATCAAATATCAGAAAGTCACAAAAAAAATGTCTTATGCACACAATCAATGTAATGCACCTCTCTCAATAAGGTAAAACCAGTAATGGCAAACTTTCCCTCTCTTTCTTCACACAAATAAATGTAAGTAACAAATCACATTGCTTCCTACATCATTTCAAATTGTAAAACACATTTCTATTGGTTACACACATTAACCCTTACCAACTGACTTCTAAAAATGCCCAAACTAATTCTGGATTTTTTTTTGGAGTCGCGATTCCACCGTGCCCCAACGCGGTGGAACCGCGAATCCATACGGGAGTTCAAAAATATATTACAAATAAAAATACCACTATTTTTTAATAACACACCACTTCTAAAGATAGTACTGACTTGGGAAATCTTACTTTAATAACATTAAACTTCTATATAAATTACAATACCACATTTTAAAACCTCAGATAACATTCAACCCTTCACCTCTTCTGCCTAATGCCAGTTTCCATAGCAACAGTTCATGGAACATTGAAGTGAACTGTCAGGTCACAAGTTCACCATATCTTCAAGTTCAGCACACTAGCTTACAAATGCAAACAGCAGGTGTGGTTGACACTTGCAAAATATGACCTTATCCTATCTACTGTACCTTTCAAATATTTTTTACTAACCAATAAGAAACATGCTTTTTAAAGAAAGTAACATGCACCCTATTTTTGAGTGTACAATGTTCATAAACAGCCAATGAATTATCTTTTTTTAAAAACAGCCTCTTGTCCACCATTTTAGATACCCCTCATTCTACCAACTGTCTAACTCAGCTACAGACATCTTTTCACTCCTTCCAGACATCCCTTCAAGATGCTTACAGTGTGGATTGTTGGACACAGCTATGTTTTCTGGTGCAAAAGGTATGCTCAACGCAGAGGTATTGACAAAGACCTAGCTTTGCAAAATGTGGATATTAAATGGATTGCACAGAGAGGATTAAAGTGGCACCAATTGATGCCTTTGGTTAAAACCTTTTTGCATGTCCAACCTCCTGACCTCATGATTGTGCACTGTGGTGGCAATGACCTAGGCACTTTGACTGGGGTAGGTCTGGAAAGGCTCATGAAAGACACCTTTGCACAATTGATGTTGCTTTTACCTCAAACTGTCTTTGTTTACTCTAATATATGCCAAAGACAGAAATGGAAGAGGTCCAATCAATTCTGTCCACAGATTGAAAAAGCTAGGAAAAATGTCAATAAAGCTGTTTCTGCATACCTAAGAGATCATAGAATGGGGTCCATCTACATTAACAATATACGTTTTGATATGGATGACATCTACAGAAGTGATGGAGTACACTTCACAGACCAAGGAAACAGAGGGGCATATTATCAAGGGCAGTATCACCACTTTAGCGGCACTTTTTGCCGATAAAGCGGCGATATTTTTATCGCCCTATTAGCAAGCTGTCGCTAACAGCTGTTAGCGACAGCTTAATGGCGATAGCGGCCGCTTTGTTGCCGCTTTGCATGTCAGCGATAATTATCGCTAATGACATGCAAAGTAGGCGTTCCCAACTAAAAGCAACTGCAAACAGTCGCAAACACAACTTCCCCCTATTATCAATGCCCGCGAAGCGATAAAAAAAGTCGCGCTAACCGCGATTATCGCTGGAATTTAACACCTGCTAAAAACTTGACTTACCTATTTTCTCAATGGGAGGTGGATTGTGAGGCTAAGTCCACCATGGCCTATCATCAAGGATTCCCCTATCGCTTGTGTTTTATCGCAGGATTTCCTGCGATATTCTCGCATTTCGCCGCTATCGCTGGATTTTTTATCGCCTTGGAGATAAGCGTTGCTAATAACGCGCTATCTCGGCAATGAAATCCAGCGATAGCCGGCGATAAAAAAAACAGCGCTAAGCGCGCTTTGCGATAATTATCGCAAATCGTTGCTAATATGCCCCAGAGTCTTTCTCAACAACCTAAAGCTCTGCATCGGCACTTACATGTAGCTACAACAAACTCATAATGAACACAAGGGCTCTTTTTAGAGCCACCCTATAACATAGTAGTAAATATATATATATATTTTTCACATACATTTTTTAAAAACTTTTTTGTGGCTTCGCGCACCCGACGCGAATCTGCAAAAGCATGAATTCAATGTACTACAACACAATACACTTTTCAAGTTTAACTATTATTTTTTAATTTTATATATTTTTATCAAATCTATCAATTCTAATCTTGTAATTAACTTCAATCACAGTACCTCTTTAAAACAACTTCACAAATACAACACTACCTTCTAAATTATATACTAAATTATTTATTTAAGATGAATTCGCGAATCCAACGCGATGTTACACGGGGGGGCCTTGCTGAGAGCTGCGTCGGAGTCGCGACTCCAAAATAGAAAGAAAAGAAAACGCCCTACTTTCATTAATCGGTATTCTCCCCGGGGACCCCATCCCCCGGGGCCTGCCAATTTTTTTTATTAAATAAAAAATATAGAGGGGGGGGCCGCGTGGTCCTCCCTCCTAAGGCCACTACTGGCCCCGGAGACCCCATCCCCCGGGGCATGGCCAGCCTGCATATTTTTCAGGAGGAGGGGCGCGTGGCCCCCCTCCTAATGCCAATTATGGCCCCGGGGACTCCATCCCCCCGGGACCGGCCTTCCTATGTTTTAAAAAAATATATTTTCCTGGGAGGGGGGCTGCGTGGCCCCCCTCCCCAGGGCCACTTCTGGCCCCGGGGACCCCATCCCCCGGGGCCGGCCCTCAAGTTGGGGACCGTGGGGGGAGCCCCAATGCCCCCACGGTCCCAGCCGGCTCCCCGCCTCCTGCAGGAGCCGGCATTGCTTTTGGACAAGAGGAGCTGCTGACATTCAGCTCCCCTTGCCCAAAAGCTACTCTGCTTTGCTTCGTTGAAGCGAGAGCAGGTTTCCTGCTCTCGCTTCAACGAAGCAAAGCAAGAGTTTGCTATGGCAGGGCGGGAGCCATGCTCCCACCCTGCCATAGCAAACAGCAATGTCCCGGGGGTGGGCACCCCGGGACATTGTAGGATCCGGTCCTGGGGGGTGGCGGTCCCCAGGGCCATCGAGGGCTCCAGGAGGGGGGGCCGCGCGGCCCCCCTCCCAACTGTTTAAAGCCCTGAGGAGGTGGTGGTCCCCCGGGCCCGGGGGTCCGCAATGAACCCCCGTATTTAAACAAACAGTGCCCCGGGGAGGTGGTGGTCCCTAGGGCAGTGTGGGGGGGCTCGGGCCCCCCCACACTTTGATTTTAGGAGTCGCCCCGGGGCTGCGGGGGGGCCGCGTGCCCCCCGCATTTCAATCTTGCAGGTTCAGGGAGGTGGTGGTCCCCGGGGCTTGGGGGGGGCCCGCGAGGCCCCCCACCTTAAAATAACAATGCCCCGGGGCGGTGGCAGTCCCCGGAGCAGTGTGGGGGCGGGAAGGAGCCCCCCCACGCATTTTAAATGAAAAGCCCCGGGGAGGTGGCGGTCCCCAGGGCTGCGGGGGCCCCCGCGGGCCCCCGCTATATAATTATACACTGCCCCCGGGACCTGGCCCACCTGGGGGCTTAAGGAAAACAAAACGCAGGCTTTGTTTTAATTTTCTCTGCCGGATTCGTGCACCCAGTGCGAATTCGGGCGAATTTTAAAAAAAATACTTTTTGTGGGACCCCCTGAGCAGTCCTAGGAGGTCAGGGGGTTTCTACCCAGCCCCCTTTTCTTCATTTTCACTTTTTTTTCCCTTTTTCTAGTGACTCGGTTACCGAGTCACAAGATGGCTGCCAACACATTCTGCTTTGGAGTGTTGGCAGCCAATCAGAAGTCAGCTCGTGCTCGGGAGGAGTCGCGACTCCTCCTCTGTGCTCAGATATATACATTTTTATTTTGTTGAATTTCTCAGCAACTACTGAACGGATTTACACCATTTAAAAAAAGGTCGCTTTCTGGACCAAGAGCTACCTTTCTGCCAAATTTGGTGTAATTCCGTTCAGCAGTTCGGGCTGTAGCAGTGTCTAAAGTTCCTATGGAAATTAACATGGGGAAAACACGTTTTGGGACCCCCCTTTTTTCTCAGCCCCCGCTTGACGAATCACCCCGAAACTTTTAAGACCGGAGCTGACCTGAGTGAACCTTTTTTTTGGAAAATTTTGCGAAGATTCGTCAAACAGCGCCAAAGATATTGGCAAAAGAAAAAACGCTTTTTGAATAGAAACAAGGTCCTAACTATAACTACCTACTGGCGACCGCCAGTACGTAATATATATATAGATAGATAGATAGATAGATAGATAGATAGATAGATAGATAGATAGATAGATAGATAGATAGATAGATAGATAGATGGATAGATTTTATATTATTACATTAAAAAATATATTACATCATAACATAAATTAAAATTAAAATTATTATTTTAATTATATTTTTAATCAGATATAAGTAAATAAATATATATATTAATGTATGTGTTTTACTTTTCAAAAATAATTATAATTGTTATATTTTTTTAAAACGATTACAATAAACCATTACATATATTTTATTTTTATTACATAGGTGTTACTATTAAATAAATATAATGTTAACTATTTAAATTAATATATATTTAAAAAACAATATTGTATACAATGATATTAGTGACAACGATGTTTTTTTGTGCGCTATTTTAGTAATTTACATGATAGTATAGCATGACGATATTTTTGACATCGATATTTGTCATGATATTTTTGTATGGGGATATTTTGGGGGTTGATATTTTGTCAGTGAACCCTCCCAGATGGCCACCCTAACCCAGGAGTGACGCAATTGTCATTACAGTCAGTTCTGGGTGGGGAAGAGAGAGGGGTCTGGGGCTGACCCAATCGTGGTTCATCAGCCACCATGCACATCTTTTGCAGATCCCTCCGATATCTGGACCAGGTCGGAGAATTCCCCATATGCTACGCCCACTGAGACTTCAGGTCCCACTGTAGAGCCCACTCATCCCAGCGGACATGTCTTACCAGAAGGATGCAGGAAGCCATGAAGCCCAGCAGCCTCAGAGTCAGTCTCATCGAAATCCAGGCTAGAGGCTGAAACATCAGAATCATAGCCTGAATATTCACCACATTCACCGCTCCAGATAATAGCCCGAAACTGCACTGTGTCCAGAATAGTTCAATGAAAGGGAGCATCTGAGATGAAGTCAGGTGTGACTTCAGCACGTTGATAGTGAACCCTAGCAAATGCTGGAGGTCGCCAAAGGCCAAAGGCTGGAGTTGGGAGATGACTGCCTGGGGCGATCCCACCTTCAACAGCCAGTCATCGTGGTACGTGAAGACTGGAGTCCCTGTGCTGCCACTACCGCCATCACCCTGGTGAACACCTGAGGGACACAGGTGAGGCCAAAAGGAAGCACAGCTAACTGAAAATCCTCATGGCCCTCCGTGAACCGCAGGTAACAACTGTGAGCAAGCAGGACAGGTAAATGAAAGTATGCGTAGTGCAAGTCCAGTCTCTAGGGCTGCCAACGTGAGCATTTTGAATTCTCCTTCTTCAGGAAGAAGTTGAGAGGGCACAGATCTAAAATAGGGCACCACAAAGTAGCGGGAATAGCAACCATGACCTACTTTTGATGACTGCACCCTCTCAATGGCTCCTTTGGTCAAAAGAGCCTGCACTTCCTGAGGGAGTAGAGAGAGGTGGCCCTCTGTCAGCCGGCCTGAGGATGGTGGCATGGGAGGCAAGGTTTCTAAGAAAGTGACGGAGTAACCCTGCTGAACAATTTGAAGTACCCACTTGTCTGATGTTATGGACTGACAGTGGTGCAGGTGTTGTTGCATCCTGCCACCAACTGGTTGCCTGTGATGTTAAGAGAGCAAAATCAGAGACATTTTAAGGCATAGGCAAAGTGGGCTTTGGCCCAGGGCCCCCATCTTCCAAGGGGCCCCTCATTAAATGAGCCAGTGCTTTCAGCCAAATAAAAAAAAACTTTACAACTTTACCTGTCTTTTTATCATGCTTTTTAAAAATGTCTTCTGTCCTAGAGAAAAGGATGACAGGATTAAAAAATAGAACAACAATCCATGGCGAGGGAACAGTAGCCTCTCCCAGCTGCTTATCCAAGTCATAATGCCAGTGAAAAGTAAATACCAAAGAAGTTTAAACAGCTACTATTTGGATTACAAGGGTGAATATTTAGGGCTTAATTACGAGTTTGGCGGTCCACAGGACCGCCAAACTCACGGTGGATGTGTGGTGGTGTTTGGGGACCGCTGCACCAGTGGTCCGATCGCTATATTACAATTACGACGGTCGGACCACAATAGGACTGTGGCAACTGCCAGGGATCCGTGATCCCTGTCGCTGGTGTGGCAGTCTTAGGCCGCAATATGCTTGGTGGTGCCTCTGCAGCACTGCCAAGCATATTACTAGTTGGCTGTCAGCCACCATTTTCATGGCGGTGAGACCTACAGGGCCCCCTGTTGCCTCAGGTTGTTTGGGATGCTTGAGGGGGGCACACAGTGTGCCCCTATGCCTACATGCACCCCCTGTTCCAAGACAGCATGGACTTTACACTCCATGCCGTGCTGAAACGGCCTGTGGCTGTCCCACGGCATTGCCTTTCAAAGGCTCTCCTAAGAGCCTCTGAAAGGCAGCGCTGTGGCCCAGCCACCGCAGGACTGCCTGCACGGATTACAATTTGTAATCCGGCGGACAGGCAGAGGTGGAGTTTGGCGGTGGGGTAGCAGGGCAGTGGCATGCCTCCCTGCTCCCACACTGCCAAACTCATGACCAGGACCTTAGTGTTATAAATGAATTGTGCAGATTGCTCAAAATAAATGTTTCGATACAGCCACTTATTTATGTAATGCTTAAAACTAATGGTGGCTCAAGGTGTAGAACTGCAGGTTAGACCATTACTTTATGTCATTTATTTGTGAGAGCCTCAGCGATCCTACCAGTGTTGGGGTGCTTGACTAATAAAGTTTCGATGCGAAACTGGTGCCTGCTGTAAGTGAGCAGCAGTGACAGAGAGAGGCTGAGGTGAAAACCAAGATTGAACTGACCACTATTGTATACAAAAAAGAAGATGACAAGAAAATATATATTGGCATAGAGTTTTAAAGAAAGTATTTTCAAAAATCTTAATGTGTGAACAGGGCAGGTGGTGCTGCACATCAGTCTATTATGAATTAGCTCATTTAAGCACATTTAAAAATCATTTTAATTATTTGGGTGTTTTAGTATTCTTAAAGTATGGTGAGGATACCCCTCAGTGACTGTATAGAGTGTAAAAGCATAGCATGTGTGCTGGTAGTGAAGGTCTGTCATGCACAGAAACAACATTTTCCAACCTTTTCACTGCAGACCAATAGATGAACTTTCTGTCGCCTTACCACTTTGCAATTACATTTTTCACAGTACTAAGTCAAAATACTATGGTCCTCATTACAAGTTTGTCGTAATAGGGTGGGGTATTTACAATATTTACCTCACTTGGTAAATACCATTATCACAATGCGAGGTATTTCTGATGTGTTGTAAACACCTGTTCTGAGTTTTTGCAAGGAAAATGGGGCATAAGATGCAAAATCTTTTTTAACACACAGAATTTCACATGTTTTGCCTTATTTCAGCGAATTTCAAGGAATTTCCCCCTGATAAATGTCAGCAAGTTTGATCTGCTGGAATTCATCGTGGGTAAACTGTGATAGTGTCATAATTATCAGACAATTCGTAATTCCGATCCCTGTACAAATACATGTTTGCACAGGGAGCAAAATGTATCTCCTAACTTCTGGCAACACTTTGCACATTTGGAATACCACTGTAAATGCATGCCATTTCTGAGAGTATTGACTGAGTAAGCATATGAGCGAACAAGTAAGCAACTGTGAGAAGGCTGCGAGAGTACGCAGGTTGTGGATGAGCAAGTGAGTGAGCGAGAAGATACAAGGGGTGGGTGAGTAAAGGAATGAGTGAATGTTCCTTTTCTCAAAGCTCACAGTTCGATTTGAATTCCAGATAGCTGGAGTCTTCCCATAATATTTAACTTAGGTATTTCCTATATTAGTGGTGCATATATTGCAGGAACATACTTTTGGGAGCTCAATTCACTGGCAATGGACATAACTCAGGCAGTACCCTTAATAATTGGTGTTTAGATGTCATGAACAACATGCATACCCGCATTCTTTAACAAACAGGCAATTGCTTTAACAGAGGTTTGGATGAAATAGTAACAAGTAGGCACATCGTCTCGAATTCTTGACAACCACATTTGTACTCCGACCTTTACTCATCTTTATTTCATTTTCTCTCTATTCTGCACACTTTCTGTATAGTTCATCCTTGTTTTTCTCCACACTTTCTCACTCCTCATGCTCCCATTCTTCCCCTCCCCATTTCTCACTTATCTCCTGCATCTTCTCTCTCCTGCTTTCCAAATCTGCTCCTTATGCTTCCATTCTCCCTGTCACTTTACACTCCCATAATACTCTGTTTCTACATTCTCCTTCAGACGCTTTCTACGCACGTCAAATTCTCCCTTCTCAAGCCCTTATTTTGCCATCTGATTTTCATCTTTCTTCAGCTCACTCGAGATTTCTCCCAGTTTTCATCCTCCTCGCCACTTTTCTCCATGTTCTTACTATATATCATATCTCCTCTCATTCTGCCATCTTTTTCTTTCCCTCTCCTCTCCCTCTACATATCTCATCTTACGTGATCACTTTAGGTTCTTCACTTAATTCTTACCCTGTTTAATGCTCCCTCATCTTCCATTCTATCTCTCTTTCTTATCCTTGCTCTTCCTTCCCTTCACTCTGTTGCCTGCTTCCATTACTTCTCTCTCTTTTTTCTCTTATCTCCTCTGCTGTATATTCCCATTTTCACCATACGTCCTTTTTCACTTCCTTCTTCATAGCCATTTTTTAATTTACTTATTTCTCTTCTTTTTCTTTCCTTAAATTGACAAAAGCAAATTACAATAATGCTACTGTATTGTGTGAAGAAGGGAGAAACTTGAGACAATGTAGCGTTTGAGAGCAATAAAAAAGGCTGGAAAGGGTACACTCAATGGCCCACATGCTTAGGGTAGAAACAGTACTGGTAAATGGCAAGGTTAGGCGGTAAATAAACAATGTTAGCAAAATTAGACTGGATGGGGCATGCTGTTCTCATCTGTTACTATGTTTCTATTGTGCACAACGAAATATCTCTCTGAGTTTAGCCTAGCTCTCATATCTCTTAGTGATGGTCTAAGAATCAAAGACCACACCATCCAAGTAACTTGTTCTGTGGTAATTTTCTGTGCTCTCATCATCATGTTAAAGGTCTTGTGATGCCATTTACTATGATGTCATTGTTATGCAAATTAGCATGTTTAAAATCGGAAACATCCTACCTCTTTTAGTCATAGAATGTTATTGCATACACTATAGCCTTATTGTGGGCTGCTGAACGGTGCCCTGAGGTGTGCTATATGTGATGCAAGATAATCCAAGGTTAGATCAAGAAATGGAGGGACCTTAAAGGGTATGGGTGAGACAGTGAATAATATATATAAGTAATTGCTTCTTCTTTTTACAGTTTCTGACATGTCAATATATAATTCAATGAGCGTGAATTTTCTGAAAATGGATCAGAAATGCAAAGTTGATGGAAACAGGGACCCTGAAATGTGTTTGATCCTGGGCCCCCAGAATCCTTAAGCTGTCCCTGGGTAAACTAAAGGGGATTTGAGGCTTCAACTGCTCGGGGTGGCAGACTCGGCAGACTTCTGGCTTTGGGAGCTGCCTCTGCGGACATGAAAGGACGGGGAGCCTGTTGGTTATGGTGGATGGTGGGAATGGACACAGCTGGTAGCCCCTACCATAGCCACAGAAGGGGTGAAAGACAGAATGGGGTTGGTGTGGGGCCATGGAGAGACCAAATGACTGGGCAGTGGCCTGGCTATTTTTAGAGTGCTCCAGCGTGGAATCTGCGTTATTGCTGAAGAGATGGATGCCATGGAAGGGCATGTCCATAAGGGATAAATGGGACATCCGCCTAAAATCCAGTAGATCTCAGCCAGGTTTGGCGTATGAGTGCCGCAGATGATGCAATCGCTCTGCCTAGTAGGTCGTATCCAGTCTGCCTGCAGCTAATGGTGATCTTTGCTGCATCCCTGCCTTCAGCAATAGCTTGAGTCAATATGGCTTGGGCCTTCTCTGAAAGCAAGGGTAGAACTTGCACAACCAAATCCCAAGCTGTGAGGGTAAATTGGCCCAAGAGGCATGCAGTGTTCCCCGACTGCAGTGCAAGGCTGGTGAAAGAGAACATGCTCCTGCCAAAGGTATCCAGCCTCTTGGATTCCCTATCCTGTGGTATGGTAGGGAACTTGCCAGGGTTGACTTTGGAGATGGAGGCCTTGACAACCAGGCTCTCCAGGTCAGGATGCTGGGTAAGGAAAGCTGGATCCCCAGGAGTGGTGCAAAGGCAACAGGCAATTTTCCTCTGCCCAGGAGCCCATGTGCTAGGCTTGACCCTTGCCCCAAGCATTAAAAGGCAGTTAGGGCTCTGCCGGCTGCAGAACCTCTGTCAAGACGTTCATCTTGACTGCCACTGAGGGCTGCGCAAGGTCCATGACCTCAGTCGCTCTTCTCACCACCATGTCAAAGGAAGCTCCTTCCTCCTTAGCCACACTAGGAGGAGTGACTAAGCTAGTGTCTGGGGAGGTGTCCAGACCACTGGCATCCCCAGTTGCTCATACCAGTTGTCTTCGGGCCTTCTAAGGGGTTCTGGTAGCTATAAGGATCCTCAGATCCTCCCCAGTCATACTACTCAAAGGCTTGTCAAAAAAAGAACAAAGTTTAAACAAGCGTTCACATGGAATGAGGTATACAGTGATGACGTAGTTTCGACCCTGTTGAAGCATAAAAGGGTCTCTAGCCTTGACAGACTGACGGTCTATTGGAGCGCAACGAAGGAATTTTCCATCCTGGAGTTCCTCGCCTGAACCAACAGACACTATCCAGCTGCCACTGGAACATCTTCCCTAATTGCTTCCGTGACCAGCTCCTATTCTGGAGCTCACTGATTCTCCAGTGCGCTCTAATACTTACCAGGCACTGTCCCATGAGTATAATTTTATCTTGTTGTACACTTTCTGGTGGCATTTCTCATTCCCAGACAGGGACACAGCTCGCTTTGTGTTGGTTACCGAGTGCTTCGCAAGTAATACCATTCCCCATGTTGTCCCTGGTCCTGATGAGACCCGTTTGTTTCAACATGGTCAAATTGCCGTCAACACTTCCACAATTTGTTTACCAGATTACTATGTTAACCTTCCTTAGTGCTCCTGTAGTCTTCAGAAACTAATACTGTATATGGCTGTCTGATACTACCAATATACCTGTACTACACTCACTGTTTTCACAACTTTTTCTTGGTTATGGTATGTCACTTGGGGTAATGCGCACTTTACACTGATTCTTCAATTCTGTTTATTTAACTGTATTCTTATGCACAATAAATTCAACTCAATTATTTTAAAGTAATTTTAGCATGCTGGTTTTCTCTTGATTTAATCATGACAGTAATTTCACTGTCTTACTGTATACTGAATGAGTTCCATGTGAACGCTTGTTTAAACTTTGTTTCAATACCCAAGGTCGCATGGACATTTGGGTTGCTCTTGTTTTGAGAACATAAGTCAAAATAAGAAGGCCCTCGCTCCAACTCGGAAGGTCGAGTTCCAGCCAGTGCTGGAGTCAACATTGGGCGATGCCGATCCAGCTTTATATCGAAGTCGGGTGGGATGATGAGGTTGGTTCCAATGTTGGGTGTCAGCGGCGCCAGGAACAATGTCACTGTAACTGGCTCCAGGGAAGGTTGTGGTCTCGTGAGTAGAGGCGGTTGGGATCCAGCACCGGATCGAGGGGACCCGACTGGTGCTGAAAGTAGACCCACCAGCGGAAATCTAGTAAGGGCACCCGCCAAACCCATAGGGCCCGAAGGTGCTCAACAGAGGTCAGCCCTCCCAAATATGAGGTGCTTGGCCTCATAAAACACACATAGTTTGTCAAGGGTTACTCTGGCTCTGGGAAATTCGGTTAGGCATGGAGCGGAGTCAGAGGAAGGCCCCACGGCTGGCGCGTGGGAGCGGGGCCTAGAGTGGCGATGTCGTTCCCACACCTCATCCATCGGTTTACTTAGACGGGTGCAAAAAAATCAAAGAACACTTCGACTTCTTGGATTTCTCAGATTTTTTGTGGGACTCACCTGATGACTAGAAGCACAATGATGAGTGCCTTGAACGGCTTTGCGAACTTGCCCAAGACCTTCCTTGTGACCAGGAGATTTGCAGAGTCGATTGGCATTGGGCGACCAGGAGCTTCAGGGATCGCTCCTGCTGCGCCTTGCGGTTCATAGCGCAACAGTTTTCACAGGTCTTGGAGTCATGGCCCAGTTCAAGGCACCTAAGACAATACCAGATGGGGGTCTGTCACAGATGTCAGTCTGTGACAGGAACCCCAAGGTTTTTTGGGTGACATCCCCTGTACACTGGGAGCCAAATCTAATAAAAGAGTGTACAAAATGTCAACTAATTTGTCCAAAAAGTGGACGGAGGTATCATTCTCCAGATCTGCCCTGATGGTGTGGAAAGAAAAGAACTGATGTCTATGCGCTGGGGTGGAGCCTATATGGGCGCTGCACACATCACTTCCGGCACGGACCATGCCGACGACGCTGACAAGGAGCCGAATGACGCGACCTAACGACGTGCAGAGGTACTGTGCAATATTTTCCAGATCCAATCTGATGCATGGGGAATAAGGTAAGGAATCTGCGGCTAGAGGTCTCTATCAGGTCGCATTGCTCCTCAGTATTATTTTAATATAGGCAGTGACCCTTTTTTCTCTCTAGTTGCCTGCATATCATGTGCTTGGTGGAGAGGGCTGCTGTATTATTTCTGGGAGCCATCATGTTGGGTTAGGATTCTAGCTTACCTGGACTGTTACTGAGTATGTTATATGCTGGCACTCAAACATTCATTTACGGAAAAAAAGCAGCGCATTTGCACAGTAGAAACCCACAGTGGGCATGCCTAAGGCAAGTTTGAGCGCTCCACATGGGATGCTGCTTCATTTGTCATAAATCTCTTGTCCACCAATGCAGAGACCCCTTTCATTTCATTATGGAAACATGTATTATTAAACGTGCAACCAAGTGATGAACTTTGATTCCATCAAATGCACGTTTCTAGCATATTCTTCTCTTCTGTAATTCTGTCATGAAGTTATGATAATCAAGCTCATGCAAAAACATATTCAGTGATTGTTTAGTTCAGAAGTTAATCCAGGAATGTCATGTCATGACCAATCCCCTTCAAAATTATATTATTTTATTTATTTTAATCACCTGCTTGTAGGCTTCTTTATTTTAGTTTTAGTAGAAAGTTTGAAGTTCTTAAACACGTATTTTAGCTACTGTTTCCTTTTTAGTTAGGCTTTGAAAATGGTATTTTAAACACCCTTTAGCCTGAATTGCTGCACTATCAGACAACACAAGTCTAGTACATCCTGTCAAAATCTACATCTCAAGGTTTTAGAATTAGACAAAGTAAACATGATCTAAAGTTGACACAAACGCTTTGGGGATTTTTATATAGGTGACTTACTTTGCATCCCACTGGTTTAGTCCGATTAGATCTTGTGTCTTCAAATCCCAATTTGATTCTGCAATGAAGGCTAAAAGGTAGTGGTCAATCTTTTATAAGCCCCACAAACTGACCATTGGAAAGAGAGAAACATCACCCAGGTCACTAATCCAAGCACAGAACCAGATGGGCACATCACCATATTCCACCTTAACCGAAGAAGGCTCCGGCAAGATTCTGCAAGTCTCTGCGAAGAATTTTGCCTTCACCTACTGGTGCCAGGTTTGTGTTCTTTGACAGACACAATCTCCTTGCACTTGTGCACGGAATAGCTGACAAGCTATCCCAGGCAGACAACATACCTTGTTGTCCAAAGTATGCACACCACCTCTTTGACTCTTGAAATAAGCTTAGTATTTATTCATCTGCTGGAGATAGTATTGCGGCTAGAGATACCACATTGAGGGTGTTAAGGGCTACAAATTGTGATATTACAAAGTTATCCTGTTGTTCTCACAGTTCATGAAACACAATAGCTGTTTTAAATTTTTATCTTCTTTTGATGTTACCAAACAATATTGTATGCACTAGATCCAGGAGTTTTAAAATAACTATTTAAAAAAAAAATGCATCTCCCATTTCTGGGGATCCTTGAGTGTGCAACTCAATCAATCAATCAATCAATAAAAACTTTATTCGTCTTTTGTAATAAAAACCATAAAAGTCGGAAATTTATCACTGATACCCAAAAAAATTACAAAAGTCAAAAATACAACACCAAACACATAAAGTTTACAATAAAATGGGTTAAGAAGTGTACATGTTGACTCCATATCCCATTCTCCCCACCCCTGGTAATTAATCATATGTTGCTCTAAGACTTACTGCCGCCTTTAAAAAGCTAAGAACATGCCATACAGTGCTCCCTGGAAGCATTAATAGAAAGGTCGCAGGTCGCACTTGTTTAAAATTGGCTTGTTTTAAAATAGGGATTAAAAAGGACCTCCTAGGCATCTCGTAATTGCTACAAAACATTAAAAAAATAGAGCATGTCCTGTAGAGACGTACCGTCGCAGCCACAGAGCAGCAAGATCTCGCCTTTCTTGCTCCCTCTAGGGTGTGCAAGGAGAAGATGGAATAAATCAAGACGAAATCTGGTCAATAAAAAGGGGTCATTTGAGCTAGGGAGCCCTAAAAGGTAGGGATAGGGATGTTTTCAGAAGATTGTATCTTCACACGCTAGGCTTCCTTAGCTCACATTCTTCCCTTTCCATCACCCTCATTCTAAAAAAGGATTCCTTTGCCCATGGCAGGTCTTTCCTACTAATTATATCAGGAGTGCAGAAGAGGTTGGGCCTACCTAATTTCCTAAATCCATCCCGTATATAATTGAACCAGGGTATATGGTAAGCACCATCTAGACCCAGACAATCCCTTAATATCGCCTTGTTAAGGGTACTCCCTTCATTTAACCAGACTTTTAGCCAGTAAAATAAGGGGCAAAAAGAAAGAAAGTCTGTCAAGTAGGGCACACCCAATTCATTATGGACAATATAAGTAGCAGTGCCCTGTGGGACACATAACAGTCGTCTCAGATACTCATTTTCCACTGTTTGAAGCTCCTCGTGGGGATTGTAGCCCCAGATTTCACCACCGTACATAACCTGAGATACACACCTGGATCTATAAATCTGTAGTAGGGCACCTATAGGTTTTTTACCCAGACGGGAAGCAAAATTTAAAATAGCTGCATTGGCTCGAAGGAGACCCCCCTGTTTACTCTTTTTTAGAGAGCACCAGTTTAGCTTAGCATTCAGTATAACTCCTAAATAGGAGAAAACATTTTTCCTGGGGACAGGGACGGTCCCTACTTTAAAATTGAAGGATTTGGTTTGCCCACGACCTATCTGCATCACATATGACATGGAATTATTAACTAGCAGGTCCCGGTCTTCCATAAAGGACACAAAGGAGTTAAGTAATGTTTGCAACCCCCTCGCAGTCCGAGCCATAAGAACTGCATCGTCCGCGTATAATAATACAGGCAGGCCACGCTGGCCCACCCGGGGGACATCTACGTGTGTGGCTATCAAATCCTTCTCTAAATTGTTAATATATAAGTTAAATAAAAAAGGTGCCAATATACATCCCTGTCGTACCCCTCTCTGTATCGGGAATTGACTGGATACTTTGCCATCATTAGTATAGCGAACCACCGCTTTAGTATCCCTGTGGAGCTCCTGTAAAAAGAGGATAATGTTAATATCTACTCCCATGCACTGAAGTGTCTCCCAAAGTTTACTTCTATTCACCCGGTCGAATGCTGACAACAAATCCATGAAGGCCAGGTAAATCGTGCCCGAAAGCGTGACAGTGTATTTATTTATAATCATATACAGGTCAAGGCATTGGTCCACTGTTGACCTCCCATATTGGATATCTGCCAGTATATTGTTATCGTCCGCCCAAGTAGTTAATCTCTCCAATAAAATGCGACCCACCACCTTTACTGTTGAGTCCAGCAGAGATATGGGCCTATAACAAGAGGTGCTGTCCCTATTACCTTTCTTAACAATTGGAATTATGGTAGAAATCGCCCAAGACGTAGGAGGAGTATCTCTGATGGCAGTGTTAATTTAATCGTAGAGGTAAGTATAGGCACCCACAGTTGAGGATTAGATAAAAAAGGGCAGGGGGTATGCCATCAGGACCGGGGGGCCTTATTTCTGGACAGTCCCTCAACACCTTTTTTAACCTCATCGGCATTAATAACCAGTGCAGACTTTCCTGTCCCCCAACCTTCCTCTGGCCTCGGTTCAATTTGACTAGAAAACATTTCCTGGAAATGTCCAACCCATTCCTCCTCTGTTATATGTGCATCCAGGGCCTGTCCAGTATCTCCTGCCAAAAATGGGCTGTTAACTATTTTCCAAAACACTTCGCTGTTCTTTAGGGTACTGGCCTCTGCAAGTTTAGTCCAAGTCTCGTCCCTGAGTTCGGCCTTACGCCTCACTTGTTCTACCTTATACTGGCCTCAACAAGCTTTCACTACGACTGTATCCCTGGGTTTGGTACCTAACGCTCCCCTCAGTTCCCTTGCTGCTCTTGAACAATTGCGTTTAAACCATCTCGGGGTATGTTCATTTGAGTGCCTGGGTGGCGCCTTTAGGAGATCCCAAATAAAACAAGAAATAGACGCAAATGCCTCCAGGATGATCCCCGGCGCATCCTGCCCTTTACGGCAAATATCTAATTCCTCTTTACACCTGACTGCGAGGTACTCATAGAAAGGTTCCAGTATGATCTGGGTCCACCTTAGCCTTCTGCCCTGATCTGTGACCTTGAGAGACCCCCTTTCTCTTTTCGACCTGTCATTTCTTAACTTGAACCAACTCACTGTAGTACATAAGGGATTGTGATCGCTATAAATACTCTCCATAACTGAAAACTCCATCAGAAAAGGGAGGAAGGGAGTAGACACATAAATAAAATCAATATGAGATGCACACCCCCTCCCTGAGAAGGTGGGTACAAGAGTCCTCCCCTTACTATCCTCCAGACACATTGCCATAGTCAGATACAGATCTTTCACTAATAGATTAAGTAATTCACCCTGCATCGTATGCTCTACATGCCTTCCCGCCCAACGTGGACATCCTATATTAAGGTGATATAACATAGCTGTATCCCCACATAAATGAAGATTGAAATCACCCGCCAACATAAGAAAACCATTTTGATTAGACTTCGATCTCATGCTATTTATAAACACACCTAGCCTAGAAATATTACAGACATCTAGGGGAGTAATAGCGTTATAGAAATTCAATAAAAGCAGCTTGTCAGATCCCTTTGAAAATATTAACCCCTGCACGCATGGGGTTGTCCGTTGGCAGCACCTTCATAAAACAGTTTACGTCCAAGGAAACAAAAATAATCAGAGCACCCTTATGTCTTCCCGCTTTTGAAGGAATTGCAGGCACAGAAAAGGTCTTGTATCCCTCAAGGAAAATGCTATTAATGCTGACCCATGTCTCCTGGAGACGTATCATATCAAAACCTTTTATAAAAGCACACCAGAAGGGGTCAGTCATCTTACTTATTATCCTGGCAATGTTCCATGAAGCAAGTTTACATGCCCTTCCTTCTCTTGTGCCAATTGGAACAGGCATAATCACAGGGATAATAGATGATGATAACTGTGCCTGATTCTTATCACTAAGTCAGTCACAAGAACCCAGGGTATCCAGGAGAGCAAATCGGTTAAAGAGGGGGGTATCTTGAGTTGTTGGCTGTCTACACGCCTGTCGTCGCAGAGGAAGAGTCGGGTAAATCCAGTCATTCACTTCCCCAGATGATTTTATTCCATTCCCAGAGCTATAAAAGTGACCCAAGGGGAGGGCTACTATAGATGATAAAGGGCCACGGTGATTATTCTGCATGACTGCATGCAGAACCCTGTCCACCAGATGAGGCCGATTAAAGTTGATTACAACGCAGTCTCCTTCCATATATTTGCTGGATTTTCCAACCCACGAGACTCTTCGAACCATGTTAATAAAACCCTCCATTCTTAGACTCAAAGACGTGTTACGAGATAGCCAGTGTAGAACCTTATTCTTAAGTTGATCGAAGGCTTCTATGCCACCCTGAGGTAGAGCCGGAACATTTTCAAGTACCACTGCGTATGGGGTAGACTCCGGGGGTAGGTCTAAAACCGATAGCCTCTGCATCTGTCTTGTCTCATGATACACTGATGCCCGTGACTCCTGACAGGGTCCTTCCCCCCCTTGTCTGTTCTTCCCGTAGGGTATTTGTTAACCTTGAACAGGTCTGGATTTTATTTTGGGAGTTTTCCGAATCCACTAATGCTTCCACAGAATCGCCCTTTGAAGGATTCAAGTCCATTTGCAATCGGGAGGGACTAGATTCTCTTCCGTTCGAGACACTAAAGAGAACTATAGATCCCTGCCCATTGGGCCCATGTTGAAGAGCACTGGCACCGACTCGTCATGAGCCCAACGCTCCCCCGGCCTACTCGGGACAGCTCGATCCTCCGCTGGCCTATCCTGGCGTGACTTGAGGAGTTCCAGTTCAATGGCTGATAAACGTTGCACAATAGGGTTAAGTTTCACATCCATACTTGCTAGTAATGACCCCATCCAGCCCTCCATCAATATCTCCTGATCTCCTTTGGTTACACTTAGCAATGAATTAGCCGTTTGCACCAACCCCTTTGCTGTGGGGCGTTTAGCTTTAGTCATGGTCAAAGGGCCTTTTCTTTTAACTCCCTTGCCTTGCCCAGTTTCAGGCCCTCTCCCCACCCAGGTGTTCCTTGGCGTAGGGGTAAGCTCCACAACCATGACCCCTGTGTTCACGGCGGCCGGGCAAGAAACGTCCAACCCTCTGCATGGTAACACCTCTCCACTTGGTCCACCTGGCCCCGATCCTGCGTCAACCCCCGATCCGATGGTGCTAGAACCGGGAAATAAGGTGCCCAAGCCTGGCTCTACCTGTTCCTCAGGCTGATCTGTACTAACCCTTGAGGTGCTGGGCAAGCTGGAATGATGACCAGCGACTGGGTACCGGCGGGTGACAAGCTCGATCTCCTTGTCAATAACCCCGGAGCTCTTACCAGGAAAGCATCCATTGTAGTACCTTGTGGCACTACTGCCATCCCATTCTGTTTTCCCATAATTCTCAGGCAGAGGGAGTCCCTTGTGGGCTCAAAACACGTAAGATCCATCCTCCTGGCCACAGCCTTCTGGGGCTTGAAGTCCCTCTTTCAGCAGCACTCCACACAACGTCTGGCGGCAATACAGCAGGGCGTCGCAATCACTGACTCAGTAATAATGGGGGTTAGGGGGTTGGTTTGAAGATTAAAAAGAAAAAGTCTGCACAGCTTTTTCTCCCTATTCCCCTTGGTGCATGGTGCTTATGCCCCAGCTGGGCCACCAGCGTCAAGCGGGGCCACCAGGCAGCACTGTAAGTGGCACCTATACCTGGTTGGGCCACCTCCGCAGTACCGCCTAGGGCGCGCTCTCCGCAGCGGCCAGACTAACAAATGTGAGTGTGCAACTCATTAATGAAGGATTCCTTGGATTACCACTGCATCCCTGAACCTTTTAAGGGACTGTTACAATCCCAGAAAGCACTGACCTACATCGGCAGGTATTCTCAGTGGGTTGTGTGGGGCTACAGTAACCTGGAATTCCCTTCTCAAATGATTGCGCACTGAGTTTGTTGGCCCTGCACCCACGGGTTGGGAATCCAAACGTTGTAGACCTGGGCAAGAGTCCCAGGATGCGCATCATAGTGCTAGATTGGGTTTTCGGTTTTTCTGGCTTTTTAATAGTTTTTGATTACACACTCAAAGACCAACTTTGTGCTTAAATACGTTATGTCCGGAACGTCCAGTGTAATATTGGTTACCTCCTACAGGATAAATAGGAAACCCCATTTACTGTAGGTTTGTCAAGCTCTTGACTTGAATAAGGTTATTCCCAAATTGAATTCTGAGGTTGAATTTCATGTTTATTAAATCTGTTTGTTAAAATGGCAAAAGTTGCTTCTATTGTAATAGGAGTTAATTTCAGGACACAAATACACACACATCTCTTTGCTAGTTGTGTTCCTTACAGGAAGAGATTGTTGAATGCACATGCTGCATACCTCTTTGAAATACTTTACTTATGGGTGGGGTTTGATGCTATAGAATCCAACACTTGGAACTTTTGCACATACAGACCTTCACACGTGGTAGTTAAATATGTACCCTACTGAGACCTAGAATTTCTTTGGTACATCAAAAACACTAGATATGATTTGGTGGACAAATAGCCTACACTCCACATAATAGTAGAAGGAATTTTTTATAGAATGACAGAGCCACCTGTCTCATGTTGGCTGGGTTCACACCATATGCTAACATACACATTTTTGGCCCTCCAAAAAGAAACATGCTTACTAAATTAAGTAGTGTCTCTCTATAGCCAACTTAGACAATACGTCCTACCAATGACTTTCTCAGGACTAGTTTCTGCTGGACCTGTATGTGAGAAGTTGGCCTGGTATATGCTGTCCACTAACTAAAGTGGGCACCTTGCACCAGTCCAAACGACCCTTATTGATGATTAGGTTAAAGACAACCTTTATTGAAAGCTATCCTAGTGGTAGCTATGGAGAGCAGCCTTCAGGCTAAGTCTCGAAGGCATGTAAAGCAGCTTGGTTTACCAGTATATAACCTCCTGAATGACCAAATGAAAGGAGAACCACACCAGGTGTATATAAAATATATGTATTTATTACTAAACACTCTCTACTAACCTCTTTATGAGATTAGAGAACAAGGCACACAATATTAAATCACTAGAACGACAATAAATAGCACAATACACAGCGGGCTCCAGGGGGAGACCGAACCATATACTAAGTAAGTGGTATAAGAACCACGACTTGACTAGACACAGTGCCTAGAGCACGTAGAATTGCTGGGACCCCAAGGAACCACCCAAGGTAGTGACACAGGGGACTCACGGAGGACGGGTGCAGTGTGGGAACACAGAAGCGAGCTCCGTACAACTCTATGGGAAAGTCGCGGTTGGAAATTTAAAGATTAAGGACACTTAGGAGAGGACTTTAAGCAAACCCAGCTAAACATAGAAGGTTCTAAGGCCAGCATCCTTGAGAGTACCGAGGTACCCGTGTTACCTATCCCAGAGGAGCCAGGTGCATAGGGGTCAAGTGGTGTCGGAAACCCTCATCGTTTTCAATGGCGTGATGCGAAAAAGTACTGCTGCCGTGGAGAAGAAAAGTGTCCGTGTGATCCAAGCCTGGATCAGAGATGAGAAGAACCTGAAAGCAGAGGGGACAAAGTCTGGGTCACTTCACGTGACCAGGAGCGGAGCAATCGAATGCCCACCGATGTCGGGTGCGTCAGGTGAGATGAGGTGAAGCTTGACTCGGCAGCCACGGGGACCAGGAGATGTCTACGACAACCACTGTCCGGATTCGAGCTGTCCCACAAAGGATGTCGAGTGCTGGGGGGTCAGTGTCCTGATTGAACACCAACAAGCCTTGGCAACTGCAACCCACGCAGTCAGAGGAAAGATGCTTCTGTGAGGACCAGCAAGGTCCTAGGGACTCTCCAAGCAATGGAGAGTCAGGGCACATCTGGAGCAATCAGGAAAGCCCACTAAAAGTTAAAGTTGCCTTCTCAGGGACCCACAGGCCAATGGACCAGGGATTGCAAAGGAACCTCAAGCTGAATCACCAAATACCAGCCCACGGAACACTCATGGAGTGTAGGCCGGAAATCTTCAGTGGAATTACTGCTTGAGGTCAGGACTACAAGTAGCCCAAAGCACAAGTTCAGGGATCGCCGAAAAGCATATGCTGCTGCAAATGTACACGGTGCCCAGGGGTACGGGTTTCACGGTCCCCACGAGGGATACGGCCCTCAGAATTGCTGGGAGCGCAGATCGACCTCGGAGACCTTGGGAACCCACCTCCTGTGTTGCAGAAATCTTCGGAGTCCTTCGGGAGCTTCGTAGATGCAAACCGGTCAGATGCGTTTAGGTGCCTGCTCAGCAGGGGAGTAACTCCTTTACTCCAAGGGAGATTCTTCAGTCATCCAGCGTCGTGCAGATAGTCGAAGTACTTGGTTTCTGTAGCAGAGTTTAGTCCAGGTAATATCTAAAGTCCTGTAGTCAGGGGTTCCTTTTTTATACCCAAGGAAGGGGTGGGACAAACTCTGGGGACCCACCTATGGGAGGGTCAGGACAGATGGGTGGCTACACCCATGTCCTTTGTCCAGTTTCACGCAAGAGCAGGAGCAAATGGCTCCTGCAACCGGTTTGAGCTGGACTATGCACAGGGACACCAAATGTGCCCCCAGTGCAGACATCAAAGCACTCTGAGAGTGCACCCACCCAGCCCCAGTACACTAAAGCCTGTCTGGGAGGTGGTCACACCTCCCTGTGACAGGAAACCTATTGTCAAGCCTTCCCCTGCCGGAGTTTCGTCCAGCAGCAGGAGGGCAGACTCGTGTCTGTGGCTGGCAGCATCCATTTTGTGATTCCAGGGTTCTGTGAAGCTGGTACTGAGTGTACCGGTGTTGTCATATTTCTCCCTCTAGGAGGGTGGAATCATACCTCCCACACCAGTTACTGGTGTGGAGGTATGATTCCAAGGTGTTTGACACCAAACACGACATGTTTCCATACAGCCATTTTAAAGTTAGCATTTACCGCGAGTTTATAATGCACTTAAGTATATATGGTTGGCTGCATCACAAACAACCCCGGAGAATAGGTTCCGAAGGCTGCAGAGGGGCTCTGCTCATGCATGGGCACCCTCTCACATAAAACCCAGCACCCTGCCTTCAGTATTGGTAAGGCCTGCCATAGGGGTGACTGATAGGTTTATATGTGCAGTGATTAGGATAGATATAGTGAACCTATATCTAAGTAAGGGGTGCATGCACCACCTTACACAGGCTGCTGTAGCAGACCTGTTGTGTCATTTTAAATGGTCTCTCAGGGGTGGCCTAATACATGCTGCAGCCCCTGGGAGGCCTCTGGGGTACCTATGCCCTGGGTACATAGTATACCATATACTAGGGACTTATAAGGGTACCCCAGAATCCAATATGGAGTGTACCTAAAGTACATGAACAACCAATTTAGGGAGAAAGCAGATAGACTGGGGTCCTGAATAGCAGGATCCCAGTCAGACTAAGTCGAAAACCAGCAAAACACCAGGAAAAAAGTGGGGGTAACCATGCAGTCAGATTCCACCTTCCTACACTGTACAACATGTGAATGCCACAATACATAGAAAACATGAACTACATACAATTCATAAGTAGTGCTTCTGCCTAGCACAGCAGAAGTGACAAAAGTTCACCAGAATTTCAAACGAGCAACTAGTAGTAACTTTAACTTAAAAAATAAATACAAAATAAAAACAATATTCTGGCCTCTTGTATCTGATGTTTGTGACATCATTTTTACAGAGAATAAAAAACAAGTTAAGTTACTTACCTGTACACTGTGGTTCTCCAGTATTGACATCTTTTATAGATTCACATGCTTGAATCTTTCCTGTCGTCATGGTGGGAGTCCCAGTGTAACAGTAAAATAGCAGTACTAAGCTTTAAACTTAATTCCCATTGAAATTCAATAGTATTTAGTAACCAGTTATCATCATTTTAGAACATCCAAACTCCAGCCAATCACAGCATAGACCCAGAGTATCCAACCCCTGCATGGCCACCAAGCCTCAGATTTCAAGCACAAGTGCAATTAGAAGAATAACCGAGGTATGTAATGGTGAACCTCAAAGGGGAGGTCGGAGGGCCGCATGTGAATCTATAAAAGATTTCAATACTGGAGAACCACAGTGTACAAGTAAGTAACTTGTTTTTTCTCCAGTATCGTATCTTTTATAGATTCACATGCTTGAATCAGAAAAGTAAGCAGTTATAAGAAAACAAGGAGGCGGGAAAACAGGTGAGCAATCCCACCATGCCACCCAAAACAGAGAATAATAATCAAAAGCATACAAAGCAAATATAGAAAAAGAGATAATCACCACACATCATCATAGGAAAAGGAAGAGACCTTCATAAGAAAAGGCCTACCTTATGCGAACAGTCGTCACAAGGCCGCTTGTCCAACTGTAATATCCACATTCCTCCGTGTATCCAGGCATTAGTGCCACGTGAAGGTGTGGACGCTCGTCCATGACGCTGCCCTGCAGTTGTCGAGTAAAGACACTCCTGCAAACAGGGCAGAGGATGCTGCCATCTTCCTGGTGGAATGAGCGGTGGCTTTAGCTGCAGCCGGACGTTCCACTTTCTCATGGCAGAAGATTATACTCAAGGGGACCCAGCGTGCAATAGATGCTCGTGTCAGGGCTTGAACCTTCCTACGGGAGGAGAAGGCAGCGAGCAGCTGGGTTGATTGAAAGAAATCCTCTCTCTCTGCCGGCGTAGAAGGAGAGGAAAAAAAGGAAGGCAGAATCACTGGCTCATTCAGATGGAACGTGGTAGGCACCTTGGGAATGAAAGAAGGATTAGTGCGGAGTACCACTCTTTCCTGATGAAACTACAGGTAAGGCTCCGTTGCAGCAAAGGCTTGAATCTCACTAATGCGCTTAGCAGATGTGATGGCCAAAAGAAAAGCCACCTTCCATGAAAGATACTTCAAATCGTATTTGTGGATCGGCTCGAAGGGAGACTTCATGAGTTGTGACAAGACAATGTTCAACTGCCAGAGGACTGGAGGAAGCCTTATCGGTGGGTAGGCCCTAAAGAGACCCTTCATAAACTCTTTCACCAGCCTGTTGGACCACAAGGACAAATGGCCCGAACGTCTCCTGTACCTGGAAATTGCCGCCAAGTGCACTCTAATTGACGAATGGGAAAGGCCACCCTTGGTGAGATACAAAAGATATAGTAAAATGTGCTCTGGAGACAAAGAGAGAGGGTGAGAAGAATGCTCGACACACCAAGAACAGTATCGCTTCCATTTAGCCGAGTAGCACTTGAGCATGGAAGGAGCTCAGGCTCTGTTAAGTATGGATTGGCATTCATCAGAGAGCACTAACTCTCCAAATTGTGTGTGGTGAGGAGCCAAGCTGAAAATTGAACGTGTGAATCTGTGGATGAACAACTTGGCCTTAGTTCATGGAAAGTAGATTCCCCGTTGGTTGGAAACGGATTAGCGAAGTCTCTGTTAGGCGATACAGCTCAGTGTACCAATACTGCCTTGCCCACGTTGGGGCAGTAAGAATAATGTGGCAGGGCTCCCGCTTGAGTTTCAGCAGAACTTTTGGAATGAGCGGGAATGGAGGGAACACGTAAGCAAATGTTCCTTCCCAGGAAAAATGGAAGGCGTTCCCCAGAGAGCCTGATTGAGGAAATCTGCTGGCGTAAAACTCAGATTATGTGTTGAGTGATTTAGCGAATAGATCTAGGGTTGCCAACCAGCAGCACTGAAATACCTTTCGTAGCTGAGTGACGCTTAGCTCCCACTCGTGACATTGCTTGGTGTCCCTGCTGAGGGAATCGGCCCATTCGTTTTGCATTCCTGGAACATGTTGGACTTGCATAGATATGTTGTGAGCTATTAGCCATTCCCAAATCTGCTGTGCTAGGATTGACAAGGCATGAGACCTCGTCCCTCCTTGTTTCTGTAGATAGAACATAGTGGTGGTGTTGTCCGTGCGGACGGGTATCGACGATCCCCTGATCCTTGGCAGAAATGAATGGAGGCCAAGAAATACTGCTTTCAGTTCCAACAGATGTATGTGACACAATGCTTCCTGACCACCTCCCCTGGACTTGTAACTCCTAGAGGTGAGCTCCCTATCCCTCCATGGAAGCGTCCAATGTCATCACCATATCTGGTTTTGCTGGGAGGAAGGACAGGCCTTGAGAGAGATTGTCCCTGATCGCCCACCAGGACATTGCCACGGTCATCTCTGGTGTGATCGAAACGATGTCGAAGAAGCCTCGAGATTGAATCCACTGAGATTGAGTTGTTCCTGGAGAGGTCTCATCCGCAAGCGGCAGTGTGGGATTAACGGAATGCAGGATGACATCATCCCCAGCTTTGACTTGTAAGTCCTTACAAAAACGCACCGTTTTGAGGAGAGGGACTGTGCCATCCTTTGTAGGCGCAAAATTATTTTTTCTGTGGGTAAGGCCATTGAGCGATTGGTATCCAAGATCACTCCCAGGAACACCAGCGACCTGGAAGGGATTAGAGAGGACTTTTTCCTGTTGAGATTGAGACCCAGGGAGTGAAATAGTCAAAGACAGGCTTTTGTAGATTCCCTGGCACCCTGGAAGGATGGGGCCTTGACCAACCAATCGTCCAGGTAGGGAAATACCTGGTGACTGGATCGCCGGAGAAAGGCTTCCACTGGCGCCAAGCACTTGGTGAAAACTCTGGGCGCTGATTCTGGCCCGAATGGTAGCACCTTGAACTGGTAATGGCACCCTGCCACCTCGAACCTGAGAAAGCGATGATGTTTCTGGTGTATGGGAATATGAAAGTATGCATCCAGAAGATCTAGGGAGGTCATATAATCTCCCGTATCCATGAGTAGAAGAATTTCCTGAAGCAACAACATCCTGAAAGGTTGACATTTGATGAACTTGTTCAACAACCTGAGGTCTATAATCTGCCTTCATTTTCCTGTCTTTTTCTTGATTAAAAAGAAATGAGAGTAGAAGCCTAGTTTGTGTTGACTGCGTGGCACCTCCTCAATTGCTTGTTTGGAGAGAAGCGAACAGATTTCTTTTTTGAGAAGTGCAAGATGACGATGTGCAGACTTTCGTGGAGGGAAATTTGGAGGCTGTTGAAGAAATTCCAGGGTGTGATCGTGAAGAAATAGGTCTAATACCCATTTGTCGGAAGAAACTGTGTTCCATTGAGCGAAGAATTTGGAGCAAGTTTGGGCCAATTGAAGTGGCACTGGGGTGACGGGTGCCTGTAAATTTTCATTGTCTCCTGTTGGCGTCATTAGATTTTCTCCGGATGCGGGGCGTCTGCGTGCTGGTGCTCTAGTATATGCTGGCGTTGAGGTTTGGCGAATAGACGGCGTCGAACATTGCGGCAGAAACCCCTGCTGATAGTAGGGCTGAAAGTGCTGCTGGAGCTGAGGCCGAAAAAGAAACTGACCTCTCCTCCTTCCTCAGTAAGAAGCAAATTTCTTTTGCTGGAGATTAGTTAAGGATTTGGCTTTGTCTGTGTCTGATTTAATCAACTGTACCGCTTCATCTACGTGCTTGCCAAAGAGATATTCGCCGTCAAACGGCATATCCAGCACTTTAGCCTGGAACTCTGGGCGGAATGTTGTTGCCCTAAGCCATCCCTGCCTCCAACATGACAGCTCCAGCCATTTGCCTAAAGGCAGTGGATGAAATGTCCAGTGCCACATCGATGATCTCCGAGGAGGCTCTCTCTCCTTCTGACAGTATATCTTTCGCCTCCTTCTTCTTATCCTCAGGAAGATATTCCAGCAAGGAGGAGATGTCAGATCACATTTGCCGGTCATATCTCCTGAGGATAGCCATGGCGTTGGAGGCCCTGATGGCTGTTGCCACCAGCGCGGAGAATCTCTTGCCAATATTATCCAACCTGCGCCCTTCCCTATCCGGTGGGGCAGCACTTGGGGATGCAGGATTCTTGGACCTTCTCTGGGCGGCCTGCATAAAAACTATGTCAGGTCGCTGATGGCCCATAAGACATGCAGGAGAGTTCTCTGGTACCCTGTTTTTCTTATCTAATTTCGGGATAACACCAGGAACGGAGGCTGGGGTCTTCATCAGCTTCAGGCCCTCCTGCCACAGGTAGTCCACTATGGGGTTGGCTCTGGTGGAGGGCTGTGTAGTGGCCTTAAAGTCATACAAAAACACTCCGTCTGCTTGACGGGCATATGAAGGTCGAAACATTTTGATGCTCGCTCTAAGAGGGCATAAAAACTGCGGATATCCCCGGTGGAGAATCAGCCATCGGCAGAGTAGGAGAAGGTGGTTGTGCGCCACATAGTCGTTCCATTCATCCCGGTCATCTGGGTCCAGCTGCAGCTCTCCCTCTTCTAGTTGCTGGTCACCACTGTCAAGCGCAAATCAACGCCTTGATGCTAGACCCAAAAAACTAAGCAACAGCACTTTACAGTCGCACCGGCACTTTAAATCAACGATGGCTATAAGCGCTAAACAACGCACTTTATCACGCTGTATAAGGACGGCTGCTCAACTCAGGACTATTACTGTGAGCCTAGCATGTTCGGCAGCACAAGACTTACTGACGAGCATAATGCCCAATTGTGTAATTTGAAACAATGTCTAACGACGGTTTTTAGTACTGTTTTATTTATTGAATTGCGAATAAGAAACTTCTTACTGTTATGTGTATGCAAAGGTTTTAATTAATCATGCATAATAAAATTACTTACTTACTCACTGTCAAGGACCTGGACAGGAATTTCCATGGGCAGTAGATTTCTGCGTCTCGGCAGCGTAGACGTGGCCTGTGGATCAGGGGTGACGGTAGGTACCTCCCGTGTAGGAGGTGGCTTCTGGCTAGCATTAGCCTCAGGAAAATGTTAGTAATAATCACTGAGCATCAGACGCAAATCTGTGACCAATGAAATAGGTATGTTGGTGGAGGGCTCCTGCTGACACTCTTCCTCCTATTCCTCATAAGGATAATGTTCCTGAAAAGTGTCAAAGTGTTGCATGCTGGGAAGTCCTGTGTCAAAGAAGGAATATTCGCCCTCTAGATATGCAGAAGGGTCCTCCAGCACTTCCTCATCCTCAGATTCTTGGCATTTGGCCCTAAATTGTGAAGGGCTATGTGCAGGAACATACGGACCCTCATCCTCTGATTCCTGGAAGTCCAAGAGAGGAGTAGGAGGCAATGGATATATCTTAGAAAAGTTCTGCAAAAGAGATGGGATCGACTTTGGAAATGTCATGTCTTTTCCCTTCATTGACGGGGCCATCGAGGGGATAGTAGACACTACTGTTGACGGTATAACTGGCTGCAGGGTGGAAACGCTCGTTGACGGTGCAGCGCCGATCTGGACCTTAGATGGTGAAGATCTCGCTGACGGAAATGGTCTCACAGTTGCCGTCGCCGATGACGCCACCACTTCTGTCCTCAACAACGCTACAGCCGTTGTCTTGACCGTCAACGTCATGGAAGTCGCCGATGAGACCATCAACGGCGTACCTGATCCGGGGGAGACGGATGTCGTAGACGGAGAATGTCTTGTCGATGAGGCCGTCGACGGGCGGATTTTTTCTGAAGAAGCATTCTTGAAAGGAGTATGAGGTGTAGATAGAGGCGCAGAGCCAGATCTTTGCTGTGCCTGAGAGGGGCCAGGCTGTTTTTTTTTAGCTATTTTCTCCACAGATTTTTCCTTACTTTGAGATCTGGATTTTTTGGGATCTCTTTGGGCACAAGAAGAATCTTCTTTCTTTCTCTTCTTGGAGGAGGTATGAGGTTTCTCCTCACTCTCAGATTCTGAATCCCTCACAGACTTCCTCTTTTGTAGCCAGAGGAGCAGTCTTCCCTCATGATCCTTGAGGGTTTTTGAAGAGAAAGTTCAACAGTACTTACAGTCTCTGGGCTTATGGTCCGGATATAAGCAATACAGGCATTTCTTATGTGGATCTTCAGAGAAAAGCCTGGATTTCCATAAGTCTTGCAGGGCCTAAACAGCCCTTTTTTAGACTAAGACATTCTGAAGAAAAGCAGAAAAGGGTACACTCACTTCCAATAGTACCTCAGCTGAAGAGATAGTTGAAGAAAAAGAACTACTAGTTGGAAGTTCAAAAGGGTAAAGTAGAAACACTGTGACTGAGCAGAGCTCAGGGTGACTCCCTAACACACGACGTGCGGTAAGAAATCTGAGGTATGGTGGCCCTGCAGGGGTTGGATACTCTGGGCCTATGCTGTGATTGGCTGGAGTTTGGATGTTCGAAAATGATGATAAATGGTTACTAAATACGATTGAATTTCGATGGGAATTAAGTTTAAAGCTTAGTACTGCTACTTTAGTGTTACCGTGGGACTCCCACCATGACGATGGGGAAGATATAAGCATGTGAATCTATAAAAGATACAATACAGGAGAACTAGCCTCAAGTATTTATTAAGGAATGTACCTCAAAATGAGGAGATAATAATGTTGCAAAACACACAAGATGATGGACGGAATGTTGCACAATGGCAAACATTCACCCCCAGTCACAGATCTGGGTTTAATCCATCGTTATTTTGCTTCACCACGCCACCCCAGTTCAGACATGGCCATATGCAAATCAGTCTTGACCCTGTGCCTCCTGGGAACAGTCCAGACCGAACTGCCAAGCCATGTCTTCCCTGGACCGGAATCAAGCATCCTAGGACCGGTTTTCGGGCATTCAGCCCTCATCAGCCAGGATAGCCTGACTCCAGTGGCGCAGTGAGCACGGGACCCACGTCTGGGCATACCCTTCCCACTTGGGGCAAATTGCAAAACACACAAGATGATGGACGGAATGTTGCACAATGGCAAACATTCACCCCCAGTCACAGATCTGGGTTTAATCCATCGTTATTTTGCTTCACCACGCCACCCCAGTTCAGACATGGCCATATGCAAATCAGTCTTGACCCTGTGCCTCCTGGGAACAGTCCAGACCGAACTGCCAAGCCATGTCTTCCCTGGACCGGAATCAAGCATCCTAGGACCGGTTTCGGGCATTCAGCCCTCATCAGCCAGGATAGCCTGACTCCAGTGGCGCAGTGAGCACGGGACCCACGTCTGGGCATACCCTTCCCACTTGGGGCGAATTGCAAAACACACAAGATGATGGACGGAATGTTGCACAATGGCAAACATTCACCCCCAGTCACAGATCTGGGTTTAATCCATCGTTATTTTGCTTCACCACGCCACCCCAGTTCAGACATGGTCATATGCAAATCAGTCTTGACCCTGTGCCTCCTGGGAACAGTCCAGACCGAACTGCCAAGCCATGTCTTCCCTGGACCGGAATCAGGCATCCTAGGACCGGTTTCGGGCATTCAGCCCTCATCAGCCAGGATAGCCTGACTCCAGTGGCGCAGTGAGCACGGGACCCACGTCTGGGCATACCCTTCCCACTTGGGGCGAATTGCAAAACACACAAGATGATGGACGGAATGTTGCACAATGGCAAACATTCACCCCCAGTCACAGATCTGGGTTTAATCCATCGTTATTTTGCTTCACCACGCCACCCCAGTTCAGACATGGCCATATGCAAATCAGTCTTGACCCTGTGCCTCCTGGGAACAGTCCAGACCGAACTGCCAAGCCATGTCTTCCCTGGACCGGAATCAAGCATCCTATTTATTTATTTATTTTATTTATTTATTTAATGAGTTTTATATAGCGCTGGCTAGACCCGAAGGTATCAGAGCGCTTTACATGAGGATCGGAGAGTTGCAGGTTACAAGTTACATTTGTTACAAGAGCATAGACAAGCATAGGATAAAAAAACAATGTTAAGGAAATTCGTCAAGGGAGGGAGAGGAAGGAGACAGAACAGGGAGACGGGAGAAACTGTGTCCAATGTCCGGCTGGGTAGGTGACGGCCGGCAGGATTAACCAAGGCCAATCTCCTCTATAGCTGTCAAGGCAGCTCCACCGGGCATTGGCCATAATGCTCGGACTCCACTGTGTGGATGGTGGTCAGGTGTGATCAGAGAATGTCGTAGTAGAGCAGGGGAGTTGGAGTGGTGAGAAATTACAGTCCGAGCAAAGTCCAGATGACATGTTGAGGTCAGGCACTGTCCTGAGAGGGCTTTACACAGAATATTTCAGCTTCGAACAAAGTCTCCCGGGCCAGATCGATTTGTCAGGGGAGGTCCCAGAAAACCCCCATTGCTATCATTGAAATGCTGAAATGTGACACAGCCGAGAGGGGGACTCCCGTTCCGGACAGGCAGAACTCCACCATAGGAGGGCCCGCAGATAGAGCAGTCCCCAGAGGAAACCAGAGGAGGATATCGGGTTTCGGGACCCAGCTTTGAATGTTAAGGTCATGCTGCCTTTTCTCTCCCATTTTCCCTTAAAAGCCTTGGCTGTGCCTTCCCTCCGGTGTGCAGTCCTCCCCTCGTCACAGACGTCTCACTGGTCGCCATTTTAGAGTCAGGCAGGCCGCTTTTGAGCCTTGTTGCATGTCTGGGTGTTGCGGGGGCCCGGTCCTACACCACCATTCCCTCCCGGAGCGGGTGATAGCGTTTGCACCCTGACTCACCGGAAAAACACGGGTGACAGACGATTCTATCACCGCTGCTTCGTCCCGGTCCGCAGGGTTTCACCGCTGCGGCACTCCATGTGCCGTTTGCAGGCAGTCACTTCCCTGCAGCCACCAGCAGATCACTTTGTGCGCACCGGGGATGCAGAGGGGACAGCTCTGGGACTCGCCGCTCCTCCGACGCAGTCTCCCAGGGCCCGCTCCTGATTATGCGAGTCCACTACGCCCCAAGCGCCATTTTAAGGCGCAATCACCTGGCAAGTTTTAAGCCGATTACACGGCACTGGAGCAGTTAGGGGGAACGGTGATCACAGCGGCAGATGCACCCTGTGCTACGATGTTGGGAGAGGGGTTTTCCAGCTGGTTTTGGTGCGGAGAAGTACCCCGCTTTGTTGCCGTGGCGTTGGGCTACCACGGAGTTTCAGCTCCGAGCAGCCATGGTGGGCTCAGGCCACGCCCCCTCCTAGGACCGGTTTCGGGCATTCAGCCCTCATCAGCCAGGATAGCCTGACTCCAGTGGCGCAGTGAGCACGGGACCCACGTATGGGCATACCCTTCCCACTTGGGGCGAATTGCAAAACACACAAGATGAGGGACGGAATGTTTCACAATGGCAAACATTCACCCCCAGTCACAGATCTGGGTTTAATCCATCGTTATTTTGCTTCACCACGCCACCCCAGTTCAGACATGGCCATATGCAAATCAGTCTTGACCCTGTGCCTCCTGGGAACAGTCCAGACCGAACTGCCAAGCCATGTCTTCCCTGGACCGGAATCAAGCATCCTAGGACCGGTTTCGGGCATTCAGCCCTCATCAGCCAGGATAGCCTGACTCCAGTGGCGCAGTGAGCACGGGACCCACGTCTGGGCATACCCTTCCCACTTGGGGCGAATTGCAAAACACACAAGATGATGGACGGAATGTTGCACAATGGCAAACATTCACCCCCAGTCACAGATCTGGGTTTAATCCATCGTTATTTTGCTTCACCACGCCACCCCAGTTCAGACATGGCCATATGCAAATCAGTCTTGACCCTGTGCCTCCTGGGAACAGTCCAGACCGAACTGCCAAGCCATGTCTTCCCTGGACCGGAATCAAGCATCCTAGGACCGGTTTTCGGGCATTCAGCCCTCATCAGCCAGGATAGCCTGACTCCAGTGGCGCAGTGAGCACGGGACCCACGTCTGGGCATACCCTTCCCACTTGGGGCAAATTGCAAAACACACAAGATGATGGACGGAATGTTGCACAATGGCAAACATTCACCCTCAGTCACAGATCTGGGTTTAATCCATCGTTATTTTGCTTCACCACGCCACCCCAGTTCAGACATGGCCATATGCAAATCAGTCTTGACCCTGTGCCTCCTGGGAACAGTCCAGACCGAACTGCCAAGCCATGTCTTCCCTGGACCGGAATCAAGCATCCTAGGACCGGTTTCGGGCATTCAGCCCTCATCAGCCAGGATAGCCTGACTCCAGTGGCGCAGTGAGCACGGGACCCACGTCTGGGCATACCCTTCCCACTTGGGGCGAATTGCAAAACACACAAGATGATGGACGGAATGTTGCACAATGGCAAACATTCACCCCCAGTCACAGATCTGGGTTTAATCCATCGTTATTTTGCTTCACCACGCCACCCCAGTTCAGACATGGCCATATGCAAATCAGTCTTGAACCTGTGCCTCCTGGGAACAGTCCAGACCGAACTGCCAAGCCATGTCTTCCCTGGACCGGAATCAAGCATCCTAGGACCGGTTTCGGGCATTCAGCCCTCATCAGCCAGGATAGCCTGACTCCAGTGGCGCAGTGAGCACGGGACCCACGTCTGGGCATACCCTTCCCACTTGGGGCGAATTGCAAAACACACAAGATGATGGACGGAATGTTGCACAATGGCAAACATTCACCCCCAGTCACAGATCTGGGTTTAATCCATTGTTATTTTGCTTCACCACGCCACCCCAGTTCAGACATGGCCATATGCAAATCAGTCTTGACCCTGTGCCTCCTGGGAACAGTCCAGACCGAACTGCCAAGCCATGTCTTCCCTGGACCGGAATCAAGCATCCTAGGACCGGTTTCGGGCATTCAGCCCTCATCAGCCAGGATAGCCTGACTCCAGTGGCGCAGTGAGCACGGGACCCACGTCTGGGCATACCCTTCCCACTTGAGGCGAATTGCAAAACACACAAGATGATGGACGGAATGTTGCACAATGGCAAACATTCACCTCAGTCACAGATCTGGGTTTAATCCATCGTTATTTTTGCTTCACCACGCCACCCCAGTTCAGACATGGCCATATGCAAATCAGTCTTGACCCTGTGCCTCCTGGGAACAGTCCAGACCGAACTGCCAAGCCATGTCTTCCCTGGACCGGAATCAAGCATCCTAGGACCGGTTTTGGGCATTCAGCCCTCATCTGCCAGGATAGCCTGACTCCAGTGGCGCAGTGAGCACGGGACCCACGTCTGGGCATACCCTTCCCACTTGGGGCGAATTGCAAAACACACAAGATGATGGATGGAATGTTGCACAATGGCAAACATTCACCCCCAGTCACAGATCTGGGTTTAATCCATCGTTATTTTGCTTCACCACGCCACCCCAGTTCAGACATGGCCATATGCATATCAGTCTTGACCCTGTGCCTCCTGGGAACAGTCCAGACCGAACTGCCAAGCCATGTCTTCCCTGGACTGAATCAAGCATCCTAGGACCGGTTTCGGGCATTCAGCCCTCATCAGCCAGGATAGCCTGACTCCAGTGGCGCAGTGAGCACGGGACCCACGTCTGGGCATACCCTTTCCACTTGGGGCGAATTGCAAAACACACAAGATGATGGACGGAATGTTGCACAATGGCAAACATTCACCCCAGTCACAGATCTGGGTTTAATCCATCGTTATTTTGCTTCACCACACCACCCCAGTTCAGACATGGCCATATGCAAATCAGTCTTGACCCTGTGCCTCCTGGGAACAGTCCAGACCGAACTGCCAAGCCATGTCTTCCTGGACCGGAATCAAGCATCCTAGGACCGGTTTCGGGCATTCAGCCCTCATCAGCCAGGATAACCTGACTCCAGTGGCGCAGTGAGCACGGGACCCACGTCTGGGCATACCCTTCCCACTTGGGGCGGAATTGCAAAACACACAAGATGATGGACGGAATGTTGCACAATGGCAAACATTCACCCCAGTCACAGATCTGGGTTTAATCCATCGTTATTTTGCTTCACCACGCCACCCCAGTTCAGACATGGCCATATGCAAATCAGTCTTGACCCTGTGCCTCCTGGGAACAGTCCAGACCGAACTTCGTCCTAAGTGGGAAGGGTATGCCCAGACGTGGGTCCCGTGTTCACTACGCCACTGGAGTCAAGCTATCCTGGCTGATGAGGGCTGAAAGCCCGAAACCGGTCCTAGGATGCTTGATTCCGGTCCAGGAAGACATGGCTTGGCAGTTCGGTCTGGACTGTTCCCATGAGGCACAGGGTCAAGACTGATTTGCATATGGCTATGTCTGAACTGGGGTGGCGTGGTGAAGCAAAATAACGATGGATTAAACCCTGATCTGTGACTGGGGGTGAATGTTTGCCAATGTGCAGCATTCCGTCCATCATCTTGTGTGTTTTGAAATTCGCCCTAAGTGGGAAGGGTATGCCCAGACGTGGGTCCCGTGCTCACTACGCCACTGGAGTCAAGCTATCCTGGCTGATGAGGGCTGAAAGCCCGAAACCGGTCCTAGGATGCTTGATTCCGGTCCAGGGAAGACATGGCTTGGCAGTTCGGTCTGGACTGTTCCCATGAGGCACAGGGTCAAGACTGATTTGCATATGGCCATGTCTAAACTGGGGTGGCGTGGTGAAGCAAAATAACGATGGATTAAACCCAGATCTGGGGGTGAATGTTTGCCAATGTGCAGCATTCCGTCCATCATCTTGTGTGTTTTGCATTTCGCCCTAAGTGGGAAGGGTATGCCCAGACGTGGGTCCCGTGCTCACTACGCCACTGGAGTCAAGCTATCCTGGCTGATGAGGCTGAAAGCCGAAGCCGGTCCTAGGATGCTTGATTCCGGTCCAGGGAAGACATGGCTTGGCAGTTCGATCTGGACTGTTCCCATGAGGCACAGGGTCAAGACTGATTTGCATATGGCTATGTCTGAACTGGGGTGGCGTGGTGAAGCAAAATAACGATGGATTAAACCCAGATCTGTGACTGGGGGTGAATGTTTGCCAATGTGCAGCATTCCGTCCATCATCTTGTGTGTTTTGCATTTCGCCCTAAGTGGGAAGGGTATGCCCAGACGTGGGTCCCGTGCTCACTACGCCACTGGAGTCAAGCTATCCTGGCTGATGAGGGCTGAAAGCCCGAGACCGGTCCTAGGATGCTTGATTCCGGTCCAGGAAGACATGGCTTGGCAGTTCGGTCTGGACTGTTCCCATGAGGCACAGGGTCAAGACTGATTTGCATATGGCTATGTCTGAACTGGGGTGGCGTGGTGAAGCAAAATAACGATGGATTAAACCCAGATCTGTGACTGGGGGAATGTTTGCCAATGTGCAGCATTCCGTCCATCATCTTGTGTGTTTTGCATTTACGCCCTAAGTGGGAAGGGTATGCCCAGACGTGGGTCCCGTGCTCACTACGCCACTGGAGTCAAGCTATCCTGGCTGATGAGGGCTGAAAGCCCGAGCCGGTCCTAGGATGCTTGATTCGGTCCAGGAAGACATGGCTTGGCAGTTCGGTCTGGACTGTTCCCATGAGGCACAGGGTCAAGATTGATTTGCATATGGCTATGTCTGAACTGGGGTGGCGTGGTGAAGCAAAATAACGATGGATTAAACCCAGATCTGTGACTGGGGGTGAATGTTTGCCAATGTGCAGCATTCCGTCCATCATCTTGTGTGTTTTGCATTTCGCCCTAAGTGGGAAGGGTATGCCCAGACGTGGGTCCCGTGCTCACTACGCCACTGGAGTCAAGCTATCCTGGCTGATGAGGGCTGAAAGCCCGAAACCGGTCCTAGGATGCTTGATTCCGGTCCAGGAAGACATGGCTTGGCAGTTCGGTCTGGACTGTTCCCATGAGGCACAGGGTCAAGACTGATTTGCATATGGCTATGTCTGAACTGGGGTGGCGTGGTGAAGCAAAATAACGATGGATTAAACCCAGATCTGTGACTGGGGGTGAATGTTTGCCAATGTGCAGCATTCCGTCCATCATCTTGTGTGTTTTGCATTTCAGCCCTAAGTGGGAAGGGTATGCCCAGACGTGGGTCCCGTGCTCACTACGCCACTGGAGTCAAGCTATCCTGGCTGATGAGGGCTGAAAGCCCGAAACCGGTCCTAGGATGCTGATTCCGGTCCAGGGAAGACATGGCTGGCAGTTCGGTCTGGACTGTTCCCATGAGGCACAGGGTCAAGACTGATTTGCATATGGCTATGTCTGAACTGGAGGTGGCGTGGTGAAGCAAAATAACGATGGATTAAACCCAGATCTGTGACTGGGAGTGAATGTTTGCCAATGTGCAGCATTCCGTCCATCATCTTGTGTGTTTTGCATTTCGCCCTAAGTGGGAAGGGTATGCCCAGACGTGGGTCCCGTGCTCACTACGCCACTGGAGTCAAGCTATCCTGGCTGATGAGGGCTGAAAGCCCGAAACCGGTCCTAGGATGCTTGATTCCGGTCCAGGGAAGACATGGCTTGGCAGTTCGGTCTGGACTGTTCCCATGAGGCACAGGGTCAAGACTGATTTGCATATGGCTATGTCTGAACTGGGGTGGCGTGGTGAAGCAAAATAACGATGGATTAAACCCAGATCTGTGACTGGGGGTGAATGTTTGCCAATGTGCAGCATTCCGTCCATCATCTTGTGTGTTTTGAGATAATAATGTTGCCATGTCCCTCCTTAGTACCTGAAAAACTCATGGAAAAAAATATGCAAGCAAGAAGGCTTTTACAATTGCCTCCAGCCTTGTGCAGTAAACAAGTGAGGTGGGATAAAAAAATTCAGTTCCAGGTGTCATTCCAATAATGAGGTTAGCCCTAAGTGCAGGTTCAATATCCTTTCATGCCAGTAGCTAAATATGACACAAAAGCTATTTTAAACTAGCTACAATATCAAGTCATTATCGTGCCTTGCAGTTCTACAATGAACACTCCTCTTTTTCTTATTTGAAAAACCTGACGGATCATATAAAATAGTATTAGACTATATAAATTCAAACACACATACCCACACACATGCATGCATGCATGCTCACAACTCTGGATTAATAAAACAATATACATATAAAATAACCCTGGACATATCCTGTAGACTTTCAGCGAAAACATAGCACTTAAAAGGAGGTTTCCAACCAGTTTCCTGTTCCAATAGGTTTCAGTATTTTTAGGTTCCTATACAAGATTGCTTATGGGCTATTAATGATCCTGTTTTGTTTGCAATCTTACATTAAAAACATTTACATCACAAATGATGATGACTTTTCTAAACATCTGACTTGGAAGGAAAAGATAGTAGCATTACTAATCACACACAGAACCAGATTTACGAAATTCCAATTTTGCATTTCCTTAATAGCGAATCTTAAGAGATAGCTATTTAGGAAATGCAAAATGAAATGTACAAAAATAGCGATTTCCTAATAGCAATTCCTAGAGTGTAGGAATCGCTATTAGGAAATCGCTATTTAGGAAATGCAAACCAATTTGTTCCTATGGGCCTAAGGCCCAAAGGTACGAATGGTTTTCCATTTAAAGCATTCCTACCTATGGGCCTAAGACACCCCCTAAATCAAAGGGCAAAAAAGAATGGTGCCCATGTAGAGCACTCAATTGCCCTCGGGGCAAGAGGGCGCTCCGTGGCACAGGAAAAAATCCATTTTAGGTGCTTTTTCAATATTGCAATTGGTTACCATCGACTTGGAGTCTATGGTAATAGCATTTCCTAAATGCCCATTTCGCATTTAGGAAATGTTTAAGAAATAGGAAATAGCTAATCCCTCTTTGCGATTTCCTATTTAGGGAATCGCAAAATGCGATTTCTACGGGGTAGAAATCGCATTTTGTGACCGCCTTTAGGCCTTTGTACATGCCAAAAGGCTATTTAGCATTTCTTAACAGCCCGAAATAGCAATTCTGTCTGTTAAGAAATGCTAAATAGCTTTTGTACATCAGGCCACAGTTACAAAAGTAACACTTAATAAATTGAAAAGTTGCACATTTAAATATAATTTTGCTTGGCTGCGATTTATCCAGCACAGGAAAGCGTGTTATTTCACAGTCCTTGCTAAGAAAATATAATCCATGATGGGATTTAATAACTTCGAGAGTTTACTTGCTATATTAAGTAGGGCAAATGAAGCTTTTTAAGTGATTTAATTTTTCTTACATTTTCTGAAATACATTGGACCAAAACTCACACAGTTATCTCACATCGACTGAAAACAGACATGTTAGAGACTAAATAAACCTAGTAATGGTTTTCTCCCAGCACTTTAAGGCGGCATGCACATAATTCACAATAAAAGGTCACACAAAATGCCATTATGTACGAAACGGATTTTCACAGCTGAAGCAAGCTTCACTCCAATATAAAGAATGTTGCAGTGCAGCAAGTTTCTTTTGCTAAAGCTGTTCAATATGAAGTTTGTGGCTTATCTCATGTAGTGCAAGCAGCAATGTTTTACGGGCCTTTACAAAGCTAATATTAATAAATCATTAGAAATTATAATCAACTCCTAATCATTTTATCATTACCAGTACAACAGAGCTGTTCCATGTAAATGGTTGTGCACAGTCGGTGGTTGGCTTGTGTTGTACTGGCGGTAAATTATGAAGCCAGCGACCTCAAAGCACGACATACACACACTAAGGGGCCGATTACGATCCCGTTAGGAAAGCATTCCTACCGAATCGGTTCCGGAATGCTTTTCGAACGACTCAACGACGGATTATGATGCAATGCATGTTATACTCCCACCGAGTCATTCGGAACGCAATCCACCCGACCGAATCGTCCGTAAACAAGCCCGATGCTACTGACTCGTTCGCAAACGCTGAAGAATAGCATTCGGGTTACGAATCAGACTCGGTTTACCCCGCGAACAGATGACGATGCAGCCGATGTGGTTTTGGAACCGTGTCGGTTTGTGTTACAATGGGCAAGTGGAAATTGTCAAAAACAGGCAAAACAAGCATTAGCAATGCCAAATTCAAATAATCTTTTTAAAAAATTTTGCTACACCTACCAATCAACCTATATAAAGGGCCAACACATGACCATGATCCTTTGCTCTAACAGAACTGCTGAGAGGTCACAGGATTTGTCACACATTCCCTGCTCTCTGCCTTATACACTCACACTCCACCCGCCACACAACTTGCACAGATTTTGTTGGTTAAAACAATTCTCATAAACACACACTCTTTTTCTTATTAACCCTCACATTCACACTCACCCTCACCTTCACACCCACCTTGGCCCCAAGGACGCAGCCAAGGTTCACAGAGAAGGAGTTGGAAGTGCTTGTAGATGAAATAGTTAGAGTAGAGCCACAGTTATTTGGGAACCAAGTCCAACAGACCCCCTTTCCCAGAGAAATAGGATGTGGGACAGGATAGTCAACAAGGTGAACGCTGAAGCACCTGTCCGGCCCACAATGGATGATATCAGGAGATGGTACTATGATGTGCGAAGGAATTTAAAAAAAACTGCTGGCCAGAGAACACTCCTAGAGCCAGCAGACTGGCGGTGACCCTCCTGCACCACCTGTGCACTCCACCTCCCGGGAGGAGAAGGTGCGTGCCAAACACCCTGCCGGACAGCGTCTATGGGCTCACAGAAGCACCAGAGTCTGGTAAGTACCTACTCCGCATTCAAACAAAGTTACCAATTACACCTCAATAGACATCACTGTAAAGGACACAGTGATACAAATGACTGTTTTAAAATGAAAACCAAACTACAGTAAATGAGCGTGTGATGTGTATGTCATATTGATAAACAACATACCTGCAATGAAAATTAAAATGCATACAACCCATACCATGTACATACTTCTTACAAACTCACAGCAAGCCTCTGTGTTCCAAACACCAGCCACTAGCGACAGCCATCTTGCCAGGACAGTTTCACTCACTGTCAGGAAACCTGAGTGACCGGTAGGCTTGTTGGGATGGCTGGGAAGGTGGGTGTGGGCACAGGTCTGAAGGGAGTTGTAGTCACAACAAACACTCATCCTCCCACACAGCCCCACTAGAACTTTGCTTTGATGAGAGTGATTGGAAAAGTACTGGCAAGATGGCTGACACTGGTGACTGGTGTTTGGGGCACAAGGCCTTTATGGGAGTTGTGGTCAACTCAGACACCAGGCACCAGTGTCAGCCATCTTGCCAGCACATTTTCACTCACTCTCAGGAAAGCTGAGTCACAGATAGGCTGTTTGGGATGGCTGGGAAGGTGGGTGTGGGCACAGGCCTGATGTAGCCATTGCAAATACTCAATCTCACACACAGCCCTGCTAACTCCTCTGTGCCTATGCTTACCTCACAGTGAGGGGAAGTATACTTGCAAGGTGAATGACACTGGTGCATGGTCTTGAATTTTAAGCCAACTCCCATCAAGGCCCTATGCACCAAACATCATGCAACTGTGTCAGCCATCTTGTTAGTACTCTTCCATTCACTGTCAGGTAGTCATTGGCCCAGACGAGCTGTTTGTGCTCGTTGGGAGGAGGAGTGTTTGCTCTGACTACATCTCCCAGCAGGCTCTGTTGGACACACACCTTCCTACCCATTCCAAATAACTTACATAGGACTCTGCTTTCATCACAGTGAGTGGCAATGTGCTGCCAAGATGGTTGACACTGGGGACTGGTGTCCGGAGCAGAAGGCCTTGATGGGAGTTGCAGTCAAGTCAAACAACAGGCACCAGTGTCAGCCATTTTGTCTGTACATTTCCATTCAATCTCATGTAAACATGGTTCCTGGTGGGCTGTTTGGGCTGGGTGGGAGGAGGAGTGCTAGCCCTGACTACATCTCCCAGCCGGCACTGTTATACACACACTCTTCCCAACCAGCACAAACAGCACTTCTGGAACTCTGCTTACCTGACAGTGAGTGGAAATGTACTGACAAAATGGCTGACACTGGGGACTGGTGTTTGGAGCACAAGGCCATGATGGGATTTGTGGTCAACTCAGACAATAGGCACCAGTGTCAGACCTCTTGATAGTACATTGCCACTCACTGTGAGGTAGGCATAGTTACAGGTGTTCTGTTTGGGCTGGCTGGGAAGGTGTGTGAAGGACAGGGCCTAATGGGAGATAGAGTCAGCACAAACACTACTCATTACAAACAGCACAACATGTCCACCTGCAACTATGCTTACCTGACAGTGAAGGTATATGTACTGGCAAGATAGCTGACACTGGGGACTGGTGTGTAGACCACAATGCCCTGTTGGGATTTGTGGCCAACTCAGACACCAGGCACAAGTGTCACACATCTTGATAATACATTTCCAATCATTTTCAGGAAAACATTCAGCCATGTGGTCAGGTTTCTCTGGGTGGGAAGACTGTTTGTAGGACAGAGCCTGATGGGAGTTGGAGCAATGGAAAACACTTCTACCCCCGCCCAGCACAACCACTTCATCTTGGCCTATGGCTACCTGACAGTGAATGGGAGTGCACTAGCAAGATGGCTGATACTGTTGCATGGTGTTTGGGGCACAAGGCCTTGTTGGGATTTGGTATCAAGTTTAACACCATGCAGCAGTGTCAGCATCCTTGCTAGTACACTTCCCCTCACTGCCACTTAGCCATTGTCTCAGAGGAGTTAGCTAGGCTGGGTGGGAGGAGGTGTATTTGGAAAGGCTACAACTCATATCATGCACTGTCCAACATACACCTCCCCACCCACCACAAACAGCCCAATAGGTACTAAGCTTACCTACAGAGTTTCAAAATTTACTAGCTGGATGCATGACACTGGGCACTGGTATAGGACTTTTCCACAAATAACAACAGGGACTTATACTCCAAACAACAGGCACCAGTGTCAGCCATCTTTGTCAGTACATATCCACTCACTCTCAGCCAAGCATACTTCCAGGGGTGGTGTTTGTGCACGGTGGAATGAGTGTGTGTAGTACAGAGTCTGATCGGAGATCTTAACATTGCAAACACTCCTCCTACCACCCAGCCCTACAGGTCCACTTTGAACCATGCTTACCTGACAGTGAGTGGAAATGTAATGACAAAATGACTGAGACTGGGGGCTGGTGTTTGGAGCACAAAGCCTAAAGTGGAGTTGTTGTAAAGTCAGACACCAGTTTCCAGTGTCAGGCATCCTGCAGGTACATTCTGACACACTGTGAGGTAAGCCTAAGTCCTGTTGGGCTGTTTGCGCTGAGCAGGAAGATGTATGTAGGACAGAGCCTGATGGGAGATGGAGTCAGTGAAAACAATCCTCCTCCCACACAAACCAAACATCTCATCTGGGCCTATTGCTACCTGACAGTGAGGGGATGTGTACTAGCAAGATGGCTAACAGTCATCCTTGGCGTCTGAATTGAACACATGTCCTTGTGCTCAAAGGCCAGTCCCCAGTCTCAGCCAATTTGCTAGTCCATTCTCCACTCACTGTCAGTTTGCCATAGGAACAGGTGAAGTGGATGTGCCATGTGGGGGGGGGAGAGTGGTTGCCATTAATACAAATCCCATCAGCCAATGCCATACACACACTCGTCCCACAAATCACAAATAGCAGCCCTGGGATCCTGTTTGAATGAGAGTGAGTGGAAATGTACCAGCAGTATGTCTGACACTGGTGCATGGTGTTTGGAGCACAAGGCCCTGATAGGAGTTGCTTTTAACTTCAACACCATGCAGCAGTGTCAGCTAACTTGCTAGTCCACTCACCCTCACTGTCAGGTACGCATAGGCACAGAGGAGTTAGTGGTGCTGGGTGGGAGGAGGAGTATTTGTCGTTAATAAACTTCCACCATGCCTGGGCCCATACACACATTCCCACCCATCCCAAAAAGTCCACCTGGGAATCCACTCTCCTGAGAGTGAATGTAAATGTATTGGCAAGATGGCTAACACTGGCGACTGGTGTGAGGAGCACAAGGCACTGATGGGAGGTGGTCTCAAGGCAGACACCTTTCCCCAGTGTCAGACATCTGCAAGTACATTACCACTTACTGTCAGTAAAGCATATTTCAAGGTTGGATGGTTGGGCTGGGTGGGAAGGTGTATGTAGTACTGGGCCTGATCGGAGTCGGAATAACAGCAAACACTCCTCCACACATGCAGCACAACCACTTCATCGTGGGATATGTCTAACTCACAGTGAGTTCTTATGTACTAGCAAGATGGAAGACACTGGGGACTGATGTCTGAATCTATCACAACTACCATATTTGCCTTTGTGCTACAAACACCAGCCACCAGTGATAAATATCTTGCAAGTACACTTACCAACATTGTCGGGAAAACACTCTTCCTGGTGGCGTGTTGGGCCTGGGTGGGAGGAGGGATGTAAGTTTCACAATTAAAGCACAAGCACACAAACCTCAGTTTATCAAAGTTCTTTGCCACAAAATAGCAGAAATCAGAGTTTGCGAACTCATCTGACTATGGAGTCAATGGACAAAATACATGATCTGTGTAGGCACAAAGCTAAACAGTCACACATTTTGCTAGTCACAGCCATTCACATGTGTATAATGAGATGACAACAAGAAGCACACCACTCATACCATTCCAATAAATATCTGGGAAAAGTAACAGACTGTGAGTGTGTAGGGAGCCACACCAATGTCACTGCTAAAGACATACACTAAGCCCAGTACACAGGACTCAAAAATACCTACATTGGAAGAGAAAGTGTACCTATGTCACTGTGAAAGTAAAGATGTGGACAACACCAACCCACCTGTGCCATTCACAGGGGGTCACGAACCAGTCAATGTCTTTGGACAAGTAATGCCAACTAAACACATGTCCATTTATGCACACAGGTGGACATGTCAATCAATCCACATCTTGTCTGAAATACATTGTACTCAAAAAACATAGGCCAGCATCATGGATGAAGTAGGCCAATCAACCTACATAAACTGATCATTAGGTTCAGTAGCCTATGTAATGGGTATGATTTGAGGGGCAGTGGACATTCACATCAATCATTGTGTCATTTCTGTACCCACAGGGCGAGCTGGGAACCCACCGGAACCAACCAGGACAGCCAGTCCCAGAACCTGGTCGACCCAGAGCTTTCCGGCGGAGATGTATCTCAACCATCTTCGGACGACGAGGAACGACCTGGCCCATCAGGTTTGGGTCACCCCACAGCACCAGCAGCAGCTACATCAGGATCCTCTGCGATCACTCCCGCCTCAGCTGGCAACACCCAGCTGACCCCTACCCTCACGGACACAGCAGCCCGAGCAACCACCGACAGCCCAGCAACACAGGGCATTCTGGAGTTGGCGGACAACAACATCCCTGTCAATGAGGAAGGAGGCTCAGAGTTGACTGTGCCACTACCAACTGGACCTGCTCGGGTGGATAAGGGTGGTGGGAGGGACCGTGGGGACTGGGGCCATCATGCAGCTGGTGCTGCTGATGAGGAGCACCCAAACCTATCCAAAATCCTCCACGCCTATGAGGGTTGCCAAGGAGATTTCGGCCAGATCGTTGGGATCCTCAGGACCATTGAATAGCAGCAGGCAGCCCAAAATGAAAAATTGGACATGTTCATGAGCAAAATTGATGACATGACTGCGGTGCACAGGGACACTGTCACCTGCCTCTGCCAGATTGCTAACAACATGTCCACACCTCCCTGTGTGCCTACAACATCCAGTGCATAAATATCTGCCCAAACAACAGGGAGGGATGTGGACACTGGCGCAGAGCCCCCAGTACCGCCGCTGTCGGCACCTGAGGGTCCCCCCAAAAAACGTAAAAAGGGTTGTTCGAAGAAGAATCCTTGAGAGACAGATGGCTATACATCACCCCCAGGAAGTGATAAACTGCTCCTGATATCCTCCATTGTGTGCCAAGCGCTCACTTTGTTGACTACCATTGAACTGTCCCACATTGGCTGGAGGGTCTAATTTGGACTGTAAACTCAAATAACTGTGGATTTACTTTTGAAGACTTCATCTACCAACACTACCAACTCCTCGCTGCACTTTGTTTCATATTTTTTGCTGAGCACTCCCCCATTGTGTGGATTGTTATCATTACGTCATGCACTAAAATAAATCCCTGTGCACAAAATATTTGCTCATGTCGTGACTTTGAATCCCAAATATACAGATTGAAATGACGCACAAAATCACAAAGATGAAAGTGTAAATAACATTGGATAAGAAATCACTTCAGAAATGTTAATTACTGGCTTGTGAGTAAATGTACCCAGTCACAGCACCATAGATAGACTCAATCAGGTTGTCACACAACCCATAGTACATGGTACTGATTCAATTTAAGTCCACTGTCGACAAAGATATCACCATTTGCAAGCACAAACAACAATCATTGTCAGCAAACCAGATCATCATGGAATATGTTTTGTTTCAGAATAATCTTTGGAAGTGTGAAAACAGACAAGGCACACCTCAATGTGGAGCACAGGTTTATTCTCCTGATACAACCTTGCGTCTTAACTCAAAGTCATATCACATCACACAGTAACAAAATGCTCACAAGTAAAAAGAAATGAGCATCAGTTCAGAAGGAAGTGCGTGCCAGGGATTTCCACAACAGTTCAATGTTGGAGTATGTCACAGCATCATGGGTCTGGTGAGGTCACAACTCTGCAGTTGATATGGCAAAGCACCCTGGTAAGGAGAAACATAGAACAGAGTCAGGAACTCAGGAATAAGGTAGCCCAATTTTTCAAACAATGTCATCTGAAGCACAAGATTTACAGTGTGGAAACTAGCTAGGATTCACGGTAACTCTGTACATGTTAACGTGCCCATTTAAAAAAATCCATCATACAAAAACCCACAGGACAATTTTCAGACACTCACAAGCATACATACACATTGTCCAGCAACAACAAAACAACAAACAATTGGGGTTTGTCACCTCCTCTCATTGCATACCTACACTCATGTGAAAAAGTTGTGGATAAGCTGTTGTCTCAAATCCATGCCATCATCATCATCACCACTGTCATCATGTCCCAGTCCTGAATTCTCCCTCGCTGGCAGCTGCTGGTCTCCGTCGTCCTGCATTAGAGGTATTTCCTTCCGTAGAGCCAGGTTGCGGAGCATGCAGCAAGCGATGATCTTGCACACCTTCAATGGGGCATATTGGAGGGCTCCTCCCATACGATCCAGACAGCGGAATCTTATTTTCAGGAGGCCAAAAGTCCGCTCCACGACTCGCCGGGTCCTGCCATGGACCTCATTAAACCGCACTTCTGCAGGGGTGACTGGGTTACGGAGTGGTGTCAGTAACCAAGGCTGGTTGGGGTACCAGAGTCTCCTACATTTAACACAGAAAAAAGATTTAGTTGTCGGATAACAAAGCACTATCTGACATACAATCAACACACTCCGGAACATACACTTGCCTCATCACCTACCAACAAGCCAGGCATGGTCAGGTTGCAGCTGAGACATCAAATGGGGGATGATGCTGTTCCTCAGGATATATGCATCATGTGCCAATCCAGGGAAATGTGCACAGATGTGGGAGATCGACATGTCAGCCAAACATACCACCTGGACATTGATGGAGTGGTAATGTTTTCTGTTGCGCTATACCACCTAATTTGCCTGTGGTGGGATCAATGCAATGTGGGTGACATCAATAGAGCCAATGACATGGGGTATCCGTCCCAAGGCATAGAATTCACCTTTGATGTCTGACAACTCTCCAGGTGTCGGGAACTTTATGTACTGGTCCAGGTAACGGAGCAATGCCTCCAAAACATCACGGAGGACATGGCTGAACATGGTTTGTGACATTCCACCAGATGTTGCCACTGTGTACTGAAAGGAACCGATGGCAAAGAAATGTAATGTTGCCATAACCTCCACTTTGGGCATCATTGCAGTTTGATATGTGCGATCAGGCTGCAGATGAGGTGACAACTGCTCAGACAACTCTTCAATTATAGGCCTGGTGAATCGGTATTTCCTCATGGTGTCACGTTCTTCCATGGTCTGTAGGTCTGGAAGGGCCTTACAATGTAGGTCGTCTGTGATACCTATGTGTAGAGTGTAAACACAGTTGTTGTTAGGTCACAATGTACAAAGCAACATGCATTGAGACAAACAAGTTTCAAGTTTATTTTTATTAGCGTAGTTACTTAAAACCATTGCTACAAAATGTATCGATAAAAGGTTTCTTTGTAAGTTATATTATAAGAAAAAGATTTTTAAAAAGTTTGGTTAAAACAGTTGGTCATTCATTTCCATTGCAGTTTATAATAAGCAGTTCTTTGTTGAGAGGACGTTGGCTGCCATGCATTTCAGTGGTGATGTAGCTCTGCAGGGGGTGATGTTGGTGCTGGCGTATGCCTCAAAAACTTCACCAGGTGGCAATTCAGCTGCGGGTCGTCAGGTGCAAAGCAAGCCAGCACAGCTTGTCTGCGCGTGCGAATGCCTCTTTGGTTAAAAAATGGTTTTAAAAGTTGTTGTCGTTCAGCCTTCAATTTTTTGCAAGAGCAGAGTAGGTGCAGCATATCCTCCTGTACTGTGCCGCATAAACGGCAGGTGGAGTCAGTTTGGGCCTTCAGCCAATGTGGAAGGTGCTTTGTGCAGGGTAGCAGACCTAACCGATACCTTACAAATTGGATTTTGGTAGATCTAGCATACCCCAGGGCTAGATATTTTTGAGCAGCGGAAGTGAGATAAGTGCTCAAAGTCATTTAGCCATGTGACCTTTTTGATAAGGATGTTTTATCCTCATTCCATGATAAAAATGTTACTGTTTTCCGTACACATTTTTTAAAAAGACAGTGATTGGTAGGTCCCAGAGCTTGATTAGGCCCAAGGTGGTCTGACTTGTTTGTAAATATTTTGCAGCTGATGATGATGTTTGCTGTTGTAACTCTAGCCACAAGTGCCAGTTGAGAGTTCCTGGCCCAGATTTACGTACTTTGTCCCAAAAAATGACATATACTCCTTGTCTGGCCAGGGTCTGCTTTTGGACACCAAACTCTAGCCTGATCTGTGCGGGAAAGGTGTATTTGGGCAAGCCAAATACTATTCGGTATGCTGTTACAACCGTGCTGTCCAGTAGTTTAGTCTCTGCCCCTTTGTGCCATAGGCTATTGTGGGCAAGAGTTTTGTCCGTATGATTTCGGCTAGTGAAAAGAGCGATGGGCCACTCAATTTAGAGTTGAGATTTCTTATTGTAACTGCCAGGGCAATACCCATCCTCCTGATTGAGTCCCTTTGAGCAGTGAAGTGGCCCCCTTTGTGGATGACCACTCCTAAGTATTTATATTCTGATGCAGAGTCAATGCGGGTGGGCCCCCAGAACCAGGCTGGTGATTTCTTTAGATTCTTTTTGATTGCCATAGTTGCACCGGTCACCAGACGCGCAAGGAGGCGCTTAAAACAAAGCCAGGGCTCCTGCAGCGCGGGAGCTCTTTTTTGGACGTGCCTGCTGTTGCTTGCCGCCCACCAGTGCCCACCAGTGCCAGAATCCGTTTTCCTCCGCTGCTTGGGAGTCGCGAGTGGAGCGGACTCCATTTCCCGGCAGCCTTAGAGGCGCGCACATTGCACCGGTCACCAGACGCGCCAGGAGGCGCTTCAAACAACGCCAGGGCTCCCACAGCGTGGGACGCGCAAGGGCGTGCCCGTCTGCGCCCGTCTTAGACCGAATGAGACCGGGCTGGGCCAATCCCCTAAAGACTTTGCTTCCGGGACATTCTACAACTTTGTGGTGAAGTACTTTTCCTAATTTGTTTTTTTTCCCTGTTATCGTTCTTGTATATTTTTGTATTGTTATCATGAGTAAGCGTAAACTAGGTGTAGGACATGGTGTTGCAGGGACACTTGATGCTTTTCTACTGAGGGCCGAGTCAGCACTTATCCACGAGATAAAACTCACAGAACGCAGACTATCCCTAGAGCCCTTGCCCTCACAGTCTAGACCTGCCCCTGCTGAACCGCTTATGCTAAGTGGTCATGAAACGTCTTCTCCCCGAATTAGTCTGATACATCACTCAGAGTCGGAGACAGAAATAGTCTCCCCTAAATCCCCTGACCTGGAACGTGGATCTGCTAGGCCCAACATAATTTCTAGAGGCTGGAAAGCTACATTAAGCCCTGGAACTATTAATGAACCCCAAGCCAAAAAAAGGAAGGGTCGAGGACCTCAGAAACAGCCTAAATCTGGCCCGAAACCAACTGGGAGGAAGCCCAGACCCTCTAACAATGATAGGGCTCTCGATAAAGGGCCCCTCGCATCTGCTGCACACACTGTAATGGAGAGGACACCTGATTGTGGACAAGAGGAAGACTATTGGAGAGGACTAGAGACTCTGGTGTCAGTATTATTGGACCCGATATTGCAAAAAATAATTTCGGTGGAATCCAGATTAACAAATCTGGAGGAACTTGTTACTAGTAAACTTACAACCCATTCGGCCTCTTGTCAAAGTATAGGATCAGATACTATACATAATAGGGGGATGGATAATAGGGCCGATCAAGCTGGAAGTAGCTTTACCAAAGGGCAGGTTCAAAACTTAACTACTAATTTAACTGCTCTAACTAGCACTATTTCGAGTATAGTTAATCCCCCTACTCGGGCTGGGCATCCACCTCTTAAAGTAGGACCCCCCCAAGTAGATCCTCAAGGCCACTCACAAGGTAGAGCTGACCATAATATGCCAGGTGTCAAAGGAGCAGATGGCCCATCAGGTATTATAAAGAACACTACATATGGGGGTGGAGGGAGAGGCTCAAATATCCAAGAGCATCAGAAATCCACTTATGGTATATTCGTTAATTTACAGCTGCCGCCAGAAGCAACCCCCTACACGGTTGTCCTGGCAAATGTTCCATCTCTTCCGCATAATGCTTTTGAGCACTGGTCCACTTTAAGGAACAAGTCGTTGCACTTTCTAAGCACAAGGACTGGTATAAATGATATTCTTTTTTCAGAATTCAAAATGGCCAGGAGAATAGGGTGGGTGGGCAACTCAGAAAAAACTCTAGGGGGGGACTGTGTAGTGTTAACCTTTAGCTCACCCTTTTTAGTGCAGACAATTCTTGATAAGGGAAGTAATCGGTTTGTCAACGCTCAGAACATAAACATATTACCACTAGGCTTTTTTTATCAACCCCCTAGACCTCGCTGGTATTCATCTGTGGAGGCGAATCATTCAGGGAGTAGGCTGCCTAGATATTTGGTCCCAGTGAGTAACCGATTCGACATTTTGAACCCACTTGAAGAGATAGACTGACTGACTACGGGGTTTGTTGGTCACCCCACTCTTAATCTTGGCCTGCATGGCGAAAGGGGCGACCCTGCTAGTTTACAGTATAGTAATTCTGGCCTGGCTCACATAGAGAGAGATAATTGCTTGCCCTCCCCTGTTTTAAGGAAGTTGAGGGAAGCAGGTTCAAGCATTACTAATTTGAACTCGGACGCCCCAACTGAACCCCTAGCACTTCTAGGTATAGAACACGCAAGCAATAATATAGATGGGGTGCCACCTAGGAATGTAGCCATAACTAATGCTGTACCTACTAGTAACACAGCATTTTGTAAAACTGTCTCATGGAATATCTCTGGCATACATTCCAAGTTGAATGACTCTATGTGGTGGGATTTTATATTAAAATTTAAGATATTATGCTTCCAGGAAACATGGTCCAAGGAAGCGTATCATTTGAACGGGTTTAGGACTTATCATACGCCTGCTGTAGATGGGGTGAGCGGAAGGGCTAAGGGTGGGTTATGCACGTACATATCAAGTAGTCTAAATGTAAAAAAGATAACAATGCCTGTAAATGAAGCTTATTATCAAATGATTGTTATTTATGTCGGTGGAAACATTGTATAGCTCTAGCTAATTTTTATAATAACATTCCTCCAGATAAAGTTGCGGCCACTGTCAAAAAATTGACAAGGGATTTGAAGTCTGTTAGTAATAATAAGTCTAAAGATACTGTGTTAGTGCTGGCAGGGGATTTTAACTGTGCACTGTGCCCCAATGCAGGTGATAATTCATGTGGTCTCTTAAATGATGAAGGGACAAGTAATTCTCATTTTCGGCACTCTGCGTTGGGAGAGATTGTTTAATGAATTAATTTATAGTTTTGATCTGGGTTTTGTGAATGACCTATGCCCATTGCCTGTTCCTATGCCATGGACTTTTAATGGCAGAGGATTATACTCTACAATTGATTTTATTCTAATATCGAATAGCTATGCGCATACTCTGCACTCATTTGCTGTTGATGACATCTCTCTGAGTGACCACTTTCCCCTTTGTCTCTCTACTCTTCTGACTCCAAGCGAACATACTAGTTCAGATAAAGACGACCAGTTGTTAGAAAATATAGTCATTGGGAAAACAAATGGATACTCCTTGCGCTGGTCAATGGTAGACCCAGACACAATTACCAAGGCCGTGGTTGATAAATGCAATCCCGCCTTCGAGTTAAGTCTGAGTGAATCAGCTGCCCCAGACATTATCTTATCCTCTTTTAAGTTGATAACTAATGCAGTAAGAGAATCTTTGTTAAGACGGAAATGCAATAAGGGCCAATCACGAGGATGGTTTGACTCTGGGTGTACCTTAGCACATTCTAAGCTAAAAGATGCTTTACACGAGATTCCGAGAAATCTGGACAGAGTGAGGCAGGCTAGAATAGACTATAAGCGAGCCATTAGAAATAGGAAAACTATTATGAAGAACGCAGCCTGGAAGGCCCTACATAAAGCATCTATACAGAAAGATGGCTCTGCGTTCTGGAAGGCGGTTAAAGCGCCTTTCTTGACCAACGAAGGAGGACCGTCTATTGAAATTGCCATTACTGAAGAACAATGGATCAAACATTTTGCCAAACTATATAATGGCGAGATTAATTTCGACGTGATGGGCAGTAACGTTGAAGAGGAACACATTTTGGTTCCATCGTTCCCCCACTTAAATCTGCAGTTTACCTTGGACGAGGTGAACCGGGCACTCTCTGCAAGTCAGGGTGGTAAGGCTCCCAGCCCAGACGGGGTACCTGTAGATTTTTACAAGTCAAACATTTCCTTGTGGGCCCAATAATCGTCCAGGTAATTGCCGCTAACTGCCGTACCCCTTTTTTATCTACTTGGGTGGAATCCACTATAGTTCCAATCCACTATAGTTCCAATGCAGACGATCCAACTGGTGGACGATCGCCCATACAACCCGAATACTAATCTACTAGCTACAATGTATATAACGGCGTTATATACCAACGTCCCCCAAGACCTTGCACTAGCATGCATAAGATTGGCACTGGACAAACGCCCTAGACCACACTTGGTCCCTACGGAGTTCATTGTTGAACTTCTGGATATCGCTATGACCCAAAAAATGTTTAGTTTCCAGGGCTCGTTCTACTTACAAACAAAGGGCGTAGCGATGGGGGCTAGCTTTGCCCCCAATTTAGCCATCATCTTTATGGACGAGTTTGAACACACCCATATTTTGGACGCTAACAACCCATACAGTGAATGTGTGGAATTGTGGCGCCGTTATATAGATGATGTGCTGATTCTGTGGAAAGGGAACGGAGAACAACTGAAGAATTTCCACGCTTGGCTTAACACACGCTCCAATGATATCCAATTTACGTTGGAATTTGACAGGTCATCTATTCATTTCTTGGACATCACCATAAATGCAGAGCAAAATAGACTATACACCAGTCTACATAGAAAGAGCAGTGAACGGAACACACTTCTGCGTTATTCGAGTCACCATCCCCGCAACCTCAGGGATAACCTACCATTTGGACAATTCTTGAGGCTGCGGAGGAATTGCTCTAAAAAGGAGGACTATTTCGAAGAGTCTGCAGGGCTGATGTCACGCCTAACTGAGAGGGGATACCCCATTAGACTCCTCAAAAAGGCACGTAAACGTGCGTGGTTCAACCACAGAGAGTGCCTTTTGGTACCCAAGCAAAAGCATCCTGTTGAACAAGAACGCATAGTTTGTGTCACGACTTTTTCAACCAATAGCAACGCCATTAAAAAGATCATTAATCAACATTGGCATCTGATTTCAGATGAATTAGGTGACATGCCACCACCTCTGCACGCCTTCAAGAAAGGCAAAAATGTGAGGGAACATATAGTGAAATCACTGTTACCCACTGCAGACAGAACCCAGGTATCGACACTGTGAGGGATCCCACCAGTCAAAGTGCACCACAAATGTGGCCAATGTAAAGCTTGCCCCATGGTGAATGAAGTCAAACAATTCACACATAACAATCGTACCCACATATTGCAGGATCACAGTAACTGTAACTCCTCTAGAGTGATCTATGCAATAACATGTCCGTGCGACTTCATGTATATCGGCCAGACCATCCAGAAAGCAAAAAGCCGTATCCTACAACACTGCAGTCGCATACGTTGCAGGGTGCAGGGCGCTCCACTGGTTGACCATTTCACTACATTTGGACACACACCAGAAAGCCTTAAATGGTGGGTCATAGAAAGAGTCAAGCCCAACCCCAGAGGGGGAGACTTCTTGAACATCTTAAATATCCGCGAATGTAGGTGGATACACCTCTTTGACATGATAGCAAGGGGCCTCAACGAGTATGAGGAAATAGGAAAACAGGTGGCAATACTCAATAATGGCTAAATGTCAGACCATGCACCCTGTAATTGCACTTACATGACAGCTTAACTGGTGAGGTATGATATCTCTAGGTATTTCCTCGACTTAGCTATCTGTATACTACTCCACACTGTCTGATCTCGGAACACTCCTATAGGGTGATCTCTAGATCTATTGTATGTTTGCTGTATTGTAAATAGTCACTTGATGTACATATTGCGCTGTCAATATTCGTATGCTCTAGTGTTCCACTATGCTCACTATGCATGATTTTTTAGTGGGATAGATACATGCATAGGTACCATTGACTTCATATTGCTTGTATGTTCAAATTCTAATCAAATATTGCGCTGTCACATTCCTTGTGCCCCATGCAATTTTGTTCATTAATATTGCTTATATGGTTAATTCAGTTATTACCATCCGATGCGCCGTATACACACTATTGTAAATATTGCACTAAGATATATGCATAGGAACCATTGACTTCAGTCTTCCTGTATGTTCTAATTTTAATCACTTTAGGCGTCGTTTAATCACCACTGCAAATATTGCGCTCCTTGTGCCCCATGTAATATTGTTCATTAATATTGCTTGTATGTTTAGGTGAAAATTGCCACCTGATGCGCCGTATACACACTATTGTATATATTGCACTATTATACTCCTTGTGCCTAATGTAATAATGGTTATGCGAGCTGACCGTGTACTACCCTTTCAGAATTTCTAGTACATATCAGCACCTTATCGCACACGCAGGTGATTCACTATTTTCAGCAATACAAATCCGAACAAGGGCCGGTTCCCCTCCAATTGGTTGTGAATTCCGTCACACCATTGATCCGTGCACCATCAGATAGGCAGAGCATCATGCCGGCCCGACATAGTCACGAGCTATAGTCTTTTCTTTATTTCCAGCAGCATGACTTGTCACAGCTCGACTAGCGTGAGGCTCACGCAAGCGGAACGTTCCAGTGAACGTCCTCGAGGCCCGCGTTACTTTAAAAGCTCCGTGTTTTCCCGTAATTGCCTCTCGTGAGGATCGCGGGATCTAGGAGACTGACGCTCCAGGTAAATGACACACTTCACGGGCTTTCTGCCTAGAGGGCTTTCTCAAGTATTTTAACAGTTCATTTAATGTCAGACAGTATTCTGACGAACGTGTTTGTGTATGTTTGTTTATTTTTTAGTTTCTGCATTGAATGCCCAGAACCGACTCGAGCGGTCACACTACCCTTAATCACGGGTAAGTGTGTAGTTTGGCATAGGGATATTACAACCTTACAAATCACATACTAACAAGCCCTATTGCCCTCAGATGAGGACGTGCGCCTCCTGATCATGGACCAGTAAGGACACTACTCGTCCTCTCCGCAACTATTGCGGGTAAGCTTAAATGACTTAGCCACTTCGGTTACCTTGTAACCGTGTAAATTACTCCTGTGCACAACCTTGACATCCTATTTATTAATCATCTAGGTGTGGAACACGAACACCACATTACAGAAGTTGGTTGCCCACCCCTGTCCTGAGGAAGACCCGCAGGCCGAGGCCCCAAAGTACCCTCCGTGCCCCAAGTCGGGTCGAAACGTTGACGCCCACACCAATTTAGCCTGGACCAAAAAACCACCCCTCCCTATCCATGCCGTGCTAAATAATGAAACATTTCTGGATTTCAAAATATATGTAAATAGACCCTTGTGAACTATTGATCCTCCATGGCCAGGTTTACCGAGATTGATATTCTTCTATCAATACAATCGTTGAACTACTTTTAATACTTTCCTTACTTTACTTAGGATTCTTCCCATTCCCTTTAGCACCCCCTTTTTTTACACGTTCCCTTGGAGCAACCTCTTTGTTTCTTTCTTTGTATTCGAAAAATGCAGTAAGATGCCTACTGCTAGTCCAATTACGATTGAATAAAAATCATGTTATTTTGGACTTCTTTGGTTGTTGCATATCATTATCTCGAATGTTTTGATTACTGTGAGCAGACATTACGTGAGCTCAAAAGAATGTATTTGATGTAATTGATTTATACTGTATAAAGGAAGGTTTAGGACCATTGTTTTCTGTATCTAACTGAGCCCAGGTCCAAGACTATATGTGGGTCACCCCATTTTTTGTAATGGCAGAACGATACTTGGGCACAACCAGTTTCAGCAAAAAAACTAGTGCTATTAAGATCAATAAATGCCCTGACCAACTTTGCTAAAAAACTAGGTAGGAGACCACCAGTAGAATTGATTAAAATGTATAAAGCAAAGTGTGTCTCCACTGCGGTTTATTGGGCAGGGGTCTGGGGATTTGCTGATCTGCTTCCAATTCAAAGGGCGGAAAATGCTTTTCTAAGATATATTTTATCCTTCCCGAATAGCACATCATCGTTTATCTGTCACGCAGAGCTGGGTCTTCCTTTATCTCTGATTTAATAAAACTAGAGCCAGTTCTCTTATGGCACAGGCTCTGGACTAGAGAAGAAACAAAGCTAAATCGAGATATCCTGACAGATACCTTGAAACTAGAAGGGGCCCTAAAGATTCCATGGGTGAGATACGTTAGGAACTTCTTACAAGACTTAGGTCACTTAGAATATTTTACTAATCCAAGAACCATTGACATAACGAGGAAGGACTTAAAAAAGGAGGCTCTGATGCTACTGGATACTATTAGAGTATCCTCAGAGATTACAAAGCCGACCGTTATGTATAACCAGTTGATTTTAACTACTTTTAATATTCAACCCTATTTAACTTTTGTACCAGGTGTCTTTGATAGATTTTTATTGACTAGATTCAGGCTGGGGGTTTTTCACAGACTCGTTACCATTCCCAAAATGAACGACTGGGCACAAGATCTTGATATGTGTACTTGTGATAATCATTCAGCACAGTCCACGATTCATATTGTTCTTTTTTGTAAATTTTATCTTGAAAACAGTGGGGCTCCGGCAATGCCGACCTGCTTTCCTTGTATTACAACTCTTGGACAATGCACACAATGTTTTTAGGATTGTAACTTTTTTAAAACGAGTCTTAAGTCAAAGGAAATGTATGATTATTTAATCTCTTTTTATTTGTAACTTGAAATATGACTAACTTCATAATGTTCAATATGTGCCATTATTTATGTATGACATTTTTTATCTGTTTGATATTTTAATTTATGAAATAATCGTTGTCTTATTTTATGCGCTTTTATGATTGTTTTATATGGCAATCGAATAAAGCTTTCCTTGACTTGACTTGACTGCCATAGTTTTCGTTTTCTCCAGGTTGATGTTCAAACAGTTGGCTTTGGAATATTCGAATGTGGTGTTGAGGAGATGCTGTAAACCCACCTTCGTCTGGCTAATTAAGACTAAGTCATCTGCGTAGAGTAGACATGGCAGTGCTGAGTTCCCTAACCTTGGGGCATGTGAATTGCTGGCATTTAGTAGCGGGACAAGGTCAGCGAGGAACAGATTAAACAGGGTCGGTGCCAGCACACAACCTTGCTTAAGTCCTTTCGTTGTTGAGACAAACAGAACATGAAATGTGAACACAACTGAAGCTACAGAACATTGGAAATACAAATTTCAATTAAAAAGGATGATCTTGATATATATATATCACAGCTTCAGTACCCTTCCCAGACATGTTACAAAGGTATGGTGACACAACAATTAGAGTGGTGTAGTGTAAAAATCTCGTGTCAGTCATCATTTATGTGATCAAGCATCACATACTCCACAATTCCCCACAAAATAAGTCATTTAGGTTTGTGTCAACAATTACATGGGTAAAAGGTACACATAATAGGATCATGTAATGCCAGAGATGTGTGACACCTGATACACACAGCGTCTCACAATGTTAATCATGCCCACCACTGTCACATGGTAGACACTGTCATGTTGTCATGTCTACATTACACATACAATCACATACACAAACTATGTACAATGTTGGAGTTGCAAATATATGTAACGACACCATCCACTGAAGTCTGGGACACCCAGATAGACTAGTAATTCACATTACATGCACAAGCTGATGAGGCTGAATAATGTAACTGTCTACTCATCCAAAGGTAAAAGCTTTATCCATTACTTACACACCAAACATCTACAGTCTGAAATCGCACCAATTGCACAATGGGTCATACAGTCCCCACATGCAGGGAATATGTCAAGAATGCACTTGTACATCCCCAAAAGGTAATTGGCACTGTGACCAAGCCTAGGCGGGTAAATGGATTACTTTTGCATCATGCTGGTATTAGCCTCTAAATCAGTGTGCAATGTGCCCTCAATGTTAGCTCCTCATAGGAGTGTGTCCTATTCATTTAAAGGTCCATTTAATTTTGAAAAAACTGCATCCACACATGTAATGCACATAAATGCAACAATCAAAGAAGTGTCTGCCCTGCTGACCGATTAATCAAAGGACTCGGTAGCCGCATCCGAACCGATTCAGACACAGCCATTAGCTGCAAGTTGTTTTGGTGACAGATGCGGGTGAGTATTCAAAGGACGCGGTAGCCGCATCCCAACCGATTCAGACACAGTCATTGGCTGAAAGTTGTTATGGTGACAGACGCGGGTGAGTATTCAAAGGACGCGGTAGCCGTATCCGAACCAATTCAGACACAGCCATTGGCTGCAAGTTGTTATGGTGACAGACACGCGTTTCAATTTCTATCCTCATTGCGTGGAAACCGACTTGATAACCTCCCATCACCAATGTATCAAAGTCACACGCGGTCCGATGATGAGTTTTTGAGCGACGCGGTAGGCGTGTCGTCTGCAGGCAATGTTATGCATTGGACCGATTCGGAAAATGCGACTGACGCAAACCTATCACTTTGGCTGCATGGATTGAAGACTGCCTCTGCTGCTTAGATATAAGTCTGTCTGTTCCCTTGAGACTTCACTTGCCTGCATTACCGGCATCATTCCTGCACCTCCCCATCACTCTGCTGCTGTTACCACATCCTCTGGGAGCTATAGCACGTACAGTGTACAGGGCCCCAGCTTTCACTGAGGAGGAGAACCAGGCCCTGCTGGACACACTCCTGCCACTGTACAGCCAGCTGTATGGCAAACCAGAGGAGCAGGTGAGTGATGATTACACTGCATTTTCATTGGACATGTGCAATTACCATGCACTACTAGCATTAGGAATCTCATAGGCAAGCATGTAAATTGTGTTTTTGTAAGTTTAACAGTGTGTAGGGAACTGTTCTGGGCAGGTACACTGCTGTAGAAGTGTGTGTACTGGGATAAACATCTTATCACTGTTCTCATGGGACGGAATCATCATTGAACACAGGACAACTGCACATAATGACAATTACCTACCCCTTAGACATTGTTTCCAAGCTGATCATGACCTATGTGTACAAGTGTCTGACTCAGAAACATGTTGCATGTGAACTAAGGGTCTGTCACCATGTCATCCTTACAGGTCAACTCTAAAGGGAAGGCCAAGATGCGGAGGACCATCGCCCGGAAGGTGCACGACGCGGGGTTGGACACTCGGCGCGTCCGTCATTGCCGCAAGAAGTGGCAGGACCTTCGTGGCTGGACCAAGAAGATCGCTGAAGTCCAGCTGGGACTGTCACTTCCAGGCAAGAGGGGTGGGCGCTGAACCCTGACCCCCCACATGCTCCGCATCCTAGCTGTGGTCTTCCCGGACCTGGACGGGCAGTTGAAATCCAAACAGCAGCAAGGAGGGGGTGAGTATGTGCCTTGTTGCACAGCTTTCTTTAGCCATGCATGTTGTAGTATCTTAGCCTGCTGGCCCTTTTACAGGCCTGAAGTCAGCCAAACCCACTATTAATTTTTAAACAATGCATATGCAGAAGGATCATTAGATGTACGGTTATGCCCCTTTCATCAGGGACATGTGAGGAAGTTATGTTCAGGGTAGTGACAGTAGTACCATGCTCATGTCATCAGCACAAATTACAAAAACATGTGCAAGGGGATAGCCTTCAGCAGTAATCCAATAGCTCGACATGTGTCAGCACATTGACTAATGTGTGAGCCTGTTCTCAGTGTGGTTTCAACAATCTGTGAAGTATGTTGTCATTGGAGCACTCAAGTATGGAAAGTTCATGCTATGCATCCCGGCAGCATGTGTCGTCTATGTTGAGGCCTTGGTGAGTTTTGCTTGGTCCGTGTGCCAATGTTTGGTCCCAGCCATGCTGCTCAGTGAAATCAAATGTATCCCATTGGATAATCACAGCTATGCTAACTCTGGTCACATGTCACACTGGCCTTACACATAATGATGTGGAATATTCCATTCTCTCCATTCAAAAGAGTGAGTCCATGTGTCTGACTCTGTAACAGTGACAAAACATGCCATTCAGTGTCAAATACATGTGGTCACTGGTGGAAACATGGCTGAAATTGTAAGGTATGATGTTAGATACACATTCACAACCGTTGACGTGTGTAAATGCTCTTGACTATTCATACTTGAGGGTTTTGTAAACCATGTGTATGATGCATCACTGGCTGATTGAGAGATGTCAAATGTGCATCATTTTTTAGTAAGTTACCAAAATGAGATGGAAAAAAGAGCAATGTAAGCTGTACAAAGTGTGCAATATGTCTTATCGAAGTGAGGGACAATCAGACTTGGGCCACACAAATTGGGACTTGTGCAGTCTAGACAGGATTGGTACACAGTGTTGACTGGACTCATGAAGAATAGAGGTTCAGTACTAATGGTCTGTACAGACAATGCACCCAGACGTGCCAGTGGCATGGTGTTGCACCTGAAGCATTGTGAAGATGCAGTCATCGGACTTGGAAGTGTGTTGACCATTGTTCACATTTAAAAATGGTGACCTGCTTACAATGTGCACAACATTCTGATTCATCTTCATGACACTGTGCATAGATCACACAAGACAGTGTGCCACATGCCTCTCACCCTAGCTATGCCTACTACCTTGGTGTCTTCACAATAAGAGTCTCAGATGTGTGACCTGACAGTAAAAAACCTAAGTTACAGGACAAATGAGCACAATCACTGTTATCTGTGTGACATGACCCATGAAATGACTACGCAATATTAAAGTTTGACAAGGAAGTCATTTGACCTGTAACATCAGAGCCAATGGTTCCCAATTTGATGACTAGGGATTGCAGAATGGATATCATGTCTCAATTCAATTGTGTGAATCCTATTCCCATTGTGAGCTCTAAACTCCCTTGCAGGAGATGAGACAGGTATGTCAGGACACAAGACCGTCATGAGCAAAAGACGATACATCACCTGCTACATAGTGAAGTAGTTGACATTGTGGTTGTGGTATTTGATGTTGATACACCCAATGTTGCAGATAACATCGTGTGTGAGGGAGCAATGGTTAACTGGCAGACTAACAAGTGCCATGTATGTTAATGTAGCAAGAGGTAATAGCAGTAGTCAATATGATGTATTTGTTTGATCTGTGAAGATATGTGATGTTACCTATGTGTAAAGTGCATACGGATGACTTATTTGATTCTTTTTCATTCTTGTTCACAGCATCATCAGCGGCCAGTGGAGGAGACAGTGCCATGGATGTAGGGGGAGCAGTTCGTCAGTCTGGGTCCAGTGCTGAGTCAAAGAAGGAGGGACCCAGTGACGCAAAAGGTGAGGGGAGCCTCACTGAGGGCAGCTCTGAGACATCAGCAGGATCAGAAGCAGAGTACAGCTTCAGTGAAGACTCCCTTGTGGTGGTGGAGGAGGAGATAGGGACTGGATCCTCAACATCAGAGTCCACCACCACCACTACCATCTCCACCCTCCCAGCTGCTCCTCATCCGATTGTCAATGGCCGCTCCCCTAGAAGGGGACGCGTCTCCTTCGCGCCAGGCACCTTACCCCCTGCCCCGGTCTCCCCTGCTGCCCTGAGTGTGGAGGCCATTGACATCCTGAGGCAGATCTCTGTGGAGCTGACAGCAGTGCTGAATGTCCTCCAGGTGCATACCACTCATTTGACTCAAATGGTATCATTCCTGGAGGGCATTCACTCAGACATGTCTGCCCTACACGGATCCAATCAGGCTCTGGCCTCAAAACTGACGGCAGCAGTGTCGCAGCTCCAAAAGTCCCTCTCCCCTCCTACCTCTTCCCCATCCACTGTCCCAACTACCCTACCTGACCCAAACACACACATGCACACACCTCAACAGCCACAAGCAGCATACAAACACACAGACACAAGGAGAAACCCACACACACGCACACTCAGGAGACACACAGCACACTCACCACCATGGACACACCAGCAGACGACACACATGCATCCACAGACACTCTGCAGACCTCAGAACCCTCTGCCTCCACAACCCTACACTTGCCGCTCCTGTTACCCCCTCTTCCCAGACACTCTGCCTCTGTGACCTTGGTCTCTCTTCCCTGCCAACACCTCCAAACCCCCCCCAAAGAGGCAATCCACCCACCCCCAGTACCCAGCATCTAAACCTGCCGCCCACCCCCTACTGAGAAAAAAAAGCCCAAAACAACCCCCCCACATCCACCCGGTCTCCCAAGCTCAAACCTCCTCCACCAGCCACCCCAGCCCAGCCCAAGACCTCCAGCACCAAAAAAACCCTCCCTATCCCTGTCTACACCCTGGAGCATTACACCATCCCCAAAATGGTCAAACCCACCCCATCCTCCCTCATTCAAGCCCTCACACTACAGCTGCCCCTCCCCAGTCTGAGCCTACCACTGCAGTGGATCCACCACCCCCTCAATCTGACCCAACCACTGCAGTGGACCCTCCCACCCCTCCTGATCCCATCCCTCCCAAAACCCAACCTAGTCCTCCCTAGTTTTGTCCCTTTGGCATGCCCCCCAGATGCCCCTCCCAGGGGAGATGACCCCTTGCAGGATTTGTGCAGGCAAAAGTCGATGGGCAAGATGTGTGGGCCAATTAAGCCTATGAACATTTTTGGACTGGCCATTGGCCTTGTGTTATTTATCTGCTTATTCATGCAGATTAAAGCATCTTCACAGTTTTTTCTTTCTTATTTCTGTGTCCCCCAAATAGTTTTTAGTTAACTGTAAATCATGTACAATTAGTAGTGTAGGTATACAATGATGTTAGTATGGCATGGATTGCATATGGTCCATAGAGTATGTTCCCTTTGACAGTATATTGTCAAGATTTTGGTGTCTACATTTGCTATGTGTCATCATCCACCTCAGTGTTGGCTATGAGTGTGACATGAAGCCACAAATATTTACTCTTTTACATCACATTTGCACATAGGTCATGCTTTCATATGTCAACATAGTGCAAGTGTCTCAAAGTGCAACAGTTTAGGAGAAGCATGCTGCATATGTTTGTAATGTGCAGGAAGACCACTGTCTCATCAATACACCGGGGTACATATGGAGTTTGACTACATGGTAGTGCGTTTGCACACACCCATGTACACAAGGTGATGTTACAATACTTGTATGTGACTTGATAGTGGTGGACCCATGTCTGTGTCTTCTTTAGATCTGGTAGACTAGTGGCAATGACAACCTTGCCACAGGTGGCATGCCACTGTGTGCAAATTCCCTTCATGGCTGTGTACTCATATGATGCATTTCCTGAGCCCATGGTGAGTGTAAGGTGAGCAGTATCCTCACAGTCTTTCGACCCTGTTGCCTCCAAGTACTCCACTTTCAGCTGAGATTCATGTTTGGCAAGGTGTGTGTGGTCTTAATAGTCCATTTTTTCTAATTTATATGTCAGTCATGCCATCCTGTTTTTGTTTGGCGACATCACGTGTATGGTGTGTTTTGTCTGTCCAAGCTTGGAATTTCATATTTACAACCACACATCAGTCGCAGTTGAGCATATGAATTGTGTGTATCTTGTCATTTGTGGATGACTGACAATGTGTCCTTTGAAGCTGTGCTTGATGCAGGTCCAGATCACACAGAGCTGAACTAGGAGTGCTGTTATGTCTGTTGGATTGCCCAGTGATACATATGGTAAGCCAAGTGGACAGTGAGTGCACAAAAGTGTTGTGGGTCCGTGTGCTGTGCAGATGCTACAGGAGCCAGTGTCACATCCATGCTCTTAGTTGCCACACAGGGGAGGATGTGTATTTTTGAATGTGAGGCCTAGTTGCAGGTGTGTTAGCCAAGGTTCATGTTGCATGTGCTGATCTTGCTCAAACAGGGGTAAAGATGAGAGAGACTAGTGTTTCCTATTTTGAAATGGAGTGGAGATTCATACGTCATGGTGGCAGGACAAACTTAGTGATTGTCAGAGAGTGTAAGGTATGAGTTGAGTTCATAGGCAGTTCTTGTGTAGGAGACGTGAGGTATCCACATTGTCCCAATGTGAGTGGTTAAACATACGGGGGTGTGAATCAGAATATGTGAGCTTGTTAGACTGGTTAAATCCTGTGCAAGGTATGGTATGAATAGGTAGATGTGATAGGGGTATAACCAGTTAGACAAGGTTGGATTCTGGCAGGAAGTGAGTTCTGTAGTCTGTGTCACTACGGTGAGCGATGACTGTAACAGGGCAGTTTCAATGAGTGAGGATAGTTGATAATGTGCATAAGTCAATGGGGGTATGAAGCATGGAAGTCATATGTGGATGTGACAGGGCCACAGTGAGACAAGGTTAAACTTGCTATTTGTAACAAAGTGGATACGTGTATGTATAGGGTATTCACCAGTTGTGTAATTTAGGGGGCTGAACGGTGACATATGAGGTGTTGTATAGTTGATGTATGTTGTGTTTGAATCTGTGGATGCATTTGTATTAGAAATGACAATCTGTAGAACTTAAGCAGAGTATGGTGGGTGTATGTTGATATGCAAATGGCTGAGGATATATTCATTGAGCAATGTAAGTGTCTGTATGTGAGATGTGGTGATGTGTTAAGTCAGATCTCAGAGTGGGCTGTGATGCTACACGTTGTGATATGATTGCAGTCCGAGACATTACTGAGGGCGCAACTGGTGATAAGAGTGGTCCATTTTACATGTTACATTTGACGTCTGTTGAGGAGATGATGAGTACAGTACATTGTGTACATGTCATGTATATGAGAGGTGTTGTGTACATAGTGATAAAGAGTGGTTCTGTGAATGTAGGTGTGGATGTAAGAAGGGCAGAGCAAGTGTGAGATTGTAAGGATCAGGTTGGGTACAATGCTTGAGGTTGTGGGACAGACATGCTTTTCGGTCTAGATGTACCAGAGGGTGCTTATGACATGCTTGTGTGTGCATGATAGTTTTGAGAGATGAGCATGTAGTTTGAGGTGGATGTGAGAGGGGTCATACCCTCACAAGTATAGTTCATGCAGGCCATGAGGTAATGTTGAAATGTACATATGTGTAGATTATGTGGATGTAAGTAGGCAAAAACAGTTACCGGATGAAATATGAGGATGGAGTATGCGTTTGCTGCCACTGAATGTTCATGACTGATTGTTGTAAAGGCCACTCTGAGTACACTGGCATATGAAAAACCCATTGTCCTCACAGGACAATTTGCCTCCACCTAGCCTTGCCTGTCTGAGTCGTGTGTGGGCAGATGTGGGGAGTTACCCTTTATAGGTAGGTGCAGTCACCCTTGGTTGAAGGTGGTGACTGCTGATATCGTTATATCCTGATGCCGGAACATTGGCTAAAAGTCCATTGCTTAGAGGGGTATAGCCCCCTCAAGTGAGAAGTCAAGGATGTGTGTTGTTGTGCTACCTGGGGTCAGACTACTCCAGAGACGCATCCCCACACTCACAGTAGACTACACACACATGGTTATTATTGGCATTCTGACTTTGAATGTTAGAGGTATGGGGACACCAAGGGAGATGGAAACATTGTGATGATATATCTGGTTGTGCTGAGGAAAACACATTGCACTGTATACAAACACACATGTGACACTGGAACATTACACCCAGTTCCAATGAGTGTTTGCATTGACAATATTTTGCAACCTCTAATCTCGTTTGGCAAGGGTAGCCCTTGTGTATGTCCATGGTGGCTCCCATTTTGCCCATTAAACACTGCCCTAGAGTGTGAGGGCAATATGTCTTTGTGGAAGGTCTCCTTGACATTTTCATAGATTTGGAGACAGTGTTTCAGTGCCAAATGTGTACAAAGCAGACTTCATTCTGCACATATCCCTCATCCTCACAAGATGTACCGCTATCCCCTGGCTTGAGGATGACTATGTCAGTTGTGTTCGAGAGCCACAGATTTAGCCACCCCCCGGCATCCTCACCAGTGCTGGCAGCTTATCTTACACAATAGGCTGTGCACTAGACCCTCCAACACTGTTGGTGGATCCTACGTCCTGAGACTCATGCGTACTCCTACTACTCTGCAGGACACAAACTGCACATTCCAAATGGTTTTTTTTGCAGCACATACTACAGCCCGAGGAGATAGATGCAGAATTGGTGGGAATTACATTTTCCGAAGATGACGGGGAACACATACAGATTGGGAGTTGTGTGCACCGCCCCCAGTCCACACATGGTGACTGTATCCTACCTTGTTGTTGGCCCATGCTTCTTTCAAAACCAAGATGGATTTGGTCTGCAAATAATTCAATGACAAATGTGACACAACCACTTCTAGGTTGTTGTATTGGGGGGCACTGAAATAAGTACAGTGTGGCTGGGTCTGTGGAGTAGTGTGTTGTCTAGGCCAATATCCTCTGGGCTTTACTATACACAGAGGCATCACAATGTCATAATTTTGTGAGTACATTGGAGTTCTGTTGCCCTGCGATGTTTCAGTGTGTGTTGTGGTGGACTCATGCATTAACTTTGTGATACATATGATAGAATTGAACCGTAACATTGTCATCTTATTCGTGCTTTACCCAATATTATGTTAGCATTTATATGGCTAATACATTATATCTGCATATTGTGTGTAGATGCAATCAGTAAATACAGATGCTGCGTTTGTTAGGTTGGCATTTGTGCCACCATTTTAGCTCTCGAAGTCGCCATTTTCTATTATAATCGAAACTGTTGCTTGCTCATTTACGAGAAATGGTTCTTGGTAAGTTTCGTTTCTCCAATGCTGAAACTTGCTCATTAACGCATGCCTTTTCTGTTACATAGAAGCCTTCTCCCACCTGTCTAGAAGGGAGGATAGGCCTGACGACCTTGGATAGTAGATAGCTTGTACCAGGCTGCGGAATCGAAACTTATGTTCTGTGCCCCCATTGTATTACGACAGCTACCAGTATTTTTCCATAATAGGTGGGTCTTTGTGGGCTCCGCAACCTACATAATGTAACTTTATGCTTGTTAGAGTCAGTCCCTCGTCAGCCATCATAGGAGGCTGGTCAGACTGGACTCCACTGCAGTGTATCTTGTGAATAAACTAGTTTGCTTGTATTCTCTACTGCGTCATCGACTTTTCATTCTTGGAAGGCAAGAGGAGGTCGAGAGTGACCCGTGTGACCCTAGCGGGCCACTTCCTTCAGTTGGGACCCGAACAGGGACTCCACCAGGTGACCCATCCCGCCCGTAATCGGGTCGAGGGGGGTCGGGGTTGCGTCTGGGCGGATCGGGATCCCCATATGATGGAGCTTGGTTCTCGCGGCTGCCCCGCCTATCTGATCGGGCGGCTCCTCGTCTAGTGGTCACCTCGGCTGGGGTCCTGAAAACGCGAAACCCTTGGATCTGACCATTTGGTCCGAAGAGTCGGCAGTGGAGAATAATCTTGTTTGACCTGTGTGCACCGGGTGAGTTTTGGTAAGTGCAGAGCCGTCTTGATTAATTTAGTGGGTCTGTGGACCCTTGCGATACGGAGCGTTTTGAACGTTCTGCCAGGCCACTTGCTGAATTTGGTTTAATATTGGAAAGGTCTGGGGCCAGAGCCTATCTTGTCTTGGTGCAGTCTAAGGACTGAATTGGAGAGCTCTTTGGTTTGTGCGTTCTTGTTGTGTGTGTGTGTGTGTTGATTTAGGTGAAGAGTGAATGTGTCTGATGATAGAATGCCTTGTTGGAGTAAAGTGTTGTGCTTGGGGTGTCGCTGTTGCTCTGCTGAGCATCAGCTGGAAGAAAGGCAGCCTGCGCCTCTGGAAGGCACTCCGAGTTTTGAGATGTATGTGAAGCACGGTATTGGCCCTATTATGTTTCGTACATAGTGGCACAAGTATACGAGGGACAATACTGAGCTTCAGTGGCCACTGGAAGGTACCTTTGATGAACAAAAACTGAATTATTTACAGGACAAATTATTAGCTAGAAGACGTAGGCAGTCGAAGTTTGATACTTTGCAGGTATGGCAGAAGGAAGCTAAGCAGAGGCGTATACGTGCCGAGAAGGAGTCTATGAAGAAGCCAATGCAAACAGTGGTTCAGAAAGCTGTAGCTTATGATAAGGAGCAAACTGAAAAGGGTATTGAGTGTGCAGATAGGAAGTTTCAATTGCAATGTAATAAGTCCTATGTTGTTCAGGAGGATGAGGATCCTTTTGTGGAGGATCTTTTGGACACTCGCCCTCCACCTCCCTATGCCCCACTGAGATTATATCCTGTTGTTCCATCGCCTCAGTCCTCCGTTGCCCCACCGCCCCCTTCTGGTCTTTCTGCAGATTCAAAAGCTTCGGCTCCATCCCTATCTGTCTCCCCTCCAGTTTCGCAATATGCGAGTGTGGTGACTGCAGGCACCCCCGCAATGTCTGCTGCTGCCCCTCATGTTTCTCCTCCTTCTCTTACACCCACCACACAGTCATTGCTGACATTGTCACCTGCGTCTGTACCTTTTGTGTCTTTCCCATGCATTTCATTCGTGGTGTTGGGTAGTGTTGGGACACCGGTGCGAGGGTCAGAAGGAGGGGATTGGGCAGCGGCACGGGAGCGAATGGGGCGGGCATTGATTCAGTCTGATGTGGGTGAAGAGGAGAAGAATATGGTTGCAAATCAGGCAGCACAATGGGTTCGGAATCCGATTTATAGTGTGGAAGATATATGGAGTGCGATGACAGATTTTGACCCGTTTGTACAACAGCATGCCCTTCAGCATATGTTGGCTACATTGATTGGTTTGTGGGAACAGTGTATTGGAGGCACAGCCCCTCAAGTTATTTATGATATTCGAGATCGTGTATATTCCGTTGGTATGGCCCCTGCGGAGGTTTTTGGTAATGTTGGAACGATTCTTGGTTATCGGGAAAGATTGCATCACCGTACTCCACCTACAGTGTCCCAATTTCCAATGAGAGAGGTGCACCCTGTTTTTTACCCTGAGATTCCAGAACAGCGTAACCAGAATGGAGATGTGGTTCAGCAGCGGGTAGAGGCTCATTTTCGGGAACAATGGGTCTATACCCCATGGAAAAGAAGTGAGGTGCTTGCTCTTAAAAGTCAGTTACCGGACCCTAGGAAAAACCTACTGCATACTATAAAGAATTAACAGAGGCTGCCTCCTCATCAGTTATGACTTTAGCAGACATTGAGATGTTTTTTGGGCTTTTGGTGCCAGTGGACATATGGCGGCAAGTGCATACGCAGGATCATGCAGCGGAGCTGGGTGGTACTTGGAATGAGATTAGGGCATGGGATAAGGAGAGAAAGGCTGGTGAAAAGCCCAAAGCTGAGATTTTGGCCTTGCCAAGCCGCATTATTACTTATATGCATTCTCTTATCCCACCTAGACGGGTGGATTGGGACAAGTTAACGGCATGTCGTCAGAAGAAAGAGGAGAGTGTGTCAGATCTTTTCACTCGTTTTGAAGGGGTGTTTTTAGATTTCAGTGGGCAGGATTTGTCAGTTGAAGGCGGTGTTCGTTTGTTTGTTAATAGGTTTGTTACAAATTTGCTTCCTGAAATTGTGGCTCGGCTGCAAGCTTCTGAGAGTACTTGGACTACTTCCTCCCCTTCAGTGATATTGAGTATGGCTCAATATTATGAGCATCGAGAAAATGAGGAAAAGGATAAAGTGGAGAAAAAGAGTAAGGATTTGAAGATGAAGGTGTTGCTACAGCAGGTTGCAAGGGGGTCTGGAAGGGGTCGAGGCACTGGTCTGGCTCAAAGGTCACGGGGTGCTGGTAGAGGTGGTGCGCCCTTGGGTCTGAATCAGTGTGCGTATTGTAAAAAGGAGGGCCACTGGCGAAGTGAGTGTCCGGAACTGTTACAGAAACTTGCAGTACCTAGAGGGCGGGGCCCAGGTGGAAGGGGCCGTGGACAGATTGTTCGGGATGAGGATCAAGTTGGTACATCTTCAGAGGGTCGTTCAGATCAGAATTATTTCGATGACCCCCGGGGAAGACAGTACTATCATGACGATTATGATATGGATGAAGTTACAGGGATGTCGTATAGCTAGGACAGCAAGGGACAGGGTGAGGGACCAGTCCAAATTCCTGTAGATCAGCGTGGTCCTTATGTCACGGCAGATTTGCATGGTTCGACACAGAACTTTTTGGTGGATACAGGTGCAATGAATAGCTCTGTTTCTCATTCGCTGGTCCCCGGGGCAGCCCTGTCTGGCCGTAATAATGTCTCGGTAGGTTTTTCAGGCGTACCGGTTGTGTGCCCCATATCCTGACCTCTTGCTTTTACTGTTGGTCCTTTTACTGTGGACTCCCCATTTTTGTTGACGCCAAATAGTGGGGAAAATTTATTAGGACTGGATTTGTTGAAGAAGTTACATGCCACCATTTATTGTTCCCCGGATGGTGTTTATCTGACTTTTGGACCTAATGTGGTTAGTGCAAAACAGTGTTTGGTGAAAGATGCACCGCTTACTGTTGAATTTAAGGATGTGCTGTCCTCATTGTGGGCCACAGGGGATACAGATGTGGGGTTGTTACAGATACCACCAGTTTCAATAAAGGTCAAAGATAACGTTGTACTTCCTCGTATTCCCCAATACAAAATATCACAGGCTGGAGAACAGGCTTTGATGCAGGTTATACAGGACCTGATCAAATCAGGGGAGGTAGAGGAGACAGTAGCGAACGTGTGCAATAGCCCCATCTCATATTCTTAAAAAGGCACCTGTGGATTCCCTGATGCACATCCTGATGTCTATCATTTTGTGATTGATCTGCAGGAAATAAACAAAATAGTTGTTCCTCAGATTCCGGTAGTCCCTGATATTACCGTCCTTTTAATAAGGATTCCTTCCACAGCTAAATTCTTTTCTGTTATTGATATGAAAAATGCTTTTTTTAGCATTCCTGTTCATCCTGACAGCCGGTATTTATTTGGCTTCGCTTTAGCTGGCAGAAGCTTTCAATTCTGTAGAGTTCCTCAGGGGTATACTGAAAGTCCTAGTATTTATAGCCAAGCTTTGAAAAGTCAATTGGACTCTCTCTCTCTTCCCGCAGGTAACGTATTAATGCAGTATGTGGATGATATTTTGATAGCCTCCGATACCTAAGAAGGTTGTCGGGATGCCACGGTCAAATTGTTAAAGCATTTGGCGAACACAGGACACAAGGTGTCCCTTTCCAAATTCCAATATTGTCGACAGCAGGTCACCTATTTAGGTCACCGGCTGTCGAAGGAGGGTCGGAGGCTAACACCTGAGCAAGTTGATGCCATTGTTAAGATGCCTGTCCCTGTGACTCAGAGGGACGTGCGTGCTTTCATAGGCATCACCTCGTATTCTCGGCACTGGATACCTGCTTATTCTTTATTAATGCAGACTCTGCTTCATTTGATAACTAAAGATGTGTATGAACCCTTGCCTTGGACGCATGAATGACAGCATGCTTTTGAACAATTAAAAGTTGCGCTTTGCTCTGTACCTGTGCTTGGCACACCTGATTATAAGAAGCCCTTCGTGTTGTACGTACACGAAGCGGCTGGATGTGCACTCTCTGTGTTAACACAAGCCTTTGGAGGTAAGCAGAGGCCGTGTGCTTACTTTTCTGCTATGCTTGACCCTGTCGCCAGAGCCCTCCCGAGTTGTTTAAGAGCCACCGCGGCTGCGGCGGTCTCTATCCGACAATCGGCAGGGCACGTTCTCAATCATGATCTCACAGTAATGGTACCGCATGCTGTGGATGTACTTTTGAACAAAACAAAGACGCAGCACCTTACTAGTGCTCGTCTGACTGGTTATGAATTAACATTGTTTGCACCTCATATTACTATCAAAAGATGTGCCACACTGAATCCAGCAACGTTACTACCCCTCCCTTCGAAAGAAGAGGACAAGGATATCCATGATTGTCTGTTTCGTACAGAGGAGGAGACGAAGGGACGGGTAGACTTGACTGACGTTCCATTATCTGATCCTCAAGGGAAACTATATGTTGATGGCTCTTGTTTCAAATTATCAGATGGCACCTCTACAGCGGCGTATGCTATTACCACGCTGCGCACTGTAGTTGAGACGTCACGTGTTCCTCATCAATCAGCGCAAGCTGCGGAACTGATAGCTCTTTTTCGAGCATGTGAATTAAGTGAAGGACTGGCTGTCAATATTTATACTGACAGCCAGTATGCCTTCGGGAGGCCCATAATTTTGGACGCCTCTGGGCAGAGAGAGGATTCTTGACTTCACATGGGACCAAAATTCAGCATGGTCCGTTGATAGAGAGACTCCTGACAGCTTTGACCCTTCCCAAACGATTGGCAATAGTCAAATGTAGTGCTCATAAAGCAATTACGGATGATGTGGGGAGGGGAAATGCCTTTGCAGATCAGATAGCGAAAGAGACAGCTAGGTCGAGAACGACGAAAATGTTTGTGGCAGGTCCTGCTAGATGGGTACCTGACGTTGGTATGTTTGAGAATTCGCTGGAGAGTGTTAGAGAGATACAGAGTGAGGCATCAGTAGAGGAGTTGGCAGTGTGGCAGGAGAGTACAGGGCATCTAGATGACGAAGGATGCTGGACTGACAAATCCGAGAAACAGAGATGGATGCTACCAGATGCATATGTACTTCCCGTAGTTACCATGGCACATGGTCCGGCCCATATTAGCGCCAAAGGCATTTGCAAATTGCTAGAACCTGTGTGGCAAAATGACAATATTTCAAAAGTTGCAGCTCATCTAGTAAAGCACTGTATGATTTGTTTGAAACACAATCCTGGGAAGGGTACCCCTACACCTTCTGGTAATTTTGCACCCCCTTCTTTCCCTTTTGAGGTACTCCAGATGGATTACATAGAGCTACAGCGAGTTAATAATTTGAAATATGTGTTAGTGGTAGTTTGTGCATTTAGCAAATGGATTGAGGCTTACCCAACAAAGGAAAACACTGCCATGGCAACGGCAAAGGCTCTTATTAAGGAGTTTTTCCCGCGCTACGGCTTGCCCCATTTGATTTGGAGTGACAACGGAAGTCACTTCAACGCAAGGGTGATCCAATTGGTGTGCGATGGTCTGCACATCAAGCAAAAATTCCATGCAGCCAATCACCCTCAGTCAGCAGGTTTAGTTGAGAAGTACAACCGTACTCTCAAACTAAAATTGGCAAAAATAAAGGAGAGAACTGGGTTGCAATGGCCAGATGCCTTACCTCTTGCCCTATTGTCCACCAGAATGACAGCCCATTCTAGAACAGGATTATCACCCTACGAGGTGATCTTTGGTCGTCCAGCGAATGTGTGGGGTGTCCCTAGATCGAAGAAGTTTTCTGAGATAGATTATCCTTTATTGGTTGATTATTTGTATGAACTCACTAAAAGCTTGCATTCTATTCACCAACAGATACACAAGGTGTTACCTTCAGCACCTGAGGGGCCTGGGCACACCATTCAGCCTGGCGATTATATACTTGTGAAGAGTTTCCAGAAACGAGACAGTTTGGAGCCTAGATGGAAGGGACCCTATCTGGTCCTCATCACAACAAGGACAGCGGTAAGAGTGGAAGGTCGGAAACACTGGATCCACGCTTCCCACTGCAGACGGGTGCCGCTACCCCTTCCCTACCACGCCTGGGTGCATGATGGCATTGGAGACCACGAGACAGAGAAAGTCCCAAGATATCTTTCGTTCTCCGATGCCCAATTAGTTTGGACGCAGACAGAAGAAGAAAATGATGCTGCTCTGAATGCGGCAGTTCCCCCAGAAATTAAGGCTGCTCAGGTTTTCACTTCATCTGATCCGCAGAAGCCTGAGTCTCAGTCCCCGGCGCCCCCTGAATTTCAGATTCTTCTCCGAGATAAGACAGTACCTGGAGTAGAAAGGTACAATTTGCGTCCTTGACAGAAGGGTAGTGCACCAGAAGAAAAGTGAGTGTAATTAGGGATGGACTTCATTGGATAAAATTTGTGCCAATGTCCCTTGTTTCTGCATTTTCCCATTAGACTAGGGATTGGAAGATTTGGTGCACTACTTGTGACGCAGGACAGGATAAGCTGAGGGTATTTTCCAAGGAGGGAGAGTGCCCTATCCTGAGAACATTGAACATTTGCAGATGGGCTACAACGGTGTGGATCCAATGCGAAAGTGCTCAATAGCACCACCGAGGAGTGAACAATAGAAGCCTGCCAGGGAGGCTTGGAACGGACCCTGATTCTTTAATTCCTTTTTTTTTTAACGTTTTTTCTTTTTGATTTTTGTGTCCTTTCCATCATTGGCTCCATCATATGATGTCTCTTTCTCTGGTGATTTGATTTGTAAAATTGTAGTAAAAATGTATCTGTTTGGTTGACCTCTTGCAGAAGATGAACAGTTTCTTGTTGCCCTGCGCCCGGGGCAGATTGGTTTTGAATGGTTGCTCAGGAAGAAAATATTTTGGGTTGTAGTTACATTGTTGTTCCCATTGGTGGGAGGGGGTTGTTCTGGATATTGACGTGTTCTGAAGTTACCTCATCATGTGTCCTATATCAGGCTGTTTCCTCAGATCGTAGCAAAAGAACCATGTCTAGCAATGTCTTCTTAAACACACATCGAAAAAAAATTGGGGATAACACTGCATGTTATCCCACTGATTCTGTTACAGGTTTATGGACCGCCTACCCCTTGTCATTGGTAAATTACACATATGTTCGTCCTCCCCAATTCGTAGAGGTAAAAGGTGAATTCGGCCTGGGATATCCTGGACCTTGCTTATATTACAGAAAGCCGAGAGGAACAGGGTACCCTGGATGCATGCCCGAAATGTATTGCGGTGATCTGTACCTTGGTAAAAGACATATCACCCTGACAGGTTGGCACTACCAGGATCTGACTGTTACTCTAGAGGCAGGTATTTATCCTGCGTGTTGTCCTGAAATAAACAGTACTGATGCTTATTTGTATCTAAATTGTTCTGGAGAAGTAGTGTATAAAAATGTAATGCGTTTAGGGAAAAAGGATGATCCAAGTACGAAGGGAATGAATACTAGATATGCTCCATAAGATTATCAAGGTCCACTCTATGCACATCCAGGTTTTAATTTTTGATCAAATGGTACGTATTCTAATATGTACAACGGTACAGAGGACGTGGCTTTGGGAATGGTGCTACCTCTTGGGGTACCTTGTAGGTATAGTAGACCAAATATAAGATGGGTAAAAGAATATTGACCAAGGAATTTTGTGAGGGAGTTACAGTTTTGGAAGTTAATCATTATTGTAATGGTATCACCTTTGGATATATCCGTTCCTCTATTATTACCTTTGGTGGTACCGCCATGGCCAGGGGTGAACGAGCTAGAGAGTATTTTGGGTGTAAGTTGCAAATTTTATCTAACTCTACAGTGGCAGCTTTCCGGGCCATCACCACTCAGTTGGAAAGTATGTGCATATACTCCGAACAAACGAGATATGCAGTCGATTTTATTCTGGCCAAAAACGGTGGTGCATGCGCAATAATAGGAGAGCAGTGTGTGATCGGTATCACGAATATGGAAAAGAATATTACACAACACATTTTAGACATTTTGGAAAATGTAGAAGGGATGGAGAGTGGAAATTGGAGCTGGTCTTTGTTCGGTGGTTGGGGTTGGATTTTAGAAAAGGTGATATATTTCATTGTCCTTTTAGTATGCTGCTGTGTTTTGATCCAGTGTCTTCCCTTATGTTGCTCAGATTGTACAACATATCTTGCTCCCAAAAGATTCATGATACAAATGCAACTATAATGCTTCAAAAAGAGCTTGATACTATTATGCAGTTGGACGAAGGAGTTTTTGGTTCAACTACTTCTCTTGCAGGTTTTATTCCTGATGTTACTTGTACTGCTAATGCTTAGTGTTATATTTCTCTTTACGCAGGCTCTATCTATATACTTATTCGTACCCGATATATTATCGTGTGTATAATAATATTTTCCTTTACTCTGTTAGAATTGTAAAGGCCCTTACGTGATAGCAAGAGTAAAGGTTATCTGTATTAGTATATAATGCTAAAAGGAGGGTCTGATAGAATTGGAACGTAACATTGTCATCTTATTCGTGCTTTACCCAATATTATGTTAGCATTTATATGGCTAATACATTATATCTGCATATTGTGTGTAGATGCAATCAGTAAATACAGATGCTGCGTTTGTTAGGATGACATTTGTGCCACCATTTTAGCTCTCGAAGTCGCCATTTTCTATTATAATCGAAACTGTTGCTTGCTCATTTACGAGAAATGGTTCTTGGTAAGTTTAGTTTCTCCAATGCTGAAACTTGCTCATTGACGCATGCCTTTTCTGTTACATAGAAGTCTTCTCCCACCTGTCTAGAAGGGAGGATAGGCCAGACGATCTTGGATAGTAGATAGCTTGTACCAGGCTGCGGAATCGAAACTTATGTTCTGTGCCCCCATTGTATTACGACAGCTACCAGTATTTTTCCATAATAGGTGGGTCTTTGTGGGCTCCGCAACCTACATAATGTAACTTTATGCTTGTTGGAGTCAGTCCCTTGTCAGCCATCATAGGAGGCTGGTCAGACTGGACTCCACTGCAGTGTATCTTGTGAATAAACTAGTTTGCTTGTATTCTCTACTGCGTCATCGACTTTTCATTCTTGGATGGCAAGAGGAGGTCGAGAGTGACCCGGGTGACCCTAGCGGGCCACTTCCTTCACATACATATGTGTGGTTATGGCAATTCCTGTTCCACAGTCAAAAGTGTGTTTCTACTAGTATTTGGCGGGCTAAGTGTACCTACCTGATGATGACATTCCCTCATTGGACATGCACAACATGCTAGGGGCCCATGGTCAGATTGGGATCCAAATGATGCTCAGGCACTCTGAAAGTAAAAGGCAAACATTCTGTGGTCTTCTCTTTCATTGTAGCCTCTGTGCTTTTATCTGTCAAGGGAGGCTACAAAAAGGCACACTGCTGCTGGTCAAGGGGGTGGTGTGTTGGTTAGACTGTCCAAATGAGACTTGCCTCCCTGCAAGGCACCTACATAGAACGCAACCTCCCTGCACCTGCCATGACCTGAAAGTGATGAACGTGTGGGAGAGATGACACTGCTTCTGTCAAGGCACGCAAGGCAGTGCACCAAGGTGTGTGTGCTCCAAAGGCTGTCCTCCAGCCTCAATTTACATCACAGGTGGTGAGCGGACAACATACTGGCCCCACATTGCAGTGGCCTGATGGGGACTGTGGAAGCAATCTTTGCTGCAAATCCAGAACATTCCTTTTAAAGGAATCTGCAGTAAACCGATCTCAAGCCAATGTCGGCACAGATATTTTAAATTAGGTTGGATAAGTGTATATATGTGCGCAATGAATTAATTCGCTTGTCTACAAATTAATGTAAACTGTTAAAATTCATTAAGAAAGTGTGCAAGGAGACTGGTGTAAAGTGCTCTAATTGCGCAAACTGTAGTTCGGGAGGGCCATCATTTTTCTACAAATTCCAGTTCCCAATAAGTTGTTTATAATGCTACTGGGAAATGGACCTAACAGCGCTCTATTAAAGCGGGATTCCTGAATGTTTCACTCATTATCTGCACATTCAGTTCAGCTGTTTGACATTCGTTTGGACAAAGAATTGAACCTTTTGTTTTTACTGAAACTTGGCTATCTGAGTCATCACCACCTAATTTAGCCTTAACTATTCAAAAGGATGCAAGGTTATTTATGTCAATAGACCACTGAACATGTGCGCTGGAGTAGACTTATTATGTATGGAAGGTCTAGACTGTACTATGTGGAGAGCAACTATGAGGCTCTTATAGCCTAGTGTGTGGAAGCAGTTAATGCTTCCTTGTACTTTCTTTCAGTGTATCTCCCTCCAACGTTAGAGGATACATTTGCAAATTAATTTCATTAATGGGCTGGACAATTATCATGGACATGCTAAAACCTTACAATACTTGGGGATTTGAGCATTCACATGCACAATGCGATTAACTCTAAGTTATTTGTAAAATCTTTTGAGGTATCTCAGAATGAAAGGAAGGAACTTTTTCATACTAAAAGATCATTTACACAGCCTAGTTTAATTTCTGCTTCCATTCAATCCTCTCAAGAATTGAGGAATTCTCTTGCTGAGCACTAAACTAAAATCAGTAAAATCTATGATAGGATCAAGTCAAACATAGGGTTGTTAGATACTACCAGCTATGAAGACTCTGTTTTTGTGTCCAGGGTAAGCTGGGCATCTTTCTACAAATTGAGGAGGAAGAGATCCGCTTAATCCTGAATAACATCAAATCAGGTTCTCAGGATAATGTATGCTCCGTATCAATTTTACAAAAAGAGTATGCAGTTTTTGTTCCCCTATAACTAGATTGATCAACCTATCATTCGCAACAGGGGTACTCCCAAATGACTCGAAAGAGAGGTTATCAAGCCTGTCCTAAAGAAAAGTAACCTGCATAGGAGCAACGTAAGTAACTAAAGAGATGCATTACACATCTTCCAGTTATGGGCAAAACTGCAGAAAGTATTGCTGCTAAGCAGGTGGTAAAGATACTTGAAGAAGAGAATTATCACAATGAATGGTGGTTTCGATTCTGACCTAACAGCGGGTCTGAGACCGATTGGCATTGACACTAGAAGAACTATGCCTGATTGTTAACCAGGGTGGCACGGCTTCAATTGTGCTCCTACGCCTGCCAGCAGTGTTTGATAGTCGATCATCATATTTGCGGAAATGGGGGCTGTTGCTGGCTTGGTTTTACTGTTCTTTTATGGATCGGACTCAGGCAGTAATGCTGTCGCCTTTGTGCTCTACGTCTCAGGATATTCCCTGTGGAGTACAGCAGGGCTCATCTTTATCACCTTCTCTCTTTATCATCTACATGAAGCCCTTGATAGCTTGACTAGATCCTCTGGGTGTACCTTATTACCATATGCTGATAACACACAGTTAATCATAAGATTAGATCATCATGCTCCAGGGTCAATAACAGGGCCTTACATTTTATCTTACAGCATTGCTATTGTGGATATCAGTCAATTTCTTCAGCTTAATGCTGAAAAACAGAACTATTGCTGGTTGAAAATCATTTATACAGAGAGGATGAATCTATCTGGCCCAGTGCTATGGGTTCACCTCTCATTCCCTCTGAGAAAGTTAAATCAATTGGATTTTGTGAGGAAATGGGGTGTATTATATTGTATGCTTTTGTGACCTCACCATGTAATACACTACCAACCCTTTTAGGACCAGTCAGGTTTTGTTTGGTAAACCTAAGCTCAACCCTGTATAGCTGTGGCTCTGAGTAGTCAGGCTTATACAAGTGTAAAGAATTTAAACAGCACCAAGACAGACGTTTGGTAGTTCTCTTTGCCTATTCAGCAAGGAAGGATGTGAGAAACTGGATAACCATTGCAGGGCCTATTCAGCCTCTCATACTTCTGTTAGTGTAATTCCCTCTGGAGAGTTGACCTACCTCATCTATGACAGGACCCAGCCTAAATCGGGCCTTGGCTAGGACTTTGTCTTTGCCAACCTTTTCTCCACCCTCTACTTGGGACTGTGAAGTACCAACCTCACCTAGCCCTACTTTAGCTAGGGCTACGCCTAGCTTACCCACAGAGATTGCCCAACACTGGAGTAACCCCACCATGACCAACAGGGTCAGGGGGCCAACCTCGCCTCCCAGCATAGTGTCTGACCCCCTTGCCAAGACTAGAGCTGCCACAAAGGCAAGCATCCAACAGAGGCTACTGACAGCTATCAAAACCCAGAACCACACCCTAAGCTCTCCTCTGACAAGTGGATGTGCTCTTTGCGGGGTAACTGTGGGCTCTTGGAGCCACCGTAACTTTTCAGAGTGGGGGGCTACCACTTCAGGTGCTAGTCACCTTCCTTCCACTCCTCCCTTTGTCAGTTCAGGGGGGGACACCCTGTATCTGAGCAGTCGCCTGATGCTCCATGACTAATTGGGCTGACTCACAGTGTTCCATGGGGCAGGAGAGGCCTCACCAGGGCCAGTCTTGGGGTCATGCCCTACCTTGGTAGGTTGCCCCTGACTTCCTGGGTCTCCAACTAAGAATGGCATCCCCTTCTTACCTTTACTTCTTGTCTGAGGCCTACGTCTCCTAATCTTAGGGACAGGACCTCTAGAGTCCTTGGGACTGGCAGCACCCTTGGTTCCAAATGGACCTCTAGGAGGTCATTGCCTAGGAGGCAATCTAGGGGAGATCAGGACTAACTACCACCCTATGCCAGCTAGGGGGACCCACTATTTCTAGGGAGCTTTCTAGGGAGTCAGTGACTTGCCCTGGGACTGCCTTTACCGTTATTACCTCACCTGGCCGGTACTAGTCTGGGGACACTAACCTGTCCACCACTTTGGTGTGAATGGTGCCTGTGTCTCTCAGGGCAGTGCTTGGGATCCCATTTACCTTTATCTGGTTGAAGTGCCTACTACCACCCTCAGGGGTCACCAGCTTACCATCTGAACCCTGCTCCCAGTTAAATGCCACTAGGCCCTTCTCATCTGAGGTGCCCCCCTGAAAGGCTACAATAGCCACCCCAGTGGTAACCACCCTCTTGGAGCATCCGGAATCCCCTCTGTCATGTCCTAACTGCTGACTGCTGCTAACTAAGAGTTTTTTCAACCCCGGGTCCCCACTACTCTGCTTGCCAGAGGTGGACTGGGTCTTCACCCCCTACTTAGGGTTCTGGGATTCTGAGGGGACCTCTTTGGTAGACTTACTACCTCCCTCCTTTCCCTTCTGTGGGCCTAATCCCCCCCTCTTGGGATCATCTCCCTGGTTCTTCTTGGGTATTCTTGTCCGAACCCACTCACCTGCTACCTTGCTCAGCTCTCTGGGACTAGATTCCTTTGAGTCTACTAGATGCTGCAGTAATTTGTCTGAGGACAATTTGTAAGGGTGTGCTCCTTAACCAACAACATTTAAGAGTTCCTCATAGGTACTTACCTGGTACCCTGAATTCAGCCATCCATTGCCTTTACTGAGGCCTCTACAAAGTCCACCCAAGTCTGTGTTGCCCCCTTGCGTGTAGTCCTAAGCTTCTGCCTGCGCTCTTCAGGAGTAAGTCCAAAGAGTTCTACAAATGCTGCCTTCATGTTTGGGTAGGATTCTGCTGCCTAATCCTCAAGTGCAAGCAGTTTATCCCAAACAACTACTGGCACTAACCTCACACAAGAAATATGGCAAATGGACTCGGCAACCACCAAGAAAAGCACACACAAACCTTCAGTGGATGAAAGTCGCCGGGAGCGTACAACACTGCTTCACCAACTTCAACATCAGTGTTAGACCTGTCATTCTTGGTGTGGTCTTCCCCATATGTTTTGCCTTCACCCTCCTGTTTTCTGAATTTTGTTTTTGTTACTTTAGGACTCTGTGTACTTTACCACTGCTAACCAGTGCTAAAGTGCATGCGCTCTTTCCTTAAAACATTGTACAATTGGCTTACATCTGATTGGCATATTTAATTTACTTATAAGTCCCTAGTATATGGTACTACGTGTATCCAGGGCCTGCAAATTACATGCTACTAGTGGGCCTGCAGCACTCATTGTGCCACCCACTCAAGTGGCCCTTTAAAAGATGTCTCAGGCCTGCCAATGCAGCCTGTCGTGCAGTTTTAAACTGCCAAATTTGACCTGGCAAAATAAACCCTTTTGCCACGCCTAAACTTTCCTTTTAAAAAAATATGTCACCCCGAAGGTAGGCCATAAAGAGCCCACAGGGCAGGGTGCATTGTATTGTAGAAGTCGTGTGTTTTTATGTTTTACATGTCCTGGGAGTGAAAATATCCTAAATTTGTTTTTCACTACCTAATTCCTGCCTCTCCCATTGGATAACATTGGGTTACCTTATTACATTTAATAAGTACTAACTTTTGATGGAGGATCAGATATGAATATCAAGTTTGGACTCAAATGAATGGTCATTTAAATTGCTCTTTAATGATAAACGCAGATTTCAAGTCACAATTTTGAAAATGCCACTTTTGGAAAGTTGGTATTTTCTTGTCCTAACCATCAGGTGCCTTCTACATGGGTCCTGTGTCACATAAGTGTGAATAACTTGGCTGTTGGCCATTGTGTATTCCTCCCAGACAGTGAGACAAAGGGGGACTAGAAGTTGGCAGGATGTGCCATCCTGCCAGGTTTGTTGGGGCGGATCTGTTCCCTGCCCCACATACGGTTCAGCACACAGATAAAGGCACCAGACAACAGTCTTTTGTCATACTAAACTACTTGGCAGGGGTAGGGAAGAACTTTTCAGAACCAGATGAGGGGGTAGCCAGGATGTCACCCCTACGTCAAAGGCTGGCACCAGGTATAAATGTTGGATCATCTGAACCACCTCTTCAGTACACTCCTGGACCTATGGACTACAGACAAAGAATTGCCTTGTTCCCCAGAGGACTGCCCTGCTGCTTGAGGCCTACCTCGTTCCTCAGAGGCCTGCCATGCAGCTACCAGAGGACTGATCTGCTGCTTTAGGCCTGATCTCTGGGAAGGAAGACTGTACCTACTCCCTTCATCCCAGGTTAACTTGAGTGACTCCAAGGGTCATTTGGCTGAGCTTCTGTGCTGAGATACAGTGACACAACACGCTCCAGAGGCCTCTCTGTAACTGCCCAGATGACCTACTGCAACTGGACAGCAACTGGACCTGCCTGAGCCCTGCTGACCTCTGCTAGAGTGAGTCCCTGATTCCCTAAGTGGTGCCTCCCCAGGCCCTGGACCCTTGTCTGACATCAGAATGCACTCCTCTACAATAAAAGGTGAAATCCTTAACTGGCCCGTTCATGCCGAGACTCTGTCGCCTATGACAACCTCCAATGCGCACTCCGCCAGTGGCGATTGGAAACGCAAGCTCTGGACTTCGCAGTACAGCACTGAGGTGACCGCCAATGCGAAGCTACATTGACGACCATCTGCGATACCAGGCCTGCTCTTCGCGATACAGTGACCTGCGATGCTCTCCCTGCTCCTCGCGGTCTCCTTCAATGCAAACGGAACTCTTTGTGCCAGACTTTGAGTAGATAACGTTTTCACCGGGACTAAACTAGTCCCTGTAACCCACCCACGCTCCATCGCAGTGGGCCTGAAGGAGATCTGGACTTTGCAGTACAGCTATGACAGCCTGCGGTGACCGCCAATGCGAAGCTACAACAAAGACCATCCACGATGCCAGGCCTACTCTTTGTGCTACAGCGAAGACCACCCACAACGCTCTCCCTGCTCCTCGCTGCCTCCACCAATGCAAACGGAACTCTTTGTGCCGGACTTTGAGAAGATAACTTTTTCAGCTGGACTAACCTGGTCCCTGTATCCAGCCTATGCTCCATCGCGGTGGGACTTACTGTGTGATCCCCCCCCCCCAACGAATGACCAGATGACCACAAGTGGCATTTTATGCTTTTATGTGCTATATCTACTCAAAACCTTAAAACTGCATAGCTTCGTTCCTACTGATTGGATTTCACAGATAAAGATGTTTTGATAGGGGGTGGATTAACCTTGTCCCAAATGCACTGCTTGACAGGTCAGCTCAAAGTGCAGGGCAAACCGGGGCATTCTCGAAAGAGGAGCTGAGATGGGTGAGTGACATAGGCTTGACAGATGTTGGATGCTCTCACTATCCCACCTCTGGAGGCTAATTATTTTGTTCGCTTCACACCAGACATATGCAACGCTGGATTACTAACGGACTTCTCCTCATATTTTGGCCACTAGTCAGATTGAAATGGGAGTATCTGCGCTACCAGATCATTCCCTCATTTTGATCTCCTTCCGAACACCCAGGTTTCTCACACCCAGCCGGCTGTGGTGCTTTACTAATAAACTCCTAACTTACGATACCACCTTGAAAGAAATGAAAGGTCATTCAGCACTACCTACAAACTAACAATACCCCTGTCACATTCATTTCCCATATGTGGGAAACGTTAAAGGTAGTGGCCAGAGGGGCTTTAGTGGTCATCTATCCGAGATCTAACAAGGCTAGGAGTGATAAACTGCTAAATCTGGAGAGGCAGGTAAAGGCCTTAGAAGAAGTCCACAAACATTCTGGTGGCCACAAAGTACGGAGAAAATTGGCACTCGCTATCTTGGCTGATGAGGGGTGAAACCCCGAAACCGGTCCTAGGATGCTTGTTTCAAGTCCAGGGAGGACCTGGCTTGGCAGTTCTGGCTGGACTGTTCCCGTTGGGGGCAGGGTCAAGACTGATTTGCATATGGCTGGGTTCAAACTGGAATGGCATGGGGAGCAAAAAAAACGATGGATTTAGGCCCAGATCTCTGTACTGAGGTGAATGTATGACATTGTTCTGCATCCTGTCCATCAATTGTTCTTTTTGCAATGGCACCATGGGCCAGATGTACACAGCATTTTTCTGGTAGCAAACGGCCCTATTCGCAGAATCGGGCTGCTTGCGACCGTAAAAATGCTTTTTCTGATGTACAAAAAGCAAAATGTGATTTTGGTAACTTGTTACCGAATTGCAAGTGGCATTTGCGATTTGGTATTTGGATGGGGTGTATTTTGGGCGTCCCTTCCAAATACTGAATCGATATGGTATGTATTAGTGTTTTGTGACCGAATTCCGGTAGCAAAACAGTAATACTTTACCACCATTTAAAAAGTGAGACCCCTTCCCCTTTGAGAATGTTGAAAAAAAATATTTTTTTAAGCAGGTAGTGGTCCCAAGGACTCTTAAAAAAATGAAACTTAAATGTTTCATTTTTTTCTTTTTAAACTCATCCCGTTTTCCTTTAAAGTGGGTAGGAAATTGGGACCTACCTCATTATATATGCATGAATTAGATCTATTTGCGACCTATTAGGAATCGCTAATGAAACTCAGAAGAGTTTCATACACTAGGAATAGCAATTTCCTAATTGCGATTCCCAGGAAATGGCAATTAGGAAATCGCTATTCTTAATGTTCGTACATATGGCCCGTCACAAAATGTTGAGACAGCCAGGGTTACACGGCAGGGATGCACCGTGTCCCTGCTCCTCTTCACCCCATACATGGAGCCGTTAGCGGAGAGGATATAGGCAAACACACAGATCTCAGATATCGCCAAAGTCCTCCAGGAACATAAATTGGACCTTTACACAGATGACGTCATTATAATCCTTTTTCTCAGCCCTACTCCTCAATATGGCCCTCCTAACGGAACTAGGTGCATTCAGTAGGTTTCTCAGACAAATGACCCAGCTCTAGCACCTTTTTCGTTTCCCTTGGGCAAGGCACTGGCTGAACTATCTAGAGCTAAACACTTGCCCCTCACAGGAGAAAACGGTTGAACGCAACTATATGATATGGTCACCACAGCCCGCTTCGATTTACAGACATGTAAGTCCAGGGGTCTCACATGGGTGGGCAAGATGGCAGCAGTAAAAATGATCCTCTTTCCCAAAATACTGTATATCATGCAGACATTACCACTGCAGCCATCCACGCATCTGGTAGGCAAACTGCAATAGATGATTGAGGCCTTCATCTGGGAGGGCAAGAAACCATGCATGGCCAAGAAAATGGATTATCTGTCTGTAGCAGAAGGGGGCCTGGGCATCCCTCACCTAACTCACTACTACATCATTGTCCAACTGCGATACATGATAGAATGGAACAGGCCCTTTACCAAAAAACACTGGTGTTTCATCTACCAGATCATAGCAGGGATTCACTTTTTGGAAAATTCCCTGCCTTCCCAAAACGCCCCTGCTCTCAGGTTTCTATATCTCATCAGTGGTACGAGCGATAGTAGAGGCCTGGGACAGGACCATCACCACCAAGGGCCTATCCTTGCATCCTTCCCCACTCATGTTCATTATTGAAAATCCCGACTTCCCTCCGGCGATGACAGGCAACAAATACCACTCCTAGCAAAAGGTCAACTGCAAAAAATTGGTGATCTCTTTGGTCACACTGGACTCATAGATTTCAAACAAATACAATCCAGCTATAGTATCACTGCCCAGGAACATTGCCAATACACCTATATTAAGCAAGGGTCACCCTACCCTAATCGAGCCCCATGCCAATAAGCAACTCACTAAGTTTGAGAAATGGCTAATTATAAGAGCAGACGATAAGCGACTACTTTCAGGCATCTACAGCTTTCTGAATTAAGCTCCAGACTCTAGAAAATCACTAACTCAAAAGAGATGGGAGGCATGACTGGAACTCCACTTCACACCTAATGAATGGACAGACATACTCTACAGGACCCATGCCTCCTCCTTTAGTGCCTCTAGGAGAAAAGTTATGCTCAAAATAACTCACTACTGGTATTACACCCCAGTCAGGATGGCGAAATGGAAACCAGGAATATCTGATGAATGTTGGCACAACTGCTTGCACACTTACTCATCTTCTTTGGCTCTGTCCTAAACTCGAAAGATACTAGGAAGCAGTGTTGAAGAACATCAACAATATCTTTGTTACCAAGATTCCTTTTTTTCCCAGCTACTTATTACTGGGACTCCCAAACGTGCTGACCTTTCCGCTGCATTCCAACAGGGGCAAGGCTGTGGAACTGGCCCTATGTGCGGCTAAATAAGTTATCACTTCGAAATGGGGTACAGATAGGATGCCAGAACATGCTAACTGGCTACATAAGCTCTGGGGCCTAATAGGATTGGAAAAGCTCACTGTTTCACAGGAGAACAAATAATTAAAATTCAACAAAATGTGGAGACCATGTGTACTATTCTTCACGCAAGACTTCCGAGAACAGATTTGCCCTAACTATCTGCGAGTGCTGCAGCTCACAATGAGCGAGGTCACACTGACTAGTGCAATTGGAGACTGACCTCAATGGAGATGACAACCTGCTGGTAATGGTCCAAAACCAGAAATCATTCACCTGTGATCTCAACACTTGTGGTGGGGACTATTATCTTGTTCTTTCCTATACACCTCTGGCCTGCCCCAACACCCCTACCCAACATACTCCCTTTGCTCCTTCGTGCCACACCTGATAACTCCCCCTGTTTCACTATTGTTGCACCTGACCGGCCATTGGATGTAGGGGAGACAAAGTGTTACTTGATAAAACAGATGAAAAGATTTTACCATAAAAAGCTCTTCTGGTGACTCGTCTTTGGCATTACAAATCAACCAGGCTCCTCCGCTTGAACTTTCAATTACTAGTTTCCATACCAGCCATAAAAAAATCTAGGGTTGGAGATAGATCATTTTACTATCTTGGACCACTACCTTGGTATAAGCTAGGGTTACATTGATTAGTTCCTAGTTAGCTTTTAGTAAAGCATTAAAAACTTAGGGCCAGATGTACTAAGGCTTTTTGGGGTTGCAAAGGGTCCAATTCGAAAACTCAGACCATTTGTGAAAACTAAATGGGTTTTTAGTATGTACCAAACACAAATTTTGAAATGGTAACACATTGCTGAATTGGAATTTGGGCTTGCGAGTACATACCCAATCGCTATATGGAAGGGTTGTGTTTAGGGCGTCCCGTCCCTTCCACATAGCGATTCAGAATGTAATGTAATAATGTTTAGTGACTGAAATCTGGTCGCAGAACATTAATCTTTTGCATTCTACACATAAGTAGTGGTAATCCATTTGTAAGAGTAGGCAGTGGCCCCAAGGATCACTGCCTAGCCTTAAAACACGTTTGCAAAACTTTTTTTTTTTTTATTTCTTCCCATTTTCCTTTAAGTAAAACTGGCTGCATTAAAACAAAATGATTGCTATATTTGAAAGCAATCACAGACATGGCGGTCTGTTGACCCCAGTAGGCCATCATCCCTGTGAATCACAGTGGGTCACAGTTTGTGACCCATCTAACTAATATTCTTGAGGTAGGTTGAATTGCGCCCCACTACGATTCAGTGTTTTGCGAACTGACCAATTACTACATAGGTCAGTTTGCAAACTACCACACTAGTTGCAAAAATATTGGTAACAAATTGCGACTAGTATATTGCCGACAGGTTTTAGTACATCTGGCCATTACCTCGTCTGTTAAACAGTTCTCAAGGTTGGCTTTTTTTTGTTTTTGTTGGATGGTCTGTTTTGTGCTTTGGTCTTTAGCGCTAAGATGCCCTACTTAGATGAACGTGTGCTCTATAAGTCTGCATTCCATTCCATTCTATTCTACCTATCGGGATCTGTGGGCTTTTACAACCATTTGTCTGCAGTCTGCCTTCCTTTATACAAGACAGTAAACTCACCAAAATAAAATCAAGATATAAATTGGGAATCTGAACAAATACCTTTGTAACTCTGGATGTATGGAGTCTATGCACATTCATCAAAATGGAATATGGTAGGGATGCGTTAACACGTTTTCTATCTACACATAAACGTAATTATTTTGAACATGCCAACATGTTTCTGGAAATGGTAGATACTTTAGCAAACATTATTTCTTACATCACAAAGAGCAGTACCAACAAACGAAGGGAACTACCATGGGATCAATGTCTGCCACACTTATGCCAGCCTTTTTAAGGACAGTCTGCAACCATGGAGCTTGTAAATAGAGGATCAGGCAACTAATAGCTACTAGACAGGTAAAGACTGAGCAGTGTAGATGCAACTGACTGTCCATAAAGTTGCAAAGTGGCAAAATGAAAGGACAGCAAATTAATACAGTTTTGGGATGGATTGCATTTACCTTTACACCAAAGCATTATAGCAGTGAAAGTCACTCCTGACAACCAGACAAAGAGGCCGATGATTACACCTTTCCTTGCATTGTCTTCAATAGTAACTGTAGGAGAAATAATATCAAGAGGATGTTGTTTTAATGCATGTTACCCGAAGGTGCAGGAATAACTTCTAGACTTTAGGTTAATTTAGCTTCTTTAACTCAGGTGTAAGTTACAGGCAGAAACTTTATAAGGAGCTAGATGCATCTTGCTCAGCCTCCAGATTTATACTGGCTGCACTAACAGTTGCTAGAGGAACCATGAGAGGAGGAACATTTGATGCACTGACATCACACACTCTATGCACCAGCCCACTCAGCCAGGAATGGGGCCTTACACCATACAACAAACACACACACCCCATCCTAATAATCAATCAGATTACTACACTAGTCAACCATCCTTTATACAATCACTCCATGAAACTCTATGCACAACAACATTCCTCACGATAAGCAAAAGCAAATCACACAGCCTGAAGCACAAGAGCAAACATTCAACCAGAAAACACCTCACTGATTCCCTCACCACTTAGGTCACCTTTCACTTTAGAGATCACCCATACCAGAGTAGTCACAGTTCAGAACTGCTACAACCAGGCCAGAATACACCACCAAGAATACAACCATTGCACCACTGCGAAACCCTGCCCATTTACTTCCTTCCAGCATCTCAGAGGTAACTCTCATTTTAAACCATACCAAGGGGGAAAACCCCTATAGAATTTGTCACAGGGAGCATCAGCAAGCAAACACATAGGACATACCACTACTATACTCCATCCACACAAGTCCTTATAATAAATGAGGGATATAACCTTTTCCTCCTCAGACAAAGGGACAGCAGCCATACTACATCAGTCACAGGAAGTAACAGCGGCAAACACTGTGATTCCTTATCCACTCAGGTCCTCATAACACCCAAGGGGCAACAAAGCCCTGATACACCAGTCACAGGGCAATTATGTACATACTATTGTGCTACAAGAAGGTTACTCATACTACATCTGTCTAACATCAACATCCAACCTTCTGGCCGAGTCAAGAAACCTCAGGCCCTTTCAATCAGCTCAGGCTAACCTTACACCTTCCCACCCAACTCAGGAAAAAACATCCCATTCTAGTCAACTCAGTTACGTCCCCACACATATAACATACTATGCTAAAGATACAGTTGTACCACACAATCTCCCCCTACCTCCAGGCACATACAAAGTGGCACATAATCCAATTGAGGATTCTATACTAAGCCCAGGGCAACATCAGGCAAACCAGCATGAATACAACCAAGGTACACCACGGCAGTACCCTGATCTGTCAGGTCATCTTTTACTGAAAGACAACATCAATACCATACCAGGCACAGGTCAACACCGATGCCACACTAGGGACAAGACTCATTAAAAAATAACAAGAATTTAACCAGGGTCACCACAGAGATTCTCGGTGCCCCCTGGTCGTAGTACCACTTGAGACACAACAGCCCTACCATACCATACTTGGCACAGGTACAACCCTTTTATCACTCTGTGGTCAGGGTACAACAATGCAGCAGATCCTAAAAGTCCCCATTTAATGGATTGACATTTCATACATGCACCAGGGCATTCATACAGGGAATGCAGACTCAAAGCATATCACACAAGGATTGCTCACAAGAGACAGGAGAGGAGCGACAACAACTTTGTTTGAGGTGTAATACAGTCATCTGAGAGGACTTGCTGTCACTAAGGGAGAGATTAAGACACCAGAGCGAGGTGAAGTTTACTGGAAACACCAGCAGAAATGGCAGCGTACAGCAAATGGCAGAGATGTCATGTAGGAACAAAGAGATGAAGTACCAAATAACGCATGCATTTTACAGAAGACACGAGTTAAGCGGTAAATCCATCAAGGAAGAGGTTGAGCCACCAGAGGTAAGATGCAGTTGACAGGAAACATTTATTAGAATGTGCAGTATTTCCACTGTCATATTAGAGAGAACACACAGATTATTTATAGTTACCCTAAAGAACAGGGATTTTATAGAAAATATCTTAGAGGAGAAATATGAAGTAGCTTAGTTAGTCATATGCGAGTCGTGTAGGTCTCCCAAAGGTAGGAATATGGAAAGCTGTTAATGAAGGGGGACACTTATGTAGACTTTAAAGTGGGCGTGAAGGAGACAAACAAGAAGAAGTGCACACGAAAAAGGACGTTAATCAAAAAAATCTCACTGTTGCTGTTGTGGTTGTCACGTTTTGCTCTTCGGGAACCACAGTTCCAGTTGGTTTCTACAAGAGATTTAACTAATATTAACTGCTTGCGAACCAACAATGTGTTAATCAGTATAGAGAGTGGCATAACATTACGACATACGAGCAAAAGGCTTTTGTAATGAATCGTCTTTTCTGACAGTTTTCATACTTGTGTAACTTCTGTGCTCGTCTCATGATCTTATGGCCACGTCTCAGTGCTTAGTACAATGCAACCACAAGAACACTGCTTGTAAAGGGACAACTATGAACGCAGAAAAATTGTGTATAAGGTAATTCCGGCCATCTCTTGACAGTCATGGGTTTGGAGAAAGGACACAGACCTAATACTACAAGAATGCAGTGGAATTACTTACACTACCCTCTGATCACCGCCATAGAGGATGCCTCACACAACAGCCATATAATGGCTTGAGTCCCCCAAACAACGTCCACCATGTTTCTGGGACTAGCATGTGGTAGTCACATCCAACAAATGAGTGCCATGGGAAATCTGTACCTATCGCTGACCCCTCATCCTCCTAGTGGCACAGAAGGGACCTAAGACTTCAATCACAGAAGCATAGAGTAGCAACCGACACTAGACCCTGCCCAGCATCCTTCCTGGTCTGCAGAAGAGACAGAGGAGACTTCAGGCTACATTGTAGAGATGTTTTTCCCAACAACCCAGGCCTATCACCCTCCTGGATCGAGACAGAGAGATCACTGCGGTACTGTAGAGAAATTATCGCTACCTGCTGCTCACCACCTAGTTGAGACACAGGTCTCACACAAGAATGGAGCAGAACTCCATTAACCACCAGCACTTACCTCCTACTGGGTAATAGAGGAGGCAGACAACAGTGCATAATATAGCTTCTTCCAGCCCCTACCTGCCAACCTAAAGAGCTAGGAAAGTGGAGAGAGGATGCCTCCCACAGTAGCATTTCAAAATACTAATGCTTATTTCTGGGGCTTTGAGAAATACAGACATTTTATGCAACAACGTCGTAGAGAAGTAGATAACACCAACCGCTGCCAGTAACTCTTATGGGTTTAGGTTTAGGCATTAGGTTTAGGGATTTATAAAGCGCATGGCTACCCGGAGGCAAGAGAAGGGACAATGACATTGCACAAGAACAATTCTTACTATCCCCTGGACACCACCCGAAAACACCAAAAGAAAGGGCAAAGACCACTGTTTGCCAGACAAAAGACTGGGACAGAGGGGGAGGCCAGTCTCGAGCCACTTTCTGTTTTTATGTTCATGGACAAACCATCGCTATCCATGTTTCATTTATGTTCACACATGGGTGGCTAGGTTGGCACCTGGAGAACCATGTGTCTAAGGAAATGCGCTGTTGGTCTTTAGTACAATCTACCCTTTTAATCAGCATTCTAAACTTGCCTCATTTCTTTAAAAGTTAGCGATCGTGATTGCCACATTTGAAAGATTTACATTCTATAGGAGATCTCACATTACGAGTTTGCATCAAATCAAAAGCAAACTCATAGCACGTGCTTGGAGTGCATAGTAGTAGTGTGCATATTGTGCAAAATGGAAGGCCAGAACTACTGTGAATCCACTGCTTCCTAACTCTGCAGTACTGTCCTTCCTCTTTCTCAACCTTTTGAGACAGAATATAAAGCTAGCAAAATCCTGTGAGGGGGAGACATTAAATGATGATAATGAGCTGAGCACAAGAGTTGCAACAATATTCTTTTTCATCCTTTTTCTGAGGATAAATTAAAACAATAACACTTGCAAAAACGCACCAGAAATGTCTTAAATGACTATCCCAAAACGCTCTGAGATTAGCCTATGAAAGACCATTGATGCTGACTGACAATTTCTTCTTTTTTTTAAACTTCATTTTTAGTTTATTTCCAGTGTTCTCATATTTGCAGTGTATTCACACACTGTAATCAAAATATTTTTAATTGGCATGCACACCTACCTTAACAGATAACGATATGACCCAGACTTTACATATCATTTAGCCAGTTGATATTTTACAATGTTTTCTCAAGGATATACAGCTTTGTGTCGAAGACGGTAGCTAGGTAAACCATAGGATAACAGAATACACAACTTCATCCCACCGCACAAGTTGGTTACTCCTTCTCTTAAGCAGTTTCTTCATCTGGTGTCATACAAATGAGGTAGTCCCGGAAAGGTCCCCAGACATTTCTTGGCCTAGTCGTAGGTGGCAAAGGCACAGTAATATACCCGGGCTCACAACACCCGAAATTGAACTCTTGAATCTGTGCCCCCATGAGCTAAGTGCACAGTGGTAAGTGCACTCGACATCTGGGACGGCCCTAACCAAGGCCCTAATCAACTTACAGTTCAACATGTGCTCCCCTCGGTCTGCCTTCTAGCCCTCCTCCAACTCCATGTCCTAGAGTGGAGGGGGGCTTGCTGGTGAAGCTCTAGATAGCCGCGGGTGCCTGGTGATGCACGGAAGCGGCCAGCATTAGGTTGGAGCGGCTGGCCCCCCTAGTGCCCCCGCCCCTCCACCAGGCACTGAGCAGCCATGTGGCTACAATTGCTTTTGGGCAACAAGGGATACCGGACAATTCATCAGCAATCACTGCCACCATCAAGAAGCCAGCAGGCACCAGCATGACTGGGAACATGAAGGTGTAAGGTGGCGAATTGGAGAAAAGCTGAGAAAAGCCAAGGTACAGCTGTTTAATTCCTGGAGGCAAACGGGGATTGAACCCTACGAGGGTAAGCACAGGAGCTACGGTGTGAGTGTAAACGTCTGTGTGGTAAGTAGCGCGCTCGTGCCTCTCCCCAGAGGAGTGCCTGCGGAGTCCAACCATCTGGGAAGAGAAGCAGTGCTACTTCTATACTTGCGACACACACCAACATTCAATCCCACACATTGCTAAACGCTACTTCATACTTCGCCATTTAACATTATTCGTTTACGGAGTCTAGTAAAACCCAAGCACTACAGCACCTTAAAAACCTCTTGGAAGAATCCAGCAAGGACCGGCTGAACCCATCTTCTCCTCTTACATCATGGTTAAAAAGAAAGCCCAGACCTGGAAAAACAAACTATTCTCACAAACAACTCTCTCATTTCATCTCAGGTGCCTCATCCACAGGACTCTTAACTCCTCTATTAGCACTAGCCCTCTAAACGAGTCAGGGAACCAAGGGGCTGCAGATCTAAAGCAAGTGGCCGCAACTATGGCCCCAGCAACGTTGACCAAGTGTGACCCAAGGAACCTTTGGGCAGCAATCAGTGCTCCTTCAGAAAGGTCCTGGGCTGAAGTAGCCCAGTCACCAGCTCGAGGGCTGATAAACAAATACTTCTCATAGGTCCCTTAAATGGCCCCCCACTCTCAAGGGGCTCAAAGGGTTCCTGGGACCAAAATATGCTATCATTGCCCTCACACAGCACAGGCCCAGAGGGACCATTAGTTACAAGACTAAAATCCTGTAGATCAAACTGCTCCAGAATCTGCAGACCTGGTGGTAATAGGGAGTGGCACCCTGAACAGCACGGGTACCCACAACTAGGGCCCTGGAGGAAAAACCTAGATCAATGAACACTCTAGGGAGCAGCGCCCATGGGCAGTTACGGTAACTGTGCAAATCCACGTGCATGGCAGCGAGACCTCCCCCTTGCTTTCATCTCAGACAACACCATCAAAAGTCAAGCTAATAAACATCCCTGAATCCAATTTTTATCAATCGCCTGCAAAAAAAACCAGCAGGGAAAGTATATCCGATAAGGAGCTTGGCAACCTATCAGACCAATTCCTTGCCACACTGGAAACACAAATAGAAGTCCAAATGAAAGTATCACTGGCACAAACTCCATTCTTTGGTAATAAGTTCAAAACAAGGCCCATCATTCAGGCCCAATAAGGGGAACCAACCTCACCTTTCCCCCCCCCCAGCCCCGAAATTACATCTCTGGCCTCCCTTACCTTTAAGCAAGATACGATAGCCATGGCTCTTCTTTGGCAATCAGAAAAGATGGAACTTCAGATAGACTTAATTAAATTCATCACCTCAAGCTTAATGGACTTATGGCACAGTCTAAGGTAATTGGAAAATCTATTTGGGCGGGCGGAGGCGGACCAATTTTGCCCATGCTACCCACTGATTGAGAAATTAAGCTCACTACCAGAAATATTATGGTCCCTTGTGGCCTCCTTTCTTCACCCTCATCTCAGCAGGGCTCTTCTTTGGGCAGGTTAAAGGTAATCTGTCTGCCATTTCGGCATTCATGCGGTTGCCGGACCAGCCTTCTCTGTTCAGGTCACCTGTTGTGACTAGTTTCCTGAAAGGATTACAACACGTTTTCCCGCGGCCATTCATCATGCCCAGTGGAACCATAATCATAATCCACGGCTGAACAAGGCTGGGCTGGGCCACCCCCCTTGGCTTTACTAAAGAAATTACCGGTAAGAAAGATAATTACCTTCCCTTCTTTTCTCATTCTGTGGAGTAAACTGTTTAGTAATGGGCAAAAGGAAGCTTACGGCGAGGCGAACTCAACTGCCAGTGGAAAGCCAGTAATTAAGAGTGCCCAATAACCAATTATCTGAAAAGTGCTATGGGTCTAATCGACATCGAAATTGTTCATGCGGAGGAGCACCTCGCCGCAAGAAAAACAGCACTAGATGCAGCCTTAAAAGAAACCAGGGATGACATTGTGCTAATTGAGTCCGACCTAAGCACAACAGATAGCACCAGAAATAGGGGGATTAGAGTATCAATCCCGGGACGCACAAACAAAGGCCCATTTGTCTCGACCCTACCGTTGGAAATATCTGTTTTATCAAACGGAACCGATTTGGTCTCTCCCCCGGCCAGAAAGAGTAAACAACAACCAATAAAGCCAGTATCTATACCCCTAACACAGACAACGAAAACAAAAAAGAAAGGGAAAAAGCTTTCTACTGGCCAAGGTGGGGTTGGGGTGGCACAAACGGCGAGTGACTTCCCAGACCTCGAAATTCTTTTTAAAAAACTCCATGGGAAAATTGATAACATCGAGAGGAGTCTAATGTTGGAAATCAAATCAGTTAAAACAGAAGTTACCCAACTAACAAAACTGATTACGGTTTCAATGACCTCTAAAAAAACCCTGGATGTAACATCTGGTAGAGCAATAGGCAATAAGACTGATGAAGGGCTTAGTCTCCCTGTGACTGCTGACAAAACTCATACATCGATCGTGCTTGCAAATAAGGAGACTCCTTCGATACAATCTGCTATGCAAGTCGGCCAGCTAAACCCACCTAATACGGCCCGAGGGATCATATCTGATGGCATTAACTTTGGGACTCAACTTGATAAAACCCGTAGGCCAACAAAGCCCTGCAAGGACTCCCTTCATCTACCTCCTCAGGCTACTCCTTACGTAATCATTTTAAAAAATGTACCGAAGTTGATAGATAGCTTTATAGAGTCCTGGGAGACTCTGAAGAATAGGACTTTTCACTGGTTTGCTACTAATTCCAACTGTAGTACCAACCTTCTCTTCCAGAACATAATTATGATAAGACGAGTGGACTGGGTGGGTGGCATGAGGAAGTGCTGCGAAGGGGATTGCATTGTGGTAACCTTTCGCAGCCCAGGGGTTGTAAGGGCTTTGCTCGATCAATTTTCTGTTAAATTTGTAAGATCATATAACCATGCTAATGACATCATCATCGCTGTCCCTTTGGGGTATTTCTATAATCCTGAACAGGACCAATCATCCTCCATTAGTAAAAAACCACCCTGTACAGACCTGCTTACATTACCATCACAGTCTAACTGGTTCTGGCCCCTAAGAGGTTGTAGTGAACAAGATTGACTCCCAGAGGAGGAAGGGCGTGTGACAGGTATTAAACATGCAATTCCATCACCTTGCCCCACTAACAATCACTCAAATCTACATCTATTACATGGAAATCTGACTATTATATCATGGAATGTGGCTGGGGTGAGAAATAAACTAAATAATAGAAAATGACTTATGGCGATAAATAACTGCTCACTAATACTCCTCCAAGAAACCTGGCACACCGAACCTTTTTGTATTGATGGTTTTAAAATGATTTCCACCAAAGCTATTCATTCAAAGTTAGGGAGAGCCAAAGGAGACTTGGTAGTTTTGGTCTCGGTTACATCGCAGTTAATTCTAAAGAAATCTTATACTAATTCGCATTTTTTTCAGTTTTTATATCTTTGTAGAAAAACGAACCAATACATAATAATTATTAATTTCTACAATAATATTTTTGATAGCACCAAATACAAGGTAGTTTTGTCCTTAGAGGAGGAATTAGACACATTTTTAAAAGGCATTAGGGGGGACTAACTGCTTATTTGGGCAGGTTATTTTAACAGTGAGAAATGTAAAATTTTTAACGGAGAATATTGTGGTCATGGGGATGAACAGGGCGACCCTTGCTCCCACTTCCCTCATAACGCATATGGTGATACCATTAATAGCATAATGTATAAATATAATCTAGAACTTTTGGAGCTACCCAGAAAAAAGGGCGAAATCGCTGTTCAAACTTATGAAGGAGCACGATCGTCATTGAATATTGATCATGTCTTGATCTCAGGAAATTGTAAGGGTATAGTAGAAAACTTTGAAGTACAGATAAGCCTGTTTAGCGGCCATCACCCATTATCGCTGGTGTTGAAGCTTACCCCAATGCACCTAGGTGAGACGTGTATAGTATCTAATTTCAAAACCCAGGGAGAAAATGGCACTTCTATAAAATGGTCAGGTGTCAACCACCTAGAATTCATGGATAACGTGACCCAAAAAAGCCAAGAAGATATTTCCATCTGCTTGAGGGGATCCTCTTCGGATTTACATGTCATAACGGTTTTCTGTAATATAGCGGGCACTATCTCTGGAGATTTAAAATCAAAGAATAAGAAACATGCTTCCCCCCATCCTCGATGGTTTGATCAAAAGTGTACCAGAATAAATCAGGAACTAAAAGAAGCGTTAAAAACCACACCTAGGGTCAGGTAAAGGGTGAGCACTCTATGTAAAACCTATAAGCTAAGCTTAAATACAAGGAAAGCAGAAATTAGGGAATTAGCTTGGGATAAGTTGGTCCAGGCGGCAAAGACACGAGACTCTGTACTATTCTGGAAGACGTTAGACCACCCCTTTTTTAAAGATGAGTCAGCCACTAAGATTGAGACCATAGTATTACCGGAAGAAAGGTTGTTACATTTTGAATATATATTTAACCCCACCAAAGAGGTCCCCTTAATTCCCGATAATAGTTATACCATAACCGTTGCTCCCTCCAACCTGGCCTCTATCAGGCTAAAAGAAATTAAAGCTGCCTTAGAAAAAATTGCAAATGGTAAGGCACCTGGCCCGGATGGGGTTCCCATTGATATTTTTAAAAGTAATATAGATTTTTGGTCCCCCATACTATTAAGGGTCTGTAACGCCACAGCTGGAGGCATATTGCCCACTAGCTGGGCGCAAAGTACTATGATCCCCATCTTTAAGAAGGGGTATAGAGGAGACGCAAAATGCGATCGCCCTATATCCCTACTTTATCCAACATCTAAGTTGATGGGAAGAATCCTTCTGGAAAGGTTAGAAACCTGGGTAAGTGAAAACAACATTCTTACTGAGTCCCAATATGGCTTCAGAAGGGGTATAGGGACTGTCGAGCAGTGCATCATCCTCGAGCTGTTGATTGGGAAATACACAATTGCCAAGGAGGGCAAACTACATCTTTGCTTCGTAGATCTTATGAGTGCATTTGATCTAGTAAACCATGCGAAATTATGGCAGACCTCAATAGGGATGGGTGCTCCAAAAGACATAATAATTTATCTATCACAAATCTATGCTTTATTATCCTCCAGAGTCCGCTATGGCCTTAATGGCGAATGTACCCCCCATTTTAGAGCCACCCGAGGTATACGTTAAGGGTGCGTTCTTACACCACTCTTATTTTCCCTTTATATTAATAATGCTGATATATCTCTGCAAAATTTGCTTGCTGATGCCCCCAGAATTGGTAACCGTACAATTCCAGTCCTCTTGTATGCGGACAACGCAGTCCTGCTACCAAAGACAGCCAACGGGCTACAATGCCTAATCAAAAACTTTGCACAATTCATGAATGGAAAAGATCTAATTCTTAATCTTACTAAAACTTTTATTATGACTTTGGAAGACGGAAAACTAAATATAGAAGCCATTACGTAGAAGGTGTTTCCATTGAAAGAACATCCTCCTTTTCATATTTAGGCCTCCTTTTTACAAGCCAGGGAAGTTGGGGTGCTCATTTGAACCTTTGTAAATTGAAATTTATGCGACTAGTTGAGGCTATTTTTAGGTTCTCTAAAAAAATCAGGAACAAACCAATTAGGGAAATCCTGACCCTATATAGGAGCAAATGCCTTACAGGAACTTGCTATGGAGCGGCAATATGGGGGATGGCTAACTACACTCCATTGCAATCTCAGGAAAACAAATTTCTAAAGAGGCTTCTAGCAGTTCCCGATTCCACCTCTTCATATATAGCCCATAAGGAACTGTCCGTCCCCTACATTAGTGAATACATCAGAATAGCAGCTCTTACTCTCTGGCATGGAATCTGGACTAAAGAGGAGACTAAATTTACAAAGGAGATTATAATGGATTGTTTAGCCCTAGATCACCATATAAAATCCCCTGGCTACAGTATATCCAAAATCTTTGAACTGAGTGTAAGATAGATGTCGACCCCAAAGATCCCCTGACCATACAAAAATATAGCAATAGGGACCTAAAATTGAGGCTCGCATAATCAAGAGACGCATTAAGAGATACAGCAGTATGCTCTAAACAGACGGTTAAATAATACTGTGAAGGTCCATTATTTTTGGCTACCCAACCATATCTATTGTTTACAAGAAACTTACAACATAGGTTCCTTCTAACTAGATTACGATTGGGCACTCTCCACCACTTGATTGCATTCCCCAAGATGGGCAAGTGGAATCATACCCTTCCAAAGTGCCATTGTGATGGAAAATCCTCACAAACAACATTGCACTTTATACTTTTTTGTAATTTTTACAGAGATATTAGGAACTATGTTTACGTCCTTTATTTATTGATAGCAATCTGTATTTTTATAAACATGCTTTTAATTATATCTGTAATTTGGAAAATGTAATTGTCTGTAACGCAGTAATCACTTTTGTACAAATGGCGATCAAAAGAAGAACAAATAATTCCCACCTGGAGGCCTTATTATACGAAAACACCTAGGCCTACAAGTATAGATCAGCCTCTTTTCCATTAAATGTTTTTATGCTTTTCTCTTAGTCTTTTGTATAACAATTGAACCTTTTTATCAATCTCCCTTAATTGCCTCAGTACTAGTATGTACAAGATTGTATCATGTACTGGATTGTATGAACAAATGTTTTGCTAATGGCATAATGTAAATTTTTAGAACGCTTTGATGGTTGTATTTTATAAATCAAATAAAGCTTGACTTGACTTGGCTTTTCGATTGGCCAAAACATAGGCCAAGAGGGTCAGCGAACTGCAGGCCCTCTCTGTACATCCACCTTATACCACCTTTTACCCAGACAAGCTGGTTGTGACACCCTTTCATGTGGGGCAAAACATTGCGATGCCTACCTGTTTTGCTCCCCCTCACCCTTCTAGAGAAGAAGAGGGACTCCACTGTCTGGACCCCAAAAGAGCATTGTTGTTCTACCTTGATCACACAAGAGAGTTCCAGGTGGACAATTAACTCTTGCTAGGGTATGTTGGAGCTAAGAAAGGAAACTCAGTGCAGAAACAGACAATCTCTTGATGGATAGTGCTTTGCATAAAGATCTGCCACGCACTGGGCAAAAAGCAACCCCCTGAGGACTTGAGTGCTCATTCTACCAAAGCTGCAACCACTGCATCAGCTTGTAGATTCCCTGTCCTGGACATCTGTCAGGCAACAGCGTGGGCTTCGTTACACATGTCCACAAAGCATTACTGTCTAGATGACCCGGTCTGTTGTGACGGCCCTTTGCCCATTTGGTCCTGCAGGACATTTTTGGTTTAATTCATTTCAGAACCTATCTCTGGGAAGGTATTGCTTGAGTATCTATTCCATGGTAAGGGATCTGCAGCTAGAAATCTCTATCAGAAAATTATGTTACTTATCTTCAGTGAGGCTATATCTGGAAGAGCCACTATCTAGCCACAGATTCTTTACCGACACTCCGATCCGTCACACTCTGCAAACTGATTCATTAGGCTCACCCTTCTCAGGGCCTTGGCAATCCACACCAGTGTGTCAGCATTCTGCGTAGGTCCACGCTTTTGACGTGGAAAGTCACGAAAAGATAGACGTCAGCGTGCTGGGTTGGCCCTTATATAGGCACAGCGCACGTCACTTCTGGGACGGACGACCGCTATGCAGAGCCGAACTACGCCACCTATCTGTGCACTGGGGTACTTCTCGAATCTGCAGATAGAGTCTCTAACAGATAAGGCGTTACTGAAGGTAAATAACTTGTTCCGGAGGCCTGGAGCTTGGCCTCAGCGGAGGGTGCTGTTTAGTGCACGGCACCTCCTGGTGTGGGGGAGAGCCTGGAGTGAGACTGGTTAATGGGGGCCCTCCTCCCCACTGCTCCCCCATTTATCATCCTCCGCCTGTCCACTGAATTGTTGAGGCCCACCGTGGCTGGAGCAGCACCTGATTTGGCGCGAACATGAGCCCCGCTGTTAGCTACTCACCGTGTCAGTGAGTGCTGTGCCTTGGGCCTAGTGGTGGGGGCTGTCTCGAATTGTTAGGTGGGGCCAACAGCATCCCCTGCTTCCCTACCTGGATTGTGGGTGCGGGGGTTTTCTGGCTGGATGCTGGGGCCGAGCCTGTCCTGGACTACGTAGTGGATGCCATCGTTGCTGTGCAGGCCCCTCCTGGACACTGCCTGAATTGCTTTCCCCCCTCTCGGACATCGCACTGGTGTATCTCAGGGGTGAGTGTCTGAAAAGTTTCAGTGCTCCATCCATCATCTCCTTGTGTTTGCTTCGTTCACCCTAAGTTGGCAGGGTATGCCCAGAAGTGTATCCCTTGCTCACTTTGCCACTGGATTCAAACTAGCCTGGCTGATGAGGGGTGTTACCCCAAAACTGGTCCCAGGATGCTTGTTTCCGGTCTAGGGATGACCTGGCTTCGCTTTTCGTGCTGGACTGTTCTCATGAGGAACAGGGTCAAGACTGATTTGCATATGGCTGGGTTTGAACTGAGGTGGTGAAGTGAGCTAAAGAACAATGATGAATTCAACCCAGATCTGTGACTGGGGTGAGTGTCTGAAAAGTTTCAGTGCTCCGTCCATCATCTCCTTGTGTTTGCTTTGCATCTCAGGGATACACCTGGCTTGTGGGAGCAGGCAGATTTGGCGCCACTGGGGCCTTAAGACCCTTGCCTGGCGACGAGCTTGTCTGCTCCTCCCTGGTCTTCACACGGCTGGCCACTGGATGCCCTTGTGCAGCTGCTGCTGCCCTGGCTGCTAGTGCTGCCCCTCGGGTAAGCGGGTCACAGGTGGTAGAGTGAAGCCCACCTCTCCTCCATCTAGGGGTGTATTGGCGGAGATGGGCCGTGATAAGTTGCCCTTCCCATTGCCCTGGCCCAGATGAAGAGCGACCAATTTACTAAGCCGGCATCCAGTGCTTATGGTGCAGCTGGCTGGGCCGAGGGACCACACCCGCCCCTCTGCACTCAGCCACTATCCATCAGGGGATCCAGGATTTGAAAGAGGCAGTTGAGACTAAGGTGGGTGAGGTGCGAATCGATGTTTTGTGATTGCACCAGGACCTCCAGGATGTTGCTGGCCGTGCGACAGAGGCAAAGACCAGGGTGTCTACAGTGGAGGATGAGGTGGCCACCTTTAAATTCCAGGTCTCTAAACTGCTTTAGACGATGGCAATGCTTGAAGACCAGTCTGAGGATGCCAAAACATTTTTTACAGAGGAACAATCTCCGGTTTGTTGGGTTCCCGGAGGGCACAGAGACCTCTGATGTAGAGCGGTTCTAGGAGGAGTTGCTGCGGTGTTGGGTCCTGCCCAACAGGCTTTCACCCTGGTTCATGGGGGAGCGGTCAATATTTCTGGATGCACACCATGCCACAAATTTGTCCCAAACGCAGGTGTATACCGTCTTGCTGGAGAGACGCCTGGCTGCCTGAATAACACCACAGACTTTGAGGAGAGGGTCAAAAGCTGTCAACTGTCACTGCTCAATCTCCATGCATGAAGGCGGATCATGAGCAGGTCCAGGTGCAGAACCCTCTCCTGTTGCTGCAACATAAGATCCTCCCAAAGGGGCAGACTGATGCTCATGCTCAGAATACCAAACTCTCCGTGTCCAATCTGGAGCCACAAGAATGACTTGGGCCGGGTCGTTCCTGATCTTCTTGAGACCTCTTGGCAGGAGTGGTATTGGTGGAAAGGTGTACAAGAAGCCAGAGTTTCATTCGAGATGAACAGCATCACCAAGTGAAAGCTGCCTTGGAAACTCTAGCATTCAAAACTGCTGAATTTTGAGTTCTCTGCAGTGGTGAACAGATCTAGCAATGGTTCTCCCCACTCTAGGAAGAGACTTTGCACCACCTCGGGGTGGAGATGCCATTCGTGATCCACTGGGCAGTGATGGCTGAGTTTGTCTGCCCTAGTGTTCAGAAAACCTGCCAGGGTTGAACAACCAAGGTAATGCCCTGACATTCCAGCCATGTCCAGAGGCACAGGGACTCTTGACAAAGGGTCCAAGACCCCACCCGCCCTGTTTGTTGCAGTGCCACATGGCAGTGGTGTTGTCCATGAACACCTTCACTAGCCTTCCCTTGATCAAAGGAAGAAAGGCTTTCAATGCCAACTGGATCGTCCGAAGCTCCAGCAGGTTGATGTGAAGCCCGTACTCTGCTGGAGACTTTCGTCGTCTCGATCCAAGTCGTCTACTAAGTCCCACAAGAAGAAGTTGAAGCGTTCTTCAACTTCCCCATGCATGGCCGTCCCAGCTTAGGAGTGATGCATCACTCACTACTGTATGGTGGTATGCCCACCCTTTTATGATTTTAATGAAATCAAATAAAAGTATTTTTGACTTGACTTGACACTCACAACTGTCAACTCTGGCTGGGGAAGGGAGAAGGATCTGCAGCTGACACAATTTGCAGTTCCCTCTAAGATCTGGACCAGGTCGGAGAGATTCTCCTGATGCTGTGCCCATTGGAACGTAAGTTCCCAATGCAGAGCCCTCATATGCCAACTGGCATGTGTCACAAGAAGGATGCAGGAGGCCATGAGGCCCAACAGCCCCAGAGTCAGTCTCACCAAAATCCAGAATGGAGGCAGAAACATAGGAACCATAGACTGAATATCCTGGATTCACCATTTCAGAGGATGGGCCTAGAACTGCACTGCGTTCAGAACGGCCCTGATGAAAGGGAGCGAATGACAGGGAGTCAGGTGTGACTTCGACATATTGATAGTGAACCCCAGAGAATGCAGGAGGTACCCTACAGTCTGGAGGTGGGATAAGGCTGCCTGGGGTGAACCCGCCATTAATGGCCAGTCAACAAGGTGGGGGAAGACTGGAACCCCTGACTTCTGCAGATGTGCTGCAACCACTGCCATTGCTTTCATGAACACGTGAGGGGGGCTGGTGAGGCCAAAGGAAAGCGTGGCAAACTGAAAATGTTCTTGGCCCACCATGAACCATAGGTAGCACCTCTGGGCTGTCAGGACTGGGATGTGGAAATATGCATCCTGCAAGTTCAATGCCACCATCTAGTCTCCAGGGTGCAGGGCAGACAGAACCTCAGCCAAGGTGAGCACTCTGAACTTCTCCTTTTTCAAGAAGAAGTTGAGAAAGGGCAAGTCTTGGATAGGACAAATGCCACCTTCCTTTTTGGGCACCAGAAAGTAGCAGGAATAGCAACCACAACCTACTTCTGATGCCGACACCCTCTGGATGGCTCCTTTTGCCAAAAGAAACAACACTTCCAGGAGGAGGAAGGAGAGATTGTCCTCTGTCAGCCGGTTGTATGTGGGTAGCGGGGGTGGAGGGGATTCAAGAAAAGGGATGGAGTAGTCCTTCTGGACTATTTGCAAAACTCACTTGTCAGATGTTATCGACTTTCTGTGAGGCAGGTGATGGCGAATTCCGCCCCCCACTGAATGCCCGTGGAGCTATAAGGGCTAATAAAGGGGACTGGAGGCTGCAGCTGCCAGGTCGGTGGTGGAGTGACCCGACTTCTAGCTGGTAGTCCCACGTGATCTTTGGAAGCTTTGTCCAAGGCCACAAAGGGGCTGGGAACCCTGATAGCCTTAGTGGCTGGGCGGGAAAGGACGCAGTTGATAGCCCCTACTGTAGCCACAGAAAGAGCGAAAGGCAGACTGGGGTTGGCGAGGGGGCCATGGATAGGCCCAAGGACCTGGCTGTAGCACTGCTGTCCTTAAAGCAATTAATCTGCTTTCGCACCAAAGAGGCGAGACCCATCAAAGGGCACGTCCAAGAGCAAAGCTTGGACATCCCCGAGAAGCCAGTGGTTCTCAGCCAGGTGTGGCTTCACAGGGCCACTGACAATCAAATTGCTCTGCCCAGCGAGACGGACGTGTCAAGTCCACATCAAATATTGAACTTTGCTTCATCTTACCCATCAGCAATGTCTTGAGAGAATATGGCTCGTGCCTCGTCCGAAACCATGGGCAGCACTTGCGCAACCGAATCCCAGAGAGTGTGCTGGTATCGTCCCAAAAGGCATGCAGTGATGGGCTGACGGAAGAGAAAATCCTCTTACTGAGGGTATCCAGCCTTTTGGATTTCTCATCCGGTGGCATGGTAGGTAATGCGCCGGGACTGATCCTAGAAGTGGAAGCGTGGACCACCAAGCTCTCCGGGTGGGGTGCTGGTTGAGGAAACTGCATCAAGCAATTGTCTTGTGCTCAGGAGCCCCTGTGCAGGGCTTACCAGGCCCCAAGGAGGACATCTGTAGGGGCTTCATTGAATGGGAGTAAAGATTCAAAAGGGGCTACCACTGGCTGAAGTACCTCTGTCAAGAAGTTTGTCCTGACTGCCACAGTGGAAACCTGAAGGTTCAAGACCTCAGCTGTCCTCCGCACCACCATTGCGAATGAGGCACCCTCTACCTACCTCTGTAGCCATGGTAGGGGGAAAGACCAGGCCAGTGTCTGGTTAGGGGTCCAAACCAATGGCACCCGCCAGTTCCTCGTACCAGTTGTCCTCTGTGTCATCTAGGGCATGATGTTAACCTTAAGGGTTGTCCGACCACTCCCAATTGTCACCCTCCCCAGGCCTGTCAAAAGAAAAAGGCACTGGTTCTGACCTTGATGGCATGGTATCGGTCGGTGCTGGGAAATGCCCATTCCACTCTTTGTTGAAGTTGAATATAACAATGGGGCCGGCGCCTCCGCAAGGTGTCGGCAGAGTCGGGAGCGATGGCACTTGAGCAGGTGTCGAGGGAGGTCACTGTTTCACAGACAGAGCCACTCCAGATCCGCCACTGGATCCATAGGGCCTGACTGGCACAGAGGGCGAACCCACCGGCAGAGAACCAGTAGGGGTCGCTCCTGTACCTAGGAGGCCTGAAATGCCTCCCGCAGGATCGGGCCACCCCAATATGAGGTGCACAGCCTCATAAAACTACTTGAGCAGTCACTCCTGCTCCAGGAAACTCTGGAAGGCCCGGACCAGACCCTGGCACAGACTCCACCGCTGAGCGAGTCCCAGAGTGCCAGTGCTCCCACGCCCAGTGTGATGACCCAGACCTGCATGGGGAAGCTGAAGAACGCTTCAACTTCTCCTTGTGGGCCTTATTAGACGACTTGGATCGAAACGACGAAAGTCTACAGCAGCTCCACGGGCGGTCCCGGGACCTTCTGTGAGACCAGGATCAAGAGAGTCGCTGGCTCGTCTGATGTCGGGCAACAAGGAGCTTGAGGGACTGTTCCTTCAGAGCCTTGGGATTCATGGTGCAGCCGTCCTCACTGGTCTTGGCGCTGTGGTCTAGCTTCAAGCACCAGAGGCAAACCTAATTAGGGTCTGTCAAAAACATCTGCTTTTGACAGGCATCACAAGGTTTAAAGCCCGTTGGATTCTTAGACGACATCCCTAACACACCAGGAGCTATAAATCTCGAGAAAACCCTCAACAAAAGTCGAGAAGTCAGTCAAAAATTGACTGGGAGGAGCTCTCTCTGGATCTGCGCTGACTGGGGTGGAAAGAAAAGAAGTGACATCAGTGCCCTGGGTGGCTCATGTAAGGAAATGCCTATTTTTGTATGTTGACCCGCACATTTTTGGAATGATGCTGCTGGTTTTTTGACTCTGAGAGTGCACTGAGGCCTGCTAACCAGACCTCAGTGCCAGTGTATGACGAATTGGCTATATCCAATTGACAAGAATTGATTTACTTATAAGTCCCTAGTATATGGTACCCAAGGTACCAAGGGCATGTAAGGCAGAATGTCCACCCAAGGCTGCAGCACTGACTGTGTCACCCTGTGTGCCAAAGTACAAAATGGCTCCTAGCCTGCAACTGCAGACTGGAAGGGCAGTGTTTACACTGCTAGTTCGACTTTGCCATTCAAACCAATGGCAAGGCCATCACTTCCCTTAACAATATATGTAAGTCTCCCCTAAGAAAGTCCTAGAGAGCCCTAAGGGTAGGGGCTGTATATTAATAAGTGGGACATGTATGTTTATATTTGTCCGTGCAGCAAAACCCCTCAAACTGTTGTTTTGCTGTGGAAGAATTAGTAGCCCATTGACTAATACAGGGTTACAGGCTGGCACCCCAGCCTGGCTAACTTCTCAATGGGACTTCCTAACTGGATACTGTAAGGTATCAAATTCATCGAGGGATTAAACCTGACCTGCTGCCCAGGTCGAATTTAATGCCCCTATTAAAGTTAAGCAACTGTTAGAAAGTTGCCACTCTGTTAACCAGCTGGTCCAGTAGCCTCGCACTGGCCCACAGACAGCATTCTGCCTGCCTGGGGAGTAGTGTGAATGACTCCCAGACTCAAACAATTGAAGCCAGCTCCAGGGAGAGGTGTCACCTCCTCCTGGCAGGAAGCCACTTGTGGTGTTAGCCCAAAAGGTGAGCTTCAAAGGCGAACCCGCCTTTGGTGGGCAAATGGTGATAACACTCCAGAGGGGCTGCCCTTTGTTTAGGTAGACAAGCTGGAGATAGGGCCAGAGAGGGAAGACCAGTGCCCAAACATGTTTTCCTGTGGGCGTGTAGCCCACAGGTAGTCACCCCTCTAAGGTGGGCTACCAAGCTCCTAACAGCCGAGGAAGGGTGCCGACATCTTGGAAGTCGGCAGAATAGTGCACTCTGGGATTGTTAGGTGCCACACATTGTTGGAAAGTCATCACCAGAGGGAGGGGACCTGATAGCCCATTGGCTAGTGACCACGTGGCCCCCTCGGGGCACTTTACTGGGATAAATATGGCACCCCTGGCACCCTGAGCCTCAGATCACATCTGAACTGGGGCAAGGAACAAAGAAGGACTGCCCTGCTGCTATTGCACTACACAGAGAGTCTGCACCATCTGCTGGACTGTAACTGCTGCACTTCTGGGTTAGTGAAGTTGGGACTGTGCCTGTGGCTCCTAGCATGGGAAAAGGTGTGCCCCAGACAAAAGCAGTGACCCCAAGGATCACTTGGCTGAGCCCCTGGAACCAGCTCCAGGGACAAAAGAGCTGAAGCCCAAACCGGCAAGTTGGTAGCCACTTCCACAAACGCGCTGCTGATTGCCACTGGGCTCCCCAAGAGACCAATCCAAGATGGTCAAAAGTTGCACGTGAGTCAGCTGGACCCGGGAGTGTTGTCAAAGTCTGGATTGGTCGCTCAAGAAGGACACTAGCCTCCCCTAAAGGAGTTCGCTCCAACCGCTGTGCTCGGAGACCTGGAGCTCAGCAGCAACTGTCTTGAAGAGGCACTCGTTGGGCCCCGACCTCTGTGGCTAAAGTCGCTCCATTTCACCGGTGCACCAAAGAATCACCACATAGGCACCTCCATCGACCGCAAAGCAACCGGCGCATGTTTTCCTTCTGTATCCCCAGCATCAGGACCACTCCATTAAAGTCTATGGTGGTCATGCTGTAAAGTTCGGAACTCAACTGGAAAATGCCCTGGTGGCCAGGTAACTATTCAAATCTACCCCATTGGTAAATTACAAACACACCTGACCTACTGCTTTGTGCTGGTTTTCAGAAAGTCGCTGCAACTAGCTAGTGCTGTCTCAGTTTTCAGGCAGCAGGTTCGTTCATACTGGATGCTCTTTAATCAGCTAGTTAGAAGCTAGAGGAAGGAGAGCTGGAAGGAAGTCATGAGTGAAAGCTTTGGGTAAATTATGGAAAATGTATCAATTAGCTTTCAATCTGGCTGCTATTGACTGGGAGGTAGATTGGGCTGATGTGACTTTTCAAAAAATACAAGGTCCCAAATAAATAGATTTCATTCCATTACTTTAATTAAAACCCCTGAAGATTTTCTGTAGAAGAAAAATAAAGCAGTCAGGATACAATCTCCCACAATGACAACCATAACTGGAACCTCCAGCTTCACTCCTTTCTAAGAACATAACATGCTTGTTGAAGAGAAAGGCAGGTTGTGAGGATACATCTGTGTCTATTCAGGCCAACCTCAAGCTGACTGGGTTGCTCTCTAATAAACCCAATTCTAAGTATCCTTCACTCATTCCATCGCTCCATTTGAGATGGTGCATGGAACCTCTCTAATATGTTTTGGATCAACCCTCAAAAGAGGATCTGTGATGAGCATATCGAGGTCTTCCTTTTAGACACAATCTCAGGATTTAATCTGGCGCCTTCCTTTTCCAATAATGTTTCCATTCATCTATCCAATCCCTCTGGGTCCTCTTCATGAGACCGAACCCCATGGGAAGTGTAATGGAATTATAAAGCTGATGGATAGGTGCATGGTGATGTTAAAAGTCAGGTACGACAGTACCACCAGGGTGCAGCATAAATCCATGGAGACAGTGGTAATATATGTAGGAACTTTGTAAGGAGTCCCAAGGCAGTCATTGGTCACTGGGCCAATACTGTAACAATGACAGCTTCTTACCTCTTGTGTCCAGGGGCTTAACCTTACTACTGAGACCATAACATAGCAATACATTTGCCCTTTTAGCACTTCAGGGTAGTAAAGTTGAGCAGTCCAAGGCCTATTCATGGAGGTGATGTGGTGTTAGACATTCTGAACTCAACAGACAGTGGTTATTAATAAATCATTGTTCAGTCAGTGCTTTGACTTACAAAACAGAATGCACTTTACTACTCACACAGAAAGCAATACTGTACACAAATAACAGACGGCATTAGGTTATTACACTGCATTCAATCTGCCTCGATAGACTCTGGGAAACAGCTTCTGCTGTTCCTGTGGGACAACTATCACTGGTAATTCAGTGCAAGATGGTTTTTTCGGCCCTGTTCCCAAGGATACTGAACTAACCATTGCCAGTGATCACAAATATTTACTTCTATAATCACTCGGCTCACTTTTGTGGTATTTTTCCCCCTTTGCAAAGTATTTTCTGTCTGGTCTGTTGTTTAATGTAGCAGGCAGCGCAACAATACAGTGCACTAGGAAACTATAACCTTATCAGGGCACATATACTTGACCACATGATCTCCATTTGCCTCCAAATTTCAAAGACGCTATCAGGAATGTGAAATTATCCATAACTAAAACATCAGCATCAATTAACAATAACAACTAACTTCCTCTAGACTATAAACGGCATGCAACTAATCAGTCTAGTAATCTTTAATAGTCTTTATCAACGTAACACTAACTGAAACACTTACAACTAGCACTTAAAACGAATGCTGGACTCCATGGAATAGCATGCTACCTGTCCATAAAGCATTTCTATGCCACATCAAGGGCATTAAGCTCTACATAGAGTCACAATAAAATATAATACCATCTATCACTGTTCTTATGCCTTCCTCTGCTTTTCTCCACAGCTACTTTATAGTCCACCTTTTTACTTCATCACTCTCCGACTTTCCTTCATCGGTGTTCAGTGCTTGAAATGTAATCATAAACGTGCAGATACTCTCTATCGTAGAGTACTTGTTGGCTTCTGAGAAAGAAAATGAGTTACTTAACTGTAACTACGGTTCTCCAGTATTGGTATCTTTCATAGATTCACATGCTTGAATCATCAGTCATGGAAGGTGGAATCCCACTGTATCATTACAAAAGCAGTAAATGCTATACCATAGGCTACCATGCAATGAATAGTCACTGCAATAGCCTATCTACATTCTTTTGTAAAAAAGAACCAAAGTTGAACTATAACCAATCAGATGCCAACACCCTGTAGAACACTCCCAAGAGAGCCTGATTCCCTGAGATTTTCAAGCACAAGTGAATTAAGAGTTAAACTAGAGAAAATAAGGGAAGCCTCTCATGGGAGGAGGGTGGGATGCATGTGAATCTATGAAAGATACAAATACTGAAGAACCATAGTTATGGGTAAGTAACTCATTTTCATCTCCAGTATTGGCTATTTCATAGATACACATGCTTGAATCCGAATAGCAAGCAGTATTTGTGTTATACATGCAGAAATATAAGTACCCTTAGAGGATGGCGGGTAACCATTTGATACATAGTAGCATCTATATAATGTAACAGCTGTATGTATATAAAAGTGAGCAGCAATATGTAGGAAAGTAGGATCTTTCTGGCATAGATGCCCCCTCTTTTTGCATGGAGTCAGTGCGTTTTGACTGTAGGTCACTGGGATCCTGCTAACCAGGACCCCAGTGGCAGTGCTCTCTCCTCTAAATTCTATGGTAAGTCTATTTTACACCCCACAATTGGCATACTGGGGTACTATTATAAGTCACTAGAATATGTTACTGAGCTACCCAGGGCATTGCTACACCAGAGGTCTGCCATGGACTGCAGCATGTATTATGTCTCCAATGGGATCCCATGCAAACTGTGTCTTCAGAGCTGCCATTGCAGTCTGCGTGAAATGGTGCTTGCACCTTTCACTTTGGATATAAGGTTTTCCTTATATCCCGGTCACTGCACTTATTACCTATAGGCCGCCCCTAAAGTAGGCCCTTCAGTCCAAGGGCTGGGTGCATGGTTCTAAGTGTGTGGGTACCCCTGCATGAGCAGGGTACCCCTTCAAACTCTGGACTCCATTCTCTGGGCTTTGTAAGTGTGGGACAGCCATTATAAGGTATGCAGTGGACACTGGCAAGTCAAGATGTCCAACTACATAACAGTTACCCCGAACCTGGAAATGTTTGGCATTAAACATGTTTGAATCATACAACTACACCAATTCCAGTGTTAGTTGCATGATACCATGTACTGGGGGGCTCCTTAGAGGATCCCCCAGTACCAACCTGTGTAGCCTTACAGGGTCTGCCAGCCAGCCCGCACTGCTGCCGACCATAGACCGTGCTTGCCCCCCTGCTGATGAGCTTAACTTGGGCAGGGGAAGCTGAAGAAAGGATTTCCTGTGAAGGAGAGGTGTGACCACCTCTCCTTTAGAATTAGGTAGGGCGGGGGCGCTGCAGAGTGCCACCAGACTGCATTGAAAGGCACATTTGGAGCCCTTGCATAAACCAGTTTAGCCCAGTTCAGGAGCCCTTGTCTCCCGCTCTGGTGCAAAACTACACAAAGGACAGGGAAGTGTCCACTTCCCTGTCCAGCTCCTCCCTAGGGAGGTGCCCAGAACTCCTCCAGGTTGCCACTTGATTCTGCCATGTTGAATCTTGGCCCTTCGGAGCATCCGACTGGCTAGGCTAGCTGAGTAGCGTCCCCTGACCTCCTCTGATAGGCGTGTCACCACAGAAGATGTCCTTCCCCGTTTTAGGGTTTCTTAAGGGCTCCCCTGAGGGTAGGTCCTTAGATTCATCCCAACAACAACTTTAAGATCCGACTGCCTGTCGTCTGAAGACTGTCCAAAGACTCTTCTATTGGTGGACAATGGAACTTTGCTGTTCTCCGAGCCAGGACCAAAGACATGACTGCTTCGGTGGGAAGATTCATGCTGCATCTTCGTCCCTGTGCTTCTTCAAGTTCTGCAACTCCATGGCCGTGCATCCTCCAAGTCACCAAGGACTCAGCCTCCCAGCCAGAAGGAATCTCCCTTGAAGTGAAGGAGTCACTTCCCTGCATCCGCAGACACCTCTACGACGACGACTGGTTTGCGGATCCTGTTCTCTCATGGACATCGCTCTGCTCTGCAACACAGGTGGTGGTGTGTTGGTTCTCCAGAGGCCTGACCAGCCTTCCCTGCAATTTGGATGACTGTAACCCCTCTCCAGCCGATATAAGCCAACTCCCTGTGCACTGCGTCTGTTTTCCTTTGCCAAGGCTTGTTGGCTCTCTTCACAAAAGATTTTCAAGCTCTAAGAAGCCCCAGCCTCCAGCATTACTCAGCTCAAAAAATGACATCCTGCCGGCATCCTCTGCATCGTGGGCCATCATCTCCTGTATGCTGTTGAGGCTTCCCTGCGACTCCCTGTGCCCGCTGCCAGAGGTTCCACGAGGGGGCTCAATTGATTCCTACTGCATGTCCTGCGTGCTGAGGGCCAGCCCTGACTTACCCTTGCTGGGTAGTCCCACAGACCTTGCTGGTCTATAACGCAGCATATTCACTCGCAATCCGTTGTGATCATTTGCCACTGCTTGTTGGTGGTCCTGTTGGCCACTGATCCTCCTGCATTCATCGACCAAAAGGGACAGCTCATGGAAGGCTCCTGTGCTCCTGCATCATTGCCTGGGCTCCACAGCTGCTGCTTCAACCTCACCGTGCTACAGCAAGAACCTCCGATAAGGGCTGGTATTGTGCTCCTGTGCCTCCTGGTCACCTCCAGGTGGTTTGCACTCTGTCCTCTCTGCTTTCAGGTTCTTCTCATCTGGATTCCACACCTTTTTCCACCGGCCTGGTCGCCGAGACTCTGTAGCCGCTGATCTTCCACGAACCTCCATTGGCATCTACGGGCAGTTCCGACACCACTTCATCCCTATGCACCTGGGCTCCCTGGTGTAGGTATCCTGGTTCCTGGGGTATCCACAGATGGGGTGGCTTCCTGGCCTTCCTTGATCCAAGTGGTTCCTTCAGGGTTCTTTGGGAAGGGCCCTAGAAATGTAAAAATCCAACCGCTACTTACCCTGTGTTTTCCTATGGACATCTGACCCGGGGTAACCACTCTGCTCCAGGACACCTTGGGGTTCCTGGCTACTCACCTTGGGTGGTTCCGATTTTCCCCTGGGGTCTTCCATCCTTGGGTACTAGTCCTGTTTTGGTACTTACTTCACATCCCACTATTTCAGTATATGGTTTGGCCCCCCGGTTGGGCCCTATGTGTTTTTCTCTGCTACTTATCTATTTCTGAAGTATTCTTTGTGTGTAGTTGATATCTCCAGGCTGGAGATATACCAATTTAGTATCTAGTGTGTACTAATAAATACAAAGTATTTTTATAGTCACCTGGTGTGCTTCTTTCTTGTGTGAAAAGCTTACGGACTGACTATTGTGGTAAATGTACTTGCTTTACACCCGCCTGGATAAACCTTAGCTGCTCTCCACAGCTACTCCTTGAGAGCTCTGTTTTTTTAGGGACCTAAACACTTTCACTAACCTGGACTCAGTGCACAGTGCCTCACCATAGGTGGACACAATATACTGAGCCAGCCTCCTACACAATATAAATATATAACATGGCATGAAATAAAACGTATTACCTACTGGCGGTCGCCAGTAGGTAGTTACAGTTAGGATGTAGTTTCCATAGGAAAGGCATTTTTTGACTTGCCCATAACTTTGGCGTCATTTGACCAATCTTCATCAAATTTTCACAAAAAAAAGTTTCACTGTAGGTTCTGGTTGTCATGGAAAGGTTGGGGTTGATCCGTGCAGTGGGGACCGAGAATTTAGGGCACGAAATAAGGGTGCGTTTGTAATGTTAATTCCCATAGGAACCTTTAGCCACACATACAGTCCGAACTGCTGAACGGACTTACACCAAATTTGGCAGGGATGTAGATGTTGGTGCAAGGAAGTGCCTTTTGCTTATTTGGTGTAAATCGTTTCAGTAGTTTTTGAGACATTTAAGCCGAAAATGATAGTGATATCTCTGGTCGCGGATATTTCGAGATGGTGTCGCCAGTAATCGCGAATGCACGCGCCAACGGGAATAATCTGATTGGCCGGAAGGAACCTGAACAGTAAGTTGCGGCCTCCATTTTATTGATCGGGAACGGTTCCCGGGGCTGAAAATTTCTGAAAAAGCTAACATAAGGTGTCAGTGTAGAGGTACTCTGACCCCATAATTGAGAAATGGGGTGTTAGTGACACAAGTTATGTGTCCAAAATTGTTTTTTTTTATCATGCCCCATATGCGCGACAACACAGCGAATGCCAGCGTGGCCCCCGTGTACTGTTGCGGGGACATTGTGACTATTGTGAAGATTGGTGGGAATATAAAAAAATATATCAGTAAATCATTAATACGCATTGTTATAGAGATATTGAGTTTCTGATAAATGTTTTTATAGTTATTTATATAGCAAGTTATGTACTGTGATGGTTAGAATTAGTTATATCAGTATAATTTTTTAATGTGGTGGCTATCGAATTCCTGCTTTTGCTTCCTGCTTTCGCGACGTAACTGCGGGGATCGTGATGGCCAACATCATCGCGATCTCCAGCCTCACCGCGAAAATGGAAAATGGGTTTTAGAGATGGTTGTTCGAGAAATACAGTAGAAAAATATGAGTTTGTAGTGTACAGTAATAAACCCCTAGTGTGTAAAATACTGTAATATGTGTTTTCACTTTATGGAAAAGGTGCGATCATTGCAGTTAACGGCGACCTTGCGACGCCCTGAATAACCGCGAAAACGGAAAATAGGTCTGAAAGATGGTTTATAAAGAAACTTAGTACAAAAATATGAGTTTAAACATGCTTTGAAAGAAGTATGTATATAGTAAAAAATGTAGTGCAATGTTCAGAATGGATATTTTTACATATTATTTTTGGATGTGTTGATGGTCATTGAATGTGTGCTTTTGTTTTTCGTTTTTGCGACATATCCACAGGGATCGTGCCGTCATCACGAAGATTGTCAAAAACTAAAAAAAAATATTTCTCAGTGACATGATTTTCTGTTTTGTTTTTGATTATTTTATTTTTTTGTGGTTTTGTACGTGGCCATTCTTGAAAACTCCGGAGCCATATCTGTTGCAGTAGTCTGCACCTCACAAAGGACTTTCTGGGTGAGAATTGTTGCTGGTGCCACTGATGTAGATGGTCCTCCAGCTTCCCTCTACTTGATTGATAGTTAGAGATGTTTTCTATGTTAGGTTTTAAGATGATAGTCCATGGACGTCATCCCACATGAATATTTTTTATTAGTCCCTCTAGAGTGGATCTTTTCACAGAGTGTGCATTGTACTAGTTATGGAGCAGTTTTTGGTTCCTGTTGAGTTTGGGTAAGAAGTGGTAGTTTTATGGGTGTTTTGTAGTTCTATTTGAGAGTTCAGATGCTAAAAGTAATTTTTTGAAATTGTTGTTTTTGTTAAATGTGTTGTCAAAATAAAGTTAAACAATTATGTTACTAAACAGTTAGACTCAAACTTTGTGTAAAATATGTTTAAATATCTGTTTTACATTTTGTCCTCTGTATTTGTGACTACTGATGTCATTGCGACCTTTGGTGTTGCTGTGAAGAAGGAAAATACATTTTTTATGTAGTTATTTCGACAAATGTATACAAAGGGCAAAGTTAAATTAGTATCTTACTAAATAGCTACACTGAAACTTTATGTAAAATATGTCTATATATGTGTTTTACACTTTGTCAAAAACACCCGGTATTCGCAGTGTGTCCTTGGCAGTGGCACTCATAAAATCATACAGGCATTACCTGTGCAATCATCAAGGACGTCCTTTCTCTACCACTCTGCAAACGCGCCTCCTGGCACAGTACTAGTTGGGGAATGAAGTCCCCTTGGCTATTGAGGGTCGTTGGGGGCCAACTACCCCTCCTGTTACCTCCAGCAAGTCCCACACAGTCAGTTTTCTAAGATGTCTTCGAAGGCCACACCCTCTTTCTGCACCACTCTGCAAACGCGTCTCCTGTCACACTACTGGTTGGGGAATTAAGTTCTCTTGGATGCTAAGGGACCTTGGGGACCAAGAAGCCCTCCTGGTACTTTCTGTAAGTCCTACACAGCGGAATTCCTGCGAGCTGGTCAGAGGCTGTGCCCCCTTTCCCCACCTCTCTGCAAACACCATTGCTACTTAAAAAACCATAGAAATTCACTGAAAAAAACAAAGGTTACAGCGACGTTATAGTTAGGAATTAGCATTTAAAAAACCTTAGAAATTCACAGAAAAAAAACAAAGGTTACAGGTCGGTTATAGTTAGGCTCAGATTTCACACGCACAAAACCAGAATAATTCAGCAGTTATAGTTACCTGAGCTAACTCGAATTCACGCCCCTGCAATGCACTGCTTATGACCTCACATATTACATCACTCAGGACATGGTCAGTGACATCACTGATGACGTCTCTGATGATATCTCAAATGACTTCACTCATGACATCATCCATAGAATCTGACGCACCCACTCACACCACAATATAACCTTTCATACACCCACTCCAACTTCTACACTAGCATTCTCAAAACCATTGATACCCCCTTACCAGTACTTACACACCCACTCACTGATTCATAGGTCTACACACACATCCACTCAGTTACCCATACAGCCACTCATACACCAACTCACTCACTATTACAGTCACTGATATATCCACTCATACACCCATACAGCCACTCACACACAGTCACACACACATCTACTCACTCGCCTATAGCCAATCACACAGCCATTTACTCACCAATATAGTTATACACATATCCATGCATTCATATAGATTCTAACACATACTCACTCACCTATACAAGAACACACTCACCAATACGGCCACTCTCGCAATTACTCAGTCACACATACAATCACTCATATACTTCGACACTCACCTATACTGCCTTTCACATATGATATGCAATTACTCACCCATATACCACTGACACATCCATTCACTCACCGACACAGCCATACACACACTCACTCACCCATACAGTCCCTTACACACACACTCACTAACCCATAGAGCCACAGACTCACCCATGCACTCATCCATACAGGCAGTTACACACCCCCTCACCCACCCACACAGACATTGAGACACCAATACACGTACTCAGACAACCAATTACTCACCCATACAGCAACTCATGTACCCACTCACACACCTATACAACCACTTAGACGCCAACTGACAGACCGATACAGATATTCAGTCAAGTTACTCACCCATGAATTCACTGAGACACCTAATCACTCACTTATACAGTCAGTCACGCGCCCACTGAATCATTCATACAGGCACTCATACACCCACTGATTCATCAATACACCTTGGTATATATTTAACACTCATAAACATTTTAAAAACACTCACAGTCACTGGATGATGTCAAAAGTGATGTCATTTGAGATGTCATCAGTGATGTCACTGACCATGTCATAAGTGATGTAATATGTGAGGTAATGAGCAGTGCATTGTTGGGGCGCAAGTTACAGTTTCGTTTCTTTGGTCCAGCTTTGTTCAGCTAACTATAACTGCTGAATTTGTTTGGTTTTGTGCATGTAAAATCTGAGCCTAACTACAACGTCCCTGTAACCTTTGCTTTTTCCAGTGAAAAAAATATTTAAAAAAATTACTTAAAAAAAAATATATATATATATATATATACACAGAAATAGAGAAATAGATATTAAGAACAAAAGTACCCGTATGAATAGAGGCTTACCTTAATGAAAAAGATGACGTACAACCACTTGTTCTACAGCTGAGTCACTATAACTTGCTAAATCCAGGCAGTAGTGTTTAGTGAAAGAGTGAGTGTTCTTCCACGTAACAGCACTGCAGATCTTATCCAAAGAAACACCAGCAAACAGGGCAGCAGAGGTGGATACTGCTCTTGTAGAGTGTGCTTTAGAAGCGGTTTGCCTGCTTTAAGATGGCAGAGCTTGATGGCGGCAGCAATCCAACCTGCAATGGATGTGTTAGGGACTGAAGTACCTTGCTTAGCTGGACCAGAAGATACTACTAACTGGTCAGTCTTTCAAATTTGTTTAGTCCATTGTAAATAAAATTTAAGACATCGCTTGATGTCTAGAGTGTCCAGAGATTTTTCAGCATGCGTAGATGGGTTTGGAAAAAAGGTATGAAGAATAATAGGTTTGTTGAGGTGGAAATGAGATGGATCCTTAGGAATAAATTGTGGATTAATCCTGGGAAGAACACAATCATCAGTGAAGTGCAGATAGGGATCTTTGATTGTGAGGGGGTGAATTTTGCTAACTCTCCGAGTGGAGGTGAGGGCTAACAGTAAAGCAACCTTCCAAGTAAGATATTTGAGTTCTGCTTTGTGAATTGGCGCAAACAGTCGTTTCATAACTTGTGTAAGAACAATATTGAGACGCCACTCAGGAGGAGGAGCTTGAATTAGGGGAAAAGCTCTGAACAATCCCTTCATGAACTGTTTCACAATTCTTGCAGAACAAACGGACAATGAATTGGAAGAGCGCCTGTAACGAGAAATGACAGCTAGATGAACCTTAATAGAAGCATGCACCAACCCCGATCTAGCAAGAGAGAAGGTAAGGTAAAATTTGCTCTAGTGATGAGTCAATAGGATGGACATTGCTTCGTGAACACCATAAACAGAAGTGTTTCCACTTCAATTGATAGGTTTTATTTGTGGAATCAGCCCTTGCTCTGCATAATATTTCCCTGCAGTCTTGAGGAATGTCTAGATCCTTAAATTCGATGAATTCATGAGTTATGCATGCAGTTGGAGAGAGGCAGGATTTGGATGAAGGACCTGGCCTTTGTTCATGGTCAACAGATTTGTTGTTACTGGGAGGCGATAGGGTTGGGTTTCTGAGAGCAGAAGAAGCTCTGTGAACCAGTGCTGGCGAGGCCAGTGCGGAGCAATGAGAATCAATCAGCAAAGCTCTCTCTTCATCTTCATGAGAATCCTGGGAATGTGAGGGCATGGGAAAAAGCGTAAGCAAAGATCCCTGACCATCTTATCAAAAACACATTTCCCCATGACCCTCTCAGAGATTCCCAGCTGGTGAAGAACCAGCATTTCTGATTCTCCCGAGAGGCGAAGAGATGCAGGTTCGGCTTGCCCCATCGTTGGAATATGGCGTTGAGGATCGGTTGATTGAGTTCCCACTCGTGACAGGTTTGAGTATCCGCAAATAGGTTCTCTATCCCTGGCAGATGTTCCGCCTTTATGGTTGAGCATTGAGAAAGAACACATTTCCATATCTTTTGAGCTTCTAGAGACAAAATGTGGGATCTTGCACCTCCCTGCTTGTTGAGGTAATGCATGCAGGTGGTGTTGTCTGTTCGTATAAGGACAGAAGATTCTTGACTCCTTGGGAGTACGGACTGAAGCACCAGAAAAATGGCTCTTAATTCTAGGAAATTGATGTGCATTTTTGATAATGATGCACTCCATCTGCCTCTTATTTGGAGATCCTGAAGATGTGCTACCCACCACTCCAAAGAAGATTCTGTGGTTATAATGAAATCTGGAATTGAAGAGAGGAAAGTTAGCCCCGAAGAGAGATTTTTGGAGGACTGCCACCAAAGAAGTGCTTTTTAGGTCTCGCCTAGCAGCGCGCATGCGCTGTATAGGGGGGACCTCTTGTAATCGGTTCGGTTTTGAGGCCAAAAACGTGCACGCATTGCATTGCTTTCAATGGCAACGCGTGCACGTTTGGCGATTCCCTTGCGGGAGCGAGCTTTGAAACCATCTGTTTGTAATTAACTTGCAAACAGATGGTGCTTTTGCTCGCTCCCGCAAGGGAAACGGGCAAATGAAACCCCTTTCAGTGGTGCCCTCAGCGTCGCTTTAACTTTCGCGGCCGTGGGGCCGCGCTTGTTATTTAAAGAATGGGGATGGCCCACTGAACTAAACGTGGTTCAGCGTTACCGATGGGTCACTGTACTTTCAGCACCGACACCGAGGAACAACAGTTTAGCTTTAGCGCCAGCGTTTCAAAACACTTGTCTTCCATAATCTGATAACATAGGCAAGAAAGGCATCTTCGCCTCGGCTTAGCTGCAGCTCGGAAGGCAAATTCTTTGTAGTCTAAGCAACCCATACGTGAAACATGCTCCAGTGACCAACGGCAATAAAGGCCAACTGAGGTTTAGAAAAGGATTCTTTTTAAAATCCATCTCCTCTGATTCCACGACACTCGCATGCACCCATAAAGGAGCTTAAAGTAACTCCGCGAGTAAAACTGCTTCTAAAAAAAGTATTTGATTTTGTCAGCAATATGGACCGCACCCCACAGCCTATGGAACCAGGCAGCTGCACCAGTTGTGGGATCGCAGTCCTCAAGTAAAGCAGGCTCGTACTACATCCGTTTTAACGTGAAACCCCAACTACTGCGCCCACTACTCCACGAGCTCTGCACTAACTGTCATATTTCAGACGCGCCCTGGCGAAAGACGACAGGCCTCCAAACTAGTAAAATGCCAAGGATTGCAAAGAAGCCGGTCGAGCGTATTAAGATTCAGACGTCGGTGTGGTACCCGCAAACTAATACTACCGCCCCACTCTCCTGCCCCCGGCAGTCAGACCAAATAGCCCAACTGCAAATAAACCTAGTCAAAACGTTCACTTAACCTTCTAAAACGGCCAGCATAGTTCCCATTAACAGAGACGAACCTAAGGGCCAAAAGACCAATCACACTTGGGTGTTTTCATGCTGCCTGCAGCACGTGATAACTCGTTCCACTAGCAACCAGGTCTCGGTCAGAAGAGGAAAGGGGTAGAGCTGCAGGCATTTGTTTAAACTGCCGTCTTGGAGAATCCTTTCCATGCTGAGAATCTCACATTGGAGTGAAAAGATTGCAGGGTGTCATGTCTTGAAAGATCTTTGGCGGAGGTGTAAAGAGGTGGTAAAACGCGAGGCCATGCAAGTTAAAATAAACTTTAAGGATTTAAAACACTGCTTTATATTATTTGTGTGATGAAATACGATTTCCGCAAATGCCAACATCTTTGAACAGATAGAGATTTTGATTAAAAAAAAATACGGAATTTAAGTACCATATTGATTTGCACTTAAGGGGACGGAGGTTTAGCGGGCGAAAGCTAAAATTAAGGGACCATCATCTCCAAATCAGGAATGTGTGCGATCATAAAACAGATTTTTATTTTTACATTACACGTCTGTGAAAGGCAACCATATAAATTTGCGTTTGTAAACGCTGTGGAAAGTCAGAACGAGATTGTGTATCAGGAAAGTGATATCACTGCTAATGACTGGCGTGGGCGCCCGGTCACACGAGACCCGACAATCCGCTGTGGGCAGAGGCGGGAAAGCCTCTCGGGCAGACTAAAAAAGGACTTATGGTAAACGCGCCGGGCGCTGTGTATACATCCCCCGCATGCGGAGAATAGTCCACCCTTCAGCAGCCACGGGCCCTGGTGCAAGCACGGAAAATGGGCCCTTTGACTGCTGTTGGGTTGATAAGCTGCATTAATTATCAGGGCTCAATGTTTTGGGTCCTGGTGCCACTGCACCTACTGCACCAATGGTAGCTACACACCTGCCCTTTGGGGATGTGCCAAGATGGCACAGTGGCTGGGCCGGGCCTCTTCAACAGAACCCCCCCCCTTCAGAACCGATACAGTGCCAGCACTTCCGTCTCCACACCTGTCTGACTCTGGCTTCTGGGCAGAAGGATGCCCGCGCTCTAGTCCTCTGCCAGCGGGGTGGAACGCCATGGATTTATACCAAGACCACCGAAAGCGCTACGAGGCCATTTCTAGTGACAGAATGGGCGCTATACAAGTGCACATAAGAAAACAAAACACACAGAACAATAAATATGGCAAATATATATGTGCTGTGGCTGCTAACTGTTTAAATGCAAAAGGCCGGCCACACACAAAGGTACCATTTCTGGGCCCGGATCCGCAACGTCAATCATTTAAAGTGACAGGTCTTTGGAGTCCGGTGCGTGCGCGCCTGCGTGCGTAGGTGCGCGCGTGCTCTCTTTTATGCAGAAAGAGGCGCTGCAAGTGAGAAGAAAGGAACACTTGAGGGTGTGCGGTCCTATTTTGATAATTGCACACCTGGGAGTTTTCTGTAGAGGTGGTTAAAGTGCATTTTCCGTTTCCCGGCTGGAATGCTGGGACGTATCCTGACTCGCTCTGTGTGCTCACACCCACAGGCCTCTGCGGTCTCCAGGTGAGACAACAGTCCGTAGTTTGAAAAAATATGGGGACCCCTACATTAACAATGTATACTTGCTAGCTAGTAGGGAAAATGTATCAAGGGAAAAAACAAGCTAGAACCAAGCATGAATGTATAGAGTTATTTCAGGACATCTTACACTAAATCAGACGACATAGTGCTTGATTATTATCAAAAATATATTTTTATTTTATATATTGTTTCATCATTCTTTTCTTTAAATATCACAAAAATATGATTCTATATATTTAATAGTCACAATGTATCAACAACATATATTCACAATGCATTAACAACATATAGAGCATAATCACATAGATTATAGATTAAAACAAACACTGTGCTGATATAAATTGATACAGTATCCTTTCTTTTATGTTTCCAATAGAGTCCAGATCAACATGGACAGAAAGGGGGGTCGGCGGTAGATGAGACTACGCGCGTTTCGGCAAGTTGCCTTCCTCAGGACACCGTCTCAACTTTCACTGCATTGGACACACAATAAACACAATACATTGATTTCATGCACTCATGCCGATCTATCACTATACTGTTGATGTCCTGTAATGCATTTATTTAATATGTTTACAATAAAATCAACTAAATTATTTAAAGGTTCAGTTGTATTGTGTTGGGAATCTCTAAAGATTAAAAACTGTGCATTTAAATAAAGTGACAACCAAGTTTATGAAAGGTAAGAGAAAAAAGGAATAATATAAAGAGTAATAGAAAGGGTGCTGAGATAATAAAACCAAGAATAAAGGAAGAGAAAACAGTTTGTCAAAATAGTGAAAGTCTCCCCCCGTATCATTCTAATATGCATATATTCAAGGTACCTACTTTGACCCATATAAGGAATTACTCTTATTGGGTGCATTACATATTCACATAAGGTGAAGATTTATTAGTGAAAGATGGTGTCGATTTACCATGCATCAGAAAAGATGGTGAAGCGCAGAATAGTATATTATTATAATTACCTATTTGCATTAATATGAGGCGCTTTTCACTTCTCATTATGAGATGGTAATTTACTTAAATTTGGTACGTTAAGTCAAGAATCGAAAGAAACAGCTATATTATTTGGTTGTTCTTTGCAAAATCCCTTCTGCCTTTAATATAATTTGGCTTATTTGGTATTCCTTAATCATTATGGAGGTGAGAAGGTCTCATGGAACGTATTGCAAATATTTTTAAGGATAACACCACACAAATAAAAACTACTAGTCTAGACCCACATATATATAGATATATGCTCAGTTTGTTCTAAGCTATATAACTAGAGACATCTTTTAATAGGACTTCATGTTTTTTTCATAGATGCCCTGAGCACATTGAACATAATCCGGTTGGTCATATAGGGACCACATACAGGTATTCACCTTTTACTAAACATAAGCTTAACACCAGCTTGTAACCAGATTATGTATAAAACTTAAAATGAGCTTAACTAGTAAACCTTGTTCTGGTCTTTCGTTTTTAGAGCAATATATCTGCGACTGCATCCAATCTTCAAGCAATATCAACACATCCCAGAGATGTACCAACCTTATTTATAATATTGAATGGTCTCAAACGTATACCCATTACAAAATAAGGTATAAAATTAAGCCCATAGAAATTCATCCTGGGGTTATATATCCTGAGTTTGCCTTTAATTAGACATATGTTGTGTTTTTTTTTTTCCATAGATTCAGGGACTTTGTGCTTTTTATCAAGCATAAACATGGAAATTGATTTGACTTTTCAGTCTAATTACATCAAATAGGTAATTATAATAATATACTATTCTGCGCTTCACCATCTTTTCTGATGCATGGTAAATCGACACCATCTTTCACTAATAAATCTTCACCTTATGTGAATATGTAATGCACCCAATAAGAGTAATTCCTTATATGGGTCAAAGTAGGTACCTTGAATATATGCATATTAGAATGATACGGGGGAGACTTTCACTATTTTGACAAACTGTTTTCTCTTCCTTTATTCTTGGTTTTATTATCTCAGCACCCTTTCTATTACTCTTTATATTATTCCTTTTTTCTCTTCCCTTTCATAAACTTGGTTGTCACTTTATTTAAATGCACAGTTTTTAATCTTTAGAGATTCCCAACACAATACAACTGAACCTTTAAATAATTTAGTTGATTTTATTGTAAACATATTAAATAAATGCATTACAGGACATCAACAGTATAGTGATAGATCGGCATGAGTGCATGAAATCAATGTATTGTGTTTATTGTGTGTCCAATGCAGTGAAAGTTGAGACGGTGTCCTGAGGAAGGCAACTTGCCGAAACGCGCGTAGTCTCATCTACCGCCGACCCCCCTTTCTGTCCATGTTGATCTGGACTCTATTGGAAACATAAAAGAAAGGATACTGTGTCAATTTATATCAGCACAGTGTTTGTTTTAATCTATAATCTATGTGATTATGTTCTATATGTTGTTAATGCATTGTGAATATATGTTGTTGATACATTGTGACTATTAAATATATAGAATCATATTTTTGTGATATTTAAAGAAAAGAATGATGAAACAATATATAAAATAAAAATATATTTTTGATAATAATCAAGCACTATGTCGTCTGATTTAGTGTAAGATGTCCTGAAATAACTCTATACATTCATGCTTGGTTCTAGCTTGTTTTTCCCTTGAGACAACAGTCCGTTTCACTGCTGTACCTACAATGCAGCGCGTGTCGTGGGAGGATGGCGCTATACATGGTCTACGAGCATCGCCAAGGCGCCCTGCGGGTGACTGCAGCGCAGCAACCTCCTCATCTTTAAATCTTAGGCAGGAGAGAGGGTTTACCCCCCCCCCTCGTGCATCCAGGCCCCACTCTTATCCGCCCTCAAGTGTTGTAGTGTCTATTGCCTATATTTGTTCTTTTGTATAGCGCTTAAACTCCTTGTTGTCCGGGCGCTTTTCTGACCCTGAGGTAGAGGTTGCTGGGTGGTGAAAGGCTGGTCTCAAGGCTTGGTTGGTTATCAGGGCTGCTGAGAGTCCATGCGAGGCATGACCACCTCACCCATCTTATTTTACGTTTTTGTAATTTAATACATGTACTTTCGATTTAATCATTAGAAAATGTTTAGACTAAATAAACTACCCCGGTAATACTCAAGTGCACCAAGTGACAGTATCCTGTAACAATTTAATATATTACAAGGATTTGATATTTTGTGGTAGAAAAATTGCTTAGCTAAACAAAACAAAAAGTTGTCGGCTGAACAGCATTAGCCATCACCACGGACGTCGATTTGCCAAAATGCGAGGGTTAGTGGAAGTGACATCACATTCCCTTTGACTTGTGACGACTTCGTAGGAAGTGACATCACATATCATAACCCCGGATAGCATTACAGAAAGTAAGTACTGACATGTGGCTTTTGATCCTGATGATATCATAAGTAGCGACATCACCAAAGTTAAAAAAATATATATATTAATAATATTAGGAGCAAAATTTAAACCAGGGTTAATAAAATAACAAACAAGCATTGGCATAGCCAATAGGTCTCGCCTTTGGGACCTTATAAGTGTTTAGTTATCCAGCACAATATCCTTGGTGCAACAACATCAAGTGTTGCATGGCTAAACACTTATAAGGTCCCAAAGGCGAGACCTATTGGCTATGCCAATGCTTGTTTGTATTGTTGGTGTGATTCAAACAAGATCATCAAATGATCTGGTTACTTGAACCCATTGACTGTCCAGCTGTTCCTGAATGAGTCTCATCCTGAGACGGGCGCAAGGAACTAAGAGGAAGACTGAGGTCATCATGCTCAGTAAAGTTATGAAGAGACGTACAGAAGCAAACTTTTTCAGAGGGATCATTAGCTAGGGACATCATGCTCCTCTGTTTTTTCACTGTCAAGAATCCCTTGTGGGAGAAAGGTAAGACTTTCGATAATTTACTATCAGCCCCAGAGAGTGGAATAGCCGGAGGCAGGTGGACGCGGCCTCCGAAGACTGTCGAAGAGATGGTGCCTTCACAAGCCAGTCATCTAGGTACGGAAAAAGTTGCATACCTTTGAATCAAAAATGCGCCACTACCGGCGCAAGGCATTTGGTAAACACCCTGGGAGATGAACGGAGGCTGATAGGGTAGCGCCTTGAATTGATAGTGAGCTCCGGTCACAGTAAAACGGAGAAACTTTAGATGTTTTGGGGTGTATGGAGACATGGAATTATGCATCTTGTAAATCAAAGCTGGTCATAAAGTCTGCATGATTGAGCAGCTGAAGTATCTCCTGGAGAGTGACCAGACGAAAGGTTTTTTACTTCAGGTACTTGTTGAGTTTTCTAAGGTCCAGAATGGGACGCCATTCTCCTGACTTTTTTCTTTACTAGAAAAAAGTGAGACTAAAAACCCATTCCCTTTTGAGAATTTGGGACCTTCTCTATGGTCTCCTTTTGCAGCATGGAGAGTGCCTCCTTCCTGAGCAGACAAAGATGGAATGGTAGTGATGCACGTGGTGGATGAGGTAGTGGAACTGTGGCAAACTTCAAAGTATGGCCATACTAGGGAAGATCTAGAACCCACTTGTCGGTTGTAATTTGTTGCCATTGTTGGAAGAAGAGAGAGATGCGTGCCCCGATGTATGGGAGGGGAGAAGGAATTATTGTAGTCTGCAAAGGAATGTCATTGCTTTCTTACAGTGTTTCTTGACTGTACTTGTTGTTTGTGTTAGGCTGCTGTCTGGAGTATGCAGCCGCTGGTGTTGCACGATAGCTTAGATGTTGTTGATAGTTGGGATGAAATGATTCATACGACTGAAATGATTTGTATTTCTGGTAACCACCAGTAAAGGAGTAGGTACCCCTTCAGCGAGCTCTCCTAAAAGGTGTTTTTTTTGTATTGGAACATTTCTAGGGACCTGGCAGTGTCCTTATCAGCCTTGATGGTTTGCAAGGCATTATCAATGTGCTTCCCAAAAAGCCCTTTGCATCAAAAGGCATATCTAATATTTTTCTCTGAACCTCTGGCAGAAGGTGGTTGCCTTAGGCCAACCCTGGTGCCTAAGGACGACCGCGCCTGCAAGTTGTCGGAATGCAAGAGAATCTAGGTCCATCGCAGAATCAATAATTTCAGAAGCTGATCTTTCCCCATCTGGCAATATCTTCCGTGCATCTTGTTTTTTTATCTTCTGGGAGAAGATCAAGCTATGGTCTGCTATCTGACCACATCTAACGATTGTATCTCTCCAGGATCACCAGAGAATTAGCAGCGTGGACTGTAGTGCCTGACATCGTAGTGAATCTTTTGCAAATGTTATCAAGATGCCTGCCCTCCTTGTCAGGTGGTGTAGTGACAGGCGCAGAAGGATTTTTTGATCTTCGTTGAGCAGCTTGAGTGATGACTCAATCTGGTTTTGGTCGTCCCGCCAGACATGCTGGAGTATCGTCAAGGGATTTTTACTTCTTGTCAATCCTGGGAAGATCTGCAGACACAGAAGCTGGCATTTTCATGATTTTAATACCCTCCTCCCATATGAAATCAATTATAGGTATTGCCCTTACTGAATTCCCTGATTGGTCCTTAAAATCATAAAGGAAACTGTTTGACTGGCATCGGAAGCTGGAATCTGCCCTTTCCATCAAGGAGTGGAAACCACCTATGTCTTTCAGTGGTGAGTCCGTCAGCTGAGGAGAAGGTGTGGGAATTAAGTTATCATCCCATTCGTTGGCAGCTGAATTGTCTGGAAGTTCTCCTTCCTTCCTATCATCATCGGAAGAGGATGTATCTCTCCTGGGTGACATGGTTATATTTGAAGGTGGAGTCATTCGAGGTGGTGGAGGAGGCATAAGAAGCGGAGATGCCGGAGGTAAAGGTGCGGAGAAGGTGGAACCGCTCCCGTAGAGGAAGGAAAGCGTGTGTGATAGTCCTGCAACATTGCCTGCAGACCTTGCACTAAAGCTACAGGAAGCTGAACCATGGGTTGATGTATAGTACCCATGTATTGCTGAGATTTGCCTGAATAATGCTGATGATAAAACTTAGCATAAAACACCTCCTCCTCCTCATCATCATCCACCTCCTGATTATTGACGTGAAGTTCTGATGGGCTATGAGCTGGTCCGAAAAGCCCATCATCATCAGATTCCTGGATGTCTAATAAATGGCTAGGGTGCAATGAAAAAATTTGTGATAGATTTTGAAGAAACAGTCTTATGAACGGTGTCGTCGACGAGAACGTCGACAGTGGAAAATCTGGTGTCAGCAGTAAAGATGAAGGCCTCTGTGGTTTTAATAGCAGAGACTTCAACAAAGTTTTCATCGACACTGGTGGCAGTGAGACTGCCATTGACGACGAAAGAACGGGCACTGACGTCAAGGTCATCTTCGTGGATGTATCCGATACGTTGGTCGTCGTTGACGAAGTGGTCATTGTCCAAAAAGGTTGTAGTCATCGACGATGTAACAGCTGTCAACAAGGTCATCGCCGACAGAGCAGCGGCCGTAGGCGAGGGGCTCTTTCCTTGACTGTAGTCGACAGTATTGCCGGTGTCGTCGGCGATGGGGCAGAAGGTGACGATGGAGCCACTGCTGACGGGGATTTTCTCAACATCGAATGTTTCGACGGCACTTCCGTCGTCGACGAAGATTTCATAGATATTTTAATCTTCATCAATGTGGAATCGGAAGAGGATTTTTTAGGTTTTGATGGCAAAACAGAGGCTGGAGTCAAAGCCTTAGATTGATTCGCAGTAGGAATCAAATGTTTTCCTTTTTGTGAGGAGGTCTTCAAAGACTCATGGTGCATCTTTTTTTAAGCTTCTTATGGTGCTCTGGAGACTCTTGTGATCTTTTTCTCTTCTTTGTTTTTCAAGAGAGGCATTGGAGCTCACACTGCCTTCCTCATCAGAGAGAACATCAGACTTGGTTTTAAGTCTTTGCAGCCATATCAATAATCTGCCTTCTCTGTCCTTTAACGTTTTAGTAGAAAAGGTTCTACAAATTTTGCAGTCCTTAACTTTATGGAGTGTATGCAAGCAATAAATGCAGTCATTCCGCATGCAGTTGATTCTTACCACAAGTCCACATGATCTAAAGAGTCCCTTTTTAGAGGATTCTTACATGGTTACAGCAGAAAGTGGAAAAACACTAAAGATGTTGAAGAAACTGAGCAAAGCTCAGAGGGACTCCCTCTCACATGACGTGAGGTAGAAAATCTGAAGGAATCAGCCTCTCTTGGGAGTGTTCTACAGGTTGCTGGCATTTGGTTGGTTATAGTTCCACTTTGGTTCTTTTTTTACAAAAGAATGTAGATAGGCTATTGCAGTGACTATTCATTGCATGGTAGCCTATTGTACAGCATTTACTGATTTTGTAATGATACCATGGAATTCCCACTACGAGGGGCCGATTCACAGAACTAACTTAAGACAAAATCCTAAACTTACTACCATTTTGGTATTCACAGAAGGCACTTACTCATTTTGGTAATCACAGAAGGCACTTACTCATTTTGGTATTCACAGAAGGCACTTACTCATTTTGGTATTCACAGAAGGCACTTACTCATCAATGAGTAAGTGCCTTCTGAGGCACTTACTCATTTTGGTATTCACAGAAGGTACTTACTCATTGATGAGTAAGTGCCTTCTGTGAATACCAAAATGAGTAAGTGCCTTCTGTGAATACCAAAATGGTAGTAAGTTTAGGATTTTGTCTTAAGTTAGTTCTGTGAATCGGGCCCGATGACGGTGATGGTTTAAGCATGTGAATCTATGAAAGATCCAATACTGGAGAATGCAGATTCTCTCTTTTTCGTAGTGTCTCTGCTCTGACCCAGCCACCCTGGCTGCCCTGATCCAGCCTCATGGAGTTGTGCTCGGTGGCGCTTAGGCTTCAGTCAATGTTACAGGGATCTCAGGCCTTCCACATATCACCCACTAGCAAAGCTACGTAGGTCCTTCTCTGTTTCGCAGCAGACAGCTTCAGTTTGTTCTGTTTCTGCTCCTTGGCTGGTCTCTCTCTAGCGCATTCCTCATACTCATGCAATGCTCCTCCTGAGTAATCGGCCTTTAAGACAGAGTTAAGGTAGCCTCGCCTAGCTCCGATTCACAGAGCACAAGAGTATGATACGCTCACAGAACCGCAACTCAAAGTTAGTGGTTCATTGTTTAGACCAGAAACACAATATTTCTCAATTATGCTACACAGTGATTTAAAAAGTCTCAGTTAAGTTCAACACCAACATACAAAAAACATTAGCACAGAGAGAAACTTTCTGGATAAAAAACCTCTATTGTTTAGAGCCATATGGGTTAAATGACAAACTTGAAATGATGTGCTATTTGTAACTTTTGAGAGTTTTCACTTGGAAGCACTGCATAGTGGTTCTTTTTGTATTGCGTCATGGAGTGTCATATATCCATGTTATTTTGTACGTTATTGGTGAGCATGTCACATTGGACTTTAGATGAAGTTTGTTCATTAGTGAAGCTGGAACTTTCTTTTTGGATATGTGGTGGAGGTTCTACAATTGTGACAAACATCAGTTCTTCCGCCTGACAGCGATCACAATGTTTCTATCTAATCCTTCAGCCTTAACTAAGAAAATATATGTTGTACTTTTCTATATGTACAAAATCAGATAGAAAAACCTAATGAAAAAAACTCTCAGTATTGTTTTGGGGTAGAGAATCGTCTTTCAGATCTCACCTTTAGGGGGGATTGACATGCATCAGATATACACAGTACCTTTGTGGTCTATTTTCTGTGCTTATCGCGGCACATCACTTTGTTCAACCTGTTTCTAAGCACGTTGATACGTTAAAAGGCACGTATCTGCACTACAGGCTAGCCTGATAACTCAGTTGCGAATAGAGAACTGCATGAGCTTGATTCACCTAATCAAGTAAGTGTACGGGCCTTGCTTTTCGCCTTTGTTTACTGTTGTTCATTTTTGTTGTTTCGGGGCAGTTTGCTCACCAAATTCGTGTTAATTTGCAGGTATGTTTAGTAGTGCCTTTGAGCCATGTACACCTCCTATACACCCAACATTCAATTTTTAGGTCGAGCATCAGCGATCCGTGCATACTAAGCGAGCTTCTTTTCATCCTTTGCAAGTTGTGATGGGATAACACCCACTGCCAGACCTTGGCTAATGATTTAAAAACATACTGAAGACCAGCCACGGAAATAATAGGATTTCCCCATGAGGAGACTCTGCCTAGACAAGGTTTTTCTGGTATCAATCTAAGGAGAATGGATTACGTATGATAGACAACATCCTTAATAGAAGGCCAACATACTGTTGTTTTCCCTGAAGAAGTCCGATGGGACGAAACGAGTTGGCTACAGTCGCATGGCTACGATCGCATGGCTACGGTCGCATTTTATTGTGAAGAAGAGTTTTTGAATAAAGAAAATTGTAATAACACCTGCTGAATCAATGTTTTGTATAAAGTATATGGTGTAATCAGATTAACTATAATTTGGAGTGCTGGACCACATTGTTGTTGTGCTATTTGTGGGATATCTTAATCCTAGGAGGCTTAAGGGTATTGAGCCTCAGGTCCTTTGCACCACAGAAGTTAAAACTATACATGACCCCACTACAGTATTAAGTGCAGTCCCAATTGCCTCATACCCTTTGTATTGTGTTTCCTGCATCAGTGATGACCTGTTGTATCTCTCTGTGTGGCTTTGGCAAATCCACCCATTTCTATTGACTGTTAGCTGCAGCATTCAGAAATGCTGGTTACTTATTGGTGCATTTCTGTTAAAGTCCCTTCTTTGTGTGTTTAGCTCTCTTTCCTGCGATTTCCTCAGAGAGCATTTTGGTCGGCCATCACACAGTACAGCGTGTGATGGCCTCTCTTCCCTCCTCCCATCTGGCTATTGCAGGTCAAACGTTGTTTTTTTTGTAGTTTTATATAGTGCGAACCGGACCCGAAGGTCGGCAGTTAAGGAGGACACATTCATTATTCAATAGGCACGGGGAGATTATCGATTTGCCCAGAATCATGGTGCTCGGTCGGACCGCAGCTCTGCAGTGCAGTGCTGCTTACACCCACGGCTGGTTTTACTGGTCTCTCTGTGCTTGCGGATAACGTGGATAATCTGTAACCTTATTAGTGTATGAACTGTATATTTTTTGTGTTCTGGGTTTTGTATTTAATCTAAGGACCAGTGCCTCTATGATCGGCTATTGGAATCATGGGCACACCACCTCTCATCCCACCGCTGGCTTCAGGACAGACTCAGAACGTCTAGCGTTAGCTAGGGGCTGCTTGAAGCTGCTGCAGTATGGCCTAATAATGATACTGGCACACACACGTATGCTTGTACTCAGTACAGCCATGGCTGCACAGGAAGTTAAGCCATGTCCCTCCGTGCCGCTTCTGTGTCACAGAGTCAATCAGTGTCAATGACTAGGCACGTTTCAATTACTTTAACTAATCATGGTAGCAGGACCTGGTACAACGAGTTTGTGAAAAACAGAAATTATGTATGTTTTTTTGTCAGTACTACGCCAGTGGGTGAAAATTAAAGAGTGCTGGTGGGGAGAGAAGACTGCCGGTGCCGCCCACCGGCAACCACCGCCTCAAATTAAGTTGACTTTTCAACTTAACACACCACTAGTGATGTTATGTGTAATTTAAACCCATTTGAGAGAATAAAATCATGTTTTGTGACCACCGAACGTGAATTTTAGACTTGTAAATAAAACTGAGAACCTTAGTATCTTTCTTGAAGGGTGAAAAAGTAAGTTAATCTTCCACGGGCAAGCTCTTACAACTCTGATGTTTACAAAGGAACCGCAGCTTTAGTTTTAAGGAACTGGCCTGTATCATCTACCTACATGGGCAGCGGCAGTGACATGCAGCTGCATTTCATTTTTAACATGCTCTCCTGTTTCCAAAATCAAACAAATGAAACATTTATCTTAAATGCTAAATCAGAAAAGACAAAGCGCGTTGATGAGGCAAGTGATTTGTAACGTGTTCAAACAGAAACGCAGGATCACATCTTCAAATTTCCTGTATCTGTTTTACAGACTCTATTGAGCTTTTCCTGATTATCTGAAAGGTATACGTTATTTTTCTGAGTTTGAATAGGTGGAGGCTTGGGACAATTCTGCAATCAAAGCCTTGCCAACACAAAAACATAAATATCGACCTGGGTGGGAGGAATGTAACACACACCGGTGATCTTCTAGCAACCAGAGTAACCTAATTACCGTGACCCAGACAGGGATTGCACGCACTAAAATTTCAAACTTCCAGCTACTTGGCGTTTCTTTTCATTATTTAAATATAATCAGTTTCCTCATTTTTAGGTCGAGCATCAGCGCGCATGCGCTGTCTGCAAGACCTCCTGTAAACACTCTACAGAGTGTAATTTCAGCTGCTGCCTGCTATTGGTTCATAGCTCCATCGCTTTTGTTTACTGGCTCCTTGTTGGCCGGTGCTCCAGATACATCACTTCCGTTTGGAAGCCTGGAGCACCGGCCAACTACAGTTTCATTACACTGTAGGCCTTTATGTAGTTATTCCTGGACTACTTTTTTTTTTGTAAACAAGCGCCCCATTCCGCGCTTTATCTTTAATGGTGGCACGCTACTTTCTTTAGACTGGGCTCGTCTAAACAAAGGTGCGCGGCCGCTATTAAAGTGAAAGCGCGGAATGGGGCGCTTTTATAAAAAAAAGCATTTGTTTGTCGACTTGAGAAACAAATGCTTTTATTTGTAAAAGCGCCCCATTCTGCGCTTTCACTTTAATAGCCAAAGAACAAAAAAGATGCCCATGCTGCGTACTCGCTCCAATTGATACACTGAGGACATTGAGACAAAACAATGCCCACAACAACCACTTTTTCCGTTGAATTTAATCAAAAACGTTTTTTTTTTTATCAAAAATTGCCACCTACATAGTATACAACATTTCACAATTTCGAGAAGACACTCAATATACAAAAAACATTTACATATATATACAAATCCACATCAAATATACCACTACTTCCAACCCATTCACACAACTTCTCACATATCCTATCTCCATTCAAAACAACATCCAAAGCAACAAATTGTTTTTCAATGTTAATACAGACATTTTTAACAAAAAACAATGGATCATCAGGCCATCTATCAAATTAGCTGCATAAATCAAAAAATAAATTATGTATTTATCAAAGATTGGCCTTAGAATAGCGGTCTCACGCGTTTCAAACCCCTGCCAATTCAGGAGTTCTCATCAGGACCAGAATAGCTGAAAAAGACAAAACAAAATTCTTTGTCTTAATGATTGACCACATGCTGACCCTTACCTCAAAAAACCTCTAAGCTACACCATTTCTTACCTTACTCACTATGAATGTTCAGCTGATGTTTAATCATTTCGACTTTCACCACAACGATCGATCTAAAATAACATACATACAGTCTTAGTCTTATAATGTGGGAGGACAGGGCATTGTATTGTCGAGTAAAAGATACCAGAGGAATGAAAGTTCTTACTTTTAGCTGACTGAGAGTGTAATGGGGTCACACGTCATATGCAGAATCGCTGCTACATATCTAAAAAATAAACGAATGAAATATCCATTGGCCATAGTACTATATTCATGGCTTGAAATACGAGGTTAAATGAAGCTAAGGTGATGTTTTACCTTAATTGATGTGATTCATCTGTTTAGTTTGGACGAATATGAAAAGGACGGTGGCAGATTGAAGACTGGCGTTTCCTTTGATTTTCTAGAGGAAAAAATGAGGAACTGACTGAAGGACAGTTTTTTACAACTTAATGTCCGTTTTCAATAAACTAGGCCGATGTGGAACAATGTTCTGTGCCTGTAATTCGTCTTACCTTTAATCGTGTTTGACGAACAGCTCAGTTGTTATCCGCGTTCTGAGTAGATCACAAGTCAGAACCCGGAAGCGGTCTCCACTTAACACGCAAGGGTAATGACGTCCTACCCCAGCTATTCATGGGAGTTGTAGTTTCGCAATTCTTAGTATGCCAATGATTTCCTCGATTAAATCCTGTTTCAAAGATTGCAAATGAATAGTGCTAATCGATAAAATATTGTGCCGAAGCGCGATATTAGAACCATAGAACAGAACATTGCCAATTCAGAAAACGAAAAGTCGATTTAAAAAAGGGGGGCCATCCTTCTGCTAGTATTGGCCTTTATTTGTATGTGCCACAACAGTTGTTTAAGTCACTCATGATGATGAAACCACTCTACTGTGGGAAGAAATTCATTCTGCTGAAAAACCTTTTCCATTCAGCCAAAGAGGGGTCTTCTGGGAGTTGTAGTGACTCCAATGGCTTTTCCTTTTTATTGTATTTTTCTTGTAGACTCAATATACTCGTCCAATTTGTCTTCCTGATATAGTGATGTTACCCACATGGCCTGTGTACCCCAGTGTATCCAACTCTCAACTGTAATGAAAAATGAAAAAAACGTATTAATTACAGTTTGTATATTTCCGAAAGTTCATTCAGCCCGTCTACAGCAGTATTGAATTTTATAATCAACATTGCTTCATGTTTAGTTAGTTTGGCATCTAAGTCACCGCCTCTAGGGTTTGGTACCACCCTGGAGATAACAGTCCATCTTAAATCTTGCTCTGTAAGCATATGTGCATTCCAATGGTTTACCAACGGTGCTGTTTGTACATTCTTCCGAATTCTGGATTTATGTTGTGTAATCCTTGAGCGCACTTCTTGATTAGTCTTGACTATGTATAATTTCATACATGGGCACAAAATCCCATACACCACATTTTTCGACTTGCAATTCGAAAAGGTTTCATGTTTCCAGAAGATTCCATTGTGTGTAAACAATTTTCCTTCCATAGTCGAATCACAACTTACGCATGTTCCACATTTATGGTGTCCTTTAACTGGGGGAAGACCGACATAGTCTCGGAGGGTCCCCACTGTCTGTTTTAGTAAAGATGCTCTTACTATCTGATTTGAAATGCTTCTGTCTTTTTGAAAGCAAAAAGAGGGACTGCCGACAATGTTCTTTCTAGATTTTTTACCAAATGCCAATTTTGATGAATAATCTTTTTAGCCAATTTGACCTTGGACAAAATGTGGATACACATACTATCCTTTCCATAGGTGTTTTCTCATTTTTCTCCAAAAGTGTTTCCCGTGGAGTCCACCAAGCTCTCTTCATCGCTTTTTTCAAGAGTTTTTTGGGGTAGCCTCTGTTGATCAATTTGTCCTTTAGGTTATTTGCATGAATAAAATATTCATCTTTGAATGAACAATTCCGCTTTATCCGTAGAAATTGCCCATAGGGCAGATTCTCTTTCAAACTACGTGGGTGGTTGCTTGTAAAATGGAGGGCTTGATTTCTGTCTGTTTTTTCTTAAACAAGGTGGTCACCAGCCTGCCTTCACTGGGATAAACCTCTACATCCAAAAATGACATTTTTTGGTTTGAATAATTCATACTGAATTTAATATCAGCTGTCCTGTTGTTTAACCAGTCGTGGAAGGAGTGTAGCCCTTGTTCATCACCTTTCCACACCATAAAGATGTCATCGATGAAACGAACCCAGCTTCCAATCTGTTTCTTAAATGGATTATCATTGTGGACAAATTTGTCTTCATATCTGGACATAAACAGTACCGCTAACTCTGGAGCAAATGGGCAACCCATCGCGACTCCTTTATCTGGAAGTAGAATTCTTCATTGAAGTTAAAATAATTCTTTTTCAGAGCAAATCGAGCCAATTCCATTATGAATTCTGTAGGTATTTTAACTGGTTTTGTTCTACTTTCCAAGAAAGAAATTAATACAGCTAGTCCTTCGTCTTGCGGTATTTGGGTGTACAAAGATACCACATCCAATGTCACTAAAAAGTCTTTTTGGTCTTCAAAATTCATTAATTCAAGTTTATTAATGAAATCGGTGGTGTCCTGAATAAACGATTTGACTTCGACCAAAAATGGTTTTAAAAATGGTCGACAAATTTTGAAATGGGTTCCATTAACGATTCACAACCCGACACTATCGGTCTTCCTGGTGGGGATGTTTCGTCCTTGTGTACCTTTGGAAGTACATAAAAGATTGGAATTCGTGGATATTTATTTTGCAAATATTCATATTCTTTCTTGCCTAAAAATCCTTGTTCATAGCCGGCCTTCAGAATGTTAAAAAGTTGTCCTTGAAGTTCTGGCGTTGGGTCTTTTGATATTTGTTTATAACATTCTAGATCTCCAAGTTGTTTCATGGCTTCAGCTTTATATTGTTCAATTCCCCAAACTACAATTGAACCACCTTTGTCCGCTTGTTTTATTATTACCGACGAGTCATTTTTCAATTTGAGAAGAGCATCCTTTTCAGCTTTTGAAATATTAGGTTTCACAAATCTTTTATCTTTTTTCTCTATTTCTGTAATTGCTGATAAGACTGTTCTTTCAAAAGTCATAACTTCTTTTGGAATATTGCCTGAAGACGGACAAAATGTAGATTTCTTTCTGAGTCCTGTCGTTTCCATAGTGCTTATTGATGGATTTATTGCAAAGAAAGTTTTTAAACGAATTTTCCTGCAAAATTCTATGACTTCCGCCTTTAGTTGTACAAAGTTGGTATTTCTTGTTGGAACAAAGTTAAGTCCTTTCTCTAAAATGCTTAATTCTGCATCAGTCAAGATTTTTTCAGATAAATTATAGACAGGAGAGCGTTCTAATTTTTGTAATTTTGTCGTCTTGTCGACATCTCCCATGGCTGGTCGTTGAATCTCGTCTTGCTCCGTGTTTTTTGTAGGCCTCTTCCTAAAAAAGAAGGCTGTGGTTGTTGTTGGAAATTCTGTTGGAAGTTCCCCGTCTATTGAACCCTTGTCGTCTGTTATTGTTTTCTGATTCACTACCACTGGAAGAAGAAGAAGTTTCTGAAAATGTAATAAAGTTGTTTTTTGATCTACCTTGATATTCTGGTAAAAATCTTCGAGACTCTGCTCTAGAATAAAAATCTGTCTGAAGATAAGGGTAAACTTTATCTAGAGAAAAGGCTTTTTTGTCTTTTTCAAATTTTGTGCCTTTTTGATTGATTGTATAATCCTTGAACTCTAGAATCTCTTTTTCGACTTGTTCCAATAGTGTCTTTGAATCAGTAATCATTTGGTTAGCTGTGATTTCACCTTCCAAGATCTTCAATTCTTCCAACTGCTGTTTTGAAATTCTTTGTGCTGTCTCTACAGTAAGGACCATGAGGTCCCTGCTGCATTTAGTTTCTATATAGCTATACCCCTTCTTGTATAAGGGATCATCTGTAAATATCACTGGTACATTTCTTATTTGTAAACCACTTGGAATTGTGCCTGCTCTTAGATGTTCAATTAGGAAATGTCCATGAAGGTCCGTTCTAATTTGTTTCTTTTTCAACCTAATAAGCTTGTCTGATTCATTATTGATTTTTGCTGTAGAACTAAGCGCAGCTGAGGCAAAAAGAGGGGGTCACTCAAAAGTTTTTAATGTGATCTTCACTATATGCAAAGGTCTCTCGTTCTGTCATAGTCCTTTATGAATTTTTTCAATCTTACACAATCGTACCTAACACACTCCCAACAACTGTTATACCTTCTGTTTAACAGACCATATTCATTTAAACAACAGCGGTATCAGCCGCTTCAAAAACTACTTCTTCAAAAGAACTAAATCTCAAGGCAATAATCGCTGCCCTACTACACCTCGCGAGTGTGCACCCGCTATAACAACAAGAACCTAGAAAGGGTTTTGGCCAACAATGCAGCAAGGCTGGGCCCAACAATAATCAAAGAACAAAAAGATGCCCATGCTGCGTACTCGCTCCAATTGATACACTGAGGACATTGAGACAAAACAATGCCCACAACAACCACTTTTTCCGTTGAATTTAATCAAAAACGTTTTTCTTTTTTATCAAAAATTGCCACCTACATAGTATACAACATTTCACAATTTCGAGAAGACACTCAATATACAAAAAACATTTACATATATATACAAATCCACATCAAATATACCACTACTTCCAACCCATTCACACAACTTCTCACATATCCTATCTCCATTCAAAACAACATCCAAAGCAACAAATTGTTTTTCAATGTTAATACAGACATTTTTAACAAAAAACAATGGATCATCAGGCCATCTATCAAATTAGCTGCATAAATCAAAAAATAAATTATGTATTTATCAAAGATTGGCCTTAGAATAGCGGTCTCACGCGTTTCAAACCCCTGCCAATTCAGGAGTTCTCATCAGGACCAGAATAGCTGAAAAAGACAAAACAAAATTCTTTGTCTTAATGATTGACCACATGCTGACCCTTACCTCAAAAAACCTCTAAGCTACACCATTTCTTACCTTACTCACTATGAATGTTCAGCTGATGTTTAATCATTTCGACTTTCACCACAACGATCGATCTAAAATAACATACATACAGTCTTAGTCTTATAATGTGGGAGGACAGGGCATTGTATTGTCGAGTAAAAGATACCAGAGGAATGAAAGTTCTTACTTTTAGCTGACTGAGAGTGTAATGGGGTCACACGTCATATGCAGAATCGCTGCTACATATCTAAAAAATAAACGAATGAAATATCCATTGGCCATAGTACTATATTCATGGCTTGAAATACGAGGTTAAATGAAGCTAAGGTGATGTTTTACCTTAATTGATGTGATTCATCTGTTTAGTTTGGACGAATATGAAAAGGACGGTGGCAGATTGAAGACTGGCGTTTCCTTTGATTTTCTAGAGGAAAAAATGAGGAACTGACTGAAGGACAGTTTTTTACAACTTAATGTCCGTTTTCAATAAACTAGGCCGATGTGGAACAATGTTCTGTGCCTGTAATTCGTCTTACCTTTAATCGTGTTTGACGAACAGCTCAGTTGTTATCCGCGTTCTGAGTAGGTCACAAGTCAGAACCCGGAAGCGGTCTCCACTTAACACGCAAGGGTAATGACGTCCTACCCCAGCTATTCATGGGAGTTGTAGTTTCGCAATTCTTAGTATGCCAATGATTTCCTCGATTAAATCCTGTTTCAAAGATTGCAAATGAATAGTGCTAATCGATAAAATATTGTGCCGAAGCGCGATATTAGAACCATAGAACAGAACATTGCCAATTCAGAAAACGAAAAGTCGATTTAAAAAAGGGGGGGCCATCCTTCTGCTAGTATTGGCCTTTATTTGTATGTGCCACAACAGTTGTTTAAGTCACTCATGATGATGAAACCACTCTACTGTGGGAAGAAATTCATTCTGCTGAAAAACCTTTTCCATTCAGCCAAAAGAGGGGTCTTCTGGGAGTTGTAGTGACTCCAATGGCTTTTCCTTTTTATTGTATTTTTCTTGTAGACTCAATATACTCGTCCAATTTGTCTTCCTGATATAGTGATGTTACCCACATGGCCTGTGTACCCCAGTGTATCCAACTCTCAACTGTAATGCAAAATGAAAAAAACTTATTAATTACAGTTTGTATATTTCCGAAAGTTCATTCAGCCCGTCTACAGCAGTATTGAATTTTATAATCAACATTGCTTCATGTTTAGTTAGTTTGGCATCTAAGTCACCGCCTCTAGGGTTTGGTACCACCCTGGAGATAACAGTCCATCTTAAATCTTGCTCTGTATGCATATGTGCATTCCAATGGTTTACCAACGGTGCTGTTTGTACATTCTTCCGAATTCTGGATTTATGTTGTGTAATCCTTGAGCGCACTTCTTGATTAGTCTTGCCTATGTATAATTTCATACATGGGCACAAAATCCCATACACCACATTTTTCGACTTGCAATTCGAAAAGGTTTCATGTTTCCAGAAGATTCCATTGTGTGTAAACAATTTTCCTTCCATAGTCGAATCACAACTTACGCATGTTCCACATTTATGGTGTCCTTTAACTGGGGGAAGACCGACATAGTCTCGGAGGGTCCCCACTGTCTGTTTTGGTAAAGATGCTCTTACTATCTTATTTGAAAGCAAAAAGAGGGACTGCCGACAATGTTCTTTCTAGATTTTTTACCAAATGCCAATTTTGATGAATAATCTTTTTAGCCAATTTGACCTTGGACAAAATGTGGATACACATACTATCCTTTCCATAGGTGTTTTCTAATTTTTCTCCAAAAGTGTTTCCCGTGGAGTCCACCAAGCTCTCTTCATCGCTTTTTTCAAGAGTTTTTTGGGGTAGCCTCTGTTGATCAATTTGTCCTTTAGGTTATTTGCATGAATAAAATATTCATCTTTGAATGAACAATTCCGCTTTATCCGTAGAAATTGCCCATAGGGCAGATTCTCTTTCAAACTACGTGGGTGGTTGCTTGTAAAATGGAGGGCTTGATTTCTGTCTGTTTTTCTTAAACAAGGTGGTCACCAGCCTGCCTTCACTGGGATAAACCTCTACATCCAAAAATGACATTTTTTGGTTTGAATAATTCATACTGAATTTAATATCAGCTGTCCTGTTGTTTAACCAGTCGTGGAAGGAGTGTAGCCCTTGTTCATCACCTTTCCACACCATAAAGATGTCATCGATGAAACGAACCCAGCTTCCAATCTGTTTCTTAAATGGATTATCATTGTGGACAAATTTGTCTTCATATCTGGACATAAACAGTACCGCTAACTCTGGAGCAAATGGGCAACCCATCGCGACTCCCTTTATCTGGAAGTAGAATTCTTCATTGAAGTTAAAATAATTCTTTTTCAGAGCAAATCGAGCCAATTCCATTATGAATTCTGTAGGTATTTTAACTGGTTTCGTTCTACTTTCCAAGAAAGAAATTAATACAGCTAGTCCTTCGTCTTGCGGTATTTGGGTGTACAAAGATACCACATCCAATGTCACTAAAAAGTCTTTTTGGTCTTCAAAATTCATTAATTCAAGTTTATTAATGAAATCGGTGGTGTCTGAATAAACGATTTGACTTCGACCAAAAATGGTTTTAAAAAATGGTCGACAAATTTTGAAATGGGTTCCATTAACGATTCACAACCCGACACTATCGGTCTTCCTGGTGGGGATGTTTCGTCCTTGTGTACCTTTGGAAGTACATAAAAGATTGGAATTCGTGGATATTTATTTTGCAAATATTCATATTCTTTCTTGCCTAAAAATCCTTGTTCATAGCCGGCCTTCAGAATGTTAAAAAGTTGTCCTTGAAGTTCTGGCGTTGGGTCTTTTGATATTTGTTTATAACATTCTAGATCTCCAAGTTGTTTCATGGCTTCAGCTTTATATTGTTCAATTCCCCAAACTACAATTGAACCACCTTTGTCCGCTTGTTTTATTATTACCGACGAGTCATTTTTCAATTTGAGAAGAGCATCCTTTTCAGCTTTTGAAATATTAGGTTTCACAAATCTTTTATCTTTTTTCTCTATTTCTGTAATTGCTGATAAGACTGTTCTTTCAAAAGTCATAACTTCTTTTGGAATATTGCCTGAAGACGGACAAAATGTAGATTTCTTTCTGAGTCCTGTCGTTTCCATAGTGCTTATTGATGGATTTATTGCAAAGAAAGTTTTTAAACGAATTTTCCTGCAAAATTCTATGACTTCCGCCTTTAGTTGTACAAAGTTGGTATTTCTTGTTGGAACAAAGTTAAGTCCTTTCTCTAAAATGCTTAATTCTGCATCAGTCAAGATTTTTTCAGATAAATTATAGACAGGAGAGCGTTCTAATTTTTGTAATTTTGTCGTCTTGTCGACATCTCCCATGGCTGGTCGTTGAATCTCGTCTTGCTCCGTGTTTTTTGTAGGCCTCTTCCTAAAAAAGAAGGCTGTGGTTGTTGTTGGAAATTCTGTTGGAAGTTCCCCGTCTATTGAACCCTTGTCGTCTGTTATTGTTTTCTGATTCACTACCACTGGAAGAAGAAGAAGTTTCTGAAAATGTAATAAAGTTGTTTTTTGATCTACCTTGATATTCTGGTAAAAATCTTCGAGACTCTGCTCTAGAATAAAAATCTGTCTGAAGATAAGGGTAAACTTTATCTAGAGAAAAGGCTTTTTTGTCTTTTTCAAATTTTGTGCCTTTTTGATTGATTGTATAATCCTTGAACTCTAGAATCTCTTTTTCGACTTGTTCCAATAGTGTCTTTGAATCAGTAATCATTTGGTTAGCTGTGATTTCACCTTCCAAGATCTTCAATTCTTCCAACTGCTGTTTTGAAATTCTTTGTGCTGTCTCTACAGTAAGGACCATGAGGTCCCTGCTGCATTTAGTTTCTATATAGCTATACCCCTTCTTGTATAAGGGATCATCTGTAAATATCACTGGTACATTTCTTATTTGTAAACCACTTGGAATTGTGCCTGCTCTTAGATGTTCAATTAGGAAATGTCCATGAAGGTCCGTTCTAATTTGTTTCTTTTTCAACCTAATAAGCTTGTCTGATTCATTATTGATTTTTGCTGTAGAACTAAGCGCAGCTGAGGCAAAAAGAGGGGGGTCACTCAAAAGTTTTTTAATGTGATCTTCACTATATGCAAAGGTCTCTCGTTCTGTCATAGTCCTTTATGAATTTTTTCAATCTTACACAATCGTACCTAACACACTCCCAACAACTGTTATACCTTCTGTTTAACAGACCATATTCATTTAAACAACAGCGGTATCAGCCGCTTCAAAAACTACTTCTTCAAAAGAACTAAATCTCAAGGCAATAATCGCTGCCCTACTACACCTCGCGAGTGTGCACCCGCTATAACAACAAGAACCTAGAAAGGGTTTTGGCCAACAATGCAGCAAGGCTGGGCCCAACAATAATCAAAGAACAAAAAAGATGCCCATGCTGCGTACTCGCTCCAATTGATACACTGAGGACATTGAGACAAAACAATGCCCACAACAACCACTTTTTCCGTTGAATTTAATCAAAAACGTTTTTCTTTTTTATCAAAAATTGCCACCTACATAGTATACAACATTTCACAATTTCGAGAAGACACTCAATATACAAAAAACATTTACATATATATACAAATCCACATCAAATATACCACTACTTCCAACCCATTCACACAACTTCTCACATATCCTATCTCCATTCAAAACAACATCCAAAGCAACAAATTGTTTTTCAATGTTAATACAGACATTTTTAACAAAAAACAATGGATCATCAGGCCATCTATCAAATTAGCTGCATAAATCAAAAAATAAATTATGTATTTATCAAAGATTGGCCTTAGAATAGCGGTCTCACGCGTTTCAAACCCCTGCCAATTCAGGAGTTCTCATCAGGACCAGAATAGCTGAAAAAGACAAAACAAAATTCTTTGTCTTAATGATTGACCACATGCTGACCCTTACCTCAAAAAAACCTCTAAGCTACACCATTTCTTACCTTACTCACTATGAATGTTCAGCTGATGTTTAATCATTTCGACTTTCACCACAACGATCGATCTAAAATAACATACATACAGTCTTAGTCTTATAATGTGGGAGGACAGGGCATTGTATTGTCGAGTAAAAGATACCAGAGGAATGAAAGTTCTTACTTTTAGCTGACTGAGAGTGTAATGGGGTCACACGTCATATGCAGAATCGCTGCTACATATCTAAAAAATAAACGAATGAAATATCCATTGGCCATAGTACTATATTCATGGCTTGAAATACGAGGTTAAATGAAGCTAAGGTGATGTTTTACCTTAATTGATGTGATTCATCTGTTTAGTTTGGACGAATATGAAAAGGACGGTGGCAGATTGAAGACTGGCGTTTCCTTTGATTTTCTAGAGGAAAAAATGAGGAACTGACTGAAGGACAGTTTTTTACAACTTAATGTCCGTTTTCAATAAACTAGGCCGATGTGGAACAATGTTCTGTGCCTGTAATTCGTCTTACCTTTAATCGTGTTTGACGAACAGCTCAGTTGTTATCCGCGTTCTGAGTAGATCACAAGTCAGAACCCGGAAGCGGTCTCCACTTAACACGCAAGGGTAATGACGTCCTACCCCAGCTATTCATGGGAGTTGTAGTTTCGCAATTCTTAGTATGCCAATGATTTCATCGATTAAATCCTGTTTCAAAGATTGCAAATGAATAGTGCTAATCGATAAAATATTGTGCTGAAGCGCGATATTAGAACCATAGAACAGAACATTGCCAATTCAGAAAACGAAAAGTCGATTTAAAAAAGGGGGGGGGCATCCTTCTGCTAGTATTGGCCTTTATTTGTATGTGCCACAACAGTTGTTTAAGTCACTCATGATGATGAAACCACTCTACTGTGGGAAGAAATTCATTCTGCTGAAAAACCTTTTCCATTCAGCCAAAAGAGGGGTCTTCTGGGAGTTGTAGTGACTCCAATGGCTTTTCCTTTTTATTGTATTTTTCTTGTAGACTCAATATATTCGTCCAATTTGTCTTCCTGATATAGTGATGTTACCCACATGGCCTGTGTACCCCAGTGTATCCAACTCTCAACTGTAATGCAAAATGAAAAAAACTTATTAATTACAGTTTGTATATTTCCGAAAGTTCATTCAGCCCGTCTACAGCAGTATTGAATTTTATAATCAACATTGCTTCATGTTTAGTTAGTTTGGCATCTAAGTCACCGCCTCTAGGGTTTGGTACCACCCTGGAGATAACAGTCCATCTTAAATCTTGCTCTGTATGCATATGTGCATTCCAATGGTTTACCAACGGTGCTGTTTGTACATTCTTCCGAATTCTGGATTTATGTTCTGTAATCCTTGAGCGCACTTCTTGATTAGTCTTGCCTATGTATAATTTCATACATGGGCACAAAATCCCATACACCACATTTTTCGACTTGCAATTCGAAAAGGTTTCATGTTTCCAGAAGATTCCATTGTGTGTAAACAATTTTCCTTCCATAGTCGAATCACAACTTACGCATGTTCCACATTTATGGTGTCCTTTAACTGGGGGAAGACCGACATAGTCTCGGAGGGTCCCCACTGTCTGTTTTAGTAAAGATGCTCTTACTATCTGATTTGAAATGCTTCTGTCTTTTTTGAAAGCAAAAAGAGGGACTGCCGACAATGTTCTTTCTAGATTTTTTACCAAATGCCAATTTTGATGAATAATCTTTTTTAGCCAATTTGACCTTGGACAAAATGTGGATACACATACTATTCTTTCCATAGGTGTTTTCTCATTTTTCTCCAAAAGTGTTTCCGTGGAGTCCACCAAGCTCTCTTCATCGCTTTTTCAAGAGTTTTTTGGGGTAGCCTCTGTTGATCAATTTGTCCTTTAGGTTATTTGCATGAATAAAATATTCATCTTTGAATGAACAATTCCGCTTTATCCGTAGAAATTGCCCATAGGGCAGATTCTCTTTCAAACTACGTGGGTGGTTGCTTGTAAAATGGAGGGCTTGATTTCTGTCTGTTTTTCTTAAACAAGGTGGTCACCAGCCTGCCTTCACTGGGATAAACCTCTACATCCAAAAATGACATTTTTTGGTTTGAATAATTCATACTGAATTTAATATCAGCTGTCCTGTTGTTTAACCAGTCGTGGAAGGAGTGTAGCCCTTGTTCATCACCTTTCCACACCATAAAGATGTCATCGATGAAACGAACCCAGCTTCCAATCTGTTTCTTAAATGGATTATCATTGTGGACAAATTTGTCTTCATATCTGGACATAAACAGTACCGCTAACTCTGGAGCAAATGGGCAACCCATCGCGACTCCCTTTATCTGGAAGTAGAATTCTTCATTGAAGTTAAAATAATTCTTTTTCAGAGCAAATCGAGCCAATTCCATTATGAATTCTGTAGGTATTTTAACTGGTTTCGTTCTACTTTCCAAGAAAGAAATTAATACAGCTAGTCCTTCGTCTTGCGGTATTTGGGTGTACAAAGATACCACATCCAATGTCACTAAAAAGTCTTTTTGGTCTTCAAAATTCATTAATTCAAGTTTATTAATGAAATCGGTGGTGTCCTGAATAAACGATTTGACTTCGACCAAAAATGGTTTTAAAAAATGGTCGACAAATTTTGAAATGGGTTCCATTAACGATTCACAACCCGACACTATCGGTCTTCCTGGTGGGGATGTTTCGTCCTTGTGTACCTTTGGAAGTACATAAAAGATTGGAATTCGTGGATATTTATTTTGCAAATATTCATATTCTTTCTTGCCTAAAAATCCTTGTTCATAGCCGGCCTTCAGAATGTTAAAAAGTTGTCCTTGAAGTTCTGGCGTTGGGTCTTTTGATATTTGTTTATAACATTCTAGATCTCCAAGTTGTTTCATGGCTTCAGCTTTATATTGTTCAATTCCCCAAACTACAATTGAACCACCTTTGTCCGCTTGTTTTATTATTACCGACGAGTCATTTTTCAATTTGAGAAGAGCATCCTTTTCAGCTTTTGAAATATTAGGTTTCACAAATCTTTTATCTTTTTTCTCTATTTCTGTAATTGCTGATAAGACTGTTCTTTCAAAAGTCATAACTTCTTTTGGAATATTGCCTGAAGACGGACAAAATGTAGATTTCTTTCTGAGTCCTGTCGTTTCCATAGTGCTTATTGATGGATTTATTGCAAAGAAAGTTTTTAAACGAATTTTCCTGCAAAATTCTATGACTTCCGCCTTTAGTTGTACAAAGTTGGTATTTCTTGTTGGAACAAAAGTTAAGTCCTTTCTCTAAAATGCTTAATTCTGCATCAGTCAAGATTTTTTCAGATAAATTATAGACAGGAGAGCGTTCTAATTTTTGTAATTTTGTCGTCTTGTCGACATCTCCCATGGCTGGTCGTTGAATCTCGTCTTGCTCCGTGTTTTTTGTAGGCCTCTTCCTAAAAAAGAAGGCTGTGGTTGTTGTTGGAAATTCTGTTGGAAGTTCCCCGTCTATTGAACCCTTGTCGTCTGTTATTGTTTTCTGATTCACTACCACTGGAAGAAGAAGAAGTTTCTGAAAATGTAATAAAGTTGTTTTTTGATCTACCTTGATATTCTGGTAAAAATCTTCGAGACTCTGCTCTAGAATAAAAATCTGTCTGAAGATAAGGGTAAACTTTATCTAGAGAAAAGGCTTTTTTGTCTTTTTCAAATTTTGTGCCTTTTTGATTGATTGTATAATCCTTGAACTCTAGAATCTCTTTTTCGACTTGTTCCAATAGTGTCTTTGAATCAGTAATCATTTGGTTAGCTGTGATTTCACCTTCCAAGATCTTCAATTCTTCCAACTGCTGTTTTGAAATTCTTTGTGCTGTCTCTACAGTAAGGACCATGAGGTCCCTGCTGCATTTAGTTTCTATATAGCTATACCCCTTCTTGTATAAGGGATCATCTGTAAATATCACTGGTACATTTCTTATTTGTAAACCACTTGGAATTGTGCCTGCTCTTAGATGTTCAATTAGGAAATGTCCATGAAGGTCCGTTCTAATTTGTTTCTTTTTCAACCTAATAAGCTTGTCTGATTCATTATTGATTTTTGCTGTAGAACTAAGCGCAGCTGAGGCAAAAAGAGGGGTCACTCAAAAGTTTTTAATGTGATCTTCACTATATGCAAAGGTCTCTCGTTCTGTCATAGTCCTTTATGAATTTTTTCAATCTTACACAATCGTACCTAACACACTCCCAACAACTGTTATACCTTCTGTTTAACAGACCATATTCATTTAAACAACAGCGGTATCAGCCGCTTCAAAACTACTTCTTCAAAAGAACTAAATCTCAAGGCAATAATCGCTGCCCTACTACACCTCGCGAGTGTGCACCCGCTATAACAACAAGAACCTAGAAAGGGTTTTGGCCAACAATGCAGCAAGGCTGGGCCCAACAATAATCAAAGAACAAAAAAGATGCCCATGCTGCGTACTCGCTCCAATTGATACACTGAGGACATTGAGACAAAACAATGCCCACAACAACCACTTTTTCCGTTGAATTTAATCAAAAACGTTTTTCTTTTTTATCAAAAATTGCCACCTACATAGTATACAACATTTCACAATTTCGAGAAGACACTCAATATACAAAAAACATTTACATATATATACAAATCCACATCAAATATACCACTACTTCCAACCCATTCACACAACTTCTCACATATCCTATCTCCATTCAAAACAACATCCAAAGCAACAAATTGTTTTTCAATGTTAATACAGACATTTTTAACAAAAAACAATGGATCATCAGGCCATCTATCAAATTAGCTGCATAAATCAAAAAATAAATTATGTATTTATCAAAGATTGGCCTTAGAATAGCGGTCTACGCGTTTCAAACCCCTGCCAATTCAGGAGTTCTCATCAGGACCAGAATAGCTGAAAAAGACAAAACAAAATTCTTTGTCTTAATGATTGACCACATGCTGACCCTTACCTCAAAAAAACCTCTAAGCTACACCATTTCTTACCTTACTCACTATGAATGTTCAGCTGATGTTTAATCATTTCGACTTTCACCACAACGATCGATCTAAAATAACATACATACAGTCTTAGTCTTATAATGTGGGAGGACAGGGCATTGTATTGTCGAGTAAAAGATACCAGAGGAATGAAAGTTCTTACTTTTAGCTGACTGAGAGTGTAATGGGGTCACACGTCATATGCAGAATCGCTGCTACATATCTAAAAAATAAACGAATGAAATATCCATTGGCCATAGTACTATATTCATGGCTTGAAATACGAGGTTAAATGAAGCTAAGGTGATGTTTTACCTTAATTGATGTGATTCATCTGTTTAGTTTGGACGAATATGAAAAGGACGGTGGCAGATTGAAGACTGGCGTTTCCTTTGATTTTCTAGAGGAAAAAATGAGGAACTGACTGAAGGACAGTTTTTACAACTTAATGTCCGTTTTCAATAAACTAGGCCGATGTGGAACAATGTTCTGTGCCTGTAATTCGTCTTACCTTTAATCGTGTTTGACGAACAGCTCAGTTGTTATCCGCGTTCTGAGTAGATCACAAGTCAGAACCCGGAAGCGGTCTCCACTTAACACGCAAGGGTAATGACGTCCTACCCCAGCTATTCATGGGAGTTGTAGTTTCGCAATTCTTAGTATGCCAATGATTTCCTCGATTAAATCCTGTTTCAAAGATTGCAAATGAATAGTGCTAATCGATAAAATATTGTGCCGAAGCGCGATATTAGAACCATAGAACAGAACATTGCCAATTCAGAAAACGAAAAGTCGATTTAAAAAAGGGGGGGCCATCCTTCTGCTAGTATTGGCCTTTATTTGTATGTGCCACAACAGTTGTTTAAGTCACTCATGATGATGAAACCACTCTACTGTGGGAAGAAATTCATTCTGCTGAAAAACCTTTTCCATTCAGCCAAAAGAGGGGTCTTCTGGGAGTTGTAGTGACTCCAATGGCTTTTCCTTTTTATTGTATTTTTCTTGTAGACTCAATATACTCGTCCAATTTGTCTTCCTGATATAGTGATGTTACCCACATGGCCTGTGTACCCCAGTGTATCCAACTCTCAACTGTAATGCAAAATGAAAAAAACTTATTAATTACAGTTTGTATATTTCCAAAAGTTCATTCAGCCCGTCTACAGCAGTATTGAATTTTATAATCAACATTGCTTCATGTTTAGTTAGTTTGGCATCTAAGTCACTGCCTCTAGGGTTTGGTACCACCCTGGAGATAACAGTCCATCTTAAATCTTGCTCTGTATGCATATGTGCATTCCAATGGTTTACCAACGGTGCTGTTTGTACATTCTTCCGAATTCTGGATTTATGTTGTGTAATCCTTGAGCGCACTTCTTGATTAGTCTTGCCTATGTATAATTTCATACATGGGCACAAAATCCATACACCACATTTTTCGACTTGCAATTCGAAAAGGTTTCATGTTTCCAGAAGATTCCATTGTGTGTAAACAATTTTCCTTCCATAGTCGAATCACAACTTACACATGTTCCACATTTATGGTGTCCTTTAACTGGGGGAAGACCGACATAGTCTCGGAGGGTCCCCACTGTCTGTTTTGGTAAAGATGCTCTTACTATCTGATTTGAAATGCTTCTGTCTTTTTGAAAGCAAAAAGAGGACTGCCGACAATGTTCTTTCTAGATTTTTACCAAATGCCAATTTTGATGAATAATCTTTTTAGCCAATTTGACCTTGGACAAAATGTGGATACACAAACTATCCTTTCCATAGGTGTTTTCTCATTTTTCTCCAAAAGTGTTTCCCGTGGAGTCCACCAAGCTCTCTTCATCGCTTTTTTCAAGACTAATCAAGAAGTGCGCTCAAGGATTACACAACATAAATCCAGAATTCCGAAGAATGTACAAACAGCACCGTTGGTAAACCATTGGAATGCACATATGCATACAGAGCAAGATTTAAGATGGACTGTTATCTCCAGGGTGGTACCAAACCCTAGAGGCGGTGACTTAGATGCCAAACTAACTAAACATGAAGCAATGTTGATTATAAAATTCAATACTGCTGTAGACGGGCTGAATGAACTTTCGGAAATATACAAACTGTAATTAATACGTTTTTTTCATTTTGCATTACAGTTGAGAGTTGGATACACTGGGGTACACAGGCCATGTAGGTAACATCACTATATCAGGAAGACAAATTGGACGAGTATATTGAGTCTACAAGAAAAATACAATAAAAAGGAAAAGCCATTGGAGTCACTACAACTCCCAGAAGACCCCTCTTTTGGCTGAATGGAAAAGGTTTTTCAGCAGAATGAATTTCTTCCCACAGTAGAGTGGTTTCATCATCATGAGTGACTTAAACAACTGTTGTGGCACATACAAATAAAGGCCAATACTAGCAGAAGGATGGCCCCCCCTTTTTTAAATCGACTTTTCGTTTTCTGAATTGGCAATGTTCTGTTCTATGGTTCTAATATCGCGCTTCGGCACAATATTTTATCGATTAGCACTATTCATTTGCAATCTTTGAAACAGGATTTAATCGAGGAAATCATTGGCATACTAAGAATTGCGAAACTACAACTCCCATGAATAGCTGGGGTAGGACGTCATTACCCTTGCGTGTTAAGTGGAGACCGCTTCCGGGTTCTGACTTGTGATCTACTCAGAACGCGGATAACAACTGAGCTGTTCGTCAAACACGATTAAAGGTAAGACGAATTACAGGCACAGAACATTGTTCCACATCGGCCTAGTTTATTGAAAACGGACATTAAGTTGTAAAAACTGTCCTTCAGTCAGTTCCTCATTTTTTCCTCTAGAAAATCAAAGGAAACGCCAGTCTTCAATCTGCCACCGTCCTTTTCATATTCGTCCAAACTAAACAGATGAATCACATCAATTAAGGTAAAACATCACCTTAGCTTCATTTAACCTCGTATTTCAAGCCATGAATATAGTACTATGGCCAATGGATATTTCATTCGTTTATTTTTAGATATGTAGCAGCGATTCTGCATATGACGTGTGACCCCATTACACTCTCAGTCAGCTAAAAGTAAGAACTTTCATTCCTCTGGTATCTTTTACTCGACAATACAATGCCCTGTCCTCCCACATTATAAGACTAAGACTGTATGTATGTTATTTTAGATCGATCGTTGTGGTGAAAGTCGAAATGATTAAACATCAGCTGAACATTCATAGTGAGTAAGGTAAGAAATGGTGTAGCTTAGAGGTTTTTTTGAGGTAAGGGTCAGCATGTGGTCAATCATTAAGACAAAGAATTTTGTTTTGTCTTTTTCAGCTATTCTGGTCCTGATGAGAACTCCTGAATTGGCAGGGGTTTGAAACGCGTAGACCGCTATTCTAAGGCCAATCTTTGATAAATACATAATTTATTTTTTGATTTATGCAGCTAATTTGATAGATGGCCTGATGATCCATTGTTTTTGTTAAAAATGTCTGTATTAACATTGAAAAACAATTTGTTGCTTTGGATGTTGTTTTGAATGGAGATAGGATATGTGAGAAGTTGTGTGAATGGGTTGGAAGTAGTGGTATATTTGATGTGGATTTGTATATATATGTAAATGTTTTTTGTATATTGAGTGTCTTCTCGAAATTGTGAAATGTTGTATACTATGTAGGTGGCAATTTTTGATAAAAAAGAAAAACGTTTTGATTAAATTCAACGGAAAAAGTGGTTGTTGTGGGCATTGTTTTGTCTCAATGTCCTCAGTGTATCAATTGGAGCGAGTACGCAGCATGGGCATCTTTTTGTTCTTTGATTATTGTTGGGCCCAGCCTTGCTGCATTGTTGGCCAAAACCCTTTCTAGGTTCTTGTTGTTATAGCGGGTGCACACTCGCGAGGTGTAGTAGGGCAGCGATTATTGCCTTGAGATTTAGTTCTTTTGAAGAAGTAGTTTTTGAAGCGGCTGATACCGCTGTTGTTTAAATGAATATGGTCTGTTAAACAGAAGGTATAACAGTTGTTGGGAGTGTGTTAGGTACGATTGTGTAAGATTGAAAAAATTCATAAAGGACTATGACAGAACGAGAGACCTTTGCATATAGTGAAGATCACATTAAAAACTTTTGAGTGACCCCCTCTTTTTGCCTCAGCTGCGCTTAGTTCTACAGCAAAAATCAATAATGAATCAGACAAGCTTATTAGGTTGAAAAAGAAACAAATTAGAACGGACCTTCATGGACATTTCCTAATTGAACATCTAAGAGCAGGCACAATTCCAAGTGGTTTACAAATAAGAAATGTACCAGTGATATTTACAGATGATCCCTTATACAAGAAGGGGTATAGCTATATAGAAACTAAATGCAGTAGGGACCTCATGGTCCTTACTGTAGAGACAGCACAAAGAATTTCAAAACAGCAGTTGGAAGAATTGAAGATCTTGGAAGGTGAAATCACAGCTAACCAAATGATTACTGATTCAAAGACACTATTGGAACAAGTCGAAAAAGAGATTCTAGAGTTCAAGGATTATACAATCAATCAAAAAGGCACAAAATTTGAAAGAGACAAAAAAGCCTTTTCTCTAGATAAAGTTTACCCTTATCTTCAGACAGATTTTTATTCTAGAGCAGAGTCTCGAAGATTTTTACCAGAATATCAAGGTAGATCAAAAAACAACTTTATTACATTTTCAGAAACTTCTTCTTCTTCCAGTGGTAGTGAATCAGAAAACAATAACAGACGACAAGGGTTCAATAGACGGAGGAACTTCCAACAGAATTTCCAACAACAACCACAGCCTTCTTTTAGGAAGAGGCCTACAAAAACACGGAGCAAGACGAGATTCAACGACCAGCCATGGGAGATGTCGACAAGACGACAAAATTACAAAAATTAGAACGCTCTCCTGTCTATAATTTATCTGAAAAAATCTTGACTGATGCAGAATTAAGCATTTTAGAGAAAGGACTTAACTTTGTTCCAACAAGAAATACCAACTTTGTACAACTAAAGGCGGAAGTCATAGAATTTTGCAGGAAAATTCGTTTAAAAACTTTCTTTGCAATAAATCCATCAATAAGCACTATGGAAACGACAGGACTCAGAAAGAAATCTACATTTTGTCCGTCTTCAGGCAATATTCCAAAAGAAGTTATGACTTTTGAAAGAACAGTCTTATCAGCAATTACAGAAATAGAGAAAAAGATAAAAGATTTGTGAAACCTAATATTTCAAAAGCTGAAAAGGATGCTCTTCTCAAATTGAAAAATGACTCGTCGGTAATAATAAAACAAGCGGACAAAGGTGGTTCAATTGTAGTTTGGGGAATTGAACAATATAAAGCTGAAGCCATGAAACAACTTGGAGATCTAGAATTTTATAAACAAATATCAAAAGACCCAACGCCAGAACTTCAAGGACAACTTTTTAACATTCTGAAGGCCGGCTATGAACAAGGATTTTTAGGCAAGAAAGAATATGAATATTTGCAAAATAAATATCCACGAATTCCAATCTTTTATGTACTTCCAAAGGTACACAAGGACGAAACATCCCCACCAGGAAGACCGATGGTGTCGGGTTGTGAATCGTTAATGGAACCCATTTCAAAATTTGTCGACCATTTTTTAAAACCATTTTTGGTCGAAGTCAAATCGTTTATTCAGGACACCACCGATTTCATTAATAAACTTGAATTAATGAATTTTGAAGACCAAAAAGACTTTTTAGTGACATTGGATGTGGTATCTTTGTACACCCAAATACCGCAAGACGAAGGACTAGCTGTATTAATTTCTTTCTTGGAAAGTAGAACGAAACCAGTTAAAATACCTACAGATTCATAATGGAATTGGCTCGATTTGCTCTGAAAAAGAATTATTTTAACTTCAATGAAGAATTCTACTTCCAGATAAAGGGAGTCGCGATGGGTTGCCCATTTGCTCCAGAGTTAGCGGTACTGTTTATGTCCAGATATGAAGACAAATTTGTCCACAATGATAATCCATTTAAGAAACAGATTGGAAGCTGGGTTCGTTTCATCGATGACATCTTTATGGTGTGGAAAGGTGATGAACAAGGGCTACACTCCTTCCACGACTGGTTAAACAACAGGACAGCTGATATTAAATTCAGTATGAATTATTCAAACCAAAAAATGTCATTTTTGGATGTAGAGGTTTATCCCAGTGAAGGCAGGCTGGTGACCACCTTGTTTAAGAAAAACAGACAGAAATCAAGCCCTCCATTTTACAAGCAACCACCCACGTAGTTTGAAAGAGAATCTGCCCTATGGGCAATTTCTACGGATAAAGCGGAATTGTTCATTCAAAGATGAATATTTTATTCATGCAAATAACCTAAAGGACAAATTGATCAACAGAGGCTACCCCAAAAAACTCTTGAAAAAAGCGATGAAGAGAGCTTGGTGGACTCCACGGGAAACACTTTTGGAGAAAAATGAGAAAACACCTATGGAAAGGATAGTATGTGTATCCACATTTTGTCCAAGGTCAAATTGGCTAAAAAAGATTATTCATCAAAATTGGCATTTGGTAAAAAATCTAGAAAGAACATTGTCGGCAGTCCCTCTTTTTGCTTTCAATTCAATTCAAAAGACTTTATTCGGTGAACAAACGTTTACCATAAAGTACATCACATAAAAATTCTAAGCAACTCAAGACCATTAAAATCTGATCCCATTTACATAATCATGGTTTTACGAAGTTTAGATACTTCTTTTAAAAATTCAATCATTGAAGCAATAACTAAAACATCATCTAAAATTTGCAACATTACGAAAGCAGATAGGCAATGTCTTTGACCGTTTTTTCTTAAAATTGGTAATATCCACTTCCGTCTGGCATTAATATAAAATTTACAAAAAAACACAATGTGCAAAGTGGATTGTGCGGCAATATCGTCACATGGACATTTACATAGGTATTTGGACCAATCATTCTGTAAGGGGAAACTGACCAAACAAAAGAAAATATTCAGTCTAAAACGCGTCAATAAAAATCTCTCATAATCGTTCATTATCAATAATATGTATGGTTGTATTTTGGGCAACGGTGTTATCACGTGGTGTGCCATTACAGAAACCTTACTAGCTTCTAGCAAGGCTCTTTGATCACCCAGATAACGTAGACAAGTGGCTTTAAATTCCTTTCTTGAAACATCATGCATAGATTCAGGGTGATTAAAAATTTTTATATACCCCAGTTTAGTTAGAAAATTCTTAATATATTCCAACCAACTGATACGTCCTTTCCTATCCAGGCTCAATGCGTCTTTCAAAACAGATCGATTAAACTCGGTCTCATCCGCGGTCCACACTTTATACCACAGCATCAATGGTTGGATTTTTATAATATCTTCAAGGTATAACATACCCAGTTCACGGTGGCAAATCGCATTTGAAGAACTTTGCGGAATCCCTAAAAGAGATTTAAGAAACCTATTTTCAGCCACCTGTAATATACTAACGTTAACATGCCCCCAAAGGCCCGCCCCATATGTTGCAATTGCCACACATTTAGCCTTATATATTTCGATTAAAACCGCCGGTGATCGTTTCCCCATTTTCCTGCTAAATTTAAGAAGAGCCATAATCGAATTAATAAAAAGCAACTTCCGTGTTTTAACCGCTTGGAGCCAATTTCCCCTAAAATCAAATAATATTCCCAAATACGAAAAAAAATTAATATTCTCTATAGGCTTTGAATCAATAAAAAGGGTCCTGATGTTCTTTATACTTTTGGGGCCACAAAACATTGTAAAAGTTTTAGAACAATTTACAATCAAACCTAGGCCGGACATAAAATTAACAAACGAGTTGACTACCCTTTGGAGGCCTAGTGGGGTACGTGAGATTAATACTGCATCATCCGCGTACAAGAGGGCAGGGACCGGACGAGTATTAATCATCGGCAGGTCCCTGCACTCCTGCACGAGCTTATGTTCCAAACCATTTATATAAAGTGTAAAGAGGAACGGTGCAAGTATACATCCCTGCCTAACACCCTTTCCCACTTGAAAGTGCTTAGTACATTCACCGTTCCTCCCATATCGTACCCTGGCTTGTGCCCTTGAATAAAGCTGTTTTAAAAATGCAATAATTACAATATCCACACCCATTCCATTTAGAAGTTGCCAAAGCTTTTCATGGATCACACAGTCAAAAGCCGTGGTCAAATCAACAAAAGTTAAAAACAAATTTTCATTTTTTGCCCTATTATATTTTTCTAAAATGATAGATAAGTTAAGACCTTGTTCAATCGTACCCCGACCTTTACAAAATCCATATTGTAAATCACTAATAATTGCATGATCTTCTGCCCAATCTTGCAATCTTTCAAGTAATATCCTACCTACTATTTTAATTGTCGAATCTAGCAGGGAAATTGGGCGGTAGCAGGCTGGGTTGTCCCTATCTCCTTTTTTAAAAATTGGGACGATAATAGAATCATACCAGGTAGGGATGAAACCCCGAACACCACATGCATTAAAAACCTGGGTCAGAAGAGGTCCCCATAACTCTAAATTAGACTTAAAAAGATCAACCGGGACACCATCCAGGCCCGGTGCTTTACCCCGCACTCATTTTTATAGCCTTGATGACCTCGCTTAAAGAAAATTGTAAGGAAAGAGAGGACTCATATTGCAGGGACTCTGATTTCACTATGTTAATATTTTGGACCTGTTCCTGTTGTTCGGTACTCGAATACATTTTAGAAAAATGAGCTATCCACTCAGTCTCAGTAATTGAAATCTCCAAAGCAGAATGATCTTTTTCATCAAAGAGTGGAGCATTGACTACCTTCCAAAAAGCCTTGGGATCACGATCCATAGATGCCCTTCTAAGACTTTCCCAGGCCTCATTTCTTATAAACTTTTCCTTTCTTTAATGATTTTATTATATACCATTCTTGCCTCTCTAATTTTCCCCCTATTTTTATTTTCCTCCGTTAAACACAGCTTTAAGCTTTTATATGCTTTAGTACATTTATGGTCAAACCAACCTTGCTTCGCCTGTTTGCCTCTCTTACTGGTTCTGTACATGGAGTCCTTTATCTCTTTAGATACTTTGACAAAATTATCTATAATATCCTGTTCAGAACTATTCTCATCTAGGCAAATCGCAAAACTGTCCCTACATTTAGTAATAATTGAACTTGTAAAGATTTCCGGTACCAATTTTGTCCACTTAATTGCGTAACCATTTTGTCTATTTCCAGCTACATTTTCCACCCTATGTGTTAAATCAGTCTTTGAATTAAAACCTTTTTTATGGGCTTCTATTTCTATACTAATTGGAAAATGGTCACTTAAAATAACGTCATGTCTAATAAAATCACCCACTCTCTTTGCATGGGTATTAGAAATCAAAATAAAATCAATAGTTGAAAATAATCCACGGCCATTAAATGTTGGACTGAATGCGACAGCAGGTGTACATAACATGTTAGCAAAGCCTAAGTCATTTTGAAACAATAAGTCGTTTAAACACTCTCCCAAAAATGTATGTGCGAAATGAGCAAAACCCTGGCCCTTTTCAAATTGAAAACCACAAACACCTTTGTCCGAATATTGGCATAATGGGGAATTAAAATCCCCTCCCATGATGACTAACGTATCTTTGGATGAGCGAATTTGCATATTATGCAATTCATTTGTTAAACCATTTAAAGTATCATCAGTTCCCTCTAGCGGTACATTATTATAAAAATTCACCATAATAACATAAATCGATCGATCTAAAAACAGCCCAACAATTTGATAATAAGGATTACTAACGTTTCTATAAAGAATCTTAAAATCAAGATAATTTGAAACATATAAAGAAAGACCCCCTTTTGCTCTACCATGTGGCGATGCCACTGCTGGGGAATGAAAAGTTCTAAAGCCATTAATATGGACTGGTTCCAATGTCCATGTTTCCTGCAAGAATAATATATCAAAGTTTGTCACAAACTTAACCCATGCACTATTACCCACTTTATTTTTTAATCCTGCCACATTCCAAGAAAGGAACCTGCACTTATGGATTTTTACTTTAGATCGACTATTATTCAACAACTGTTCTCCACTTACCATCACAACTGGGTTATAATCAAGAACCGTATCTTGTTCGACTAAGTCACTGGTTTCCATCTGCAATATATCTAAATTAGAACTGACCTTTTGTGGGCAATCCTTTAATGTTATAGTACCATCTAAACAAATTTGTGTATCCTCACTTAATACCATCTCCGACCCCTCCCACCCTAGTTCTTTATCCGTTGAACTTGTTGGAGCTAGATATTGCAGTCAATCTATTTCTTCCATATTCGCCAATAAATTAAAGCGATTGTGCAGCGGGAGATTAAATAAAGGCCTATTGGCCCCAGTTGCAGATTCCCTTCCTGTCAACATCATGTTACTAGTGGGACGGTAAAAGAAACCAAGGGGAACTAAGCTCACACCTTGATCAGATATAATTTCTCTACTGACTCTACTCAGTAGAGTTTGAACAAGTTGTGGCGTTTGTAAAGATAAAACCACACAGTCCCCTGAGAATAACTTCGTGCCCTTACCAATCCAGTTTACTCGCCTAATCATTTTAAATTCTTCAAAGACCCTCTCTAACAAGCCTGTCCTCACACTTATCCAATTAATAGTTCTATTCCTTAAGGTTTCCCACGTTTCATTCATACCTACTTCTAATTTCGGTACGTTAACTAAAACGACCACATAGGGAGTGACCGCCGGTGGCAGTTCTAAATTAGGTAAGATATTCTCTACCCCAAGATGGGTTGCAGGTCTCAGTCTTGTCTGCTCACGAATTGGAGACCGAAACTTATTCGTATGCAGGATAGGATAAACATTCCTAGAATGTTTATCTATATCATTTGACGATGCAAACTACGAGCTGTGGTGTTCTTTGTCTCTAAGACAATCTTCTCTTTTGAACATCTAGCCAATTATTAGACCCGTTATAATCCAAGGAAGCGGTGGGGTTTTGTTTTGCCTCTGTACCTACCCCTTTCTCACTCAGTTTCTCCAAGGGGTGAATTCTTTCTAAACACTGTATTAACATAGTCTCAATTTGCGCTGTTTTACCTAATAAACCATCCATTCTCTCTCTTACAAATGAATCCAGCGCATCCACTTTTAATCTTAACTTTTCAATAACTTCGAAAACGCTCGCTTGAAAGTCATTTCCTACTTTAGCTGAGCCGAACTTATGTTTCGGCTTATTGGTATACTTTCTAGTAGGCTTTTTTCGTGTTACACTCAGTTCCTCATTTATACATTCTACTGAGTTCGATGTATGATCTGGTGAGATAACTGGATTTCTAGGCCGCTTTGAAGGGGTTGGGTTTCAGAATCATGTTCACTCACCAAAGTGTCATCCATTACCGTAACTACACAACCGTTAGACTTTGGGGTCTTTCCCCCCCCCCTAACTGCCTCTGCAAATTCTATAGTCTCTTTTGCCTTCCTCGTTAATGCTAAGTGCTCCACATCCTTTATATTAACATGCCCAGGTTTTAATGCCTCCTCTACCGTGATAATTTGTTTTTCGATGGCACCCACAGCACCAGTAAGATAATTAAGTAGAGTCTGCCGTGGGCCTTCCCCTATTTTTCCCTGCCCTTTTACTTCTGTGGTTAAAGTTTTCCTTTTCCCCATTTTTCAAATTCACAAAACTCACTACAGATCTACCTTTATATCACCTTCTAACCCTTACATTAACAACATACAATTCCTCCTAATTTAATTTCGTTGGTATAATTTAAAAATTACCCCCCAAAAAATAAAATAAAAAGAAATAATATATATTTCACAGCCACTTTTAGTCTCTAGAGTCTTTACATCCCTTGGACCTTGAATAATCAAAATAATCCCTTTAGTCCTCTTCTCAGATGACCTCGTTACTGGCACTATTACTGTACATATGTCTTACAGTACCTTATGTGCAAAATATAACAGAATTAGACCAAAGATCCGTGGCCCAGCCCAGCCTACTCCTGGCTATGACGGGCTAAGACGGGCCCGTCTTGGCCCGGTCTTCGCCCGGGCCGCGTCCGCGCGCGTCCCGCGTCGCGGGAACCGCGAGGCTGCTACTTGTACTGCCGCCGCCCCTCCAGGGGCTGTCTGTAAAGTGCGTCGTGCAAAGTGCAAAATCAAGGGAAAGGGAGCAGGGATCAGTGCCACCAACAATGTTCAAAACTCCCGCGTCGCGGGAACCGCGAGGCTGCTACTTGTACTGCCGCCGCCCCTCCAGGGGCTGTCTGTAAAGTGCGTCGTGCAAAGTGCAAAATCAAGGGAAAGGGAGCAGGGATCAGTGCCACCAACAATTTTCAAAACTCCCGCGTCGCGGGAACCGCGAGGCTGCTACTTGTACTGCCGCCGCCCCTCCAGGGGCTGTCTGTAAAGTGCGTCGTGCAAAGTGCAAAATCAAGGGAAAGGGAGCAGGGATTAGTGCCACCAACAATGTTCAAAACTCCTTTCTTGGAAAGTAGAACGAAACCAGTTAAAATACCTACAGAATTCATAATGGAATTGGCTCGATTTGCTCTGAAAAAGAATTATTTTAACTTCAATGAAGAATTCTACTTCCAGATAAAGGGAGTCGCGATGGGTTGCCCATTTGCTCCAGAGTTAGCGGTACTGTTTATGTCCAGATATGAAGACAAATTTGTCCACAATGATAATCCATTTAAGAAACAGATTGGAAGCTGGGTTCGTTTCATCGATGACATCTTTATGGTGTGGAAAGGTGATGAACAAGGGCTACACTCCTTCCACAACTGGTTAAACAACAGGACAGCTGATATTAAATTCAGTATGAATTATTCAAACCAAAAAATGTCATTTTTGGATGTAGAGGTTTATCCCAGTGAAGGCAGGCTGGTGACCACCTTGTTTAAGAAAAAAACAGACAGAAATCAAGCCCTCCATTTTACAAGCAACCACCCACGTAGTTTGAAAGAGAATCTGCCCTATGGGCAATTTCTACGGATAAAGCGGAATTGTTCATTCAAAGATGAATATTTTATTCATGCAAATAACCTAAAGGACAAATTGATCAACAGAGGCTACCCCAAAAAACTCTTGAAAAAAGCGATGAAGAGAGCTTGGTGGACTCCACGGGAAACACTTTTGGAGAAAAATGAGAAAACACCTATGGAAAGGATAGTATGTGTATCCACATTTTGTCCAAGGTCAAATTGGCTAAAAAAGATTATTCATCAAAATTGGCATTTGGTAAAAAATCTAGAAAGAACATTGTCGGCAGTCCCTCTTTTTGCTTTCAAAAAAGACAGAAGCATTTCAAATCAGATAGTAAGAGCATCTTTACCAAAACAGACAGTGGGGACCCTCCGAGACTATGTCGGTCTTCCCCCAGTTAAAGGACACCATAAATGTGGAACATGCGTAAGTTGTGATTCGACTATGGAAGGAAAATTGTTTACACACAATGGAATCTTCTGGAAACATGAAACCTTTTCGAATTGCAAGTCGAAAAATGTGGTGTATGGGATTTTGTGCCCATGTATGAAATTATACATAGGCAAGACTAATCAAGAAGTGCGCTCAAGGATTACACAACATAAATCCAGAATTCGGAAGAATGTACAAACAGCACCGTTGGTAAACCATTGGAATGCACATATGCATACAGAGCAAGATTTAAGATGGACTGTTATCTCCAGGGTGGTACCAAACCCTAGAGGCGGTGACTTAGCTGCCAAACTAACTAAACATGAAGCAATGTTGATTATAAAATTCAATACTGCTGTAGACGGGCTGAATGAACTTTCGGAAATATACAAACTGTAATTAATAAGTTTTTTTCATTTTGCATTACAGTTGAGAGTTGGATACACTGGGGTACACAGGCCATGTGGGTAACATCACTATATCAGGAAGACAAATTGGACGAATATATTGAGTCTACAAGAAAAATACAATAAAAGGAAAAGCCATTGGAGTCACTACAACTCCCAGAAGACCCCTCTTTTGGCTGAATGGAAAAGGTTTTTCAGCAGAATGAATTTCTTCCCACAGTAGAGTGGTTTCATCATCATGAGTGACTTAAACAACTGTTGTGGCACATACAAATAAAGGCCAATACTAGCAGAAGGATGGCCCCCCCCCCCTTTTTTTAAATCGACTTTCTCGTTTTCTGAATTGGCAATGTTCTGTTCTATGGTTCTAATATCGCGCTTCGGCACAATATTTTATCGATTAGCACTATTCATTTGCAATCTTTGAAACAGGATTTAATCGAGGAAATCATTGGCATACTAAGAATTGCGAAACTACAACTCCCATGAATAGCTGGGGTAGGACGTCATTACCCTTGCGTGTTAAGTGGAGACCGCTTCCGGGTTCTGACTTGTGATCTACTCAGAACGCGGATAACAACTGAGCTGTTCGTCAAACACGATTAAAGGTAAGACGAATTACAGGCACAGAACATTGTTCCACATCGGCCTAGTTTATTGAAAACGGACATTAAGTTGTAAAAAACTGTCCTTCAGTCAGTTCCTCATTTTTTCCTCTAGAAAATCAAAGGAAACGCCAGTCTTCAATCTGCCACCGTCCTTTTCATATTCGTCCAAACTAAACAGATGAATCACATCAATTAAGGTAAAACATCACCTTAGCTTCATTTAACCTCGTATTTCAAGCCATGAATATAGTACTATGGCCAATGGATATTTCATTCGTTTATTTTTTAGATATGTAGCAGCGATTCTGCATATGACGTGTGACCCCATTACACTCTCAGTCAGCTAAAAGTAAGAACTTTCATTCCTCTGGTATCTTTTACTCGACAATACAATGCCCTGTCCTCCCACATTATAAGACTAAGACTGTATGTATGTTATTTTAGATCGATCGTTGTGGTGAAAGTCGAAATGATTAAACATCAGCTGAACATTCATAGTGAGTAAGGTAAGAAATGGTGTAGCTTAGAGGTTTTTTGAGGTAAGGGTCAGCATGTGGTCAATCATTAAGACAAAGAATTTTGTTTTGTCTTTTTCAGCTATTCTGGTCCTGATGAGAACTCCTGAATTGGCAGGGGTTTGAAACGCGTAGACCGCTATTCTAAGGCCAATCTTTGATAAATACATAATTTATTTTTTGATTTATGCAGCTAATTTGATAGATGGCCTGATGATCCATTGTTTTTTGTTAAAAATGTCTGTATTAACATTGAAAAACAATTTGTTGCTTTGGATGTTGTTTTGAATGGAGATAGGATATGTGAGAAGTTGTGTGAATGGGTTGGAAGTAGTGGTATATTTGATGTGGATTTGTATATATATGTAAATGTTTTTGTATATTGAGTGTCTTCTCGAAATTGTGAAATGTTGTATACTATGTAGGTGGCAATTTTTGATAAAAAGAAAAAACGTTTTTGATTAAATTCAACGGAAAAAGTGGTTGTTGTGGGCATTGTTTTGTCTCAATGTCCTCAGTGTATCAATTGGAGCGAGTACGCAGCATGGGCATCTTTTTTGTTCTTTGATTATTGTTGGGCCCAGCCTTGCTGCATTGTTGGCCAAAACCCTTTCTAGGTTCTTGTTGTTCACTTTAATAGCGGCAGCGCACCTTTGTTCAGACGAGACCACCACCAGTACCACCACCAATACCACCAGTACCAGTACCACCACCAATACCACCACTACCACCACCACCACCAATACCACCACCACCAGTACCACCACCAATACCACCACCACCACCACTAGTACTCCCACCACCGGTACCACCACCACCAGTACCACCACCACCAGTACCACCAGTACCACTACCACCACCACCACCAGTACCACCACCACCAGTACCACCACCACCACTACCAGTACCACCACCAGTACCACCACCAGTACCACCACCAGTACCACCACCAGTACCACCACCACCACCAGTACCACCACCACCAGTACCACCACCACCAGTAACAGTACCACCAGTACCAGGACCACCAGTACCACCACCACCAGTACCACCACCACCACCACTAGTACTCCCACCACCAGTACCACCACCACCGGTACCACCACCACCAGTACCACCACCACCAGTACCACCACCAGTACCACCAGTACCACCACCACCACCACCAGTACCACCACCACCACCAGTACCACGACCAGTACCACCACCACCACCAGTACCACCACCACCAGTATCAGTACCACCACCACCAGTACCACCACCACCAGTTCTACCACCACCAGTCCCACCACCAGTATCACCACCACCAGTACCACCACCAGTACCACCACCACCAGTACCAGTACTACCACCAGTACCAGTACCACCACCACCAGTACCACCACCAGTACCACCACCACCACCACTACCACCACCAGTCCCAGTAGCACCAGTACCACCACCAGTACCACCACCATTGCCACCACCAACAGTACCACCACCACCAGTACCACCCCCACCAGTACCACCACCACCAGTACCACCACCAGTACCATCAGTCCCACCACCACCATCAGTACCACCATCACCAGTACCACCACCACCACCAGTACCACCAGTACCACCACTGTTGTATTCCGCTTTAGATGTCCGTATATAGGCTATCCTGAAACATGTCCTTATATAGGCACAATTCGCATTGCCCTTATAGAGGCATAAAATCCCAGTCCTTATTTAGGCATTAGCCATGCACTCCAAATACAGGCATGGTCACCGACATCCGTCCACCGTAACGTCACAACGAGTTCTTAGAAACCAGACCCTTAAGCTCTTGGGAGTTCCCCTAGCACAGGATTATTGATTTCTCCAAGAACTCCTCTATTATGCATGAACCGCTATTCCTTAGGGGGTCATTCCTGACGTCTTCCTCTGTCCGACTTCACGTCAATGCAAACATTCCAAGGCACCTACCAGGTATAAATATACCTTCCCTTGCCCAAGCAAGTTAGGAGGAGACCTTGACTTTAGAGGAGCCCGTGTCCCGGCCTGACGCACTGACAAGAGATGCTGTCATCCCTGCTCGCAGAGAATCCAGCTCCCAGTGTTCTGACTCCCTTCGCGGGGTGTTAGAGTTCGAGACTCGGAAGGAGATTCCCACCTCTCTCATTCTCAAGGTATGGAGCTGACTAGAACCTAGAGGGACTCTTGGCATACCAGACTCTTGGCATACTAGACTATAGCATACCATACTATAGAATACTTCACCTACTTCTCACCTTTCACTACACTTTGGTTAGGTTAGGTACACTGGGGTAGAACTAGCTTAGGAGACGAATCTTATGAGTACTCACATTTTTAGCTTATGTTATTAATGTATATGAATATATGTGTCATAGCTAAAAGATAATGCTAGCGCAGTATTATTTCTTTCTACTGCTTACGCTGTACATTATATATCTTGCATATTGTCTTGTGATCATAACAGCTCATATATCTTACACGAGAAACAAGACTGTTCAATAAATCCTTTTATTGAAACGCCCATCTATTCTTTCTGTGTAACTCTGAAGAAACTAAGCATGCACGATTAGCTGAGTGAAACTGTTATCTATTGATTCCACGATTCTGAGAGTGTTCCAATTCTAAAGGGAAACAAAGTTGTCATGTTTATGCGGTTGCCAGAAACTACTCCCTTCTTGTTTACAAGGAGTTTCTAGTGGCCTCTGAGCTAGCTGGCACAAAGTAATTAAGTTTAATATACTCGATAGGGACATACTGACCTCAGTCCTATGTCAAATCTATAGGGTATATTATTCCAATGCGCAGAGCCTATTAGGGAAATAGGAACTACACTACATGGTGCCCAACCGTTTGGTAAGGCAGTAATTTAACGCTAGATACTGAGTAACTCAGTCGTGCTTTTCTCTCAGAGACCCCTACTTACATACTCCATAAGACGTCTGGAGTGGGTAGGGTTAAGTATCCGCCAAAGCTAAATAGGGCAAAAACCCTATATATGAGCTATTTGGTTTGTTCAACGTTGAAGGATACAGTGTTCCAAAATATTGTGCACCTTATCTTTTGTTTCCTTGAAACTTGTTCTACATTTTTCAAAAAACAAATGTCCATACACGGGGACAATGACACCGAGAACGCTGTAGCTGCGGCTGACCCAGTCGTAACAGCTTTTAACTTTACAGGTTTAAATGAAACCAAGGAGGGTGTTATAGACATCGCTCCAAATTTAAGGAGAGCCATCACTCTAAAACTTATAAAACACGGCCTACCACCAAGAGGAGGTAGAGCAGTTTTCGTGATAGAGGCACACAAATCCTTTCAGACAGAGGTATTCTATTCATGGATAGTATTCCCAGAATCAAATCCAGTCACAAGAGTGTTTCACTTCTTTAAAGAAGACGAACCACCAGAGGAATATATTCCTTTCGAGGATATTGAAATTCCACTCACATACCAGGAGCATCATCTCTGGTTAAAGGCGCCCTAAAACATCACAAAAACATTACCAGGCTCGGTCCACTAGGTAGGCCAGGAGCAACATGGCCGATTCTAGCCGGCTACACACCTCATCCTGACATCGATGTAATGTCAGACGAGGAATTACTTACTCAACTACAAGAGTTAATAAAAATTTACAGACAATTAGTCCAATATGTCATGCGGACTTTCACAGTCCAACCACCATTGACCATTCCAAATCAAACCCCTCAACAGGGGAATACACTAAAAATTACTCCACAGACTTTATACGCAGTCATGGGTAAAATGCCCACAAAACGTGAGCAAATTCCATTCTGGATAGCTCAAAAAATTACTCAAATCGAAGCAGTATTTCCTAATACTAGCCCTTATGAGAAACACAGAATCCTAACAATCTGTTTACCAATGGGGATCACACCACAACTGGAAGATTGCACCACTAGGGGCGCAGTCTTTGCTGCCATCTATACTAAAACACATGGTGTTCCGTCAATTGCAGTAATACCAGATGTCCTGAAACAAAGTCAAAACGAATACGGGGCAGAACCTGCTCTGAATTTAGGTATGAAATTACTGAAAAACTTCGACCAGGTCTCAACAATAATATTATCTAATATTAAAGGGTAGGCAGCATCAGTGGCGATCCGCCAACGCTTAAGGGAATTTGATGTAACAGAACATCAAACTGAACTACCCAGAATAATAGAACAATCTTATGCAGAATTAGGCAGAGATAGTTTGGGTGGAAAACCATTGAAGCCAAAACTATCTGAAAGTCCTGAGAAGGACTCTATTAAACAAACTCCTACATCTTCTAAAAAGAAAAGTGGGAAACTAATAAACAAAATTCAAACGAGAAACGTTCTCAATCCCGAGGTAGGTCTCCTCAAAAGGAGCCCTCTGAAAGGAGGTATAACCTCAGGAATAGGGATAATTTAAGAAAACCTGACAGGTATCAAGATACTGATACACGTTCCTCTCGTACCTTTCAGATATCGTCACAGACATCGGAAAGAAGAGGACGGTCAGAACATAGAGAAGAACTTGTGAAATCGAAAGACGACAAACACGTTCAGAAAAATAAATCAAAACCTCAATTCTCAAAAAAGAAGGTAGCAGGTCTGAAGATCAGACATGCCGAGAATACTGAGAACACAGCTCAAGAACGGAGAATGGGCTCAGACAATGCTGGACAGTGCAGCAGAAGTCACAATAGCTCGCCAGAACCTGAATGAACTTCTGGAGATAGTGGACTTGAATGAGTACATCACAGTAGAAACTGTAGACACAGTTATATGAAATAACACTCCGAATGGAGGGAGACCTACCAAGAAAGGTGAAAATACTCTTTTGGGAAAAACTTTCAAGGGGTTATGATATACTTCTAGCAGAAAAGGACTGGCCACCGCACTTTGTCAGGGAGTGCCCACATGGCGAGTACATTATTATGCCTGCCTTCTCCAACCATATTCCAATTCACCTAAAATATACTTATGCCAGGAAATCGGCAGTTGCCCAAGCCCCAGCATTATATAAAAATCGTGTAGGATGGGATGAGGACTCACCTCACCATAAAATACAGTTAAAAAATGAACCTACTGCACAAAGGCTGTACCCAATAAAGCAAGAAGCTAAAAAACAGGTCAGGGAGATCTTAGATCAACTTGAATACCAAGGGGTGATTGAAACATGCACCTCCTCAATGAACAATCCTTTGTTTCCTGTATCCAAACCAGACAATACATATTGTCTAGTTTTGGATTACAGACACTTGAACACTTGTTCCAAAACATTTGCAGTGCAAAATGCACATAGTACAGCATTAATGAATAACATTGTGCGTAAAAAATATAAAACCACATTGGATATTTCAAATGGTTTCTTTTGTCAAAACATAGCACCTGAAAGCAGGTACTTAACAGCTTTCTCAATAATGGGGACCCAGCGTCAATTTTGTAGACTCCCACAAGGGTTCAAGAATAGCCCGGGGTTATTCTCAGCGAAGGTAACAGAGTTACTACAGATTTATGATAATGAGGCATTGTCATATGTCGATGACTTCTATCTGACAGACGATGACCTAGATAGGCACTTGAACAGGGTGAGTACCATTATATTGGGCTTCGCCTCTGAAGGCTATAAATTCTACTTTAAAAAATCCAGAATTGCCCATCTCAATGTCCTTTTCCTAGGATATGAGCTTTCAAGTGAAGGCAAGAGCCTGGCAGCTAACTTTTTAGAAAAGTGTGCGCTGCTCCAACCTCCAAAAACGCTGAAAAATTTACAATCCATCTTGGGTTTCCTAAATTGTGGAAGAACTTGCATTCTAAATTACGCAGAAAGGGTTAAACCTCTCTACGAATTAATCAAACCTGATTTCTCAACAAAACATTGGACACAGGAACACACAGAAATCCTGCGTTCACTCCAAGCTAACATGTTAGCAACAAATCACTTACAAACACGCGTAAATACACGCAATTTGGTGATCCGAATAATTTCGGGTCAATGCGGATTCACCTATTTAGCATTTAATGAGGGTGAAAAAGTACCAATAGCATACAAATCACATTTGTATACACAAGCAGAAATGCGCTTCACTTCAACAGAAAAAATACTGACAGCAGTTCAAACCGCTGTAGCAAAAGAAAGAGCTCTAGCTCGAGGAAAACGCATTATTGTCGTAACCCCAGTACCAGCCTTAGAGGCGGTTACAAAAGCGAGCATTCCAAATGCAAAAGCTTTACATCCTAGATGGATACAATGGGTTAATTCTCTTACTGCAACAGATGTTGAATATGTTTTTGATCCTGATTTAAAAACACAAGCGTTCCTGCAATATGAACATGAATGTCCTCTGCCCACTGAAATTCTGCCTCTCGATCAGTACGAATTTATAATTTACACTGACGGATCAGCACAACCCGCTACAGGGAGTAAGCAAGCTTACAGTGCAGTGTGCGCAATCGTTAAAGGTCGTATGCAAGATGGTAACTTCAGACCAATGGTCACTAAAACTCAATCTCTAGGAGATTGTACAGCTCAGCGAGCTGAACTACAAGCATTCAAACTGGCACTTGAAAATACAGATCGCGAATTCCCCACACTTATAGTGTGCGATTCTTTTTACTGTGTTCAGTCGTATAATGAATATATATAAAATTGGCTTGAAAACGGGTTCAAAGATGCAAAAGGTGGCACAATCAAGCATAAAACGCTTTGGGAACAAGTAGTTCAGTTGAAAAACGAACTACCAAAAGCTCACGTGATACACACGCTGAATCATCAACGTGATGGCGTTCACGTTGCAGGGAGTTCATTGGCTGACGAAGCCGCAAAGGGGGCTGTTCAGACGGCTTCCGTAGCTGCGATCACTCGTTCAAAAACGAGAATAGACAGTGAGATATTGTTGGCTGTCAATGCTTCAAGCAAAGGCAGTGGTGCAACGTTACCAAAGAAATTTCCACTCAAGTACTCTTATGTAATTGATGCGAACAACGTTCCTTTTGCTCGAATCCCTGGAGTGGGGGATAGGGTAATTCCAAACAAGGAACGTAGATTAAGACTAATCCTAGCAGCACATGAAGGGATAGCTTCTGCCCATGCAGGTGTTTCTGCAACAGTATCTTTACTTAAACAAAGATATTGGTGGCCTGGCATTAGGAAACAGACCAAAAACTATGTTTTGGAATGTGACATATGCCAACAGATGAAAGTCTCCACAGTGAAACGTCCTGCGCAGACACCCCTGTTGATTTCAGACAAACCATTAGCTTGTGTTTACCTGGACCACTGCGGTCCCTTGCAAAGGGACGGTAACTATAAATATATAATGGTTGCACTGGATTCGTGCTCAAGGTTCCTATGGATATGGCCTCAGCGCTCGGCTGACGCTCGAACTGTTATAAAAGATTTGCGAGTCTTTATCGGCACATACGCAATAGGCACATTACATTCTGACCAGGGCCCTGCGTTTAGCTCTCGAGCTTACAAAGAAGCCATGGCCAGTTTGGGCATTGCATTGCGGTACTCCTCTCCGTTTCATCCTGAGGGAAATTCTGTTGTGGAAAGGAAAAACCGGGACATAAAGCAGTCTATAACAGCTAGAGTATTAGGTTCGGGTGATGGGTGGGTCAAACATCTTTATGGGGTCCAACGCTCATTAAATAACTTGCCAAGAAGTTCTCTAGGGGGGGTCACTCCATATGAGGTCCTATTTGGGACAAGAATGTGGGTTCCTGATCTCGAATGTAAAGGCACAGTGGTGGAAAATAAACCCTTTGATATCAAAGATCGTTTGGCTGTTTTACAGGATCTAAATGAACTAAGATCGAAACAAAGCAACGTGTTCCTGAAGCCAACCACCACTGGGGAAACACCGGCAGTCCCAGCAAGGCCTGTCTGGATCCCAAAAGTTGGGGATCTAGTCAGAGAAAAGATTGCGGACAAGAAGGAATTTGGACCTTCTTACAGACATCCAGTACCTGTCCTAGCCGTCCACGGAACAAGAACAGTACCTCTGCCGCCCCTTGCTGGAAAAAAGGAGAAAAGATTTGTGTCAATCGACCTCATCAAACCACAGTATGTGGCCAATACTAAATAGTAGGCCTCGTGGACTCCGACCTGGTAGCAGACGCACTCCTCTAGCTACTATCCAAGAGGTTCAGACTGAAAGACTCATAACCATCGAGAATTCAGCAGTAAGAGATGAAGGACTAAGCAACAATGCTATGGAACTCATCCCTCTTGAAACTCAAGTAACAGTTCGTCCAAATACACCTGTCTACACCAACGTAACAAGTGATCAACTGGTTCCAGCGATTTCAACAAATCCTGATGCAATTTCAACAATTGACCGAACTGCTTCTGGCTATTTCATTAACTTTGATACGTTTTCTGAGGATCCGAGTGAACCGGAAACGACGCCAGCATCAAAAACTTTCAAGCAACAAGTACAAGACCTTTTTCATTTCCTGAAAGAGACTTATCTGGTTTCACCATGGATTGAACTATGGATTATTTCTGGAATATTTTTCTTTCTGCTTTGGCTGGCTTTGGTTATGACTATCGGCGTGCTTATAATCGGCAGATAAATCCGTATGGACACTGAAAGTAAAAATGTGAACTTACTTTTAAAACCACACAAATCTTCCCATCGTGAAACAAGAGACTTGTCAGCAGTGAACATCACAGCCGTTCCTATACAGGATGGGTTAATTTGGGACAAAACCTATTTCGATATATTCGGCCCCACGGAACTTTTGAACATTTCATATTTATTTAAAATTTCATTAAGTGACTTTATTACCTCCAGTACCTATTCTGATGATTGGGACTTTGAGACTATAAATGATATGATGTCTGAGCTAGAAAGGTCTGCTGCGTTCTCTAACAATGAATATTTAGAGGGTTCATCAGACAATGAACAGCTTTATTGTTACAATCACTATGGTCATCATTTCTTGCATAAATCTGCAACACCTAGAAATGTGTTTATGTTTAACCAATGGGAACATTGTCCTACACCACCAAAAGGTAGTTCAAAAACGTTTGCTATAAAGTTTCCCTATTTTTCAGGGTACAATACATCTGATCCAGAAACATTTTTTTATAAGAATGTAAACAAAACAGGTCAGAAAATTATGTTAACTAATACAAAACAGATTTATTCTGCAGCCTTTATTACCCAACTGTCTAGACAAGGATTTAACTTTTGGAAAGACACAATAGACACAAAAACTGTCTGGGGTTCTAAAGATTGGCAAGTGCAGGAGATTGAAGCTTTGTTTAGAGCCTTATCATCCCACGTCAAATAATGTTTTTGAATGACACTGTGCAACAAACGTCTTGCCTTGGTTTAGCCAAGATCAAAGCCATGAACACACCTTCTGTACCAACACCTGCAAGTAATAGCACTACACAGGGAGCGGTCACAGTAGACACAATACTACAAAACAACAGATCAGATCCTGTTTGGAAAAAATGGTTACTCTGGCCCACAGACACAAACATCTGTCAAGAAAGATTCCTGAATAGAATACAGGGCTTCACTATCCATAGGCCAGACCCACGATATGTTCAACGACAACATCCAGGGGTAGTAACAATATACAGTGTAGGAAAATTGTGCCTTGACTGGTTACAAAAGTCTACACTTGAGGATGTGAAACAACACTTATCTTTACTTAAAGAAGACGCAGACCTTTGGGAATTCTTGCTAGGACCAAGAAAACCGCGTCAAAACGTTTCATATACGCCGGCATTTATGCTGCTTATAATGAGATATGGAAGGTTTCACAGGCAGAGGCCACAGAAAGAATACGTGAACTTGATCGTATTAACTTAGAGAAATCTCTCACTGTGGTCGGCAATGGGTTAACAACCTTGTCATCCAGAATTTATTCATTGGACAACATTGTATCCTCTGCTATTGACATACTGGAACATGATTTAGCCATGTTACAACAAGGCCAATCTCAGTTACTTTCTATTATGTTATTTAGCTGGACGCTGCAATCTTTGCGTGCGGGCTATGTGCCTTGGCGTTTTATCAACACGTCGTCTCTGTTTTCAGAATACAATCTAACGGATAAACAGATCGAACTGGCACAAAGGGGAGCAAAGTATACAGTGCTGAGCATTGAAAAACTGGAAAAATTACCATTTACGGTAGCAGAAAAACCAGCTACAGAATGGCTTATTCATGGCAAAATAGCTCTGCCTGTCACTACTTTTCATTTTCAGTATTGCCTCAAACAAATGCAAGCAGGCAAATATGAAAGGTTGGGTAAAGAATACATTAAGACATCCTAAGATTTAACTTACGAATACAGATGTTGGAGTGGGGATCGTGAAGTGTTTCTAAGCGGTACAAACTGTGAAAAGGCATTAAGCGGTTCTCTCATATTTCAGGACATTTCTTTGCACGGGGCTTGTAATGGTTCTGTGGCAAATTTATCCTGTCACCTGCAAGGTACACCAGCTGCTGTGATTAATCCAACGTTTGGCCAACTTTCTAATGGGAGTTACCCCATGTTGAATGATCAGAGTTGCTGTGGCATGTTGCCAGGAATCCCATATCTGGTAACGGTGGACTCCAGGGTTACTTGCTGTATGCAAGTATTGCTCCCCCAAACAGAGACAGTCAGGGAGTCGCCTCAATGGCCTTCATTGAATGTTTCTTTTATACGTTTTGATACTTTAAGCAGAATGAAAGCCATGCTTTTGCAACAGACCGTGCCTTTGACCTCGGCCAAAGAAACCTATGATTTACAAATTGCAAGGACTTCGGCTGAGATACAGGCTTTAATTCGTACAAACTGCCCTATACATTTCGTAGAAATGATGGGACGTATCTTAAACATGTCTGATACGAGCGGAATTGTACATGTATTTAAGACCATCTGTTCAGGACTGTTAGCACCCTTCCAGGCAGTCCTCGGAATCATCCCAAACTTCGCACATTCGGTGTTTGGTGGTGTGCCATTAATTCTAGCACTTGTTGCAGGACTCCTGTTTCTATTCCTACTACTACGCTATGGCAAGCCTATTCACCGGCATCACTCCGAGCGATGTGGAGAAAGCTCTCCTAGAACGGAAGTGCCGTGAGCGCATAGTGCAACTGTTGGGCATACCTCGTCTACGGGAACTTAATACAACATGGTTTCTGTCATTCAGACCAATCTGGCAAGATTGCATCTTACCTGTTCTACGCTGCCTGCTTTGCGGTGAAGAATGCGTGCTAGACACCTGTCTAACACTCCCATCAGTCATGCCAACGGATATCGATACTCTGCTGGACCCGATAACGGCCCATGCTCTGTGTTGTCCCCAAAGGCTACCAATCCTGGTGACGGCATTCATTGAGATCTCACAGACGCTTCCTGCTGCTGCTGAGGTACGAGATGGATCAACAAGCACACAGGTAACAACGGACGCGAACATTGCTGCGGCATCCTATGCTGAAGGCGATGCTTCACATCTCTGTGCAGTCCTTCTAAATGAGGTATTCCAAATGTCACCAACATCGGTAGACGATATTTTGACTACAGAAATAGATGATTTCATGTTTACAACAGACCCATACACTGACTTTGATTCGGCTCACAGTGTACCAGGGACGCAATGAAATTTGGCCTCCATATTTTCAAAACAGAACAAAACTTGGAACTCTTCCTAAAATTGAACTTTTTCTTTTTCTCTATTTTTTAAAATACATGGCAACTCAATCTGCTTACAGTAGAACTATTCATATAAAACGGACTTCTTTGAATACTTCCAGGGACACATTGTCACCTTATTTTACTATAATTTCATTTAAGTACCATGTTATGAAATGGCTTTGATTTTTGAAAACTTGTCAACCATTTCGTCATATGTATTTATTTCTGTTTATTCATTCATGTTGCATTTATTTCCAATATATGCTTAGAATGAAAAACTGCTTTACAATGTACAGTACCTATTGCATTCAACTGTTTCTTTTAAAAACTTCTTTTTATATGCTTTTAGAAATGTTTTTAGCAACATGTGGTACTCAATTTAATGTTTAGCATTTAGTATTATCGTTCATTCGAAAGTGAAGTGGGTGTTGTATTCCGCTTTAGGTGTCCGTATATAGGCTTTCCTGAAACATGTCCTTATATAGGCACAATTCGCATTGCCCTTATATAGGCATAAAATCCCAGTCCTAATTTATGCATTAACCATGCACTCCAAATACAGGCATGGTCACCGACATCCGTCCACCCTAACGTCACAACGAGTTCTTAGAAACCAGACCCTTAAGCTCTTGGGAGTTCCCCTAGCACAGGATTATTGATTTCTCCAAGAACTCATCTATTATGCATGAACCGCTATTCCTTAAGGGTTCATTCCTGACGTCTTCCTCTGTCCGACTTCACGTCAGTGCTAACATTCCAAGGCACCTACCAGGTATAAATATACCTTCCCTTGCCCAAGCAAGTTAGGAGGAGACCTCGACTTTAGAGGAGCCCGTGTCCCGGCCTGACGCACTGACAAGAGATGCTGTCATCCCTGCTCGCAGAGAATCCAGCTCCCAGTGTTCTGACTCCCTTCGCGGGGTGTTAGAGTTCGAGACTCGGAAGGAGATTCCCACCTCTCTCATTCTCAAGGTATGGAGCTGACTAGAACCTAGAGGGACTCTTGGCATACCAGACTCTTGGCATACTAGACTATAGCATACCATACTATAGAATACTTCACCTACTTCTCACCTTGCACTACACTTTGGTTAGGTTAGGTACACTGGGGTAGAACTAGCTTAGGAGACGCATCTTACGAGTACTCACATTTTTAGCTTATGTTATTAATGTATATGAATATATGTGTGATAGCTAAAAGATAATGCTAGCGCAGTATTATTTTTTTCTACTGCTTACGCTGTACATTATATATCTTGCATATTGTCTTGTGATCATAACAGCTCATATCTCTTACACGAGAAACAAGACTGTTCAATAAATCCTTTTATTGAAACGCCCATCTATTCTTTCTGTGTAACTCGGAAGAAACTAAGCATGCACGATTAGCTGAGTGAAACTGTTATCTATTGTTTCCACGATTCTGAGAGTGTTCCAATTCTAAAGGGAAACAAAGTTGTCATGTTTATGCGGTTGCCAGAAACTACTCCTTCTTGTTTACAAGGAGTTTCTAGTGGCCTCTGAGATAGCTGGCACAAAGTAATTAAGTTTAATATACTCGATAGGGACATACTGACCTCAGTCCTATGTCAAATTTATAGGGTATATTATTCCAATGCGCAGAGCCTATTAGGGGAATAGGAACTCCACTACACCACCACCAGTACCACCACCACCAGTACCACCACCACCAGAACCACCACCACCAGTACCACCAATACCACCAGTACCACCACCAATACCACCACCAGTACCACCACCAGTACATCCACCACCAGTACATCCACCACCAGTACCACCAATACCGCCAGTACCACCACCACTACCACCACCAATACCACCACTACCACCACCAATACCACCACCACCAATACCACCACCACCAGTACCACCGGTACCACCACCACCACCACCACTACTAGTACCACTACCAGTACCAATACCACCACCACCACCTCAGCGCCTCTCGCTCACTAGTAATAGCAGGGGCACTGTAGAAGGCCGGAGCTGCAGCCGAGACCATCCCTCCTTCCCTCCATGTGTGCCATAAAGCACAGCCCGCCCTACACCAGGAGGTGAAGCCAGGGCCCTACTACAGCTGGAGTGTTTATTAGACCAAAGATAGCAATGACATTACGCAATGCCACACTGCACACTCAAATCACGGAGAGGGCAGGAAATAGCACCCCCTCCCGCTCTTCCTCCTGAGCCGCGACAGTGTAATCACAGTGCGAAAGGTGTTGGAGCGCTTTGTTAGTGTTTTTAGCTCAGATCATATGTAACTCTCACTTCCCACTTTGTGTCTGTGTAATTTACAACACTTACACATCTTCTTCACTGCACTATTTATCACTACTTTGAAGACGTCGCAGGCCGGTCTCTTCCTCTGATATTTACAATCTAACAAGCGGTCGAGAAGGCCCTTTATTGCAATGCAATAGGTCTCGCATTTGCAAGAGTTTAAGCTATTAGTATTGTAAATGACAATGCTTTTTATATATGTTTTAAAACCGAAAACATAAATAAAAGGCATTGTCATTTACAATGGCAATAGCTCAAACTCGCGTGAATGCGAGATCTATTGCATTGCAAATGCTTGTTAATTCTGTCAAGGGTGATCATTAATAAATGAGTACATACGGTACCCTCTGGTCTGCTAGATTTGCTGGGAATTTTTTCAGTAGGATTTTTCCTAAGTTCTCCCAGTTTTGTTCTAGTTGTTGCTCACTCCGGGACCCTGTGTTTTTTACATATTCATAAATGGCTTCCATGATTTGTTTTATGATTGTTCCACGCCACTTTAGTTTTTTTAGATTGTATATTACTGGCATTTCAATTAGAGCCATTTCGTTTCTTTTCTGAAGCAAATTGATGTTGATTACCAAATCTTGCGGATGGTGGTCACTTTCCGGGCAGGGGCTTATGTAAAATGCATCGACCATGTGGAGAAGTTCCTTACTGACAAAAGTGTAGTCAATGGTCGATTGCCTTTTGCCGCTCAAAAACGTAATAGCTGCCGGTCTGTCTCCCTTTATATTTCCGTTCAGAATAGTTAGGCCTATGGCTTCCAGCTCTTGTCTTAGTACTTGGGCCTCAGCCTTGTGGTCATTTTTCCTCTTTTTCTGGGTGTTCCTCATGAAGTTATTATTGAAGTCCCCTGAGATTATCAGGTTTACAAGGCTGATCGATTTTTCCTTCTTCCATTTTTTCTCGGGGTGGATGTATACATTTATAATCATTAACTGTCAAGACTTGGTGTACGTTGGACGTTTACACTCTAGTTTCAAAACTTGCAACCAGTTTTCTCCCACATCAAGTTCTTCTGATTTCCAATCAAATTTTATGGTGGCATATATTGACAGCCCGCCCTTGGGTGCCCGTGGTTGGAGAATCTTTCCGCCAGTATATGATCTTCGTAGCCTGTAATTGAGTTTTATGTCATGTTCCATGTTTCTTCTAATAAAATGACATCAAAGCTTTGTAAAAAGGATAGAGTCTCCTGGTCTTGGCCCATTTCTCTAAATCCGGGAACGTTCCATGAACAGATCTTAATGCCATACTCTTTGTATAAGCTGGGACGAGCCCCTATAGTTTCGTCCCTTCGGGTACCCGTGATTTTATCAGGTCCGTTGTTGACTCAGGATCTTGGGCACCCATGACCAGTCCTGATTGTCTTCAATCTGTTGTTTAGATCGTGATAGGATTGGGCTAGATTCTCTCTGGTTTGGAACCAGGTTTTGCTGTACGTTAGATGTAGTGTTTCTGGCTCCTCTCAGGAAGGATTTTGAGCACATTAGGGTGGCTTGTTCTGTGTTTGATGCCTCTGTTTTTTGTAGTAAAGGATACGGGCATTTGGGGCATTTGTGATGCTTTTTGGTTATGCCCCAGGCTTCGAAAACAGGTCTTGTTGAGAAGATCTGGTCCACCACTCTGTTTGATGACCAGGTAGTTAGGGTTGCCTCTAGTTCCGGTCTATTTAGCATTTGCTGGAATTCTACTGCTAGAAGATCTGCTGAAGTTATATTCCTTAATTCTGAAACTCTTTAAACAGTCTTAGTAAGTTGCCCCTGTTCAATGTGTCCAATACCCCCTTCATTGGGTACTCTGGCACAAATCTCAATTTTGATGAGGTCTCTGCTGTGTGACTTGGACGATATGTTGCTTGGTTTGCACTTACTAAAATTATTAGCATTTTCACGGTCTGTTTAACTTGTTTGGGCTGTTTTTTCTTGGGAGCCCTATCTTTGATAGGGTTGTTGAGTTTACCCCCTTTTGTGGTTTTGTGAACCGGACTTCCCGCTTTGCGTCTGGTTTCTGCCCATGAGTGCACTTGCCTTGTTTGTTCTTCAGTGGATAGTTGACAGACTCGGCCCTGTTTATTGATGATGAATCTTATTTGGTTTTTTTTCGCCCTGTTCTATTTTTGTTTGGTAGCCTGGCGTTTTTACTATTGCTTTTACCGCTTCTGTTGCTTGTTTTGTTGTCTGGTCATCAATCATATTTATGTTTGTGCTTGGAACCACTTTCTCTTGAATTGTTTCACTATATCCAGTTAGGACTGGAGATGAAAGTTCCCTTGAATTACGAGGTTTGCCCGCATATTTTGTATTTATGTTTTTTTTTCCTCTGGCATTGATGAAGGGGTTTCAGGTTATGCTTTCCTTTGTTGTTTGACATATTTTTTTTAATTGATTTCTACATTATGTATACTCTGTTCATTACTATTTACTTGATCCGATGAGAAGACATTACTTTGTGATGATTTATTTGAGATGACCGTGAGGTCATGTATATTTGACTCTGGACTGAGCGTGTCCATTGTTATTTCTGTTATACTTGTATTTTTTGATTTGGGTATAGACTTCTGGATGAATATTGGATACATTTGTCTGATTTCCTGAGCGGTTTGTTTACTAACATTATGCCTAGCCTTCCGGGCTCGCTTTCGTTGCCTATTTGTCAAAACTCCACTCGAGGAGCTGTGGATGGGCATTAATTGAGCAATATTCTGGTTATTACTTGTACGTCTCATACTCTCTGCTTCCTTATTGTTTTCTCTGCCAGATTGCACAGGATTAACTATCATCTTGTTAGGTCTCGCTACGCCTTGATTTTCATTGTTCTTCTGTTCTATGGTTATGGGTTCTGTACTTTCGATTGGTTGTGTAAAATTCCTGTGAGAATTTCAGGAAGGGAAGCCAGTTTGTCTAATATTTGTCCGCATCCACAGTTTAAGTTTGATAGATGACCACTACCTTGTGCGTTTTTGTTATTTCCTTTAGTGATTTGAGCTGTTATTGTGTCCAGTTTTGTGTTTATTCCCACTATGTGTACTGCTATCAGATTCATTAGATCAATCTGCACCTCTAATTTGTCTGATTGGAAGTTTAATACATTTATAGCTTGCTGTAATGTTCTTAGCAGAGGTTCACTCCATTGTGCTGTAGGGATGGATTGCATTAAAATCCCCGATGTTGATTAGATTCAGCTAACTGATGAAATCGTAATGGGTGGTGACTGTAGCTTCTGACTTACTGGAGAATGAACTGTTTTATCATTGTTTTTACCCTCCAGCTGGTTCTTACTGGCAAATGGTTTTATTGGTGTGGAGGCGGCCCCCCCTTCCGCCCTGACTTACCTTCCTTGGGCAAGGCAGCAGCTGGGCGTTGCCCTGGGTTGGTTGGGTGAATTTCCTTTTGGATTAATGTATTTATTTCTAGGGATTGGAGGAGATCTGCATCGTTTGATAGGGGGAAAGAACAAGTCCAAACTCCTTCTCGTATGGTTTCTTGGGTACTGTTTTTCCCAGGAGGGACTTTTTCTAGAGCTCCTTCCTTGTCTTGATTATTATTGCATGCCACAGCCTTGATAGGTTCCGACGGGGTTTCGCTCGAGTGCACCTGTGCAAATATTTTTATCTGTCCACTTTGGAGGGGTTTCCCTTGTAGGGCAGGCTTCCCCCCAGTCAGATTTATGACCCATGGGGCACAGAGATGAAGAACTGAAGCACTGAGGTATTATCTCTTAAATAAAAGTCCTGCTCAGCTCAATAATGGAATGTGAGAACAAAATGATGATTCTGAATGCTTTTAAATGGGAGAAATTTAAAATGAAAGGTTACCTTACTGATTATGATAACTCTTCATTTTAATTTTCTCCCATTTCAAAGTGTCACATTTATAAACAGCAGGCCTCTTGTTTCTAATGGCCAGTAGACACTGTGAAACGCAGTCTTTTTTTAAATCGGAGAAATTTGAAGTCCAGAAATTTTTTCTATATTTGGAACATTTTTGCAGAACATCCTTCTGCACTTTAAATTTCTCCCATTTAAAAAAAATGGTTCTATACTTGCGTAATACAAGTAAAGGTATGTCCTGTGCCACAAGTACATAAGACGCAGGCTCTCAGCCATTCATACACATATATCCCATTCATATGCACACATGTGCACTCATCCCTAAAGACTACACTCTCACTGTCAAACATGGCAGCCCTGTCATAGTGCACCTAGTAAAAGTATTTTTTTTCAAATCATAGTATCTTGCTCTATGGACATTAGCCTTAAAGTCAATGAAGCTGGGGGAGTCTGGTAACAATGAGTGAGTTGTTTAGCCTTCAGTAACTCACAATGATTTTCACTGATCAGAAGTAGCTCTCACTACAGAAAAGGTTGGAGACTCCAGCCCTAGTCACACTAAATGTCTTGGGGCTTAATTTTTCAATTAGGCAGAGAGCATTGTTACAATGGCTAATTGCATATAGGTAGACTTGGCCCTCCCCCAAGAAACCTACTTGGTCTCCTGTGATGTCCCTCAGCTGTGCTACTATTGGTTCCCAACCCAGTTCCATGCAACCAATGCCATGAAAACAAAGGGCACGGTGATACTTCTGAGAATGGAATCGATATGGAATCTAGGGATATCAACAAGGGAGGGAAATGGGTTGGTATTCAGATTAGCTGAGGAGTCTGCTTCTAACACCATACTCAATCGATGATCCCAATGAAGGTAAGGAACAATTCTATACAGATTTCCTACCAAAGTTAGCACACACAGCTAAAGGCCAGATCATAATCAGAGGGGACTTCAATTGCAAGATCAATCCTGGCCAGGATAGGTCACCTCCCCTGGCACAGAGGACCTAAACTTGGAGGGCGTATGGAGGGAACAACATCAAGGCGACAAAGACTACAGTTTGTATATAATGCTGACAGATCCCATACTCACATAGATCACTTTCTCATTTTCAGGGCGTTAAGACTGCAAAAAGTCAATGAAGTGAACATCCAAAAGTGCTTTCCGATCATGCGTCGGTCTGGCTCTTTTTTTGCACATGGTAACCACCTACACGCAGAACAGTAACCCATGGATAATGAATGAATTAGCCCTGAGGGACTCAGTAGTGAAAGGCCATATAAATGATGCACTTATCACCTATTTCCAGAAGAATGATAACAGCGACATTCGTAGCAGTGTGCTGTGGGATGCTGCGAAGGACATAGTCACGGGGGATTAATTTCCCACACCATGACCCTTGAGAGCCAATGGAAACAGAGAAAACAAAAACTCAAAGACAAGCTACGCACCCTAGAAACGCAACATAAGCAGGATAATTCCCTTCACACCTATAGAGCCTTATACAAGGTCTGAGGGGAGAGGTGTGGTGCAGCGGCCAGGGCAGCTGACTTCGGAGCACAGGGTTCACGGTTCGATCCCCGGCTCCGGCGGCAGCTCAGCTCAGCACCATGTGACTCTGGGCAATAGCTCACTTAATTTCCACTACGGCCCCCAGCGCCTTGAGACCCGTAAGGGTGAGTAGCTGCGCTATATAAAAACGGACTTACTTACATTTAACTACTACTGAGTGATGTAGCAAAGACATTATTGTATAATAAACTATCCTACTATGAAAAGGGAGACAAGGTGTATAGGTTGCTAGCTTATAAACGTAGACAGGCCAGCATGAGAAATCATATCCACAGAATTATGGACACACAAGGTACCCTACAATCCGAAACCAAGAACCTTATAAGATGTTTTACCACCTACTACCAATCTCTTTTCACAGCTGAACAGTTAACCCCAGTTGCACAAGATGCCTACTTGGCAGCTTCCTAACCTGCTGATGGAGGCTGAAGTATCGGCCAAAGAGGTTCAAGCAGTCATACGCAACCTGTCAGGCGGAAAGGCTCTTGGACCTGATGGCTTCCTGGCCTATTTTTACAAGGCATTCATACATACCCATGAGAACCACTAACAACAGTATTTGACAACATCCTAACACAAGGGGTGGTTATGGACCCGATGCTGGAATTCCACGTAATGCTTTTGTTAAATCCTGGGAAAGGCTCGATGGCTTGCTCTGCACATCGCCCTATTGATTTGCTCAACGCAGATGTGAAAATATTCACCTCTGTGCTGGTTTTGCGATGCACACGATCGGAGCCAAGTTAATGTCGCCATAACAAGCTGGTTTCATCGGGGAAAGCCTCACCAGGGTTAATTAGACTGGCGATCGCTTTGATAGAGTGTGCTGAAAGAGCCCAAACTCTGTTGGTTATTTTCTCACTTGATACGGAAAAGGCCTTTAATAGGGCAAATTGGCAGTATATAGTCATGGTCCTAAACAAGACCCCTCTAGGCCTCTGCATGAAATGATGGATACTGGCAAACTGTCAAAAGCCAGCCACACGAATAAAAGTGGAAAGCAAGTACTCTTCCCAAGTTCTCAATATAAGGGGCACTGTTATACCTGCTGCTCAGCCAGTGTGACTGTGGAGTGGAATGTTGGTGTGAGAGGTGACTGTGGAATGTTGGATGAGTGAGGATGTCAGTTGGTGTATGGGCTGAGCAGCAGGAAGGGTGCTCCTGGTGGGGCTCTCTACATAACATCATACCTGGAATAAATCTACTTAAGAAACTACTTGGATTGGTCCTTCTTCTGTTCACAACATTTTGGCGACGATTTGAGAAGGAAGAACCTGCGTGTGCCACCTGATTGGACTGAAACTGTCAACCTTGAAGTAACTGATTTGAAGCTGAAGAAATTGAAGTGGAACTTGAAGAATCTGGCAACCTGAGCCCCACCAGTGACCACTCCATCGGTCTCCCCAACCCATAAGTGCCAGTTTATGTTGGTCTTTCTCCTCCTCCACCCTCCTGCCTTGGAACTGCTTTCCTTGTCGCAATGCGAAAGTGCCAGTTCCTGCTGAACTTTATTTCTCCCTGCCTTGCTGCCTTGGATGAGGTGTCCCTGTCCTGCTTCATTGGGAGAGTGCCTCCCATAAGTGGAGTTTCACAGAGGAGCGACTAGTCCCAGTCTCCTTGTGTTTTACCGCTGTCAAGTGTCCCAGTGACCTGCTTTGCCTTGCTGTAGCCATAACGGAGAAGACCCGCTGTTCTTAACCTAGCTGCGTGCCCTCAGCAATTCACTGTTTCTCGTTACTGCCTGTTGCCAACCTGACGTTCTCCTAGTTGTGAGTGTCTCGCCTGCCCTACCGGCTCTGCTTTCCCGCAGCGACTCACCCGCACCCCAGAGAAATTGGAGAGATCAGCACACTCTGTGAGCTAATACTTTTATTGATTTGGCGAAGACTGCTGGCCTGACTGTGAGTACTTTGTTTTTCTTTGCTGCGCATTACCACTGCGTGTGTCTCCATCACAGCAGTTGAACCGCTGCCACACATTCAAAACATGTCACAAGCACACACAGAGCCCGTGCATGCTTACCTTTCTCCAGCTGACATGCAATGTCTCCTTTCCCTCCTCTGTGACGTCTGCTCGTCCATGAACTTTCTTGCTGTGTGGCACGTTTGCGAGCACGGTGATGCCGGGAGCCATCCGGCGCTGCGTCACCGGTGCGTGCTACCATCTTTAGGTTGGCAGAAGCTTGCAAGTGTTCCGGTTTGTTTAACACGTTCCGTGTTGTTAATAAAGCTAATTGAAGAGCTCCTTGTGATGGTCATCGTCTATTTGTCCTGTTCTGCTTCATTTACCCAGGTCATGGTCAGGCGCAGCACATCAGCAATTTCAAAAAGGTGGAATCTTCAAAATGAAGGTACTGTTTCATTTACTTCACAGCCTCCTGTCGCATTTTATTCGAACATCACGTGTTGCCATGGAGACATTACCGAGGTGATGTGTCTCTCTCTTCTCCAAGACTTCTTGCGACTGTGTACTGATTTCAGCAACGTATATCTGTGCTGGACACACTTGGCGTGTTACACAATTTGAACAGTGCTTCATTTGGAGTTTGTTTCGGTTCATTGGAACTTTTATACCCATATTTAAAATAACTTGTGGTCCTGTCACTACGTCTTTTTACCTGCTGCGTTGGGGTTTGTTCTGTACTTCAGGTGAGAGGTCGCTCACCGGAGCTTTCCTTGTGTTCTTGCTCAAAGTAGTATATTTCTTGTGTTCAAATGCCTTAATGCTTTATTCTTGACTCCTTGTTTCCTTAAGGTTCAACGCTTTATTTTTAGTGTGTTTCGTATGTGCTGATTCTTTTTTATGCAGGTGTTTTCTTCATGATTACTGGTATTTTCTTTTAACGTTGAGATGATTGTTTATTGGTGTATACTTGGAGTTGTGTTCCCTGGGACGTGAAAATTGTCAGGTGTATGGATTTGAGTGAACGGTAGTGTTTGATTGTGTTGCCTACCCCGCAGTGTTGCACATGTTCTGTGTGGAGTGTTCTTTTTCTTCTGAGTGTTTATGTTGCTGAGTGTTGCGTGGCGCGCTTGCTTATGTTCCGTGTGGAATGTTTCCCACACATCCCACCCCATCTTTTCTTGGGGGAAGTGCTTAAGTAGTTGAGTGAAGTGTTATGCGCCTGCATAGGTTCTGTGTAGAGTGTTTTCTACACATCCCACCCCATCTTTTGTTGGGGGAAGTACTGAAATGTTGTTGGGTGTAGTGTTCTGCACGTACTTTGTGTTCCGTGTGGTGTATTTCCCACACATTCCACCCCAACCTGCATTGGGGGAAGTGCTGTAACTATTTTTGAGTGTAGTGTTGTGCGCTTGCATTGTGTTCCGTGTGGTGTGTTTCCCACACATTTCACCTCAACTTGTGTTGGGGGAAGTGCCGTAGTTGTTGGGTGTTGCAGTGTACGCTTGCTTATGTTTCGTGTGGTGTTATATCACACATTCCACCTCAACTTTGGTTGGGGGAAGTGCTTATGTGTTCCTACTAGGTTGTGGAACTACTTTGTTCCGTTCTAGGTTCCGTGTGGTCTTTTATGCCACACTTACCACCCTTACTAGGGGTAAGGGTGGAGGGCATTGTTTCTGCCGTTTGTTCCCTGTGGAATCATCTTCCACAGCTTCTAAGGTCTTGATTGGTTTCCTACCACGTCTTCTGGTCGGTACTCTTTCTACCTCTTGTTGGCCTGGCGAGCCAGCTTGTTTTGGTGTTGGGGTTTAGTTTGTGTTTTGTGGCGTGGTAGCGTGTGTGTTGTTTTGGTCTGGTTTATGGGAGTGTGTCATTTGTTTTTTTGCTTAGTGGAAAGGAAGAAGTGGTGTGTGTAGAATTGCTGGTTTGCGTGCTGTTTACTTCTTTCAAATATTTATATTCATTGTCATCTTTCTTGCATGTATCTTGCCATCAGTACATGTATATTATTGCTTTTGTTCTGATGCCCCTGTGTTGCATGTAATTATCATATTGTCATCTTTTGCATGCACCATTTTTATTGTGATTCTTTTGGATGTGATTCTCATTTGTATAATGAAAAAGAGATGTGTTATACCTGCTGCTCAGCCAGTGTGACTGTGGAGTGGAATGTTGGTGTGAGAGGTGACTGTGGAATGTTGGATGAGTGAGGATGTCAGTTGGTGTATGGGCTGAGCAGCAGGAAGGCTGCTCCTGGTGGGGCTCTCTACATAACATCATACCTGGAATAAATCTACTTAAGAAACTACTTGGATTGGTCCTTCTTCTGTTCACAACAGGCACAAGGCAGGTTTGTCCCCGGCCCCATTAATCTTTGCACTCACAATGGAGCCTTACATGGATTTGGGTAGGTGCATGGGAGTTTAAACTAGCGGTGTATACAGATGATGTCTTACTGTTTCTTACTGAGCTCAAGACGAGCACTGGAAGAGAAATTAGCACTATTGATGAGGCTTCTGGGTTCCTCATAAACTACACAAAATCTTGCGGCATGGGCATAGCAGCCAAATACTTCTGACCCAACAGGCTTTGCCTCAACACAGGTGTTCATAAAATAACTGATACAAAGAGAAATGGTGGTATTGTTTATAGGGAACAGGGTATGTTCACTAAGTATATTTTACTCTATCTATGTTGGTACGGTGCTAAAAGGTGGAGAGAACCACCTGCCTCCCCAAATCCTGCGACCTAAGCTACAGCTCTAGTACTTTTGACTCCCTAGCACACGTAAAAGTAAATTACAAAGAAAATGACAGCAGTAGCAATAGTATGTCAACATAAGTATATACACAGATCATAGTTGTTTCTTCATTCTTTTATTCTTATTTGCAGAATCTTCGTATGCAGTTTGTAAGCCAGCTCGAAAGCCAACACGTGTTTCGTCGCCTCAGTTTATATATACATGCGACTTTTTCAAGGCTTCACTGTCTTCAATTGGAATTATTATCGTGTGGTGATAATTCGAACCCACACGGTCCTCCGGCGTGGGAAAAATGTAAAAGGCAAGGTCCGAAATCTCGACGCTCACTCTTCAGTATGCAAGTTAAATCACGTTCAAATCTTCTTTACTGCGTCCAAAGCCCTCACGCCGTCTCCTCGAGTACGAGCTCGTTGGAACAGGGTTGGGTAAATATATATATTACATATTTACAACGCATGATCGTCTCGCCATTGCTGGGGTTCTTGCGGTGCTCGTTCAGCCAGGCCTTCAAGGTGTTGTTGCACTCAAAGGCGGTGATCTTGGACCTGGAGGAATCCCAGAGCTAGTGAGGTCCAAATGTCCTCCAGGCTTGATGGGATAGTGGCTTACCAGCTGGGCCCTAGTACAATGAAGTGGCCGTCAGTCCTCCCCAAAGCAGCTGCGTCGAGGCAGCAGGTCAACCATGCCCCTTTGTCTCCCTCATTCCTCTGCCCTCCATTCGTGTGCCACTTCGTTCGCTGCCACACCCAAGGCCGCATCACAGGATCACATGGTCTATGGGGTCAGTGAAGATTGTAGTGCAGGCTAGGTGATCTCCTTCCTGGCTGTTGCCTGACGGCAGGTGTTTACATGGTGTTGGCAGCTAATCGCAGTCTCTACGGCCTTAAACCAGGCTTCCTAGGCCCAGACGGAGAGACACGAGGGTCCCTGTCCGAGGCAGCTGCCATTGAATGGTCAGGCACCAGGAGGCCGTGGCCTCATCGGTAGCATTCGTCGCCACTCTGCACTTCCCTCCACAGCAGGCGCTCAGCAGTGAGCAACAAGACCGCGGCCTACCTTAAGAGCGCCAACCGGGGTCAGCAGCCAATTTTGTTACCGGTGCAAATACGCCTCGGCTTTGACCGCCACCATATTGTCTTTGGCTGCTAGGACTCGATCTGGGGAAATTCGGCAGCCTGCTCACATTCGACCAACTCACTCCACCGCTGCGGGGGCACCACAGTAAGACCCCGGTGCTCCCAGGAACGCCAAACGGGGATAGCAGCCCTGTCTGTTACTGCTGCGGATAAGCCCCAGCCCCGCCTGCCGCCATGTTGCCTCGGGCCACTGGGACCCGTCCAGGTGAGGGACGGTGGTTTCTTTCATTGTGCGGGCTCGGAGCGCCCCCCGCATATAGTGATTCGGGCTGTTGTTGCTGCTGATTACTGTGCAAAAGTCATGTTGGGTGGATTAAAATAATATACTCTACATGAAAAATGGCACATTAAATGTGACTGGGCAAAAACTAAAGAGCCCCCATGGAGCGAGGTAGAAATAAATAAAAGAAAAAAATCTAGAGATAAACTCAAATTTAAAGAGGAAGAAATAAACGGAATTGGGAAGAGACAGACAAGGGAAGGCCTGTAGTGACAACAATTGGGTCTTGTCGGAGCTAAATAAATAAATACACACATTTAGAATGCGAGAAGCGGATGGATATGTGAAGTGCGAAGCACAACGTGGTTCGGAAGAGGGATGGGAAGGGGTTTGACAAGTTGAAGAGCAGGGTTTGAGACAGAGCGTAGGGGTGTTGTGTGACCGCGGCCCTCTGCCCTGGAGCCTTGTTTGACTGCCCGTGCTACTTGAGCCACTCTGGCTGGCGCAGTATGTACAGGGGCTGTTCTCAGACACTGACCTTCAGTTGAGTGGAAGCAGGCTTTTTCCTTCAGGGTGAGGCCTGGATGCCACACACGGCGTCAGAGTGTCAGTTTACTGCCCTGAAACCGGCTCCTTTTCCACATGCTTACAAAGTCGTCATCTTGATGAAATGAATATAAATAGTTCCAAAAAAGCGCATGGGAACAGTACTTAGATGCCGGGAACCTGATAAGAGAAGTCACAAGGAAACAACAGAAAGCAGTATGCTACAGCCAATAGTAACACAGGAAAAGTAAGTGGCAAGCATAGAAGCCAATGAAAAGCAAGGAGGCAGGATCCATGCCCCTTTTAAGATTTGTATTAAACACAATAGTTTTCACAAGCACAGTGCAAAGGCTGTGTAGGCGAAACCTAATAAGTACTGACCACATATAAGTTACAGAAATAGCAGAAGAAAACCACAGCACTGAAGCCTAGACTCTGCCTTTCTCCAACATGCGTCCCAGAACATGTGTATGTGGTACAAGACTATGGTAGAGTTTCTCACTGCTTTTCTGCCCTGCACTTCTCTCCCTTTGAGAAGTTCGGCACAAAGCTGTTATATTTGCTGTACCACAAAGTCCTGTGCTACTTGTGTTATAATGGCCATTGAGCCAAAGAATGACAGTGGCTGCTACTGTTCAATGGTACAAGGTGCTTCCATCCCCCTTACTGTGCCAAGTTCTATAGACTTTCATCTCTGCATTTCCTGAGATTCTGTGTGTGTCTGTGTGTGCCTATGACTACTTGCAGATATTAAAAACTGTTACCCCAGAGGTTTACCAGCCAAAAGACTTTGTACCCTTCAACATCCTGCTTCTGAACTCCGGTATCTTACCTATGTCCATAGGTACAGTATAGTGGCAGGTCAATCCCTTGCAGCACGAAGACCCTACACCCATGATAGGTACCAACCTCAGAAGTCGGGTCACAGTTTTTTTAAGAGACAAACTTTTTTTCTTAAATTGTTTTTAGCTAGGGTTTATGAACTATCCTTAGATAAACCAGATGTATGTCAAGACCTGGTACAAGAATAGCATGCACCCTAAGCTAAATGTGATTTTTACACCATCCTCCATGCGCGCTCCATCATATATTCCCACTTGTACCACGTTAAACTCTTGTGCTTGGACTACCCCCTCACATGTTAAACCGTTATTTGTGCCATTGTACAATATAAACAAGCACTCTTTCTCTGCTACACCCACGAAGGATTAGCAAAAATGGCCATTATCAAGCAAAATGAGCAATGATTACTTTTCTTAGCCCTTAGCCCACATCAAATTTTTAAACATTTTTTTTACAAAAAATGATTAATGAAACCAGCAAATATAACTCAATTTTCACTCATTTGTTTTGAGTATGTAAAAGTGCCTGAAATCGTGTCTCGGATATTTTTCCGCACAAAAAATAAATCGAAGTATTAGACAGGATCATTGGTTTATTCCAAAAGGAAAGGCTTCCTTCCGGACAAAAGGAGCCCCTTGGAAAATCACCATTTGCAATGGCTGCACTGTTTTGCCACTTGGAAAACCTGTCCCCTTCATGAATTAAGATAACCCTCACAGAAAGCAAACATGTGACTTCAAGATTCTAACCCCTAGAAATAAAATCCAGTCATAAAACGCATAAGGTAAACAAGCATTGGCAATGGCAATAAGTCTGGGATTAAAAGAATGTTCGATGCTAATGTGAATCATTACAAGCAGATAGCTTGGGAATCGATGTGTATTTGTGTGGAAGCAAAGAACTGTAGAATAATATTGGTGTGGGTTAAAAGGTCAGGTGACAAATGCACTGTCAAACCAGACATAAAAATCCATGTAGGTTATTGACTGCCCTCCTAAATCTGTGCTGCTGCCAGAGAAAAATGTCATTAACTATCTAGATATCTAAGACAGTTTAACCCCTTCGATGAGTCGGACGGCCGGGGGCCGTCCGACGTCACAGTGGGCATGTGCGGAGGACGGCCGGGGGCCGTCCGAACCCCGCCCACTCAATAAATCACCAGCACCACGGCGGAATTCGCGCCGCGGTCAAGGTGTTAATAACATTACAGTGTCATGTATTTGCCCCTGAAAGTTCAATATCAGGCAGCTGGATAAATAAACAAAATGATCACAGCTGTGTGGATGGCAAGCACTTCTTTGTGGAAGCACACAACTTCTGCCCAATTAAAACATGTACTCCTGGATCCCAAAATGTGGGCGGAGCCAAAGCCTTTACCCGGTGATTCTCACCTAATTGTCAGGCAACAACTGCGCTGGAACAGAAAAAGATGGAGGTAAATATCAAGAGAAAGAAGGACCAAAAGTAAATCTCACCACCAGAAAAAAGCCACTTTATAAGACTGCCATTAAATAAATTAAAAAAATTAAAACATAAAATTGGCCAGTGGCCAGCGTTGAGGTTCTTCACTCTACAGAGCAAACAAATACAATGAGGCACCAACTGTCACTGGGCTTGATTGACTGGGCAGGAACAGTGGTTTTATGGTCAGCAAAACCAGTGAAAAGTCAACAACCTAATACGTCCTTGGCTTTATCCAGGTTGAAATGCAGAGTACACCAGTAAGATTATTTCCTAACGATTTGTACTGGTGCTTGCATGGAAGAAACGGGAGCAAAGCATTGTGTCAATTTACTTACCACTAAAAAGCCCTGCAGGCGCAGCCCAAAATAGTGCAGGGCCAAGCGAATGCCAGAGGAAGCATTAGTAAGTCTAACTCTTAATGTTCAACATGTGTAGTGTCGCTTTAGATGCAAAGGCATGTAATCATTTTAAGAATGTGGCAAGAACAATGGCATTCTGGAAGACCGTCAGGGACATAGACGAGGTGAGCCCTGAGAACCAAACTGCCCGCTGAAATGCAGTGAATGATTCTGAAGTACTAGTTTCTGGCAGCACACCTATATATCAGGTCAATGCTGTGGCCGCCGAAAATGAAGCCATCCATGAGAGAAGCTTCACGTCCCATGAGGCTGCTATCACAGATACTTGAACGAAGGAAATTGTTGCATTAGGCCCATCAGCTGTCTCTTGACATCCCAGTACTATTATGATTGGCACTTGTCCATCAGAAATACTGGAAATTAATCCAAAAGAAATAGGAATTAGCAAAGATTTTTCAAGAAACTGCCATCTTTATGTACCAATGAATAGTTATTTTTAAAAGCAATTTTATAAGATAACACATGCTTCCACAAAGTAAAGCAGAGGACCTTAACTAGTGGCGAAAGGATAAGTATCCTTCCTTGTTTAAATTCTTCAAACTGTAGAAATGTTATGAAACGGGACACAGATTTACATCCCAAAACAGGGTAAATATAACAATTAAAGACTTTGTGACGTGGAACACAATGCATCGTAAATAAAATGCCTATGCAAACTTATCTATGTTTGTAAAAAGGAAGGCAAAATCAAAGCTATACTGAACGAACACAAGAGCAATATTCGCACCAATAATTTAAAGTCATAAATGGCTGTACATTTCAATAAGATGAAACAAAATGCAATTACATATTTAGGGTTTGAAAATTGTAAAGGATCTTCCACTGGGAGTCACCAGAAACAAAACTTGATTACAAATGAATCTTCTTGTTTAAGGTGACTGGGTTCCCTTTATCAAAGTGGCTTGAATTTAAGCTGGATTTTACATGTTTTTTATAAAGACTTTCTATAGTCGTGGCCCCACATCAAATAGGTAAGTAGTATTTTTCCAGACAATAAAAGGCTTGTGAGGTATTCGAAGAAAATGAGGTGGTATTAAAAATTGCTCGAAACAAACCCAAGCAATGGCTTGTAGTTAGACACAGAGTTTATGCTTATCACTGGAACTCTTCAAACTGTGAGTAATCCCAACAGGTTCGTATAACTAGGAGATTGGTTTAGGGTATAGAATTTCGTCAATTATTTGTGTTGCAGAATTAATATTTTTTAGTTCTGGTATTTATACTCCTGATAAAGAGTGCAATAGTTTACTGGGTGTGGACTGAGTTCTGATATAGATATTAGTCGATATTATGATTAGTCAGAAGATTTGGGAATTTGCTCTAATGCAGGCAACATAAATTCTGAAAAAGCTTTGGATTAAAATATGATTTGATCATGTTTTTCAAAAGATGAAGTCATCATTATAAGGCATGAACTATAGGGTGATCCCGACGATTACTGGCTATAAAGACCTAGAGTTTCCACGGCAAGCCTATCAATAGTACTTTGAAGAATTGGCTGTGAGTATAAAATGTAGATTAGGGAGGTTGAAGGAACATCCCAACGAAAGGTTGGTAGCATGTGACCACCATCTCATGACTGAGATCAAGTAAGCAATTGGTCCCCTGGCACCATCAGATGAAGTTTCACATATAGAGTTTGGCATGTTGAGGAAACGCCTATACATGGTGCATGTAACCCCATAATCCTTAGCAATCAAGATGGTTGAAAGGCTTTCAGTGACTTGAAGAGAATTGGTGGCATCTTCAGCATTTCCTGGCTGGCACGCAGCAATTTTGCTGTTGACATGACTGGTTTGTACAGCTGCAGGTTCTTATCTATTGAGGGATCAAACAAGGTCCTCCAATCAAAGGATAGTGAGTGGCATGAGGTCGAAGGCTTATGCCAGAGTTGACGATGCATGATTAAGTCAGAGATGATGTTTCTAGCAGTCCTGATAAAGTTCTACGGAACTCAGCAGTTTCTACTCAGTTTTCTAGACCAGTTAGACACAAATGTCTTCTCCTGGAAATAGTTGAAGAGAAAGGATATATACCAATCTCCTTTTTGCTGCAGGTGCAACCTGTAGCTCTTTGAGCCAGACAGCCAGACTGCTATGTCTTTTTCATATGTCAGTATATTTGCCTTCTTGGTTATGTGGATGCCACTTTGCTATTCACAGAAGAGGTCTACGCAGGTTCACAGAAGATTTCAACACCCCAGCAGAGTAAGTAGGAGGGCCTGAAAAACAAAGGCAGGGCTGTTTTTGGAAGTCTAGTACATTTTAACCAAACACTTTGAGATTGCAAGTTCAGCTTCCTTCAGACTTTCTGAAACTGTTTCAGGACCTGACACTCAGACGCCTGAATAGGCTTTGACAGGAGTATCAGGGCTGCCACCAGGGCATACATGCCCTTATTCTGCACCGGTTATGTTATGTTATGTTATGTTATTATAACTTCTATAGCGCACGATTACCCGGAGGTGTCTTGGCGCTGCCAAGGCTTAAATTTATAGTGCTTCCAAAGCCTTGGTTATGACTGAAAGGTAGCGCTGAAGTAGGTGCAAGTCTCTGTAATCTCCAGTACCAGCTTCTGAGTGAATGTCTAGATCGGTGTACAGATCCCACAGAATGTTGAAGTGAGGTTGGCCTGGAGGATGGAACACTGACCATCTCTGAAGGCACTACTGGAGAAGCCAGTAACTGATTCAGGGCAGGCATAGGGTTGTGACCAATGATACCAGTAACAACAGTGAAGCTGGAACGTGGACCTGGACTTCACATGCAAGGAGTTGCTGGTGCGGAATCCCAGGCATCAACAGTTGAGGAGGAAGAAGTGGGGTGGAGTTCTAACCTTTAGCTTTCAACTTACAGCCAGCAAGGAGTACAGTCTGATATTGGAGTTCAGCAATTAGACCCCTGTGCTCAAAAAGAGGGGAGCGGAGAGAATGTTGTCAATTCAGATGGTCTTAATTCGATGGATCAAATTGATCTCACCTTTTTGCCATACAGTTCACCAACCCAGGATGCTCCTGTCACTCTAAAGAGAGCGAGAGCCTGATTTAGAGCTTGGTGGATGGGTACCCATCAGCCCTTTTTTAAGTGCACTAAGATATAGTGCACGTGTAATAAGGTGGATGGGATAGCATCACATTCATGACCCATCTGCCAAACACCAAATCAGGCTCCAAGTCAGAATAGACAGTTCTTCAGCGCCAGTACAGACTCCTGAAAGCCTTCAGCCTATTGTTGCACCGGAGAGACGAAATTGGTGTCAAGTTCTGCCTCTTCAAGACCTGAACTGGCAAGCAGGATAGTGGGGTCATGTAGTGCTGAGTATGGCGTAACTCCAACATTGAGGTGATCGTCCATTACTCTTAATTTCAGTTCAAATAGCCTGCAGCTCCAAACCCAGAGGAAGATACTGCCTCTATTCCACTTTGAAATGGGTGGCTTGAGACAACTTTCTACAGTCAGGAAGCTGAGCTCAACTAGGCCATGAAATTCTGATTCTTGAGCAGAAGAGGGTTTGATTCCAGGATTCACACCCCTTTCCAGGACAAGATAAACCATATCCAGCTGAAACAGTCTGTCTTGTATAAGGGAAAAGGTTGGACAACCCAATACTTTACCTTCTTTTGATTATGCTTGCACCACTTGCATGCACCTGGTGAGGCCGACATCTACCTTGCAGAGGAATGGTCCCTGGGTAAACCCGCCTCCCTATTTAACTGGCGGAAATAATGCTTTTGCTTACACCCAGAGGCAGAAACACTGTACTCACCATCTGTTTGTTTGTCCTAATAATGAAATCCATAATGGCCTTTGAGATTAGTGCATCCTTACTCTGCATGCAAGACGGGTTCTGTAAGGATCCTGTATTGATGGTTGCACATAGAGTGTAGTAGTGGCCCGGACAAACGTTTCCATGTAAGTTGCAGGAACTACGAAGGTTAACTGGCCGCAAATTTATAGGGTTCATACCATCTGGCTTAAAGATGAAGTGTTGTGCATAAGCTACCCAAGGTGAAGAAAGAAAAAAAGAAGAGAATAGAAAGCAAAAGGAACAAAAGATCATAAGGAAATCAATTTGTGGTAAGGAAGTAGAATCTATCCAATCTGTTCGTGTGAATAAACGAACCCTTGTGTAGCCCATGTGGAGGAAATGGGTATATTGTCACCTATGATATATGCTCCCATGTATGCACAGTACTTGTGCAGATACCTCTTATGTAATGGCTTCTGAAGCAATGTTGAATCCTTTTATCAAGCGACAGCCATATTCACAAATTGAGAATGGGAAAGAGCAGATACAAAGATCAGAAACCCATTTTTGCAGTAGGTAAAAATATGCACAGGTTCTCAGAACCAGATGGTATTGGACGTTCTAAGAGTCTGTAGGAAGAGGTACCAGACATAGGAGTACTAAGAAGGCCAGACTAAGGAAATTACTTCTGTCTTTAATGTCTTCAATCTGGAACATTGGCATGATGAGGCCTTCTTAAGCTTCATTTCTCAGTGCCTCACTATCAAAATCTCATAGAACTGGCATGCAGCATAGTATGTAAAATCATTGTCTGTCATCCTACAGTGCATATACAAGTTATGAATGTTGATAGACAGTTTTCATTGTACAAATTTAACATTTGTTGTGGCCCTTCTGTAAACACGGAGGAGAAAAAAGACACGACTTTAGAAAAAAAAATCCAAAGGAAATGCAATACACCTTAATGGACTAACATATACAGCCTGTACTAAAATCATATGAAAACTAAAGAAACAAGTGAAAAAGAGCACACAGCAACATGTAAGCATATAGAAGAGCTAACCTGGTGAAATACTGGATTTTTGCTCACCGTTTGGTTCTTTAACAATTCCTGTCAGCTAGATTAATAAACAGATTTAGGCAAAATAAAAAAACATGCTTTTCTGGGGAATACCAAAATAAAAAACAGGAAATCACCCAGTGAAAGGGTATAAACGCTTAGCAATCCTCTGATCTTAAAGGGAGAAGGGATTTTAAGATGTCACTTGGGAGGTGAGAACTTCATCATCTTTTGTGAAGTCATCACGTCATTTAAATATTTGGACCTGATGACAAGATTATATCATAGTATTGGATACCAAAGAAACATATCAAAAAAGCAGATTTATCATTGAAGGAGTACGATGATTAGAGTAGTTGCACACAGTTATATTCTTCCATGCAGTCTGATTCACATTTCGTCCTATTTTCTTCTTCCTATTGCTAAATATCTTGCTGTGGAAGATTCTCTGCCCTGTTAGAAAGCTGGGGATTGAAGATTCTAACAGAACTGCTAGAGGACTGGAGGGTGAAATATTTCATAAGAAGGTTGAATGGGGAGGGTGTGGCTTGGCAGCATGGCGGGTTAGACGTGCCTCGCAGCGGCCCGATATTTTAAACATCCTGAGGCATCCTGCCCTAAAATAATGGCCCCAATGCAAAGAGAGTTCCATAGAGATCCTGCCATATGAAGCTGGAGGGGTTGCGGACCTGATAAGCGATCTGGCGTAGTGGTGCCGGCAGAGACGATCATCGGGCGCGACGGCGCCATTTTGAGCTGCGGAAGACCGTACGCCGACTGCACGGCTTGGCCTGGGGACCGGCTGCCTTCCTGTGGGCTTGTCCTGACGGCGAGTGCGGGAGACGTGGACCGGCGGCGGCGCCGGTACAGTGAAGGGGGGAGGCGAGCGACAGGGTACCTGAAAGAGTTGCGACACTGAGGATTGAGGACGCGAGGCAGATGAGGCCCAACATCTAAGGAGAACCGGAGGCAGTATTGATCCGCAATCGGGCACCTGGACGGCCCACGTCAACCGGGTGAGTGCAGAGATCCTAACAACACTCCCGGTGGTAACTTTGATTGCTGCCCCCTCCAAGCGCCCGTAGGGAGATGCCTGGGCTCAGCAGGGGTTCTGTGCATACGGTGGACTGGAAGCGGCGTCCCCGGGTAGTGTGAGGAACCTCAGCTGGGGGAAAAGAAACAACAAATAAACATTGGTTGTTCATGGACCTGCTGGGCTTGTCCTAGTTACATGCGGTCCTGTACTGATTTGCAGAGTGGGGGGACCACAGGAGGAGTGGCTCTCATCCATAATTTGGGAGATCCCAAACAAAACACAAACAAAAAAACAAAAAACATAAAGGACTATAAGGTTATCTCCATAGTGGGAAGTTGACACATCATTACTACCGGCCATAGGGGAAGTGAGTCGGAGTGGTGGGCGACACAGTCCAGTGCTAACAAAGTCACTAAGAATTGCCTTCCTATGACTGTTTGAGGGAGGATATATAGACCAGATACACCGCAATACAGTGGACCACTGTAGATCTACTGCAAGACGCAGAGCAGGTTGGCAATCTCCTGAACACAGCCAACAAGAGAGTTCATTGGTAACTGGAACCCGGGAGGTGGCACCGGGGAACAACATGACGAAAGACAAGACGTCTAAAGTTCAAGCGAATAAAATCTCAAGTTACGCCCACCCCGTACAGCCAGGGCTGGAATGTAGTGGTGGGGACACAAATGCTGGGAAAGCTCCCACAGAGAAAGATCACGGCGACCCCCCCCCACACTAATGGATGTGATGCAAGCGATCCAAGCAACTAGAGATGATATGGTCCTCAGGTTGGACGCTGTGGCCATAGACGTATACCTGTTACGATGCGACCTACGAAAGGTCACGGACAGGGTGTCTACCATGGAAAAGGATGTCGCTACGCTACAGAAAGAGATGAAAAGTCTATCCGCCACCGTGGTCGAACTCAAAAAACAGGCTATAAGGCTGGACGAGAGGGCGGAGGACTCCGAAGGGAGGTCAAGAAGAAGCAACCTAAGATTTGTTGGCTTCCCCGAAAAAGCGGAAGGTCCCTCAGTGGAATTATTCCTAGAAGACTGGATAACTAAAGAAATCGCCCCCACTGGTCTATCAAAATTCTTTAATATTGAAAGAGCGCACAGGGCGCTTGTGCCGCTGCCCAGGCCTGGTGCACCCCCTCGAGCCAAAATAGCAAAACTCTTTAACTATCGAGATAGGGACCTTCTCCTCCAAATATCCCGCAGAGGGGGGCAGTTCTCCTTTGCAGGCCAATCAATATCAGTGTACCCGGACTATACTCAGAAAGTGCAGGAACAGAGGAAATCCTTCATCGCGGTCAAGCGACCACTGCGAGACTTGAATTTAAAGTACTGTCTCATGTTTCCTGCAAAACTGCGAGTTGAGAACGAAGGTCGAGCATTATTCTTCTTCACTGCAGGAGACGCGAGCGACTGGTTGGATACCAGAGGGGGGCGACGTCTGGTCTCGTCCACTGGATCGACGGGTAACCAAACTGCGAAACCTCCGACCCAGGATAGACGGCGGTCCAAGCGACAGCAGCGCGTGGATGCGACAATTGATAGAGGTCGGATTAAAGTCCTGAATGACGGCACTCTGCAGGCTTCAGACACTGAGACTGTGCCAGAATCAATAGAACTGACACAGGACCCTGAGACTGAGAATGATGATCAGGATAGTGAACAAGAATGACGCTATTCCGATTCTACCGGCCAAAGAAACAGATAAGTGACTAAATACCACAATATGTGGACGTGGACTCCCACATGTTTGAAAGTTGAAGGCGTTGTGGGCATTGTATAAGTGGAACCAATCTGTTTATTAAGAGGATTGTTGGATTAGGGATACACTGGGCGGATGCGAGGAAACGACTCCCTCATCAGAGTTCAGGTCCGCCTGGGACGCTGGAGAGTGATCTCGCACCTAGGCGATTCAGGTCCGCTAGCATAGCAATTGCTACAGTGTAGTAGTGCGGGGAGTCCTGCGAGGCCTAGATAGACCTGGGCCTTGCCTATCCCTAGCACAATTTATAAAATTGTATAAGAATTGGGTGGAGGGTGGTATGGGGCGGTTAGTGCTGAATTTTCTGTTGGTTGTATGGCTAGCAATGAAACTCACACGACTGCCCAAGGGGTGGGGGGGGAGGAGGATAATTTGGTTGTGCATGTTGCACTAGTTATGAGTTCATTCAAGGGGGGGGAGTGGGAGGGAGCTTGGCATGGGAAGATTACCCTACCACAACAGCAAATGGTGATGTCAGTGAAGTTCCACTCGCGATGTACACTAATATGCAGTGCTGAGAGATTATGGCTTCCCCCGTAGTAAAATTACTTACCTGGAATGTAAGGGGAATCGCAATGCTTGAAAAAGACGGCGTGTATTTGCTTATCTAAAACGGTATAGGATATCTATTGCATGTCTACAGGAAACGCATGTATGGGGGACACGATTGCATGTCTAAAACGACGATGGAGGGGACATATTTACGCCACCTCGTACTCAGGGTTCGCTAGAGGGGCCCTTATATGGATAGCCCCAGGGGTCCCGTTCCAATACCTTCACCATGTTACTGACCCAGAGGGGCGTTATGTAATATTGCACGCTAGAATGGATGGACGAGAGATATGTCTTATTAATGTCTAGGCCCCGAACATTGACTGCCCGGACTTCTTCCCGGCGGTACTTTCCGCAGCGACCTCATACTTAGGGGCAGGAGTTATTCTAATGGGGGACATTAACTGTGTCCTAGATGGTTTCCTCGATCGAGAACCCCCACGACATAACACCAAACCACACATGAGACAAACACTTAGGGACTTATTAGCCGGGATGGACATGCGAGATATATGGAGAGTAAGGAATCTGATGAAAAGGTCCTTCTCCTGCCACACTCCAGCGACAGACCCATATAGCCGACTGGATCAATGCTTTATATCGGGGGATCTGACCCCTGATGTACTGGACATAGCCTATCTTCCCAGGTCGGACCATTCACCTGAGTTGTTTACAATGGGTGTTAAACGCCCTAGGCCACCTATACCTACGTGGAGATTACGGGTGGAGGCACTATCGGACCCCCCCTTTGCAAAAACCCTTACTGATGAAATTACTAATTATTTTGCAGATAACTGGGGGACAGCTCATACAAGGGTGACAGAATGGGAGGCAATGAAAGCAGTGATAAGAGGAGTGTGTATAAAGACCACGTTTGGGGTACGAAAACAGCTTGAGAGAGACATTAAATTACAGGAGGAGAAACTACACAAAATAGAAATGCAACTACATACCCACCCTCAGTGCAAAAAGGAATGGGTCAATATCCGAAAAGACTTAATGGAGACCATACATCGTATGGAGAAATTTAATTACACGGCATATAGACAACGCTTGCACATAGAGGGTGACAGATCGGGGGCGCTTTTAGCTAAATTAATAAGGAATGAAACACCAACACCGTCTATAGTAGAAATGGAAAAGATGGTTGGGAGGTGGTTTATACCCAGACTGCTATTCTGGATATATTGACAGAGCATATGGCGGCGGTATACGCAAAGCGAATTTCCCCTCCGATAGAGGTGATAGGTGAGTTCCTTAACTCACTAGGTTTGCCCCAATTAGACCAGGATACAAGTGAAGGGTTAGATGCACCGATCACGAAGGAAGAAATAATGGAAGCTATTAAGAGGCTCAAACCAGCCAAGAGCCCGGGCAGTGATGGGTTTCCATCTGAATTTTATAAGGTATTTGCACCACTACTGGTGGATCGCTTCCTGGAGGTGTATAATGAGTCGCTGCAAGCCCAGTCTCTTCCAACCTCCATGAGGGAGGCTATTGTGATTATGATCCCTAAGCCGGGTAGGAACCCAAGAATCCCAACTTCTTATAGACCAATCTCTCTCTTAAACTTAGATATGAAAATTCTAAGCGGGGTATTAGCCTATAGACTCTTGCCCTGTATACCGACTCTGATACATCATGACCAGTCTGGTTTTATTCCGCACCGTAGTACCACCCACAACCTACGACGACTTGCACATGTGTGGCATTCTACAGTTATAGAAACGGAGTATTGCGCTTTGGCGCTGTTAGATATAGAACAGGCTTTCGATTCCTTGGACTGGCCATTTCTATGGGCAACACTGAGAGTAATGGGACTGGGAGAGGGATATATTAAGTGGTTAAGATTGCTCTACGATGGGGGGGCGTGGTCTGCCGAGCTGCAAAATGGCCGCTAGCTAAGCGAGCTCCGCCGGCCGAGAATTAATCCTACACTTATCCGTATGGCTGGAGAGCTATTGCTGTGCTAGAAACATCCCCAGGCGTTGCCTGGGAAGCAGGGATCTAGGTGATCTGATCGCCGCGACTGAGACCTGATCCAGCGACGAGCTGTGCGCCCCAGCGGAGGAGAGCAGGGCGGGGCACATCTGAGCCTCTGGAGAGTTGATCGGCAGTGCCTGGAACTCGAGCCAGTGGCGTCGTCTACAGTGTGGGCCGTGGGTTGCACTGACATCGACCGGACGACTCCTCGCCCAAGTGGGGTGTAGCGCCGGGGGCCTGGAGGTGAGGTGCCGACCCGTTAGAAAGTGCTGGGCTATGCGGGGAAGCATACGCTCATTTTAAACAACGCATCGCAGCAGCCGCGATCGGCGCTTATCAGGAGGGAGCGTGGGGCTCCTGCTGAGATCTTGCGGCGGCATCGGAGGCCCGGTAAGCCGGGCTGAGGCCATCGGACAACAGGGACGTGAGCGGTGTACCCGCTAGAAGATTTCCAGACGCGAGTACCCCCGCTGTGCAGGACGACTCCGGGTGCGGGTCCCAGGCGCCATTTTGGGGACAGGCGAGAGAGCCTCTGCCCATCGGGGAATCCAGGCACACATAGGGAAACAGTGATTGTGCCCGAGGCTGGGAGTAGTTGCATATTTACCTCAACAGGCGCTGGCCTGGATCTCCAAAGTGGGCACAATAAAGCAAGTGAAGAGGTGGGGAACGCGCGCTGTGTGCCTGGTGGAAAACTCTCGGTTGCGGGCAGTCCCTGCTGAACAGAACAAGCTTGTGGGCTGTGCCTGGGTGCCATTTCGTACATCGGGTGACCCAGGCACACAAATGCAACTATCGAAGGTGCCCCGAGGCGTGGAGTAGCTGTCTTGTCCACCCTGACAGGCACGGGGCCTGGATACCTAAAGTAGGCACAATAAGGCAAGTACATAGGTGAAGTGCATGGAGGCGCATTAGCTAGAGATGGTGCGCGTGAGTCCACTGCCACCGGCGGGACAGCCCGGCTCACACGATTTTGAGACACTGTTGACTGGCACAACCAAGGGATTTCCGTTTGGTTTAGTGGACAACACATTGAGACGGCTGGCACAGGCTGGTAGGGGAGTGGCCACTGTGGCGCCGCCTGCGCCATCGGGGATCTGGTGAAGCCTCTGTTGGTGGTCCGTTCCCATCCTGGTTATGGTGTATGGGGAGAAGTGGAATTCATACAGCATGCCAGAGACTGCACTTATCTGAACGGTGCGCCAGTGCCAGGATACAGCTGGGTGCTTCGCGTGAACAGTGTGTACCGCCCGAGCTGGGAACATGGGCAAACAGGATGCAAAACAGCCGAAGCTGACCTTTGACAACGGGAGAACCACGAGGCTCACGGAATCGGATCCGGAGGCCAGCTCGGAGAGCCCGCCAAGTCACAGACGGAGGACCGAGGGGAAGATCTGAGGTCCCTGATGCTGGAGATGCGGTCTAGTCTTTGTAATATTGACACTAAACCAGATGCGCTTACTACCCAACTTGACGCCGTTAAAACACAAGTGGGGTCACACGAGACTCATCTGGATGTACTTGAAAATCGCACCTCGGATTTCCACGAGTTCCAAGTTAAAACGAAGGAACAGTTATTACATATGGATAGAGTGTTGGGCATCATTCGTGCAAAAAACGAGGACTTGGAAGCCAGGTCCCTTCGAAACAACTTGAGCATTACCGGGACACCGGAAACGACGGCCATCTCCAAGATGGAGACCTACATCGCCGATCTGCTACACGAGCTATTTGATCCTAATTTATCTGCTGTGTTTGTTGTGGAGCGAGCTCATCGCGCCCTGGGACCCAGACCCCCGGTAGGGGCCACACCCAGGCCCATTCTGGCCAAAATCCTGAATTACCAGGACCGCGATCTCATCCTGCGGTTGGCCCGAGAAAAGGGGACTATCACACACAAAGGTAACACCATCTCCTTTTATCCAGACTTTACGCCGGCTGTGCAGACGGCGAGGCGTGAGTTCCTTCCCGCAAAACGTATCTTGCTTCAAGCCCAAATCCCCTACTCTCTGTTGTACCCCGCTAAGCTTAAGATAACACATGATGGTACAGCACACTTCTTCACAGACGCAAAGTCCGCCTTAAAGTTTGCTAAACACGTTGGTGGAAAGAAGTCTAAACAGGGCCCTAATTCTGCGGACTCGCCTGCGGATCGTCTGAGCGATAATGACTGATGTGGTTCTTGTACTGCTATGTCGACTGCCTAATTTACTATATACTAAGTTGGGTTGGGGCCTATCAGTGCCTTATTGTTTTGGGTCTACACGGCCACTATTTCTTCCAGACCTGATTGTCACGGCGTACTGGTATCACTTATAATTACAGTGTGATAAGCATACCTCTCCGCAGTTCTCTTGGCCACCCTGTTCATTGCAGGGGAGTAAGCTGGCGTTACTGCTCCCCCATGGGAGAGCTCCCAACAGTGGTCTTTCCCTTTAAGATGTTCGGGAAGGGTTTTCTACAACCTGATTGGGGGGTTGGAGTGGGAGGTGGGTTGGGGGAGGGGGTTGTTATGTTTTTAGCCAGTACAATGATATACAGACTAGAATACCACCATTGTGTATTATTGTCCACAAAGGCGTGCTATGTTCCTACTGTAATTTTGTATAATACTGGGCTGGCCATCATATGACAAGTGTTAATTTTTTAACATGGAACATTCGTGGTTTGAATGATTGCAGAAAGTCAAGATTAGTCCACTCATATCTCATACGCCATCATATAGGCATATGCGTGTTGCAAGAGACACACCTAAACGTTGCACCGTCTCCCAGGCTAAAGCATAGTAGATGGTGTTATGTGTACTCATCCATTTATTCAAACTATTCTAGAGGGGTGGCTGTGCTGGTAAGAAGGGGGCTAGACTGGAAGGACAGTGAAATACAAGTCGACTCTGACGGCAGATTCATCATAATACTTGGTACTCTGGGCGGATTGCAGGTTGTAGTAGTAGCAGTCTATGGTCCAAATGTTGATTCTCCTAGTTTTTTCCAAGACATATGGGCTAAAGTGAGGGCGACAAATTGCGAAACCGTTATTTGGGGAGGCGATTTTAACACAATACTTGATGACAAACTGGACAGGAAAGGGTTATCTAGATCACTACACCCCTCAGCCAGTGCTGCGTTGAATGCTATTATCTCAGACGGTGACCTGATTGACATTTGGAGACACAATCACCCATTGATCAAGGAAGGGACATGCATTTCTGAACATGATAGGGCGTGGTCCAGGTTGGATTTTTGGCTGGTGTCCCGAGATGTGGCTACATGGGTCAATGAGGTCAACCATCTCCCTAGGTCCTTGTCGGATCATGCACCCAGCCTCTTGCAGTTAACGCTGCCGAACTCACCCCCACCTATGTTTACTTGGCGGCTGCCACCGGAGGCCCTCCTAGACGATGCTTTTAAAGAAGAGATTAGAAGCGATGTAACCGACTACTTTACCCATAACGTGGGCTCGGTTAACACTCAGGCCTCTTTATGGGAGGCATTAAAGACGGTAATCAGGGGAAGTTGCATAGCTCGTCAAGCCGGGGTACTGAAGGCAATACGCGGCACGATAGAAACTTTAGAAAAGCAAATCAGAGAGCTGGAAACGCAGTTCTATTCCACGGGTGACTATACAACAATGGCCCTTTTGAAAGAGAAACTTGACATTTGAGGAGGAGGCACAGCGCTAGGTGAAATGTTTAGGGAAACATGCCCAGGCCAGACGATATGGGGAGGGAGACAGGCCGGGGAGGACTCTGGCGTCGCTGCTTCATGCTGCGCCTCTCTTGAAACCCTCAGACAGCAGGCTGCTGCTGAGGCTGCTGGGAGTGCTAGTGGGTCCCATAGGATCTACTGGGATGATGGACTCCTTTACTCAGAGTGTAGAGACCCCAAGCTTGGAGCCACCAGGAGGTTGGTTATACCTCTGAAGTTTAGGAGCTTCCTATTGACACTAGAACATGATATCCCATTAACAGTTCACCTAGGCCAAAACAAGACTTGGGACAGAATTGTCTCTCACTTTCATTGGCCTCATATGTCTGAAGACACCAAGGAGTTTTGTCGCTCCTGTGTCACCTGTCAAGCCAGTGGTAAGGCAGGTAGCACTACAAAGGCCCCCCTGATACCACTACCTGTGGTGGGGGTTCCCTTTGAGAGGGTAGGGATTGACATTGTTGGTCCCCTGGATCCTCAAACTGCATCTGGGCACAGATTTATACTGGTGGTGGTGGACCATGCCACTAGGTATCCAGAGGCAATTCCCCTTAGGACCACCACAGCTCCTGTGGGGGCAAGGGCCCTTCTGGGAATCTTTTCCAGGGTGGGTTTTCCTAAGGAGGTTGTATCAGACAGAGATGCAAACTTCATGTCTAGTTACTTAACTGCTATGTGGAAGGAGTGTGGTGTAAATTACAAATTTACCACCCCTTATCACCCACAATGCAATGGTTTAGTTGAAAGGTTCAATAAAACCTTAAAGGGCATGATTAAAGGTCTCCCAGAAAAGCTTAGGCGCAGATGGGACATACTTTTGCCCTGCCTTCTCTTTGCCTACAGAGAGGTTCCACAGAAGGGGTTGGTTACAGCCCATTTGAGCTTCTGTTTGGACATCCAGTTAGGGGTCCATTGTGTCTAGTGAAGGAGGGATGGGAGTTACCTCTCAAACCCCCTAAACAGGATATTGTGGACTATGTACTTGGTCTCCTCTCCCGGATTGCTGAATACATGAAGAAGGCAACTAAAAACCTTGAGGCTAGCCAGGAATTGCAAAAGGACTGGTATGACCAAAAGGCTGTGTTGACTGTTTATCAGCCAGGACAGAAAGTATGGGTGTTGGAGCCAGTGGCCCCAGCAGCCCTCCAAGACAAGTGGAGTGGCCCCCATACCATAATTGAGCAAAAGGGAGAGGTTACCTACCTGATGGACCTTGGAACCCCCAGGAGCCCCCATAGGGTGCTCCATGTCAACAGGCTCAAACCATATGTTGACAGGGCAGACATGGGCTTGCTCATGGCTACTGATGAGGGACAGGAGGAAGAGAGTGATCCACTCCCTGACCTGCTCTCACAGAACCCTGATGATGGTTCAGTAGATGGTGTAGCCTTGGCAGGCAGCCTCACTGACCAGCAGCAAACTGATTACAAAAAAGTTCTCAACCAGTTTAGACATATGTTCTCACTGACTCCAAGTCAGACTACCTGGTGCACTCATGAAGTGGACACTGGGGACAGTCTGCCTGTTAAAAATAAGATTTACAGGCAACCTGACCATGTCAGGGACTGCATCAGGACTGAAGTCCAGAAGATGTTGGATTTGGGTGTGATTGAACCCTCAGATAGCCCTTGGGCTAGTCCAGTAGTCTTGGTACCTAAACCTCACACCCAGGGTGGTAAGAGAGAGATGAGGTTTTGTGTGGACTACAGAGGTCTCAATGCAGTCACTAGGACTGATGCCCATCCCATCCCTAGGGCAGATGAGCTTATAGATACTTTGGCCTCAGCCAAGTTTCTGAGCACATTTGACCTGACAGCTGGCTACTGGCAGATCAGACTAGCTGATGATGCAAAAGCCAAAACAGCATTCTCAACCCCTGGTGGGCACTACCAATTTGTGGTGATGCCCTTTGGTTTGAAGAATGCACCTGCCCCTTTTCAAAGGTTGGTGAACAAAGTCCTTACAGACTTGGAAGCCTATAGTGCAGCATATCTAGATGATATTGCTGTCTTTAGCTCCACCTGGGAGGATCACGTGGTCCACCTGCTAAATGTTTTGGAGGCCCTGCAGAAAGCAGGCCTCACTATCAAGGCCACCAAGTGCCAGATAGGGCAGAGTCAAGTTGTATACCTGGGCCACCTTGTGGGTGGAGGCCAGGTTCAACCATTGCAGAGCAAAATCCAGACCATCATGGACTGGGTTGCTCCAACCACCCAGACTCAGGTCAGAGCTTTCTTGGGCCTGACTGGGTACTATAGGAGGTTTGTCAAAGGATATGGATCCATAGTGACCCCTTTGAATGACTTAACTTCCAAGAGAATGCCAAAGAAAGTTCAGTGGACAGTCAGCTGTCAAAAGGCATTTGATGACCTGAAGCAGGCCATGTGCACTGCTCCCATTCTGCAAAGTCCTGACTACTCCAAACAATTCATTGTCCAAACAGATGCATCTGAGTTGGGGGTAGGGGCTGTGTTATCACAATTGAATGATGAAGGTCAGGATCAGCCAGTAGCTTTTATTAGCAGAAGGCTGACCCCCAGATAGAAACGTTGGTCATCCATTGAGAGGGAAGCCTTTGCTGTGGTTTGGGCTCTGAAGAAGCTGAGGCCATACTTGTTTGGCACTTTATGGCTAAAACAGATGAAGGGTGAAAACCCCAAACTTTTGAGGTGGTCCATTTCCCTACAGGAGATGGACTATACAGTGGAACATAGACCTGGGAGTAACCATGCCAATGCAGATGGACTCTCCAGTTATTTCCACTTAGAACATGAAGACTCAACTGGTCAAGGTTAGTTTAATGTCCTGACGTTTGGGGGGGGGTTGTGTAGGAGAGTAGGATCTGCTTCTTATAGTTACCCCCACTTTTTGCTGATGTTTCACTGTTTTTGACTTAGTCTGACTGGGATCCTGCTATTCAGGACCCCAGTCTAGCTGCTTTCTCCTCTAAATTGATTGCATGTACTTTAGGTACACTCCAGATTGGATTCTGGGGTACCCTTATAAGTCCCTAGTATATGGTATACTATGTACCCAGGGCCTGCAGCATGTATTATGCCACCCCTGAGAGACCATTCAAAATGACACCACAGGTCTGCTACTGCAGCCTGTGTAAGGTGGTGCATGCACCCCTTACTTAGATATAGGTTCACTACATCTATCCTAATCACTGCACATATAAACCTATCAGTCACCCTTATGGCAGGCCTTATCAATCCTGAAGGCAGGGTGCTGGGTTTTATGTGAGAGGGTGCCCATGCATGAGCAGAGCCCCTCTGCAGCCTTCGGAACCTATTCTCTGGGGTTGTTTGTGATACAGCCAACCATATATACTTAAGTGCATTATAACCTCGCTGTAAATGCTAACTTTAATATGGCTGCATGGAAACATGTTGTGTTTGGTGTCAAACACCTTGGAATCATACCTCCACACCAGTAACTGGTGTGGGAGGTATGATTCCACCCTCCTAGAGGGAGAAATATGACAACACCGGTACACCCGGTACCAGCTTCACAGAACCCTGGCATCACAAAATGGATGCTGCCAGCCACAGACACGAGTCTGCCCTCCTGCTGCTGGACGAAACTCCGGCAGGGGAAGGCTTGATAATAGGTTTCCTGTCACAGGGAGGTGTGACCACCTCCCAGACAGGCTTTAGTGTATTGGGGCTGGGTGGGTGCACTCTCAGAGTGCTTTGATGTCTGCACTGGGGGCACATTTGGTGTCCTCGTGCATAGTCCAGCTCAAACCGGTTGCAGGGGCTATCAGCCCCTGCTCTGGTGTGAAACTGGACAAAGGACATGGGTGTAGCCACCCCTCTGTCCTGACCCCCCATAGGTGGGTCCCCAGAGTTTGCCCCACCCCTTCCTTGGGTATAAAGTAGGAACCCCTGGCTACAGGACTTTAGATATTACCTGGACTAAACTCTGCTACAGAAACCAAGTAACCTTCGACGATCTACGCTTTGCTGGACGACTGAAGAATCTCCCTTGGAGTAAAGGAGTTACTCCCCTGCTGAGCAGGCACCTAAACGCATCTGACTGGTTTACATCTACGAAGCTCCCGAAGGACTCCGCAATACAGGAGGTGGGTTCCCGAGGTCTCCGAGGTCGATCTGCGCTCTCCACAATCCTGAGGCCCGTATCCCTCGTGAGGACCGTGAAACCCGTACCACTGGGCACCGTGTACCTTTGCAGCAGCATATGCTTTTCGGCGATCCCTGAAGCTGTGCTTTGGGCTACTTGTAGTCCTGACCCCGAGCAGTAATTCCACCGAAGATTTCCGGCCTACACTCCACGAGTGTTCCGTGGGCTGGCACTTTGTGATTCCTCTCGAGGTCCCTTCGCGATCCCTGGTCTGTTGGCCTGTGGGTCCCTGAGAAGGCAACTTTAACTTTCAGTGGGCTTCCCTGGTTGCTCCAGACGTGCCCTGACTCTCCATTGCTTGGGGAGTCCCCAGGACCTTGCTTGTCCTCACAGAAGCATCTTTCCTCTGACCGCGTGGGTTGCAGTTGCCAAGGCTTGTTGGTGTTCAATCCAAACACTGACCCCCCAGCACTCGACATCCTTTGTGGGACAGCTCGAATCCGGACTGTGGTCGTCGAAGACGTCTCCTGGTCCCCGTGGCTGCAGAGTCAAGCTTCAGCTCATCGCACCTGAAGCACCCGACATCGGTGGGCATTCGATTGCTCCGCTCCTGGGCACGTGAAGTGACCCAGACTTTGTCCTCTCTGCTTTCAGGTTCTTCTGATCTCCGATCCAGGCTTGGATCACACCGGACACTTTTCTTCTCCACGGCAGCAGTACTTTCTCGCATCACACCATTGAAAACGACGAGGGTTTCCAACACCACTTGACCCCTATGCACCCGGCTCCTTTGGGATAGGTAACACGGGTACCTCAGTACTCTCAAGGGTGCTGGCCTTAGAACCTTCTATGTTTAGCTGGGTTTGCTTGAAGTCCTCTCCTAAGTGTCCTTAATCTTTAAAATTCCAACCGCGACTTTCCCATAGAGTTGTACAGAGCTCGCGTCTGTGTTCCCACGCTGCACCCGTGCTCCGTGGGTCCCCTGTGTCACTACCTTGGGTGGTTCCTTGGGGTCCCAGCGATTCTACGTGCTCTAGGCACTGTGTCTAGTCAAGTCATGGTTCTTATACCACTTTCTTAGTATATGGTTCGGTCTCCCCCTGGAGCCCGCTGTGTATTGTGCTATTTACTGTCGTTCTAGTGATTTAATATTGTGTGTATTGTTCTCTAATCTCATAAAGAGGTTAGTAGAGAGTGTTTAGTAATAAATACATATATTTTATATACACCTGGTGTGGTTCTCCTTTCATTTGGTCATTCAGGAGGTTATATACTGGTAAAACAAGCTGCTTTACATTCCTTCAAGACTTAGCCTGAAGGCTGCTCTCCACAGCTACCACTAGGATAGCTTTCTATAAAGGTTGTCTTTAACCTAATCATCAATAAGGGTTGTTTGGACTGGTGCAAGGTGCCCACTTTAATTAGTGCACAGCATATACCAGGCCAACTTCTCACACGGGGTTCTGTGCCATTTTGGCAAGGGCTACCATTATCCCTAATGGGGAAAATTGCAATTATAAAAATGATTGTCCTGCTGAGATGTCTATATATGATTCAACATTCATTCTATGAGATCCCAGTGCATTACTTTAAAACACTGGATAAATTATTGATAGAGCTGTTATGGGGATCAAAACGCAAGAGAGTGAGTTTAAGGACACTGCAAAGAACAGGGCAAATGGGGGACTAGAGGTTCCTAACATTGAATTATATTACATGGCCGCACAGCTACAGCATGCAATTCACTGGCTAGACGATGAGGATAGTTGGGAAAAAACATTCCTAGCTGGAACGTATGAGGAAGACTCTCTCGCCGGACTTTTAATGAGAGGGGCAGGGGTACAGCGAGCCTGCCCATACATAATCCAGCACTTGGCACGGGTTTGGGAACGAGTAGTTAGGAAAGTGGTAGGCCACGCACCCTATGCGCCAGACATGCCGCTATGGGTGGTACAACCCTATGCCAAAATTACAGACAATATGTCCATCCATAAATGGAAGGAGGGGGGTTGCCTCACAATGGGAGACCTTTTTTTAAATAAACAATTCATCTCCCGCGAGGAGGCGGAGGAAGCCTTAAACTAGGACATGGGCAGTTCCTGCAATATAGGTAAATATCACATGTGACCAGTGAGTTATGGGCGTCATTCCCAGAGGAACCGCCAGTTACAAATGTGCTCCAGACAATGCTTTATATGGCGCTGGGTGGCCGCCTAATCTCACATTTTTATCGGGCACTTAGGGAGGACAGGAAAACACCGACCCTACCGATTCAGTCACGATGGGAGGAAGCCCTGGTAGGTCCATTGTCAGAACGAGAATGGATTAAAGTGCATGAGGGAGTTAAGAAAGTGAGCTCCAACCCGAGGTTTAAATTAATACAATATAATTATATACATCAGACATATCTCTCCCCCAAGACATTAAGTAAAATGTTTCCGACTCGGACACCTGAATGCCCTAGATGTAGGTCAGGGGAGGCAGACTTCCTGCATGTGGTCTGGCAGTGTCCGGCTATAACCTCCTACTGGATGGAAGTTACGGATATCCTTGAAGAGGTCACAGGATGGACAATCTCTAAAGAAATTAAAACCATATTGCTGGGACTATTGGCGACCCCTAAAAATAAAAAGTTGAGTAGGAGATTCGTAATGTTGGGGCTTATCCTAGCAAAATGACGAATCGCAATATCTTGGAAAAGCCCGAACCCACCCTGTTTACTGATGTGGCTAGGAGACCTCTGTGAATGGGCAACAGCAGAAGGAATACGGATGAAAAAGGTTAGGCAGGATGAAAAACTAGAAGATGACATAAATGCTTGGACGGTAATGGTTGCGGACTTTAAGAGTCAGTAAGCAGCGACAGTAACACCTATTCAGACCTCCCCATAATGATAGCACTGCACGGATGTGTAGGGGGAAAGTAGCACGAAATGAGAACAGGAATAGGTAGACACACCGGAGGTAACGGGAAGATTCTCACGACATGACCAATAATAGGAGACGAGTCCTAAAGAGCTGAGCCGGATGGGGGGTTGGGAGGGGGGGGGGATTATTGAGTTAAGAAATTGTTATGTTTGGAATGAATAATCATTGATGTATAAGCTCTCTCAAAATGGAAGGGGCATATCGTTGGAAAGTAACACGCTTGATGTATAGATGTGTATAAGAAGACACTGTACTGTGAACAAGGTGTGCTTCAAACAATGACTGTTACAAAACCAATAAAATATATAAAAAATAAAAAAAGAAGGTTGCATGGGGATAGAGTAGACACTGGGTGTTATTTGTATTCTCCTAAATCATATTTGACCACTTATGATTCTACAGCTTGGTGACGAGGGTCCTTACCTATGCTACCATGCCATCCTTCAGGTAGTGTGCTTATTCCTTGCATGGCGTTCAGAAGTTCAAGGGCAACTGATGAGCAGCTCAGTTATGGCTATTGGTGTAGACTGTGGTGTGTGGAGCTTTCCTGCTTGAAGGACGTTGTCATTAAGCATTGAAGCACAAAGTATGGCTGAAGTAAAACAGTGGATAAAAATACCACAGTATCAGCAGGGGCAGTGCCACGTGACTAACTCGCATGGGCTTCTGAGTAAACTGTTGAAACCGCAACCTGGGTAGACAAGATCTTGTACAGCTTAAAATTGCTAGTATGTTACAACACTAACATAACGTGTATTTGTAAAGCGCACGTTCACCCAAGGATACCTTGGAGCTGTATCACAGATGTTTATCAGTACCCAACTCAATGGTACTAATTTTATTGACCTCGGAAGGATGAAAAGTTGAGAAGACCAGTGATCATGAGGTCGAACACAGGCCCCTATAGTGGACGGATTAGCCCACTAAACCACCAGACACTGCTCCTTTTTAGAAGGTAAGTACGCAGTACTCCACCACTCTTCTCTCCTTTTTCTGTGGGAAATAAGCAGCCATCTTAAAATGGTGCAGCACATATCTGTGATGTGCTTGCAATTTTAACTGTAGTGCCATCTCTCAATGTGATGTGCACGCAACAAATTCCTTTTCCTAATCTTATTAGAGAAAGTGATTGCACAAAAATGACGCCTCCACGAGGCAGGTGTAACAGTGGAGCAACTTACAGTTGCAACTTTACATATGTGCTGCACTGTACGGCAGCGAAGCACTATGGTGCAATGGCTTGTGAGCTGGTCGATGGTAGCCTAAAGTGAGTCAGTGCTGGGGGAGAGAAAAACAGCACTATATCTTAATAGATAAGTTTGTTTTCTCTGACCCTTTGATGAAGCAACACAGCAACTTTGGTTGCTGCATTGCACCAAAACTTAGTAAATAATAGGGTAAAAGAGGTCATTTTGCAACAGTATGAAGTGTGCAGGAATAGCAATAAACCTTCAAAGCAAACTGTTGCTCTTGTAAGTACATCTAGGTAAGAGAAAGAGAAGTGCAGCAAATTATAGAATATGGAATTAGCAATTATAAATGTAATAAAGCAGATGGCCCGAGTATTATAATAACATTAGAGCTAAGTTTGGAAGTCAAAGATGACTCAGGTTGACCATACACCATTATCACACAAGGGCTCCAATGGAATTGTAAATGAAATTCAAGAACCAGTTGTTAAGGCTGAATCCTTCATAGCTAACACCACTAGATTTATAGGATATTTTCCAACATAGGTGACTTTCAAAAGGAGAGCTGCCTGGCTAAAGATTCATGTTGCACACAAAGGGGTTTGTGTCCTAGGTTGGCAAGATCAATGTAGACTGCAGATTACTTTAAATCAGTGTTCTTCTGAGTGCGTGCTAGAGGTGGGGGTGAGTATTTTGGTTTGAAGATGGTCAAAAAAATGTCCTGCAGCATTTAGTGACAACCTAGGTATGTTGCACAGTTTCCAGAATAGGATCAAGCTAAAGGACAATTTTGTACAACTCAGACAAAAACGGAGAGGGGGTCCCATTAGTGGTAGGAAGGGTTTGCATGGTTGGTTACATGAAATGGTGACACAGGATATCATTGAAGAAGTGGAGTCTACTGAGTGGGTAGCACTGATCCTTCTGGCAAAAGGAAGGTAATTTCAAACTTACTTCATGTGTTGACTGGAGGGCCTTAAATAGTTGTATTCTAGTCTACAATCAGCCCCTACCTAATTTAAAGAGATTATATCCATATTAGATAAGGCAAAGGTATTTTCAAAACTTGATCTGAGAACAACTTATCATCAAGTGGAATAGACACAAGATTCCAGATCCTTGACAGCATTCATTATCCATTCATCCTTTATTTCGCTTTGATAGGATGCAGCCTCAGTATTGCAAAGGGCAATGTTTCACATAGTCAGGGAATCAGGCTAATGCATCAGATATTTACAGGATGATATCTTACTACAGACTAAGGATGTTGAATCACAAATAATAATTTTGCAAAAATTGTGCTCATGTTTATTGAAATGGTCTTGTTCTGAGTTCAAGTAAATGCTGCTTATTTCTGCCCAAGGTGGATTAATTAAAGCAGAAGGAACTGTCCCAGAGGGGAATCTAGTTGACACCAAACTCAAATGTCCTTTACACAGCCATGTAAGTATTATAGCAAATCTTTATAGGACTTAGCAAAAACAAATGGAACCCTTGAGAGAACTGTTACAGAAGGGGCAGGTTTTTGTTGCCTCAACACGCTGATTACCTGTCATCAAAAGGGAACTTTGACGTATAGGAGGTCAATTAACTACTTCAAACGCTGGGTGTTGGGAACCAGATTCATATTAAGAAAGGATCATAAACCTTTGGTAAACAGTTTAACATCAGAAGGAGGAATTGTAATTATAAATGAAATGTATATAAATAGCGCTTACTACCCCTGTTGAAGCTCTTTTTTCTTTAGTTTTGCATTAGTTGTGTTAGATTTGTGCTCTTGATTTCTTGTGTGTTGATTAGAGTTTAGAGTAGGGACAGGATGAAGAGAATGGTTTTGAAAGGGGGAGTAGTAAGTTGTTTTTGTAAGTAGTGGTTGCGTGTGCCTGTCAGATGGGTGACATGGCTAAAAAATTGAGAAGTTTGAGAAGGAAGTTTGGAGGTTCGTAGTAGCCAGAAAGGTTAGGGATGAGTCAGAGAGAGGAGGGATGCGGCAAACGTTGAAAGGAGGGTTTTTATAGCAATAAAACTGCAATGATTTTGTACATACATATATGTACATGACATTTAGTAAGTTTTATTGGCTGGAGAAACACCCTTTTTATAAATAACCCATATGTGCATAGAAACAGCAATATTTACATGGTCGGATGTGCACATTTATCTTGAGGTGAAGTATTCAAATCATTTCCTAAAGTTTTGATAGCAGGCATAAACTCCTCTATATATGCACCTATATGTATATCGAAGCAGCAATTATGACATTGTCTTATATAAACATGTACCTTGTGGTGTAATATAAAGGTTTTCTCCTTCTATAAATGTATCTGCTTAAACAGAAGCATAGTTCAATATACAATGGCACATGTATAAATCAACTTTATCTCTATGACGTGAGAAACATAGTTTGTCATGTCAGTGAATACTGTTGTGGTACACTGTTGTTTTGTGGGTATACTTGTCAAGTAGGGAACAGCCATCTCTTTACTAATCTTCTGAAGTTAAGATGGTTGTCAGTGGATCTTATGAGTGTGGATAGTTAATTCCATAGTTTGTTTTTTCTTGTATGTAAGAATGTTGAGGCAGGGAGCCATTCTGAAGCATAGGTTCCTTTGTTGTACAGATTTGTTGATTTTCTTCTTGATGAAAAGTGGTCTTTTGCCATGTACTGATTTGCATGCGGCACAAAGCAGCTTGAATGTAGATATTCTGGCAACTGGTATCCAGTGTAGGGCCCTCAAGGCAGGGGAGATGTGTGCTTGTGGCTTTACATGTTGGAGGAGTTTAGCGGCAGCATTCTGAATCCTCTGTCATCTTCTCATAGTTCACAAAGTTAAACCATGATACAGACCATTAGCATGATCTTTTTTAGATAGAACAAGAGAGATGGTGGGTTGAACCTTGTCATGGAATCCTAGGTGCAGGAAGATGTGTAGCAGTGTTTTCATTGTGAGAAAGTTTGATTTTGCTACCTTATCCACTTGTGCATTCAATGACATCTTGGCATCCATGGTAAATTTAAGGTTTCTCACCTCCATAGATATTATGGCGGTGGTCCGAGATCATCAGGCCAGGCGTAGAGAGGGTCATAGGTGTTCCAGTCGCCCCAGTGAGTATTTTGGCTTTTGAGGCATTCAATTTGAGCTAGCTCCATGCCATCCACTGGTCAACAGCTTAGAGGCAACTGAAGATTTTCAATGTTTCACTGTCATTTGGGTTTTGAAATTTCAGAATTATCTGTGTGTCATCTGCATAGTTATAGTATGTAAAGTCATTGGTCAGATTTGGGAATGATTTAATACAGATGTTGAAATGCATAGGTGAGATGATAGTTCCTTGAGGAACTCCTGCTTTAATGCTGTATGGGTTAGAAGAGAATGGAGGAATATGTATAATATTTGTTCTATTTTGTAGGTACGAGGTGATCCATGCCAGAGGTGTGTCCTGTATTCCGGCTTCCTCAAGTCTTTGAATTAGTGTGTCATGATCCACTGTGTCAAAGGCTGCCGAAAGGTCCAAGAGAAGAAGGGCAGCAACCCCGTTCTTATCTAGTGTGTTTTTGAGGTCATCCCTGATAGAGATTAGAGTGGATACTGTGCCTCTTGCTGGATGGAATCCACTTTGGAAATCGGAATTGTCTTCTATGAATTGTGATACCTGGGTGAAAGCTGCTCTTTCTATAAGTTTGCACAGGAATGGTCCATTTGCTATGGATCTGTAGTTGTCGGGGTCTTGGTTGTCCAGGTTAGTTTTCTTTTTAAATATTGGACATATGTATGCCTTTTTTAGGTTTTCTGGGAAAATTCCTGTTGTTAAGGAGTTGTTGATGAGTGTTCAAACAGGGATGGCTGCAGACGTTTATAGTAGAATGTTTTTAAAGATTTGAGGTGGACAAGGGTCAGAGGGCTGCCTGCTGGCTTGCTCACTTTGACAAGATCCAGAAACTCATCTGGTGATAGTTCTTTGAAGGAGCGTAGAGTCTGCGTTAGCCTTTCCCTGGGAGGCTTTGTAAGAAATGGGTTGGGGCTGTTGTTTTTTGTTGTTTAAATACGAATCCAACATGTTTGCTTTAGTTGTGTGGCAATTTGTTACAAAATACTTGAGAAATGGGGTAGGTAGACGCTGTGCATTTTGGCTTGCAAAATTCTGTGTTGTAAAAAATTTTATTAACACTTTGCATTGTGGATTCGGTTGGAATGGTATTGGCTTTTTACCTTTTTGATTGCTGACTTGTATATTCTGTTGTGACTGTGTAGACATATCTTGTCTAGAGGGTTTTTGTTTTTGAGCCAGTTGCGTTGAATTTGACCAATTTGTTTTTTGATCTTTTTTAATTCTATATTCATCCAGCGGTGTGTTTTCTTTAGTTATGCGTAGATATTTTCAGGGGAATTAGAAGATGAAAAGCTTTCTGGAGGCATTAATAGAGTTTGTACAGAATTTATTGTAAACAGATCTGTGTTGAAGGGAAGCAGGTTTTCTAGTTTCTCCAAATTCAGCTTGTTCCAAGGTCGATATGTAGTTGAGGGCAAGATGATTTTATTTGGGGGGTGTTTTGGTGTCTTGTGTTGGAAATATACATAGTAAGTGGTCAGATCACGTGAGTGGAGTAATTCTTTGTAATGTGACTAGGTTTGGGTTGGTGAAGATGATATCAAATGAGTGTCCAGCGATGTGTGTTGAATTGGGAACGAGCTGTTGTAGGTTGTGTGTGCTTAGGCCAGTAAGGATGGTTCTGAGGTGGGGCATATTAGGTTTGTCAAACCATATGTTGAAATCACCATGGATACATACGTTTGAGTATATTGTCTCTACGTCTGCTATAGCCCTCATTACTTGTCCTTACTCAGTTACAACAGTATCAGCTTGATGTCAGTTTTTTCCTGTAATGAATAATCTTACTGCTGATTGCTTAGTGTGATTACCTATATCACATAAGGAACCTTTGTATGTGATGAGGAAACCATGTGGTGGCAATGGTTCATGATATAGTGAATCAGTCTTTTTGAGGTATTTCCGATGAAGAGCTGTAGGTAGGTTGCTGACAAAATTAAGACTGCATGCTCAATCAAGTCATAAAATTTGTTAATGAAGATTGGCCTTCTGCCAAGAACTTACAAGAAGAGATGCAGTCTCCTTACTGCCATGTTACAAATGAACGCAGTATGAAGGGAAATTTGGTTTTAAATGATAAGTGCTACCCCCAGAGGATGTAAGGCCGGCAATTCTAACAAATGGATAAAAAGGACATATGAGTATGTTAGCTCTTGAAAGTCTCTTATGAATATGCTTTTTGTGGCTAAGCATGGACTTAGAGGCTGACAAGGGATGAGGACATGTGAAATCTGTTCCAAGAATGCCAAGAGTGTACCACGAACTATATGTCTATCATGACAGTTCAATGGCTAAAATGTACTTGGCAGAAACGAGCATTGTGTAGTGAAGTAGGAGGGCAGGCCTAGCAAACTACGCAATTAAGGCAATAATCAGACACAGAGACAATGCTAACGATTAGTGGGCTAATTAGTGAGCGATCATTCCCTGATTTATTTATAGCCTCAGGCCACGCCTGGCCCAAGGGTGTGAGTGTGACACTTCCGGCCTCTCGCCGGGAGAACGACAGGACTGCTAACCTGTCACATCCCATCTCAACTCAGTCTCTTTTCCTTGTGTTCGGACAGTGGCACGTGGTGTGGCATGCAAAGTCTCTCAGCCGGGAGCTTGGGGGGATTTTCTCGCAGGTGGTACCTGGGGTGCTGACCTCGGCCATCTAGGAATTCAGCTGCCTCGGGGCCCGTCGTTCCCAGCGTTGGGGCAGCCTCAACCGATGGTGGGGGTTGGTCACCCACCTGGTTGTTCCGCTGGTTGTTTTCGTCGTCCCCTGGTTCTCCCTCATTCTTTGCAGCATCGTTTTCTCTGGCTGGGGTCAAGGGCTCTTCTTCCACTTCTTTGAATCGGGAGACATTCCTGGTCACCGTTTCTCCATCTCTCTCCGCGGTCACCATAGTCCCTTTGACATCCCTCACTGTCCAGTGACCGGGTTCATATGGAGTCTGGAATTTTACCCCGGGCCTCCTGTCCTTGATGAGCACCTGATCTCCTGGTTGCAAGTTGCGGTGCCTGGCTCTTCTCTTGCGGCTGGCTGCCAGATTCTGCCATTCTCGCCGTTCTTGGGCTTCCTCCTCGTTATACGTGGGGGTGTCCAGCCAGGGCACACAGGGATTGTGTCTTTCCGTGGTCCATTGAACATGAGCGTCCAAGGCGCTTGTTGGGTGGTGCTGTGTGGCGTGGTTCGGTAATCCAGCAGAAACAGCTGTAGTTGGCGTTCTGGGTCTGTGCATTCTGCGACTGTGATACCCAACGTCTTGTTGAGCATCCGCATGAACCTTTCGATTCCCCCATTTGCTTGCGGCCACTGGGGGGTGATCCGGCGGTGTCGTACTCCATGAAGTCGCATAAACTTGTGAAACTCCCCTCCCTGAGAAGGGGGTCCATTGTCGCTCTTGACCTAGTCAGGGCATCCGAACTTTGCAAACACCTTTTCCAGTATGGGGGCTACTCGGGTGAATGCGGTGGAGCTGATGACTTCGACCACAGGGTATTTCGAATAGCTGTCCATTAAAACCAATGTCATCCTGCCATCCGGGAAGCTCCCGAAAGCTATGCTTATTGTCTCCCATGGTGTCTTCGCGGGCTCTTCTGTCTGAAGGGGCGCTGGGCGCTCTGGCGCACTGGTCAGTTGGCAGGCTGGACACCGTCTCACGATCTCTTCCACTTGTTCCTCTAGTCCTGGGAACCAAACCTTCTCTCGCATTCTGGCCTTCATCTTCATGGCCCCTTGGTGTCCTCCGTGAGCCAGTTGGGTGACGTGGTAATGCAGGGTTGCCGGGATCACAATGCGGGACCCCCGCAACAGGATTCCCTCCTGGGGGACACTTAGCTCATTCCGTAGTCTCCACATCTTGGTGAGGTGTTCCTTTTCCTGCCCTGACCAGTCGCTGACGTCCCTTAGGAAGTGCTGCCACTCTCCCCCTTGGACAGCGTTGCGCACCTTGATGATGACTGGGTCAGCTTTTGCTGCTTTGGCAATGTCCGCTGGGGTTAGGGCCTTAGGGCATGCAGCCGCCGAAATCATGTTGATGCGCGCCTCCATTGCTTCGATTTCCGGTATCTTTTCCGGGTTCTCCTGGGGTGCTGGATGTTGGGAGAGGAAGTCCGCCGGTTTCTTCTCACCTGGTCGATAGATCGCCTCCATCTGGTACTGCTGCAGATCAATGGCCCAACGCTCGATCAAGGGGGTGGGCGAGGAGCCGATCCTCTGAAGAGGGGTACCAGCGGCTTGTGGTCAGTGATGACCTTGAAGGGTTGGCTGCAGATGTAAAAGTGGAAGTGCATGCACGCCCACCTAATGGCTAAAGCCTCCCTCTCTAGTTGGGTGTATCGTTCTTTGGTGGGTGAGAGAGACTTGCTGGCGAACGCCAGGGCAGCCCATCTTCCTGGCTCTTGTTCTTGTGCCAATACCGCTCCCAGGCCCACCGGGCTGGCATCTACAAGGAGCTCTGTGGGCTTGACGGGATCGAAGTACACCAGGGTGGTGTTGTCAAGGCGAGCACTCTTGATACTCCGGAATGCTGCTTCCTCTTGTTGTTCCCACTTCCACCTGCTGTCTACTCGTGTGAGGTTCCTCAGTGGTTCTGCAATGGTGGCGAGGTCTGGAATGAAACGGCCGCAGTACGTGGCCATCCCCAGGAAGCTCCGCACTTCCGACACTATTGTGGGGGGTGGCGCTTCTTTTATGGCTTGAGATTTTCGCAGGTCCACCTGGATCCCCTTCTGGTTGAACCCATACCCGAAGAATTCAATTTCTTGTTGGAAGAATAGGCACTTCTCCTGGTGTAGAGTGACCCCATAGTATTGGAGGCGTTTGAGGGTGCCTCCGAGATGCTGATAGTGCTCGTCTGCCGTGGCGAAGTAAATGAAAATATCATCACTAACGTTTAGTACGCCTGGCAGCCCCGTCTGGATTTCTCGTATCCAGTCCTGGAACACCCGGCTGAGGATATTCCAAAGTTGAGGCGCTTGTAGCGCTGCAGGCCCAGATGGGTGCTGAACGTTGTAACGTATCTGCTCTCTTCTGCCAGGACTAGTTGGTGGTGGTAGCTTTGAAAACCACCGGGATCCGTTGACGTCAGCCACTATTTCATCTATCGTTGGTGTGATGTGGTGCTCCCTCCGGATCGCCTTGTTAGTGAGGCGCATATCGATGCATAGTCTAATTTTCCCCGGTTGCCGAGGCTTCTCTGTGATAACCATAGGGGACACCCAGGGGGTTGGCCCCGACACTCTCTCGATTACTTCTTGGTCTTTGAGCTTCTGTAATTCCTGCTCCCCCAGCGGCCGGAGGCGGAAAGGGATTCGTCTGTGGCGGAGTGCCGTAGGTGTCACCGAGGGATCAATATGTTGCTCCACAGGAGGTCGTTCGATACATCCTAGGCCCTCGAAGAGGCTCGCAAATTGTTCCAGTAGTTCATCTGTTTGGTCGACTTGCACCCTTCTTGCGAAAGTCACCGGGCCTAGATCCTCCACTGCGTGACTGCTAAGTAGTGTATCAACCTCTTGGTTGATGACATGGATGGTTCTGACGATTTTGTGGTCTTCCGACTGGATTGGTACGGTCATCTCGTAGGGGCAGAGGTGACCTTTGTCTTGGAGGGTACTAGCATGGGTCTGGGGCGTAGCTGGTTGTATTGCTGGACCCCCATGACGTTTACGGAGGCCCCTGTGTCGCTCACAGCCTTCACGTCTGACCCGGCTATCTTCACGGTACACGTGGGTTGGGGCCTTATTCGTTTCTTCAGACCCTGGGTGAAAGAGACTAGGTATGTTTCACCCTCGTCTTCGTCTTCTGATGATGTATGAGACCTGCACGTTTCCCTTTGCGCTGCTCCCGGGCGCGAGCGTGGCGTTCGACAGTCGGCGCACCATTTTCCTTATGGTCTTGTCGCTCCGGTTGTCTCTCCTTTGATTCTTCTTCCAGCACACCGATGCAAAATGATTCGGGATTCCACAGTGGGCGCACGTTCTGCCTTGTGCTGGGCACTCTCTGAGTGGGGTGCTCTTCTCGCCCACAGTATCCGCACTTTCCTTTCGGCGCTTGAGGTGGATGGTCTCTCTGTCCGCTTCCCCTGTCTTGTTTCCTCAGAGCGTTGGCTCGCTCAGTCTTGACGGCCACGCTTCTCTCTGGTGCTCGTGTCAGGGCTAGGTCCATCTCATCCGCCCTTGCCGCCAAGAGGTCATGTGTCCTGGCTAGGACCAGTATTTCATCCAGGGCTATGTTTGGTTGTCTCAGAATCAGCCCCCGCAGCGTCTTGCTGCGGCACCCCTGAATTATCTGGGCGCAAATCTCTTCTTTGGCTCGGTCGTCGGTCACGTATGTGCTTGCCAGCTCTCGCAGTTGCATGTAAAGGCATCAATTGACTCTCCTTCTCTCTGCCGGGCCTGACGCAGTTTAAACCGCTCGAAATCTGGGTGAAACTGTGGATCGAAGTGCGCGTTGAGCGCTGTTACAGCGGCGTCATAATCAGTAGGTGCTCCTGTGTTCGGGAGATGTTTGAACAGGAGGTACACTTCCTCTCCTGCATAATGGAGGAGTGGCGACCGTTTTACCACACCTTACGTCTCCCTTGTCGCCACAAAGTAATTCTCCAGGCGTCCTAACCACATTTTCCACCATGGGGACGCTGTGGTGGGGTTGGCGAGCTCACTAAATGGGGGTAATACGCCGGTAAGGGCATGCTGAATGATGATGCGGCTAGGTTGCAGGGCTGCATTATCTTCCTCCCCATGACATAGGAGTGTGGACCTTTATGGCCGGTATCACCCTCACCTGGACTCTGTGTGTGTTATTATATTTATTCCTCATTGTCCTCTGCCTTGGAGTGCTTTTCCTTTCTCTTTCCTTATGTCTTAGCCTTTGTGCGCCTATTCTCACCCCTCTCCTTCCTGTACTTTTGATTTCTTTTCTTTGTGCTTCTACTTTCCAATGGTTGTTTTTTATTTTTTCCACTTTTCACCCTGGGCTGTTCTTGCCACTTGTAGGCACTCGGGCCTCTTCCCCTCGCAGGGCCTGGCGGTGCCTCTCGTCTTGCAGCACAGGCGTCAGGCGCGTGTAGGGGTGTGGCGCCCTGCCAGGCGTCTCAGTTCGCGCTAGGTCAGCTGCCACTGCTGGGCTGTGGCACACTCGATAAGCGCGCACGGGGCAGGACAACTCCTGGGGGCAGAGCGCAGCGGGACGGTGATCGGCGGGTGTAAGCTGATCCTACATGCTCCGTAGCTGGAGGGGTTGCCGGTCACGTGATGACGACGTCTCCGGTTGCAGAGAGCACCGTTGTCAGGCACAGTACTCGGGCGTCTTTGCCGTCGCTGCAGACGTGTGGATGCCACAGGGTGGCGACCCCCGCTGTTGTTGGCCAGTGAGCTCGTTTCCGCCTCGTCGCCAGTGTAGTGAGGTAGGAGGGCAGGCCTAGCAAAACACGCAATTAAGGCAATAATCATACACAGAGACAATGCTAACGATTAGTGGAATTCGTTTTCATGTAATTTAATAAGGATGTTTTTCCTAAGGTGCTAATTAGGGACAATGAGTGAAACTAACGTCTAGGAGCATTAAAGAATTCCTTGTGAGATATCGCATCAAACATATTACATCAGCATTGTATGACCTGCAGTGCGATGAACTGACTGAATGCTTCATTTACTACCTAAATGACAGTGTGAACCATGCCATGCAAATGAACACTCTTTGGACCAGAACAATCAGAGAGAGACTGTGGGCATGCAGAATACGTCTTCATACGTCTTCATTTCATCAGATTTTAATCCATTTTCTTATTAAGAAGTAGACAACCTATTTTACAAGTTTGCTCATGGTGGCTCAGCAAACAAGTGCAAGTAGTGGACAAGAATTGCCATGAATACCTTGAAAAACAATATTTTGCAATAGCATACACAATCTAAAAACGAATATAATGCCGGACTTGCAATAAAAGGTTCATGGTATTAAGATTTGTGATTTTGTTAGGATCAGACTGCAGGGCATACGGACAAAGGCAAATCCTAATTTTGAAGTGTAGTATAAATGGTTGAGGTGATTAACCTAAGTGCAAAGACACAAAATGGCAGATGATGATGGAATATGAGAAGAGTGGCTACGTACAGTTATAGACCAAACAGACCATAGCTCTGAGGGGGTATGCTGGGTGATGCGGATAGTGCGGACCCGGACATCTTTAACATGAACAGAAAAGTACATAAAAGGGTGATCTCAATGATTGTCAGGCTCCTCCTTTTTAGCCTTCTAATGGTGACTGCCATGTGTTCCCATGGGGCATTTCTTTCATCGGTTTGAGGAAATCCAAGCCATAGTCGAAAGGGTTAAGAGCTCTGCCAGACATAGGAAACTATCACGGAAGGTGCTGCAAGAATGGCTGCATTGTGTATGCCTATTGCATTAATATGTAGTGGTATTTACATGTTGTTAACGGTGGAAATGTGTTGTGTTCTGCCGGGGCTTCCTTGTTGTCCCATTCCTTCCCATCTCATTCTGTCTATTCATGCTTATCTTGCTTTGGAGGATTCTCTTTTCTTCTTGTTAAATTGCTAAGGATTTTTACGAAGGATTGGGAGATTGGGAGGGGGTAGGACCGAAGGGCGAAAGCTGACAGAAGGAAATCGAAAGGAGACAGAGTAAATGGTGATTATTATTTGTGTCCTCTTAAATAAATAATGTTTCACCACTCATGATTTTATACACATCCTACTCCCTCATACTGCAAGCTCCAGGCACGAAGTGAGCAATTGGTTTTCTAAGGTTATCTTTGCATAAAAGCATGAATTCAAAGCACACGTCAGCATTGCTTTTGCGAAGGTTGGTGGTAATATTAAAGGGATACGGTTCACCAGAACCATAGTCAATTGTTTCTAGCTGTAATTACAGGTGGTGGGCTCTAGTATGCCTTCAGCAGATCCTTTTTTCCTAGGCATGCCGAGGAGAGACTGGCACAATGCAATGAACCTTGACAACACAGAAACAAAACTTTGTTTATGAAAATCCTGCGCTAAGATTTGTGCGCTGCCAATATAATGCACTGGGCATATACGGTATTATACAGTGTTCTGGGAACTATTGGATTTACAGAAGTAACCCCATTTACAGCTCCAACAGCAGAGTCTGTAATGATAGCTGTTCAAAGAAGAAGCCTATGAAGAGACACCCAGGAGAAGTAATGGGGATATTATTAAAACTACATTAATTAAAAAAAATAAAGAAACAGAATCCCAATTCCTCACCGTCTATGTTGAGATGCATGGTGATCTTCCGTGCTTCACCTTTATATATAATCTCACAGGTATAATTCCCTGTGTCTCTGTTATTTACATGATGCAGCGTTAAAGATGCGTTCCCATTTCTTAGCTCATCCTGGTGAATTTCAGCTCCTGGTCTCCAGCTGATCACAGCACCATCGAATTTCAATAACTCCATCCCACGATGCTTCCAATGAACTACCAGGTGATCCAGATCAACAGGGGGCTCATCGATGAAAAGAAAACACTGTAGTACGGCGTTACGTTCAGGACAGACGCTTACCACGTTTGGATCTGTGGAGAGCCAGATCCAGGCCGCTGAAGTGGAACACAAGATGGAGTGGGTATCACCAGCATGCAGACTGAAAAGGTGATTAGCAACCGGTACACCATACAAACAACCAACCAACCACAGGAATTAAAATGTAAAATGTCTCATGATCAAGTAATTATTCTATTTTAAAATTAGGTCAGTGCAAGCCGAAAAAAACGAATGTGAGGCAAGTAACTGGTGACCTGGAAGACTGGTGTGCAATATGCAAGTGAATGCAACAAGACTTGTTAGAATACTCTTGAATACTATGACACTAGAGGCCTGATGCACAAAATACTATGCACATGCATAGTTTCAGTTTGCAATGCACAAACCTTCATTGCAATTCGTAATGGGCATTACGAATCGCAGTGCTTGTGATCCGAAGAGAAAGGGGGCAGCCATGGGGCATTTCTCTTTCCTTGTGATTCTCAAAGGAATTCACAGATGCTGTGTGACCATTTTTGCAGTCACAAAACTCGGGAGGCCTCATTTATGGGTTTTTTACGGTAGGGCAGCACAGCAGGCCTTGCTACGCGCTCCTACAGCAAAAGAAAAGGGCAGGAAAGGATAAGTTACTTACCTGTAATCCTAGTTCTCTTCCAGGGGTATCCTCATCAAAGTCATAAGCACATGAATATTCCCGCCCATGCGCGGGACCCCGGAAACATATAAAACATATATGTGGAAACCATATATGTAGCTCTATATATATATCCATATATATATATAACAATAAAAACACAATGCAGCCTTCCATATACTAGAAACGCTGAGCAATGTTGTAAGAATTTCCCTTGCACATAAATACAATTCCAATAAAGCAGGGAGAAAGAAAACACATTTGAAAACTGCTTTAATGCACAGCAGAAAACATAATCCTGCAAAGAGGAATAAAAGAACATAGGCTGCATTTGTAGAAACATCAGTGTAGAAAGCTGAAAAGCTAACCCACAGAAACACACAGAATAAACTGGCACCGTGCCTTTAAGGCAGCCATGACCCCTAGCTTCCCATCATGCCTCAGGGGTGACAGTTAGGTCAGTTGTTCTTTGCGGAGACCCGAAGGCCATGGCACAAAGAGATGACATGTATCTTGATCACTTGCTTGGGGAGGCGGGTGGGTTGCTTATGACTTTGATGAGGAAACCCCTGGAAGAGAACTAGGATTACAGGTAAGTAACTTATCCTTTTCTTCCAGGGGATCCTCATCAATAGTCATAAGCACATGAATAGAATAGCAAGCCCATCCCCTCATCCTGCGGGCAAGCGACCAGAGTACAATAAAGATACATTGTAAGAAAAAAACATTACAAAGACTCCAATCAAGCTAGCATTAAAACAGATTCCTCAAGGAGGCCTGGCCTACTTGGGTATCCGCTCTGGAGTCAGAATCCAGACAGTAATGCCTGGTAAACGTATGGACCGATTTCCAAGTTGCAGCCTTGCAAATCTCGGCCATCGGTACATTGTGTAAGAAAGCTATTGTAGCAGCCTTGCCCCTAGTAGAGTGAGCTTTAGGGGAGGCTAACAAAGGCTTGTTCGCTAATTGGTAAGCCAATTTAATACAAGACACTATCCACCTTGAAATGGATCGTTTGGAGGCTGGAAAGCCTGTCCTAACAGAGCCGTAGTTTACAAACAATTGGTCAGCCTTTCTAATGGACTTTGTTCCCTCCAAATAGAATTTGAGAACCCTCTTGAGGTCTAATGAGTGAAGAGACCTTTCTGCTGGTGTAGCAGGATTTGTAAAGAAAGAGGGAGAGAAATTGTCTGATTGACATGGAAGTCAGACACTACTTTGGGAAGGAAGGAAGGGAGAGTTCTCAAAACCACCCTATTGTGATGGAAAACCGTATATGGTTCTTTAGAACAGAGTGCTTGGATTTCACTCACTCTGCGTGCTGCTGTAATAGCCACCAGAAAAGCTACTTTCCATGTAAGGTGTTGTAATGTGGCCTTATGAATGGGTTCGAAAGGAGGACCCATCAATTTTGACAAAACTAGATTCAACTCCCAAGGCGGAGAAGGAGGTCGGACAGGGGGATAAACCTTCTTCAACCCCTGAAGGAAGTCCTTGACCACCTGAAGTTGAAAGAAAGAAGGTTGGTCAGGTGATTTTCTATATGCTGTGATGGCCGCCAAATACACTTTTATGGACGTGTATTTCAAACCAGATTTGGCCAAGTAGAGTAGATACGGCAAGATTACCTCTTCTTGCCCGCTAACTGGACTCCAACCATTACGCATACACCACAAGTAAAATGTTTTCCATTTAAAAGAGTAAGAGGCTCTTGTGGATGGTCTCTTTGACTCCCTCAAAATGTCCATGCAGTCCTGAGGGAGGTTCAAATGTCCGTACTGCAGGATCTCAGGAGCCATGCTGCCAAGCTCAGCGAGGGAAGGCTGGGGTGCAGAATCTTCCCTCCCATTTTGGTCAGAAGGTCCGGCCTGCACGGGAGTCTCCGATGCGGACAGATCGAGAGCTGCAACAGGTCCGGATACCACCATTGGCATGGCCAGTCCGGTGCTATGAGGATCATCTTCATCCTGGATCGGATGAGCTTGGCACCACCTTCGGGATGAGAGGAAGGGGCGGAAAAGCGTATGCAAACGTCCCGGACCAGTCTATCAAAAGAGCATTCCCTCTCGTTCCTGGTCGGTAAAATCTGGACGCGAAGGCGTGGCATTTTCTGTTTCGATCGTCTGCAAAGAGGTCGATGGATGGATGACCCCATTGATGAAAAATGTCCGCCACCACTTCATCGTTGAGCACCCAGTCTTCTTGTTCTTCGAAGTGTCGACTATGGGCGTCTGCTCGCACGTTCTGCTCTCCTGGCAGATGCACTGCCGTGATCGAGAGGTTCCTGGCCAGCAGCCAGTGCCAGATCGCCTGAGATTCCAGAGACAGAGGGCGAGAGCGTGTTCCACCTTGTTTGTTTAAGTAATACATGGTGGTTGTATTGTCCGTTTGTATCAGAATCGACTCGGACTGAATCGACGGATGGAATGCCTTGAGGGCCAAATGAACCGCCCACAGTTGTAGCATGTTGATATGATAGGTCTGTTCCTTGCTGGTCCATCTGCCCTGAGTCTGCAGTTGACCCAGATGCGCTCCCCATCCCTGAAGAGACGCGTCCGTGATCAGGGATTGTTTTGGCAGAGGTTGATGGAATGGGACTCCCACTAGAAGATTCTTTGGCTGAATCCACCAGAGAATGGACTTCTTCGCTGCTTGAGAGAGGAGAATTCGGTCGTCCCAATGACCCGAGGATTGGTCCCATTTGTCCTCCAGATCCTGCTGCAACGGTCTCATTCTCAATCTGGAGTTGGGTATGAGAAAAATGCAAGAGGCCATCGACCCCAGTAGAGACGCCACTTGCCTTACTGATGGTTGATGTGCTTGAAGGATGATGTTGCATTTGTTTCTCATTGATAACAGTCTCTCCTCCAAAGGAAACACTTTTCCTAGGTGTGAGTCCAGGGTGGCGCCCAGATAGTGGAGCGATTGAGTGGGCTGATGAACTGATTTTTCCACGTTCACATGAAGGCCCAAGCGTTGAAGGAGATACAGGCAGTTGTGAAGGTGATTCTGCACCATGTGAGGAGATGGTCCCTTCAACAGCCAGTCGTCCAGGTATGGATACACAAACAGGCTTTGGCGATGTAATGCTGCCGCCACCACTGCCATGCATTTCGTGAATACACGGTGCAGATTTGAGGCCGAATGGTAAGACTCTGAACTGGTAATGCTTCGCGCCTACCATGAATCGCAGGAACTTGCGATGCCTTGGGGTAATTGGAATGTGAAAGTACGCATCTTGGAGATCCACCAAACACATCCAATCTCCTTTCCTCAGATGTGGAAATATTTGATGGAGCGCCAACATTCGAAACTTCTCCTTTCGGATGAACTTGTTCAGAGTTCGTAGATCTAGAATAGGTCTGAACTTGTTTGGTTGGTCTTTTTCGGAACAAGGAAGTATCTGGAGTAGACTCCCTTTCCTCTCTGTGCAGGAGGGACCTCTTCTATGGCTAGTTTCTTCAGAAGAGTCGACACTTCTTGACGCAGCAGCTCCAGGTGTTGAGGACGTGACCTTAGCGGAGGAACGTCTCTTGGGGGTGCGCAAAAACGTAGCGCGTACCCATTGCTCAGTATATTTAGCACCCACTGGTCTTTGGTGATGTTGCGCCACTCTTGTATGCAATTTGAAATACTTCCTCCCACTGGAGTGTGCAACGGTGCTAGAGGAAGCAGAAAATCATTGCTTTCCTCGTTTTTTTGCTGTGGAAGAGGACTGCTGTTGATGTCCTCCTCTTCCTCTCGAGGAACGACAGCCTTGTTATTGGGATTTGTTTTTGTTTTGCGACCATTGAGGGGTTTGAACCCTCTGTTGGTAATTTTTACGATTGTAGGGCCTGTAGCGTCGTTTGAACTCCTTTTTCTTCTCAAGGCCCACAGCCTTTAATGTGTCCAACTCGGCCTTCATTCTGGCCATTTCCTGATCAGTGTGTGACCCAAAAAGGGAGTTTCCAGAAACCGGAAGATTCAAAATACGTTGTTGTGCTTCCGGTTTCAAAGCTGTCAGGCGCAACCAGGAAGACCTCTGTACACATATACCATGTGCATACGAGTGTGCAGCCAAAGAAACCCCATCCGCTGCTGTGCTGATTACTTGGTTGGCCACCAGTGCCCCTTCTTGGAGAATCTCTGAGAAGTCTTGCTGATCCTCCTTTGGGAGTTTGTCTTTAAAACGCTCCAGCGAATCCCATAAGGACCTGTCATACCTGCCCAGCAGGGCGGCAGCGCTAGATACCTTAAGAGAAGATGCTGCAGAGCCGCAGGCCTTTCTCCCCCAAGAATCCTGGGCTCTACTTTCTTTATCTGGAGGGGCTGAGGAGGAAGAAGCCACCGCATGTGTCTTCTTTGCCGCTGCGATGATGACAGAGTCCGGTGGTGGATCAGATTTCAGAAAAAGGGGATCCGATGCAGCAGGTTTATATTTTTTCAGGATCCGAGCCGGAGCTGCTTTAGCCGATGATGGAGTGAGGAAGATGTCCATTACCGGTTCAATGATAACAGGGACTAGAGGAAGTAATGGTCTAGCCGCAGATCTCTGATGGAGAGTTTCGAAAATGATGGAAGTGGTGGTCTGAGGAGCTGACATGGCTATGCTCAGCTTTTGTGCTCCTCTAGCGAGGACATCGTGAAAGGTGTTAACATCATCGATGGGTGACACTCTCTAGAAGGAGGGCTATCCGTAAGTGTAGGCGAGTAGTCCCTTTTGGATGAGCGTGTCGAAGATGAGGACAAAGATGGTGTTCTCCGTCTCTTGTGATGAGCATGAGTTGACCTATGCTCAGGAGATCTGCCTCTGTGTTCTCTTGTCCGAGTAGTGGGAGACCTGTCCACTTCCTGCACTAGACGCTGTAACGGGGATCTGTGCAGTGGACTGGAATAGTCCGTAGGCCGCTGAGCATGACCAGAGGGTTCTTTCTGGCAGTGATGGAGAGGTTGAAGCCATCTGGGCGAAAGATGAATGGAAGGAGATCGCTGTCTCCTTGGAGAGCCTCTTTGAGATGTTCTTGGATGCTCAGGAGAATGAGCAGAAGAGCTGCGTGACGTCGAGAGCATCTGGGGGGAGCTCCTAATAGAATGAGAGGACTCTCTGCGACTTCTGGAGCATGATCGGCGTCTTGATGAACGATGCGACGTCGATGGAGAGTGTCTTGACGACGACCGACTCTGCGTCACCATCACTGGTGAATCTCTCCTCGACGTCGACCTCTCTGTGTGCTTCGACGTATGATGTGACGTCGAACACCTGGAGCCCACAGACTTCGTCTTCGACGTTGAGCGTGCAGGAGACGAAGTATGAAACGACGGAGAAATCCTTCTCGACGTCGTGTCTTTATGCCTTTCAGATCTCTCTCTCGACGCTGGTCGTCTACTGGAAGCCAGCGGAATCGAGATCGGGGCACTTCTTGCCGTCGATGGAGACCGCCGTCTCGACGTCGAACGATGCCTAGTGTATTTTACCCTAGGTCTCGACGACGAATCTTTCCTCGTCGTCGGCGAAGATCGAGCCCTCGACGTTGAACGTCGCCTGGATGACGACAACGGAGACGCCTGCTTCAACGCCGGTCGCCGATGACCCGGCAACGGCAGAGCATGTCTCGACGTCGAACGCCGAGCAGACGGCGGCGACGGAGATCCATCTCTCGACGTTGGGTGAGCCCGCACCAATGGAGAGCGACTCCTCAGCGCCGATCGTCGGCGGGTTGACGACGGCGGAGGATTCGACGTACCTGTAGTCTTCGTCGACGACCGGTGTTCTCTCGACGGCGAGCCCGTCGTCGATGGTCTTCTCGTCGACGTTTTCGTTGCCGATGAAGGTATTTGTGGCACCGAGCCCGACGCCGATGGAGAGCAGACTGGAACCTTACTTCTAGATGGAGTGGTGGCTCTCTCTTTCCTCTTCTTCATCGGAGACCTGCCTCTTGAAGGTGTTTTCCCCTTCTCAGCCAGCCCATAGAGGCGAATCCTCTCTCTGTCCTTCAGAGTTCTATTGGACAGCGACTGGCAATGCTGGCAGGTCTTGGGAGCATGATCAGAAGGCAGGCAGAGAATACAGACAGGATGGGAGTCTGTTTTAGCCTTCTTCTTGCCACAGGAAGGGCAAGAGACAAAGAGAGAGGGCATTTTTGACTGAAAAATAATGCTCAACTCTCTCAAAAATAGTAGACAGGTACTTCAACAACAAAAAGACGTCGAAGTAAAATGTTTTTGACAAAAAAAAAGAAGTAATTTCTGACAGAAATCAGAAAAAACTGAGAGCTGAAGTTACCAGGGTCCTGACAGAAGGAGCCGGAAAGAACAACTGACCTAACTGTCACCCCTGAGGCATGATGGGAAGCTAGAGGTCATGGCTGCCTTAAAGGCACGGTGCCAGTTTATTCTGTGTGTTTCTGTGGGTTAGCTTTTCAGCTTTCTACACTGATGTTTCTACAAATGCAGCCTATGTGCTGGCAATGTTCTTTTATTCCTCTTTGCAGGATTATGTTTTCTGCTGTGCATTAAAGCAGTTTTCAAATGTGTTTTCTTTCTCCCTGCTTTATTGGAATTGTATTTATGTGCAAGGAAATTCTTACAACATTGCTCAGCGTTTCTAGTATATGGAAGGCTGCATTGTGTTTTTATTGTATATATATATATATATATATATATATATATATATATATATATATATATATATATATATATATATGGATATATATATATAGAGCTACATATATGGTTTCCACATATATGTTTTATATGTTTCCGGGGTCCCCCGCATGGGCGGGAATATTCATGTGCTTATGACTATTGATGAGGATCCCCTGGAAGAGAAGCGCAGTTTCATTTTAGATACAGCGCATCCCTGTTTTTTTCCCCTGTGCTGGCGACCAATGGGCTGCCGTGCGCCAACGCTGGCACCTTTGTAGCAATGCAGGCGTTGCGGGGATGATTATTTTTGTGCAGAAAGGGAAACCTTCCTGCACAAAAACAATCCCAAGAGGCTTTTTCCTCTTTCTGCAGAATGCAGCACACATAGAAAGAGGAAAAACGAAGAGAAAAAAAGATTTCTTCTCGTTGTGCCTCCCTTACGCCTCCCCTTGCAAGGCGTACGTTTTTGGCGCTGCCTCAGACTTACGATTTCTCGTAAATCTGGGGTATTGTCAAAAAGCCATGGATGTTGCTGGGAAGGCCCCCAGCAGCACCCATGGAACGCCCCTTTCACGCACTTTTCTGCGTGAAAGGGACACATATTTATAAGGCCATGAAAAGCCACATAACATGGCTTTACGTGGCCTTATAAATATGAAAGTGGCACATAGTGCCGCCGGAACATTTAAAAATGGACGTTCCGGCGGCGCAAAAATGCAAAAGTCTGGAATGGTTAGTGTCTGTGGAAGGAAGCAACTATTCACAAATTGAAAGCAGACAAAAATTGGCAGTTACACTGTGCAAGCTGTAAACATCTAGAACTGCAGACATTGATGCCATGGACTACTACACTCACTCCCCATTGTCACATTCACAATGTGTCACTGTGTCTCTTTAGGGACGGTGGTCACAATCTAGGCAAATTGCGAATTTGAATGCTGGAACGTAGGTCTGCTATCACATGTAGGCCTCCATCCCAGTAGAGTCGCTATCAGATTCCTACTTCATTGAAATGTATGCAGCGAGCGGGGGTGACTGTAGGCGGAAAAAAAAACCTTGCAGATGGAGGATTTCAACACCTCTTGCACCATAAAAGTAGAGGCTAACTGCAACACAATGAAAAATGTATTCTGCTACAAACTTATTTTGTGCATCCTGCCGCAGGGCAAATAAGACCTCCCTTAATAAACATTGCCTGGCTCTTTCAAATAAGCACCCAAAGATAACGTTTTAAGGGGGTTCAAATTGCTTTCATAATACAAAAAGTACAAATTGTTAGGGCCTCATTTTTGTGTTTTTGCCATAGGGCAGTGCAGCAGGCCTTGCTGCTGCACTGCCCAACGGCAAAAGAAAAAGGCATGAATGCACCTTATCTATGAGATACAGCGCATTTCTGTCCTTTTCCCCTGCGCCGGCGCACAATAGGCTGCCGTGCGCCAATGCAGGCACCTTTGCACCATGGTGCAAGGGTACCTGCATTGAGGGGATGATTGTTATTGTGCCAGAAGAGAAACCTTCCTGCACAAAAACAATCACAAGAGGCTTTTTCCTTTTTCTATGTTTGCTGCAGAATGCATCACACATAGAAAAAGAAAAAACGAGGAGAAATAAAGATATTTCTCCTTGTTGTGCCTCCCTTACGCCTCCCCTGGTGAGGCGTACGTTTTTGAGGCTGCTTCAGAGTTACGATTTCTCGCAAATCTGGGGCAGTGTCAAAATGCCATGGATGTTGCTGGGAACGCACCCAGGAACACCCATTGCACGCCCTTTTAACGCAGAAAACTGCGTTAAAGGGTACAATATTTACGAGGCAGCATTAAGCCAAAAAAAGTGGCTTAGTGCTGCCTCGTAAATATGGAGTAGGCTGCCATAGAAGGTCACAAAAAGTGACGTTCCGACAGCACAAGGGGCCTCATAAATGAGGCCCTGTTAATGTATTCGTGCTTTATTCAATCAGATTATACTCCACTGCTCCACAACTGGCCCAACTATTTGAAGCTATCATTGTATCCCTTTCTCATTGCTCACCTATCTCTTCCCTTTTGAAAATAGAAAAGGTTACAAGGCATCAGAACATTAATTGTGGAGCCCTCAAAATCGCTCTTTGATGGAAAAACATTAGGCCGATTTACAGAAAAAAAAAGCATAACTGCATGTGTGGATCTTTTCGCTCTCACATGGACGAAGGTTTATACTTTTAAGGAACTAACAAAACATTCCAAGGATATGCCGGGAAAGCTGTACCAGTCACAGCTATTCAGGCATACTCCTAGGAAATTTCAGTGAATTCCGTTCTTGGCTTAGTTGTCAGTCTTAGAACAATGTTTAATAGCACAAAGCTTACAGTTGTGCACTGTAAAACGTCATCATCTTTGTACAGTGTCACAAATTATTTTTCCACTGGGCAAATATGTTTCTAAATTTGAGGTTGATCCCAAATTTAATCCGAACCTTGTGATACATATTGGGTACAAATCGGTTCAACATTATACTTACTGAGTGCAACAATGTGAATGTTGGTACCCAAGCTTGACTGTACACCCATATTGAGTTCCTGCAGAGTTTACCCATTTGGTACCTTCAGCAGAGTGTTAGTGGTGAATGCATTTATACAAGTATTCTACCTTTTTGAGGCATGCAGTACTTTAGTAGCAGAATTCTTGACCAGAATAGAAAACAAAGAGGGTTACTACAAAATAAGAAATTGGGCAATGCACATACCAATTTTCTAGCTGCGAAGAAGTTCTGAATGTTGCGGGGAAAAACGTTTATTGGATGTCTTATTGTCTCTCCTCATGCAAAATAAATGGACTATTTGATGAAAGATTCTGGGGCTTATTACAATATTTACAATAATTTGGCACAGGGCTGCGCTGATGCTGCCTGCATCAAAAGAAAAGTGCAGGAATGCGCCGTATCTATGAGAAACGGTGCATTCCTGTCCTCTCGAACTGCACTGGCGCACAAAAGGCTGCCTAGCGCCAACGCAGGCACCCTTGCACCATGGTGCAAGGGTGTCTGAGTTGAAATCACATTGCTTTTGTGGAGGAAGGGACACCTTCCCACACAAAAACAACCCTTACACCACCCTTGGGGATGCGTAGGCTTTTGACGCATTCCCAGATTTACAAGTCCTTGTTTAGGTGGGCTTTGAGACCTGTTGTATTTAGTTTGTGGGCTTACAGCCTGCCCACTGCTTTTAATTTTTTTGTTTCAGTGTCCTTTAAAAATCCTTGCTTGCTAGTGGTCAATCCTTCCTTTGTCCCTTCTTTTTGTCTTTCGTTTTCTCCCACGGAGCAGGGACAATTACTGTATCTTTACGCTTTTGGTTGTTTATCTGTTTCTTTCGGGGACAATTTTTTTATTTCTTTCCTGTTCGTGTTACACTGTGGGTGCATGTTCAGCTTTATCGTCCGTATTTTATTGCATCCTCACTCTGCCCCCTCCTTCCTGTTGGTGCTGCCATCCTTCTCGCACTCCTGCTCCTATGCTTGTTTGTTTGTTTTTTTAGACTTTTTGCAATTTTTAGGTCGAGCATTCAAGACCTCTTGTATATACTTTAGTATATACTTATATGTGTATGTACTTTGTGGGCTCTGGAGATCAGCCCTAGGACTTGTCTGCTTCTGCTTAGGGACTTTTTTTCTGCTCAACTGCCTCTATTTTACTGTCTTGATAGAAAATGACCAGTACAGGTCAAATTCCTTTCTGCTTGTTCAACTGCCTCTATTTAACTGTCTTGATAGAAAACGACCAGTAGAGGTCAGTTAAATGCAGAATTGCTTTCTGCTTAGGGACTTTCTTTTTTTATTTTTCTGTTCAACTGCCTCTATTTAACTGTCTTGATAGAAAACGACCAGCAGAGGTCAGTAAAATACCAGAATCACTTGAGCATTCTCTAGATTCCAGTCCATAGAAATTGTCTTCCACGAGCACCCGTAGACAATATTTTTTTCAAATCTTGCATTTTCAGTCATATGACCGCCGAAGGCCCTGATTTTATATTAAAAACAGAGCTTTGAACTATACCAGTTCCCGCTGAAAGGCAATATTTCTCTCCATGTGTTCCCATACCTGGCATGTCACGCAGTTTGGTGCTTACTTTCCCTCCATGTTAAAGAACAGTAGATGTTACAGCACCCGGGCTAATGTGCTGCATAGCTAAATACATATAAGGTTCCAAAGGCGAGACCGATTGCATTGCAAATGCTTGTTTTATAGTGGCGCCTTGTTTAGACCTGCTACAGCCTATTTTCGCTGGCATAGCTCATGTCAACAAAACAAACAAGATAATAATAATATACAGAGAAGTGCGTTGGGTCATCTACCTTCAGCTGTGGCTTGTTTTGGTCACCCCCATTCAGCGGTTGCATTAATGATATGTCCACCACATTTTGGATCAGCCCAAGGCATTCTGCAATGTTTAGATTTTCCCTGTGCATATTTCTCATGGGCGACTGGTGCACAAAGTATTAATGGGTGAAGGGTAATGCACATGCACCAACGAGAAGGAATTATATTGGCTTTGTATGGAACTGTAGATTCTGCTAGTTGCTCCTGTGAAAATCAGAGCTCCCGGCAGCTCCGCTACTTCTCCAGTCAAAGCTCCCCTACTGCTCCTGTAAGGCACTTGTGTATTGCTCCCATCAGGCTCTTCCCACTCCTCGCTGTCATTGCACTAGGAGCTGTCCGAACAGATGAGGGCTTCCTTACTTAGCTGCTCCCAAAGCCACTTCAGGGATCTGATTGTAGCCGCTTTCAATCTGGATCAGATGCTCACTCCTTCACTACCAGCCACTGCCAGCCCTTGATAGTGCATCGGTGTGCAGGCACTACAGGATGTGGTAGATGCTTCTTATTGTTTCCAGTTGCTGTCCAACCGCATCTTCCCAGGCAAAGCTGAACCGTCAATCTGGAGCCTGTTATGAAATTCCAGAAGCAGAGTTGATCAGTCCATGGAAAGGCTGTATATTGCCAGGTACAAGCGGGGCACTTTAGAAACTCACTAAAGTCAACATTATCTCAGCCAAAAAAAAAATCAAAGTTGCTGTGATGCTCTTGGGAAAAGAACATAAGAATAATTCCCAAGTGCTACTGAGCAACTCATTATGCCCCCTCCTAGGAACCTCTGCCTAAGTTACAGGAGTGAAAGACTACCACTTAAGCCCATGAGCAAAGCTGAAGCAAGAGTAGATGATTAGCAAGCGCTGTCAAATCAAATAGGTCTAGCAGTAGTTTGTTAACACATGAAAGTACATTTATTAATAACCATTTTGCATGCACATATTTGTAAGCATTAGCACACTAAAGCTAAAACTAATGGCTTTGTCAATGCCTGTTTTCAAAATGCTTTTGATATGAGCTATGACCTTGTACTCAGTTGTGCTTACAGAGGGGATCAGGTGGAGGGCATTCATTAACTTTTCTTTAACTGCAGGCAAAACAGGGAAGCAAATATAGATCTTGGGTGCCTGTGCTGTCTGCCCATTTTGGAAAAATTCTTGAGAGGAACAGCTCCAGGAAGCAATTTTGCCTTATTGTTGGTAATCTCTAGCTAAAGTAGTGTAGTATGTTCCAATATGATGAAAATATGGGCCTCATTTAGAGTTTGATGGAGTAGGAGTTCTGCCGTAAATCAGCAGGGTTCCTGAACTGCCAAAGTCGCAGTTTTCCTCCCTCATTTAGAGGAGGGTGAAGAGGCCGGTTTCAGGCAGGGGAGCCTCTGCTGGCCCAGTTGTCGGAAATCTTTAACCAGTAGCCTGCCCAACAAAAAGACCCTCTGTCGATGCACGTCAAAAGGCCCACTCTATACGGACTTAGTGGCCTCAAGAACCTTACAAATACGATGATAATGAAGGCCGCCCTTCCAAGGTACATTTTCCCTGCTGAGGCTGAAAGGAAAAGCTACGTGGTCCAAACAGGAAACGCTACATGTAATCCTCACATGCTGGGAGAAAAGTCCTAGTTTGTCAAGGCCATTTGTTTATCCTCACAAACAAACCCCAGTTTCGTGGGTTTGTGTCTTAAAGAAAAAAACATTGCCAACCGTGGGCAAAACAACTTGGCTGCTGGTCAATATATTTCTCTGCCTTCTGTGCAAAAACAGTCAGTAAGAAAACAATGGATCCTAGCAGTGTTTCTTATATTATGTTCAAATATTTGTAAAGCAATCAATGGCAATACAGAGCTTAGTCAATATTCACCATATGTACAAGCTTGGTTTATGTTCATGATGAACATAGGCCATATTTCAAAGACAACCATTCAGGAGCATTAATGCTGTATTTATTTTCATATATAAGAACAAGAAAAAGTGTTCAGTGCCTAAGTGATCACATGTACCTGACGTTCAAAAACAACTAAATTTAACATACAGTCTCAAGTAACTGGTACAGAATAGATTATTCACAACACAAAATGCTTGGAACAAATCAGAATTTTTATAAATGTCCAATTGCTAGTTGCGCCAATGACGTTTCGACTGAAGGTCAGTTAGATGGTCATCTTCAGGACACCTAATTATTGAGCAGAAGCAGAAATATAAGGACCTCAGGGTCCTCATATATTATCAAAAATAAATCTACACAAACACGGGATCAGAGGTGCATGGAAGTAAGAAAGATGCCCGATAACATAGGCAGGGTTCTTATATTACTGCAAGCTATCCTCTTCCAGAGGAGCAGCGGCCACAGATTACAATGATCTTGTGGGATGCCCACAAAGGGTCTTCTAGGCATGCTTTTTAGGCCGGTCTTCAATATACTTTCTCACACAAATCATATGTTCTTTTATAAATCTAGTGTAGGTTGCCATTTCACTTGGGATTGCTCTTCTTGCCTCACTGACTGAAGATGGATTTAATGTTAAAGCTGAAGGCGAGTATTAAGTGTTTACTGCAACTCTTGAAACAGCAGCAATAAAAAGGACACCAAAATGAGGACATACACAGAATCATTTGACATCAATATTGTTCTACCACTCCTCTTTATTGTCATTCCTTGAATAGATAAGTCTTTTTTTCCCTTATTACACACAATGCATGGTATAACTAACTTCCACCCCGCTATGTTTTATCTTTGATAGACTTCTTTTTTTTTGTGCCATTGGAAAATTGTTATTTTGAGCATGACAAGTGATGTTAATTATGACATGCATTGTGCGTGATATGAACGATGCCTGGAGAATTTCAGCGGTGTTTGAGTCAGAACCATAATTCAGTTTTTAGCTGCTTTTTTAAAGTGAGTTTTAAGATTTTGTTTTTTATAATACACTTTTTTCCCAACCCTCAAGTTTGGCTGCAGAGCCTTGCCAGGCACTGCTACCAACTGACCGCAGGTAGACAACACCCAGTGCTTTTGGTCTTCTTTTTCTCATTATAATTATTTTTCTGAATTTCTGCGAGACCACAACACGGGCTCTATATACCATAACAACTTACACTTCGACGTGGATGCAATCTATCGAAAAGACGGAGTTCATTTCACAGACACAGGCAACAGGGTGTTCCTCAACAACTTAAAAAACTGCATCCTGTTCTATGTGTAATTATCATCTACACAGAATAAACACAAAGGCTCTCTTCAGAGCCAACCCCTTTCCCAAACACTGCTTATTTTTGTTTTCAAATCCTTTTTTCAAAGTTCTCACTTTGATCCTCTGTGGTTCCTCAGCCAAATAAGGGGTCTTCTGGCTATGTTGCAGGCCGATCCGCGACGGATCCCGATATCTGTTCTCAACCAAAAGCACACATTCAATACAAATCAATAAAATATTTAATACAAACATATCCTATTACAATTGATATAATTGTATCAATGCCTATGTGTAGGCATGTGTATAGCTGTGAAGTACCTGTGTGGGTGTGTGAGGGGCTATGTGGGTCTGTGAGTGGACGCATGAGTGGTTCTCTGGGTCAAGTGGGTGTATGAGAGGCTGTATGGATGTGTAAATGGGTGTGTGAGTCGTTTCTGGGTCTCTGAGTGGGTGGGTGTGTGAGTGGTTTAATGGGTCTCTGAGTGGGTGTGTGAGTGGCTGGATGGTGGTGTGTGAGTGAGTATGTGAGTGCCTATGTAGGTCTGTGAGTGGTTCTGAATCTCTGATTGGATGTATCAGTGACTGTATGGTTCTGTGAGAGGGTGTGTGAGTAACTGTATGAATGTGTGACTGAGTGTGGGAGTGGGCCTGTGAGTGGTTTTCAGGGTCTCTGAGTGGGTGTGTGAGTGGCTGCATGGGTGTGTAAGTGGGTGTGTAAGTAGTTGTGTGGATGTGTAGGTTGGGGTGAGTGTGATGGGTTGGTCTCTGAGTGGTATGTGAGTGGCTTTATGGATGTGTAAGTGGGTGTGCTAGTGGTTTCGCTGTATGGGTGTGGAAGTGGCTGTGTGGGTCTGTGAGTGCATGTGTATGTGGCTGTATGAGTGCCTATGTGGGTCTGTGAGTGGTTCTCTGGGTATGTGAGTGGATGCATTTGTGACTGTATGGGTGTGTGACCATGACTGGGGACTAAGAGTCTTCCAGTGTACTGTGCTGGGTGAGGAGACACTAGCCAGCAATAGCAAGAACACTCATCTGGAGCCTACAGCACCAGTTTCTGCCTGACCTAAGACCAGTGGGCCTTGTGAGGTAAAGAAGATCACTTGGAGAGAGCAAGGTCAAATGGATATTGCATTGTGTGGCTCCTCAGAGCAGAGTGTGAGAGTCTGGTCTGTCAGGACCTTAGAATATCCCCAGGCATCAGACTGGATCCAGAAGACTTTCAAGCAGTAACGCTGAGTGCCAGTAGGTGGCATCATTCAGCTCTGCGCCAGCAGTGTCCGCGCCAAAAGTGACATGCGCTGTATCTATATAGGCTCCACCTCGGCACGCTGATGTCATTTACTTTCACAACTTTCCCCACCAGGAGCGCAGGGTCACAGTGAGAACTGACCACTGTGGAAAAGATTAAGGCCCTGAAAAGGGTGACCCTTACACCTTAACCGGTTCGCATAGCGGGGAGGATCAGTAAGGAATCTGCAGCTAGAGTCTCTACCAGATAAGGCGTTACTGAAGGTAACTTGATCATCTGATAGAGACTTTTAGCTTCAGATTCCTTACTTTAGAATAGATACCTAAGGAATCCCTCCCCAGAGGTGGGTCTGCGAACACAATTAGATCAAAAAGTCCTGCAGGACCAAACGGGTGAAGTGCCCATCACGATGGACCTGACTATCCAGGCAGTAATGTTTTGTGAATGTGTGTAGTGATGCCCACGCCGCCGCCTAACAGATGTCCAGGAGAGGAACACAGTGGTTTCAGCCTTGGCTCTGGTAGAGGGAGGCTGCAATGCCTCCGGGGGCTTTTTCTTGGCCAGTGCGTAGCAGATCTTAATGCACAGGATGATCCATCACAAGATGGTCCGTTTCTGCCCAGCCTTTCCTTTTTTGGCTCTGACATAGCCCACGAAGAGTTGATCATCCACCCGGAACTCTTTTGTGGAATCAAGGTAGAATGGCAATGCTCTGTTTGGGTCCAGATGGTGGATTCTCTCCACCTCTTTGGAGGGGTGAGGCGGAGCAAAAAAAGGTAGCAAGGGTAATGCTCTGGCCTACATGGAATGGAGTGACAACCTTTGGAAGGAAGGATGCACGTCTCCGGAGGAACAGTTTGTTAGGGTAAAAGGAGGTGTAGGGAGGGTGCACTGAGAGGGCCAGTAATTCACTGACTCTCCTGGCTGAAGTAATGGCCACTAAAAAGGCAGGTTGAATGGTCAGCAGTCAAAGAGGGCAATTGTGCAAAGAGTCAAAAAGTGCACACATCAGGAGAGTGAGAAGAAATTTGAGGTCCCAGTGAGGCATGATAAATGGTGTGACGGGAAATGTGCTGCAGACCATTAAGGAACCTGGCTACAACTGGGGATTTGAAAAGAAAAAGTTGGTCCGGCAACCACAGGAATGCAGAGATTGCAGAAAGATAACCTTTGACAGCACCAAAAGAGAAGCCCTGTTGGCCAAATATAGGGCAAACAAAAAAACCTTGGATAAAGGTGCAGAAATGGGTTCAATATTGTGGGAGGTACCCCATGACACAAACTTATCCCAATGGCAGGCGTATACTGACTTGGTGGAGGCACACCTGGCTGTTAGAATAACATCACAGACTTTGGGCGGAAGGTCGAAAGCTGTCAACTGTCGCCCCTCAATTTGCATGCATGTAGGTGGAGGGTGCGCAGGTTCAGTTGCAGATCCCTGCCCTGTTGCTACAACAGAAGATCCTCCAGAAGAGGCAGCCTGACTAAAGGACCAATGGTCATGCACAACAGCTCCAGATACCAGACTCTCTGTGCCCAATCTAGAGCCACAAGAATGTCTTGGGCTCGGTCGTTCCTGATCTTCTTGAGATTTCTGGGCAGCAGTGGTATTGGCGGAAAGAAGGCATATAGGAGTCCGGAGCTCCTCTCAAGATGAAAAGCGTCTCTGAGTAAAAATCACCTTCGATACTCCAGTGCGCAAAACTGCTGACATTGCTCGTTCTTTTTGATGGCAAAGAGATCTAACCAAGCCTCTCCCTACTGCTGAAAGAGACCTTGCACCACCTCCGGATGTTGACGCCATTCGTGATCCGCTATGTATGTTCGGCTGAGTTAGTTCACTCTGATGTTCAGAAATCCTGCCAGATGCTGAATCACCATGGAAATGTCCTGAAGTTCTAGCCATGTCCTGAGGTGCAGAGCCTCTTGACATAGGGTCTACAACCCCACCTCGTCCTGTTTGTTGCAGTACCACATGGCGGTGGTGTTGTCTGTGAACACATGAACCAGTCTTCCCTTGATCAAAAGAATAAAGGCTTTTAATGGCAAGCAAAACGCCCAAAACTGGTTTAGGTGAAGCTCTTACTCAACCCAATACCAGTGTTCTCTGCTCTCCACCTCTCCCAGGGGGCCGCCTCAACCCAGGAGTGACGCATTTGTCACTACCATTAGATCTTGTTGAGGAAGGTAGAGGAGTCGTCTGCCACTGACTCACTCACGGTACGTTAGACACCACTGCAGGTCTTTTGCAGTTTCATCCGAGATCTGGACCATGTTGGGCAGATTTCCCTGATGCAGCGTCCACTGGGCCTTCAGGTCCCACTGCAGAGCCTGCATATGCCAGCAGGCTTGTGTTACCAGCAGGATGCAGGAAGCCATGAGGCCCAACCGCCTCAGAGTCAGTCTCACCGAAATCCAGGATAGAGGCTGAAACATCAGAATCCTAGCCTGAATATCCTGGACTCGCCACATGGGAGGATGAGCCTGAAAATGCACCATCTCCAGAACAGCTCAGATGAAAGGAAACATCTGAGAGGGAGTAAGGTGCGACTTTGGCATATTGATAGTAAACCCCAGAGACTGCAGGAGCTTTGCCATAGTCTGAAGGTGGGTGACAACTGCGTGGGGAAAACCTGCCTTCAACAGCCAGGATTTGAGGTAGGAAAAGACTGAAATTACCGACCTCAGCAGATAAGCTGTGATCACCGCCATCCCCTTGGTTAACACCCCAGGGGCGCTGGTAAGGTCGAAAGGTAGCACAGCAAATTGAAAGTGCTCTTGGCCCACTGTGAACCACAGATAGTATCTGCGGGCCAGAAGGACGGAGATGTGGAAATATGTGTCATGCAAGTCCAGCGCTACCATCCAGTCTCCCAGGTCCATGGCAGGCAAACCTTGCGACAGCGTGACCATTTTGAACTTTTCCTTTTCAAGAAGAGCTTGAGAAGGCGCACATTCAGGATAGGACGAAGTCCTCCATCCTTCTTTGGCACCAGAAAGTAACAGGAAAGACAACCACAGCCTACTTCTAATGCAGGAACCCTCTCTATGGCTCCCTTGCCAAAAGAACCTGCACTTCTTAATGGAGCAAGGATAGATGGTCCTCTGTCAGCTGATTGTAAGTGGGTGGTAGGGTTGTCACAAACTGAAGGGAGTATCCCTAGTGGACTATCTGACGTACCCAAAAGTCTGGTATTACTGATAGCCAGAGGGGGAGATGATGGCATATCATGCCTCCCACTGGATGCCCATGATGTTCTGAGGGTGGACTAAAGAGGCTTGGAGGCAGCAGCTGCTGGAGGGGGTGGTGGACTGATCCGACTGCTGACCGCCTGTCCCACATGGTTTATGGGACCTGCTCCCTCTGCTGCGAAAAATCTGGGAAGCCTGCTGGACGTGGTGGCTGGGAGTGTAGGGGCATGGCTGGAGACCCCTTCCGTGGCTACAAAAGGGGTAGAAGGTGGACTGGGGTTGAAGAGGGGCCATAGACAAGCCTAAGGACCTGACCATAGCCCGGTTGTCCTTGAAGTGCTTCAGTGCTGAATCTGCCTAGTCTCCAAAAAGGCGAGAACTTCAAAGGCATGTCCATGAGGGACACCTGGAGATCCCCTGAAAAGCCAAATGTTCTCAGCCAGGTATGGCGCAGCAAGGCCACTGATAATGAAATTGCTCTGCCCAGCTAGATGGTTGTATCAAGTCCACATCTCTCCCATTGGTAACAGCCTCAGGGACCACAGGCAGCATTTGCACAACCGAATCTCGTAGTGTATGAGAATAAATGCCCAATAGGCATGCAGTGTTCACTGACCGCAGTACCAGGCTGGTGGAAGAAAACATTTTCTTACCAAAGGTGTCCAGCCTCTTGGATTCCCTGTCCAGTGGAGTGGTAGGGAAAGCACTAGGGTGGATACGGGATGAGGAGGCTTGTACCACCAAGCTCTCTGGGGTGGGGGCTCGGTAAGAAAACTGGGTTCCCCAGGACTCGGGTGATGGTGGTGGGTACTTGTCCTATTCACAGGAGCCCCTGTGGACCAGGCCCCAAGTAGAACATCCATCAGGGCTTCATTGAATGGGGGTAAGGGTTCTTAGGGTATATCTCCCAGCTGAAGCACCTCTGGCAACACATTAGTCTTGACTGCCACTAAGGGTAGGTTAAGGTCCAGGACCTCAGCTGCCCTGCACTCCACCATTCCAAACTAGGCTCCCTCCTCCATAGCCACAGTGTGAAGAGAAACCAGGCCTGTGTCAGGTGAGGTGTCCAACCCACTGGCCTCACCCAGTTTCTTATACCAGCTTTCCTGTTCCTCAAATGGTTCCTCTTCATAAAGGTCCAAAGACCCCTCCTAGACATCTCCCTCACCAGGCCTATCGATCAAATAAGGCACTGGCTCCACTCTGGAAAGAATGTCCTCAGTCGGCACCAGATACGGTGTTGGATAACGCCCATCCAGCTAAATGGCGATGGCACCGCCTAAGGGTGTCGCCACTGGAGCGGGCACCAAGGAAGATCTAGGTCTCGCCAGCGGCTCTGCTCCAGATCCAGCGAGGCATCCTTAGGGCATGACCGGCGCCAAGGGCAAACCCGCCGGCCTGGTTCCATTAGGGGCTCCTCCCGTGGGGCATGAAGGCACCCCAGAGGGGCTGGGCCACTCAAAAATGAGGCACGTTGCATCATAAAATTCTTTTAGTTGGGCCGAGGTCGCTTCTACGAAATCGGGTAAGCACAGAGCAGAGTGCCAACGCTCCCTCGTCTCATCAGATGACGCTGTGAAGTTGAAGAGTGTTTGGAATTCTTCGACTTCTTATGTTCTTATGTTTTTGGGACTTCCCTGATGACTCTGAATGCGACGATGAATGTCGGAAGGAGCTTCGCGAACTGTCCCAGGACTCCTCACATGAACGGGACCTCACGTGTTGTGGAGTCAAATGACGTTGGGCGGCGAGGAGCTTGAGTTAACGCTCCCTCAATGCCTTGGTGTGCATGGCGCTGCAGTCCCCACACGCCTTGGAGTCGTGTCCCAGCTTCAAGCACCATAAACATACAAAGTGAGGGTCAGTCACCGACATTTGTCTATGACAGGCCCTACATGCCTTGAAACCACCTGGTTCCTTTGATGACATCCTCACACCAGAGGATGAAAAATTTCAAAAAGAGTTGGCAAATAGTAAAAAAGACCAGTCAAAAAGCAATTGAGAGGTAGCTCAGACTGGATCAGTGCTATCTGGCGCAGAAAGAAAAGACTGACTACAGAGCGCCAAGGTGGCGCATATATAGGTACTGCAAACATCACTTCCGGCACGGACAGGGCTGACACGAAGCCTAACGATGTTACCTACAGGCGTGCAGGGGTACAGGTCGAAAATCTTCCGGATCCAATCTGAAGCCTGGAGATATTCTAAGGTAAGGAATCTGCGGCTAGAAGTCTCTGTCAGATGCGCAGGGTTGGGGACGGTGTTGTACATAAGAACAGATTAGGCAATATATGCTTAGACAAAATTCAAAAGTATTAGAAAATACAGCCAAATAGTAGTACTGTACTCAAAAAGTGAGTTAAAGGTCAGCAATTTAGAAACCCATGAAAGTTTATTAAAATATTAAAGTGCCATACAGAAAGATAAAAATATAACAGCGGTGACAATAAGTCAGTTAAAGGACATGTACATCAAAGGCTCTGAAGACAGTAGACTCTGAGAGCCTAAGATAAATACTGCATTAGCGAAATCTGCAAAATAAACTAAGCCTAAGATAAATTCTGCATTAGCGAAATCTGCAAAATAAACTAAACCCAAAACTGCAGAAAATCAATAGAAAAAGCGTGCAGCATCCCTAGTGGAAATTCAATAGGCTCTGGCTCGCCCCTAATCCAGGAGTTTATATAGCCAATTTCAGCACAGAAAATGATGAAAACTGCAAAGTCAGTATGGTGTGAGCAAAAGTCAACTAATCCTGTTTCAGCATTAGAAAATTTCACATAACCCTACCATTCTAACACTATCTCACTCCATGAATATTTATTTGTCCCTTCTGACGTAATGACAGAACAAGCTAGTTACATGAACAATTAAAAGTCTTCTGAATGAATGCAACACAGTGCGCTAGCTGGAAGAGCCTTGAAAGGTATGTAAAGGCTTCCTGCAGCGTCTTCAAGAACGACATGACATACAAAATAAACAGATGCACATGTTGCAGCGTACGGTGCCAACAAGAAAATATAAACACACAATGGTTATTATAAAACTGCAGCCATTACAATTAAAAATGGAGCAGAAGTCTAGTTAGCCTAAATTTTGAGTTCAGCAGACAGGTTACTCCATCACAAACATGGTGGATCTCCTGACTGTCATATTACAAGTGCATTATATCCAATGGCACTTGTAATACGGTGGATAAGATATCCATCACGTTAACATGCCTGCTGATCCTTGAATCAGGCCCTAAGTCAAGAAAATCACATTTCTACTCATCACAGCATTTTCGTTTCTGTTGCAAATGACACATATTACTAAGCACATATATTTGTAATTAAAGAAATCACTAACAAACTCCCAATATCTGGTGATTACAATTGTTAACAAAATTACACTAATACATTCATATTACAGCATGCATATATTTCTGTCTTTTACGTCTTGATTCTTCCAACATTTTGATATCATCATAGACTCATAGCTTTAAGTCGTCCATTTAAAAAAATCTCTTCTTCCTTTTGTTGTCGACATTGGTGGCACATTCTTCTTGCATCCACAAATTAGCCCCATTGTAGAAGTATTACATCAAATAGTTTTAGCAAGAGCATTAAATCAATCGAACAAATTGACACAATAATTATTGAGATTAGGACAGAGCACAATATAACTATCAGACCACTCACCAACCTTTCTCCCTTTTGAATCTCACCAAACCAGGAACTAATTGATTCCCACAATCCATACCCCTCAAGAGCTTTTGCTTCACAAGAAATGTTATTTACATGTATTATATAAGTGTTAATCAGCTTATAAACTGGTATCGGACATGAAGGTGCAGCACCTTCAACATTTGGCAGACTCCTGCCTAGTTTGTGAGAAGGATGTCTAATGCAAGGTGTTTTTGCATTATCATAGCACCCATAATCATTAATTTTTCATTGATGCTTGTTAAAACTCCAGCAGTGTTAGAAGCAAGGCGATCAACCAGCATTGACCTTTGCATCAATCAACGCAAACCAATAGACAGAATCATAGCGCCAAGCACAGCTAACACAATTTTTCCAAATCCACACTTCACAGTTTTCAAACCAACAGCAACACTCATCTTACTCACATGCTACACCTTTGGGAATAGCAATGCCAGTTAGCAACTCTCCACTCAATTAGGAGGTAGGATAAAATAGGCAGCCTTACCACAAGCATAATAAATACCTCTAAATATAGGCTCTTCACCAGTCAAAAAATCATTGTTCACAATATAACTCCTTTCACACTCACTCTCTCCAACTACTTCTATTGAACTAGTACCTTGTGATTTCTGATACATCATACAATACATTCCTGTTTTCACATGCAATTCTCAATCTCAGGCAAGAAAGGCATCTTTGGTGCAGATCTTGTGCTGCAGCTCTGAAGTGACTATTGCACCAATGCTTTTTAAAGTTTCCCACTTTATCTTTTCAACCTCTGGTGCTTCCTCCTGAAGCTCTCTGAGTTAACTGAAAGTCGCCTGTACTGCATTATTTGATTAATCAATTTGTGTTTCAGTTTACATTGTTCTTGTTCTTTCTTTTGTTATTGCTCATTTGATTTGATTGTTATAGTTGCAAGACCACAATACCTAGCAACCAGATCAGCATATTTATTGCCTGTTGACTATATCATCACCGAACGTATGGCTAATACACTTCACAACTGATATGTCATTAAGTTGTAGCAAGGCATCCAACAAATTTAAAAGATATATGCCGTTTTTTATGGGAGTATCAGAGGACATCATGAAATCCCCTTTGTGACCACAGTTGTCCGAATCAAATAACACTCATAATCCATATTGGCTGTCTGTATAGATTGTTACACTTAGTTCATTAGCCAGAAAGCATGCTCTTGTCAGAACAATCAATTCTGCTACTTTTGCTGAGGTTACATTACACAAATATGATGCTTCAGACAAGAATCATCCACAAATAGAGTTAGATCATACTCATCAAGCAGAGCATCTCTTATGTTTGGTCTTGGTTTGGTACATAATTCTGTTAAATCAATGCACTCATGGTCTGCTTCTACATCTTCTTCATCATTGCTTGGAATTGGCAGCAGCGTTATGGGATTCAAAATATTGCATCTCGTGACTGAGATGTTATCAGCTACCAGTATGTTTGTTCACATTTTGTTAGGCGGCTGTTTGTCATGTGCTGAGTTTGTGTACAAGTCAGCAAAATCTCAACTGATTATGTGACTAACACAATAAGTGTGTAACTCATCACAAATTTCCCTTGCTCTGCTCTATGGCCAGGCAAACAGCTGCTACTGGATCTAACATAGCAGAAAGATAAGCGATAAGCCAAATTACTCCACCATGCTCCTGCACAAGTATTGACAGTGCACACCCATCTTTTTCATAGCAAAAAGATAAAAAATCTTTGTCATAACTATGCATTCCTAGAGCTGGTACACTGCAGATTTTGTCTCTGAGTTTTAGAAAGGCACTCATACATTTGTCGTCAAATGGGACTGGATCCGCTATGTTGCTGTGAGTAAGTCTTATTAAAGGCTATGAAATCAGGGAAAAGTTGGAATCCACTGACGACCGAAGCCAACCATTCCCAAAAACATCTTCACTTCACTCTTAGTAATTGGAGAAATTATTCTCAAGATTGCAGAAACACGTTCTTTGGACACTTTTCTTGCTACTTTCTTAATATGATGACCAAGATAAACCACTTGTCTTTGACAGTACAGCATATTTCTAGGTGAAACCATATGACTGTCAGCAAGAGGGTTCAAGATCGCAACTGTATCTAATTTGCAATCTTCTTTTGTTTTGGAACCTACCATCAGGTCATCTACTTATAGTACCAGCACTGAGTTACAGGGCAGTTGTAGACATCCAAATTTTTCTTTAAGATCTGACTAAAAATTATGGGGCTCTCTGTATACCCCGGGATTCAACACCAAATGAGAACTTCATTGAGGAACCGAAATGCGAAAAGATATTGACTATCGTTATGAAGAGAAATGGAGAAGAAAACTTGGCACAAGTCGATGACTCTGTACCATTCTGCATTTGCAGGAATCTGAAACAAAATCACAGCAGGATTCAGTACCACCAGACAACATGGAACTATGATTCAATTTATGTTCTGAAGATCTTATACTACTCTCCATTTGCTACTCCTTTTTTTTTTAATGTCCTACACAGGTGAGTTGCAAGGACTACTAAGCAACTCTCTTAGAATTCCCTGTTCTACCATCTTTTCTATGAATAGTTTTATTCTCTCTTCTGCTTCTATTGTAAGTTGATATCGACAGGTTCAAGGATAAACTGCATTTGTTTTCACTTTTATTTTCACTGGAACTGCATGTTTAATCAGTCCAATTTTGTTTCATGTGACATTTCATATCTCTTCATTCTCTGTGTGTTTTAAACCAAGAGGCAGCTCATCTTTTGTAAGAACTGGAAACAACTGAATTTCAGATTCTTGTGACTTTATTTTAAACTCTAAATCTTCATCTTGAGTTTGAATTGCGGCACCATACTGTGTACAGATCAAACAATCTTGCACAACAAATCCCTTCCAAGCAAATTAACAGGACTCAAATTACACAATATGAATTGCTGCTAATTTTTTATGACATTTTCTGTAACCTGATTGTGATCTGTTTATGCTAATCCCTACAACTTAAACTTCTCTTCCTGAGAGGGGTAGGTTTGGGACCTCCAAGGAACAAACTGTGGTGTAGGTAGCATCAGCATCTATCAAAAATTATATGAGCTGGCCATTCACCTCACCATCTAAATATGGGCCACTCTGGTCTACCTCTAGAACTGCACCAAGCATGGAATCCTTTTCTCACCATTAGGCATTGTCATTGCGAATTAATCACATTTTGTGTAAACTGGGGAAATTCACCACTCAGCACCAAAGGCCTGGACTCTGGTAATTGGGCATTTTGTTTTCATGTTTCCTGCAACAATGGCGCTACAGACATAATCATATAGAATTACCCATGATTTTGTACATTCTGCATCAATGTCTTTTGGGCCGGGGCAATAATCTGTGTCTGTGACTGATTTGCAAACTGCTGCATTTGAGAACAAAATCATTTTGGGCGGAATGTATTGTGAGTGATTCTGGTACTTTATTGGTGCATTCTGGGATTTGTAGTTTGAGTGAGATCTGTGTGGCATCTGTCAGAACTCATGCTTCCAGTGACCAGCTTTCCTGCAGAGATGACAAGCAGTGCTTTTCTTAAGGATGCTGAAGTTTGCATTCATTCCAGAATTATTCACAAACCCTCTATCTCTGCCTCATGAAATCACATTTCAAGATTGTGTAGCTTGCATATCAATCCTTTCATTCCTTGCATTCCACAATTCACACCAGGATTTGCACAATATGCACCATTTGCATAACCAGAATCACAACCTGAATTCATTATCTGATTTTTAGAACCCCTCTGAAGCTGTTTTGATTGTGCAACCATCAACTTATCCCTATCTTAATCTTTTTCTGCTTTGCATCGAAACAATCACTGCAGTGTTTGGCATACTTAAATATCATATCAGTACTCTTGGTTTGCCAACAAATCACACTCTGCTGAATATAAGAACTAAGCTCCAGATGCAAACCAAAAACGAAAGCTGATACAAAATCACTAGTGCCTTACTTGCTGGATTTTCACTCCACTCCACTATGTTTCCATAAATCTGCATAAGCCTCTCATAATATGTATGCACTGTCTTTTTTTGCTTTTGTGCAGTTCTCATGATCTTTGCCCAATGGACCTCTTTTTCCTGAACCTTTTTCTTCAAATGCACAGTTACTGCTTTTTATTTTTCCATCACAAGTGAAGCCAGACCATTATTAGGAGCCACTCTTTGAGGTTCATCTGTTAGCCAGGTAACAGCCGCTTTGCACTCAGCCCACAAATCTTTAGGAACAACGGACTCAAACAATGTGTTCAAATCCACCCATAGCACTTGCAAAATGATCACTAATCTTTCAACTTCTGTATACCATTTAGCTTGTTCCTCTAAGTTTTGGAAAATTTGTTGTAAACACATAGAGAGCAGACCTTGTCCAAGGAACATACACATATGCTCTTCCATGAAATTCTTGCGTAGGAAATTCTAATACAACTATTTCAGTTTCATGTTCACTCGTGACCACATTCACTCTCTTCTCAGCATCAATCTTTTTCTTTTTAATATAAATTGTTCTTCTATTTATCTCTGTACTTTCTCAAATCACTCCAGTCCTTGATGCAATCAACCAATCCCTAGATGATAAACCCATATTCTCAATTCAGCCTCACTCAAATCCATTCTGAGGTTTCAACGGAAATTCATCCATTTATACACATCTATTTCACATTCCAATGCTAGCTCCTCAACTCTGTTATGTGCCTCCCGCACACACCTAGCTGCTTCCTTGATCAAATACTGTAATTCTTCTAAATTGTACACTAGCAGTCTCCCTTTATTATTTGCACCCTGTAAAATTTCTCCAAACTAGATTTTCAAATTAGCAATATTATTTCTCTTACTGGTTCAGGTTCAGTAGGGTGAACAACAGTTGGAGTAGGTGGCAAACTCCGCTCCGCTGGAGGAGTTTGCGGAGTTTTGCCCAAACGGACAGCGGAGTTTGGCAAAAACTCCGCTATCCGCCACGGATCGAAGTTTACCGCCCACCGATACTTTTGCAGCAAAATTAAAGATTCCAAAGTCAGTTATTTAAAACTCTCGTTTATCAGAAAGTCTTGCCCTGTTCTTGTAGCTCTTCTTAGTTACTGTGGCCTGCATGCTGGTTGGTCACTGCCCTGGAGCATGCTGTTACCACTAGCAGCATGGATGCCTTCGATCAATTCCAAAAACTCAGAGCCGGGCCTAAGTTTGACGACATACAGCGCTTCACTGGGGAATGGATGCGGAGTGGTTCAAGGTGAGGTCTACTTTGGTTAAAAAAAGAGAGAAGCTAGAAGTTTGTTTATAATCTATATGAATTTCCAGTTCAGTTCTTGCATGAGGAGGTTACTTTAAATAACTTACTTAGCCCTCCTCGCACGGCCGCCATGGGTACTACGCGCCTTCAACACAGGGGTCCACTACAGCTATTCTAGAGTAAATGAGGGAGCACTCCGGGAAGTCCTCCTCAGCCTGTCTGTGGCTTGGAAGTAAGTAACATTGGCTGCGGTTAATATATATATATACAGCCAGCAGGGAAGAGAGGAACCCGGAGTATGGCGGAGAGGAACAAAAGCCTGCAGAGAAATTAGCTGCGCAGAGCCGCATTCACTCTATAATGTCCTCTGTCTCCCCCGGCACCCATTAGGGGGAAGGGCTGTATTTGAGGGGGGGGCGGCTAGAGGTTTGGCGTGCAGTCATCATACTCCCCATTCAAGACTGTTGTCAGGCTGCATTGCCAAGACAAGGGACATGAGGGTGCCCTTTACCTAATAAACCCAAAGTGTTCATTCTGATGTGCAGGCGTGGCTCTTCCAAAGGTCAGAATTAATCTTTCGTAGCCCAAAGCAATGATGGGTTAGAATGCAAATACTTGTGACAATTCTTGTACAACAAAAGTATACCCAAGCATTTTTGTGCAGTCTTTGCTCTGTATAATCGGGCCGGCAGAGCATTTCATGAGCGGTATGACCCACCTAGGGCAGAGCGGAACTCCGTGGAATTCCACAGAGTTTTTATGCAACTCTGCGGAATTTCACATAGTGCAACTCCGCGAGCTCCACCCACCCCTAAACAACAGCCATTGAGACTGAGACAACTACATCAGAAGTAGGTGACACAGTGAGTCTACTAATATCAGGTAAAGCTAGTAAAGGAAACTTAGGAAAAGCTGAAACTGGAGCACGCAATACCAAGTGCTGTTATTTCATGTGTACCCATGCTCGGTTCTCCTGCATGCACATCATGTGCTGGTTCTCTTAGTGTCTGTATATCATCGGTATATGGAGGAGGTCTAGAATCTAAAAGGTTATTTAAGAAATCCTTCTCCTCATCCGAATAAATTTCCTTTATCTCTTTTTCATTTCTCGTCTTTAGAATCATCAGATTTATTCTCAGTTTTCCTTTTGTTGGTCTCTAACTAGCGCAGGAAACATGGCCACATCCTGCATTGTTTCCTCTTTCCATGCCTTTTACTGTATGCTCCACATTGGCTCTAGCCACTGACTCTCTTTTCTTGCACATCACTTGCCTCAGATAATCGGACTTTCTGATACTGAAGGTACCCTCCAAAGGAAATTCCAAATTCTCATCAGCAGATATAATTTTCTGCCAGTCTTTTAACTACACGTATGTATGAAAGCTCACGTCTGTCATCACTTCAAATGCAGGTGAATCCATAGGAGGAACATGTTCACCTTCCATAATAAGAACTTTAGAATCTTTCAGGCACATGCATCTACCTTTTTTGCGAGCGCAAACGGTGCGATTCGCAAAAATCGGCCTTTTGCGCCCGCAAAAAGGGCCTCTGCGATGCATAAAACTGCAAGGCTCTCGCAATTTAAGAAATCGCAATTTATTGCAATTTCTTAAATTGCGATTGCATTTAAGGAATTGCAAATTGCGATTCCTTAAATGCAATGCATGATTAAATTGCAAATAGCGATTTTGCTAATAGGGGGCGCAAATTACCATCAATTTGAACTTGATGGTAATTTGCAAAAACTTTGAAAAATGCATGTAGGTTACACACACACACACATGCCCTTGGGGCATGTGTGTGCGCAACATGTGTGCACAGTTCAATTTCAGGGGTGCAACAGGGTGTCCTTTTGACACCCTTGCACCCTTGAAATTGCATGCGCAATTTGCGAGTACCTATTGGTACTCGCAAATTGCGCATGCAATCTCCCATTCATTCCTGTGGGCCTGCAGGCCCATAGGAATGAATGGGAAGGCATTCCCTTGCGAGTCGCAATTAAGGAATGTTTGGGAATCGCTAATTTTATAGCGATTCCTACATGCATAGGCTTTTGCAATTCCTTAATTGCGATTCCTTAATAATCGCAATTAAGGAATCGCAAAAGCCTACATTGATGCAGGTGCCCGTTTAAGCTTTTCCAATCCAGCACTAATTTTTCCCACTCAAAATATAAACAAACCATGCAAAACGAACAACCAACCAATCATAGTGCAGCTATGGAAACAGGCAACCAATCACAGCAACCCTACAAAGGCAACTGGCCAATGACACTGCAACTCATGGTGACTTTCACCAATCTCTGTGTGGCCCTCCGGTGAGGTTTAATCAATTGCAGTCCAACTTCATGGTGGTGAACAGAATTCAACACAATGCCTCCGCTCACATACACACAAACAAAATAAATTGTGTCTGCTCAACCTAAATAACAGTAAGGAATAAAAGATCAATTTCACAAATGTGTTAGAATCAGTATCCTTTCGATACTGTCAATCATACAAGGGTAGGTTCACGAATAGAGGTAATACCCCAGATTTGAACACCACCCTTACTCCTGTGCAGCACAGAATAACCGAACACTAGTCAAATCCTATTTAGAACTCACTCAACACAAAGATTCTTATTAGTTTAGAAGCCCTTATCTCAGTGTTTTATTGCACATCACAAATACACAGGCAAGTTCAACATAAATATCTCAAGATCTTGGATTACAACAAATCTGATTACCAATATTTTGTCCGACGTAAACACAAATCAATCCTAACTTGCAAATACAACAAAATCATCAAAATCACTGTAACCAATCCACCTAATGAACCACAACACCAAAAGTGCATAACCATACATCTCACATGCAGTGTAATTTTGAACTTCACACCGATCTGCACTCTCAAACTACAAATCCTATTGAGTCATTCACTGTAGGAAAGTGCCTCTTTTTGTATGGTTACTACCCACTTTTTTCCTGATGTGATTTCGACTGTAAGTGCACTGTGTCCCTGCTAACCAGGATCCCAGTGCCAGATCTCTTTCCGAAAACACTGTACCACGATTGGCACAACTTCAGCTACCCCTGTAAGGCCCTAGTAAGTGGTACCCCTGGTACCTAGGGCATGGGTACTGAAAAGGGTCCTCTGGAGCTGCAGCACTGGTTGTGCCACCCTAGGGCCCCCTCACCAAGGCTTTGCACTCTGCCATTGCAGACTGCATTTCTCGGTGCAGGAAAATCCGAAGTGTTGACATGGTACACAGCCCTGTGTGCCATGCCTCCCATGCACTGCATAAGATATAGCTAAATCACCCCTACTGCAAGCCTTCAGCCCTAAGGCAGAGTGCATTATATCCTATGTGTGGGCATATCAGCATGAGCAGATATGCCCATACAATGTCTAGTCTATTCTGGGATGTTGTACGTGAACAGGGAAGCCATTGAGAGTACATGGGCTGGATACTTGTCAACACAAGCTCCCTAGCTCAATGATGGCTTCCCTGATTTCTAAGATGTTTGGTACCAAACATCTTGTATAAATAAATCCATCACTGGCATCAGTGAGGATTTATTAAGACATTTACACAGGAGATCCTTTTAGAGATTCCCCTGAAAACCTACCAAGCACTGGTATGGTTCCTGACTGGTTTCGTCAGTCTGCCACCACCAGACATGTTTCTGACCTCATGGGGTGAGAGCTAGCACTCTCAGAGGACAGAAACAATTCCTTCTCTGGGCGGGGGTGTTTCACACCTACTCCTGGACAGGATGGCCTTCTCGAGCGGGAAGCTTCAAAGACAATGCCACCTTTGAAATCCAAACCAAGAATCCCCAGATAGTGGGGGAGGCCAATCCCCCTTTCCTGCTCCACTTTTAATGGGAGGAAAGGCAGGAAAATTAGTTAGGTGAGGAGGAGGGTCCCCCCTTAGCCTGCAGCACCCCTAGGGTGAGGCAGGTGAGGTGAACTCTCCTGAAATTCCACTATTTTGAGATGATGAGAAAAACTCCAATCAGGGCTAAGGTAATGCCTTTTCCCACAGGAAGGGGTCACTGGAGGGTGTACACACCCTAAAGGTAAGTAGCCCATTGGCTACTACCTGTCTCCTCTTGTAACGCCCTTAAATTCAGTATGTAGGTGGCTCCTCAAGACCTGAACATCAGATTCATCAGACCAAAGAAGACTAGGACAAAGAATACCTGCTGCACGAGAACTGAAGCCCTGCTGCAGAAGAAAATGGCACCAAATCTGGCCAGCTCTAATCAGGATTCGACAATTGCCACTGTTGCATCGTCCTGAAACCTTAAAGGACTCCAAGAACCCCAGAACACCTACAGCCTTTGAGAAATTGCCATGAAGCTCCCTTGGAGTGAAGGTATTACTCCCCTGCAGACCGCAGGTACGGATCCCATCAAGTTTGGTTTGTCGACTTGCTGCTCCCCGAATACCTCGATGCAGCACCGAAGCAAGAAGAGGCACAACAGCTCTGGAGGGTCTGATCTGCCTTTCCACCAAGTTTGGAGGTACCAGGGCCTACTAGAGCAGCAGTGTATCAATACCCGGGGTACCGGAACCCCAACGGTGAAAAGCAAGAAGAAGAGTCCACCCTGGACTCCCAAAGCACCAGAAGCAATCACCTATTGAGGCACCCGAGATCCACTTCCTGAGTGGCCCAGCTGTCCCGACATTGGCTCTCCAAGTTGCCTACTCCTGACCGCGAGTACCCTGAAGACGCACAACGCCGGGTGACCTGTTCGCTCTGCACCCGGCCCCACTGGGTCCAGCACCGACTAACCAGCTCTACTCCCATGGTCCCCATGCTCTTGCGACCTCCTCCCTCTAAAAAGGCCCACCTGACATACCTGTAAGCCCACTTATGCAGTGCATTTTCAAGTGGCCCTCTTCATCTTTGCATGCCAGTTCCCAAGACCCTCAGAACAATATACCCTCAGAAAAATATAGCAGTGGTCACACAAAATCAGTTAAAGGACATGGAAATCAATTATTGTGAAGGCTCTGAAGACAGTAGACTGACAGCCTGAGATGTATGTCGCATTAACAAAATCTGCAAACTAAGCTAAGTCTAAAAGTGCAGCAAATCAATAGAGAATCGGGCAGCATTCCTAGTATAAACCCACTAAGCTCTGGCTCGCCCCTAGATCCAGAGGTGTATATAGGCAATTTCAGCATAGAAAATAATGAAAACTGCAATGCAATCATGGTGCAAGCAAAAGTAAACTAATCAGATTTTGGCATCATAAAACGTCAAATAACTCTACCATCCTACACTATCCCACTACATGAATATTGATTTGCCCCTTCTGACCTAATGAAATCCAGAGGTGTCAAAACAAATTAGTTACATGAACAATGAAAGGTCTTCTGAATGAATGCAATACAGTGTGCTAGACAGGCTTCCTCCAATGTCTTCAAGAATGACATGTTATACAAAATGAACAGTGCACATTTTGCCGCATGGCGTGTCAATGAGAAAATCTAAACACAGGGGCTCATTTATGGGAAACTATGCAGCGCGGTGCTGCCAGTTATTTTGCTGCGCCACGCTGCATTCGTTTCCAGGCACAGGGATGCAACATATTTACAGCAACACGTCACATCTCTGTGCCTTTCCCTGTGCTGGTGCACAAACTGCTGCCATGCGCCTGCACAGGCACCCTTGCACCATGGTGCAAGGATGCCTGCATCGTGGGGAGATTGTTTTTGTGCAGGAAGGGACTCCTTGAATGGATGGCACTGTATATTCCCAAAGATAGAGATGAAGTGTAGGACCAGCATCTAGCTGGAGACTGCCAGGCACTGATAAAAAGTGTCTATTCCTCTGACCCAGGGTGCTGCACAGAGTTTGCCAGGAGCTGCACTGGCACTGGGAGCTGTAGTATCAGGTCAGACATCCAATGTTCAGCTTTGCACTCAGTGCTTCTGCCAAAAGTGCAGCACTGAAGCAAAACCTGCATGCTGGTCTTAAGAGGTCAGGGAGGGGTTTAGTAACTCCTGGTCGAAGCTGAATTGTCCGCCAATAAATACCCATGCCCTGAGGAAGGAGGAGTTGGAGAAGAAGTTTGCGAAGTGCATATCAAAAGGGGACAGTGGGCCTGATTTATTTCTTGGAGGTTGGCCTGTCTGTCCTCAGCGACAGAGGTGTAAATCCGTCTGTAGGGCTGGGGGAATATCTCCTGTCCGATTTATATAATGGACGGGAGAAACCCTTTCAGCCTTGACGGAGGTTTAATCATCCAACTAGCGGTTCATCCCCGTAGGCAGCACAGAATCGTCTGGCATCGGTCAACACTCCGTTGGTATTGGAGTGGCAGTATACCACCTGCCAAATTTATATATGTCTATCATAGTGGTGGCCACGCAGAGACGTACTGACAGAGTACATATGTTGTGGCCATGTTTTGGCTTGGTGTATCCATGCGTCTTAAAGACGGAAATGTACATCACACACCTGAGATGAATAAAACACTTCCCATTCCATACCATGATCCTTTGCCTTTCTCACATGCAATCAGCAACAACTAGGCTCATTTTTATTTGCCACTTTCCTTTTCTGTGATTTGTGTTCCATTAGTCCCTACTGTTTCATTTAATTACTATAATCTTTTTTGACTTCATTTACACCATGTCTGGCAGAAGAAACCCCAACTTCTCAGGCACAAAATTGACAGCCATGGTAGCCCCTGCAAAAGTGTCCCTAGTGGCACATGTAGTGCCCCCCTTCTGTGGCACATACCTCCGTGCACGGTAAACGGACAGGCATAAGGTGCTGCATGACGTCAGCATCGGCTGTGGCCCTTTTCCATGGCTGTGGCACGCCCCCACCGTGGTACCTCTGCCCATGGACTGCCAATCTGGGAGTCCAATTATAATATGGCAGTAGGACCCGCTGCATGCTTGTCAGGCGGTCTCACGACCGCCGCATTGGCTGTCGGCGGTCCGACCACCGGCATCGTAATGAGACCCATTGTTTGGAGCCCTTATCCAAAGCACTATTATCATTCAGAAAAGGCAAATGTGGGAGAGAATTGTTTCAAGAGTGAATGCTGAATCTAACAGGAGCTCACAGGAGGAAATTAGGAAGCACTGGAATGATCTGAGGGGGAGGGTAAAATCAGTGGCCTCTGAAGCCCACTTAGAGGCACTGCAGACTAGTGTTGGTTCTCCCAGGCCTATGAACTCTCGCCCTGGGAGGAGAAGTTGTAAGGGATCCTACACACTGAAGGCTTTGCAAAAATCCATGGTGGTTTGGAGACTGCTAAGTGCAATCACTGTATGTTATACAGCAACTGTCACCTCTTCATTTGTATCTTACTAGATCTTAATGTGTCTCCATCACCAACATGTTTTTAACAAGTATTCAACCTTAAATGTATGATAATGTTTTGTAAATTGCTTGTGGAGACTACCTTTACTACAGATGTATAATGTGAAAACATATATCAACCTTAATTATTTATGAGAATGTAATCATTACGCCCATATATATATAGTTCATTTTTATATGAGTTATATTCAGGTAACAAGCAAATTGTGTGAGGGTGTTGTTATGCTGCACCTACATTTAACTTAAGAAACCGCATGTTATTATCTTTGGATGGGTCTGGTCAACACCATCACCTTTGAAATTATTTCTACCATATTGTAATGTATAATTTTGTTGCTAATACATTTTACTTTCTAGATGGAGTCATTCTAAAGTGCAGTACACAACTACTTCTACACTTTTAGTGGTCAATGACTACACCTCCCATAAAGCATCATAATATTGATGTGTGTCATGTTTCACTTTCATCCTACCATATGTTGCATTCATAAGACATCTAGACAAGTGTGATATTCATAGATAAAGCCGTGTACCCACTTTACACAGCATTCAAATAGAAAGCTGGGTTACTTGCGCCTTGTAATAATTTTTACTCAGTGCTGCACGGGGGCTATAGTTTCATAAGGTTTCTGAAGCATTGTAATATGGTTGTTACCCTTTACAAGACATGCTGAATGTCATACAAATTTTACATCAACGTGATCAAAGTCAAAATTGCAACAAGAAAGGTGGATGTGTAAAAAGGCTTAACACAATAAAGCACAGCACTGTAACTTTAGTCTGATGACTTACAAGTGTGAAGTTATATAAATACTTAGCATATGACTTGATGTTAGTAATGTAATGTTTGTGTTTTTGGACATCTCAGTCTGACTGGAGAAGTGTAATTTTAAGGTATAAACTAAGTTTTTTTTTTCTTCAGTAACACAGAAAAGAGAATTGTATTAACATTGAAAATAACTGGAATGGGTATAGGGGAGGGATTTGTAATCCCCCGCTGTCCAGACGAAAGCAGGACTCGGGGTAGTATAGTCTCACTTTGATTACATATAAATCGTTTGTTATGGGATGTGTACCCCTGTCATTGGTTGGAACTGTACCAGTTAATCGATCCATGCCACTCATGTCTTCACTCTGTCATACCTGTGTGACCTTGTCTTTCATATTAATAAAAAGACATTTAGAATTTTTTTTTTTAAAACATTGAAAATAACTTTCATATTCTTTGATTATGCATTTTCACTTTAAAGACCAGATATTGAATGCTATTTTACAAAATTACACACAGATGTTCTACTAATCATTGTTGGATTTTACACTGTAGGACCAGCACCCAGAGCTGAAGTCACAGAAACAGCACCAAGTACTGTAACCACTGTTGCTTCTCCTGCAGAAGCCTTTAGTTAAGACAACTCCTGCTGGTCCTGATCCTGATGAGGAGCAGCCTGGTCCATCAGGTGTGCCTCGGCAGACTGGTAGGGTGAGTTTCACTCTGCCTACCATCACTTATAACTGCAATGTAGTGTCTGCCCCTTTCCAACAGCCAGTATTTGTAAAAGCTCCCTGTGGCCAATATCGCTAACAACATCTGTAGTGCGCACCCCAGTCCTGGCTCCTGTATCACCAACAACACCATCTGCAGTTGAGCCAGGACCCAGTGTAAGGGTGCAAACTGTGCAAAGGCCACCGTTTAGTGGGGCTAGAAGTAGGCCAGCATTTGGTCGGCAGAATGAGACCACTGATGCCCATAGTTTTAGGGAAACTATGGGCCCAGCATGAACACAAGATAGGCTATGTCATAGAGCTCCTCTGAGATCACAAGCATCTCAAGGAGGACACCAAGCATTAAGAAGTTTTAAGTGCCTAAAAAGCATTTGAAGAAGGATGTAGAAACTGAGTATTATGGGAGAGTAAAATGACGGGGAGAATGGAAGCATGAGGAGCAGAAGTGGAAACCAGATGAGAGAAGCTGCAGGAGTTGAGTGAGAAAGGGGGAGGGAAACAAGGATGAACTACAGAGAAAGTGTGAAGACTAGATAGAAGGTATGGATAGGGGGACAAAGAAATAAAAATGAGAAGAAATTGGAGTAGAAATGTGGTTGTCAAGAGCTTGAGACCATGTGCCAACTTGTTACTATTTCATCCAGACCTCTGATAAAGCAAGCGCTTGTTTGTTAGGGAATGAGGATATGCATGTTGTTCATGGGCTCTAAATTGCAATTTTTAAGGATACTGCCTGAGTAATGTGTCCAGTGCCAGTAAACTGAGCTCCCACAAATCTGTTTGAGCAATATAACAACCACTAATATAGAATATACCTGTGCTATTATTATGAGAAGACTCCAGCTATCTGAAATTCAAATTGAGCTGTGAGCCTCAAGAAAAAAAATCAGTTGTTCAATCATTCATTCACTTTGTATTTTCTCGCTCACTCAGTTGCTTACCCACAACCTGCATAGACTCACAGCATTCTCACAGTCGCTTACTTGTTTGCTCATATGTGTACTCAGTTAGTACTCTCACATTGGTTTTTCACTCTGTATAGAGCCACTGAGGGGTATCTTCACCATACATTAAGAATACTAAAGCACCCAAATCTTTAAAATGATATCTGAATGTGCCTAAAATAGCAACTACTGAATAGACTAATGTGCAGCACCACCTGTCCTGTCCACATATTGAGATTTTTGGAAATACTTTCTTTTTTTAGACTCTATGCCAGTACATAATTTTCTTGCTATTTTGTTTTTTGTATACAGTAGTGGTTAGTTCAATATTGGGTTCCACCTCAGCCACTCTGTCAAAGCCACTCACTTACAATGTCTGCAGCAGGCACCAATTTCTCATCAAAGCTTTATTAGCCAAGCACCCAAACAGTGGTAGGATCGCTGAGGCTCTCACAAATAAATAACATAGAACAATGGCCTATGCTGCTGTTTGCTTCATTGGGCCACCATTACTTAAACATTACATAAATATATTCATTGTTATAATTCAGAAAGCAACTGATTCTATGTCAGGACCCGGAGGCGAGGATTAGGCAATTCTTTCTTCCATTTTATTGAACAGCAGCCATTTTAACACTTAACATTCTTCAGAAAACACTTCATTTCCCATAAACCACAGGGAACATGTAGTATTAGGCCATTGCAACAGTACACCAATCAGGGGTCAGCCTCGCTGTTGGACTTGGCCCTTTTTGGCCGGTTCACCCCTAAAATTGTTGCCTTGTGTGTCAGTAGTTTTAAGTCTCTGGGCACTTTAGCACTGTGGGCCAGTGTAAAGTGGGTGCGCGCTGAGTGCGTGTGGTGAGATTGGCCTGCCCTCCCATAGGAATGCATGGGGGATATGTGTGTCCATTGTAATTCCTGGTGTGAGAGGAGTGCAGGGGCGAGTTTAGTATGTGCGAACTCGTGAGAATAAATGCTGCGCAATGGTGTGCGCAGATTTATTATAACTAGTGTAGAAATGCCACTTCTAGAAGTTGGCATTTCTGTGTGCTCTGTGTCTGCCTGCCTGATGTGAATTGCATGTCTGGCTTTGTGAGTGACAGGGGCTGGGAGGTGTGTGTGGCTCCAGGAGGGGCAGGGTGAGTCAGCGCAGGGCTGAATAGGGAGATCTGCATCTAGATGGGAGGGAGGATTTGCACCTGGGGCCTGAATAGGGCTGTGCCTTCCCCCCACAATACTGGCTCCACCCCCTGTGGTGCGTCTGATGTCCCTAGCCTGTCCTGTGAAAGGAGAGAGGAGCTGAGCAAAACAAAGTGCTCCAAAGCTCCCCCCAAACCAGCTGCGTCTGGTTTTTCCCCAACCCTGTGCTGTGACACAAAGGGGATTTTGTGGATAAAAGAAGGGGCTGTGACCCCATGAAAGTTGTTCAGTGCCTGATCCAGAACCTGCGGGGGCGTGCTGCTGCTGGGGCCCAGGAGGACCTGCCAGGAGGGCTGCCTCCCTGGGCCCAGCATGCCCCCTCCCCTTGATTCCTACAGACTTTTTGCTGTATCCAGCGCCTCGTGGGCGCTATGCTGGATTCTTCTTTGCCCTAGGGAAAAGGAGGACGTGTGGGCTGCGCAGCGCTGGGCTGCCGCCCCTCGAGAGGGAATCCCGATGTGAGGGATTCCCCCGTGATGCGGGAAACAGCGGGTGCCCACCCCGCTTATTGGATCCTCATTGCGGGTGCCCACCCCGCTTGTGAGTGTGTTTTTGTGGCAAGTGCCCACCCCGCATCATTTGCCGTCTGTGGAGCTCACCGCCACAACCCGATTGAAAAATGGCCGCCGACCCGGAAGCCAGGCAAAGTTCGCCTGCCTCTGGGCGGGGCCGGCGGCAGGACCGGAAGAAGTGCCCGTGACGGAGCGGGGCTCCCGTGAGCAGATGGGAGCCCCGGTGCGCAGAAGAGAAGCCCCGGGTCCCAGGAGGGGGCCCGGGTGAAGCTGAGGAAAGCTTCAGGCAGGCGGGAGCCCACCCCACCTGTATGGAGGCCGCCAGAGTGGAGGCGGGGCTCTCGTGAAGAGAGGGAGCCCCGCGGGTTGCTGCCGCCATGAGCTACGGCGAGATCGCCGGACCGGAGGAGTCCCCAGCAGAGAACCCGGTGAGTGGGGCTCCCCCATTGTCCCTGGTGTGTGCAAGGTATAGTGCCAGTTTCCGAGCGGACCCGCCAGAGAGCGGGCCGCTCCAACGAAGGGGGGAGTGTTAATTCCAGAGAGCCCAGTGGGGGCTCCCAGATCGGAGCGCATTGTCGGCGCTCGTGCTCCCGCCCCAGCTGCCCCGCCTGACAGTGGGCAGCAGCCACGTTTTTGCCCGCATCCCTTTTGCTACCGAGTCCCAGTGGGGACCCCGAGGGCACAGAGGTGCCAATGTCCGCATTTGGGTGTCCCAGCTGCACCGCACCAGCGCGGGCAGCTGCAGCGAAAGGGGCATTTTGAATGGCAGAGTCCCTAGAGGGACAGAAGAGGCACCGTGGTGCCGGGCCTCTGCGCAGAGAGGATCACAGTTGCCCCGCTTGGCAGTGGGCAGCTGCAACGTTTGGGCATCTTGGTTTTGAGAGCCCCAGAGGGCCCCGTGTTTATGGGGGCATATCGAGGCACATTGTCGGTGCCTGGGCGGGCCCGCCCGAGAGCGGGCCGCCCCAACGATGGTGGCACATGTTGTAGTGCTACAGGGGGTCCAGAGGGCACAGACGTGCCGGGCCCCCCTCCTTTATGCAAAGTGCCACGAACTGGGCACAATTGAGAGAGAGTCCCTGAGAGGGACCAGAGGTACAGTGAGTGCCAGTGAGTTTCCCAGCTGCCCAGCAAGTAGTGGGCAGCTGCTACGTTTAGGTTTGCGCAGTTGCGCATCCTTGACTTTCGCTGCGTTGGCAGCGCGCCCTGACTCTGTGGACAAAGGGCATTTGAGCCCCTTTAGAGATGGCCAGTTGGCCAGGGGGACAGTTAGATTTATAGGGCGCCAGGCCCTAAGGTGAAAATGTGGTGCTAGGGAATGTAATCATGTAGTATGATTTACGCACCCCGTATTATACCTCTAATGTACTGTTATGATTATGAGGTTCTGCATAATGTTTTTATGCTTGTGATTTTATTATTACCTAATGCGTTTGGGTTGTGAGTTATTCTCTACTGCGCTTTACGCCCCTAATGTGAGTTATACTTAGGAGGTTAGGGTCTAATGGGTTTAGACTTATGAGAGGATAGCATAATGTATTTATGCTGGTGAGGTTGGCGCAGAATGTAATTCGCGCCTGATGTGATACTGTGCATAATGTAGTTTATGTTACAGGCTGATGCTAAGTACAGTGGTTACCAGTGATTACTGGTTGTACGTTCATGATGTGTTCTACATTTATTATAAGTACTACCTATACTAAGTTCGCTTTGTGCTGGTTCTGACAGTGGTCCAGTTGGCCCTGTCAGGTGTAAATAATTCCCTTGTAAATATGACCCCGTGCCAGGTGGCACGATGTATATTATGTGAGTACTATTCTAATGTGTTTTATGATAATACAAAGGCTATTTTTATATATAACCTTGTGTGGAGTTCCTTTTTGTGGTGTGCCTAGTATGTTGTTGATGTGGGTGTGTTGCGCAAACACTTTACACATTGCCTCCGGGATAAGCCTGACTTCTCGTGCCAAGCTACCAAGGGGGTGAGCAGGGGTTATCTTTGGCGTGTAACTCCCTTGCCCTGACTAGAGTGGTGGTCTCTGCCTGGCTTTGGCGCAAGCCTTAGCCAACCAGAGATCCCATTTCTAACACTCGCTGATAACCGCTATTGTCCCTCGTCGGTATCCCTCTTTCTTCGCTGCTGCGGCCTCTAGTTAAGTATGGAGTTCGCTCTCCCCTTTTCTATTCCTTATAATATTGTTCGTTTGACGTATTTACTGCTTATTTCGATTTGGAATTTTGCCATGATGTATTTCGCAATGTTTTGATTCTAATTAAAGCTTTGGCTTTCTTGGTAACGGCCGCGGAACGCTTCGTCGTCCCTTCGCGGCCGTCTCTGTGGTGTTGTGATGGGACAGGCGGCGGCGGCCTAGGTCCGTTCCGCCGGCGCTAGAGGGCGTGCCTCCCCGCTGTCAAATTTCAGCAGAGACGCGGGCGGAGAGCACGTCAGTTACGGCCTGCTGCCAAGCGCCTCCACCCGCGTTCTCCTTGCTCAGTCCCGGCCGGCCTGAGCCTGACACCCTGCGGGGTAAGATTGCAGTGCGGAAGCTGCTTTTGTGTGCAGACTTGCCCAGGCTGGTGGAAATAACCCATTTTAATTGTAAGGGTTTTAGTCTGCTTTGGATGCCTGATTTTGGCCTGGGGTTCTCTCCCCTATTATAAAGGCCTTTTTTCTCTCTCTGTGCTTGTCTAGCCCAGTTGTTCTCTCACCCTTCAGGGTGCCCATATTGGCTGGGTTTAATCCAGTGTTGCCTGACTCCCTCTTACCTGGTGGTCCCCCCACCCTTGACTTACCCTCCTCAGTTGTTACCTAAACCTACCCATGGAGGAGGAGGACTATTATGAGGAGGAGGATGTCCAGTACTTCCCCGTCACAGATGACTTCTGTGACGCGTTGGATGCCTCTATAGTGAGGGCAGTTTCGGGGGCAGTGGCCCCCCTTGAGAAGCGGCTCATTGAGCTGGCACAAAGGTGCCTTCCACCCCTCCCTCAGAGGGAAGATCTCCTCGGGCCTTCCGCCCCTAAACCTCAGGAGCGGGCCACTGATGCTCCCCCAGAGAAACCCCGCAAGCGAGCCCATTCCGATGGGGTTGATCAAGACGCATTCGCCAGGCTTAAACAAGCCTATCTAGACGCTAGGAACCCCCCCACCCTCAGTCGTACATACAAGCGGAACCTCCTGCGGTAGATAATGTGGACAGGGAAAACTCCCCCAACCATCCGACGACTCCCCTCAGGGGTCGGACGGGGAGTCTGACCACCAGCGGTCATGGCGCCCCTCACCTACTCCCCCGTCAGAGCCCCCCTGGGAGAGTCAATCGGATCTTCTGGATCCAGAAAAGCTTCTGCACCCCTGCTCTTTGGAGTGGGTCCCTTCGGATAAGGTGACTAAGTACGTGGCCAGCAGGCTGCGCAAACCTTTAGACCAGGAGGTGCGTTCTAGGTTGAGGGCCGAGTGTCCTCGTCCCTCTTTGGAGGGCAAAGTGGCAGTGACACCTGAAATCGACGCCCAGATGTCGACCTTTTTGACCAAATATATCAAAGACCCAAAAAAAGGAATCGAACGGTCTTGGCGGGCTTGCCAAGACAAGCTCCTTGATGTTACAGGCCCGCTAGTCAAGATATTTGACATGGCGGAAGACGCCAAGGCCTCTGGTGCCCTGATCCAGCCTGACATCCTGGCCAGTTTGGCCCAGAGAGCGATTATATTTCTAGGTAATGCCAATTGCGCGATTTCTACCAAAAGGCGCAGGTCTTTGTTGATTAAGTTGGATCCTAAATTGGGCGAGTTAGCCACTTCAGAAGCAGGCCAGGTAGCTCAAGGGGGACTGTTTGGAGATCCTTTCGTTAAGGAGCTCAGTAAATTTGTGTTCACATTCAATTAGTTAGATAAGGCCCAATCGACGGTAAAGTGCATTTTCAACGCGCGTTTTTCCTCCGGGGCCGGCCGCGGTAGGGGGTGCTCGGCTGACCGTTCCTTTCAAGGTGCCTCCGGCAGAGGTCAACAATCCCAGAGAGGACAATGGCAAGACTCCGCACGATTCGGAGGCTTCTACCCGAGCAGAGGGCGTGGTCATCAGAGGGGACAGCGGAACGGCCCCCGCGTGGCGGCAACAACAACTCTTCCCACGGTGAGTTCTTCAATTCTCTCATGTGTTTGCTTGGGGGGTCGATTGGCTCAGTGTCTCAACAAATGGAGGTTCCTTACCACGGATGCATGGGTCTTACAGACAGTACAGGGCTTCCACATAGAGTTTTACGGGTCGCCTGTTCAACTGGTACCTCCCATACAACTTTGTTTCTTGGGACAGGAAGCTTGTCTCATTCAGCGGGAGGTAGAAGAGTTGCTGTGAGGCATGGTCTCAACTGTTTACCATGGTGTATATCCATTACCATACCGATGCAAAGAATATGACGTATGCTGATTATGAGACTGTGTTAGAATATATCCGTGCACCCCAGGGGTTTACTCCAAGAGAACAAGGGGCCCCTGATACTTTGCATCCAAATGCCTGTATGAATATTTACAAAGTCAAAAAGAATGTAACATGGCTCCAAAACGAAATGATGGATTTTCAAGATTTCAATGTCATTGAATTCTTCAGGTCATTCCAGATGCGTAATATTACTCAGGATGAGGCAATGCCAGTGCCAATAGTTAACACAACAGCTAGTTTCTGTGTCCAAGGTTATGGGAATGTGAAAGTCGGAAGGAGTATTTGCATTTATACTTATGACTTGAGCACGATCAATAATCCACCTTTACTACCACCCCATAATGTGTAGTTCGTTTGTGGGTCCCAGGCTTATGTATGGCTTCCCAGGGGGTGTTCTGGTGTATGTTACGTCTCTTTCCTCCTACCCCCAGTATATATAGCACCGTCCAATTACCATAGGGATCACTGATTACAGCGTAGGGGAGTCAGTCTATCCCGTATCAGAAGGGTTATCAATACTGAGGACATTGATCAAACAGACACCACAATGCAGCAGTTCACTGATGCCATGAAGGGTATTGTGCCTTTCTGTGGTCCTATGTCCAATAGCCTTAACATTCGCAGACTCACAAGGGTTGTGAAGGGAGTTATCAACACCGCAGCAGAAATACTGACCAACATTACAGCTGAGCTTCAGGCTACGAGACTTGTTGCCCTTCAAAACCGGATGGTGTTAGACGTCATCCTTGCTGATCGGGGTGGGGCCTGTCGCGTCATCGGTAGTAGCTGCTGTGTGTACATACCGGACCATGCTCCGAATGTCTATGCAGCAATACAGAAGTTGCACCGACTTGCATCAGATATTCACCAAGAGAAGGGCACCTGGTCCCTTTCTGGCTGGTTCTGGGGTTTGATAGCATCCTGGGGTTGGAAAATACTCCTTTTCCTAGTAGCCATTGCGGGTGTCATTTTCACTTGTTGCCTGTGAATTAATTGTCCTCCTGCCTGCTGTACATATTGTGTTAGCAAGTTCACCCCAGGCCCCAGGGCATGATACTAAGCCCTCAGCTATGATGATGCAAAGTGTCCATGATTTAATGAATATAGATGAGGGTATTTTTTAATATTAGCAGCATGTGTATTGCCCTGCATTAATGATTTTCTTATTATGCTAGAATAGACAAAATTGTTAGCAAATGCTAAAAGGAGGGTCTGTTGGACTGCAAATGCATCTAGCCGACTCCTTCTAGCATTGTGCTAGTAAGTTAGCATTTGCGGCGCCATTTTGTCTTTATCCGCCATTTGAGCAGCGCGTGATGTTTAAGATTGGCTGTATCCTTTTTAAAGCCACTCAAGAAACCGGTCCTAGTTTCATCCTATTGTGCATCAGTAAGCACTTGCCTCAACGTAATCTGAGATCGAGACACCTGAATCTTTTGACGGTGCCCAGATTTAGACGGAAACGCATTGGAGGGACCCGGTTTTCCTATCTGGGCCCGAAGTTCTGGAATTCACTGCCCACTTCTATTAGGCTGGAGGCTGACTACATGCGGTTTAGGAAATCTCTAAAAACCTGGCTATTCTCTCTGGCCTATAACTAACCGATCCTCTATCTGCTCTCCTTCTCTTCTTCTGCTCAAACTCATCAGCGCCAAGAGACCTGTAGGTGAACGTGCGCTTACATTAATTCCCATATAACATAACATTTTGCACTGTGATCGAAAGTAAGCTTCTGTCTCATGAACTGTCTGCCTCAGCAAAAAGCTGCTTCGAGTTACTCCTTATCGTATTCAAGGTTGAATCCTAACGTACTAATGAATAGCTTATTCTGCCTTCGCATGCCTTTCCTCTCCCGTAGCCTTGCTCCCACACTAGAGAGCGTTGAGCCTGAACAAGACAACCTTGAGAATGTGATAACATGTACCCGTTCTGCAGGTGGTAGCTCACACTGCTGTACCTCCTTTGTTCATCAGTGCCCGAGCTGGAAAATTCCAGTCTGGGCGGGTCTTTAGGGGTGTTGGAAATGCATATTATGTTTTACCAAGTGTTCTGAAGTCAGTCCCCTCGGTAGCATCTAAGGATGCTAGTCTGACTGGACTCCGCTCGAGCGAAATTACTAATAAATAACTTTGTTTGTATTCTCTACTGTCCCATCGACTCTTCATTTTTTGGAAGGCCAAGAGGTGGTCGCGGGTGACCCGGGTGGCCCTAATCTGGTCACTTCCTTCACTGGTTCTGCAGATGTGCGGGGTTTGTGTGAGAACGAGGTCGGCGGAGCAGAGGTTTCTTTTTGGTTCGTGGAAGGAGACTCTTTTGTTGAGGTATTTGGGTCTGGCGTTGTGGAGGGATTTGTAGGCATGGGTGAGTAGCTTGAAAGTTACTCTCTTCTCGACGGGGAGCCAGTGGAGGTCTCGCAGGTGTTGGGTGATGTGTTCATGTCGTGGGATGCCATGGACGAGTCTGGCCGTGGTGTTCTGGATGATCTGTAGTTTGCGTAGCAGGGATTTGTTTATTCCAGCGTAGAGGGCGTTTTCGTAGTCCAGTCTGCTTGTGGTATGTGGTTTTGTCTCAGCGCTTTAGATGTAATTTCTAAGATGGTTTTCTTAGTGCGTGTAGTGGGATCAATAGCAATTTCCTCATAATGTTTTGGGCTATAGGGCATCTCATGCATTTTGGTTATATACATAGGAGTGTCCATGATAACGATGCCGCCACCTTTGTCACAGTTTTTAATCGTAAGGGATCTGTCTTGCCTTAATTCTTGTAACGCAGTATGTTCTAATTTATTTAAGTTGTAGATGGGATTAAGGATAAATCTCATTGCTGACGTGATTTTTTTATATACCAGGTGTTCAAAAATTGTCACTTCTGGGCCTACTTGATCAAAAGACGGTACAAAAGTCGATGGAGGAGCTAGCTCTGATCTATTAATGGGCATGAGGTCAAGATCTGGTTGACCTTCAAAGAATATTCGTATCCTAATTTTTCTGAAAAAAGCCATGAGATCCTGAAATAGCTCAAATTTATTAATTCATGTATGTGGAACAAATGATCGGCCTTTCACTAGGAGGGATTGTATAGAGGGTTCCAATATATGTGAACTTAAATTAAAAATAGGTATTTGTTTTAATCCCGCCAATATTGGCCCATTTCTCGTAACCAGATACTGATTGTGATTCTGGTATTGATTGGGATTCTGTTGGTATTGGTTGTGATTCTGTTGATAGTTCCCTCTGTACCTGGATTGGTATCGTGGTCTCCAGTGGTTTCTCGGATTCCCTCGCCTGGCTAAAAAAGTCTGGTCTCCACTTGGTCCTGGTAGTTGGGCTCTATTGCCACCTTGATCATTATGGTATGTATTGCCATCACTATCTGAATCTGAAGAATCAGAAAATGTGGTAACTTTGCGTGGTGGTCTACTGTATATAGGTTGGTCTGTCACGTATTGAGCCCCTCCTTGATTATAATAATTCTCTGCTAGGTAGGGGTATACTTTGTCTTTAGTGGCAAACCTAATGTCATTTTTGAGCTTGTCTGTTTTCCTCTTCATCAGGTAGTCATTATGGGATGCCATTTTCTTTTCAGTTTCTTCTAGCTTTTTTTTTGCCTCCTCTAATGCATGGCTACTTTTGATCTTATTTTCCATCTCTTGCATTTCCTCTAGTAGTGTTTGGACTAGTTCTTTTGCTGTTTCCACTGTTAGGATCATGAGATCTCTCGAACATCTGTTTGCTATCATGGACCATTGTTCCAAAAATGTGCGGATTTGTACAAAAAGTCCAGGTATGTTTCTAACTCATAATCCTTGTGGTATAACTCCTGCTTTTAGGTATTCAAGCATGAAATGTCCGTGCAGCTCTATTCTTTTAATATTTTTCTTTAAGGCTGTCAATTTTTGTATATCTTCATTACCTGTAGTGGTACAGCTATTTGAGTTTTCAAAACAAGACTGAGTACATACTAGTGACGCAAAATCTTCGTCTGTAAAACCAAATGTCTGTAATTTTTCCATGTTTAGTGTTTCTGTCTAGATCTCTACGACAAAAGTCAATTGGACTATAACGTTATCCTAAACAGTGAAGGGAGATTTTTTTGATAAGAAATAACCAACGGTTCAAAAAATGTGAAAGGATGAAAAACCCTGAAACACTTGTGGCCCCTGGTGTAAGAGAAAGGAAGGAATAAATTGTTATTGGAAATCGTGAATATACACACTAGAAAACTGGGTAGATAAACTACCTCCTTTAAGCAACAAATACCCCGCACAGTTAGGCTGTGGAGAAAACAACTGTACATATATAGGGGTTCCCCTGGAACTAGGTGGAGCTCCTAAGCCAGGGACTATAAATCAATTGTATTAGAAAATTGCTTAGGCACCTATCTACTGGAATATCATGTTTATAATAGGGATATCAATTGAATCATACCTCACATGTAATGAACTAGAATTTGAGTATTTATTTATCAAAAATGGAAAAATTACATAACTACATCCATTTCAATCAAGTTATAATATGTAGTTCAATTATTTAAAACAAAATGTATATCATAACAATGGAATGCGACATCCCTTTTGTTCATTCATCCATCCTCATTTATCCTTTTTTTTATATATATAAAATAATTTTTCTTTTTGTGCAATATTACAATATTATTTCAATATATGGACATTTTATAGTTCACAATGGAGACATGTTTATCTATGATACATATAGTGACACTGTATTTCACTAAGATCAGTATTGCAGTGTTCTTAATTCTTGTTCCATGTAATATTGTCTCACAATGTAAGGTCTGTGCAGATTAACATTTCGTATCCATCATGGCTTATTGTTCCCAGCTCCTATGGGCGTTTCGGCTATCCAGCCTTCATCAGGAAGCCATTAATGATGGAAAAATCCTAAGAAGACATATATAACAATAAAGGTCTGGGTTATGGTAATTAATCCCTCCAGAATATTTAAATAGAAGAACTAGTGTAGTTTGTATATCACGTTTCAGTTGTGCTACCTTATATCCCATGGTGTGTGGTCAAACAGTGTACATTTTTCATGCATGTTTACTGTGTGCCACCTTTTGTTTCACATTCACAGTGGGGCAATCCATGTCCATGGATACCCTCATATTCCTGCTCATGAATTGCAAAGTAGAATATATACAAATATACGAAAGAATAAAGAATATCAGGGCCAAGATTCCAAAGAGAATAGTTTAAAAAGCAAAAATAATCAAGAAAAGAAGATAAAAGATCCCCAAACTTGTGATACAAACACTGGTCTATTTTTTCAAACTATGGCTCTGTATACAACAATTAGTGTAACAGTGGACCCATAGAGGTGACACCCATGGTCCCTTGATGTTATAAAGATGTCAAGGAAAATTCACCTGGGGTTTATCTGTAATTAGAAAGGGTTCAGCTATCCCTAGTGCATTATCACTGAATAATAGAAGCAGAGATCTGGCTGAAGTAAAACAAAACAAAATATGTAACGGGTGAATGTTACGAAGATAAAATTATCAGGGTTTATTCCCTATGAATTAGTGTCCTCATGGACCCAATGGCCCGTGTATGTGTACTTACCTAAAGGGGTTTACCGGCAGAGCAAGTTTGCAGTGAGGCTCAATATGGTAGCATAGAATAGCTCCCAAATGGTCAAAAATATAAAAGCGAAATGCATTGTGTTCATGGCGGCTGATGTCAATACCATGTTGGTCCTGCTTAGTATGAGTCGCAGACCGTTCGATTTCTTACCTGAAGGTAGTGTATGGCGGGAAAACAGGTACTTCTTCGTACGTTCAGTTGTTCCAGACTCTCACTTCGGCGAACTTAGGGACTTGTTCTCACGGTTACCTTACATTGTTCAAAGGGGGCCGATGTCTGGATACTATATGCCTCACAATATTCAAAGAGGGGCCAGAGTACGATAGTGGGCTCACACTATATCACTCGGTATGAAAACATGGTGCACCTCAGACACGCTATTGTGATTAACCAGAAACCGAAGTCCTGGCTATATCCATATTTTGCGTATAAAAATGGCTCAAACCCGGACTTCCTAAGCATCAAATGCACGAGAGAACTAGACTGAAAAACTCTCTTCCGGTATAACCCAGACGGCCCAATGATGTCAGCCATGTTGGGGCAGTTTCCTTGCAGATGGAACTCAACAGTAACTATATATGTGTAAAAACATGATCGGAGATATATATAGAAGATATAAATCGGGGAATCAGATGTAACAATCCCTGTCTTTAAAAGGTAATTATTGATCAACTGGCTAGTTTCCAGCCTTGCTTGAAACAAATTGCCGAAGTACAAATCAGCTTTTATACCTAGTAACCTAGTCGCTAAACAGTCACCTTAAAGGAAATGTTTAGGATTATACAGAATTGGTACGTAAATCACAAAGAAAATTCATATAGGGATGGCACTTAAATGTTGTATATATTCTGATTGAAATATCCAGTGTGCAAGATTATAAATAGAGCTATATAAAATCTATGGCAGAATAAGATGTCTAACTAGCCCATAGCAGTCAGCCTACTGCCCTGGTCGCCAACCATTCACCTAAAACGGAAATAGTAAGAATTATACGGAATAGGTACATAGAATTCCAAACTCTTCCTGTAGGGATAATGCTGAGCTGTTATATGTATTTAATGGTACAGCTTATAACAAGTTAATGAAATGCAGAAATTGGTTTGAATATCCATTAGACAAGACTTTGAATGAAGCTACATAAGGTCTATGGCAAGGTAAGATGTCTAACTCGCCCATAGCAGATGTAAGAGGGTGTGACTTTGGTGAAATACCAAACTATTGGTTAACAGCCCGGGTGTCCGAATTCGTCTCAGAAGAAAGGAATGGACCACCTATAGAGAGAGTATATTCTGCATTATCTGACATTATATCTAATTGCGTGTTTCCAAGGGATTTCACTATTTAAACCTTTTTTATAGGTATCCAATATAAAGATCCAAAAAACCTCTCTACGTTTCCTTATTTCTGTACTTAAGCAACCTGCCTGCGTATGGATTTTTTCTAAAATTATCCATTGTATGTCATCCGATGTGTGTGATGCCTCTATGTAATGCTTTACTAGTGGTGCAGTTAGTTTTTTCGTTCATATGGCTGACCTATGTTCCGTCAGCCCAGGAGCCATAGTACATGAAGCTTCCCCCACGTATCCATCCAAGTTTGCAGGGACGTAGCAATAGATATATGATATTGCTAGTTTTGTAGTTCGTGAGGCTTTTCAAGTTTACCTCGTGTCCATAGATGTTCCATTTTGATGTTTCAATGGCAAAGTCACATGCTTTACACATAGTGCATTTGAAATTGCCTGAAGGGAGTGTATTGCCTTCTATGGTGGTTTGAATGGCAGACTTTCTTTGTGTCATGCGTGATCTGACAATGTAATCCTTAAGATTCTTATTCCTCCTATGTATAAATAGGGGTCTTGGTATGTGTTGTTCTCTTTCCGCATTAAGAATGTGCCAATGGGAATTAATAATTTGACGTATCTTTTCATTCATGGTGGAGTGGCGTGTGACGAATACCAGTTTAGATATCTGTTTAGGAACACAATTACTAAGTAAGTGTTGTCTGTATTAATATCGTGCTCTTTTATATGAGTCCCGTATCAATCTTTTTGGGTACCCTGTTGCTATGAATTTCTCTTTCATCTCAATGGCCTGCAGATCAAAATCTGATAAATTGGTGCAATTCTTGCTGAGACGCAGCAATTGGCCGAAGGGGATGCTCGTTTTTTGGGATTGAGGGTGGTAACTCTCAAAATGCAGAAGTGTGTTCCTGGAAGTGGGTTTCACATATAGGTCAACCTCCAGATGTTTTTGTTGTTTGATGTTATGTTATGTTATGTTATAAAAAATGTATACAGCGCACGTACACCAAAAGGTTTCATGGCGCTACTCTAGAATATGCCGGGACCGATGGGGATAGTTATTCATAAGCCTGCCCGAACAGCCATGTCTTAAGCATTTTTCTGAATCTCAGAAGATCAGTACATGACCGGACCTCCAGTGGAAAAGAATTCCACAGTCTAGGGGCCAAGGATGCAAACCTACAGCCGCCCTGACGTTTTAACTTGAAGGCGGGGATGGTCAGTAGCTGAAGGTGGGCTGAGCGCAAGTTACGAGAGGGAGTATGCCTTGATAAAAGACAGTTGATAAATTTAGGACTCCGACTGTGGAGAGACTTAAAGATTAAACATCCCGTTTTAAAGGCCGTACGTTGGGAAATAGGGAGCCAGTGTAGTTTTTTTAAAAGGGGTCTGGCTGATTGCCATCTTGGTTGCTGATGGATCAGTCTTGCTGCTTGGTTCTGGACCATCTGAAGCCGCTTGATTAAAAAAAGTGGCATGCCTAGATAGATAGAGTTGGCGTAGTCTAAGTGTGATAAAACCATGGCTATTACAACCTGTATCAACGCTGCATGAGTGAGCAAGCGACTGATCTTTCTGATTTTGCGTAATTGAAAGAAACAGGTTGAGACCACAGCACCAACTTGGGATCTCAACGACAGGTCGTTGTTTATGATAACACCTAGACTCTTGACGGAGGTAGAGGGTTCGGGCGGACATCCAAGTTCCGCCGGCCAATAGTGTGGGCCCCAGAAGATCTTACTACTCCCCGTCAGAACTAATTCAGTCTTATCTGGATTGAGTTTTAAATGATTCTGGTCCATCCAATGGCGAATGTGGAGCATAGTGGCCTGGAATTCCAGGATTGAATTGGGGGAGTTATCTATTTAAAAGTTAACTGTAGATCATCGGCATAATTGAAGGTAGTTACCTTCCGTGCCTTCAGAGACTGAATCAGGGGTGAGAGGTATAGATTAAACAAGTGGGGGGATAATGATGACCCCTGTGGGACCCCACAAGTAGTTGATAGCTTGGGAGCAGTAAATGAATCCAAGCGAACCGATTGAGTACGGTCTTCTAAAAAGGAGCTAATCCAGCTAAAGGCTGGGCCCTGAATGCCGGCCAGCCTGACACGATCCATCAGAATTTCATGATCGACCGTGTCAAATGCGGCCGAAAGATCTAAAAGCACCAGGGCCTGAGGAGTACCTCTATCCGCTTTATCTCGCAAGTCGTCCAGTACAGCTAGAATCACTGTCTCTGTAGAGTGAGCGGGACGAAATCCCGCTTGATGGGGGTCTAGATATTCAGAATGTTCCATAAAGTTAGACAAACACTTTGCTACATGGGCTTCCAGGACTTTGGCAAAGTAGGGGAGTAGAGAGATGGGACGGTAATTTGATAACATCTGGGGGTCTGCTCCCGGTTTCTTTAAAAGGGGAACCACAATTGCATCCTTAAATGCTTTAGGAACACGGCCCTGCGAGAGAGACTCATTCAAGAAAGTCATGATAATACACGACAGGCTAGGAAGAATGTCTTTTAAAATATGAGGTGGACAACAGTCCCTGGGTGAGCCAGATTTGACTCTAGACAGCAGGTCCAGGAAGGACTGGGTGTTAATGGCTGAAAAATGATCCAAGATGAATGGATTCTTTTTTGTAACAGGGGTAGTCTCAGTGGGGCTGAATTTAGGGATACTAGCTTTAATGTTAGAAATTTTCTCCACAAAGTAGGTATTCAGAGAGTCACAGAGCTCTTGAGTAGGTGTAGGTTTAGGTAGGACTCTCGCTGCATTGGATAATTCATTAACAATGGAAAATATTTCCTTCGATCTATTATCAGAATTTAAAATTCTAGCGGAGAAGTGAGCCGCCTTGGCTGCCATAATCGCTTTTTTATATTCATTCCGAGCTTCCAAGTAATGATGTTTCTCATCAGGAGAATAGCTTAATCTCCATTTCCTTTCTTTCTGGCGAAGGGCCAATTTTTTATCTCTTAGCACCTTAGAAAACCATTTCTGTGCGTCAAGGCGACGAGCGCATTTTAGTTTCCTGAGCGGAGCATGCATGTCACTGGCCTCTAATAGCCATGCTGAAATGTTTGCTTCCAAGATATCGACATTGGTGTCAAAGGCGGGGGATGAGCTAGCCAATGTATCCAGAAATTCCTGTTTGTTGAGGGCACTCCATTTCCTGATCATGCCACCCTCGACCTTGGGGGTCTTGCTACTCGAGGGAATCATTACCGTAAATTTTATTAGGTGATGATCAGACCATATACATGGTACGATTATGGGCACGGACGCTATAATGTTTGTGGTCCAAGCTTGATCCAGTATGTGTCCTTTGATGTGTGTGGCTGAGACAAAGTGCTGGGTAAAGTTGAGGTTGGTTAATAAATCAGTCAGTTCAGCAGAATGAGGCCCACCATGTACGTCATTAGACCAATAATTTAGGTCGCCTAATAATAGTATTTTAGCATAATTAGTTGCCAAATTGGCTATTTGTTCACTTAGCAAAAGAGGGAACAGGGGCATGTACTTCGGGGGCCTGTAAACCAGGACACAAATAAGCGGAGTCGAACTAGACTCTAGTTTAATGACCATGTTGTCCACTGCGGGGAGACTTAAGGAGGTAATGGCAGTGAATTTGTGGTCTCGATGGATAATCGCGGCTACTCCACCACCCATTTTTCCTAATGGTCGATCCACATGGAGGATATAGTAGTCGTGAGGTAGTGCGGCCAATACATCAGGAGTAGAATCAGGATTCAACCATGTTTCTGTAACAAAAAAAATGTCTGGTTTTTCAGATATTAAAAGCAAGAAAACATCCAACTGATGCTTGACTAGGGAACGGGTATTTAGATAATATAAGCAAAGTTCTGTATGTTTAGCTTGAGCAGTCCTCAATGCCCGAGGTGTAAACGAAATAAGTTCTGAGATTTCTGGAAAGGATCTGCGTGCCTGAAGGATTTCAAGAAGACTTAGACGCATGCAGATAGCAGGGTTAAGTGGGAGCGACAATTGATGAAGTTTCCTAAGTTCCTCTGAGGTATACGTAACAGTTTGAGGATAGATTAGGGCCCCATGGCCCGTCAGGGCGCGGACGGGCGCAGACGGGCTTGCCTTTGGCGCGCCTTCGGCGCGCCGCCGGCGCTCCCGCGCTACAGTGGACATAAGTACCGGTTCCCCGCCTCTGACTCCTCCCCCGCCCGGCGTGATTGGCTAGAGCCGAGGGGTGTGCTCAGGAGACCGCAAGGGAGCCAGCACGGCTAGCACTAGACGAACGTAGGTATTTAGAGTTTAAAAATCTCTTAAAATACATCAAATTCAGGCAGTTTAAAAAATAGTATCACACAGTAAAATAACAGTCCGCAGGGTAGCGGCACAATTTCTAAAGTGCCCGCTCCCGCGCTACAGTGGACTCAAGTACCGGTTCCCCGCCTCTGACTCCTCCCCCGCCCGGCGTGATTGGCTAGAGCCGAGGGGTGTGCTCAGGAGACCGCAAGGGAGCCAGCACGGCTAGCACTAGACGAACGTAGGTATTTAGAGTTTAAAAATCTCTTAAAATACATCAAATTCAGGCAGTTTAAAAAATAGTATCACACAGTAAAATAACAGTCCGCAGGGTAGCAGCACAATTTCTAATATCCCCTCCTATTACCATGTCCATTATCATTTTGCTCATGTCTGCAAGTGCTGTCCTATGAAGTGCTGGGGGGACATACACTGACATGATGTTGAAAACCCTGCCCTCCCAGCTCGCCTGACAAGGCTGCGAAGCGGCCCTGTGCATCAGTATGGGTTTTGCCTACAATAAAGGGGTAGCTATTGCGTAAGAGTATGCCTGTTCCTCTGGACCCTGAAGTAAATCCAGAGTTTGCGATTAATCTATATCCCCATCTGTTGAGTGCTTTACATTTATGCTCAACTAAATGGGTTTCTTGGAGAAGGACTTCGGGCCGGTGCCTCTTTATATATTGGAGCACTATTCTCCTTTTGATTTTATCTTCCAGCTCATTGACATTCCAAGAGAGCAATTTAAGTGAAGTCTCCGTCTCCCTATCTTGGATACATTAATTTACCATGGTCATCGTAGAAGTGAGTAAAGGTTAGCTTTACGTGTCTGGGTTGTGCTTGCCACCTGACGGATTAGTGTGTTTGATCGGACGGTCTCCGCTGGTTGGTTAGTTACAGTGAGTTTGGGTTTGAGTGTTGTTCGGCCTGAGGTTTGTAGAGGAAAGTACCTAGCTTGTGATTCTTTACTAATACAACAATAACTATAACTATTTTGAAGAACAAAAAGAGCCCCCAAACACTCCACCCTGCCTCCCTGCATGACAGTATTTGAACTTCCCGCCGACCCAACATTGCAGAGTGCCTGGCTCCCTTCCCCCGCACCAGTTGGAGTGTGGACTTATTTAACCCGCCCCACCATCCCCAGAAATGTTTCATGGAAATTGTTAGAAATGGGGGTCTCTAGTTGGCAGAGGTAGGTACTTTTGTCCAAATAGGGACCCTTGCTGCTAGTCAGGATAAGGGGGATACACTCCTAAAATAACCCCTGCTCACCCCCTTGGTGGCTTGGCACGAGCAGACAGGCTTATCTCAGAAGCAGTGTGTAAAGCATTTGTGAACACATACAGTAATACAGTGAAAACACTACAAATGGACACCGCACCAGTTTAGAAAAATAAGTAATCTTTATCTAAACCAAAACAAGACCAAACAACAAAAATCCACAATACAGTAATAAAAATATGACTTTCAGATGGTAGAAATAGTTCAGTTCAAAGCAAATTGCACTTTTCACACAACGTACAGGGGATGCGTCATGCAAACAAACAAAATGGGCTGCAGGGAAGGTGATGCATCGGTTCCTTACACGCAGGGAAGATGATGCGTCGGTTCCTTGCTCCGGGGGAGGCGATGCATCGGTTCCTTACTGCTGCGCAGGGGAGCTGATGCGTCGGTTCCTTACCGGAGAGGAGGTGATGCGTCGGTTTCTTACTGCGTGGGGAGGTGATGCACCGGTTTCTTACTGCGTCCCCCAATGATGCAACAAACTTGGCGCCTCAATGCGATGCGAAGATCCGGAACGATGCGTGGATTCTTTCACCTCCCAGCGGAAAACAGTCCCTGGAGGTCCAAAACAACAGCAGGCACCTCTTTGCAGGTCAAAACTCCCAGCAAGGAAGTTCAGGGGAGCTGGTGGTGAAGTCTTTGTGTCCCTGAGACTTCAGAACAGGAGGCAAGCTCAGTTTCAAGCCCTTGGAGATCTTCTTTCAAGCCGGTGACAAAGCAAACAGCAAAGTCCTTTTCTCCGCTCCTTGGCAGCAAGCAGCCACTGCAGGCCAACCCCAGACAGCAAACAGCACAGGGGCAGTATTTCCTCCTCAGCTTCTCCGGCTCTTCTCCTTGGCAAAGGTTCCTCTTAATTCCCAGAAGTGATCTAAAAGTCTGGGGTCTGGGCCCCTCTTTTTATACCCAAAAATCCTTTGTTCTCTGAAGGCAGAGAGTGTCTGTACCCAGCCAAAACCAGTTCTGTGGGGCACTTTGCAAGTGCACAACACCCTCATTGTCAGTGTGAGCCCTGGCTCCAGACACACCACAGGGGGGCGGAGCCGTCATTGTGGAAGGCAGGCACAGCCCTATTCAGGTGAAGGTGCTACTCCTCCCACCACTCCAAATGCAGACAAGGCCTATTCAGCCCAGCCCTGACTCATCAGACTTCTGGAGCCGCTGTCACTCTCCAGCCCCTGTCATCCAAAATCCAGACATGCAATACACAAACCTAGCAGAGGCACACTGGATGGTTAGGCAAGAAAATACCTACTTTCTAAAAGTGGTATTTTCAAACACAGAATGTAAAAATCACCCTCACTAAAAGATGCACTTTAACATTCTGAGTTCAGGCATACTAAACTTTATTTTTCCATCTTGTTCCCAGGGTCAGGTATGTTTATAAGATGTTATAAACAAACTCCCCATTCTGGCCTATGGGAACAGACAGCCTTGCAATAGTGAAAAACAAAATAGGCAGTATTTCACTACCAGGACATGCCACACACATCAGGGTATGTCCTACCTTTCACATACAATGCACCTTGCCCACAGGGGTGCCTTAGGGGTGACTAACATGTAGAAAAGGGAAGGTTTAGGGACTGGCAAGTGTGTGCACTTGCCAAGTCGACATGGCAGTCCCAGACTGCACACAGGCTCCGCAATGGCAGGCCTGAGTCACATTTTACAGGCTGCTTCTGTGGGTGGCACAATCAGTGCTGCAAGCCCACCAGTAGCATTTGATTTACAGGCCCTGGGCACACATAGTGCACTGTACTAGGGTCTGACAAGTAAATCAAATATGTCAATCATGGAATCACTGATCCATAACATCAATTTACAAAGAGAGCATATGCACTTTAGCACTGATCAGCAGTGGTAAAGTGCCCAGAGTCATAAAACCACCAACAACAGGTCAGAAAAGATAGAGGAGGAGGGCAAAAAGTTCTGGGATGACCCTGCAAAAAGGGCCAAGTCCAACAGTAAGCCATTATACAATACGTTACAGTTTCCCTGTTCATTGTCTTCTTGTTATTAGTCCCTCTTCATGTTAATCGAATTCCTCGGAGTGTGCCCACACCGCACAGGCCAGCAGCCAAGAGCGTCCAACCCGCCGACCCTGCACGCCGCAAGTGTGGTTCGTCAGGTTCAGCATAGGCCAAACTTTCCTTAAAGGAGTATCTGTCCGATACTGATGACTCAGAGCCTATGTACTGTTTCGGGCTTTCAGGTAATCTGCCGTTAGTCTGTTGCTCCTCTTCCCGGCGAGGGTATGTTCTTTTCTGCAGCTGCCAGGTTTGCCGCTTGCGTCGGTCATTTGCTCCCTGGTCACCAACTCTCCGCCATCCATCGAGACACTCCCATGCATCCTCAGGCATATCGAAAAACCATGATTTGCCCTCTGCCTCTACTCTTAGCTTAGCTGGGAACAGCATGGCATATTTTAATTCCTTGTCTCTGAGGGCCTTTTTGACTTTGAGGAAGCTGCTCTCTGTTTAGTCACCCACTGGGTGAAGTCCGGGAAGAAGGTGGTGGTTCTATTTTCATACTTGACTGGCAGGGCGCAACAGGCATTCTTCAATATAATATCTCTTTCTCTAAAGTTGAGCACTCAGGCCAGTATTGGTCTTGGCGGCGCACACGGTTTAGGTTGCCTCCCTGAACTCGGTGCGCTCTTTTAATTGAGAAGTGGTTGGAGAGATTTCGCAGTTGCAGATATTTTAGAATCAAGTCCTCGACAAATGGATCCGCAGCTGGTCTCTCAGCCCTTTCTGGGACACCCAGGATTCAGAAATTGTTTTGCCTCGACCTGCCCTCGTAGTCATCCAGTTGCGCAACGAGCAGCTTAACATTAGCTTGCAGTTCAAGGAGTTGTTTCTGAAGTGTAGAAGTGCTTGCCACAAGTGACTGTGTAATGTCCTCGACTTCTTTAACTCTAGTGTCCATTTTTCGCAGGTCTGCAAGTATGAGGGAGACTTCTGTTGAGACTGAGTCCATTCGCGATTCAAGAGATGTGCGCACATTGGTGATGGCTGCCATTATATCATCCAGGTTAAGGTCTCCTTGCTTCGCCGCCACCTGAGATTGAGGTTGTGCAGGTTCCGTATGGCTGTCTGCCCCCTTCTGGTGCTTCTGCCATGAGAATTTATCTAGCTTGGGCTGGTGGGAGACGCGCACTCCTCTACTGCCTGTCATTGCGCCAGATGGGGAGCAGTAGCCCCCGGGCTCAGTGCACTGTGGGCCACCAGGTACTTACCGCCACCTGCCTAGGGCTTGTTCTCCCTATCGGCCTGTCGGTTTCCTCCAGTGGGCCCTCCCATTGAGTTGGTGCACCTGCGCTACCACCCGCCTATGTGGGGGGCCTTCAGGCCTCGCAGTGTAGAATGTCGGTATTATGCTGAACTGCCTGAATATATAGGACTTTCTCACCACAGGTCCAGAATGTCTCAGCAGTTCCTGTAGTATTATCGTTACGCACTGTATGGAGGGGTGGGCTCCCTCCAGTTATGCGGTGTTGTGGTCTGCTCCGTGGTGCTGATTGATCTGTGCCGCTCTCTGCCTGCCGCCCAGTCAGCCTCTATGCATCACCCAAGGTTATTCTAGGCCTCCTCTTATTTCATGGAACGGCCAACTAGTGCAATTTGTGGTCTGGGCCTTTCCCGTTTGCCGCCTCATCCCCTGCCGGCACTGGTCGCTTGTGGCGGTGGAAGCAGTCGGAGTTAATCTGCCGCCATCCTGTTTTCTCAGTCTCCGGACCGCAGTACTTTGCTTGGGAGGCTCCTCGCGGCGCACGGGGCACCGCACTGCAGTGGAGGATCTACTCAGCCTGGTAGACTCTGGGCGCCACCCCTTTTGAGCTCACTTCACATCCACACAGAGGCTTCACCTGATCGTTCGAGGCCTTTCTTTCTCTGCCTCACTACTCTCCAGCTCCCTCCTCTTGGGAACGATGCTGTGCCGCTGCTGCTCCACTTTTCAATTCCTGAGACCACAGGGGGACTGGTTTCGCGCGGCGCCCGCGGCCAGGCCCTACTCCTCGGCCAGGCCGAAACGCCGACGTGAAGTCACCGCCCCTCCAGGATCCCTCCCTCGCCCAGGCTGGACCCTGTGGTGGCCTCGATGCTGATCGGAAGGGGTCCGGTCCCGGCAGTCTCGGGCCAAATCTGAGCCGGGATGTGCAGCGCTCCGTTATTTTGGCCTGGTGGATTCGGGCGCTGCCCCTCTCTGGCCCACCTTGCATCTACACCGAGGGTTCCCCTGATTGTACTAGGCCCCTCTTTCTCTGCCTCAACGTTCGCAAGCCCCCATTTCTCGGGACTGATGTTGTCTCTCTGCTGCTCCGCTTTTCAATCCATGGGACCACACAGGGGGTCTGGTTCTTCGCGGTGCCCGAGGCCAGGCCCCACTTCTCATCCAGCTGAAACGACTCCACCCAGTGGCGCGAAGTCACCGCCTCTTCAGGCTCTTTCCCTCTCCCAGGCGGAACCCTGTGATGGCTTTGAGGCTGATCAGAAGGGGTCCAATCCCTGCAGTCTCAACCCAAATCGGACCCAAGAGGGGCAGCGCTCCGTTATTTTGTGATGCCTGCGGATGAATTCTCAGATTTTATGGGGATTTACGGCGCGGGTCGCCGGAGCCGTGCTAGAGTGCGGCCATCTTCCTCGGCTGCCGGCCACGCTCCCCATGGATGTGATTTTTAAGGGTAAAGCCACAGTTATTATGAGTCCATGTCAAAATAGATATTTTGCAGGGTACGGAGTGATGGCAGTTGGCTCCTGGGGTTTCAGAGCCCCCTTTTCTGTGGAATTGGCAAGAGTGGGATAAACAGATCACCCAAAGATTGAACTAACCACTACTGTATACAAACAACAAAATAGAAAGAAAATTATGTACTGGCGTAGAGTTTAAAAGAAAGCATTTCCAAAAATCTCAATGTGTGGACAGGACAGGTGGCGCTGCACATCAGTCTATTCTGAATTAGCTATTTTAGGCACATTCAGAAATCATTTTAAAAATTTGGGTGCTTTAGTATGCTTAATGTATGGTGAAGATACCCCTCAGTGGCTCTATACAGTGTGAAAAAGCATACCGTGTCTGCTGGTAGTGAAAGTCTACGATGCACAGAAACAACATTTTCCTAACTTTTCACTGAAGACCAACAGTTGGAGTTTCTGTCGCCTTAGCACATTACAATCACATTTTTCACAGTGCAAAGTTAAAATACTACGGTCCTCATTATAAGTTTGTAATAATAAGGTGGGGTATTTACCATATTTACCACACTTGGTAAATACTATTACCACAGTGCAAGGTATTTCTGCCGTGTGGTAAATACCTCCTGTTCTGAGTTTTTAAAAGGAAAATAGGGCATAGCATGTTGAATCGATTTTTAACATACTGAATTACACATTTTGCCTTTTTCAGGGCCTTTTCCTCTGATAAATTTTGACAACTTTGACCTGCCGGAATTTATGAGGGAAAACTGCATGTTGTTATAATCATCACACAATTTGTAATTCCGATCCCTGTGCAAATAGATGTTTACACAGGGATCAGAATTTATTTCTTAACTCGCAATGATGGACAAAGAAGTGGTGGCAACATTTTGCACATTTGAAAATACAATTTTTGGCAAATGTCCACTCTAGATGGTCTCAAATCCAGGATTAATGATTTTCTAGTTAATAAACTGGGGATAAATGTCATTCTGTCCCCCAGGTGGATTCTTTTAGGGGTCCATGACGAATTGGCTGTATCTAATGCTGAACCCTTCATGTTCATAGCTATGGCCGTCTACCGGATCTGTTTGACCTCTGCCTGGCTTGACCCTTCCCCCCCTGTGTTCCATCAATGGTTTGCACGCCTAATTTCGATTTATCATCTCGAAAGGGCTATCTACTCACGCAAGAATTTGAAGGTTCGGGATGTTGAAAGCTTGGCTTCCATTTAGCATTGGGAATCACAAAATGTCTTCCGGCCTCGTGAGGACACTTAGGCAGTAGTTATAGGGGGGGCTGCTTTTTGTGGATTTGACCTTAGTGAAAGTTGGGTGTTATCGCTTTTCTCTTTCCTTTTTCTGCTTTCATTTCTTCTTTTTTTCTATTTATAATTAAGAATTGTATGAATTTGATATCTCAAGGGAAAATGTCTGTTTGGAGGGAGGGGGGTGGGTGGGAATGTATACATTATTATTTTGGTATAAAAATCAAATAAAGAATTAAATTTTATTTATTTATTTAAATGAAATACCATTGCAAGTGCAGGCTTTATGTGAGAGTACTGACTGAGTAAACATATGAGCAAACAAGTAAACAAATGGTAGAATGCTGTGAGTGTATGCAGGTTGTGGGTGAGCAACTGAGTGAGTGAGAAAATACAAAGTGAGTGAATGAATGAGTGCACACCTGATTTCTTTTTTTGTGGAGGCTAACAGCTCAATTTGAATTTCAGATAGCTGGAGTCTTCCCATAATATACGCGTAGGTATTTCCTATATTAGTGGTTCTTATATTGCAGGAACATACTTGTGGGAGCTCAGTTCACTGGCACTGGACACATTACTCAGGCAGTACCCTCAACAATTGCTATTTAGAGCTCATGAGCAACATTCATATCCTAATTTCCTAACAAACAGGCGCTTGCTTTATCAGAGGTCTGTATGAAATAGTAACAAGTTGGCACATGGTCTCAAACTCTTAACAACCACATTTCTACTCCAATTTCTACAAATATGTATTTCTTTCTCCCCATATCCATACCTTCTGTCTATTCTTTTTTTTTTTTTTTTTTGTCCTCATATCATCATGGCTACAGCACTCTGGGCCCTTTGGAAACACCCTTGGTCCTTCTGTGGTCCATTGCAGTTTCACGCCCTTAACCTCCACTGAACTGGTCTTTTTATGGGGGGGGGTAAAAACCCCACCCCCAAGTCCATGGCCTGGTGTAATCATAGGACCATATGTCGATGTTTACGACCACCCTATGGGCTTATCTTAGGCCCTAACCTGACCACTTCAGAAAGTCCCCCCAAATTTCTTCTGAGCGCTGTGGGTTGCATTTGATATCTATGTTGCATGTCCACTTAACTACACTTAACCATACAGTGGGGTGTGGAGGAAGGGGGTCCAACCAAGGTTTGCAGATCTCCCGCCTGGCCAAGAGCAACAAATGGAATACTAAGCCCCTTTGCTTACTGTTTAGGGAGTGTTGTATGACACTATCTACCCCCAAAAGCACCAAGGGTTCTGTCAAAACTACATGCTCTTCTAGAATAGCCCTCATAGTTGCTTCCACAGTCTTTCCAGAATTCTTTTATCACTGGGCATGTGAAAAAAACATGAACATCATTGGCACTTAGATGGTTACATCTCTTACATCTGGGGACCGGCTGTGACACAAACTTGGCCAATCTTTGCGGAGTCCAATACAACATATGGATCACAAAGAAATGATGACGTTTAAGATTGGCAGGTATTACTGTGGCATATAGTAATTTCAGAGAGTCTGTCCACAGAGATTGTATGTTTCCTTCCTGAAGGGAGTCCGCCCAGATCTCAAAGGGAGCCTTCAATTTCTCTTCCTCTGCCTCCAGAAATTGCCCATACCACTTTGCCACTTCTTTAACTTTCGGGCTGGCATCCTGGAGTGAAGCCTCAAAATCCCATGGACCCCCTACTTCCTGTGAAACAGTTGAAAACCAAGAAGTAAGCAGCAAATACTTAAACCTGGAAAGTCTATTGCCCGTCCTAACACTCAATACCTCCCAGGGTGTCACACCTCCTGTTGTTATCAAGTCTCCCCATTTAGTTATCCCTTCCTGCTTTAAGGGCAGACTTAGAGCATCTTTCAAGCATTCCGGCGTCCCTGGGGATTCCCAAATTGAGGCAAATTCTGAAAAATAACCAACCAAATAACCTTCTTACTGCAAGCCAAAGGCTCAATGCGGATTTTAAAACCTTTAGCCTTACTTTTTTTTTTTTTATTTGGGCTCCAAATTTATATAGAAAGGCTACTGGGCGCACCTCTTTGGTCATTTCCCCCAATATTAAACCCCAAGTAGAACTGATGAGCTCCCCTGCCAACATACAAATATTTTTAAATTGAAAGGCCATACAATAAAGTCTGAGATCCGGCAATGCTAACCCCCCCTTCTTAAGGCTACTTCTTAGTTTTTTCCAAGAGAGACGAACCCCCCCTGGAAGCCCAGATAAAACTAGATATTTTCCCCTGTATTTTATTGATTTCATCCTTGGGGAAATTGAGTGGAATACAGTTAAAGAGGTATGTCAGCTTCGGCAGGACGGACATTTTTACTAAGTTAACCCTCCCGTAAATGGTCAAAGGTAGGTTCTTCCACCTAGCTAATAGCCTATCTACCTCCTTTACCACCCTCTTCAGATTACGTGTAGGAATCTCATCAATTTTATCTACTATGACTATCACAAGATATTGCATCTCTGTACACACTCTACCACCCCACTCCTCCATATTCCAACACATTACTTCTGTCTTTGATAGATTCACTAAATACCCAGAGAACGCCCCATATTCGTTTGTCAGTTGTTCCATCCTGGTTAATGTTTGAACCGGGTCAGAGGTGTAAATTATCAAGTCATCAGCATACAAGGCGATTTTACTGCGTGAAGGGAGCGGATGTATGGGGATAATCTGATCGTCATTTCTTAAAATGTGCGCCAAGGGTTCGATATATATATATCGAAAAGGAGGGGAGACAGGGGGCAGCCCTGCCTCGTCCCTCTGTGAATATTAAAACTCTTTGTCAGGGAGCCATTTAGGAGGATTTTAGCCGTAGGGCACTCATATAGTTTTTGAATTGCCCTAACAAATCGGAACTGAAGACCATTGTGCCTAAAACTGCCCGAAGGAATGCCCAACTGACACGATCAAAAGCCTTGGCGGCGTCTATAGTAATCACCGCTAACAGAATCGATCGGGTGACTGCTAAGTCTATAGTTCCTATTAATGACAATGTAAGTTCTTGTATTTGTCTCTTTGGGCAAAGCCTTTCTGATCGATATGTATCAGTTGGGGGGCCAGCTTTGCCAATGTCCCTGCCAGAATACCCGTATAAATTTTATGATCTACATTCAGCAGGGAGATTGGCCGATATGAATCAGCCTTCCTCGGGTCCTTAGCTGGTTTCAAAATCAAGGTAATTATGGCCTCTCTCCAAGAGTTCGGGATCAACCCTTCCTCCCTATAAACTGAATTAAAGAGTGACTTCATTTCCCGCACTATCTCATCGGCTATTAGCTTATAAACCTCGGCCGGTAAGGAGTCTGGGCCTGCCGCCTTTCCGTTCTTCATATGTTGGAGCTGCTCTCTTATTTCCCCCTCTGTAATAGGGGCATCTACACTGTTCCTTCCCTCTGTCGTTAGAGCCGGGAGGCCTACATTATTTAGCCAACACTTTAATGTCTCCTCATCTGGGCTCTCTTCTTCCGCATATAGTTCCGAAAAGAGTGAAACTAAACTGGCCTGTATTTCCTCATCCTTGTTCGTAATGTCACCCTCGGGGTTAATGACCAACTCCCCAATATGGTTTCACACCCTATCAGCCCTCGACTTCCAGGCTAACAATGCTCCAGCTTTTTCACCATATTCAAAATGTTGCATACGTCGTAGCCCACCTTTCCCTGCATTTTGTCTCTAACTTGATCTTATAATTCAATCTGGCTTCCTCCAGCTGTTTCAAAACCTCCTCCCTGTTCTGTATATTTTGTCTCTTGCTGCGTCATAGCTTCTAATATCCCAGTCTCCTCCTCCAACTTCCTTAACCAAGCCCTATCCACCTTGTTCCTATACGTGACCTGGCTTTGTAAGATTCCTCGTACATAAGCCTTGAAAGTATCCCAAATGACTCCAATTGGGGCCAAATGGGCATTGTCCAGGAAGAACTCTAGGGTTGTTTTTTTCAAGAGAACGGAGACATCAGGATCTAATAGGATAGATCTTTTCAACGTCCATCTCGCATTTTTCCTCACATTAATTCCCTTCAATGAAAAGCTGACCATTGCATGATTGGAAATATGTCCTGGTGATATATGGACCTCTTTTAATTTCCCAGCCTACACTCTATCCACTAGCAAATAGTCCAGTCTTGAAAAATGATGGTACTTTTTGCTATGGAAGGTGTAGCCTCGCTTGTCTTTCATTAAAAATCTCCAAGAGTCGACCAATCCCAATTCATGTAACATATGCTTGAGGGCCTGTCTAGTCTTTGGCGCTTGGGCTTGGGTTCCCCTCCTACTTGTAGACCTGTCCAGTGTTGGATCTAAAAGAGTATTGAAATCACCCCCTATTATTATAGGTGTGGTTACCCCGGCTAATATCAATTGCAAATCCACAATGTACTGGGGGTCGTCCACATTTGGACCATAAAAACCAGCAAAGACAAATTCTGTACCAGAACATTTAAGAGTAGCTAAAGCCCACCTACCTGACCTGTCAGTTTTAGATGAGATCAACTCAACTCCTGACCCATTCCTAATAAGTATTGCAACTCCCTTACAATATTCTGATTGATCCGATGCTACGTAGCTCCCTACCCATCTTTGTTTTACATATAGCCCCCTACTTTCGCTCGCCGTTAGGTGGGTCTCTTGTATAATGATAACGTGGACTTTAGATTCCTCTAAGTATTTCATTACCAGTCTCTGTCTATTTTTTTATCTTAAACCATTTACGTTCCAGATTGCGATTTGTAACTTATTATCAACCCCAACCATTTGCCTTGAAATGCACCAACTTTCTTGGACCCGGGGATCTCTGATTATCTGTTTTAAAAATGGACCCTAGTAATATGGCTATTGAGGACTGATTTTTTTATTTTCTCCCACTGCTCCACACCCAGTGCCCTACCCTGCACCCAATTACCCCTTACCCCCCATAGGAACCCTCCCTAAACTATCAGGCATAAAGCCTGTTGGGCCACCGGAGAGAGGGGGCTTACCTCACAAAACCCAAATGATCAAACCATGCCTCCCCCCTCCCACCCCTCCATCCCCACCCCGGTGTATATATCTATATATCTGTACTTATTCATTCATTTTTTTACATTTTATTTTGCATTTTATTTTACATTTGAATTAGAACTCTTGCTCAGGGTACCCCGCCTTTCCTTATACTATCTATCAAGCTATCCGCTTCTTCTATTGACCGTATGTTGCGCATTTGATTGTTCCACATAACACGAAGCATTGCTGGAAATTTTAATTGGGCCTTAGCACCAAGATTATTTAGCTCCCCCATTCTTTTGCCCAGTTCCCATTGTTTCTGGTCCGTCGCATGGCATACATCCGATCTGATGGTAAACGTGAGATTCTGGACAGTGTATGGACCGCTTCTCAGTGCTGCCAACAAGATAGTTTCTTTGACTGTGTATGAAAGGAAGTTTAACAGGATTTTTCTTGGCTTCTGTCGCTGTAAATTCTGCTTGAAAGGATCCCTATGCACCCGCTGTATCTCATGATCCAGGTTAATGTCCGGTCTATCCTTCAGAACCGTCTCCTTTAGCAGTTTGATTACTAAAGCTTTGATGTTCGTTCCCTCCTCCGCTTCTGGGATATTTAGAATCCTGAGATTATTTCTCCGAGAATGGTTTTCAATTCTTTCCAGGTCATCCCTGAGACTTAAGTTTTCTTTAACCAATGCCTCTACGCCTTTGGTATTTTTAGTAATGTCTTTCCTCGTCAAGCCTACTTCCTCCTCTAGCATCCCTGTCCGTGATGCGACATCATCTAGTTTTTGTGCAAGTGCCGTGCAGGAAGCTTGAATATCAGCTTGATTCGCCTCTGATGTTTTAAACCGACTTCTCAATTCTTCCTTAAGATCAAGAAGGATAGAGGCCAATGGGACTTCTGGGTTAGACCGAGGAACCACTAGAAGCTCAGGTTGAACCGGCAGGCTCGAGGGAGCTAACAGAGCTTCATTAGGGGTCCTTGCTTTGCTTCCTTCATCAGCATGCTGCGACCCCTCCTCAATCGCCTCTTCATCCCTAAGTGTCAAGACACTAAACCTATTCTGCGTTAATACCTGGAAACGAGTCTCATCTACTCCATAGTTGTTTTCTACTTTCGGACCCCTTTTTACCTCCTGTCCCACGGTGATTTCAGGTATAGTAGGGTTAACCTCTGTTCTCTCAAGCCCTTTCTGTGAATTCTGGGGCTCGGCTGCTGTTTTACCACCCGTCTCTCCTGATGCCATTACGTGCGTCAAAACTTTATAGTATGACTTGAGAGATGGGGTGACTTTGACTTGCAGGGGTGAGATTTTTTCCCCCCTTCCACGTGGGCTCTTCCCCGACTGCCTTGCAGATTTCCCTGCCCTCACAACCTTTGAGGGAATGGGCCTCCCAACTGTACCAGTGGTGATATCACCGGGGACCGCCTTAGCTGAAGGTAATTTAAAATCGTGACTTACCCCAGTAGATTCCCCAAGAGTATCGAGAGCCCTAGTGCGCAAGGTGTACCTTGATATCTTCTCAGGAATTGCACAGGAAATCACACCAACTTTCGCTGCGGGCGGCAAGCTCTCCTTCTCCATAAGGGGATAATACCATGTTGGCAGAGCCCCCTCTCCTGCAATTCGAGACTGCTGTATGCTCCTCCAGGAAACTTGTGCTGACTCTTCCCCTCAGCACTCGCGCTGTTCGGAGACGCTGCAGCAGTCCCGCTGCCCTCTGCCACGTAAGAGCCTCCCCTGCTTTGCTGGAGCCGGAGCCGCTCTCAGAGCTCACCCGACACGTATGCATCCGTTGCGGTAAGCCGGTTTTTTAATGCTTTTTTAGGTCGAGCCTCGAGTAGCGCGCAAGCGCTGCTAGGCGAGACTTTATGTTAGGGGGTTTGGAAAGCTGACCAGACGCTCGTGCGTCATGGCCTTTTTCCTGCGGTTACGCGCGCAGGGCCGACATCTGTTTCCCATTATCGTGCCCAGACGCGGGCGCGATAATTGGAAACACATGCCGGCCGTGCGGGGAAAAGGCCATGACGCACGAGCGTCTGGTCAGCTTTCCAGAGCCCAGGCTGCCGCGCTCGCTCGCCCCCGCTCCTCTCTTGTTTATCTTCTCCCACAGTTTGTCACAAACTTTTGACACCACAAACCAGTCTGTTTACGGAAGTGACGTAACCACCCCGCCCCACTACGACAGAGAAACTTCAGTCCCTTGTCCAATGACTGTCGCCCACCTCTGTCTTCGCCCCTAAGACATCATAGCAGTGCCTGCAATAGGCTAGGCGAAGCCTTTTCAAAGCGGAAGTGTACTGCGTAAGGAAGGATCATTGCTGCTGCCGATATGGTGTACATTTCTAATGGTAAGAGCGCACTGACAACCTGTTTTAACTCAGGAAAGGGAAATTGTTTTTGAGCGAGGCGGTGATTCCCTTTCTTTCATAGGTCTCTGGCAAGCCCTCCTAAAGCGTCGTGCAAACAGTCCCCCATGTAGGTGTATAAAGAAGGAACGTACCCCCTAGAGTTTTGGACCGCTATCCAATGGACTGCTCACGTACCCACACTTACCTGCTACATCATATTTTTTGGCTAGTCTTTGACTTATGCGTTTTCTCTTCATATGTTAATGGGGCATGGCTCTGCCTCACTAATTCAAACTGTGATCACCTCTTTGTATCCTTGAAGCTGATGTTTTGTTTCAATCAGTAATTGCGTCACTTCTAAACAAGGACACATTTGATAGTATTTTAACGTAGCCTACACCCTAATGCAATTTACGTAGGGCTCCTGTCAGTTGGTCTATCTGGTTTATTTCAGGATATCTAGGAATGAGAAGTTGAGCATCTGTTTTACTCGTCCTGGATTGTACTTGGTAAGATGCACTTCGAGGAAAACATTATCGTTGTTGAACAAATACATTTGACGCCTACCTCTGTTATTTATTCGCTAACCGGACAAGTATTACCCCTGAATAACAGACTGATCTTGGTCCTGCTCTGGGGCAAGATTTTGCCTCTCATAAAAAAATTATAATCATAAGGTGCATGTGTTATGAGCTGTTCCACTCACAACTGGGGAATGTAAGAATTTGAAAGAGATCCGTAATTATTTGCAGTACTTGTATTTTTAACTAGTCATTGTCGTTATCAAATGTTACATTCAAGTACAATGTGGTCTAGTAGTTAGAGTTGCCGACTTTGAAATACGGAGTCGGGGTACCGGCTCGAGTCTTGACCTCGGCTCATCATCCTGTGATTCTGGGCAAATCGCTTAATCTCCTTGTGGCTCAAATGAGTAATATAGTCCGTTTATTTTGTAAATCGCTCTAATGCCCTTGGGCTAAGTTCTCACTATTAAAGAAAAAAAAGTTTCTATTCAGCGCGATGCTTCCGGGCTTGAGTGCAACTTAAACATTTTCTTGGTCACAACTTCCCACGAGGTAGCACCACAGAAAATGTGGGATTTAGACAAAGGATAGTTGACCTTAGCTGCGCAGTACTGGATAGTAGTACAGAATGAGCAGGATTGTGCTGTCTGGATAGTATGTATTGAGATCCATGGTTTATAGTGATTATTGTTCTGTATGGGAAAGACCATATAAATGCTGCCAGTGAAGTTTCATTGCCCTCCATTTGTTCACCATCTGTCACTATCTCCCTGTCAGTTTGTCATTTCTATTACAATCGCTGTGTCTCCTTCCTCTGTCACTCACTCTTCATTTCACTTCTTCCCTTTCTATCTCCCTTACATTTTCTTTTTGTCCATTATTATCCACTATCCTTTCTTCCTCCTAGTCACATTTTGTTCCTTTCCACCTTTTTCTTCCTCTTTGTCTTTCCAGTCACTTGGGACGATCATCCCATCACTCTTGCCTTTTATCTATCACTCATTCCTGTTAGCCTAATTTGATATTGTAGAGCAGGGTCCATGAGAATTAAGGCCATAGCAGACTGGGACACATCTTGAAACAGGCCTGTGTACTCTAGAATTGCATGGCGTGTAAGTGGATGGTAAGTGGCCTGATTTAACTTACTGAATTGCTGTTGTTGGTATGGGATTGTCCCCTGCATCCTTTAGGGGTGTGTTTCCCTGCCCATAGTGCTTAACTGCACGTGAATCAGGTATTGTGGCGTTTATGTTGGCCCTGGTAGCAGGCTAATCAATTTAGCGTGTGGGCAGCACTTTCCTGTCACCTGGAGGGCAATCCAAGTGTGCCTTCGCAGTGTTCAGAGGACTACAGTCTTGTTTTGGGTGTACACATTAAGCATCATACAGTGTTTTGTGATTAATAATGTGACCAGATCTTTTTAATCTATGTCAGTGAGTGCGGCTTACTAAACCCTCTGGTGTAATGTTCTGCTGTTGCATGAACCCAGAATCTTACCCTAACATTTTATGCGTTTGTTGAAAGTGTGCGCGTATGTGTATGAAGACATCTTTCCCTGACAGTGGAAGTGTATAGCCTGCATTCCTGTGGCTAGAAGGTGGGGTTCCAGACACTGAGGATGAGGATGGAGACCGGACTATAATTGGAAACCCCATGAAGACTTTTTTTTTTAGCAAGGGGCTGCTGATTAGTTATTCCTGAACACTACCATTTGGTGGATGGTAGAGGAGAAGGGTGGGACTGCAGGTTTGGTTGCCCAAGCTGAGGGTGGTTGTAATTCAGGCCTCTCCTTTTGTCTGTCCCTGCTCACTGCTTTAAATAGACTTATGACAGCCAGGTGCAGAGATCCCATGTGATGGATGCTCCTGCTTAGATATAGTCTCACTTCTAGTTGATGTGAGAAACCTCACTTTGCACCAAGGCTATCTGAAGAGCTGCCTGAGAAGGACCTGTGAAAGAGAATTACCTCAAACTGGTTCTGAAATTAGAGACAGTGGTTCCATATCCCTTGTAGAATATAAAAGCCAAACCTTTGTCTTACGTTTAGTAATATCAAGAACTTGTGCCACACCCACCATTTGTTTTAAGCAGCAGAAATATCTTAAATTTCACAAGTTTCCATTAATTTTGATTCCAGAATCTAGTAAGCAAACATAAGCGTTTGTCCTCAAATAAATTTGAAAGATAAAGAATGCGGAATACTCTGAATTTAATGTCAATTGTGTGGACATTGTTCTCCCCATGGCTACCCAATAATAGAACTTGAAATCTGGGGGTGTTGAACTTCCCTTGCAAGCTGTAATTTTGGAAATCAAATAGCCCCTTCAGCCTTCGTATATCCCAGCACCAAAGTTCCAATAACCTCTGTAATTTGCTAACTGAGAACCAATCCCAGTTACGTGTTAATGTAAGACATGAGTTCAGGAATTGTTCATAGTTAAAATTTACCACATTCCAAATCTCAGCAGTTAACCAAGCCTTTTGATACAAACAACTAGTGTTTGGGCGTTAGTTATGTTTTTTATTATAAGGGTAAAGAATATTAGGTTATTTATTTTGTATATTAACCCTTTTCCTGCCCTATTGAATAAATAAAAATATATATATATTACCTACTGGCAGTCACCAGTAGGTAGTTATAGTTAGGACCTATTTTCCATAGGAAAAGCGTTTTTTCTTTTGCAAATATCTTTGGCGCCGGTTGACGAAACTTCGCGAAATTTTCAAAACTAATGGGGCGCTCCGGTCAGCTCCTGTCTTGAAAGTTGGCTGGGCACTTGCTCGAATCATTTGATGCACTTGTAACTGCAATAAAAAGGATTTGTTAAATTCCACATTGTGGTCCGTACCTGTTTGGTTGCTGAAGAAGGAATCTACTACAGGACTGTGGTTATCGTGTATATATCTATATATATATATCTCCTACAGGCAGTAGATAGTTATAGTTGGGACCTAGTTTTAGGAAAATCGTTTTTTGACTTGCTTATAACTTTGGCGCCGTTTCACCAATCTTCACAAAACTTTCCAGAAAAAGTGCCCCCTCAAGTTTGCAGCAAAAGCGGTCTGTATGAAGTAAAACTATTGGAACCCCGTACCGCACAGATCTCTGGACAGCCCTAACTAGCTGACTCACCCTCACTAGCAAGGTTTCCGCGCCGGGACGCTCCTGAGTATCCGTGCGCGTTATAAATGCTCGTAACATAACATAACATAACTAACAGACGCCCTTTGCCCCACATGTGTCTTGAAAAAGCCCCAGGCCTGCGTGCCTAGTAGGGGTCAAAGCATGTGTTGGCTGTTCTTACATAATTTTTGCGATTCTGACTGCAAGAATCCTACTGAATCAGTATGTGTATACAAATGAGTGATTTTTGACTCAAGAATCGCATCTAATTACATGCTTACCATGGAAAATAAAGACCCTTGGAATACTACTCAAATTACTACCGACCTGTTTTATTCGAATTTGCAGTTCATTTTTACAACTCAGAAATGTCCTTGTCTTTACACATTAACTTTGGCCTATTGGGTTTGGGGTTTCCCATTCACCAAGGACATCTGAACATACGGACTATCCCCCATCAACGACAGAAGGGCATCACTTGGGATATTTACCCCTCTCAAACGGAAGCTCCTAAAACATATGTTGGCTGCAGTGGGCACTTACATCACTCACATATGACAGAAATATATGACTGCCAGGAGCATAACTGCACTCTGGCTGGGCTGCAGTTTAAAGGCACTTGGCAAGGAAAAGTGCTAGAACCATGTAAAAAGCCCTATTTTTATTTTATTAATACGTTCTCTCTAAAGTGCAATCCACTAGGATAGGGTGCCTAATTTATACAAAGTGCATGCCATATATTTGACATAGGTGCCCTTACAGTGACTGAAGGTCTAAAAGCTACTCCTATTGTGTAGTTTCAGCTACCGTTTTCATAAGACAATAATGGTGTGAGATTAAATTACTTATTTACATTTTTGCTTGTGAAAGTGCTAGAAAGCTGTTTTCCCCATAGTTTTAAAAGTATGATTTAAAGGTGAAATCAGATATTTCATACTTTTATTGGAAAAGTGACTTTGTAAAAATGTACTTTATGCTGCCTGAGCCAGAACTTTCAAAAACCAGTTCTGCTAGTCCTCACACCTCCAAATGTCAATAAACATTCCTGGCAGGAGTTGATGACTGCGTGCCAGAGCACAATAGCCTGGCTGCTGTACCCAAGAGGGCAGAAGTGTTGTCAACAACTGGACACTTAGCAGGGATTAGCCATCTCGGAATAATATAGGACAGATGTCAGAACAAAGGGCATCTTAAACACTTCTTCTTTTGACTTATTAGTCTCATTCATTCCTAGAGGCCTCCTAGATCCATTGCTTATAACCCCAGCTGGAGAGAGAACCAGTTCTGACCATGACAGAGAGGAGGAGAGCTCATCTAAATAGGAGTGTTGTTAGAGGCCTGCCTGTAATGCCCTCAGAGGGAAAAATATGGCCATTTCGAATTTGGAGCGTCTGAAAATTTTTACAGTAAAGCAAATAGAAAGTGCTGCAAAAGGAGGTGGGCAAAGAGCAAGAAAGTAGACAGGACTAGGTATGGAAAATTCTTCAAACATTGGCTAGTGCTCAGGATAAAACTAGCAACTCACCACCACCTCCTCAGAACATTCCTGGATTTGGGAAGACTGCAGAAAGAAGATGACTCCTAACTCCTGCTAGTACTCAAGGTCTGGAACTGTCCTCGAAGTGGTTGTCGTCCTGTTTGTCGTTCTAGCGACACACAAAGCAGAAGGATTCCAAAAAGGATCAACTGACCAGAGTTCTGGTCCCTGCAGGAGCCGTATCTGAAAAGAGAAATTAGGACTGATCTGAAAGAACTTTCCCAGCAGTTTAAGAAAAGTGGGAATTTATTTATTTAATTTATTTTATCACTGGAGGACCAGGACAGGGTGCTGAAACCTGATGGGCCTTCCAATGAAAATATTAGTATTTTTTGACCCATGCTTGGCTACAGCTTCCTGTATTGCCCTGCTGGAGTATATTGATAACTAAAAAAATGACTACGTCCGAAAGTAAAACCTGAAACTGGGCAAGGTGGCAAATCCATCCCAATGAGGAAGTGACCTCAGTAGCTATGAAATCTAACCCAGTCCCTGTTTGATCTGGCTGTGCCAAAATCAACAGCATCAGCTGGAGCTCAGTGATGACCTATCCAACTTCAAGGTACCCTGATCTGCCTCAGCCTAGGACATTTCCTGACTAAAGGATTTTCAATTCCATTGCTAGAGACTAAGGGCCTGATTCTGATGCGGGTTGGAAAGCTTCCCGACCGAATCGGCTTGGAAATGGTTTCCGACCCACTCGGATCAGGAGAGTCCGACCGACGGAGTACGATGCATCCGGATGCTTCCAGATACGATTTGGTTGGACTCCCATTGACTTCAATGGGAGCATATGTTTCTAACCGCATCATAATTGGGCCCTGGGTCGGGAAGACACGTTCCCGATCCGATTTGGAAGGAGCAAATGCCATTAGGAGGCCTTCCTAACCGCATCAGAATTAGGCCCTAGGTGGGAATGCTTTCTTAACCGCATCAGAATCAGGCCCTAAGTCCAGAGGTAGAAACTTTGACTGGAATGTGCTGCTTGGTGTATCTAATCTCTGCCCCATCACGCTCAGCCTGAAATCACACCTAGGGCCAGGTCAATTGTTTTATCAATGGGACTTTAGTTTTTCTAGTAGCTTTTGCCTTAAAAGTTTTAAAATTCTTCTCTTCGGTTCCCTTTATCTAATTTGAATGATCTCCATGCCGTGCTGGTCCATATGTTTTTCTAGGTGGGGTTGGGAATTAATATTGTATTTTCTTAATTTTAAAATTGTTGGTACTTTTTAAAATAAACGTGCATTTCTCTGGGGAATTGCTTGCTTCTTTTGCTGTAGCTACCAACCGGTGGTTTAGAAGAGTTTCTCTGAGACTTGTGTTGAGATCTCACCAGGGTGTATTTATTAAGCTGGGAAGGGTCTTTGCTTCAAAATTATTAACCCACTTTCGGACTCCTTAGGCATCCTTTCATACATAGCCCCGACGGTACTCTACGCATATACCATCTAATTTCTTCTAATATTCTGTGTGGAATTGATGAAAATGTAACCAAGTAAAATAGTAATGACCTTACTGACGGAGGTGGTGTGAATGGGGAACCGGTGAAAATGAAGAATGGGTAGATGTAGCCAAGCAGCAGAGTAGTAAACACAATTGGAGAGTGGAATTTAATAGTTGAATACATTAGGACTCGTCTTCAACCCTAGACATTGCTAGATTACTGGGCATTAACTGTGAATTAATACCTGGCCTGACTGAGGTTGGAATGAAGCTTTTCACCCCATTGCAACATAAGGCCTTATCTTTTTTACCAACATTTTAGCGAAAATGTGAGTTGAATTCGTATTTGTCTCTTTCTAAACAAGTGTTCTTGGTGCAATAAAGTCACTTTTATATGATGCTTTTTAAACTGCTGGTATCATAAAACCTTGAAGCCTAGTGTTGTGGAACAAGAGCAAAAGGATACACTCTGTTCATGTCAAGGTTTGCATTATGTATATTCGGAAGCATTGCACACACTATCTGTGGTAACATTTAAACACATTTTTGGCAACACAAGGCAAACCCGCAGTCACAGGAGCGCATGCTTGGATAAGCCTTGCCCAAAATAATCAACACTGCCACGTTCAGTTTAGCAAAGGCTGTGTACGTCTGGGTACCACTTCTACTGCTGTTTAACTGAGTAAATCAAATGCCCTACTTTATTTTAGGAAGAACTATTGCTTTCATGCTCATGTAATATTGTGAGAATGCATTATTTGCAGTTTTGTAGTGTGACTGTAGCAGTTTATGAACCCATTTAGCACATTTACATTTCTTTCACGAAGGAGGCCCCATGCCAAGTAGAGAATTATAGGGTTTCCTTGTTTGTTCCTTAATTGTCCGCCCCACCTTGTCTTGTAATGTTTGTTCATTTTGCTTTCTTTTCCTTATTCGCGATGTGTTATAATTAAATGCAAACCAACATTGTTTCCAAAGATTTCTGTGGTTTTTAGGTCGAGCCTAAACGGCGCATGCACTTTCAGGATGATCTGTTGTATGGACTTTGACTCTTCCCATCACTTTTCATCCGTCTAGTTGGTTGTCTTTTAAAAAATCCTAGTTTGCTAGTGAGTAAATTGGCTTCCTTTTTAGGTCTCGCCTACGCAGCGCGCATGCGCTACTTAGGCAAAAAATACCTTTTGTAATCGATTCGGCTTTTCAGCCAAAAACGTGCACGCGTTCCATTGCCTTCAATGGCAACGCGTGCACGTTTGGCGATTCACTTGCGGGAGCGAGCGGCGCCATATGGTAGCAATTATCGCTCCTGGCGCCGCTCGCTCCCGCAAGGGAATCGCACTCCCCCACCCCTCCACCCGGAGTACTGTTTCACTTTCGCGGCGTGGGGCCGCACTTGTGTTTCAGTGCCTGTTACACTTGGCACTACCATACATCAAATGTTGCTCTACTGTGTACCCGAAATGATCTTTTTTTTTTTTGTTTTGTTGTCCTTGAAAGCGGTTATTCATCCCCTTTGTTGTCTAAAGGAAAGCTCTTGACACTTATTCTCCGGTTTCCTTTATATGTTAGTTCTGTGCGTGTTGCCCCTTTATTGCAGTTGGCTGTTACCGCATGGCCCGCTTCTGGTGGTGGCATGCATGTTCTCCTGCTCACACATAGGCGGATCCCTTTCTTCGTTTTACCACAGAGCTGGGGCATCTTGCAACCACAGTTCGCCACAGGTGCATAGCTGAAGGTGTCAGACGCACCGCTGATCTGCCTCTCCTGTGTGGTGCAATAGAAGTGGGAGCACGGGCTAGTTGCAAGGATGTAGAGGATCGAGTCAGTGCACTGCTGCGACTAGCTGCAGGTATTTGGGAAGGGCATGCTGCATTTTCTTTGGTGCCAGTAGGCAGAGGTGATTGTGAGCCATCTTCCTCACCAGTGAGAGGTAACCCACCCCGCCGTATGACAGCAGGCCTCAACATGCGCTCTATAAATGATGATCCATACACTGTTGCAGGGATAATAACTACCCCCATGAGATCAGAGGTCAGCCCTTTTATTAAAACTACCACGTCATCAGGCAAAACCATTCCGGACCAAATTAAACACTTGTGTTGCGCATATGCGACTTCATATTATTGACGCGGATTACCTTGAGGGTTTGTACAATCATGGTTAAGTGACTGATCACGTTTTTTCCGGATAGGAGAATAAGACAAGGTAACAACCTGTTTCAAAGGCAGCTTTTTAAATACTTGTAATTATTTCAGGGCATTAGGAACAATACTTTTACCTCAACACTTCTCTGTACCAGCGATCTATGACAAAAGGTGAAGGGAATCAAGTTAACTTCCATACCCTGCAAGTCTGCTGTACCAACAGTAATTGGTGTGTGCTGGCTACAGCTCATTCCTTCGGTTCAAGTTCATTCGGTTCCTGTTTCACGTGATTAAAGGTAACAGAGAGGAATCAGACAGTTCACATACACAGAAGTGTAACCTAATAAAGGGGAGCAAATGCTGCCCAAGCAAAGTCATGAACTGCCTACGGTAAGTATACAACAAGCATTGGCATAGCCAATAGGTCTCGCTTTTGGGACCTTATAAGTGTTTACCCATGCAACAGTTGATGTTGTTGCACCAAGGATATTGTGCTGCATAACTAAATACTTATAAGGTCCCAAAAGCGAGACCTATTGGCTATGCCAATGCTTGTCTTTAACAAGAGCAAACCGTCATACTTAGAATGGGTGGGGAGGGCGGGCGAGACGCTCAGACCTTCATTTCACTTGCCTCCCTCTCCCGGCGGTCCGCGACCGTTTACCTGGCGGCCGCCATGTTCCTCCCCTTCTGTCTATTCTTCACATTTTCTCTGTAGTTCATCCTTGTTTCCCTCCCCCCTTTCTCACTCATCTCCTGCAGCTTCTCTCACATGCTTTCCACTTCTGCTCCTCATGCTTCCATTCTCACTGTCACTTTACTCTCCCATAATATTCAGTTTCTACATCCTCCTTCAAACGCTTTTTAGGCTGAAAAGGCTGGAAAGGATACACTCAATGGCCCACATGCTTCGTGAAGAAATAGTACTGGGAAATGGCAAGGTTAAGGCTGGTAAATAAAAAATGTTAGCAAATAGCAAGACTGGATGGGGCATGGTGTTCTCATCTGCTACTATATTTCTTTTTTTTTAAGTTTAATAAGCTTTATTGAACCGTAAAAATCAATAACATACAGTACAGGCCTAGAGAATAACAATGCACAGAATATCTTATAAGCAAAATAGAGTAGGCAGCAAATCATAGTAGAAAGCTATTTATATTTTGGGAAAATAAGGTAAAGGAAAGAGGGGAGAGGGGAAAGACGGGGAATGAAATATATTTATAATCATAAAACACTAAATAGATACCAATGCTGTGCTCATATGAATCATTAAATGTAAGGAACAAATAACTGTTGAGTAAAAACTTCGCAAGATAATAGAGGAAGATGAGAGATAAAACAAAGAGGAAGGAATTCAAGGGGGTTGGAAATTTTCAGAACGATAATGAGAAACATTAATTGAAACCATATTTAAATAAGTAGTTAATGGCAACCAAAAGACATCTCTATTTACATGTATATTGCATTGGGAGGCATATGCCACATCTAACCTATGGTATTGACATACAGTGTTCCACCATGCCTTGATTGAAAGTTTGGTCAAACATTTCCAATTCATCGTAATTTGTTGAAACGCTAGAGCCAACATAAGATCAAACAATCCTCTTTCATAGGCAGGTAAAGGGATGGATTCTGATAAACTTCCCATAAAGAGAAGAATATTGGATATAGGTGTGTGGAATTTAAAGATTTTTGACAAACGATCCCAGATTTGTGTCCAAAAAGAAAGAACAGGGGGCATGAAAAAAGGAGATGTGAGAGATCTGCCAATGGAAAGTCACAGGACCAACATTTCTTATTGTCTATGTGTGTGAAGTTAGCTATAGAAATGGGAGTGAAATATAATCTGTGATATAGAAAAAACATAGATTGAGTGGTGGAAGCGGATCTTGAGATCCTCAGCGACCGAGCCCAAATTCCATTCCATACTTCATTGCTCCACTGAAAACCTAAGTCTGATTCCCAAGCAAGTTCCACCTTAGTTTTTTCTCGTTCTGGATTTGAGGCGTAAAAGAATTTATAAATCGAAGAGGCCTTTGGATTTGATGTTAAGATTTTAAGAAGTGAGTCCTGAGTGATTGAAGCATCATCAGAAGGAAGGGAATAAAAGATGCCTAGGAGTACTTCCATAAGTATGGAAAATTTATGCAAAAAAGACCGAGGGCAATTGAATGTAGTCTGAAAATCAGGAAAAGAGCAAGGAGAGGTGCCATCAAATAAATCGTTAACCCAGGCAATCCCCCTCACCCTCCATGAGGCCCAATACAGAGGTCTATTATTAATGGTTATAAGACGATTATGCCACAAAGGAGAATGCAGAAAGATATTCCTGGATATTAATTGTGGTTGAAAATGGGGTTTTAGCAAAGAGCAAGTGTGTTTAAATAGTGGAAGGGATGTGAGAATATTTTTGACAGTAAAAGAAAGAACTTCCCTGGGCGAGAAAGGAGTAAACATACAGCGTTCAATAATGACCCATAGAGGAATAAAAGGAGAGTACTCCGTAAGAAGCCAATGAGAAGCTTGTTTTAAGCTAAAAGCTTTATGATATAGTCGAAAATCTGGAAAGTTTACCCCTCCTACAAGTCTCGGTTTCCTGAGGTGAAGTAAAGAAATTCTGGATTTTTTGTTCTTCCATAGAAATTTAGAAAGAAGAGAGTCTATTTTTTTGAAAAAGGTTACGGGGATACAGATAGGAATCATTGAAAAGTAATATAATAAAATAGGAGTAATCATCATCTTAATGGAGTCAAGACGACCCCACCAGGAGAGAAAAAGAGGATTCCAGGATGAGAAGAGTTTGGAAATACGATCTAGGGCTACATTCATGTTCAGTTTAACGGAATCAGTAATAGAATTGGAAAACCAAATACCAAGATATTTGATTTTAGAACTATTCCAATGAAAGCCAGTAGATTCAAATTGTTGTTTAAGGCAAAACTTTGTAAGTGGTAAAACTTCCGTTTTTTCAGAGTTGATCTTATAGCCTGATACCGCTGAAAAGTCGGAGATTTCTTGTAATAACGAGGGAATAGAAGAATCTGGATTGGAGATGAAAAGCAAAATATCATCAGCATAAGCAGATAATTTCAGATGATGGTCTCCATATGGAAATCCAGAAATAGAGGGATTTTGACGAATGCGGGAAAGGAAAGGTTCAAGAGAAAGAACAAACAGAAGGGGAGATAATGGACAACCCTGCCTAACACCTCGATGGAGTGAAAAATGCTGCGAGACTTGACCATTCACGATGGTAGAAGCAGAGGGGGTAGAGTAAAGAAGAGAGATAAGAGAGATGAATTTAGTACCAAAACCGTGCCATTGAAGAGATTTAAACAAAAAGGACCAATCCACCCTGTCAAAAGCTTTTTCCGCATCGATGGAGATCGCCGCGAGAGGAAAAGATAAAGAAGGAGCTTTATTGAGAACATTGAAAAATAGACGCGAGTTATCAGAAGTTAGTCTGCCTTTAACAAATCCACATTGTTCGAGGCCTATTAAATGAGGGAGGAAGGATTCAAGGCGCAATGCTAAGAGTTTAGCAAAGATCTTATAATCAACATTTATCAAGGAGATGGGGCGATAGTTTTTGCAAAATTTGGGATCTTTGCCTTCCTTATGAATAATACAAATAGAGGCTTCCAGAAAAGTACCACTTGCTGCACCCGTGGAGCAAAAATGTTGGAAAAGGTTAAAAAGTTTTGGTAATAACAGATTGGTAAAATGAAGATAAAATTCTACAGAAAAACCGTCAGGACCAGGGGATTTATTCTTTTTTAAGGAATTCAAGGAGGAAGATATTTCCTGTAATGAAAGATCCGTGTCTAGAGAAGTGAAATCTAGGCCAGAAGAGGAAGGAGGAGGAATAGTACTGAGGTATTCATTAATGAGTGTATCAGTTGGAGGCGACTCAGGAGTGTATAGAGCGCTATAAAATTTTGTAAATTCTGCTAATATATCTTTATCTTTGAAGAGGTGTTTACCATCAGTAGATTGAATAGACTCAACCAACGTCTTCTCCCTTCTAGATTTTAAATAATTAGCAAGAAGTGAGCCAACTTTATTTCGACCACCATAGTATCTGGCACTGCTACGAAGCATAGTGAAGGAAGCGTTATCAGTAGAAATTTTATTAAATTCCATCTTAGCACGAATAAGTTGTTGCAGAGTAGAGTCCGATGAAGAGGTATAAAACCGATGCTCTAAGTGTTTAATGGAAGATAATAATGCTTTATGTTTATTTAAGGACTTTTTCTTTTTCTTAGAAACAAAATCTATAATAAAACCTCGAGCAGTGGCCTTAAAACTATCCCACACCGAAACAGGAGATATAGAGGAGTCTTCATTAATAGAGAAAAATTCTTCAGCAAAGGAGGTAAAAGAAGAGGAAAAAACTGGATCTTGTAGAAGATAATTATTGAATCTCCACCTAGACATTTTAGAGTGAGGAGGGAGTAAGTCAAAGTCAGCGACCACTGGAGCATGATCTGAAATCAAAATGGGCTCAATCGAGGAGGAGACGAGGTTTTGGGCCAAGGATTTAGAAAGAAATATGTAGTCAATCCGGGATAGGGATCCATGTGGAGGGGAATAAAAGGAAAATTCTGATTGGTCTGGATTACATAGCCTCCAGGTATCTACCAGTTGAGTCTGTGTGATAGTGTTAAGAAATTGTTTGTGAGTTTTATGGGGAATAAAACGTACCTGGGATTTGCGATCAATAAAAGGGTCTACAATTTGATTGCAGTCGCCTCCAAGTATAAAAAATTCATCATTATTCTGAAAAAACTTGTCTGTAACAGTAGGCCAAAAAGAGGGATCGGGTTGAGTCGGACCATAGAGGTTGAACACAGTAAGAGGGATATTATTAATTAATAGTTTAACTAGAATCCACCTACCATCGGAATCGGTATCTTGTGTAACAACAGTGCATTTCAATTTTTTATGGCATAAGATAACAACCCCATTCTTTTTTGTGTTAGTAGGAGAGATCAATACTGAGCCAACCCAATTACGCTTAAGTTTAAGAGCTTCAGCCTCAGATAGATGAGTTTCTTGTAACAGAACTAAATCAGGTTTATATGAGGCCAAATGTGAAAGAATTCTCTGCCTCTTTATAGGATTATTAAAACCCTTTACATTCCATGTAATAACTCTAAATGAAAAAGATTAACATCATATAAACAACAGTATATTTTAAGCAAAGAAAATGCACATGAGCATAAAATGAAGATTGAGCAGTTGGAAATTTGGAAGAAATAGGTGACAGTAATAAGGTGATATGATGAGGAATAAAGAGGTGAGATGAGAAAAGTGGAGAATAAAGGAGAGTTAGGAGAATAGCAAAATCTTCCAGCGTCTGTAGAAGAAGAGACAAAAAATAATAAGAAAGAAGAAGATAGGACATAAAGAAGAGAGAGTCAGGCAGGAGAAGAAAAGAGAAGAGTGTAAGGAAAAGGGGGAAAGGAAAAAGAAGAGAGAACAACAAGAAGAAGAGACAGTACATATCCAAAAAGGACGACTGAAGAGACATACCTGAGGGGATAAAAACGAAAGAAATCTGGGGCAAGAACGACACACGAAAAGATGAGACGCCCGAACACCGGGAGTCCAAACCACATCGGGACAAAGAAGAGAAGGGAAACAAAACCGTGATATGGAACACGAACGAACGTACCTATAGAGAATAACAAAGGAAAAGACGGTAAGCATTATATATACAAGAAAAATTACGCGACTATTGAATCTAACATAGGCAAAGAAGATGAACATAAGTAACATGTAAAGCCTTAATTGGACAATAATGAATGAACTACAACAAATACATAAAAATACAAGAAGACAAAAAGAGCAGCGAAGAGATAACTAGTAGACCCTGAGGAGGGTCAGCGCAGTACATCATAGAACCAGAAATTGCATGACTAAGCCAACAGAGTAAACCGTGTCTTAAAACATTTCAAATGTAATAAAAAGGTATCATTACAGTGAAAGAAATCTAAATTAATCAACCATTAGAGGGCCCAGCAGTGTCCATGTTACTTGCAGAATGCGAGCGGAGAAATTTTTTGAGTTCCGCAGGATCTTCAAAGGACCAAGTTTGATTTTGAAAAGTCACCTTAAATATGCAGGGATGGAAAAGACCATATCTGGCTCCAAGTAATCGAAGAGGCGGATGAAGATTAAGGAACTCCTTCCTCCTAGCCGCCGTAGCGTTGGAGACATCTTGAGAGAGAAACACCCTCTGACCAAGCCAAGAAATTTGTCGTTTGGCTCTAGCTGCAGAAAGAACTGAAAGCAGATCCGTGAATTTTAAGAAGAGGATGATGACTCCTCTTGGCCTGATCGAGGACGTAGAGAGCGAGGGACGAGGGCCAAGCCTGTGCGCTCTCTGAATGCTGAGAGATGTGGTAGAAGGCATGTCCAAGAGTTTCGGCAAGAAGGTTGTAAAAAGGAGACAGGGTCATCTCCCTCCAAAGCTTCAGGTAAACCATAAATGCGTAAATTATTCCTCCTATTTCGGTTTTCCAAATCCTCAGTATGTTGTTTCAAACCGCGAACTTCCTGTTCCAAAGAAGAGAGTCTCTGGGAGTCACCCTGGACCACCGAAAGTTGCTGTTCCATTGAAGACACTCTAGTTTCCATTGTAGACCATTTCTCCTCCAGGAATTGCATCTTGTTGTTTGTTTCTTCTACAAACGGCCGCAAGGCGCGAATCTCCTCCAACAACAGTTCCATGGAGATAGGAGGGGATGTTTTGTCAGGAGAAGGAGGACCCTGCTTCAGACGTTTAGAAGCTGAAGACGACGGAGATGATTTAGATGAAGACTGTGATGAGGAATTGCGGTTGGAAGACACTCCGGCCATCTCTCCTTCGGTAAAAGATAAATCCAGAGCGGAGGTAGAGAGAGAAGACGTTGATGAGGTACGTTTTTTAATCACAAAAACAAATTGCGGCTTGCGCAGTATACTCATATGTAAGAGTCATCAAAGTAATGCAGAGGACGTTGCACAAACCAGCAAGAGTTGTGAAATTCGAACTTTCGCAGGAGAAGTGATGTTGGACAACCCCTGGAATTATCCAAAATACTGACTCCACTTGTCATATGATGGAAGGCACGGTATACCTTATAGCTGGAAAGAGCCCGACTGAGGGCTGTTCAAAAATTATGCAGGCAAAATTATGTCCAGAGTTATAAAATAGCAACCTCCAACCAGAACATTCATAGAAAAGTCATAGAGTCCATAAGAAAATGAAAGATATCTGGAAAAACACAGCACCGCACATCCTTCAGTGAGACAGCTGACAGAATATTGAGGACAAAATGGAGGGCACGCTGAGGTGAATAAGCAACATAGTAGAAGCCAACCAACGCTGTGATTTAATACACGCAGTGCACTTTTTCACCAGAAACTGGCTGCAGGCATGAGTGCAATGAGATAGGGACCGAGCGTTGAGAGAAAGAGAGAGTAACACAGGTAGTTCATTTCAGGCATGCGGAGGAGCCGGCAGGCACCTAAAATGGCGGATGCCTTGTGGAAAATCGTCCGCGTTTGTAAATAATGAAAGCGCAGTGCGCTTTATGTATGAAACAGCTCACCGGAATCCCGACATCGTCCGATAGCTGAAACAGATGTTTCCGAGAGGAAAGGGTGCAAAATAGCGCACCGGCGGGTCTTCAGAAGTCCCGATGACACGGAGCTTCCCCTTCAGGCGGCCATCTTGTCCGGCGCCGAAACCACGCCCCCTGCTACTATATTTCTATTGTGCACAATGAAATATCTCTGTGAGTTTAGCCTAGTTCGCACATCTCTCATTTATGTTCTAAGAATCAAAGACCACACCATCTAAGTATTGTGTCGTGTGGTAATTTCCTGCGATCTCATTGGCATGTTAAAGGTCTTGTGATGTCATTTACTGTGATGTCATTGTTTTTTTGATTAGCATGTTTGAAATCTAGAAAATCCTACCTCTTTTGGTCATAGAATGTTGCTGAATACACTGTAGCCCCATAGAGGGCTGCCTACAGGTGCCCAGTGGTGTGCTATATGTGAATCAAGATAGTCCAAGGCTAGATCAAGAAAAGGAGGGATCTTAAAGGGTATGGGTGAGACAGTGAAGAAATTATATAAGTAGCTTATCATTTGTCTTCTTACTTTTACTGTTTCTGACATTTTCATTTATAATTCAATGGGCATGAAGTAGCTGAAAATGGATCAGAAATTCAAAGTTGTTGGAAACAGGGCACAAAATTTGATTGACCCGGGGCACCCAAAATCCTTAAGATGTCCCTGTTTTCAAGTGCAACATCATTAATTCATCAGTTACAACTCTATGCAGCATTAAAATTCTCAGATTTAAAAAATAAGCTTCACCAGACATTACACATTAAAAAAAAAAGTTACAACAAATCCTCCTTCTGATTATGTTTTAAATAATCTCTTAATCCCAATTAATAACTTTATTAATCAGAAATTAGTCTTTGATGTATTCATCTACTTGGCTAATAGGACATCCTCTTCCATCTGCTGGAATACTCGATCCTGGTAATCGTCTAGTTCAAACTCATTGATCTTTTCCTTTTTCTTGAAGAATTATGTCCACTACTTCCATTCTTAATTCTTCTAGTATATTTTCCAACCATTATTTCTATTAGTTTTAATAAGAAGAATAGAGAAATTGTACAAATCGATATTATTATTACTGGTGTTAACACAGCTTGTAAAACTCCACCGCCAAAACTACTTAGCCACTCACCTGCTTTTCCAACACCACTCTATTATTTTTATCCAAGATCCTATAGACATGGCCACTGGAATTATGCGATTGTGCAGCTACTGCCTTTTTCGCATAGTTATGGATCTGCCACATAGTCAATCATCTGCTGCATAATCTGCAGATTTTAACAAAAAAAAATTGTTTTTGTTTGTAGATCAAACGGTTCAAAATTCATGCAAAATGCAGCGACACGTGTTGCTGTACAGTGAAAGGCCCTTTGCAAAGGTTGACTGGTCACCTTTCAGTTGCTCATTGCTTTATTTGGACGCTAATGTTGTACTTATGAGGTGAAACCTATACCCAGATAGTGTTAACAAGTGTAGAAATGACAAAATAATGAAGTAATACTATCAGAAAACGGGCTGCATTATGTCACATAATTTGCTTTTTCTTGCTGCACAAGTTAGCCAACCCTACCACATAATTTGTACCTCTTCTGTCGCATAATTCCAGTGGCCCTGTCTATAGATACCACAAACCTGGTTTGTCTGTTGACCTAATCTCATAAGGCAAATTAGTTATGTTAGTTATGAAAGAGTCCACTACAATATGGTATGTATGTATACAGCATTTCTTGCCTTAATGTCTTTTCAGACACTGCCCTCTTTCGCCAAGAGTATTTCTAAAGCGAGATGGTTCTGTATCACCATATCCCTAATTGCAAACATCTCTACATTCACTAATTTAAAGGACTCTGTCGCATCTACAGCATACCTATCTACAACTCAAAATAATTTCCAAATGTTCACGTCATTCATGGCTAGTCCCACTGGAGGAATATTAATCCCTAAAACATCCATAACTACTTGACCAAAGCTTCTTCTCACTCTCTTCAAACCATGTTCCTCTTATAATTCTTCCACATGATAAATTCTAGGGAATTCTAAAGCTAAATAACATGAACCCACCCAATACTTTGGCAGATTGATCTAAGCATTCGTTCCACAAACATAATAACTACCTCTCCTAACAGGTTGCTCTTTCAATCAAAAGATCTCCACTTACTTCATATGTTTTGAAACATATGCTCTCCAACAAAATTTCAAAGTCTCTTTTTCCCCTTATGGTGGCTCTTCTTCAGTATCAGTCTCTAGATTTGATCCTTTTTCAAAACTATTATGCCACTTATTCATTTGGAAATAATCAAATTCATCAGTATCTTACTCCGACACTGTGGCTTGGTACACCTACTCTGGTGATGCATATCTTCAATTGGGGATACTCTTTCAAAGACTGTGCATTTGGATCATCTGTTCTTGCCTCATCCCCTATTTCAGCCACTCTCACTGTCTTTGTATAAGCAATGTGGATCCATTGAGGCTCTCCATCACACTTGACTCCACTACTGGTGGTCAGGATCACTTGAAAAGGACCACTCCAACGTTCATTGAGGCAGCCTCTTTGGACATGCTTGAGAATGAACTCCCAATCACCTTCGTTCAGCCCTTGACAGGGTGTATCCTTGTAGTCTTCTGTGGCCTCATTTGCCTGATGAGAGACATATTTCACCACATCAGCCAGAGCCTTGAAAAAATCCAGTACAATGTCATCGGCTATAGAAACTAATGCAGTTGAAGGTACATGTGCAAGTCTCACTGCTCTGCACATGATCACTTCATGGGACGACAGTCCTGTCTTCCTATTCAGAGTGCTTCTCATATTCATTAGAAGAAGGGGAAGTGAACCTGGTCACCTTAATTCTGTTGAAACACAAACTTTTGCCACTTTATTCTTGAGAGTGCCATTGATTCGCTCCACCACACAAAAGGATTGTGGCCAATAGCTACAATGGAATCTTTGCTTGATTTTAAAAGCTGTACAGATTATCATTTCTGAAGTGTGTGCCGCGATCTGTCTCACTATAAGTCGGGAGCCAAAAATCTTAGTATTAATTCCCTCAACAGCAATGTGTCAACTGTAAGGCTATCTGCTCTCCTCATCGGAAATGCTTCAACCCATTTTAAGAACAGGTAGACTACTACCAAGGTATACTTCAAGCCATTGCAATGTGACCTCTCAATGAAGTCTGCCCATAACCTCGTACATGGGCCTTCTGATTTGCCAACGTGATTCATAATAGTAACAATCTTTTTATCTTTATTGTTTAAATGCAAAACTAGACAATAGTTGCATACATCTTCAGCAACATATAGAGATCCTGTGTTTTCCTAATATTTATAAAGCAACCTAACTGAGCTATCTCTTCCTCCATGACTATGCAAATATTTACACATGGGTTGCAACATTGAGTCAGGCAAAATATTTTTGCTCCGCATTTATATACAGATCTTGATAATTCTTTTTATAGCTTAATCTTTCCCATTTCATTTATTTTCATTTTCAGGAGCATCTGCCTGTAAATCTCATAGCTCACTTAAAGGAGTCTGCATCAAATCCAAATAGAAACAGCTTACATTATTAGACATGTGTACATCTGCAAAATTTTCATTTCCACTTTCTTGAACGGTTGACTCTTCCTGCAAGGCACAATACCTCATCATTTGGTCAGCGTATGTGTTTCTAATGTGACCAAATCGTTGCCAGCTTTATGGGCCTGACACTTTAGAACTGCCAATTATTTTGTTTTTTTTATTGCATTTAGCAAATCCAAATGTATATGCTCTTTTAGATTGGAGCACCTGAAGATGTCATGATGTTATGAATCTGCTCTGTGACCACAGTTGCCCATAATCATGAACACAGCCAAAACCATACTAGCAATCAGTATGGATTGTTACATCCAAATTTTCTGACACCCAGCACGCTCTCATCAAGGCAACTAATTTTATTACTTGTGCTGATGTTGCATCAGGCAAGGACGGTGCCTCCAATGTCTCTGTAATTCAGCACACTGGATAGGCAGTTCTAAATCCTGATCTGTTAATTCTTATGGAACTTCTTTAATGTCAGCTTTTAGTTTTGTGCATTAGTTGGTCACTTCAATACAATCGTGCTCCAATTCATCACCAAATCCACAATCCCTGTCCTCACATTTGTCTGAAATTGGAAGCAGTGTTGCTGGATTTAAAACATTGCATCTTCTAATAGAAATATTCTCTGCTCCAAGAATCACCTGTTCATCCCATGTCATGTGTTGTGTTTTTGCTCTTGAGTTATGGAACAATGGGGCAACCGGATAGGCCACTGGACCCGGGTAAAATGTAGTACAAAAGGTAAGGTCACAGTGGAAAACAGTCACAATAAATAACAAACACAACAAATGATCTGTGTGTTCAATCAAAGTCACACACCACCATTAACTCATTGCACCAATGATTGTGATTTTATTTCATCACATTATTGAGATAAATCAAATTATACGGTACAATGTATTACACATTTAAATTATTAAAAGGCAGGTGCACACAGGGTGAAGTGACAAGTGCATAGGAGGGATTTGTGGAAAGTGATGTGAAAGAGGGACGGTAGTGCGCATATATACATCAGCAATCAGTAATAACAGCCTATCCAGCCAGATGTCTGGCATACACATAAATGATAAATCATAACACAGTTGGGTAGATGCAGATATACACGCTCTGTCATCTGGGTTTGACAATAAAACAAAATACTGTCGACGTTTCGACCCCTATGTAAAACAGCAAACTTTGTGCGTTGGGGGTGGGGTCTTCATCAGGACTGAGGTGAGGGAAGGTAGTGGGCACCAAAAGCAAGCAGCGAGAAAACTTCAGGCTGGGGATTTTTGAAGCTGGGACTTGTGTGCTCTCAGAATTTTCACAAATGGTCGTAGTCCGAAAAATGCAGGCCAAGGTTGATCAGTAACCTATGGCTGTGGGCTGCCGGAGACAATGGACAAACAGCTAGCCATGTGTAATACATTGTACCGTATAATTTGATTTATCTCAATAATGTGATTAAATAAAATCACAATCATTGGTGCAATGAGTTAATGGTGGTGTGTGACTTTGATTGAACACACAGATCATTTGTTGTGTTTGTTATTTATTGTGACTGTTTTCCACTGTGTTTTTGCTCTTGTCAAAAGAATGTCAACTGAATGTGGGACATAGACAATTAAAATAGGGCCCATTATAATTCCTTCACTTTGTTTGATTGGCCAGACAAACTGCTATAACCGATTTTAGATATCAAGGGAAGACTTACAGCAACAGGATCCAACACTTGAAAAATACACCGCTGGGCGCATGAGTCCTCCATGTTTTTGAGTAAGGATTGAAGGGATTTTTCCTTACAGAACAGAAAGAACAACATATTGTAATCAAGCATCAAGATTGCGGGCGCATGACAAAATCTCTTTCCATTTCTTAAATGCTTCAAGGCACTCATCATCAAATGGTACCGGATCAATACAGGTTAGCCTTACTAAAGGCTTGCCAATCAGGGAAAAGTTTGATATTCATTGTCAGCAATGCCCAACAATTCCAAGAAACATCCAAACCTCCCTCTGGGTGGTTGGGGGACCAAAGAATTGTAGTAAGGCGTTCTTTTGAGACTTTTCGAGCACCTTTTTCAATATGGTGCCCAAGATAAATAACCTCCTTTTCACAATGTTGTATTTTTGCTGGGGAGACTTTATGTCCATTTTTGGCCAAATGATACAACAATGCAATGGATTCAAGCTTAAGCTCCTCTTTTTTCTTTGGTATTATCAAGAGATTGTCTATGTATTGGACTAGAGTAGAGCTACATGATAATTTAAAATTTTCCAAATCCTTCTCGAGTATTTGTGAGAAAATTGATGGACTCTCTGTATACCCTTGTGGGATCCTACACCACTCAAGAACTTTATTAAAAACTGAATTGCAAAAAGGAACTGAGAATGCTCATGCAATGGTATTAAAAAGAGCGCCTGGCACAAGTCAGTGACTGTGTAACATTCTGCCTCTGTTGGAATCTGAAAAACTATTATTGCTGGATTTGGTAGCACTGGAACAAAAGGAACTACATTTTATGTATTTTCTGGAGGCCTTGTACAATTCACCAGTTGCCATTTGGCTTTCTAACTCCCATATCCGCAGGACTGCCAAGCACTTCTTGAAGAAGTCTCTGCTCAATCATTTTGTCAATTCCTGGTTTCATTCCCTGTTCAGCCTCTTTGGTTAGTGTGTATTGTTTAGTTCAGGGACAAATTGCATCTGGTTTTACCTTAAACTTCACTGGTTCTGCTGTTTTAATCAATTCTATTTCTTTCCCAGTGAAATCCCATACCTCTTCTCAAACTGAATGTCCCTTGCCAAAACTGGGTACATTTCCACTCTGGTGTCGTCTGAGCTTAATTTAAAAAACTGAATCCTCATCCTATATTTCTACTGCAACACCATCCTGTGTGCAATAAATAAAGCAGCTCATCTTGCAAAGAAGATCCCTTCCAAGCAAGTTCACTGGGCTGGAATAAACAGATGTTTATTTTCAATCTGTCCTATTTTTAGAGGATCATTTGCTAAACCCCGATTAACAATTTGCTTATTACTGATCCCTACAACTTGGACTTCTCTTCCAGAGAGGGGTAGGTCTGGAACTTCCACCGAACGAACTGTAGAACGGGTATCCTCCAAACAAGATGGCCATTGACTTCCCTTGACATCAATGTATGGGCCACTTTGGTCTACCTCCAGAACTGCTTCAAGTAAGCAGTCCTCTTTCCCCCTCAGACACCGTAATGCTGTACTGCTTCTTGTCATTTCATCATTAAGTATCATAGCATTCTGCTGATAGCCTGCATTGTATGGCATTTTATTTCTCATGTTTTGCTGCATTACCGGGGCAGTTGGTTTGGCATTCGAAAAGTTTTCTGGCTCTGCATATTCTGTCCAACATTCTGTATATTCAACATCATAATGTTTCCCTGTACCATTTGATTTATCTCTAAATTATCTTGAACCAGTTCTGGATTCTGTCTACATTCTCTTTTCCAATGCCCGTTCCGGCCACAAATATGGCAAGCCGTGCTCTTCTTCAACATCTCCATTCATTCTGCTGTCTTGCATTGTTGGATTCATTACATTCATACAATTTTGCAGAAAATTTGTATTTGAACCCATTTGATTCATCTATCCTTTCTCGAATTGCTTCATTTGAGTAATCATCAATTTTTCATTTCATTTTTCCCAAAATAATCACTACTGTTCTCTACCAATTTCAAAATCTCATCAATACCCTTTGTCGACCAACACAACTCACTCTGTTGAATGTGATTACTTATTTCTGACATTAGTCCCTTCACAAAAGAAGACATGAAACCCCACCAGCATTCTTCTCTGGATTTTCGATTCCGCTATGTTTCTTAACCACCTACATCAATCTCTCATAATAAGAGTGTACTGATTCTTTAGGGTCCTGTGTTGTTCTCAATATCTTTTCCCAATTTATATCCCATTCCGGATATTGTTTTTTTCAAATAATCAATCACTGCCTCTTAGTTCTCACCTGCGACCGCAGTCTGTGCATTATTAGGACCAATCCTAGCTGCTTCTTGCACTGGCCATCCAACAGCCCCCTACACTCTAACCACAAATCTCAAGGAACAACAATCTTAAATAACCTATTCATATCAGTTCACAACATTGAAGAAAGGTGTGCCAACTTATGAATTTCAACATACCACTTTGCTGGATCTTTTCTCAGTTTTTGGAAATTTATGTGTAAACTCATACAGATCTGCCCTTGTCCAATGACATGCACCAAATTACCTCCATATACCTCTCTCAAAGAAAACTCAGCAAAGAGAATCATTCCTGCTTCTGAATCACTTGCTATATTTCTACACCCTTTTCCATCATTCCTCTTCATTTTCCTCTTATTCACTGTCTCTTTTCTTTTTCTTTTAAATTTCTTTATTAGTGGTTTGGTTGTCATCACAAACATTACAGACATCTTGAGTTTGCATAGAGTAAAATAATCCAAGATTAACATTTTACTTAGTTTTTTCTTGAAAGATTTTGTGCAACATCATATTATAAAAAAGCATGTTACTGACATGAATTGAATCCTCTTTTACACATAGCCAACCAGCCTACAATCCACTGTGCATCGACATGTGACTCAGCAAGCAGCAAGCTGCAATCATTAATCAGAGGACATTTGCAACAACTGTATCGTTGTGTCAAGCATGATTTGTCCCATAGAGGTGTAGGGAGAGTTGTATTGGCATGTGAATCATATCAGATGGGAACAGATATAAAAATTTCGATAATATGATCACTTTCATAAGGGAGCCTCGCCCCACGAGCGATAGGGGGAGAGACAGCCAGCGGTCAATACTTTCTGTCACACTAGTCAAGGTTTTGCTTTAGTTTGCTCTTAGGAGCTCATGTTTATCTCTATACCCAGATATCGCAATGTTGAATCACACCATTTTAGAGGGTAGTCTGGTTGGAACTTCTGAGTAGAGTCCGTTAGTGGAAAAATATTGGATGTCTCCCAGTGAATCACTGACTAAATATCGAAGGTCACAATATCGACCTACAAAAATATCGCAGCAAAAATATACGTAGACAAGAATATCGACATCCTATCTACATTAAGGTAAGCACAAAAATATCGGAAAAAAAATATCAATGTCAAAAATATCGTTGTTAAAAATATCGTTTTTAATTTAAGTTAAAAAAATATTGTAAAATAAAGTAAATAATACATATAATTAAAAGAAACATAGTTAAAAATATTTTAAAATGCTTAAAAATTATAAGTAATATATATAATTTGAAAACTCACTAAACATATACATTTAATATATATATACTTATTAATATGTTTTAATATTTATTTTAATATAAATTGTTTAATTTATTTTTTATAAATTATAAATACATCTATACACATAAAACAATAATATAAATAAAAATTAAATAAATATATGTAACAAATAAAAAAAATGTTTTATAATAAATCTTTTTAAAAATAATTATACAGTACATTAGCTAAAAAAATACAAAATATTAGATGGCGGAGGAAATCAAATTACTATTCCCACTCCAGTGAGTGCAACAGTAGGGAAAGTGTTGGATAGCGTAGGGGTTAAAATTACTATTCCCACTCCAGTGAGTACAACAGTAGGGAAAGTGTTGCATAGAGTAGGGGTAAAAATTACTATTCCCACTCCAGTGAGTGCAACAGTAGGGAAAGTGTTGGATAGCGGGGGGTAAAAATGACTATTCCCACTCCAGTGAGTGCAACAGTAGGGAAAGTGTTGGATAGCGGAGGGGTAAAAATTACTATTCCCACTCCAGTGAGTGCAACAGTAGGGAAAGTGTTGGATAGCGTAGGGGTAAAAATTACTATTCCCACTCCAGTGAGTGCAACAGTAGGGAAAGTGTTGGATAGCGTAGGGGTTAAAATTACTATTCCCACTCCAGTGAGTGCAACAGTAGGGAAAGTGTTGGATAGCGTATGGGTAAAAATTACTATTCCCACTCCAGTGAGTGCAACAGTAGGGAAAGTGTTGGATAGCGTAGGGGTTAAAATTACTATTCCCACTCCAGTGAGTGCAACAGTAGGGAAAGTGTTCGATAGCGTAGGGGTAAAATTACTATTCCCACTCCAGTGAGTGCAACAGTAAGGAAAGTGTTGGATAGCGTAGGGGTTAAAATTACTATTCCCACTCCAGTGAGTGCAACAGTAGGGAAAGTGTTGGATAGCGTAGGGGTAAAAATTACTATTCCCACTCCAGTGAGTGCAACAGTAGGGAAAGTATTGGCTAGCGTAGGGGTAAAAATTACTATTCCCACTCCAGTGAGTGCAACAGTAGGGAAAATGTTGGATAGCGTAGGGGTAAAAATTACTATTCCCACTCCAGTGAGTGCAACAGTAGGGAAAGTGTTGGATAGCGGGGGGTAAAAATGACTATTCTCACTCCAGTGAGTGCAACAGTAGGGAAACTGTTGGATAGCGGAGGGGTAAAAATTACTATTCCTGCAGTCCTTGCTGACGCTCTTCCCTTGTTCCTGGCTGCCTGGTATCTTGCTCTGGTGGGACTGTAGTCCCAGGGTATCCCTCTGCCTCCTACGTCGCTGTATCCCGCATCCTAACCCTGGTAGGAACTCCAGCATCCAGGGTGCAACGCGAGTGGCATCAGGTGTTGCTAGCGAGGGGGAGGCACCGGACCATCTCCGCGCATAAAGCGCAGCCTCTCCCCCCGCACTCTGGGTTCCTGCAGTCCTTGCTGACGCTCTTCCCTTGTTCCTGGCTGCCTGGTATCTTGCTCTGGTGGGACTGTAGTCCCAGGGTATCCCTCTGCCTCCTACGTCGCTGTATCCCGCATCCTCACCCTGGTAGGAACTCCAGCGTCCAGGGTGCAACGCGAGTGGCATCAGGTGTTGCTAGCGAGGGGGAGGCACCGGACCATCTCCGCGCATAAAGCGCAGCCTCTCCCCCCGCAGTGCGGGACGCGTGCGGGACGCGCCGGGCTAAGCCCGGCCCAAGGGCGGGCCCATCTGAGCCTGTCAGAAACCGTAAGAGACCGGGCTGGGCCACCCTCCTGACATTGTATACACTGTGCAAGTTGAGTGGTTGTCTTTGTATTTCAAAAGTCTACTTTTCTCTTTTTCTTTCTTTGTATTGGTATTACGTATTTTTTTTTTTTTTGTATAAGGCCAGGGGGTAATGAGTAAGAACAAGCGAAAGGGGGTAGGGGGTTCGGGAGTAGTGGGGACACTGGATGCGTTTCTTTCCCGGGCTGAATCTGTTTTAACTCATCAGATTCAACTCACAGAACGCAGACTTTTGTTTGAACCCCCTCGACCCCTTATCGGATCAGTACTAACCCCTGTGCCCGAACAAAATGTAATAGTTGACTGTACCTTCCAACAAAGTCTCATTCCCTCGGCGAAATCGCAACCTGGGTTATCTGTAGCATCTAGTCTGTATAGCACTGCCTCTATATTGCCCGCCTCCCCAGTCAAGATACTTACTCGGCGGCAAAGGTCTTCCCAAGTTCTAGGTGGTGAACTTCCACAAAAAAAGAGGAAAGCACGTGGTTTACCTAAGTCTTGCTATCAGTCTTCCAAAATTGCGAAACGTAAGTCTGCCATAACAGGAAGTGAGGGGGGTTTCAAGTCTATACCTATACCTACAAATTTGGGTGTCGGTCAGACCGATACTACAGCCACAGAGGAACAGCCACCCCACAATACGGAGGCTGAATTTTTAAACCGGGTGGAAGAGAAGCTTATAGCCCTGATTGATCCTCTGATGCAGAAACTTACAGCAATAGACATGAGACTAGCCAAAATAGAGGAGCATATTTTTAATATCCCCCAACTCCTATGTGGGGACCTGCATGAAGGAATAATAGACACTCGACAGGTGAACAGTTCTGATAATAGATTATGCACCAATTTGGCACCCCGCCTTCCTTCCTTGGGGGCAGCTGTCTCTACGGCCACCCCTTTGGCAAACTCTTTACAGGGTGGTATATTGGCGTATCCAGTAGGGCCAGTGGGTCCTCAAGTCCCATCGCATGATGTGGGTGGCGTTACGAATACCCATATGTCCCTCCACCTCCCCCCTGAAGCAACACCATATACAATTGTATTGGCAAATGTACCAGTGCTCCCAGTTAATGTTCAGGAACATTGGTCCTCTTTAAAAAATAAGGCACTACATCTGCTGAGTATCAGGACTGGAGTAAGGAACCATCTTTTTTCAGAATTTAAGATGGTGCGAAGAATATCTTGGATTGGTAGATCCCATAAGGCTCTTAGTGGAGATTGTGTGGTTTTAAGTTTTAGATCTCCGGGCTTGGTCCAGTTTATATTGGATAGGGCAGGGTCTGGTCAACTAAGTAAAGATGACATTAATATACTCCCGCTGGGCTTTTTTTATCAAACACGTGTTAATCGTACAAGGGGAGTACTGAGGGAACCCGCTTTAGATTCAGGCTCCTATAATTTTGCGGTCCCTACTTCTAACAGGTTTGAAGCCTTTGCCTCGCTGGATGAAAACGATTGACTTGGACCCAACTCTGGTTCTATCAGCCTTGGCACACTACTACATGGGGTGGCTTGTGTGGTCGATCCAGAGGTAGATAATCACATACCAGGAGTTCCCCAAATATCTAAGGCAACCATTCAGAGGGGGGTTACCTACGGGGGTGATTATACAGTGGGTGAAGCTAGGAATGATAGACTCTGCCAGACTAATATTTATTTGGGAGAGGGTGAAATGGGCCATGCCCATTTAACTAATGATCAGCCTATCCCCCTTAATAAAAATGAGAGTCCTCTTAAACCAAATCTACTGCTAGCATCCTGGAACATAGCTGGGCTTTCGTCAAAGTTACCCTCAATTGAATGGTCTGCATTTATTGAAGGCCATGATATTGTGGTCTTTCAGGAAACCTGGTCCACGGAACATGTTTGTCGTCAGGGCTTTTAAACTTTTCCAAAACAGCTCAGGGGGTCAGAGGGGAAGACCTATGGGGGTCTTACCATTTGGGTAAGACAGTCATTTCGTTACAAGGTAGAGGAATTGTATATTGATAGCAGAGATATTTTAATAATTAAATTACAGATGCCCACTGCTCCTGATCTGCTGATCATTAATGTATACGCGAGAGGGCTGCCAGGTGGAAAAGCTTCTAGCACTGTTGCGCTTCTAGACACTTTCTTAGATCAGTATAAAGGTGTGAGTAACCAAATTATTGCTGGGGATTTCAACTGCTCGTTTGAACCCTTAGACAATAATGACGTTGATCTTAGCACAGAGGAGGATGCTCAGTGGGACATTCCGCCCCTGGACCTTCCCCCAATTAAAAAATGGACTGAAGCAGCGTTGCAGTTGAAAGTGTTGTGTTTGGAACGGGGGTCAGGGCTGTCAATGGGAGGTCCGTTTCCGATAAGCAGGGTATGCATACATATAATAACGGGCTGAGAAGTAGTCGTATAGACTTTATTTTTCTTAATAAGGAATTCTGGGCCTCCCTAACAGATATGGTAGTTCAGGAGCGAACTGAAAGCGACCACAATCCCCTAGTACTATCTATGCAGCTCAAAGGATATCATGTTGTTGAGTGTCAGGCACCTGTGAGTGCCTCTGTAGAAGTACAGCTTACCAATGATACAAGGAGAGTCAAATGGACTAAAGTTATTAGCAATGAAGCGCACCTGGAGCAGATGAAGGAGTTGGTGGCAGGTGCAATAGCTACCATCCAAAATTGTCTTACACAAGAGGAAGTTAATTCAATGGTTTTGCAGGTCCATAATGATTTATTTAATAAGCTTAAAGGTTTTTTTATCACTAAGGCAAAAAATCATCAGAAAAATGTTGGCCCTAAGGTGACCGCATGGTATGGGAAATCTTGTAGAGAGGCTTATAGAACCCTAGCAAGGGCAATCAGATCGAAGAATATGGGAGACATTAAAAGGGCAAGGGTTGGGTATAGGTTAGTCCAACAGCAAGCTAAAAGGGACTGGGATGAGCAACACTGGGATGATTTGCTCAAGGCCAGTAAAGGGAGAAATATGGCTCTTTTCTGGCACCTTGTGAAATGGGGAAATGGTAACCTGAGCCAAGCTCCAGTTAACCATGTAGCCCCTGAGATGTGGGTATCACACTATAAGGCCCAGTTCGCAGTTATGGAACCTGACCCAGAACAGTTTAAAACGCCCTCCTTTAACCCCTCTTTGCATTTTACTAAGCAAGAAGTGGAAACCGCGTTAAAATCTGTTTCGAGAGGTAGGGCGCCTGGGTTGGATTGTATTCCAGCTGACTTGTTTTTGTATGATAAAACAAATTGGGTAACATATATCCAGCTATTCGCAAATGCCATTGCTAGTGGTGCCCCCATGCCCGATACATGGTCTGGAGCGGAAATTCTCCCAATCTTCAAGAAAGGGGATCGCTCCAATCCAGGCAATTACAGGCCTATAAGCCTCATTGATTGTATTCAAAAGGTTACAGCGAGGCTGGTTCTAAGACGAATTCAGGCCTGGATAGATGAATTTGATATCCTGTCTCCTCTACAGGCGGGGTTTCGACCACATACCAGTACTATTGACCAGGTTTTTAGGTTTATTTTAATTTACTGGAGAGTGGTAATTATAGGAGGGGGTACCATTTACGCAGCTTTTATCGATCTTAAGTCGGCTTTCGATCTGGTCCCACGTACCAAGATGTGGAAAGCATTTGCAGAACAGGGCATGCCAATGGAACTATTGGCCATTTTAGTCACATTACATGACTCTAATTATGCACAGGTACGTTGGGGCCTGCATGGGAGTGTTACTGATAGGTTTTCTATTGCAAAGGGGGTTCGACAGGGGTGCGTTTTAGCACCAACCCTCTTTTCTTTATTTATTAATAGGGTAGTGTTGTATTTCCAGAGTTATCCGACTGACGCTCCCACTTTAGCAGGCATGAAGATTCCTTTGCTCATGTTTGCAGATGACACTCTGATTATTTCCAAGACACAAAAAGGACTACAGTCAGCTATCGTTAGATTTGAGGAGTTTTGTCAGGATCATGACCTTGTAGTTAATGTAGAGAAGACAAAATTTATGGTACTACACAAACACAAGGTTATAAAGGGTAGAGTTGTTATGAATGAAGTTACCCTAGAGCAGACCCATGCATTTACATATTTGGGGATTACACTAGGTAGAAAACTCAACTGGAAGCCCCATATTGATTTATTGGTCCTTAGACACGCCCAACTCTCCGGAGCCTTATTGAAGGAACAGCGTCTTTCTTACACCAAACCCGTTGCTCCAGTTTTAAAAATATATAATTCTAAAATCAGTGCCTCGGTTTTATATGGGGCAGAATTATGGGGATTTGACAATTTAGTTCCTCTGGTTATTGCCCAAAATAAATTTTTGAGGTCCATAACTGGCCTTTCGCAATCAACACCTTTATTGCCCTTCTTTTTAGATTTGGGTTGCCGCTCAATCGAGGACACGGCACGATTTAGACCCGTGGCTTATTGGAGAAGGCTTTGGGTCACACCTGAACTGTCTTTGTATGCTCAGGCTTTTCTTGCAGTCAGGGAGGCGGACCGTATGTGCAAAATACCTTGGTTGAGATGGGTAAAGGATACTTTGAGCGAGATGGGGATGAGTAGTCTGTGGGAGAATCCCGTCGACAATCCTTTCCCCCAAAGAAGGAATTTACGAAGGTGTATTGGAATATGGTCAAAATGAAGCGTTTTCCTCTCTAATAAGGCCATCACTAACAAGGGATTTTTTAGAGCACAAACATGACATAGAGTATGAGAATTATTGGGATTTTATTAGTGTTTTTAATGATAGGAAACTTTACCATCAATTTAGAGTAGGTTCTCTCCCGATTAATTCTTATATTAGTAAATGGCATGTCCAAAATCATAGTAAATGCCCCTTCTGTTTAACACTAAATGAATCATTAGCTCACATCTTATTCGTATGCCCCGCTTACAAAACCCCGAGGTATAAATGGCTTAAACCAATTTGTATGAATATGGGCATTCGTTCTGGCAATGAAGCACTTAGGATTTTAATAACGGACACCAAAGAACCCATAGTGATTGCAGTTGCCAAATTCCTAGGTTGGATGTGGGCTATACGTATAAGGAAGAAGAGGCTAAGTTAGTACGATGAATTTTATAAAGAGGGAATAGTATACATTGTTTTATGTTGTATTAGAATTGAGTGTACCCACCTGGTTATTTTTATATATAAGGAGTTATTTACTGACATGATCTTTGCGGCACCAAGGTCAGAAGTTTATTAGTTTTATTAGTTTTAACTGTATATTAAGGTATTTTAACATTATGGTCCTATCTTTTCTGCCTGATATTTTACTGTACAAATTTTGTAAAAATCCAATAGAAATGAAATGGAGTTTTCTGTTTTAATTGTAAATGTCTTTTATGATTTTCAATCGAAATAAAGACTTATTGAATTGAATTGAACTATTCCCACTCCAGGGAGTGCAACAGTAGGGAAAGTGTTGGATAGCGTAGGGGTTAAAATTACTATTCCCACTCCAGTGAGTGCAACAGTAGGGAAAGTGTTGGATAGCGTAGGGGTAAAAATTACTATTCCCACTCCAGTGAGTGCAACAGTAGGGAAAGTGTTGGATAGCGTAGGGGTTAAAATTACTATTCCCACTCCAGTGAGTGCAACAGTAGGGAAAGTGTTGGATAGCGTAGGGGTAAAAATTACTATTCCCACTCCAGTGAGTACAACAGTAGGGAAAGTGTTGGATAGCGTAGGGGTAAAAATTACTATTCCCACTCCAGTGAGTGCAACAGTAGGGAAAGTGTTGGATAGCGTAGGGGTAAAAATTACTATTCCCACTCCAGTGAGTGCAACAGTAGGGAAAGTGTTGGATAGCGGGGGTAAAAATTACTATTCCCACTCCAGTGAGTGCAACAGTAGGGAAAGTGTTGGATAGCGGAGGGGTAAAAATTACTATTCCCACTCCAGTGAGTGCAACAGTAGGGAAAATGTAGGATCGCGTAGGGGTTAAATTAACATACTTCTAAATTATTTTTTTTAAAAATAAATAACATATTAATAATTATTTAACCAACTAATTATTAATAAATACCTATTAAATTAATATTTACTTAAATAACATTAAATTACTTCCCACCCTATTCCCCCATAAACACACAATGCGCTACACATAAAAAAATAACACAATTAATTTAATTATCAATTAATCAATTAGTAAAAATTAATTACCAATTAATAATTAATTAACAATAAATTAATTAACAATAACAATAAATAAAAAATAATAATAAATTAATTATCATTAATATAATTTTTAATTAACCAATTAATAAAAATTAATTACCAATTAATAATTAACAATAAATTAATAATCAATAACAATAAATATACACATATTAACTAATTAATTATATTTAAATTACTTCCCACCCTATGCCCCTATAAACCCACAACCCACTACACATTAATTACCAATTAATAATCAATTTACAATAAATTAATTAATACTAACAATAAATAAAAATTAATAATAAATTAATTATAATTAATATAATTATAAATTAACCAATTAATAAAAATGTATTACCAATTAATAATTAATTAACAATAAATTAATAATCAATAACAATAAATATACACATTAACTAATTAATTATAATTAAATTACTTCCCACCCTATTCCCCTATTAACCCACAACCCGCTCTGATACTAAAACGCAAAAATTTCCTTTAAAAAAATGACTATTTTCTAAACATTTAATACATATATTTAAAAATAATGAAAAAACTTTTTAAAAAATGTTAAACATACATATAAAATACATAACACAAAAAAAAAAATCGATATTATTAACAACTATATTTTTGCTAACGATATTAATGACTTCGATATTACTTACTTCGATATTTAAAAAATCGATATTACTTACCTTAAAGTCGATATTCTGGTCAACGACATTCTTGACTTCGATATTCTGTCCCTACGATATTAAAAACTCGATATTAGTGTAGGTCAATATTTAAAATTCGATATTTTGACTGCCCACCCTCCCAGTTTGTGTATTCCAGATAGACCTCCAAAGTGGACAAACTCGTGCAAAACTGCATTCATACTTAACCGAGGGTCACGGAGATATATGGTGATGTCATCGGCATATAATGTTATGAAAAGATGTCTGGTGGGATATCTGAGTGTGTTTGGGCAGTTGTGTTGCCGAAGTTTGGAAGCTAGGGGCTCCACTGCTAGCGTGAACCGCAAGGGCAACAGTGGGCACCCCTGCCTCGTGCTGCGAGTAATAGGGAAAGGTGATGAGAATGACCCATTTATCTGCTCTTCAGCTACTGGTTCAGAATATAAGAGGGAGATCTATGCTAAAAATTCCATAGGGAATCCCATGTGCCGAAGGACTGTCATCAGGTAATTCCATTCCAAGGAATTAAAAGTCTTGGTGGCATTAAGGAAGATTGCAGCAGAGGACAAATTTGGGTCAATATCCTCTAGTACTAGGAACAGAGTATGCAGATTATGCGAGGTGGACCATCCGGGAATGAATTCCAACTGGTCTGGTAAGACCAGTGATGTCATGAGGGGTCTAAGGCAACACTTTGGCCAGAACTTTTGCGTAAGGGGTCGGTTGGAGTCGCAGACATCTGCTCTTTTATCAGGTTTAAGTATAGTAATAATCATGGCTTCTCTCATAGAATGTGGGGGTGCTCCATTTTGTTTAGCTTCATAATAAACTTCTTTCAGTATCGGAGTGAGTATGCCAATATAGGTTTTGTAAACGTCTGCAGTAAGCCCGTCAGGACCGGGGCTATTCCCAGCTGTAGCTGTGGGACTGCTTCTCTGATCTCAACTTCCTCTATTTCTGCTGCTAGGAATTCCCTTTGCAATTTTTCCCAACCATCCCACTGCTACATTTTCTAGACAGGTGTCTACATCTACTGCCCCCATTTATGACGTGGTGTATAACGCCTTGAAAAAAGAGGCAAGATTTCCTGGGTGTCTCGTACTGTGGTCCCCTCATCATTCCTGATCTCAAGAACATTGCTGGTAAAGCGGAGTTTGAGCCGTCATAGATGCTAGTGCACGTCCCAGGCATCTCCCTCTCCCTTGGTCCTCACCCAGTCATATTTTCTTCTGTATAGATAGTCGCGCTCAGCGGTCTCTTGGAACGCCAACTGAACGATTCTAATCTTCCAAGTTACCCCAGGATCTTCGGACATACCCAACTGTGTTTCTAATCACCTAATATACCTTCTAAGTTGCGTAACGTGTTTCTTAGGGCTTGTGCTATCCCACCACTTTTAGACAGTCATATTCCCCGCACTGTGACCTTAAAGGCCTCCCAGATAGTGCCTAGGCTAGGAACTGTATCTCTGTTTCTGGTAAAGAAGTCTTGGATCTGTTGTCCTAGTTCCTCTCTAAAAGGAGTATCCAGTAGCAATAATGGAGACAGTTGCCAGTTTATCAATGGTGGGTGATGTAACGGGGGCTTCAGTTCTAGCAGAACGGGGAAGTAGTCTGAGTAGGTACGTGCCAAGTGGCTGGTTCCCCTGATCCAGGATCCCATCCCCCGTGACACAAGCCGATAATTCAAGCTGGACCAACTGGCATGTACGCTGGAGTAGAAGGTGCCCTCCTTCGTCAGCATATGTAGTGTACGCCATGCATCTAGCAGTTCACCCTCCTCTATGATATCCCGGACATGCCGGGAAGCTACGCCATGGGATGCAAAGGCACCATGCATCCTGTCCAATTCAGTACTAATAGCCAAGTTGAAGTCTCCTCCCCATAGTACATAAATAAAGCCAATGTCAACTATCTGGCCCCACAATTTACCAAAAAAGGAGGGGTCATCAATACTCTGTCCATAGCAGTTTACAATAGTCAGTGAGTAAGATACTAACCTGCCCCACACTAGTGTATAGCGCCCCTGGGGATCATTACTAGCTCCTTGCGGAACATGCAGCATACCGTTGTGCACTAGTGTTGCTGTCCCCCATGAGTATAAGGAATGTGTAGCAAATTGTTGATAGGAAGTCCAGTGTGCGCCAAATGTGGCGTGTGTGATGTATTTAAAGTACGTTTCCTGTAATAACATGATATGAATGTTATGCTGCTCAAGATATTCCAGTATATGCCTGCACTAAATCGGGTCTCCCAGTCCCCTAATGTTCCAGATGATGCAATTGATATTGGGGCGAGTATCCTTATTTCTTTTAAATCTGTCATCCATCATCAGCGAGTGAGATGTAGAATATTAGTGAGTCACGGCAATGACGGTAAGTCTGTGTCAGTATGTCTGCTAAGCTTATTGATAATATTTTGGATAGATGTGCACAAGAGAACAAAAAACATTCCCAGTCCCTCCCTCCTCCCACACTAGTGGCCCAATCCCACAAGGAATGTCAGCCTCTTCCAAGTCCCCAGAAACAAAAAAGCAAACAGTAGAAGAGTTATGTTGGTTGAGGGATGGCATGTAAACAACCAATACCATAGTGCATTAGCACTAGGGCTCAGTGACAATTATAGAAAAAGTAGGGAGTGATTTAACTAAAGAAAGTGGATCAACAGAGAGAAGTGAGAAAAAAGAAAAGTGGGTGACAACCAGTAAGAGAAAAAAGGGTGGACAGAGGGAGAAAGAAGCTATAGAAAATCAAGGATCAAAATCAGGTGGAACCTGTGGGGGGAACCACCCAGAGAGCCATGTGGAGCCCCCGCATCCAGGTGAGAGTGTCCAGAACTCGCCATCGCGCACTCCAGATGCTATACATGAAGCGATTGCTCCAACAGTGGTGTGAAAGGTTTGACTCAGCCAGTTCGGGATCATTGGGTCGCTTGGTGGTAACATTGTAAAAAGGCAGTGTTATACTCGGCTAACAAATGTTAGTTTTGTTTCATCATGCTGAGTCATAGGTTGTACCATCCGCAGGAGTGTCAGAGCCCATCACAACACATCGTGCAAGTCCTGTTCCAATAGAGGAGATAAGAGTCTGAATCGTGGCGTCCTGTGGTCTCACGGTGAATTTTGCTTGCCATGTTGTCTCAGAAATTCTCCCGCCTGTTGTTGGGAGTTGAAGATGTGGTCCTTTCCCATGTGTGTGATGCAAAGCCTTGCCGGGTACAACATGGCATATAGGATGTTAGCTTGTCGTAGTTGCTGCTTAATAGAGATGAATTGGCGGCAGGCTTCTTGCATGGCGATGGTGAAATTAGGATATATTGCTATACGTTGGCTTCAAATTGCAAGCTGCGTTTGTCTTGTGACAGGCAAAGGGTCATGTCCCTATGATCGGGCGAGGAGCAGTGCCCGGTGAAGGCCTGGTCATTAGCGCTCTGTCGGCTCTCTCCACTATCAGCATCTTGGAAAAAGCCTCTGCGCCGAATAGGGTGGTGAGGAGACGCTCAACAAAATCTTCCATCTGACCAGTATTGGTAGATTCTGGGATACCTATGATGTGTAGGTAATTTCTTTGAGATCTCGCTTCCAAGTCTTCATTCTTAGCTAAGATTACTTTTAGTATCCTTTCCATGTTTAGCATTTGTTACCCTCGAGTAGAAGTAGCATCTTCTACTGTGTATAATCTGTGTTCGGCTTCTGTTATGCGGCGTCTTGCTTTTCCAATTTGTGAGTGATAGAGTTCATTCAGGTGTATATGCCATCCATTTTGTTTTCGATGGATGTGAGGCTTTGTTGCATTGTCATGAGTAAAGATTTCATATCTGACATTTCTGTAGTATCATCCATGGGAATGTCTGCAGGGCCCGGGTGCGAGTAGACTTACGGGCCTCAATCTGTAATTTGGAAAGTCGTCAGTCTGTCTTTCGCATTTCTTCTGACAGTGGCCCGCTTTGGCCATTGGTACCGTTTATTTTATATGGTTAAGTCTGAGACAAGCAGGTAGTGCTTCAGGCCAATGTTGCTGATGGGCGCCTGACCCTAGAGGTTCTGGAAAGGTCTTCCGCTCGTCTTCGTCCTGGAGCAAGGACTTCAGCGACCTCAGGCCCCGCCACACCTCTGCGCCCACTCCAGAGGGGCACGAGGAGACCTGGGCATAGCCACCGATGTAAGAATTCACAAGTAGGATATGTCTATTTCATAGTAGTTGGGCACTTCCTGGTTGCTAAATAGTGCCCAGTTTCACCTCACACTGCTTGTGTTAATAGTGCATGGGGAAGGCAGACGGATATGGTGTCAGCACAACCCCTAATATGGGGAGTTGCAGCAAACCAGAGGTAAATTATGTGCCCGTCTGTCAACTCCTGCAGGTGAGGGTGTTCCAATGAGATTAGTTGGTATGTTCAGTAGTATGGCAAACTAGGAGCCTAGGGTAGGTCAATGCTGTATACTTTGAGTCTTCTGTGCAGTGAGTAGGCCTAATTTGTTCCTCTAGCCCTGATCTTTCCATCGACTTGAGTGCTGTAACTTATCTCAAGTGGCCGTTTGCCTTTGTCTCAATGTGGCCTTGTCGTCGTATAGTTTAATTCGAGTGTCAGTTCGAGCAGGCCTCCGCTTCATCTATCTGACGCCCATTCAGTGATCCATGTGAACACAGGCCTGCTGCCCCCCAGGCGTACAGTCAGTCGCCTGAGCCACGGGCTCAGTGGGCAGTTCAGTTTAGTGGTGGTGGAGTATTCGCTCCCCTCTGCACAGGCCCCTTTATTCACAGGTCCCCTCGCCGGTGAGCAGCGCAGCCCCCCGTTATCGGCTCCACCTCAGCCGGCACACACAAAGTCCACGTCTCATGCTAGACACTGGGTCGCTCCGGCACACCCAGCCGCTCCCAAGCCTCCAGTTGGGGAGAGGGGGTGGGAGGGGCCACCGACTGCCAACGGCATCACAGCCTCACCAGGCTTCACCCGAAGACGCGGTCAGTCAGCGAGGGCCTCGAATCCCAGGAAGCGCCGATCCAACCAGGCAGGCCTCCCCGCCCCCCACAATCACCATCTTGCGCGGGTCTTCCCCCAAGCCAATCGAGCCCCCGAGGCACTTTATTGATGCCGCTCCGCAGTGTCCAGGGCTATCAATCACGGGCTCTCATAGTTTGTATAAGGTATCTTATACGTCTGCAGCCGCCATGTTGGCCTCGCGGTCCTACAGCAGTCCGAGCAGGCACTCCACTCAGGCAGGTCCTTTACGTGTTGTCTGTTGCCTGGAAAGCGGCTTAATAGGCTGTCCCACAATTTCTGTTGTCAGGATAGTGGTTTTTGAGATCGCTATATTGGCATCTGAGGCAGGATGATGTTGGATAGTGGTCCCGGACTGCAGGAGTCTTATGTGCATGAGGCCATCTTGCACGCCAGCTCTCTAGTGCCCCCTCACTGTCCCTTTTCTTAATTTATCTCAGTATTTCTTAAAATCTTCCCAATCTCAAGGTTTCTCAATGAAATCTTTACTATAAGCTCTCAAAGTAATGATACCCGTCTCTTCAAGTTTATCCTGTATGAAATACATTTTGTAATTATGTTTTACACTTTTCATTTCACTAATGTCATACTCCAATTCATTAGCCAATTCTTCCAATTTGTCATAAGCTTCATTAGCAGATCTGGCCACTTCTTTAATAAAATATCTCATTTCATCTGCATTGTAGGTAAACAATCTATTCAAATTTTCATTTCCCCGCAAAATGTCTCCAAAGTCTATTTTCAGAATTTCAGTGCAAATCTCTTTAGGCGGTGGCTCTACCACCACTGTTTTTTCAGATATTGTCTGTGACTGGTCCTCTTGTGCCCTAGTCCCACTCGTACTAGGCGATTTCATTGTTACTAACACTTCTGATGGGTCACTCGGTATAGCTCCAGTAAGAGCTTGGATCATTGTAGTATCTTCTCCACCATCTCTGCCAACTCTGACAGTAGTCTAGGTCGGTTCCATCTGTCTCTGTATATAGTGGAGGTCTCAAAGCCAACAATTCATTTACAAATGTATCAACGTCATCATATGATTCCTCATTCTTTCCTTTCTCTTTAGTTTTGTTCTGTTCCGCTCCCATAACTATGGCTGAGAAGTTTTTAACACATCCATCATATCTCCCTTCCACTGTTTCTCTTGGCAATCTAGTCTGCTTTCCAACCAACTCATAAATGACTTCTTTATAGTTTAATGTCTTGCTCCTTCTCTGTTGCCATGTGATTCCTTTTATTGAGCGCTTCAAACTGTGTAGTTCTCGGCACTGGTACCATATCGTACATTGTTTCTCTCAGGAAATCTAATTTCTTAATATTAAAAGTACCCTCTATTAAGAACTGTAAAGCCTTTATCATATTCTGTCTATTTATTCCAATCAAGAATCCAGACACACATGTAATACCCAACCTCTTCCATCAATTCATATGTTGGTGTGCCCTCACTCAGCAACTTCTGTCCCTCTTTAAGTATTCCCTCTTTCTTATGCTTAGGTTTTGTATATACTGCACCCATGTTTTAGACTAAACAAACTCAAATCAACCAAATAAGTCAAGCAAAGTCAGAATCACATAAATAAAGAGCCTAACAAAGAACCACCACTAGCAACGCAGCCCTGTCAAAGGTCAACCTATCACAGCACAAATGTGTAAAAAGGCAACTAATCAGAGCACAACTAGTGGTGACGTCACACCAATCCCAGCACAGCTCTGTAGCTGAGGAACCAATCACGATTTATTCATAGACAGGGAAACAAATGCAGAACCACATTAAATCACAATTAAATAAATAAACATTTTTCTGTTCACCCTAGAGAGCAAATTAAAAGCCAGTGCCTTAGTTAAAACAACCCATACATTTTGAATTTGAGCAATAGAAGAAAGAACCACCACAATCTAGTAATAAAACTCTCGCTAGGCAATTTCTGACCAGCAGAAATCAACCTCTGAGTTATCGTACTTCACACCTGCACTTTGGGTATGCACAATAGCACAAGTTAGTCTCTTAGTTGTAGAAAGGAAAATTCATTAGTTCAGAATCCCTACAGATGTGTAAAGGCATCTTGTTCGACACACCACAATAGACAAAAATAATCTATATCATGAGATCTTTGATTTTCGACGAAATCCATTAAACAACTCAATCCTATTTAAATGACAAATAACTTCAAAGGGGTTTACTAATATGAATAATATATCATCACATCAGTAGTCAACATGCCAATTGAACCCACGATCATCATCACGTATCCAAACAACTCAACACAGAAGCAGAAATCCTTCATCACAATTCGTCTCAGCACTCATTCACAAACTCAGTTTCTCCCTATTCATACTTGCTCCTAGTTCATTCAGGACTGTACAGAAACACAGCTTGTCATCTTGCAGAAGGAGCCAGCACTGGAAAGTTGGCAAATCTCCAAACACTTCATTCTCCTCAGTATAAAATCTTAAAGAGGAGGTGCTCTAATGCTAATCATCCTCTGCTATCTACTTTGTGGGAACCAAACTCCAATAATCATCTGAACACCAATATTTCAACTACCCCAATTCCTACCAAATGAATTTGGCTCCAAAATCTCTAATAGATCTAGCGGTGAGAGATGGGTGAGATACATTTCAGCAGAGTAAAACACAATAAACAAGGAAACACTAATAACTGAGCTCTAGATAAAAAGTGAGACAAAAATAGATTTATTAGAGATTTTTTAGTAAAAGCATAACAGAGAGAAATGCCATGAAGGCTCAATTACAGTCATACAGAATCATAAAACATAGCACTAATTAGACTGATCTAGGCAAACATTAAGAGTCAAACTCATAAAGAGTACTACTGACAACATCCCCATAAGAAAAATCTAAGACAAAGGACAAAGTCTCAGTTAAAATGGTAAGTCAACCAGCAGCAGTTCGCCCTTATGAAAAAATGAACAGAATGAACCCAGCAGCACTAAAGCACAAGAGCTATTCTACACAAATAACAAATTCTATTAATAGATTCTGTGAACTCAGCATGATATGATCATAGTTAAGGTTGTATTGGCAAATCAGAAACATAACATTTTAAATCTTTAACACCAACCCATTTCTTAAGGTAAGAGAAATCTTCCACCTACTCCACATCATCTGCACTCCAGAGATGATCAGCACAAAATGAAACATTTCTCAAACAATGGCTCATCGAATCAACACATCTTCAGTGGAACTTCTAGCGGAAGTCTATGAATACGATACTTGGGATATATGATGGAAGCTTCAGTCACAGTGCATACTTTCTAATACAATAGTTCAACTTTGAATCATTGGTGTCACTCACTCGATGCTCCACAGAAATGAGAGGAGAGATGGCTTGCAGTGGGATACTGATTGGGAAGCTAATGGGCAGGATTGAGATGAACAGAGCACCAAAGACTGCATTGCGGCGGTCTGCGAATGGCTGACGGCGGCAGCGGGACTCCGCCGGTCTTTTCTTCAACAGACCGTCAACATCGTAATCTGGTGGGTGGACCGCCAACTGTGAGGCAGGAAATCAGATGCTGCTTCCATAGCAGTTTACTTACCACTGAACTAGTAATCAGGCCCATAGTTGTAATGAAACTAAACATTAGTCTTTCGCCTGAAAGGAAAAAAACATTAGGCTTTTCATCCCTTTACATGTACTAACACTTACCCTCATGAGAAGAAGTTGTCGATGACATCTTGTTGCAAATAATTTCCTTTTTCCTTATTACTGTCATTTTCATTTTGAAATTCATCAACACCACCCTGGGCCTCCTCATTGTAGTCAACATCTGGGAAGAAAGGGATGTTCTGGCGCAGGAAAATGTTGTGCAGCATACAACATAGCACTGTAATTTGGCACACCTTATAAGGTGAGTAGAGGAGGGCTCCACCAGACAACAAAATCTTACTTTCAGGAGCCCAAAAGCCCGCTCCACATGTCTCCTAGCTCTACCATGTGCCTCACTAAAGCGGACTACCCCTGGCATTGGTGGATTTCTCAGATGTGGTAACAACCATAGTCAATTTGGATAAGCTGAGTCTCCTGAAAAACATTCACATCATGTAAGATGAACATTTAGATTGTAATTTTGAAAGAACAACGTCTGTACATTTCAACATATATTCAAACAAAGCACTTACCAACAGGCCAGGCCCTCTGATTTCCATGTTGAGCTAGTTGTTGTTGTATGCTGCTATTGCGTAGGACCAATGAATAAAGAGTAGATCCAGGTAAGCGTGCACAGATGCTTATGAGATACAGGTCAGGTATGTAAACAATTTGCACATTTATAGAATGGAAATTCATCCGGTTGCTGTACACTTGTTCTCTGTTGTGCGGTGGAACCGAGGAACTGTGAGTCCAAACAATGGCACCAACAACATGTGGAATGCCACCCAAAGCCTAAACCTCAGCCTTCACATTATTGATAACTTCTGCATTTCATAGAGATTTAATAAAGCTGTTCCTGTGGGTCTTCATTACTGCCAGGAATTCCTGTGGGACACCACTGAATGTTGATTGTGACATTCCATTACAATCGCCTACTGTGTATTGAAAAGGAAGCAAAATGGGGAACTGCCATAGTTTTCACCGGTAGTGGGGGAGGGATGAAATCCTACTTAAGCAGCAAACACAATCCTTGTCAGGGTGAAGTCACAAGCAAACCTCAAATTAACCTTTGCTTACCCCTCTGGTAGCTTGGCGCGAAAGCAGTCAGGCTTAACTTAGAGGCAATGTGGAAAGTATTTATGCAGTAATTCACACAGTTATAAAGTGAAACTGAACAAAAAAAATCCCACATCAATTAAGAAAAATAGGGTAAAATGTAATACACAATTTTTTTTATACTCAACTTTTATTGATTTTGAGGAAGCGAAAAGGAACAGTACAGCACATTTCAGCAATGCAGTTAAGAACAGTGAGAGGTTGTTATTTCAGAAAAGCATTGACATACATTACAACCCATAATCCCACATTGTTGTGTACAGGTTTAGCCAAGGAAGTGATGAGAGACTTTTCTACCCAATCTGGCACAACCATTTGCCCCATACTTTGTGGTGTTTGGTTGGGCATCCTCTGGCTTCGTAAAGCGGCTTCTCCTGCACAGCGCACCAGTCCACCCCCCTGCGCCACTTGGTTATACTTGGGGGGGGGGCCAGATTCTTCCATGCAGCCGCGATGTCACGCTTGGCCACCATAATGGCAGTACTCAAGAATAATTTGTTTATGCTCTAGACCCGTCCAACCCGTCCATGACCCCCAAGAGCATGTTCAGGCGGTTGTGTGGGACCTCCCAGCCCAGGATTTCAGTAAGCTTCGCTTTTAGTGATTCCCAGTTTGGGGCGAGAAGGGGACATGTCCACACCATCTGGTAGAAGTCTGCCGGTTCTAGCCCACAACATGTACAAGATGGATTTGGTCTTAAGCCTGCCCTGTGAAGGGGGTCCGGAGTAAGGTAGGTGGTGTGGAGATAGTACAGTTGGACCAGGTTGAGCCTGGCTGAAGTAGTAAAGGTTTTGGGAGCCATCAAGGCATCTCTCCAGTCATCGTCCTCCAGGGAGCCCAGCCAAGTCTCCCAGCGGCTTCTGAGCGAGTCCAGGGTGGTTGGGCCGTTGTTAGTTAAGGAACGATAGATTTGTGATACCCCTCCTTTTCCCAGGTTACCCATCATGGTCTGGGCTTCTAAGGGGCTGTATTCTGAAAGTGTCGTGCCATTTGGTACATATGTGTTGAGGGCGTGGCGGAGCTGCAAATATTTATAAAACTGCAATGGGTGGAGCGAGTGTCGGGTCTGTAGGTCTTGGAACAAGCTTATGTGATACATCGCCTAGTTGCGAGATACCCATAAGGTCCCATCCCCAGAACCCCTCCAGTTCTCCTACATCTCTGAGCCAGGCGCCCTGCCAGAGGGGTGTTTGTTGGGTCAGTTTGTTCTCCCACCGGGTATGGTGCAGGGAAGCGTGCCACGCCAGCAGAACCGCGCGAGTCACCGTAGGTAGGGCCTTGGGTATTGGTCCTCCGTACATCATCGCTTGAATTCGTGGGAGTCCCAGTTCTCCCAGCTTGATCCTGAATGCTGGATCCGACCAGCCACCATTGAACCAGATGTGTAAGGTGAGCAGACGGGTTGCTAGGTAATATAAGTAGAGATTTGTCATGCCCAGGCCCCCATCAAAGGGTGGGATCTGGCAGTGGGGGTACCACTCCAGAGGAACTTTGTAGCTAGGCTGTCCAACTCCCTGAACCAAGACCGGGAAAGATGGAACGGAGTGTTTTGGATGATGTACAGGAATCGGGGGAGAATCATCATTTTAAAAAGGGCAACTCTTCCTAATGGGTTAAGCGGCAAGGTTTGCCCCTTCCGGAGATCTTCTTGGGCTTTCTTGACCAACGGGGTGATATTGAGCTACCATGCCAATTTGGGGAGTAAGGCGACCCAAATCCCCAGGTACTTGAACGACTGCCGCCTGATGGGTATAGTTGACTGCCAGTCAAAACAGTCTCTTGATAGGTGCAGGGGTACCAAGGTCGATTTAGCGGAGTTCAGATGCAGGCCCGAGACCTGCTCAAAGGTGTGGAGCGCTTGAAGGCATCTGGGTCCGGACTGTGCCGGCTTCGCGAGGAAGAGCAGGACATCGTCCGCATATAGGGCAATCATATCCTCATGGGAGCCCTTCCATTTCCAACCCTGGATCTGGTTGTTGGCTCGAACGAAGCAAGCTAAGGGTTCCATCGCCAGGGCGAAGAGGAGGGGTGAAAGGGGGCATCCCTGCCTCGTGCCCCTCCTGATCAGGAACACCTCCGAAAGCACCCCACTTATGAGCAACCTTGCCTTAGGTTTGGAATATAGGACCTGGACAAGGCGTCGGAAGTGGAGTCCCAGGCCCATGGCAGCCAAAGCGTCGTACAAATACTTCCAGTCGACCGAGACGAAGGCCTTCTCGAAGTTGATTAGGAGGAGTGCTAGATAGGGGGTTAATGACTGGCGGTTTGCTAAGGCCAAATGGAGGCGTCGGAGACAATGTCTAGCACTCCGCGCCGGCATGGAGCCACATTGGTCCGGGTGGACCAGTTTGCTAAGGTATGGTCTTAGACGTTGGGCCAGAATCGTGGCATAGATTTTGAGCTCAGTGTTGATGAGAGAGATTGGGTGGTAATCTGTGCAGGCCGGTAAGGGTGGTTGCGTTTTAGGAATGACAATTACAGTGCCCGCATCAATCTCTGAAGGGAATGATCCAGATGCCACAGCCTCTACAAATAGAGCAGAGAGGTGAGGAACAAGTATGTCTCAATAGGCGGCATAGTACTCCTGCGGGAAGCCGTTGGGGCCCGGTGTTTTCCCAGCCCCGATTCGAGATATGGCCTCATTTATTTCCTCGTGCGTGATGGGGAGGTCAATTTCAGCCTACTCAACCGCGTCGAGGCGGGGAAGGTGAAGGCCCTCCAGGTTAATCAAGTCTGAGAGTGAGGTCTCAGGTCTCTGGGCTGAGTAGAGTCTGGAATAATAATCGGCGAAAGCTTGGGCTACCGCAGTAGGCGTGCAATGGGTGATCCCCCCGGAGTCCAGAATGTCTGGAATAAGAGGTTAGCTAAAGGGTACGATGCCAGTCTATGTAATATCCTCCCATTTTTGTCTCCCCAACCATATACCCGGGCGATGGAGGACCTCCATAGCAGCTTGGCTGAATCCAGTGAGATTTGTTTAATCTCATCGCCTGGGGGCCATCCGCGGCTTCGGGCGTGTTCCTTTCCAGACGGGTCGCTTGAGCCTCGAGGAGGGCTAGCCGGCTGTCTTGGGCCAAACGTTTGGCTTTGAGTCGGCCCTTAGCAAAACAGCGGATGTTGGCCTTACCCGCCTCCCAAAGAGTACCCGGGGAGGGAACGGATTCATGATTAATGAGGAAGTATTGTCGGAGTTCCACTCCAACTGCCTTCTTGAATTCCTTATCTTGAAGGAACCAAGCGTTCAGTCTCCACATAGGGCGGAGTGTGTCAGAGGGGTCGCCTTGAGTCAGGAGCAGAGGTGAGTGATCTGAGATGCCTCGGGGGAGGATAATTATCTCCCTGACCTTGCGGCACTCGGGGGCCGGCATGAATATCATGTATATGGGTGCGTGCGTGTGGTGCACCGCAGAGGTGTGGGTGTACTGAGAGTACCGGGGGTTCCATGCTCTCCACACGTCACAAATACCTAAAGTGTTTGCCCAGTTTACCAAATGTTTGGCGTGTAGTGTCCTAGGGCCGGAGGGGACTCCTGTGGTGTCGAGATTAGGCTCCATGACCGCATTGAAGTCACCCCCTATCACCGTCTCACCCAGGGGTAGGGAAGTAATCACGTCACTGATCTGTCTCAGGGTTTGTGTGAGTGCAGCTGTAGGAATATATATGGACATTAAGTTGAGGGTATTGCCTCCCAGCGTTCCGGAGAGGGCCACAAAGCGCCCGTGGGGATCTCTGGTGGCCTGAGTGGGTACGAAGGGGAGGTTGCGTCTCAGAAGTATTGCCACCCCGCGTGAACCCTGTTTGAAGCCTGAATGCCAAGTTCCATCGAACCCGTACTTTGCGAGGAAGGGACACAGGTTGCCCATGAGATGGGTTTCCTGGAGCAATAGTATGTCGGGGGTATGTCTCTGGGCATATCGAAGGACCGCTGTCCGCTTGACTATCGAGCAGACCATTGACGTTCCATGACATCACTCGGAGGGGGTCTCCCCTATTTGACATCTGTGCCATGGTCTGTGCGGGTGGGCCAAGAAGTCAAATGGTCCCAGTCTTGCAGCGGGACAGGTCGGGATGCTAATGCGTGTGGTTGTCTGACGTGTGGGCAACGTGTGGTTCTGCGTTGGTACAAGGATGAAGTGCTGTGAACACTAAACAGTGTAATTGAACAAAACAGGACAACGGTCCCACGCCTTTCCCCCCAACCCCCCACCCTATACTTTGAGAACAGAAGCATCTGTCGCCCTATTGTACTCAAGAATTAACAGGCTAAGCTATAACGCTTAGTTTCGGAGTTGCGTGGAGGACCCCCCTCTTAATCAGGATAAGTTCATTGCATCGGCTGATTTGACTGAATGGTGTATCGTGCTAAGATCATCCATCTCAAGTTCGCCATGAAGTTGTGACCAACTGCTCGCAGTTTCCATAGGGACCTGTCATCCCAGGAGTGCTGGGCTTCAAGAGAGATCTGAGTCAGTGGATTCAGAGCCCAAAGTCTTAGTGGGACTTCTTCTGGTGGGTGATCGATCTAGGGATCCAGTCCGCTGTAGGGAGTGGGTTTCGGACGGCAGATCTTGATTTCCCGGGGCTCTGGGCATTAACGGTGGGTGAACCCGATATGGCTCTGCGCTCGCCCCATCCCCTGCGCTCGTGCGTACCTCTTCTTCTTGGTTTAGGGGATGTGACAGGGGCGGCCCCAGAGGGGAGAACTGTGGCTCTGGATCTAAGGGGATGCTCTTCGGTCAGCCAGGTCCAGGCCGAATCCGGTGTTTCGAAGAAATAGGTCTTGTCTTGGAAGACGATTCTGAGATGGGCTGGGAAAAGCAGCGTGTACTGAAGATTGAGAGAACATAACTTTTGCTTGACTTCTGTGTACGATCGTCTTTGAGCCTGAACCTCCCGCGTATAATCAGGAAAGATCATTATATTGTGGTTCTGGTACGTTAGGGATTTCTGGTTACAGGCTTCTCTCAAAATCGAGGCTCTGTCCTTGAAATTAAGGATCCTGGCGATGATAGGCCGGTGAGGGGCACCCGGAGGAGGTTTGGGCGCCAGTGATCGTGGGCTCGTTCTACCGCGAACCATGCAGACAGTGTGTCTGCAGGCATTCATGATTTGATCCATTGCTCAATGAGAGCCACCACTTGTCCCTGTTCTGTCCCTTCGGGGAACCCGACCAGGCGGAGATTGTTGCGTCTGGACCTGTTTTCAGCATCTTCAGCCCTCTTATGCAACTCTTTAGTGTGGGTCTGAAGGTGGGCTACTTGTTCTTTTAGTCAATTTACATCGTCTTCGACTGAAGAAATGCGGGATTCAGCTTCCGAAATGCGGGCCGTTGCATTCCAGAAGTCCTGCCGGAGTAGAGCCATGTCCACCCGGACTACACCAATTGTGTTCTCTACTTAGGCCTGAGAACTGATGGCTTGCAGGATTGTGGTAAGATCACCCCCGGCCAGGACGGATCTCTCAGTAGCACCAGCTGTGGGCCCAGGCTCATTTGTGGTGTATTGGTCAATCTTGGTCTGCATCGCGGATGGTTTAGGGCCTGGGTCTTTCCAGTGGTAGTTGATGAAGGGGGGTAGTCGCTAGCTAGAGTTATGTTTAGAAATCGGTTGGCCTCTGTATTGGTAGCAGTGCTTGCCCTTGTCTGGTCACCCAGTGGGTGTGAGAAGGGTTATGCTGAGTCTTTTATCTGGTGGGGGGGCGTGTACCCTGCCCAGGCCAGGTTATCAGGCGCTAGAGCGATGGGCCCCGTCTCACAAGTGGTGCGGTTCCAGTACAGTCAGCGCCCACTGGTCTGGTTCGGCACTGGGGCGGGTGCGCTCACGGGGTATAGCCGCCACGGCCCTGCTTGACTCCTTGGCTGTCGGTGCATGGGAACAACCTATCCCAGGTATGATGACGGTGGGCTCCCAGAAGAATTAGGGCCTGGAATATCAGATGGATTTGTGGTGGGGCCCCACCCGGTGTCCGTGACCCCAGTGGTGAGGACCTTCATGTGAGACCTAGAGGCAGGAGCAGGGAGCGGGCCTACTTGGCATAGTTCCAGTGCAGACGGCGCCCACTGGTCTGGTTTGGCACAGGGGCGGGTGCGCTCACGGGTATAGCCGCCACGCCCCAGGCCCAGGCCCTGCTCGACTCCTTGGCTGTCGGTGTGCGGGAGCAACTTATACCAGGTATGATGCGGGTGGGCTCCCCAAAGAATCAGGGCCTGACAGATCAGCTGGTTTTGTGGTGGGGGCCCCGCCCGGTGTCCGTGACCCTCATGGTGAGGACCTTCTGGAGAGACCTAGGGGAGCAGGGAGCGGGCCTACTCCAGACGACGTCGGGCCCCCCGTTTCTCGTCTCCCCCAGCTTACCTCTTCTCAAGTGGCCAGTGGATGTCAAGACCGGTCCGATACTTCCATGCACTCCGGAGTCCAAGCGCCGCTCGGGCCAATGCGGCCCTCCGTGCATCCAGTCCCAGTGGCCTCTGTCAGGACGCGCCGCGGGATCACCCGCCGTGGGTAGAAGGATCGGTCCGATCAGACCGGAGGTGCCCCAGCGGAGGCCACGGTGGAGAGCCCCCTTCCAGCACCTGTCCTCGCTGAGGTAGGCTCCGGTTCGTGTCCGGGCGGTCTGGTCAGGGCCACGGGCCTATCTCCTTAGGCCACCACGCAGGACCTCCCACGGTGCGGGGGACTCTGCTTGGTCAGTTCGGCCACCTCAGCCGATTCACCCCGAGCCCTGGACTCCGCCACCTACCGGTCTGCTGGAGAGGGGCCGGGTTGGTTCAACGGCACTCACACCACGCCAGGGGCGCTGATCATCCTCCTGTGGCTGTACATGGCCCCGGGCCCACCCCTTCAGGCCGGATACCTCGATCGGGGTCTGGATGAGTCGCGGTGGTTATCAGGGACCCCCAATGCCTCTGGAAGCCTCCGATGGGGCACCGGGGATCTGGCAGTCTCTACCGTTAAGGCCCCCAGAGGGAGACCCAGACCTCGGCTCCTCACGGTGTCGGTCGGCGGGTTCAGTCCGCCATCTTGTCTGGGGTGCACCCTGTAGACCCGGGGTGGAACAGGTCTTATATCAGCGTTTTCCCAGTCTCGCTCGCCGCAGGAGTCCGCCGCTGATGTTGGTGGGACAAAATCCACTCCCGGAGGGGAAAGCTATCTGCCAATGGGCCTGCAAACTTAGAGCGGATGACGTAGGGGTCAGGAGCACTTTTAGAGTGTGACCGCCATCTTGACGCTCCAACCCACGACCCCCAATACACAATTTAAGACCAAAACAACAAAACTCCAAACAGTAGTACCGGAGATATGTAGTTTTTTAGAATTAAGTGGAAATAACGCCAAAAAGCACAAAGCGCCAACTGTGGCTATCAGGTTGCACCAGACTGGGACAAAGTCACAAGTTCAGGCCAACTGCGATGGGACGCGGGTCGGCTACAGGAACCCAGTTAGGCTGCTGAACAAGAGTACCTTAAATCCTGGTTGGGGAGCATTGTGAAGTTCTGTGTTCAGAAAGCGTCGCGCAGCAGCAACTCCTAGGAGCTGTGAGGCTGCGCTGTGAGGCCCTGCGTCAAGGAGGCCGTTGACGAGGGGCTTGCGATGCAAAGTACTGCGTCAAAGATGCATCGTGCACCAGCTGGTTCCGAAGGATCTGTGGGGCTTTAGATGTGAAGTCCTGCTTCGGCGTTGAGGACGACATCAACAAGGGGCTTGGGATCCAAGGAGGTGTCGAAGATGTGTTGTGCACCGGCTCTGATGCAGAGTTTTCGGTAAGCGATGTGCCGTGATGCATCTTTTTCACTGGGACCACAGCTGCGCTGGCAGAGCACCTTCAGGCCCACTTCCAAGGGCCCAGGACTGGGGTGGCACCACTTAGCAGGGCAAGACTCACAGATGGAGGAAGCCTATTTTGCCCCTGAGACTTCTGATGAGAAAGCCAGGCCAACTGGATCTTGAGTCACTCTGGTGGTCCTAGGGTTCAAGATTCAGGTCCAGTCCTTGACTTCACTACCAGGATATGTAAAACCTAAAAGAACATGCCCCACTTCTTAAATATACTGCCCCATGCCCTCTGGGTTGTGTAGGGCCTACCATTAGCGCTAACTTATATGTAATAAAAAACGAAGGTTGTGGCTTGGCAGGATGTTTATCTTGCAGGTTGAAATAGCAGTTTAAAACAGCACACTGAGACATGTTTAGAAGTGCAACTCAAGTGTTTGGTACAATTAGTGCTGTAGGCCCACTAGTAGCATTTAATTTACAGGCCCTGGGTACATGTGGTGCCACTTTACTAGGGACTTACAAGTAAATTAAATATGCTAATCGGGTATAAGCCAATGCTATCCTGTGTAGAGGAGAGAGCACAAGCACTTTAGCACTGGTTAGCAGAGGTTAGGTGCCCACAGTCCTAAGGCCAGCAAAAACGGTTTTAGAAAACAGGAGGGTGAAGGCACAAAGTTTGGGGGTGACCCTGCAGAAAGAGCCAACTCCAACACTGCTATTCCATATATACAACTGTTACTATTATAAGTACAGAAATTAGCGTTGTCGAAGGTAGATGAACGTCCCCACTGAGCACTCTGTTGGGTGAACACCCTCTAACAATTGATCTGCGTCATCATGCATCAAACATCAAATGGCAAGTAGTTGAATCCTTTTGTTCATTTCTTTTAGAACGTATTCATCGTGTTGCGAAATCAAACGTATGTACAACATTCAAAATTCATTGAATACATCTGTCTTCTTTTTATCAACCTCGAAGCATTTCGGGACAGTGCCCTTCATCAGGGGAATTGTTCGGAAAATGTGCAAAAAATAGCAATAATCAATTATGTAAAAAATGCGGAAACCACAACATTGAAAATGTTAACGAGTGAAAAACAGGAAAATTAAGAGAGTAAGAATGTGAATTTTTTGTCATTAGTCATGTGTATTAGAACCAAGCTCCGTGCGATATCCGTGGTGAAGAGAGGGAAACCAAACCTTCCTCTTGTGAGTTGGAAAATAGAAATGTAGTTCAATGCGCACAAAGTGAAATCATGTGAACCAAAAATGATTCAATAAAGCCATCTCCAATGGAATGGTTGAACTGGACAACTTAATGTACTTATTTGTCCGTACATGCAACCCTGTGTTCATGCCAGAGTCTTCAAGTGAAAGAGCAGCCGTTCAGGATGAAACCAAACACCAACGTAATATGTCGGTGCAGACCAATCGCGAAAACACAGGATGTGTCTCCACGTGCATGTTAAAGCATATTTCGCTGTACTGATAAAGTAAAACGCTCCATGCTGCGCACATGTATCGCGGTGCTACTAAAGTAAAAACAAAGCGCTCCATGCTGTGCGCCTATGAAAATATGTGCAAGCCATAAACCAACGTGCTATGCTGGTACCGATCCTTCGTGAAATCCCATGCACATATTAACCTGATGTTTACACACATCTCACAGTGTTGATAAAGTGAAAACAAAGGGCTCCATACTGCGCGCCAACGCAACTCAGTGTACCCACATGGTGCGTATGAGTTAAGACGCCCTGTCAATGGGTTCAACATGCTGTTATGGCAAGGAAAGCATACCGTCTTGTGTAGTGGCAGTCCGCGGTCCTTGCGTGTAGAAATAAAAAAATGGAAACCAAGATAGTGAAGAAGGCTAGCTTGAGTGTGTGTAATGGGCTGACGGCCGCCATATTGGAGTGTAGTACCATGTTATAGACGCAGACAAGAAATATGTACTAGAGGTAGAATACCATTAAATCAACAAGTTTGAAAGAACAAATCTCAGTAATTCATGAAATCCGCAGTTGTAAATACTGATATCTTGAAAATATTATGACGATAATATTAAAAACGAAGAATGGCATGAGTGTATATTGTGGGCCGCCATGTTGAAATATGGTACAGCACGTGATAAACAGAGTCGAAGGTATTATAAGAACCTTACATTCTATAAATGTATAGCTGAACTCTGAGACACATAATATAAGAAGTCAAAAGGTACATTTATAAGACAAATACTATAAAATGAAAATAGAACATAAGCATGTGGTAAAGCATCTGGAATGGTTGCATGATGTCTGCAACTGTAAATCCCAATGTCATAAAAATAATTGTGATAATGAACTTAAAAAACTAATAAAGCTTGACAGGTCATTTAGGCAGAGCACAAGAATAATTTTACAAATAGCAACTGAAGTCTAACCATTCGTTGAGTCCTTTCGGATTACACACATCTAATTTGCTTATCCAAAATAGTTCACGTTGTAACAGCCATTTTTTGTTGTCTCTTCCTTCCATGATTGGCACAACTTCCAAAACTAAAAACCTCAATTGACTGACATTGTGTTTACTTTTTGCAAAGTGTGCAGCGACAGGTGACTTTTCTTGGTGGTTTCGTATGGTGCTCTTATGTTCAGTTAACTGGGTCTTGATCTTTCGTTCTGTTTTTCCCACATATACGAGACCGCATGGGCATTTAAGCAAATATTCAACGTTTTTAGAGTCACTGGTTGCTGTTGTATAAAGTTTTATCGGTGTGCCTTTCGTGGGATGTGTCATGGTATTGCCTTTGATTATATTATTGCAGTGACCACAGTTTAGACACGGGGTAGTACCTTTATGTACCTTGGTGATGGATTTCGAGGGCTTGTTTAAACATTCGCTAACGTTTCTTGTTCTCTGATAAGAAAAAAGTGGAGGATTGGCATACATTCCCTTGAAATCAATCTCAGTTTGAACCATGAGCCAGTGCTTAAGTAGGATGTTCTTGATTTGGTAACTCTGAGTGGAGTATTTTGATACGAAAACAGGCCTTTCCAAAGTTTTTTCAGTTTTTTGCATAGTGAGCAGCTGGTCTCTGTCTTTTGTTTTTGGCTCTTTTTACGGCTTTTTCAATGACATTTTTGGGATATTTTCTCTCCTTAAATCTTTCAACGATTTTTTGGGTGTCGATTTCATAGTTATCATTTTTGGATGAGATCCTCTGGATTCTTAGTAGCTGCGATTAAGGTAAATGTTGTTTGAGAGCAATTTGATGGCAACTACTGTAGTGAAGTAAATTATTTCTGTTGGTTGTTTCGGTGAATACGTCTGTTTCCAATTTTTTGCCCTGCATTGTGATAGATACATCAAAAAATGTGATGCTCTTATTACTTATGGTGTTCGAAAAGTTGATGCGTTCGTCGATGGTGTTCAATTGATCAATGGCTGTGACTAGTTGGGATGTTTGGGGACGCACTTGCAGCTACCGGGGGTGAGAGCCAGCCACAGGAGCCAGCACGGACTCCATTTCCCAGGCTCCCCCTACCTCTGACACGCCATACAGCGCCCAGAGGCACTTAAAACAAACGGCGGCATCCCGCTGCGCGGGACGCACTTGCAGCTACCGGGGGTGAGAGCCAGCCACAGGAGCCAGCACGGACTCCACTTCCCAGGCTCCCCCTACCTTTGACACGCCATACAGCGCCCGGAGGCGCTTAACCGCTTCGCTGCGTCCGGAATTCCCCCGCTGTGCTGAGGAATTCCACACGTGCGCGGTTTGGACGGCCCCCGGCCGTCCTCCGCACACGCCCACCATGACGTCAGACGGCCGGGTGACGTCAGACGGCCCGACGCACGCAAGGGGTTAAAACAAACAGAGGCATCCCGCTGCACGGGACGCACTTGCAGCTACCGGGGGTGAGAGCCAGCCACAGGAGCCAGCACGGACTCCACTTCCCAGGCTCACCCTACCTCCGACACGCCATACAGCGCCCAGAGGTGCTTAAAACAAACTGAGGCTTCCGCTGCGCGGGACCCGCCCGGACCAAGGGCGGGCCTGTCCTTGCCCGTCACTGACCGGAGGTGGCCTGGCCGCCCCCCCCCCCTCTAACATCCAGCATCTAAAACTCCTCAGCGGTTTTGTGATCCACGCACTACTATCAACATAAGTGAAGCGCATGTCATATTGTGTGGCCAGTGTCTGTGATTGTGACTGTGGTTGAGGGGACCCCCTATGGAGAATATCTGACAGAAGGGAAGGATGCCAGGGAGCACCCGTTACTGAGACGGAGGAAGCAGGTGGATCTTTGAATGGTGGTGTAAATTAAAAGGAAGGCTGCACTTTACATGCTTTGTTAAGTCTGTACAACCATCTATTTGTAGCCACTGCACGCTGGGGGGCTGTGGTCTCCCAAGCGGTGTTGCACACCAGAGAGAGAGTGAGGGAGAGAGGGGTCCCCCACCTATATTCCAACAGAGGCTGGACAATCCCTCTCTCACCTGGGTCGTGGACGAAGGAGAGCTGGTGTGGCTACCATCTTATTCTGGCAGGTGGTTGACTGTTTGACTATTTGTCCTGCCCCCTTGCTGGGCAGACTCCTGGAAAGGGAAAAACAACAGAATAAAAACAAAAGGGGGACTGCTGTTTGGAAACCCCCATTAGGAAGCTTGTATAACTGTGTAATCTGGGTGATCTTGCCCCCCCTGGTTTGTGTTGCGAATTGCCCCCATTGATGCTACGGTGAATATCTAGTGACAATTAGTGTTTTTTTACTTGTTCTTAACATATTTCTATTTGTGAATTTTATATTCGTATTTTAGCCTATTGAATCTTGCTTCTTTTTATCTTGCACTTGGCACTTTTGAATCTAATTTTTAGCACCTTGCACTTTGCACTTTTGCACTGCATTGCTCTTGTAGTGAATCTTTTTTCTGTATAAGTACGCCATATCTGCTATATTGCTTTTAGTCCTTTGCTTTGTGTTTCTGTGGGGGTGGCGGGCCCCTGTCTCTTGTTCTTGATCTTACCTTTTGGTTGCATCTTGTGCCTTAGAAAGCTGTTAAGCCTAGATTAAGAAATGGGTAAAAGAAAGACCAAGGGACAGCCACTGGGTACTAATAGGCCATCTAGTGTGGTTTGCTATGAGACAATGGATAGGATCGAGACTATCCTGGCAGAATGCCAGGATATAGTTAGCCCTGACCCACCAAGCTCTTCTTCTTCCTGTGGTAGCCCCACTAGCGTTGCTAATGATTTTGGTCTAATGATTGCTACCTCACCTGAACCGCCCCCAGCGAAAAAAATAGCTAAGCAGATTCCATCGATGTTTAAAAAGCACAACAAAAGGCGTAGCAAGGCCTTAGATTCTGGACCTCCTGGATCAATAACTGCTACCTCACCTGAACCACTCCCAGCGAAAAAAATAGTTAAGCAGATCCCACTGATATTCAAAAAGCATAATAAAAGGCGTAGCAAGGCCCTAGATACTGAACTTCCAGGAGTGGGGTCGAGTGTAACAGCCATGCAACCTGGAGATGATCTAAAGAGAGTGCACAGTATAACATTGACTGTTAATATTGAGTGCCAAAATAGATTTGATGCCCTCGAAGTAGAGGAAGAAGGGGTGGGGGAGGAGGAGGGGGGCTGACCCTATAAATCCTGCAGAGACAAGCAAAATCACTGTCGGTGTAATCCAGTCATTAATAGATCTGATAGAATCCCTGAGATATGAAGTATCCTCCCTCAAAGTGAAGGTTGCCACTTTGCTGGAAAGGGCCGATGGTGGGCTTCGGGTGGCCCCAGAAATCATGCCATTATTACTGAATGGGGATGCTAATGGAGCAAAAGCATGTAGTATGGTCAATACAAACACAAATAGTACCAGAGACCCTATGCAAATAGGATATACCTAGTCTTTGCCATACATCACTGGGGACTGTAATCTACGAGACACTACAAAGCAAACCCAGAGAAACCCCCCGGGCCTCACACAAGGTAGGGATATAGATAGAGGAGAGGTGGTTCTGGATGAAGAAAACACAAATATACGAGATCATGGGAGTGCTCCAGTCAGGGGGACTGTATGGGATGGTGTTTATGTGAGACCTAGGGCATGGGAAAGCTCTGCGCAGATCCACCTCACAGAAGTTCCTAAACTCCCCTTCAGGAGTTTTGAAAATCAGGAGTCGCTCAAAAACAAGGTCATCTATTGGTACAGGTCTACCCGACAATGCTACTCAATTATTAGGGATGACTTAAAATCAGTAAGAAGACTCCCTATGCAGAGGTCTACGTGGGATATGATTGAGGTTAGCTTCTATGATGCTGGTATTATTACCGGACTACTTTTGATTGATTCACACACAATACCCCCAGAAAACACCTGTATCTCAATAAGACATAGACCCCATGCTGGAGCCCCCCCCCAGACCCCTATTGACACCGACTGCTGAAACTTGTACTGGATTGCTTTTTCCAACAGTTGGGCCAGCGCCTACAGGGTTGCCCCCACCACATATGGGTGCTTTGAGAGGGTATAGTTGACCTCTGCATGAGGCGCAGATGACACCTGCAAAGAGGCGAGGATCCCTAAGTCCCCCGTGATGCCACACACTAGTCCCCTCCCCCATTAATATTCCCTCTATCATGCGTTGTGGTTACCGAGCCTGAGGTGAACAGTGAGATCGCTCCTTTCGTGGGAAACGGGGTTGCGACTGTTCCATCTCTGGGGGGTGTAGAAGTCATAGAAGGGGGAGATTTGGTAAACCACTCTTTAAGGGTACTTGTATGGAATGTGGCTGGGATCTCCAAGCTAATGGTGGACCCAGAATGGTGTTCCTTTACATATCCCTTTGATATCATTTTTTTCCAAGAAACCTGGAGCCTCCAATGTCCACACAGGAGTGGTTTTTCCACCTATGCCATTAATGCTACAAGAAAAGAGCTGGGCAGACCCTCGGGAGGGCTAGCAGCATGGGTGAAAATTGGCTTAGGGTCTAAAGTCAAACTCCTGCATGTGGACTCGCAGGATATACTTGCATTAGAGCTTACTTTTTATAATGGACCAAAAATTAGGATGTTTAATGTCTACAACAGAGTGCAGAGGGCCCAGGAGGAAACGAACACATTGCGCATTCTAGATCTTGCCCTGTCACACTACACAGATAACATCCCTGTACTAGTGGCGGGTGATTTTAATTGCACTTTTGAACCGCTTGCCCTGATTCCCCCAGATTTGACCGATGAATGGGACCGACAGTGGCAAATTCCTCAGTTAGATCTTCCCCTAGTAAGGTGGACCAAGAGAGGAGTCCAGATGATGGCACTCACAATGCAGCACAACTTGAGAGCCACAAATGGAAGGACAACTTCTGACCCAAATGGGGATCCTACCTTCAATAGGTTAGGTCACGAAAGCAGGATAGATTACTGCCTAGTATCTCTAAATCACTGGCACTCAGTTAAAGATATGGCAGTGGTCAAAAGGGTTGATAGTGACCACAACGCCCTAGCTCTCACTCTTACCAAGCATGGGTATTGTTGGGCCTGCTAAAAGGGGCTGCCCAGATTTAGGTACTCTAACAATTACCAACAACCAGAGGGCAATTTGATGGGACTGGGTAGAGACTCATCCAGGGGCACTAGGTGTAGTCAAGAAGAAGGTTCGTCTGTTACTTGAGGAATTTGCTAGCTCTACCACTCAGAATGTCGTGGAGATACTAGGCTCAAGTCATGAGCTTCTATACAAAGAGATAAGGGAATTGTTAGGTCACCCGGGAAATCCCCAAAAGAAGGGAAGTAATAGCACACACCAGAGATTAGTAGAGCATGGTGCATGGTACAATAAGGATTGTAGGCTCAGCAAGGAGGCGCTAATAAGGGCAGTAAAGCAAAAATCACGTATTGAGACAGTGACCTGCAGAGCCAAGTATAAGCGGGCAATTGAATCTGCGAAGGAGTAGTGGGAGGGTTCCCTTTGGGCTGCCTTACGGAATACATTGTTAGTCAAAGATTCAAAGAGCTTCTGGAGTAAAGCAGCGTATTGGCTTAAGGGGAATGGGAGAGCCTTAGAATTCTCAGTACAGCCAGAGGAGTGGGAAGCATGTTTTGGCTCTCTTTATGAGTCAAGGGATGCTACAGTCGAGGAAGAACCCCTGGGGTCAGGTGAAGGGCTCAGTAATGAGGGCAACAAGGGTGAAGGCCTTTCCTTTGCTATAGAAGAAACGCAAGTAGCAATTCGCTCTTGCACCTCGGGCTGCGCACCCCGGACCAGATAGAATCCCCAATGATCTTTATAAGGAGGATGTAGCACTCTGGGGATCCTATATAAACCTACTAACTAACTCAATCCTCAGGGGCACCCCTATCCCTCCCTCGTGGAAAAATGCTGAGGTCGTCCCTATTTACAAAAAGGGGGACAGAGCGAGGCCATCCAGCCATAGGCCAATTAGTCTTATCGACTCCCTGCAGAAGATCTTTTGCAAGCAAATCTTAGGCCGGATACAGGACTGGATCACAGAGTCCAGTATCCTGAGTGACCTTCAAGCAGGTTTTCGAGCCATTACTAGCACCTTGGACCAAACCTTCCGCCTGTTGTGCATCTACTGGAAGGAAGTGCAAGTTAAGGGAGGAAAGCTCTATGTGGCTTTCGTAGATTTACGATCTGCCTTTGACCTAGTCCAGCGTGCAAACCTATGGAGGGTCCTAAAGGAGCAGGGCATACCAAAGGATCTCTTAGCTATTTTAATCAGATTACATTCATCAAACACAGCACAGGTGAGGTGGGGGGAGAGTAACCAAGTCACAGAGCCCTTCCCGGTCCAGTGTGGAGTAAGGCAGGGCTGTGTCCTTGCCCCCACGCTTTTTATTCTTTTTATCAACGATGTTGTTAACTTTTTAGATAGAGATGGGTGCAATGCCCCTAAAATCGGCAGAAAGAGAGTACCCGCTCTCCTTTTTGCCGATGATACACTTTTAATGTCCAAATCGCCGCAGAGATTACAGCAGCTTTTAAATTATTTTATCGAGTTTTACAATGAGCGAGGGCTGGTGTTAAATGAATCTAAAACCAAATACATGATCTTTAGAAAAGGAGTGGCTAAGCCCAGCAATAGACCTGTGTTAGTTGGTAATAGTAATCTGGAGCGTGTCGATGCCTTTGATTACTTGGGCATTCGCCTGACACCAACAATTAATTGGGCGGCACATATTGAGAAGGTGAAGATGCAACTTATACATCAGACCACTAATATTACCAAAATACACAGGAAAACATTGTCAAGACAGCTTGCACCCGCTCTGGAAATTTATAACACAAAAGTACTAGGTGGTGCCCTCTATGGGGCTGAACTGTGGGGCACAGGTTTGACAAATTGTCTGTCCACAATTGAAAATCGCTTCCTTAGATCCTTGGTAGACCTACCCTCCAGCACCACGCTGGTGCCTCTATAGTTTTAAAAAAGCAATTAATTGGTTCATGTAATATAATCAGATGTAGAGGTTTAGTAGTCATAGATGGAGATGTCATGACAGTTGATTAACAACTTTTAAATAATATTATTTTGCAAATGCATAGCCAAATATATAGTGAGTGTATGTGTGTGCATATATATATATATATGTAACCAATTTGCCGAAGCAAAACGCCCAGAAGCTTGAGGCCACACACAACTGCGGGTGAGTCACAAACTCTATTTAAACCAAGCAGGCAGCTTAACATCCCTTTGAAGTCCATGGCCTGACGCGTTTCGATGCCGCTGTTTGCATCTCCTCAGAGGCCGTGTCCAGGCCGCAGAGGGATCGCACTGCCCGCAACCAACGGGAGTAGGAGAGAGGAAGATTCCTCTTTCCGAAGCTGCAGGGTACCTTTAATGAAGCCGGCAGAGTATCATCCAAGGCTCAATGGAGGGCCGAGAATAATTGTCCATTACTAGCTGCAGTGGAGGTAACCCACCAGAGGGTGTTATTTGGCAAAATGAGACCTCATATCCCAGCGTGCATTTGAAAATGAACTTCCACCAAGGGAGGAGCACTGAAAGCCCACCAATCACAAACACGCAGGGGGAATGCGGCAGCCATAAATCACCTCCGCTGACACGGCCTCTGAGGAGATTCAAACAGCGGCTCGAAACGCGTCAGGCCATGGACTTCAAAGGGATGTTAAGCTGCCTGCTTGGTTTAAATAGAGTTTGTGACTCACCTGCAGTTGTGTGCGGCCTCAAGCTTCTGGGCGTTTTGCTTCGGCAAATTGGTTACATATATATATATATATATATATATATATATATATATATATGTTGCCATAGGAAAGCATTTTTTGTTTTGCCAATAACTTTGGCGCCGCTTGACGAATCATCACGAAATTTCCAAAAACGTCCCCTTTTTGGTTCAGCTGCTGTGTTGAATGTTTCAGGGTGATCCTTCGAGCAGGGGCCAAGAAAAAAGGGGGGTTTCTCCATCACATTTTCTCCATGTTATGTCTATGGGGATTTCTCATTTTTTGAACACTACAGCCCGCACTGCTGAACGGAATTATACTAAATTTTGGTGAAAGCTAAATGTTGGTCCAGACAGCATGCTTTTTGTGATTTGGTATGAATCCATTCAGTAGTTTTAGAGATATTTAAGCTTATAAAATATAGATATCTGGTAGCCCAAAATCCTACTGAAATGCTATTAAAAGTTGATTGGCTGCCAACACTTCAACTAGGAAGTGTTGGCAGCCATCTTGGGACTGGGTTGAACTGAGACCCACAAAAAATGTAAAAAGAAAAGAAAAGGTGGCAGGTTAGAAACACCCTGACCTCCTAGGCCTCTTGGAGGGTCTCACTGGAACCCCGCAGGGCCCAAAAAAGCATTTTTGTAAAAAAATTCAACCAGCTCCACAGATGCGGCAGAAAATTACAAAAAAACAAAGCACGTGCCCCTAGTGCTTTGTTCATTATCCACCCCCGGGTGGGCCAGGTCCCGGGGTCATTATTTTTATAATGGAGGGGGGATCACGTTCCCCCCGTAGCTGAATATTGCCCCGGGGACCACCACCTCCCCGGGGCTTCTTTAATTATAATTGGGGGGCCTCTTGGACCCCCGGCCGGGAACCACCACTGCCCGAGGCTTTATACTAAAGGAATGCAGGGGGCCTCATGGACCCTCCCTGCAGCCCCAAGGGCCTCCACCTCCCCGGGGCTTTAATTTGAAAAATGCGGGGTGGCTGTGCGGACCCCCGCAGCCTTTACATTGAGTGCAGGGGGCCCGGGGGGGGCACACCCCCCCCTTCCTTTATAATTTAAAAAAAGAAAAAAGAAAATGCTACCTGCACGACGCTGGAGGCCCGCCCCCTTTCTGCACCACTCTGTAATTGCGCAGCCCTCCTCCCCATTCTAAGATTGCCTAGCCCCGGGGGATGGGGTCCCTGGGTCCATACGGCCCACGGAAGGGAGGCCACCTGGCCCCCCTTCCTTTACAATAAAAAAAAAAAAAAAAAAAATGTGTCATTATAATTGCATTTATATAGCGCTTACTACCCCTGACGAGGCGTTGAAGCGCTTTTTCAGCGAGCAGCACGCTACTATGGAACCAAGAGGATTAGTGATGAATCAGTATAGGGAGATATGAAGTTAATTTGAGTGGTGGACATATCAGTTTGTTATTTAGATTGAAAAAGGATAGTGGAGGGATAATGTAATCTAAACTTTTAATTTCCCAGCACTGCACCAATTTGAGAGTTTAAGGCAAGATCTGCATACCAGAAAAAAGCAAGCTGTTTGCACAAAGAGCAAACCATGTAACATGATTGCCTCCTGAGGGCCTCAGGACTAAAGTGGACTTCTTCCCCTAACCAGTAGGGCACCAGGAGGTGAGTTTGCAGAGTGGTAGAGAAAGGGGTCGTGGGCTCCAACAACCTCTTAACAATCCAGCTGTGTGGGACTTACTGGTGGAACATGAGGGGTAGTTGGCCCCCAAGGACCCTCAGGAGTAAAGTGGACTTCATCCCCAAACCAGTAGTGTACCAGGAGGCACGTTTGCAGAGCGGTGAAGAAAGGGTTCATGGCCTCCAACAACCTCTTAGCAATCCAGCTGTGTGGGACTTACTGGAGGTAACAGGAGGGGTAGTTGGCACCCAAGGATCCTCAGGAGTAAAGTGGACTTCAACCCCCAACCAGTAGTGTGCCAGGAGGCATGTTTGCAGAGTGGTGGGAAAAGGGGGAGTGGCCCCCAAAGACATCTCAGCAATCCCACTGTGTGGGACTTACTGGAGGTAACAGGAGGGGTAATTGGCCCCCAAGGACCCTCTGGAGCCAAGGGGACTTCATCCCCAGCCAGCAGTGCACAATAACATCATAGTTAAGCTCAGGTTTCCCTCGTACAAAACAGTGAAATTCAGCAGTTATAGTTAGCTGGGCTAACTATAACTCACGCCCCGCAATGCACTGCTTATGACCTCACATATTACATCACTCATGATATGGTCAGTGACATCACTGATGACATCACTGATGACTTCACTGATAACTTCATCCACAAAATCACTTATGCACCCACTCACACCCCATAGAACCTTTCATACACCCCCTCCCACACAACACTTCACAAACCCATTCACAGACCCATACCAGTACTTACACATCCACTCACTGATTCATAGATCTACACACACATCCACTCACTCACCCATACAGCCACTCATATACCCACTCACTCACTAATACAGCCACTGACATATCCCTTCATACACCCATACAGCCACCCACACACTGAGCCTGTCACCCATAGAGCTACTCACACACCTACTCACTCACCCATACAGTCAATCAGACAGCCACTTACTCACCCATACAGTTATCCACACACCCGCTTACTTACTCATACAGATACTAACACATACTCACTCACCTATACAGTCACTGAACTAAACACACTCATCCATACAGCCACTCTCACATTCACTCACTCACCCATACAGTCACTCATATATCCCATCACTCATCTATACTGCCTTTCACATACTCAGTTGCTCAGCCATATACCACAGACACACCCACTCACCCACATATCCATAGACACACTCACTCACCCATACAGCCCCTCACACACACACACACTCACAAACCCATACAGCCACTGTCTCACCCACCCATTCATCTATACAGGCAGTCACATACCCCCTCACCCACCAACACAGATACTCAGACACCCATACAGGTACTCAGACAACCAATCAATCACCCATATAGCCACACATGACCCACTCACACACCCATACAGCCACTTAGACACTAACTGACAGACTGATACAAATATTCATACAACCAGTCACTCACTCATACATGCACTGAGACACCTAATAACTCACTTATACAGTCAGTCACGCACCCACTGAATCATCCATACAGGTACTCATACACCCACTAATTCACCAATAGAACCTTGGTATATATATTTAACAATCATAAACGTTCTAAAAACACTCACAATCAATGGATGATGTCACTGCCCATGTCATGAGGGATTGTGTCAGTGTCTGAGTCATTGTACCAGAGGTTGTATGGGCGTGTGAGTAGTTCTGTGGGTGATGTCATCAGTGATGTCATTTGAGATATCTTCAGTGATGTCACTGATCGTGTCAAGAGTGATGGAATAGTTGAGGTCATAAGCAGTACATTGCGGGGTGCAAGTTATTGTTAGCTCAGCTAATTATAACTGCTATATTTAACTGGCGTTGTACAAGTGAAACCTGAGCCTAACTATAACATCCCTGTAATCTTTGTTCTTTTAGTGAATATATCTGTATATATGTGTGTGTGTGTGTGTATATATATATAATATATATATATATATATACACACATACACACACACATCTAGTAAAGGCAGCAGACTTATATATCATTTATAGAAATGTCATTTATGTGCTACACAACTATTATGTATACGTATACAAAAATAATGCTCATGAAGTTAGATTAGATGAAGAGACACTATTCATACTTTTATTTAAAAATGAATGGGAAGATGGATGATCTAGAGAACCCCTCTTGTAGGTCAAATTTGCGCTTGGCAGGAATCCGAGCAAGGGGGGAAAGAGATTCAGAAATGACAGAGGTCGTCTCCAGTTTGATCACTACCCATGTACTCAATGAACCTCTGATGGATTTATCAAGAGCTAGAGCACACAGAGTACCATCTGGAATGGCGCCGAAGGATGGGGAAAAGCCTCAGACTGTTTTGGTCCACTTTACAGGATTTTAGGATTTGTGAGAAAGTCCAGAGAGAAGCTATTCAGCTTAAATGTAAAGAGAGATTTTTCATTTCAAATATTCCTTGATGTGTCATATGAAACTTCTTGCTGGAGGTGGAAGTTTAAGCAGATGATTAATTAATTCAAGGGGGTGCAATCTCAGCTTATCCAAGCAGCAAAGTTTTAAATTATTTCGGCAGGCAAATTCCAGATTTTTTCAGAGACACAGGAAGCCAGAATATTTCTTTCAAATGTACGCAGTGTTTGAGGCTGGTCAGTGTTAGGAATTGAGAATGATATACTGGTAATGGGGCTGATTGACAAAGCCGCCTCAGGTGCCAAACCAATGCACCCATATGTGGGGAATGGGAGGGCCCTGCTTTCGGGGGCTCAGCATTCCTCGGGGGCATGGGGCGGGTAGGGAAGGAATCAGGTGGGGATATGGGCGGAAGAGAGGAGGAGGTGTGGCACCAAGGAGAAGGGGGTGGAGTAAGGGTTGTCAGGAAAGGGCTTTTGGTTTTGGAGATGGAAAAGAAAGATTTGCAAGGTGGCCTAAGGAATTGCAGCCTTCCTAAAGGAAGGGCAACTGCTTGGTCATTGATGTGCAAACGGTTTATTCATTTATGTGGGGTTTGATGGTGATCAGCCTTAATGGAAATGGGCTAAACAATAGAGTAAAAAGAGAGGCTATATTCTCTTGGTGCAGGCAATTCTACCCAAGCATTAGTTATTCCAGGGGACTGATTGGATAAAGAGGAAAGAGACTAATAAGGTAAAACCCTAAGACAACTGAATTGTTTTTACTCTTCAGCAAAGTCTACCCAAAGGGGGATTGCTATTTGGATAAAAAAGGGATACAAGGGAAATATTTTCCATTGATTAGAGAGGGTGAGGTATTTTGGGCAGTACTCCCAATGGAGATAAATAATCGAAAAGTTAATATTGCCTCTTACTATGGCCCAGTGAGTAATGATCCAAACCACTTACAAAACCTAAGCTATTTACATGAACAGGCTTTAATAGGGGGCGATGTTAATTTCTTCCCTAATATTGGACTAGATTCTTCTAATCCATGGAGGGTACAAGCGAAGAGAAATACGGAGAACATTTTTAATGACATCTGTCTCCGTTTAGGGGTGGGAGATATTTGGAGGCGAAGAAACAGAAAGTGCCAGATTCTATACATACTATTTCAAGCGATATAATTCTGCTGCTAGGATTGAAATGTTTCTAGGACCCCCCTTCCATCCCCATTTTGGAAATTGTGCATCACGTTAGTGGTTTGACAGAACACCAGGTCGTTCTTTTGAAATGTCATGGCCCCATACCTACTTTCTCCTGAAGACGGGAGATGGATAGAACAATTATATTGGAAGAGGATATGGTTGATTTGATCACTTTGGGAATAGTAAGGCTTTTTTTTTCACAACTAAGGAGTCCTGTCAACCTCACCTGGACTTTTCGCAGGAGCGAGATGCAAGTAGTGATGCTAAGTCCCAAGTTCCCGCACCCATATCAATGCCCAACAAAGTCAAAGCAAGAAAAGTGTAATGCGGGAAGAGGGTTAAACATGGGAAGAGAATTTCCTGTACAAGGCGAGCGTCAGGAGGAGAGGTAATCTTCGGAAAGTTCCTATGTGTGTCTACAATAATAGAAAGAAATATGTGTTTAAGTTTTGGAAAGAAACAAGGGTACTTCAGGGTTAACCTCCTTTAGATAATTCTATGTATATACATGACACAGTAAACTACCTGTAAATTTCTCCTCTTCCACTGTGTATGAAAATGATGGTGGACGCAGATCAAAGGAATACCGAGGCAATCAAAAGAAAGCAATCAAGGTGATATGACTTAGCACAGTATACTTGTATACATAGTCGTCCCACTAATCATGGGCATCCTGGTCCATTTGCAGTTCCCCCTTCTCTAGTTGCTGGTCGTCGTCATCCTGACTTTGCGCAAGAATTTCCAAGGTTGGTGGAACAGTCTTGCTCTTCTGCAACGGTGGTGCAGCCAGTGATACAGGAGTAGGGGCCTCCTGAATGGGAGGTGGCTGTGGAGCAGAATTTGCTTCAGGAAATCTTTTATAATAATCGTTCATCATTAACCGAAGATCAGTTACAAATGACACTGGGATATCTATGGAGGGTTCTTGAGTTTTTTCTTCCTGTTCCTCATAAGGATAGTGCTCCTGAAACGCATCCAAACGTTGAGAACTGGGACGCCCCCTATCCGAAAAGGAATAGTCCCCCTCCAAATAAGTAGACGGATCATCCATAGTCTCCTCTTCCTCCAAGTTCTGGCACATAAGCCTAAGGGGTCGATTCCGATTCGGGCCGGAAAAAGCACCGACCGACTCGGATCCGGAAAAAATACCGACCGACACGTACCAGTGGCGCCCGACACGCCAAGTACGATGCAAGCCGCGATAAATCCGACCGACACGTCAGGAAACCAAGCCGACCGACCGACCCGCTCGGAAAATAGCAATCCGGCCGGAAAAACACGCGAATCCAACCGACCGACACGCACCCGGAACAAATCCGACCGAATCGTACCCGCCAACTCCAACCTGCAAAGTACGATGCAAGGCGCGAAAAACACGACCGAGTCGGACGGAGGACAAGCCGTACGACCGACACGCATACAAAACCGAGCCGAAGCAACACAATACACCGCGACCGACGCGTACGCAGCATACAAAACTGCACAAACACAGCGTGAACGAAACGGAAAACACCGTACGAGACCAATGCAGGGTCCGACTCGGTCACAAGAACGTTTCCAACATACACAAACAGCACAAAGGAAAAATCAACCAAAAAAAGGCCAAACAAGCAATTACCAAGCCAATAAATACTGGGGGGGTGGGGACAGAGAACAAAGACACACCAACAACTCCACCTATATAAAGGACACAAATCACTACCATGAGCCTTTGCAAATGCCATTCCACTGCCAGCACCCAAGAGAAAGCAACCACACACCCACAGCTCATCCCTCACACAAGCCACACACCAGCAGCACACCAACAAATACCTACCTCACATACACCCAGCACAACACACACCCACACACCCTCACCTGCACACCAACACACACAGCACCCACTATCACCACCCATCACCATGCCCCCCAAGAAGAATCCCAAGTTCCTAGATAGTGAATTGGAAGTCATGGTAGACGAGATCCTCAGGGTGGAGCCACAGCTGTTTGGCACTCTGGTCCAACAGACCCCCATGTCGCAGAAAACCAAGATGTGGGAGAGGATCATCAACAGGGTGAACGCCCAATCACCATGTCGGCGCACAAAGACCGACATCCAGAACAGGTGGTATGACGTGCGCAGGAGGGTCCGGGAGCTGCTCAAGAAAGACTACCACCTGAGCCAATACACCGGCAGTGGCCCTCCTGCCAAGCCAGTATACCTCAGGCCCTGGGAGGAGAAGGTGCGGGCCATCCTTCCGCCAGTGAGCGTATATGGACTAGAGGACATCCCAGAGCCTGGTGAGTACACAACAAATGTACACAATAAACTGCCACAAAACACACACATCACTGTCAAGGGGAGAGTCAAACCATGCACTCATAGCAATTACACAGCAACTAGAACAGAATCATCCCAAAATGTGTATGTCAGTCAGATAAACACAACACATGCCATCAAAAAAGTCACATCCAACTGTGCCAACACATGTACAAACACAACCACAACTACAGCTAGGCAGTGGCACAAATAGAACTAACACACACATCCACACATGTAGCCACCACAACAACACCAACACACAGTGAAGACCACTCAAAGGAAGGAATTCTGTGTATGCTGGCCAAGTCAGTGTAGCCAATAGCATCATGGGAGTCGCACTCACACATATTGCCCCCCCACAACTGTCCCATCAACACCACCCTGAACCATGCTCACATCACAGGGAGTGGAGAAGGACTCACAAGATGGCTGACACTGGCTACTGCTGTGGGGAGCACAAGGCTCTGCTGCCAACTGTGCACCAACAAACAGCAGGACACCACTGACTGACATCCTGAGAGACAACTTACACTCCCTGCAATGCAAGCACGTTCCATGGTGGGATATCTGGCTGGCTGGGTGGGAAGGGGGACTTGCAGCACTGACTATAGTCACCAGCACCTCCCCTCACCCCCCCAACACAAACTCCACAGTACCCACCTGGTAGAATGCAATGCCCTCCATCCTAACACAAGATCCCACAAAGCACCACCACCCTGGGTTATGTTGTGTGAAGCACAGGGACACTCTTGGGACTCTTAGCCAAACAACTGCCAGGACAACACTCCCAGCCATCCTGTCAGCACAGCCAGCCCACCCCACAGGGAAGCAGAGTCAAAAGGAAGGAAGCATGGGCATGCTGGGAAGGGGGTGGAGGCAATAGCATGATGGGAGTCGTAGTCACAGACATAGCTCACCCCCACAACTGTCCCATCAACACCACCCTGAACCATGCTCACATCACAGGGAGTGGAGAAGGACTCACAAGATGGCTGACACTGGCTACTGCTGTGGGGAGCACAAGGCCCTGCTGCCAACTGTGCACCAACAAACAGCAGGACACCACTGACTGACATCCTGAGAGACAACTTACACTCCCTGCAATGCAAGCACGTTCCATGGTGGGATATCTGGCTGGCTGGGTGGGAAGGGGGACTTGCAGCACTGACTATAGTCACCAGCACCTCCCCTCACCCCCCCCAACACAAACTCCACAGTACCCACCTGGTAGAATGCAATGCCCTCCATCCTAACACAAGATCCCACAAAGCACCACCACCCTGGGTTATGTTGTGTGAAGCACAGGGACACTCTTGGGACTCTTAGCCAAACAACTGCCAGGACAACACTCCCAGCCATCCTGTCAGCACAGCCAGCCCACCCCACAGGGAAGCAGAGTCAAAAGGAAGGAAGCATGGGCATGCTGGGAAGGGGGTGGAGGCAATAGCATGATGGGAGTCGTAGTCACAGACATAGCTCACCCCCACAACTGTCCCATCAACACCACCCTGAACCATGCTCACATCACAGGGAGTGGAGAAGGACTCACAAGATGGCTGACACTGGCTACTGCTGTGGGGAGCACAAGGCCCTGCTGCCAACTGTGCACCAACAAACAGCAGGACACCACTGACTGACATCCTGAGAGACAACTTACACTCCCTGCAATGCAAGCACGTTCCATGGTGGGATAACTGACTGGGTGGGTGGGTGGGTGGGAAGGAGGTCTGGCTGACAACCAAACACAATCAATGCAGACCATGTTCACACCCCAGAGAATACATAGAAATGCCCAAATAATGCAGGACAATGTGCCACACCAATATCAACCCCTGACTGTGACGACTTAGGACAATACAATGTACAGGCCCGCACCCCGAGGCACAGTCACAACTGTCAGGTGTGTCAACCACTGATGCCTGCAGAAACATGACATACATTGTTTGTGTCTCCCAAAAACAGGTGATGATAGGGACACAGCAGCAGACGCTGAGGAGTCCCAGTCCCAGGCTCAAGAGGATGCCGAGCTCACTGGCGTCGTACAGCCTCTGTCCTCCTCGGACGATGAAGAACAACCTGGCACATCCGGTGCAAGTCAACATGCTGCACCAGCAGGACCACCAGCTGCAGCACCAGCAGGTCCACCAGCTGCACCCCCTGCACCCACCCCTCCAACGACTGTCACCACGAATACCATCCCTGCCGACATGGACAGAATAAGGAACAACACCAGCGCAGTGACCCTGGACCAACCTGGGGCCATGGACACCACCACCACCACCAACCCCCAAGGTGGACCAGGGTTATCTGTGCGTGCAACTGCACACACTGCACATGTCAGCAGGGGTGGTGGGAGGGGTGGGAGACAGAGGTCGCTGCTTGCAGACGTTGCTGGTGTGCATGAAGACCCACAACTGGTACGCATAGCTGATGCGTACCAGTCCAGCACCGGAGAGCTCAGCCAGGTAGTGGGGCTCCTCAGAGACATTAAACAGCAGCAGGCTGCCCATCATGCCCGCTTGGACTCCCACATGTCCCAAGTGGAGTCACACATGTCACGTGTGGACTCCCACATGACCCGCGTGGAGTCCAAGTGGGATGTACTACATGAGATGACGGCGGTGCACAGGGACATTTTACAATGCCTCCGCCAGATGAACAGCAACCAGTCCACACCTCCCTGTGTGCCAACAACATCTGGTACCGAACAAACTGCAACTGCCACAGGGAGGGAGGAGGACTCTGGCGGAGAGTCCCCTGCACCGCAGCAGCCTGCACTTGAGGGCCCCCCCCCAAGAAGAGGGGTCGTCCGAGGAGGGGAAAGTGAGAGGCTGATGGCCAAGCGCAACTCCCAGGAAGCCTGAACCTGTTCTGGATTTTCGCCTTTGTGCACAGACTGTTCACCCTGTTGATGGCAACACTACTCCCACACATTGCATGGGGAGTACAAGTTGGAACAATGTGTCAGACAACTGTGGCCCCGATACTGGGGATCCTGTCTACCTGGACTTTCTATTCATCTAGGAACTTGGGATTGCAAGATTCATGTACAGCACAATCCATCCTATGCACTATTATCACAATAAACACACTAATACACCATACTTGCCTCTGTCGTGATTCCAACGTGGGTGCTGTTATGGGGATGATGAACTGCAAAATTACACAGTGTATGCGAACTGCAACAGCAAGGACAACACAGGCATGTGAGTACAGGCAACGTGACACATATGAGGGAGACACACCACCAGGGCTACACAACACATACACACCTAGGCCATCTGACTCATTGCCTACACTGATGTTGCCAGGGAAGACGGTGCAATGCACAGACACCACACCCATTCCCAGTTGTAGTCAAGTAGCCCACAGGTGCAGTAAGCAAATGGCAGTCAAATGTGTGACCACAGACAACGCACATCACTAAGTGAAGCACAGGTTTATTACACAGTAGCAACATGCCGTAACCACTACAGATGCAAGGTAACCCCACCTGGTAGCGGGCACACAGTCAACAACTGTAGACAGAAGGAAGTCCATGGGTGTGGCGCACATCACCTGTAGGGACACAACAGCTACCAGCCTGGATGTGCAATCACGTCGTCGGTGGACACAGTTGACCAAACGAATCTGTAAGTACCCTGTGAAGGACAGAAATGACACACAGTCAAAAGCAATGCAGTACAGGACAGAACAGCAAAACTCATGCACAATACATGTTACAAGATACCCACCCAGAACCAAGTTAGCATGTCAACACTGTTGGGGAGTACAGCCCACCTGTCACCACACATCGCAACACACATCCTGTCAAGTAGCCCATGGACACACTCCAACAGCACCAGAGCACCACCCACACATCATGCCAACTCACATCATTCACATGACACCTCAGGATACTCACATTCAGCTAAAGAAGTTGGTGATGAGCTGTGTGCGGACATCACCATCACCATCATCATCATCATCGTCACTGGCATCGTGGTCCAGGCCAGGATCCTCCACAGGTGGCGGATGTTGGTCATCGTCATCCTGGATGAGAGGCAACTCCTTCCGCACTGCCAGGTTGTGGAGCATGCAGCAGACGATGATAATCTTGCACACTTTCGCAGGGGCATATGGGAGGGACCCTCCGGTCTTGTCCAGGCAGCGGAAGCGGCTCTTCAGGAGACCAAAGGTCCGCTCAATCACTCTCCTGGTCCGACCATGTGCCTCATTGTAGCGCATCTGGGCAGGTGTCACAGGGTTCCTGAGGGGTGTCAGCAACCACGGCATGTTGGGGTATCCCGAGTCACCTACGGACAGACAAGTGCACATCAGCTGACTTGGAAAAGTGGGCGGAATACTACAGATCAGATCACACACAATGGCACAAAGTCAGTACACACCGACAAGCCAGGCACGCTGGTTCTGCATCTGTGCCATCAACCTGGGGATGCGACTACTCCTCATCACAAAGGCATCGTGTGCTGAACCAGGGAAACGGGCACACACGTGTGTGATGGTCATGTCTGCAAGACACACCACCAGTGCATTGACCGAGTGGTAGTGCTTGCGGTTCCTGTAGGCCTGCTCCTGGGCCTGTGGTGGTACCAAAGCCACATGTGTCCCATCAATGGAGCCAATGACATGCGGCATCCTCCCCAGGGCATAAAAGTCACTCTTCACGTCAGTGAGTCGTCGCAGTCTAGGGAAATAGATGTACCGGTTCAGGAAGAGCAACATTGCCGCCAAAACATCGCGGAGCACACGGCTGAACATGGTCTGTGACATCCCACCAGCAGACGCCACAGTATGTTGGAAGGTACCGGTGGCAAAGAAGTGTAGGGCTGCCATCACCTTCACCTTGGGGGTCAGCGCTGTAGGATACGGCCGGCCAGGCTGCAAATGTGGGGACAACTGCACTGCCAAATCCTCAATCAGCTGCCTGGTGAAGCGGTACCGTCGGATGCTGTCCCGTTCCACCATCGTTGCCAGGTCTGGGAATGGCGATGGACAGCAGGAGCCCTGCAGTGCAGAGGAGAAGTAAGCAAGATCGTCAGTCACCCCACATATGCGGCATTGAACACACTCAAGATCCCAACATACATCATCATGAGGCACAACTACATGAAGTGTGCAGTACCGGAACGACATTTATGGTACATACATGGCCAACATCTGTCAACACGGTCCTACAGGTGGCATCAATTTGTCCCAGGTTGGCCCATTGGATATCATGATGCTGTGTCACAGTCACCCCCCAGTGACATGTGAGGACAGATGTGCCCCAGGCACCACAGCTCAACGACAGGCACATTCCCAGGGACCCTGTAATGCCACATGGACACTGGCATCACCTGGAGTATCATGTGTACACCACAACAAAACAAACATGACCCCCACAGGTAGTGGCCACACTTGCCATGGCAGGAGAGCCATGGACGTCTGTGACACACACGCACAACATCAGAGTCCATGCACACACAACGTGGATGTGGAGACTGTCTCCCATTGTGCACATGAAATCAGAGACATTGTAAACACTACATGCACAAAGACTGTGGAGGGCCATCACTATTGTGCCACTGGGACACCCTGGCTCAAACATACCGTCCCACATGGGACTCACGGGGTATGTGACATGACATACACAAACACCACTGTGAAATGTGACCATGGCACATGCACAGATATGAACAGTTGCACATCACAGTGGTCACGTACACGTAACACCCAGGATCCTGTCCCCATTAACACGTGCACAGCCTGGGGGTGGCTGCCCACAGGTGACACCCACAGGACAACATGTACACCAACATACACACAATAGGAAATGCAGCCTTACATGCCTTATGATAAGGTTTGGACAGGCTGTCGTGATGTAGGTGTGCCCCTCACTCCCTGGGAGCTATCTGTGGCTGGCATATGTCCATCTGAGACAGGCATGCTGACATATGCCAGTCACATGTACAGTGATGCGTTGTACTGCAATGGACCGATCGGTGCCTCCGGCCGGCCCATTGCATTCAATGTGTGCGGGTACGCGTTGTACCCCTGTGCGCGTTGTACCTCAATGGACCGATCGGTGCCTCCGGCCGGCCCATTGCATTCAATGTGTGCGGGTACGCGTTGTACCCCTGTGCGCGTTGAACAGCAATGGACCGATCGGTGCCTCCGGCCGGCCCATTGCTTTCAATGTGTGCGGGTACGCGTTGTACCCCTGTGCGCGTTGTACCTCAATGGACCGATCGGTGCCTCCGGCCGGCCCATTGCATTCAATGTGTGCGGGTACGCGTTGTACCCCTGTGCGCGTTGTACTGCAATGGACCGATCGGTGCCTCCGGCCGGCCCATTGCATTCAATGTGTGCGGGTACGCGTTGTACCCCTGTGCGCGTTGTACCTCAATGGACCGATCGGTGCCTCCGGCCGGCCCATTGCATTCAATGTGTCGGGTACGCGTTGTACCCCTGTGCGCGTTGTACTGCAATGGACCGATCGGTGCCTCCGGCCGGCCCATTGCATTCAATGTGTGCGGGTACGCGTTGTACCCCTGTGCGCGTTGTACTGCAATGGACCGATCGGTGCCTCCGGCCGGCCCATTGCTTTCAATGTGTGCGGGTACGCGTTGTACCCCTGTGCGCGTTGAACAGCAATGGACCGATCGGTGCCTCCGGCCGGCCCATTGCTTTCAATGTGTGCGGGTACGCGTTGTACCCCTGTGCGCGTTGAACAGCAATGGACCGATCGGTGCCTCCGGCCGGCCCATTGCTTTCAATGTGTGCGGGTACGCGTTGTACCCCTGTGCGCGTTGTACCTCAATGGACCGATCGGTGCGCACCCATTGACAATGGGCTTGCCTGGCAACGGACGCGTTTTCGAATATTCGAACGAGTCGGTTGCTGGAAAATCAGTTGGTCACCCACAACAATGTTGCAAAATCATGTATGTCATGAAGTTGAAGATTTGAAGGATGCTGTGGGCGTGTTTTGGTGCTGCTATTCCATGGATTGGCCAGATTCAGAAGATGCAAACGACTTGGACCTATCACTTTGGACACAAGGGACAGTATCTGCCTCTCCAGCACATATATATTGCTGCATGTTCCCCTGAGAGCCCACTTGCCTGCACTACATGCTCCAGGACGACATCTGCCACTGCACTGCTGCTGTCTCTGCCCCTCTGGACCCTGCAATGGCACGTACTGTGGAGAGAGCCCCAGCCTTCAGCCTTGAAGAGAACCAGGCCCTGCTGGACAGCCTACTTCCACAGTACAGCAAGCTGTATGGGACACCAGGGGAGCAGGTGAGTGTTCTGTGCACTGCCTTTCTGAATGTGCATTTTGTCTGACTAGCAAGGCTGAGAGTCAGCACACCACTGGCTAGCAGGCTCACTGAGTAGTTGTCACCCCCCATAGTGTGTAGTGACTTGCACTGGACAGGTATGGTGCAGTGACAGTGCTTCTGAACAGGGTTTTACTCCCCATGCTATGATACCATGTAGTGACTTCTGGAAAACTGTCCATGGGCAGCCGTGCACTGCCTGGGTACACCATGTGCCCCTGTGATTGCGACATGTATATGCAACTGTGTCATGCACGGATATGTTGCATGTGTAGTAATGTCCTTATCACTTTGTCATCCTGACAGGCTTCTGCCCATCGGAAGCATGAGATCTGGAAGGACATCGTCCGGGCTGTCCGGTCCGTGGGGGTCTACAAGCGCCGGATCCGCAACTGCCAAAAGAGGTGGCAGGACCTTCGGGGCTGGACCCGGAGGATTGCACGGGTCCAGCTGAAGCTGTCGCCTCCTCGCAGGAGGGGCGGAACACGGACCCTGACCCCCACATGCTCAGGATCCTGGCGGTGGTCTTTCCAGACCTGGATGGGCAGCTGAAGGCCAGAGAGCAGCAAGGAGGGGTGAGTCAAAGACTGCACTGTGTACTCTGTCTAACATGTTATGTGCCCTCCTCGGGCCAGGTTGAACTGCCACAGTACAGCAGTCATGTTGTCCAGGAGCCATGTCCCTCTATTGTGCACTGCCCACTCCTCATCTGATACCCAGGTGTGGCCCTTACATGCAGGGAATCCTGTCACTTAGGACTGTGTCCTTGCAGTTTGCTTGACTCAAGGTGGGAGACAGCATCTGTTTCCCTGACTCTGTGGTGGGCATCATGGGTGGGTCCATTGCTTACACAATGCCTGTATTCTGACATGTATTCAGCGTGTTACTTTGATCTGTGGTCCAATTGCTGAGCTGATCCACCACATGTGGCTGGGGTACCTGGCACACACCCATGCTGCGGGTGGGAACAATGTTTGGGCCCCAGGAGTATGTATATGACGTGTGTCACACATACTTAGCCAGCTGCCTACAGTCCAGGGCTCATCCCTCATTCATGTGGGGCTGGACAGTCATGCCTACTCCAGGCCATACAATACACTCTGTACTCCCACTCCCGTGTATCAGTGGACACATTGTGCACAGTGATTTGCCCCTCAGGTGTCTGCCTCTGTGTCAGTGTGCTGTGGATTAGTCGCCAGGACTGCTGTGGAGTTTCTTGGTAGGGGCTCAGCATGCCACTGGAGATGTGACCATAGGAGACGATACTTGTGTGACACATAGGTGTCTGATCAGCTGCCCATGCAGACTGGGGCATGTAAATGTGAAGTTCAGGTAGCTGTTCCCCATGCACAGCAGAGTGTGAGGGGCTCAGGTTCAGAGGGTAGTGTCACAGGTCTCCCATATGTCCAATAGGTATGACCTGGACAGATGAGGGTTAAGAGGATGTGTTGTGGGGGGATGTACATGTGCACTTGTGCAGCTCCAGGACTTGCATTCCCCATGACCTACTATTGTGACACAGTGCAGAGTGTTGTTGTCTGGCTGCAAAGTCATACATCACTGAGACAGTGATGTATGACTTTGCAGTCATGCCTCCGCCATGGCATGTGTCTACTGATTGGTGATCCTGCAGGGGAGTGACATGTGCTACATGCACACCATAGTGGCGCTGGCTATCAGGACATGGGTGCATCATGGTGTCTGTCGCTGGTATGCATCACATGCATTTCCTATTTGACTCTGGGCATCCCTTACATCCGTAAACCTGTACTGACTCAGTGGCAAGAGCTGTGATGTGTCCACACCGTGTCCTCTGCACTGTCCAACTACTGTGTACTTGGTGCATGTGTCAACACTGGGGTGTTGCAATCCAACAGACACCAGACAGATGGGTGCAAGGCCATGTGGGATGTGAGTGCCATGCTTGGCATCAGACTGACAATTGACTTCTCCTGTTCAATTAGTGCACTTTTAGCAATGTACAACTAATGATGCCAGGGCTTGCTCTGTGATGTGCTGTGCTCACAGTGGTGTGTGCGTTATGTGCAGGTGACTGATGTCTGTCTGTTTCCCCATTGTTTGCAGATACATCCACGGCCACGGAAGGGGACAGCTCCACGGACCAGGAGGAGCCGGAGAGCCAGACTGGGTCAGCAGCCGAGGAGTGGTCGGAGGGACCCAGTGGCACGGAGGGCGAGGGGAGCCACACCGAGGAGTCCTCAGCAGCATCCACCTCAGCTGAGGACCAGAGCAACTCGGAGGATGACTCCCTTGTGGAGGCGGATGTCAGCAGCCACCACACCCCAGCTAGTGTTGCTGTCCCCGCCACCACCAGCACCACCACCGCCCTCCCATCGGCTCCCATTCCCCAGGTCCGTGGAGGCTCCCATGTCCGGGAGCGTGTCTCCTTTGGGCCAGGCACCGCACCCCTGCCCCTGTGTCCCCTGCTGCCCTGAGTGAGGAGTCTGTGTACCTCCTTCGCCAGCTCCATGTAGGGCAGACAGCCATGCTGAGTGTCCTCCATGCGCACACCGCGCTGTTGACTCAGCTGGTGTCGTTCATGGAGGGCATCTCATCGGGCATGTCTGACCTACAGAGGGGCAATAGGTCCATGGACTCCTCCCTGACGGCAGCAGTGTCCCTCCTCAAACGGTCCCTCACCCCTCCTGCCTCTGCTCCATCCACACTCCCCAGCACCTTACCCATCCCAGGCACACACACACTGGCACACACCAGCACACACACATCCAGCACACTGACACACACGCCAATGACAAAACGCACACGCACGCACATTCAGGGGACTGAAGCCAGACTCACAGGGGATGGGGCCCTGGAACACACACACGCATCCACATGCACTGCGCAGTCCTCAGTTCCCTCTCCCTCCAAAGCACCCTCCCTTGCCTCACCTGCAACCCCAAAGTCACAGCAGCTCTTCCTCTGTGACCTCGGCCTCTTCCCCACCGATGAAGCTGCTCCAGCATCCCGGGGGAAGAGGAAGCCCACCCACACGGAGCAGAGTGCCCCTCGCCCCCGGACACCCTCCCCCAGGCGCAGACGGACTGAGGCCCCCACCCGCAAGTCCCCCGGAGTGCTAAGAGCAAGACCCCGCCACCGCCCTGCAGCTCAGGCACAAGGTCTCCGTCCTCCATCCCTCAGGCCCCCACTGCACAGGTGCCCCCACCACACCCTGCCCCAGGTTCCCCCACCCACAGATATACCATCCCCAAGATGCTCCGGCCTTCTCCCCCTGCCACTTGCTCTCCCAGCACCACACCCCCCGCTGCGCTTGTCTGTGCCACTGATGTGGTGAGGGTGTCCCCCCCTCTGTCCAACCCACCTTGCCTGTTCCCCATTCTCCTCCCCTGGAGGTAGGCACTGCAGTGGAGTCCACTACCGCCCTGTCTGACTTGGGCACTGCAGTGGCGGACCTGTCCACCCCATCTGCAGGGTCCACTGCAGTTGTGCCGGCACCCACGACATCTGTGTCATGCCCCCAGTTGTGCCGGCACACACCATGTCAGACACCTCCACTGCAGTTGTCAGTGGCTCTCCAGCACCCACCACCCCTTCCCTGACTCCCCCTGGTGAGCCCTGATCCTGTCCCTGCGGTGCCTGGCCTGCCCCCCGGTTGCCCCTCCTAGTGGATTGTCCCTGGTATTGTGCAGGCATGCGTAGGGTGACATCTGCCAGTGTCACCCTGTTTGAACTTTGACAATGGACTGGCCATTGGCCTTTGCTCTTTTTTCAGGACTTCGTTTGGCCTCAACACATATGCTGAATAAAGCAACTTTCTTTTCTCTAGTGCTCATGCTTCAGATGTACATGTTGTTGGTGCAGCTAACCATGCCCTTGCTGCAGTGATGGTGATATCTGGTCTCATGATTATGAAGTGTTACTGTGCAGGAACCCATGTGGTCCAGGGGGAATGTGTCCTATCATGTGGTGTATCCATGTCATCAATAGCAGCATCTGAGGGTGTCATGTGTTCAGTATTTGGCAATGGGTTTCCTACTTACATTGGCAATTTCATATCTGTGGCTTCCACCCCTGCACATCTGTTGTGCCTGCCATCGTTGCATTTGTCTACTTCCCTGACCGTGTTGCCATCTCCAGTGGACATGCAGGTTTGGGCATCAATGGGGAGGGACTCATCCGTGTAGTCAGTGCAACATTGCTATACAAGTGTGTTGGATCTGTGCTGATGAATCCGTTGGCACATCCATGACCAGGCTGATGTGATGGGAGCCCTCATTTGGTGCTAATTGTTGATTGTGTGACCAAGTGCTCAGCTGACATGATGGGGCCCTACTGAGGCAACATATGGCACAGCTTTCCTCACACAGGAGTGGAGTCCCCTCATGGCAGTGTGTACACGTGTGACATTGCCTGCGCCCAAGGTGTGTGTTGTATGTGCATGTCTGTGTGTTCACTTCCATTCATCTGCGCATGCTGTGATCCCTAGTGTTGTACCTGTTTGTGATGCTTGCTGACTTGAGCTATGTTCCCCCAAAGTCTTCTCCCTGTGTTCTCTGTGATGTGGGTGCATGGCACATTACTGGTCATCAGGGTGTCACCCATAGGTGTGTTTGCTGTCAGGGCAGAGTTTGTGTGCTGACGCAGATGGGTCACAGTCAGGTTTCCCTTTGGCACTTGTTGTTTGCCCCTGTCATGTGATTTCCAGTTTGTGTTATCTTTCAGTGATTGTGACACGTTGTGTGTGTGACTGCTGGCACTCCTTAGGGTCCGGGCTGCAATGTTGGTTGTTGTCTATGTGTGTTCTTTGTGGGTGACCTTGGCTTCTTCATTGGTGTGTGACTGTGGCTGGGATCCCATTGGTCGGTGTGGTATTGCCGTCATGTCCATGTACAGCGTAGTGTGCAGTGTGTCAGACATTCAGGAGTCTTGTTGAGTGTCCATGTGTGATGTGTTTCTACAGCTTGGTTCCCACCCACCACCCTGGAATAGTCATGGGTGCATGTGCAATGTCACCAGTGCATGTGTACTTCACTGCTGCACATTGTTGGAGGTCGAGGGGTGTGGTGTTGAGTGTGTGCAGATGAGAGTTGTTGCCCGGCTAGGCCCCTGCCTCCATGTTGGCCTTGGCTTACTGGCCATGCTGATTGATTTGTGCTTGTGTAGGTGTGATGGTAGTTTGTTGCTCAGGACACCTGACTGTGGTTCACAGTGTGAACGACATTTAGCTTTGTCATCACAGTGGTATTTTTCTTCAGCCCAGGGTCACCACATTGTGGGGGCCCTGGGGGTGGTGCTGTGGTGTGTCTGTGACTTGCTGTGTCAGTTGTTGTTCCTACGTGCCTGTGTGACATGTGTGTTTTGTGCTCCCTCTCACCTGTCAATGCCTGCTTGCCCACATAGGGGATTTGGATCCATGAGTTACCTTAGTGTGGCAGTGTATGCACATCTGTATGATTGGTATTCAGCTCTCCTCATGTGTTGTGTTGTTGCCTGGGGACACTGGCACCCCCACCCCTCACCTGCTGTGTATGATGACAGTGTTGGTCTGCCTGTTTGTGTTTGTGCATCTGCACCACTGCATTGGCATATCTTGGGTGTGCCATTGGCTGTATGTTGTTTGGTGTGTTTCCCCTGCTGTCCCTGGGATTCCTAGGTCATCGGTCAGCACAGTGATCATGGTTTGTGTGTCCCATTGCTGCCATGGTATGGTATCTGTTCACCTCACATCTGCTGTCTCCACAGGGTATCTGCATTTGTGTGCCCATTGGTGCAAATATGTGGGTCTGCATTCTGATGGTCACTTCTGTCATTGTGTCATTGATGACTGTTGACGGTCTCAGCCCCCATGGGTGTTGTTTGTCTGCACATGGCCAAAGGAATGTCTCATTTGCACTGCAGTATTTGGCTCCCCCAATTTATGTTGCAATGGGACACATACACTACTTTGCCACAGATGAGTTTTTGGTTCTGTGACCAGGAATGATCCATGCAGTTTGGCAGTTGCAGCTCTTTCTTTGTCAACAATTACCTTTTGGTCACTGTGATGATGAGGGTGTAGACCCCATTGCCACAATGGTCAAAATGTGCTTCAGCTATGGACCCCACACTTCCCTTTTGGTCACTGTGATGATGGGGGTTTAGACCCCATTGCCCAATGGTCAAAATGTGCTTCAGCTATGGACCCCACACTTGCCTTTTGGTCACTGTGATGATGGGGGTTTAGACCCCATTGCCACAATGGTCAAAATGTGCTTCAGCTATGGACCCCACACTTGCCTTTTGGTCACTGTGATGATGGGGGTTTAGGCCCCATTGCCACAATGGTCATGGGCTGCTTGCATTGTGGGTGCCACACACATATATGTGTGGCACATGTGCTAGGGGGTCACATTGTATGTTCAATGTCATGTTCGGTGTTGTAGGCATTTGACACAGCCTGCTCACACGCTTGTCATGGTGGTGGGGGGATGTCTTAATCTTGCATTCCCTAGGTTGTGGTGTGCTTGTTGTGTCATGCATTGTCCATCCTATGAGTGGGGGTGGTAGTAGTGGTAGGCATCCAGCCCCCCTGGCTAAGGGTGGTAGTAGTGGTGGGCATCCTGCCCCCTGGCTAAGGGTGGTAGTAGTGGTAGGCATCCTGCCCCCCTGGGTGAGGGTGGTAGTAGTGGTGGGCATCCTGCCCCCCTGGGTGAGGGTGGTAGTAGTGGTGGGCATCCTGCCCCCTGGCTAAGGGTGGTAGTAGTGGTGGGCATCCTGCCCCCTGGCTAAGGGTGGTAGTAGAGGTAGGCATCCTGCCCCCTGGCTAAGGGTGGTAGTAGTGGTGGGCATCCTGCCCCCTGGCTAAGGGTGGTAGTAGTGGTGGGCATCCTGCCCCCCTGGCTAAGGGTGGTAGTAGAGGTAGGCATCCTGCCCCCCTGGCTAAGGGTGGTAGTAGTGGTGGGCATCCTGCCCCCCTGGGTGAGGGTGGTAGTAGTGGTGGGCATCCTGCCCCCCTGGCTAAGGGTGGTAGTAGTGGTAGGCATCCTGCCCCCCTGGGTGAGGGTGGTAGTAGTGGTGGGCATCCTGCCCCCCTGGCTAAGGGTGGTAGTAGTGGTAGGCATCCTGCCCCCCTGGGTGAGGGTGGTAGTAGTGGTGGGCATCCTGCCCCCCTGGGTGAGGGTGGTAGTAGTGGTGGGCATCCTGCCCCCCTGGCTAAGGGTGGTAGTAGAGGTAGGCATCCTGCCCCCCTGGGTGAGGGTGGTAGTAGTGGTGGGCATCCTGCCCCCTGGCTAAGGGTGGTAGTAGTGGTAGGCATCCTGCCCCCCTGGGTGAGGGTGGTAGTAGTGGTGGGCATCCTGCCCCCTGGCTAAGGGTGGTAGTAGAGGTAGGCATCCTGCCCCCCTGGGTGAGGGTGGTAGTAGTGGTGGGCATCCTGCCCCCCTGGGTGAGGGTGGTAGTAGTGGTGGGCATCCTGCCCCCCTGGGTGAGGGTGGTAGTAGTGGTGGGCATCCTGCCCCCCTGGCTAAGGGTGGTAGTAGTGGTGGGCATCCTGCCCCTCCTGGGTGAGGGTGGTAGTAGAGGTAGGCATCCTGCCCCCCTGGGTGAGGGTGGTAGTAGTGGTGGGCATCCTGCCCCCTGGCTAAGGGTGGTAGTAGTGGTAGGCATCCTGCCCCCTTGGGTGAGGGTGGTAGTAGTGGTAGGCATCCTGCCCCCCTGGTTGAGGGTGGTAGTAGTGGTAGGCATCCAGCCCCCCTGGCTAAGGGTGGTAGTAGTGGTGGGCATCCTGCCCCCCTGGGTGAGGGTGGTAGTAGTGGTGGGCATCCTGCCCCCTGGCTAAGGGTGGTAGTAGAGGTAGGCATCCTGCCCCCTGACCGAGGGTGGTAGTAGTGGTGGGCATCCTGCCCCCCTGGGTGAGGGTGGTAGTAGTGGTGGGCATCCTGCCCCCCTGGGTGAGGGTGGTAGTAGTGGTGGGCATCCAGCCCCCTGGCTAAGGGTGGTAGTAGTGGTGGGCATCCTGCCCCCCTGGGTGAGGGTGGTAGTAGTGGTGGGCATCCTGCCCCCTGGCTAAGGGTGGTAGTAGAGGTAGGCATCCTGCCCCCTGGCTAAGGGTGGTGGTAGGCATCCAGCCCGCCCTGGGTGAGGGTGGTAGTAGTGGTAGGCATCCAGCCCCCCTGGCTAAGGGTGGTAGTGGTGGTGGGCATCTGGCACCCCCTGGCTAAGGGTGGTTGTGGTGGTTGGCATCCAGCCCCCCTGGGTTGGGGTGGTGGCGCGCATTCAGGCCCCTGTGTGCATATGTGGCATTGGTGATGGGCATCCCGCCCCTATGGTGCTGCTGGTGTAAGTATATTCAGATTCCCAGTGTATGTGTGTGATGTGTCGTGTACGTGTTGTATGTGTTTTGTGGTTGGTGTCTGACTTACCTTCTGCGCCGTACGCGTCCGTGCCTGTTCCGGTAGTAGATGTAGAATATTGGTATGATCGGGACGAAGGGATTCATGGTTGGTTCGTGTCGTTCGTCCTTCTCGTTGCTTCGCGTCGTCCTCGTCGCTTGGCTTCGTCCTCGTCGCTTCGCTTCGTCCTCGTCGCTTCGCGTCGTCCTCGTCTGTGCTGTGTTCGTCTCGTAGCCGTGGATCGTGTTGTGGCGCGATTCGGAGCTTATGTGCGCCTCTCCCGGATGCTTTGACGTGCCGTGCGTAGCGACGGGTTCGGCGCGTACGGAAAGCGCATCGTACTTGTCCGGCCGGACGGGGCTGCATTTTCCCTTCCGTGCGACTCGATTCGGCGTTTCCGGATTCGCCTCGGTCGGAGAACAGGACCTGGTTTGGGTGAGTACGGCTCGGCCGGAATTTTTGCTGTTGTGCGCATCGTACTTGCTCGTTCGGTGTGCTGTACGGATCGGTCGGGAAACTGGCTTTCGCATGGCTTTTTTCCCGACCGAATGGTATTGGGTGCGCCTCCGACCGAGATCGGAATCGGCCCCTAAGTTGTGAAGGACTGTAAGAAGGACCAAAAGGCCCAACATCTTCAGACTCCTGAAAATCCAGAAGACGAGTAGGTGGTAGAGGAGACATTTTTGAAAAGTCCTGCAGAAGGGAAGGCATTGGTTTTGAAAGTGGACTGACATTTTCCCTCGTCCCCGGGGTCGTCGACGGGGTCATCGACGGAACAACCAACTGCAGAGGTTGAAGAGTCGTGGACGGTGAACGAACCTGCTGAGCCGTCGACGGAGAAACCCTAACTGACGGAGATGGCCTAACCACAGCCAACGACAGTGACACCACCACTGCCGTCATCGAAGCAGCCGCCATTGTCATCTTGACCGTCAGCGTAGTATGCGTCGCTGACGGAACCGTCAACGGAGCGCCAGTTGCAGTGGAGACGGAGGCCGTAGACGGAGATTTCTTCGTCGACAGGGCCGTCGACGAGTGTTTTCTGTCAGCAGAAGAATCTCCGGAAGGAGAAAGAGGCGTCGACGGAGGAGCAGAACCCGACCTCTGGTGAGAAAAAGAAGGACCAGGCTGAACTTTCTTGGCTCTTTTCTCTTCAATCCTCTCCTTACTCTGAGACCTGGATTTTTTAGGGTCCTTAAGCAATGAGGAAGACCCTTCTTCTTTTTTCTTTCTGGAGGCGGTATGGGGCTTCTCGTCAGTCTTTCGCTGCTTTATTCCTTTGTAGCCAGAGAAGCAGCCTACCCTCCTGGTCCTTGAGAGTTTTTTAGGAGAAAGTACGACATTCTCTGGGCTTGTGGTCTGCATACAGACAGTAAAGACACTCTTTATGTGGGTCCTTAGAATAAAGCCTGGACTTTCCCCAAGTCTTACAGGGCCTAAACAACCTTTTTTAGACTCTGACATTATGAAGGAAAATAGGTACTCACACTCCTGGCCTGTACCTCAGAAGAAATATGAAGTGAAGAGATGAACAGCTAGCTGGAGTTCAAAAGGGCAACAGTAGAAACACTGTGACTGAGCAGAGCTCAGGGAGACTCCCTAACACACGATGTGTGGTAGGAAATCTGAGGTGTGATGGCCCTGCAGGGAAGGAGACTCTATGGTCTACGCTCTAATTGGCTAGACTTTGGATGTTTTATAACAATGGTAATAGTTTGCTAAAAGCTAGTGAATTGTTATGGGCATTAGAATGTTGAAGTTTTAATACTGCTATTTTACTGTTACTGTGGGACTCCCACCATGACGACGGGGAAGATTCAAGCATGTGAATCTATAAAAGATACAATACTGAAGAAACTCCCTAGCCGCAGGAACAGGAGTACAGACAAGGGGAGATAGTAACCAAAAACGAGGATGGATTCCATAATTACAGAAAAAGGGGAAACCCAGTAAAAGAATGTCTCTTATTGTTAAAAGCAGATCCAGCTGCCCATAAAAATATCCCAGTCGGAAGAAGAATGTAATAACTAGCATCGTAAGTACTGTTCTAGGCATGGATGTACTCTTTTTGTCTGACAGTCAGTTTGAGGACGATGGCCCGAGGAAAGCGCACATCATTTTGTAACAGCTTGCCCAACCCTTTGCAGAACTTGGAAACAAAGTGAGTACCCCGATCTGAAATTATAACAGATAGGAGACCATGCAATCTCACAATTTGATGCCAGAATACCCTAAATTGGTCCTTGGAGGAGGGCACTGCTTTCAAGGGAATGATGTGCGACATTTTAGTTAGCATGTCCACTTTCACCAAAATAACTGTAAATTCTTGGATAGTTTTTGGTAGTTCTACAATCAAATCCATGGAAATAGAGTGCCATGGGCTGGGGGTGTTGAGAGCTTAAGGCAAGATCTGCATACCAGAAAAAAGCAAGCTGTTTGCACAAAGAGCAAAGCATGTAACACGATTGCCTCCTGAGGGTCTCAGAACTAAAGTGGAATTCTTCCCCTAACCAGTAGGGCACCAGGAGGTGAGTTTGCAGAGTGGTAGAGAAAGGGGTCGTGGGTTCCAACAACCTCTTAACAATCCAGCTGTGTGGGACTTACTGGTGGAACATGAGGGGTAGTTGGCCCCCAAGGACCCTCAGGAGTAAAGTGGACTTCATCCCCCAACCAGTAGTGTACCAGGAGGCACGTTTGCAGAGTGGTGAAGAAAGGGTTCATGGCCTCCAACAACCTCTTAGCACTCCAGCTGTGTGGGACGTACTGGAGGTAACAGGAGGGGTAGTTGGCACCCAAGGACCCTCAGGAGTAAAGTGGACTTCAACCCCCAACCAGTAGTGTGCCAGGAGGCATGTTTGCAGAGTGGTGGGAAAAGGGGGAGTGGCCCCCAAAGACATCTCAGCAATCCCACTGTGTGGGACTTACTGGAGGTAACAGGAGGGGTAATTGGCCAACAAGGACCCTCTGGAGCCAAGGGGACTTCATCCCCCAGCCAGCAGTGCACAATAACATCATAGTTAAGCTCAGGTTTCCCTCGTACAAAACAGTGAAATTCAGCAGTTATAGTTAGCTGGGCTAACTATAACTCACGCCCTGCAATGCACTGCTTATAACCTCTGGCTATGACCCCTGACCTTGACTGGTAGGTCGCTCCCCCACCACACAGCTCCGTCTGTGTGCCCTGCTGCTGCCCCTGATTGTGCTCGTTTTTCCTTTCTGTGCCCCCCTTGCTGCCCCTGATTGTGCTCGTTTTTCCTTTCTGTGCCCCCTTGCTGCCCCTGATTGTGCTCGTTTTTCCTTTCTGTGCCCCCTTGCTGCCCCTGATTGTGCTCGTTTTTCCTTTCTGTGCCCCCTTGCTGCCCCTGATTGTGCTCGTTTTTTTCTCCTTTCTGTGCCCCCTTGCTGCCCCTGATTGTGCTCGTTTTTCCTTTCTGTGCCCCCCCTTGCTGCCCCTGATTGTGCTCGTTTTTCCTTTCTGTGCCCCCCCTTGCTGCCCCTGATTGTGCTCGTTTTTCCTTTCTGTGCCCCCTTGCTGCCCCTGATTGTGCTCGTTTTTTTCTCCTTTCTGTGCCCCCTTGCTGCCCCTGATTGTGCTCGTTTTTTTCTCCTTTCTGTGCCCCCTTGCTGCCCCTGATTGTGCTCGTTTTTTTCTCCTTTCTATGCCCCCTTGATGCCTTGATTGTGCTCGTTTTCCCTTCTGTGCCTGTTTCCCGCCGCTGCGCCCCTGCGGCCCCGCCCCCTCACTGCCCATTCGCTGCCCCATTCCCTGCTCCTCCCTCCCACCTCCCCATTTATGGCGGCCGCTGCATGGTGAAGAGAGCGACCCTGACCTTGACTGGTAGGTCGCTCCCCCACCACACAGCTCCGTCTGTGTGCCCTGCTGCTGCCCCTGATTGTGCTCGTTTTTCCTTTCTGTGCCCCCCTTGCTGCCCCTGATTGTGCTCGTTTTCCTTTCTGTGCCCCCTTGCTGCCCCTGATTGTGCTCGTTTTTCCTTTCTGTGCCCCCTTGCTGCCCCTGATTGTGCTTGTTTTTCCTTTCTGTGCCCCCCTTGCTGCCCCTGATTGTGCTCGTTTTTCCTTTCTGTGCCCCCTTGCTGCCCCTGATTGTGCTCGCTTTTTTCTCCTTTCTGTGCCCCCTTGCTGCCCCTGATTGTGCTCGCTTTTTTCTCCTTTCTGTGCCCCCTTGATGCCCTGATTGTGCTCGTTTTCCCTTCTGTGCCTGTTTCCCGCCGCTGCGCCCTGCGGCCCCGCCCCTCACTGCCCATTCGCTGCCCCATTCCCTGCTCCTCCCTCCCACCTCCCCATTTATGGCGGCCGCTGCGTGGTGAAGAGAGCGACCCCTGACCTTGACTGGTAGGTCGCTCCCCCACCACACAGCTCCGTCTGTGTGCCCTGCTGCTGCCCCTGATTGTGCTTGTTTTTCCTTTCTGTGCACCCCCTTGCTGCCCCTGATTGTGCTTGTTTTTCCTTTCTGTGCCCACCCTTGCTGCCCCTGATTGTGCTCGTTTTTCCTTTCTGTGCCCCCTTGCTGCCCCGGATTGTGCTCGTTTTTCCTTTCTGTGCCCCCTTGCTGCCCCTGATTGTGCTCGTTTTTTTCTCCTTTCTGTGCCCCCTTGCTGCCCCTGATTATGCTCGTTTTTCCTTTCTGTGCCCCCCCTTGCTGCCCCTGATTGTGCTCGTTTTTCCTTTCTGTGCCCCCTTGCTGCCCCTGATTGTGCTCGTTTTTTTCTCCTTTCTGTGCCCCCTTGCTGCCCCTGATTGTGCTCGTATTTTTCTCCTTTCTGTGCCCCCTTGATGCCCTGATTGTGCTCGTTTTCCCTTCTGTGCCTGTTTCCCGCCGCTGCGCCCTGCGGCCCCGCCCTCTCACTGCCCATTCGCTGCCCCATTCCCTGCTCCTCCCTCCCACCTCCCCATTTATGGCGGCCGCTGCGTGGTGAAGAGAGCGACCCCTGACCTTGACTGGTAGGTCGCTCCCCCACCACACAGCTCCGTCTGTGTGCCCTGCTGCTGCCCCTGATTGTGCTCGTTTTTCCTTTCTGTGCCCCCTTGCTGCCCCGGATTGTGCTCGTTTTTCCTTTCTGTGCCCCCTTGCTGCCCCTGATTGTGCTCGTTTTTCCTTTCTGTGCCCCCCTGCTGCCCCTGATTGTGCTCGTTTTTCCTTTCTGTGCCCCCTTGCTGCCCCTGATTGTGCTCGTTTTTTTCTCCTTTCTGTGCCCCCTTGCTGCCCCTGATTGTGCTCGTTTTTCCTTTCTGTGCCCCCCCTTGCTGCCCCTGATTGTGCTCATTTTTCCTTTCTGTGCCCCCCTTGCTGCCCCTGATTGTGCTCGCTTTTCCTTTCTGTGCCCCCTTGCTGCCCCTGATTGTGCTCGTTTTTCTCCTTTCTGTGCCCCCTTGCTGCCCCTGATTGTGCTCGTTTTTTTCTCCTTTCTGTGCCCCCTTGATGCCCTGATTGTGCTCGTTTTCCCTTCTGTGCCTGTTTCCCGCCGCTGCGCCCCTGCGGCCCCGCCCCCTCACTGCCCATTCGCTGCCCCATTCCCTGCTCCTCCCTCCCACCTCCCCATTTATGGGGGCCGCTGCGCGGCCGCGCCACTGGTGCGCCGAAGGCGCGCCTAAGGCAAGCCCGTCTGCGCCCGTCCGCGCCGTGACCGCGCCCAGCGCCAGACCCCCTGGTCCGGGCATCCCCCGCGCCCGCCACATCAACAGACGCCGATACGACGCCAGCACCCTCCACGCACTGAACCCCGGAAAAGATCACGCCTGCTACCAGGCCACCCCGAAGCGCACCCAAGGGCCCTTCACCTGCCGGAACTGCAGCTTCGCCAGCACCCGCCCCGCCAAACCACCGCCCAGGAAAGAACCCAACTACCTCAGATGCATCCTCCTCAACACCCGCTCCGCCCGCAAACACGCCATCGAACTCTGGGACCTTCTCGACTCAACCTCCCCAGACGTCGCATTCCTGACGGAGACCTGGCTGAATCCCGCTTCAGCCCCCGACATCGCCATTGCCATCCCGGACGGATACAAGATCACCCGCAGGGACCGCACCAACGGAGTCGGAGGAGGCATCGCCATCGTCCACAGGAACACCCTCAGAGTCTCAACCAACACAGACGACACCCTCAGCACCGCCGAACACATGCACTTCCAGATCCACACCGATCCCAACACCACCCTCAGAGGAACCCTCATCTACAGACCCCCGGACCCCGACCACAGTTCAGCGATTCCATCGCTGACTTCGTCCAGCACACACGCCATCGCCTCCACGGACTACATCCTCCTCGGGGACCTGAACTTCCACCTCGAGAACAACAAGGACACCAACTCCACCACCCTGATCGACAACCTCGCCACCCTCGGACTCAGACAGCTCGTGACTACACCCACCCACGCCGCCTGCCACACGCTAGACTCCATCTTTTCCGCAAGCCCACACGTCTCCTTCAACCACACCTCCGAACCCCACTGGACTGACCACCACTGCATCCACTTCACCTACAGGAAGCCCACCACGCACCACCGCACCGAACAAATGCCTCGCCGCTGCTGGAGCAGAGTCACGGAAGACCAGCTAACCACAACCCTCGCCCTGAGCCCACCCGCCGAACCCTCCGACCCCGACACCGCCGCCCGCAACCTCAGACAGTGGATCGACGACTGCGCCAACACCCTCGCCCCGCTCAAGAATCCGCCCAACAGCCACACCAGCAAGAAAGCCACCTGGTTCACCGAAGACCTCCAGGCCTCCAAACGAACATGCCGAAAACTGGAGAAGATCTGGCTCCACGAACGGACAGCGGACAGCTACGCCGCCCACAAGAGCGCCACCCGCAGTCACCATCACCTCATCAGATCCGCCAAAAGGGCCTCACTCAAAGACCGCCTAGACAACAACGCACACAACAGCAAAGAACTCTTCAACATCGTGAAGGAACTCTCCAACCCCAGCTCCAACACCAACGACATCCAGCCGTCGCGAGACCTGTGCGACTCACTGGCCACCTTCTTCCACCGCAAAATCGCCGACATCCACGACAGCTTCAACACCACGACCGCCCCGGCAACCACCGAGACCACTGCCCCCACAACCACCAACCGCCTGCTCTCCTGGACCAACATCAACGACGAGGACACCAGCGAGATCATGAACACCATCCACTCCGGTTCACCGCTAGACCCGTGCCCTCACCACATCTTCAACAAAGCCAGTACAGCCATCGCGCCCCATCTCCGGAAAATAATCAACATCTCCTTCGAGACAGCAACCTTCCCGGAAAGCTGGAAGCACGCCGAGATCACCGCCTTACTCAAGAAACCCAAGGCAGACCCCAAGGACCTCAAGAACTTCCGACCCATCTCTCTGCTCCCGTTCCCCGCGAAGGTCACCGAGAAAATCGTCAACAAACAACTGACCCGCTACCTCGAGGAGAACAACATCCTGGACCCTTCCCAGTCCGGCTTCCGCAGCAACCACAGCACCGAAACCGCCCTCATCGCCGCCACCGATGACATCAGGACCCTGCTAGACAACGGTGAAACAGCAGCCCGCATCCTCCTGGACCTATCAGCCGCCTTCGACACGGTCTGCCACCACACACTACGAACACGCCTTCACGACGCCGGGATCCAAGAGAAGGCCCTGGACTGGACCACATCCTTCCTTTCCGGCAGAACACAAAGCGTCCGCCTCGCCCCCTTCCGATCCAAGGCCACCAAGATCATCTGCGGCGTACCCCAAGGCTCCTCCCTCAGCCCAACGCTGTTCAACATCTACATGGCACCCCTCGCCGCCCGACAGCACAACCTCAACATCATCTCCTACGCCGACGACACCCAGCTGATCCTCTCCCTCACCAAAGACCCTCACACCGCCAAAGCCCACCTCCACAAAGGAATGAAGGCCGTCGCCGAATGGATGAGGACCAGCCGCCTGAAGCTGAACTCGGACAAGACGGAGGTCCTCATCCTTGGTTCCAACCCTTCAGCCTGGGACGACTCCTGGTGGCCAACATCACTGGGAACAGCCCCGCCACCCACCGACCACGTACGCAACCTAGGGGTCATCCTCGACCCCACCCTCTCCATGACTAAGCAGGTCAACGCCGTTTCCTCATCCTGCTTCAACATCCTCCGAATGCTCCGCAGGATCTTCAAGTGGATCCCCACCGAAACAAGAAAAACAGTCACCCAGGCCCTCGTCACCAGCAGGCTGGACTACGGAAACGCCCTCTACGCAGGAACGACGGCTAAGCTCCTGAGACGGCTGCAACGCATCCAGAACGCCTCTGCACGTCTTATCCTCGACATCCCCCGACACAGCCACATCACACCCCACCTGAGAGACCTGCACTGGCTCCCTGTCAACAAGAGGATAACCTTCAAGCTCCTCACCCACGCACACAAAGCACTCCCCAACTCCGGACCAGCCTACCTCAACAGACGACTCAGCTTCTACACCCCCACCCGCCAGCTCCGCTCGACCAGCCTCGCCCTCGCCACAGTCCCCCGCATCCGGAAAACGACCGCCGGCGGCAGATCCTTCTCCCACCTCGCCGCCAAGACCTGGAACACCCTCCCCACCAACCTCCGACAGACCCAAAACCTACTGGCCTTCAGAAGACTCCTCAAGACCTGGCTCTTCGATCAGTAGCAGCACCACCCCCCTCTTCCCCCAGCGCCTTGAGACCCTCGCGGGTATGTAGTGCGCTTTATAAGTGACATGATTGATTGATTGATTGATTGACCTCACATATTACATCACACATGATATGGTCAGTGACATCACTGATGACATCACTGATGACTTCACTGATAACATCATCCACAAAATCACTTATGCACCCACTCACACCCCATAGAACCTTTCATACACCCCCTCCCACACAACACTTCACAAACCCATTCACAGACCCATACCAGTACTTACACATCCACTCACTGATTCATAGATCTACACACACATCCACTCACTCACCCATACAGCCACTCATATACCCACTCACTCACTAATACAGCCACTGACATATCCCCTCATACATCCATACAGCCACCCACACACTGAGTCTGTCACCCATAGAGCTACTCACACACCTACTCACTCACCCATACAGTCAATCAGACAGCCACTTACTCACCCATACAGTTATCCACACACCCGCTTACTTACTCATACAGATACTAACACATACTCACTCACCTATACAGTCACTGAACTAAACACACACTCATCCATACAGCCACTCTCACATTCACTCACTCACCCATACAGTCACTCATATATCCCATCACTCACCTATACTGCCTTTCACATACTCAGTTGCTCAGCCATATACCACAGATACACCCACTCACCCACACATCCATAGACACACTCACTCACCCATACAGCCCCTCACACACACACACTCACAAACCCATACAGCCACTGTCTCACCCACCCATTCATCTATACAGGCAGTCACATACCCCCTCACCCACCAACACAGACACTCAGACACCCATACAGGTACTCAGACAACCAATCAATCACCCATACAGCCACTTATGTACCCACTCACACACCCATACAGCCACTTAGACACTAACTGACAGACTGATACAAATATTCATACAACCAGTCACTCACTCATACATGCACTGAGACACCTAATAACTCACTTATTCAGTCAGTCAGCACCCACTGAATCATCCATACAGGTACTCATACACCCACTAATTCACCAATAGAACCTTGGTATATATATTTAACAGTCATAAACATTCTAAAAACACTCACAATAAATGGATGATGCCACTGCCCATGTCATGAGTGATTGTGTCAGTGTCTGAGTCATTGTACCAGAGGTTGTATGGGCGTGTGAGCGGTTCTGTGGGTGATGTCATTAGTGATGTCATTTGAGATATCTTCAGTGATGTCACTGATCGTGTCATGAGTGATGGAATAGTTAAGGTCATAAGCAGTACATTGTGGAGGTGCAAGTTATAGTTAGCTCAGCTAATTATAACTGCTGAATTTAACTGGCTTTGTACAAGTGAAACCTGAGCCTAACTATAACATCCCTGTAATATTTGTTTTTTTAGTGAATATATATGTATATATGTGTGTGTGTGTGTATTATCTACTGGCGGTCGCCAGTAGATAGTTATAGTTAGGACCTATTATCCATAGGAAATCCGCGACATTCTATTTGCAATAACGTTGGCGCCGGTTGACGAATCTTCGCGAAAGCTTCCAACTTGTTGGGGCGCTCCGGTCCGCTCCTACCCTGAAAGTCTCGGGGTGATACGTCAAGCGGGGGCCGAGAAAAAGGGGGGTCCCAAAACGCGTTTTCCCCATTCATTTTTCCATAGGAACCTTTAGTCGCAGCTACAGCCCGAACTGCTGAACGGAATTACCCCAAATTTGGCAAAGAGGTAGCCCTTGGTTCAGACTGGTGCCTTTTGCTAAAATGGTGTAAATCCGTTCAGTAGTTCCTGAGAAATTCACAATTAAAATCACATATATATCTATGGGCGCGTCGGATCCGCGTACCCTCCCGATCACGAGCTGCATGCTAATTGGCTGTCAACACTCCAAATCAAGAAGTGTTGGCAGCCATTTTGTCCCTCGGTAGAACCGAGGGACAGAAACAAGTGCGCAAAGCGCAAAAGGGGGCAGGGTAGAAACACCCTGACCCCCTAGGTCTGCTCAGGGGGTCCCACAAGGACCCCCTGGGCAGAAAAAGCATTTTTTTAAAAATCGGCGGGATGCGCTTAGGGTGCGCGGATCCCGCCGAGAAAAAAAAGAAACAAGTGCGCAAACGCACAAAGGGGGCAGGGTAGAAACACCCTAACCCCTAGGCCTGCTCAGGGGTCCCACAAGGACCCCCTGGGCAAAAAAAGCATTTAAAAAAAAAAATCGGCAGGATGCGCTCAGGGAGCGCGGATCCTGCCGAAAAAAATCGAAGCGCGGTCTCCCGCGCTTCGATAGCACTCTGCCCCCGGGTGGGCCAAGTCCCGGGGGCATGCTGGGGGGTTTATTTTATGTATGGGGGGCCTCTAAGGGCCCCCAAGCCCCGGGGACCGCCACCCCCCGGGGCTTTATTAGAAAAGTTGCGGGAGGGCTCTGAGCCTCCCGCAGCCCCGGGGACCACCACCTCCCCGGGGCTTCTTTATTTATTAAATTAACCTGTGTGGGGGACTCCAGCCCCCACACGCCCCGGGGACCACCACCTCCCCGGGGCACTAACAAAATTGAAAATGGGGGTCCGTTTTGGACCCCCAAGCCCCGGGGACCACCACCTCCCCGGGGCTTTGAAAATGTGGGGAGGGGGCCGCGCTGCCCCCCTCCTGGAGCCAGTGATGGCCCTGGGGACCGCCACCCCCAGGGCCGGCTCCTGCAGTGTCCCGGGGTGCCTACCCCCGGGACACTGCTGTTTGCAATGACAGGACGGGAGCCTCGCGGCTCCCGTCCTGTCATTGCAAACTGGTTTGAATTTTGGAAGCGAGAGCAGGGAAAGCTGCTCTTGCTTCCGAAATTCAAAGCAGAATTGCTTTTCCACATGGGGAGCTGCATATTAGCAGCTCCCCATGTGGAAAAGCAATGCCGCAGGAGGCGGGGAGCCAGCAGGGTCCGTGGGGGAGTTGGAGTCCCCCCACGGACCCCAAAAGGATAGGGCCAGCCCCGGGGGATGGGGTCCCCGGGGCCTAAGGAGGCCTTAGGAGGGGGGCCAGGCAGCCCCACTCCATCAAATAAAAAAAAAAGGTGGCTATGGCCCGGGGGATGGGGTCCCCGGGTCGAAATTGGCCACGGGAGGGGGGCCCACGCGGTCCCCTTCCCAGTCCTTTTTAATTTTATTTTTTTAAAAGGGGGACAGGCCCTGGGGGACGGGGTCCCCAGGGCTCAAAAAATTACTAAAAAGGGGGCCACACAGCCCCCTTTAAAAAAAAAAAAAAATAATAATTTTAAAAACGGCATCGCGAGGGAGGCCACGCCCCTCTTTGACAGCACTCTGCAAACGCGCCCTGGCGCGTTTGCAGAGGGGGAACAATTCCCCTTGAATACTGGGGGTCCCTGAGGGCCAACTAGCCCACCAGGAACCTCCAGTATGCGCCAGGGAGCTGCGTTGCACAGAGGTGGACAGAGGCCACGCCCCTTTTACACCTCTGTGCAACGCAGCTCTGTGGCGCTTAATGGAGGTAGCTGGTGGGCTAGTTGCACCCCAGGGACCCTCAGGATTCAAGGGAGTTAATCCCCGACTTAAAATGCGCCACGGGCGCGTTTGCACAGTGGTGAAGGAGGCGGGGCCTGAGGTGACATGTGTGCAAACAGGCCCCATGGCGCGTTTTAAGATGGGGAATTAAATCCCTTCAATCCTGAGGGTCCCTGGGGCCAACTAGCCCAACAGGTACATCCAGAAAGCGCCACAGAGCTGCGTTGCAGAGAGGTGTAAAAGGGGTGTGGCCTCTCTACACGTCTCTGCAACGCAGCCCCTGGCGCATACTGGAGGTTCCTGGTGGGCTAGTTGGCCCCTAGGGACCCTCATGATTCAAGGGGACTTAATCCCCCAACTTAAAACGCGCCACAGGGCGCGTTTGCACAGATGTCACCTCAGGCCCCGCCCCTCCCTTCACCATTGTGCAAATATTCCTCTAAAATCTGCCGAACTACGAATTCTGATTTACTCACCTGTTATCAGGAGAGACCTCAGTGCTGCATCTTTCAGCCCAGTACTAATCCTGAAAAGTAATTTTAACCGTACTTACCAGTAACTTAAATTTCCTTCCATAGGATATCATTGCCTGCTTTTTGCTGAAAAATGTTTCTAAGTGTTGATTTTTGAAACATACAAATATTCCTCTAAAATCAGCCGAAATACGAATTCCGATTTACTCACCTGTTATCAGGAGAGACCTCAGTGCTGTATCTTTCAGCCCAGTACTGGTCCTGAAAAGTAATTTTAACCGTACTTACCAGTAACTTGAATTTCCTTCCATAGGCTAACATTGACTGGTTTCACTTGGAAATTCTTCTAAGTGTGGAGTTTTGGAACTTTAAAATATTCCTCTAAAATCAGCCGAAATACGAATTCCGATTTACTCACCTGTTATCAGGAGAGACCTCAGTGCTGCATCTTTCAGCCCAGTACTGATCCTCAAAAGTAATTTTAACCGTACTTACCAGTAACTTGAATTTCCTTCATAGGCTAACATTGACTGGTTTCACTTGGAAATTCTTCTAAGTGTGGAGTTTTGGAACTTTAAAATATTCCTCTAAAATCAGCCGAAATACGAATTCCGATTTACTCACCTGTTATCAGGAGAGACCTCAGTGCTGCATCTTTCAGCCCAGTACTGATCCTCAAAAGTAATTTTAACCGTACTTACCAGTAACTTGAATTTCCTTCATAGGCTAACATTGACTGGTTTCACTTAGAAATTCTTCTAAGTGTGGAGTTTTGGAACTTTATAATATTCCTCTAAAATCAACCAAAGTACGAATTCCAATTTACTCACCTGTTATCAGGAGAGAACCCAGTGCTGCATCTTTTAGCCCAGCACTGACCCTGAAAAGTAATTCTAACCGTACTTACCAGTAACTTGTATTTCCTTCCATAGGAATCCATTGTCTGGTTTTCAACAGAAAAGTTTCGAAGTGTCGATTTTCACAAACTACAAATATTCCTTAAAAATCGCCTGTATGACTTAAACGCATTCTTTCAACTGTTTACAGGAGATGCACCAGTGCTGGATCCAGGATCCAACACTGAGTAAGAAAAAGTAACAATAACAGTTTTTACCTGCTAAGTGAATTTTCTTCCATAGGATAACATTGGTGATTCTATGAGAAAAAGTTTCTAAGTGTCAACTTTTAAAATACAATAATATTCCTTAAAAATCACTACTGTAACCAAAACGCTTTTACTCAACTGTTTACAGGAGATGTCCCAGGACTGAATCTAGGATCCAGTCCTGTGGTTAGAAAAGTAATCCATAAAGTAACTAATTGCATTTAACTAGAAATTCACATTGAGCTGAATGTTGCATTGTGTTTGAAAATGTGTTGCCCATTGCAACAACTGTAACTACTGTACTTAAAAGTCTATTGCCTATGTGCAAAGTATTTAAACTAAAGTAATTCATTCTGAGAAAGTATTTTTTGTAATGTATAATGTAATTACAATGTAATTTAAAAAATAAAATATGTAAAAAAAATTGTTTCTAAAAATGTAGTAAATCAGTATGAAAAAAATAAATATAACAATTAATACATTTAAAAATTGTCATTTACAAAACCTTTGAAATTCACTGAAAAAACCGTAGGTTTCAGACATGTTATAGTTAGGAATTAGCATTTAAAAAACCTTTGAAATTCACTGAAAAAACCATAGGTTTCAGACACGTTATAGTTAGAAATTAGCATTTAAAAACCTTTGAAATTCATCAGTGATGTCATTTGAGATGTCATCAGTGATGTCATCAGTGATGTCACTGACCATGTCATGAGTGATGTAATATGTGACGTCATCAGCAGTGCATTGCGGGGGCGCGAGTTATAGTTACCTGAACTAACTATAACGGGGGAATTTCACGGGTTTTGTACGAGTGCAATGTCCAACTAACTATAACTGTCCCTAAAACCTTATGGTTTTTTCAGTGAATTTATAAGGTTTTTTAAATGCTAATTTCTAACTATAACGTGCCTGAAACCTATGGTTTTTTCAGTGAATATATATATATATATACATACATACATCCCAATAATATACTTTGTTCCTAAAATCCATAAATGCATCAAGAAACCGCCAGGCAGGCCCATCATAGCTGCATGTGATGGACCGCTAGAAAACATGTCAATATACATTGATTCTTTTTTACAGGAACATGTAAGAAACCTAAAATCATATGTTCAAGACACAAGTGATTTTTTAAGAAAAATAGAAAACATTTATTGGCAAACGGGTTATCAATTAATAGCATTAGATGTATCCGCATTGTATACATGCATAAAACACCAAGGGGCCGATTCCGATCTCGGCCGGTAGGGCTCCGAATAGGATTCGGCTTTACCGGATCCGATTCGGAGCCCTGTTTCCCGACCGAACCGTACGCGGGTCCGGCCGAGCGAGTACGATGCGAATTCGCCGACCGACTCGTCCGGGCGACCCGACCGCTCCGACCGACTCGTACCCGGATCGTACCGCTCCGACCGACTCGCTCGGACACGATTCGCACCGCGCAATGGAGACGTTTTCCGGCCGGGTAAGCACGATGCGCACCTCGACCGCTCCGACCGACTCGCGCCGTCCGACTCGAACTCGCTGTCGGAGCCGTACTTTGGGGGTCCGTGTCGGACCCCCTGTACGCGTACCCGTGCGAGGCGCACACAGGGGACCCATGGGTCCCCCTACCTGTGCGTGTACGCCGCGGGCGCTCGCGGCGTACTCGCTGTAGGGGGCGCCCTTGTCCGCCTCGCACCCATTGGAGGCAATGGGAGCCCGCGTACGCGTTGTACGACCGGCTCCCATTGAGTTCAATGGGAGTCCGACCGACTCGTGTCCGGTGGCATACGAATGCATCGGACTCGTTCGGTCGGACTGCACGGGTCCGATTCGGTCGGAAATCTCTCCGGGTCCGGCTCGGTCGGAGAGATTTCCGGCCCGAATCGGAATCGACCCCCAAGATGGAATCAAGGCGGTTCAATACTTTCTAGCAAATAGACCAATGAAATATGCCCAGCATAACAAAATGTTGATAGATATGCTATTATTCTGCTTAGAAAATAATTTGTTTTTATACAAAAATCAAATGTACCAGCAGATTCAAGGTGTAGCCATGGGGGCCAGCTTCTCCCCAGTTATGCATGTCTTTTCATGGGTTGGTGGGAGGAGTTGGTCCTCATGAAACAATATGAGTGCACTTACAATGAAAAGGTAATTTCATGGTTGAGATTCATTGATGATTTATTTATTGTATGGGATGGTTCCAAGCAAAGTGCCAATGACTTTATTGCTAAAATCAACAATAACAATGTGAATTTACAGTTTACTTCATCTATCAGTAGTGAAAATGTTACCTTTTTAGATGTACAGGTTTACATAGCAAATAACAAATTGTCAACATCTCTTTTTCGTAAACCTACTGCTGGCAACACAGTATTACATGCATCCAGTTCTCATCCGCCTCACCTGATACAAAGCATCCCCTATGGGGAGATGCTTAGAATAAGACGTATCTGTAGTGAAGAAAATGATATGAGGGACAAACAAATGGAATGCAAAACCAGATTTTTGGAGAGGGGATACAGTACAAGAACAATAGATGCAGCAATTCTTAAATCTAACAGACAAGCTAGGCAAGATTTACTCCAGTACAAATCCAGGTCTCAGGGGGCCACAAACAACAACATCAAAAAAACTAAGGAGCCCACTAGACTAATCTTATCATATTCCAGGCAAGAAGGGCAGATTAGATCGATTATCAGACGTAACTGGCCCATTATACTGGGGGATCCAATTATTGGTAGTCTCCTTCCGAAAAAGCCAGACATAACATACAGAAAAACGGCGTCAATGGGCAATGCATTGGTTACAAATAGCCCAGAAGATCAGGAAACCAAAACATGGTTACAAGCTAGAAAGGGATTTTATAAATGCTCTAGCTGTAAAGCCTGCCAATTTGGCATTAATAAAACCTTGTATCAAACAGCTTTTAGCGACCGCACACACATGATTGGCCAGTATCTTTCCTGTAAAACAGAATATGCTGTGTATGCCTTAATATGTAGCTGCAATCTCTATTATATAGGCAGCACCAAACTGGCTGTACACAAACGGATTTTACAGCACACTAGAGCCATCGTAAATAACGATCCCAGTTATCCTGTTGCTCAGCATTTTAAGGAATCACACAATAGTAGTCTTAAATTTTTTAACTACTTTGTCCTAAATGCAATACCCCCGCAAAAAAGAGGGGGCAACAGGGAGGCCAAGTTGAGACGCCTAGAAACTCGATATATACTCGAACTTGATACGAAGCAGCCAAGGGGTTTGAACACAAGCGAAGATATGCACACATATTTATAGGCTTTCCTGATCTATCTTATTTGTCTCATTTATCCCAAATATTGATTTAAATTTTAATTACACAAATATATATATTTATCGTCACCTTGTTTACCATAGTACTTTAGAAGGTTTTTTATCCATATTTATGCAGTTAGAATGATTTTATATTATATTTATAGTATATATTTATATATATATATTTATTTTTATATCCTCATTTGTGGGAACTAGCTGTGTGGATTGGATAGGCATATATTTCTGTCTACATACTATTGGTATTCCTCTACTTGTATAGCAAGAAACGGAAATTGGATTTACCCTAGCATACTGCTAAACTCTACGAGTACATTAGTTGAAACCTACAGTATTCATTTGTTTATTTACAATATGTAATTTCAATGCAACGTGAAGGTATTTTAACCCCTTCCGTGCTCATGACGAGCTCAGCTCGTCATGCTGCGCGGTAGCGCTGTGCGCATGACGAGCTGAGCTCGTCACGACCCCACCCGCGATCGGAATGTCCAGCACACGAGCGGAATTCCGATCGCGGTCAAGGGGTTAAATTGTACTATTGAAAAATTGACATGTATGGCTATTGGGGATTCATCCATCGCAACACGGTTGCATTTCGCAACCACAATATAAACACCTTGCTGCTATTCCTGATTTTTAACTTACATTGCACATCGTTAAGCACTATGCACTTTATGGACTTGCACTTTAGTGAGGATTTATACACAGTATTTATATTTATGCACGGATTAGCTATATGTGTTTGGACAATTGTCATTTTTTTAGCTTCCAGGATTAATCTTTTTATATTATTGTATTGATAAGCTCAGGAATGTATACTATGAGAATTAGGACTTATGTAATTATACTAAACATTTATAGTCCATGTATGCAAATTTTATCGTAATTATGACAGTATGTCTTTTATATCTATTATAAGCTAAACCAGCACTGTTACTTTAAAAGGGGAAAACCCGCCCTGCAGCGTTGTCATGTGATCAAGGCCGGGAACGGCCGAAACGCGTTATGGGGGCTTGGTGGAGCGCGAAATAAACACGCATATGCACTGAATTGGGTCCATTCTCGTTATTGTCAAGGAAGACTTTGGTAAACGAGCGTTCGAAATATATATATATATATACACACATCTAGTAAAGGCAGCAGACATATATAATTTATAGAAATATGTCATATTTATGTGCTACACAACTATTATGTATACGTATACAAAAATAATGCTCATAAAGTTAGATTAGATGAAGAGACACTATTCATACTTTTTTTTATTTAAAAATGAATGGGAAGATGGATGATCTAGAGAACCCTCTTGTAGGTCAAATTTGCGCTTGGCAGGAATCCGAGCAAGGTGGGAAAGAGATTCAGAAATGACAGAGGTCGTCTCCAGTTTGATCACTACCCATGTACTCAATGAACCTCTGATGGATTTATCAAGAGCTAGAGCACACAGAGTACCATCTGGAATGGGGCTGAAGGATGGGGAAAAGCCTCAGACTGTTTTGGTCCATTTTACAGGATTTTAGGATTCGTGAGAAAGTCCAGAGAGAAGCTATTCAGCTTAAATGTAAAGAGAGATTTTTCATTTAAAATATTCCTTGATGTGTCTTATGAAACTTCTTGCCGGAGGTGGAAGTTTAAGCAGATGATTAATTAATTCAAGGGGGTGCAATCTCAGCTTATCCAAGCAGCAAAGTTTTAAATTATTTCGGCAGGCAAATTCCAGATTTTTTCAGAGACACAGGAAGCCAGAATATTTTTTTCAAATGTACGCAATGTTTGAGGCTGGTCAGTGTTAGGAATTGAGAATGATATACTGGTAATGGGGCTGATTGACAAAGCCGCCTCAGGTGCCAAACCAATGCACCCATATGTGGGGAATGGGAGGGCCCTGCTTTCGGGGGCTCAGCATTCCTCGGGGGCACGGGGCGGGTAGGGAAGGAATCAGGTGGGGATATGGGCGGAAGAGAGGAGGAGGTGTGGCACCAAGGAGAAGGGGGTGGAGTAAGGGTTGTCAGGAAAGGGCTTTTGGTTGTGGAGATGGAAAAGAAAGATTTGCAAGGTGGCCTAAAGAATTGGAGCCTTCCTAAAGGAAGGGCAACTGCTTGGTCATTGATGTGCAAACGGTTTATTCATTTATGTGTGGTTTGATGGTGATCAGCCTTAATGGAAATGAACTAAACAATAGAGTAAAAAGAGAGGCTATATTCTCTTGGTGCAGGCAATTCTACCCAAGCATTAGTTATTCCAGGGGACTGATTGGATAAAGGGGAAAGAGACTAATAAGGTAAAACCCTAAGACAACTGGATTGTTTTTACTCTTCGGCAAAGTCTATCCAAAGGGGGATTGCTATTTGGATAAAAAAGGGATACAAGGGAATTATTTTCCATTGATTAAAGAGGGTGAGGTATTTTGGGCAGTACTCCCAATGGAGATAAATAATCAAAAAGTTAATATTGCCTCTTACTATGGCCCAGTGAATAATGATCCAAACCACTTACAAAACCTAAGCTAGTTACATGAAGAGGCTTTAATAGGGGGCGATGTTAATTTCCTCCCTAATATTGGACTAGATTCTTCTAATCCATGGAGGGTACAAGCGAAGAGAAATACGGAGAACATTTTTAATGACATCTGTCTCCGTTTAGGGGTGGGAGATATTTGGAGGGGAAGAAACAGAAAGTGCCAGATTCTATACATACTATTTCAAGCGATATAATTCTGCTGCTAGGATTGAAATGTTTCTAGGACCCCCCTTCCATCCCCATTTTGGAAATTGTGCATCACGTTAGTGATTTGACAGAACACCAGGTCGTTCTTTTGAAATGTCATGGCCCCATACCTACTTTCTCCTGAAGACGGGAGATGGATAGAACAATTATATTGGAAGAGGATATGGTTGATTTGATCACTTTGGGAATAATAAGGCTTTTTTTTCACAACTAAGGAGTTCTGTCAACCTCACCTGGACTTTTCGCAGGAGCGAGATGCAAGTAGTGATGCTAAGTCCCAAGTTCCCGCACCCACATCAATGCCCAACAAAGTCAAAGCAAGAAAAGTGTAATGCGGGAAGAGGGTTAAACATGGGAAGAGAATTTCCTGTACAAGGCGAGCGTCAGGAGGAGAGGTAATCTTCGGAGAGTTCCTATGTGTGTCTATAATAATAGAAAGAAATATGTGTTTCAGTTTTGGAAAGAAACAAGGGTACTTCAGGGTTAACCTCCTTTAGATAATTCTATGTATATACATGACACAGTAAACTACCTGTAAATTTCCCCTCTTCCACTGTGTATGAAAATGATGGTGGACGCAGATCAAACGAATACCGAGGCAATCAAAAGAAAGCAATAAAGGTGATATGACTTAGCACAGTATACTTGTATATGATATGAAAATGTAGCAAGCACTAACCTCTGTTACAGTAAAATAATGAATCAGTAAAAAGCGCAATGTTATGTTATTTTGATTTATAGCGCGCACGGATACTCACGAGTGTCCCGGCGCGAAACCAACCAAGGGGTAGAGTGTCTGTTTAAGCGAAGAAATATGTTTTCAAGTTTTTCTTGAATACCGCCGGGTCCTGAATATTGCGTAGGACAAGGGGCAATAAGTTCCAAGCAGCAGTGGCCTTCCTTGTCAATGAGCTGCCTCCAAACCTCTGGTATTTAAATCGAGGCACCTGCGCAAAGCGGAGGAATGTGGAGTGCAGCTGTCTAGATGGGACATAGAAAGAGAATCGTTTTTGTAGATAAAGTGGGCCGAGCCCATGCAAAGCTCGGTGAGCCAAAACCAATGATTTAAACTTCACCCGTTCCACAACCGGGAGCCAATGCAGTGAGTGAAGATGGTGTTGCACGCTGTTCCTGTCAGAGATACCCAGAAGGAGTCTGGCTGCCGCATTTTGGACCACCTGCAGCTTTTTCAACAAGTAGCCCGGAATGACAATGTATAGCGCATTGGCATAGTCTAGCCGGGACAAAATGAGCGCACAGGTGATCGTTTCTCTCGCTGCCTGGGGAAGGAGAGGGAAAAACTTCCTCAAAGTTTTGAGGAGGCCAAAGCAAGTACCGGCCAGCTTCGTAATATGGTGTGAGAAAGAAAGACTCTCATCAAACCATACCCCCAGATTCTTGGCGGGCTTCCCTACAGAGGTTGGCACTGGGAGTTCAGGAGGCCAAAGAGATTCTCAGAAGTTGGAAGGGAATTTTCCAAAGAGGAGACTTTCAGACTTCTCCTCATTACACTTTAGCTGCGCAGCTGCTAACCATTTCAAAATGGATGAGAGACAATGATGAACCGAGGAGACAGACTCATCATTATTGTCCCAAGTGAATAGCAGCTGAGTATCATCGGCGTAAGCCATTACCTTGGCCCCCAAGCTCTCTGCCAGGTAGACCAAGGGTGTAACGTAGATGTTAAAGAGATAGCAAAAATAAATGGACTAACCAAAGAATATATCTCTCTAGAAAAAAGGCAATCAATTGAAGGCACAAAAAGGTGCAGGGCTAAAGGGAATTATGAGTTCCTTGACTTCAGGAACTCACTAAATCCTTACTGTATGTTTTTTCACAGGCAAATGCACAGGGAAATTAGAGCTCCAAGTCTTCTGCAACTAGCCAATCAGATAAGTAAATTCCCATTCATCACATAACTAAACAACTAGGGTTATTGCAAGATCGTCGATTTTTTAAATCAATGTCTCTCTCTGTTTTCTTTTTTAGATTCAGGTTGCGGTGAGATGCGGGCCCGTAAGTACAGGCCAGCGAAGTAAGGTGTTGCGGCCAGGAGCGGAAAACAGTGAAGAAGCAGGAGCGGGACCCGGAGAAGATGCAGGATGCGGGAACCGGCATTGTGCAAACCCGGCATGAATCCACAAAGCGGGAGCAATCGTGACCTGGAAGCAGGTGAGTGAACATAGGAGGGCGGAAGACGCCATGTCAGCTAGAACGTGAAGGGCTCTTCCACCCATGCTGGCAAGTTTTGTTGTGCTCAGGCTCTGCCCTGACTGCACAAGCGATTGGGAGCGGAACAGTGCCGACAGTGCACCCCCCCTCCAAGGTCCCCCCAACAGGTTTGGGTTTTCCCGGATACCGAGCATGAAACAAGGGTAACAAATGAGGGGCATGAACATGACCTGCAGGTTACCAAGTTCTATCCTCCGGTCCGTACCCCTTCCAATGGATCAAATTCTGCAACCTACACCTTTACCTCCTGGAGCCAACAATAGACTCTATCTCATACTCAGAACCATCATTCACCTGTACAGGAGGGGGTCACACAGGCAATCTAGTTCCCAAGACCGTCGGTTTCAATAATGAAACATAAAAAAACACGGTGAATTCTCAGGGTAGCAGGAAGGCCCAGTTTCATGGCTACAGTAATAACCACCTTCATGTTCGTATAAGGACCAATGATGCGGGGCTTAAACGTGCGTGTCCCTTTTACTGCAATGTTCTGAGTAGGTAACCACACCCTGTCCCCTCTTGCATATTCAGGGGAAGGACGACGATGGAGATCTGCGTTTCCCTCATACACAGCCTTAGCTTCATCCAAATTGATGTGGGCTGTTTTATGTGTTTCCTGAAAGTAATCAATAAAAAACAAGTTACTTACCTGTACACTGTGGCTCTCCAGTATTGATATTTTTTATAGATTCACATGCTTGAATCTTCCCCGTCGTCATGGTGAGAGTCCCACTGTAACAGTAAAATAGCAGTATTAAAACTTCAACATTCAAATGCCCATAAGAATTCACTAGCTTTTAGCAACCTATTGCCATTGTTATAAAACATCCAAACTCTAGCCAATCAGAGCGTAGAACATAGAGTCTCCTTCCCCTGCAGGGCCATTATACCTCAGATTTCGAGCACGAGTACCATAAGGCAATGAGAGGTATGGAAGGTGAACCTGAAAAGGGGAGGAGGGAGGGTTGCATGTGAATCTATAAAAGATATCAATACTGGAGAACCACAGTGTACAGGTAACTTGTTTTTTCTCCAGTATTGTATCTTTTAAAGATTCACATGGTTGAATCAGAATAGCAAGCAGTACCAAAGGGTCAGAGGCAGCGGGTAAGGTGAAACATCCCACCATGCGACCCAGAAACCAAAATACGAATGATAATCACCAAGAGCATATAACATAAGCTCACAACAATGTATACATATACTAAAATGTAAATAGAAGACATTCGAAAACATATTTACTACCTATCATAATCATAGCACACTTACTTAGGAGAAAAAGATACTCAGGAGATCATACATTATGCGAATAGACGTCGCAGAGCAGCTTGACCAACTGCTACATCCGCCTTCTGCCAGGCATCCAGGCAGTAATGCTTTGTGAAGGTATGGACGTTCGCCCATGTCTCCGCCCTGCAGATATCAGGCAAGGACACTCCTGCGAATAGGGCAGAGGATGCTGCTATCTTGCGTGTTGAGTGCGCTGCAACTTTGGAAACCAGAGGGCGGCCAGCCTTTTCATGACAAAATAGGATAGTCGATGAGACCCAGTGAGTGATAGACGCCCGCGTCAAAGCCTGACCCTTCCTATGGGCAGAGATGGCAGTGAGTAACTGAGTAGATTTTCGGAAAGGCTTAGTCATTTGCAAGTAGAACTTTAAACATCGTTTAATGTCCAGAGAATGAAGTGCTCTCTCAGCTGGCGAAGATGAAGCTGAAAAGAAGGAGGACAAAACCACTGGTTCATTCAGATGAAATGCAGAAGGTACCTTGAGAATAAAAGATGGATTGGTATGAAGAATCACTTTATCTGGAAAGAACTGCAAGTAAGGTTCCGTTGTAGTGAAGGCCTGAATTTCACTAATGCGCCGAGCAGAAGTTATGGTCAACAGAAAGGCTACTTTCCAGGAGAGGTACTTCAAGTCGCACTTGTGAATTGGCTTAAATGGTGATTTCATAAGCTGCGACAGGACAGTATTTAATTGCCATAGCACTGGAGGAGGTCTTACTGGAGGGTAGACCCTGAAACGTCCTTTCATGAACTCTTTTAATAGTCTGTTAGACCACAAAGACAAACAACCAGAATGACGTCTGTATCTGGAGATTGCTGCTAAATCCACTCTGATCGACGCATGTGCCAGACCAGCTTTGGCGAGAGATAAGAGATAGGGTAAAACATCCTCAGGCGGCGATGAGAGAGGATCGCAAGAGTGTGCGGCACACCAAATACAGAATCTTTTCCATTTGGCCAAGTAGCATTTGATCGTAGAAGGAGCTCGGTCTTTCTGTAGTATTGCTTGACATTCCATAGAAATCGTTAGTTGTCCGAATTCTGTGTGATGAGGAGCCAAGCTTACAAGTGTGGCGAACGGATTTGAGGATGAACCACTTGACCCTGGTTCATGAATAGAAGATTTCCTTTTGGCTGGAACAGAATTGGAGAAAACCTTGATAGGCGATACAGCTCTGTGAACCAGTACTGTCGCGCCCAAGCCTGGGCGATTAGAATGACATGACAAGGCTCTCGCTTGATCTTTTGCAGAACCTTTGGAATGAGAGGAAACGGAGGGAATGCGTAGACAAACGTTCCCTCCCAAAAGAAGTGGAAGGCATTTCTTAGAGAGCCTGGCTGAGCAAATCTGGTGGCGTAGAATCTGCATTTTTTGTTGAGTGACATAGCGAACAGATCTAGGGTTGGAAACGTCCAACAGCGAAAAACCCTTTGCAGCTGTTCGTCGATTAGCTCCCACTCGTGACACTGTTTCGTGTCCTTGCTGAGGGAATCGGCCCAATCGCTTTGGACCCCTGGCACATGTTGAACCTGTATCGATATTCCGTGAACTATCAGCAATTCCCAGATCTGCTGAGCCAGGATTGAGAGGGCCTGGGATCTTGTCCCACCTTGCTTCAGCAGATAGAGCATGGTGGTGGTGTTGTCCGTGCGAATCAGAATCGAGGACTTCCTGATTCTTGGCAGGAATGCTTGGAGGCCCAGAAAAACCGCTTTCATTTCCAAGAGGTTTATGTGACACTGTGATTCCTGAGCCGACCACCTTCCGTGGATCTGCAAGTCTTGCAGGTGGGCACCCCGCCCGTCCATGGAAGCGTCCGACGTCATAACCAACTTTGGCTTTGTCATGAGGAAAGAGAGACCTTGAGAGAGATTGTTTCTGACTGTCCACCGAGACATTGCTGAAACCATCACCGGAGTGACTGAAATGATGTCCTCGAATGAGCCTCGAGATTGAATCCATTGAACATCGAGCTCCTCTTGGAGAGGTCTCATCCTTAGGCAACAGTGCGTAATCAGTGGGATACAGGATGACATCATCCCTAACATTGACTTGTATGTTCTTACTGAAACGTACTTTTGCAGTCGTAATATCCTTTCTTTTGTGGGAAATGCCTTCGAGAGCGTAGTGACCAGAGTTGCTCCTAGAAATACTATCGACCTGGAGGGAGCCAGAGAGGACTTTTGCCGGTTGATTCTGAGCCCCAGGGAGTGAAAGAGCCGAACACAGGCATCGATCTTCTGGCAGCCTGGAGCGATGGGGCCTTGACTAACCAGTCGTCCAGATAAGGGAATACCTGGTGACTGGCTCGCCGTAGAGAAGCCGCCACTGGAGCCAAGCACTTGGTGAAGACTCTTGGAGCCGACTTTAACCCGAAGGGCAGTACTCTAAATTGATAATGGTACCCTGCCACCTCAAACCTGAGAAAACTACGATGTTTTGGGTGATTGGGAACATAAAAATACGTGTCCAGAAGATCCAGAGAGGACATATAGTCCCCCGCATCCATGAGAAGCAGAATTTCCTGGAGGGACAACATTCTGAAGGGTTGAGATTTGATGAACTTGTTCAATGACCTCAGATCCATTATCTGCCTCCATATTCCTGTCTTTTTCTTTATCAAGAAGAAGTGAGAATAAAACCCCAGATTGCGCTGATCGGGTGGCACCTCTTCGATTGCCTGTTTGGCGAGGAGCAATCGGATTTCCTTCTTGAGGAATTGGAGATGACGATCGGAGGTTCTTCGCGGAGGCAAATTCGGGGGCTGTTGAACAAAGTCCAGGGTGTGACCGTGGCGAAATACGTCTGACACCCATTTGTCAGTAGATATAAGCTTCCATTGACTGAAGAATTTGAAGCAAGCAGGGCCGAATTTGAAGTGGGACTACGGTAGCAGGGGCCTGCGGATCCTCATTGCCTCTTATTAGAGTTGTGAGCCCTTCCTCCTGATAGTGGGCATCGACGTGCTGCTGCTCTAGAGTAGGCTGGAGTCGAGGTTTGCCAAAAGGGCTGCGAAGAGTACCGAGCACGAAAGCTCAGTTGATAATACGGCTGGAAACGCTGCTGAACCTGGGGGCGAGAGAGATATTGACCTCTACCTCTGCCCCGGAAGGAAGTAAACTTTTTCTGCTGCTGATTAGTTAAAGACTTAGCCGTCTCCGTATCCGATTTGATCGACTGCAGTGCTTCATCCACATGTTTTCCAAAGAGAAACTCCCCGTTGAACGGCATGTTCAAAACCTTGGCCTGAACTTCCAGACGGAACGTTGTAGCTTTTTGCCACCCCTGCCGTCTCAATACCGCTGCTCCCGCCATCTGTCTGAAGGCTGTTGAAGAAATGTTCAGAGCCACATCAATCATTTCGGAAGAGGCTCTCTCTCCTTCCGACAGCACTTCCTTTGCTTCTTTCTTCTTATCCTCCGGAAGGAACTCCAGCAAGGCTGAGATGTCGGACCACATCTGGCGGTCATACCTTCCGAGGATAGCCCTGGCATTGGAGGCTCTGATGGGAGTGGCCGCCAAAGCAGAGAACATTTTGCCATGATGTCCAATCAACACCCTTCCTTGTCAGGCAGAGCCGCACACAGAGAGAAAGGGTTCTTCGATCTCCTTTGAGCCGCCTGCATAAAAACTGAATCAGGTAGGGGGTGACCAATCAGGCACGCGGGAGAGTCCTCTGGTGCCCTGTAATTTTTGTCCAATTTCGGCACTACTGCCGGAATAGAAGCTGGCGTCTTCATCAATTTCAGGCCTTCTTGCCATAAGAAATCTACAATGGGAATGGATAGAGAGGAACGCTGCATTGTAGGCTTAAAATCGTATAAAAAGCATTCTGACTGCTTAACAGGCATAGGATCAATGTGCCTAGAAGCATGTTCCAGCAGATCGTGGAACCTGCCAATATCTGCAGGTGGAGAGTCGTCTGGAGACGGAGAAGGTGGAGTAGGGGCCACATAGTCGTCCCACTAATCATGGGCATCCTGGTCCATTTGCAGTTCCCCCTTCTATAGTTGCTGGTCGTCGTCATCCTGACTTTGCGCAAGAATTTCCAAGGTTGGTGGAACAGTCTTGCTCTTCTGCAATGGTGGTGCAGACAGTGATGCAGGAGAAGGGGCCTCCTGAATGGGAGGTGGCTGTGGAGCAGAATTTGCTTCAGGAAATCTCTTATAATAATTGTTCATCATTAACCGAAGATCAGTTACAAATGACACTAGGATATCTATGGAGGATTCTTGAGTTTTTTCTTCCTGTTCCTCATAAGGATAGTGCTCCTCAAACGCATCCAAAAGTTGAGAACTGGGACGCCCCCTATCCGAAAAGGAATAGTCCCCCTCCAAATAAGTAGACGGATCATCCATAGTCTCCTCTTCCTCCAAGTCCTGGCACTTAAGCCTAAGTTGTGAAGGACTGTAAGAAGTACCAAAAGGCCCAACATCTTCAGACTCCTGAAAATCCAGAAGACGAGTAGGTGGTAGAGGAGAAATTTTTGAAAAGTCCTGCAGAAGGGAAGGCATTGGTTTTGAAAGTAGACTGACATTTTCCCTCATTAACGGGGTCGTTGACGGGGTCATCGACGGAACAACCAACTGCGGAGGTTGAAGAGTCGTCGACGGTGAACGAACCTGCTGAGCCGTCGACAGAGAAACCCTAACTGACAGAGATGGCCTAACCACAGCCGACGACAGTGACACCACCACTGCCGTCATCGACGCAGCCGCCATTGTCATCTTGACCGTCAGCATAGTAGGCGTCGCTGACGAAACCGTCAACGGAGCGCCAGTTGCAGTGGAGACGGAGGCCGTAGGCGGAGATTTCTTCGTCGACAGGGCCGTCGACGAGTGTTTTCTGTCAGCAGAAGAATCTCCGGAAGGAGAAAGGGGCGTCGACGGAGGAGCAGAACCCGACCTCTGGTGAGAAAAAGAAGGACCAGGCTGAACTTTCTTGGCTCTTTTCTCTTCAATCCTCTCCTTACTCTGAGACCTGGATTTTTTAGGGTCCTTAAGCAATGAGGAAGACCCTTCTTCTTTTTTCTTTCTGGAGGAGGTATGAGGCTTCTCCTCAGAGTCAGAGTCTTTCGCTGCTTTTTTCCTTTGTAGCCAGAGAAGCAGCCTACCCTCCTGGTCCTTGAGAGTTTTTGAGGAGAAAGTACGACATTCTCTGGGCTTGTGGTTTGCATACAGACAGTAAAGACACTCTTTATGTGGGTCCTTAGAATAAAGCCTGGACTTTCCCCAAGTCTTACAGGGCCTAAACAACCTTTTTTAGACTCTGACATTATGAAGGAAAATAGGTACTCACACTCCTGGCCTGTACCTCAGAAGAAATATGAAGTGAAGAGATGAACAGGTAGCTGGAGTTCAAAAGGGCAACAGTAGAAACACTGCGTCTGAGCAGAGCTCAGGGAGACTCCCTAACACACGATGTGTGGTAGGAAATCTGAGGTGTGATGGCCCTGCAGGGGAAGGAGACTCTATGGTCTACGCTCTGATTGGCTAGAGTTTGGATGTTTTATAACAATGGTAATAGTTTGCTAAAAGCTAGTGAATTGTTATGGGCATTAGAATGTTGAAGTTTTAATACTGCTATTTTACTGTTACTGTGGGACTCCCACCATGACGACGGGGAAGATTCAAGCATGTGAATCTATAAAAGATACAATACTGGAGAAACTCCCTAGCCGCAGGAACAGGAGTACAGACAAGGGGAGATAGTAACCGAAAACGAGGATGGATTCCATAATTACAGAAAAAGGGGGAAACCCAGTAGAAGAATGTCTCTTATTGTTAAAAGCAGATCCAGCTGCCCATAAAAATATCCCAGTCGGAAGAAGAATGTAATAACTAGCATCGTAAGTACTGTTCTAGGCATGGATTTACTCTTTTTGTCTGACAGTCAGTTTGAGGACGATGGCCCGAGGAAAGCGCACATCATTTTGTAACAGCTTGCCCAACCCTTTGCAGAACTTGGAAACAAAGTGAGTACCCCGATCTGAAATTATAACAGATAGGAGACCATGCAATCTCACAATTTGATGCAAGAATACCCTAAATTGGTCCTTGGAGGAGGGCACTGCTTTCAAGGGAATGACGTGCAACATTTTAGTTATCATGTCCACTTTCACCAAAATAACTGTAAATTCTTGGATAGTTTTTGGTAGTTCTACAATCAAATCCATGGAAATAGAGTGCCATGGGCTGGGGGTGTGTTTACAGGCCAGCCAGTGCTTGATGGGAGCTTTTACTTTGGACACATGTGTGACATCTTTGTATGTACTGTTTCGTATCAGAAGCCATAGTGGGCCACCAAAAAGATCTCTTAAGCAAGTCTAATGTATTTTTTCTAACACGGATGTCCTGATATGTGTGTTGACTCCATTCTAAAGCCTGAAGTTGTAAAGGTTGTGTAGGAATCACTAATCCCCCTTATATGTACAGCAGATTTTGATTTCTTATACCATTGTGTTTTTGTGCTAGAGCTTCAATTTCTTGACAGTTTTGTACTTGCATTACTTTAGTAATGAAAGTCTCCTTTGAACATAAGGCTCACATAATGCGTTCTCTAGCTATAATGGGAGGCTGATCAGCAGGGAAGTCCGTTACATCGTAACCAAATCGAGACAAGGTGTCTGCCTTCCCATGTTTTTCCCTGCTTGAAATTGGATTACAAAGTCAAAGTTGCAGAAGTATAGAGTCCAGCGTAGTTGTCTCATGGACAGAGCTCTGGCAGATTTCAGAAACTGTAGGTTTCGATGATCTGTGAGGATGGTGACTGTGTGAAGGGCTCCTAACAAATACTGCTTCCATTCTTCACAGGCCCGCTTAATCGCAAGGAGTTCTCTATCTCCCACAGAGTAGTTTTGTTCCATGGGGGTCAATTTATGAGAGTAAAAGGCAACAGGGTGCAAATAACCAGTGTCTCGATCTCTTTGGAACAAGACCCCCCAACTGCTACCTGGGATGCATCTGCCTCAACTGTGAAAGGTTGGAATGCATCAGGGTGCTTCAGAATGTGAGCTGTAACAAATGCTTCTTTCAGTTTTGTAAATGCTTCTTCTGCATCAGAAGCCCAACCAAAGGTAACCCTTTTTTTTTTAGCATTTTACTAATGGGAAATGTAAGGGTTGAAAAGTTAACAATAAAAAACCTATAAAAATTGGCAAACCCAGAAAACTATGTATCTCTTTCACTGAACGGGGCGCCTGCCAGTAAGTTACCTCAGAAAGCTTTTGGGGATCCATGCTTACCCTGTTCTGGGACAATACGAATCCCAAAAAGGTAACTTTTGTTGTGTTAAACTCGCATTTATCCAATTTGACATATAGTTGGTTTTCTCGCAATCGATTCAAAACTGCTCTTACTTGTTCAGTATGTTCTGTGGTGGATGATGAGTATACTAGAATGTTATCAATATAGGCAATGACACAGATGTCAAACATATCTCTTAGTACCTCGTTTATGAAGAATTGAAAGGCTGCAGGCGCATTGCACAAACCAAATGGCATCACTAAATATTCATATAGTCCAAATTTAGTACGGAAAGCAGTTTTCCACTCATATCCATCTTGTACCCTCACCAAATGATAGGCCCCTCTCAAATCTAGTTTGGTAAACACTGTGGCTTCCTTGATTTGGTCAACCAAAGATTGAATTAAAGGTAAAGGGTACCGATTCTTTATTGTTATATCACTTGAGAGATCTGTAACCTATACAGTATCCGAGACCTCTCTCTCATTTTGGTATGAAAAAAAGAGGAGAAGAAGCAGGAGAAGGTGGAATGAACCCTATATGAAGCATTTAGTCTAGATATTCCCTGAGATAAAAAAAATTCTGTTTCTGTTAAAGCGTAGATTCTGCTACAGGGTATTTGAGCTCCTGTGATCAAATCGATTCGACAGTCATAGGCCAGAGGGAATTAAGAGTGGACGCTTTGTTTTATTCAAAAACATCTTCCAAATCTTGATACTGAATGGGCACTTCAGGTATTAAATCTTCTGTGGTTACTTCTATATCTTTTGGAGGTATAAGTTCTGGGAAGCAATGTCTCAGAATGAAAAGACAAAGAATGGTTTTTACAGTCTATGTCTGGGTTGTGCTGCATTTACCAGGGTATGCCTAAAATTGCTTGGAACTGGGGTGATTGAATGAGGTCGAATTGTACAATTTTCTTATGTTGTTCTTGAATAAGAAGACTCACTTTATCAGTAGCATGAGTAATGGGACCGGATTTTAGACTACTCCCATTGATGGTCTTGACCGCATCTATTACTTCTTTGGCCATTAAAGGGGTCTCTATGTGTTCAGCACAATGAATGTCCATAAAATTACCAGTGGCGCCAGAATTGATCATGATCTGAACTTCAATGGACTGATCTTTCCATAATGTGAATGCTTTTACAAAAAAATGATGATAAGCGGGAAACACAGAATTATGAGCTATCAATTGGGAGACGATTAGAGCTGATCTATCCAAGCACATGTCTTCTAAGACCTCGGGTTCAGTAGTTTCCTGACTCACTACGTTTCTTGAGTTTGACAGGGCAATCCCTTAGATGTCCTTGCTTTCCACCATATAGGCTAAAAATGTTATCCCTGCGCCTTTGTCTTTCTTCATCACTAAGTGGTCCCCAGATACTACCAATTTGCATTGGCTCAGGTTCATTTACAGATTTTTCTGGTTCGATTTTCTTTATACATCACCACACGCGTGTCAAGATGCCCTTTTTGACGATGGCTTTCATGTAACCCATGGTCTAATTTGACCACCAAGTCAATCAGAGCATTACATGACTCTGGTGGGTCTATCACTTGAGCCAACAAATCCTTTAACTCATCTCTAAGTCCTTTATAGAAGAGAGTGCTACGTTTAGCTTCGGGCCACCCTGCTTCTGCTACTGATCTATTAAAACTAAAAATGTAGATAATTAAGTATTTGGAGCCTTGTTTTAAGTTCAAAAGTTCAGTGTCCACTGACTACATGAATGAATGTCTGTCAAATAATCTACGCAGTTTATCCTTGAAATCAGCGTAATTGTAAGGGAACGTTACGCTCAACTACTGGAATGGACCATGTGGCTGTGGTTCCCCCTAGATATGATAGGACAAAGGCTACCTTAGCTTGCTCAGGAGGGAAACAGGCCGCTTTACACATAAAATGCAATTGACGCTGGTTTATAAAAGTGGAAAATTTTGCAAGATCCCCAAAAAATCTCTCAGGACGGGCTAATGGTATAGAGGGTGGGGTAGTTACGTGAAACCCAGGTTAACTGGTACTAGAAGATGAAGAAGGGGAAGGGAACATATTTCCAGTTGCCCCTGTTGTGACCCCTGTTGCTGTAGCAGGACATGAACCTTGTTGTAAAGTGTCTACTCTAAGGGTAAGGGCTTGGGTTTCTTTTTGTAAGTTCCCTATCATATGGGCTGGGTCTGCTAGGGTTTTTGATGTTCTTCCATCTCGCCTGGGCGAAAAGTAAATGTAGGCTTTGCGTTCTATCAACCTCACCTGGTATTTTCACAGGTGCGAGATGCAAGTAGTAATGCTAAGTCCCAACTTCCCTTGCCCACCTCAATGCCCAACAAAGTTAAAGCAAGAAAGGTGTAATGGGAAAAGAGGGGAAAACAAGGGAAGAGAATTTCCTGTCCAAGGCGAGCATCAGGAGGAGAGGTAAACTTCGGAGACTTCCTATGTGTGTCTATAATAATAGCAAGAAATATGTGTATCAGTTTTGGAAAGAACCAAGTGTACTTCAGGGTTAACCTACTTTAGATAATTCTATGTATGAACATAACACAGTAAACTACCTGTAAATTTCCCCACTTCCACTGTGTATGAAAATGATGATGGATGCAGATCAGAGGATTACCGAGGCAATCAAAAGAAAGTAATCAGGTGATATGACTTAGCACAGTAAACTTGTATATGATATGAAAATGTAGCAAGCGCTAACCTCTGTTGCGGTAAAATAATGAATCAGAAAAAAGCCCCATTATCAGATAACAAAAATAAATGGACTCACCAAAGAATGTATCTCTCTAGAAAAAAGGCAATCAATTGAAGGCACAAAAAGGTGCGGGGACTAAAGGGGAATATGAGTTCCTTGACTTCAGGAACTCACTAAATCCTTACTGTATGTTTTTTCACAGGCAAATGCACAGGAAAACTAGATATCCAAGTCTTCGGCAACTAACCAATCAATAAGTATATTCCCAATAATTACATAACTAAACAACTAGGGTTACCACAAGGCTGTCAATTCCTGAAATCAATGTCTCTTTCTGTTTTCTTTTTCAGGTTCAGGTTGCGGTGTGAGGTGAGCCCGTAAACACAGACATCCGAAGTAAGGCGTTGCGACCAGGAGTGGTAACCGGCGAAGAAGCAGTAGCGGGAGCAGATGCAGGAAGTGGGAGCCGGCATTGTGCAAACCCAGCTTGAATTCACAAAGCGTGAGCAATCGTGACCCGGAAGCAGGTGAATGAGCGTAGGAGGGCGGAAGCCGTGCACGTCACCTAGAACGGGAAGCGCTCTTCCGCCCGTGCCGGCAAGTTTTATTGTGCTCAGGCTCTGCCCCGACTGCACACTCGATCGAGAGCGGTGCAGTCACGACAGTCCTCAGGAGATATATCTATTATTTTAGGGATTTCAATCTCCATACTGGCATTCCAGATAAAGAAAAAGAGGTAGGAAGTCTATTGCTTACAAGAGGAGGTAGATCGGGCCCATCAAGCAATAGACTTGAATAATATAGAAGCCTTAGCAGAAAGGTGGTGTAGTGCAAAAGAAAAGATAAGGGATTTTTTCCTTCAAAAGGGAAATAATTAATAAGACTTTCCAGCAACAAGTGTATGAGGAAAGGGGACTTTATAAGTCACTTTTTAGTTTGGCGGGGTAAAGAGAGGGCCAATCAAAATCTGATTACTAAAGTCTGGGACCCTCAAACCAGACAATATATAGAAAAGGTAGAGGAAATGAAACAAGTTTTTTTTTGTATTATTCAAATTTGTACAGGGCTGAACAAGCCAGGAATTTGGGGTTCAAGCAGCAAATTGAAGACTTTCTTGAAAATCTAAAAAATTGCCTGCCTTGACGGATGAAGCTGTTTCTATCTTACTGGAGCCATTTTCACAGAGGGAGGTCAAAGGCACTATAAGACAGCTCCCCAATGGTAAAGCTCCTGGGGAGGAGGGTATTGGATTAGAATTCAAAAAAACATTTGCCCCCTCTCTTATTGCCCCTATGGTTTCCTTTTTGTAATCTTCTATTAGATGGGTCAGGTTCTGGATTCTTTCCAGAAAGGGGTTCTGGTAAATTTTCTAAAGCCAGGCAAACAGCCAATGGATCTGATGTCTTATAGAGCAATAATCTTCCTAAATTCCAATTCTAAGGTTTACACCAAACTTTTAGCCAATCAGATTGTTAAGGTTGCCCCTTTATTAATTGACGGGGATCAGAATGGCTGTATTAGTGGTCAGAGTTTATATTCTATTACGCATTTTAAGAGTGAGTTTATCGACCTGGTGATTACGGATGCTATTCCAGCTGTGATTCTGCTGGTAAACTCCAAGAATGCCTTTGATCTCGTGAACTGGAAGCATTTATTTAAAATTTTAGGTAAAATTCAGTTTCCACCCCAATTCACAATATTCATTCAGTTATTATACCGCAAAGCTATGGCTCAGTTAGCAATTAATAATTCACCGTCTGGTCAAATCTGCCTGAATCAGGGCACCCGCCAAGACTGCCTTCTCTCCCCATTACTACTTGCTCTTTTTATCACACCTCTGGCACAACATACCCAGCTTGATTCATGTATCATATCATCCATATCTTCTGTGCCCAAAACAAAGATGTATGTGGATGACATTGCTTCATTTTCAACCCTGACTCCACACAATAGCGATATGGCTCTGCAATGCATAAAAGCTTTTACGAGTGTGGGGGGCTATAAAATGTATGTGGCCAAAACAGAGTGCCTTCTTTTCAACACTACTGTTGAAGCCCTACCACCAGCCTTAAGGGAAAATAATAGAGCAGGTCCGGAAAGATATTTAGGGTTTTTCTCTGAAGAGCCAGAGGATGTGTTTAATAATAATTTTAAATAGATGATGAGAAAGGTTGTTCATTTATTGGAATATGTAAAGCCCTACCCTGTAAATTACAGTCCGCATCGCATAAATTAAAATTTAAGTTTAACCGTTGTTTACCTTCCTTTTTTCTATATTTCCCCTGAAAGCTAGAGGCTTCCTTTTTTTAAAAAAATTGGAACAAGTGATTACATTTTTGTGTAGAATTAGAAACGCCCGCGGGTAAGACTGAAAATTCTGCAATTGTTTAAGAGTGAGGGAGGCCTGGGACACCCTGACTTTCAGAAATATTATATGGCTGTCTTTTTTTTCTGCAGCTGTGTCCACTGTGAATGAGTATTTCCAACTTTGATAATTCCATCTTACAATCGATGTCACAGAGTTTGGAGGTTAAATACCTAATGTGATGCATTCAAATCCCCAAATCACCCAACAAAAGTAAGATACAAGTCTTTAAACCTCATTTGGATTTTGAAAAATAAATTGTTTATGAAATATAGAATCCAAAGGGTCAATGCTGAGACTCCATTGAGATATTGTAAGTTTATCTCTCCTGGCATGACCGAAACCACTATAAGTAAATGGAGAGGACTTATCTTTCTTAAAGGTAGGGGATTGCTATGATGGCGCTAGCTTAAAATCTTCCAAAGTACTGTTTTCGGGAAAAAAAACTCATGCACACTCAATTGTTTTTATGTATAGTCGAATATGCATCATCTTCCAAAATTTGTAACCGATGGAGATCAGCTCTTACCGGAATCGAGTAAGACAGCTGTACAGAGAAGATAAAGCTAACACTTCTTTGAGTTATTGGTATAACGAACTTCATTTGGGATCAGAAGAGATCGTAGAAAGGATAGGGCTAAAATGGGCAAGATACACTGGGATAACGTTAAAAGAAAGGTATTTGGAATTTCAGTTATTCTAGTCTTAGTGGGGCCAAATTCCATCGTATGGCCTTTTTTAATGGATGTATGTTGTACCTTACACCACAGTTTTTAAATAAGATGTTCCCCCCATTCTATCTAGAAATTGTCCAAAATCTGATCAGGATGGCTTAATACGTTTTAGACTATTGGGTTAAATATTTCCCCCTCTCCACAAAATGGCTCTAATGTGATTAGTGGATGCAGAGAGGGCAGAGTATTATGACACTGAGTACTTTATATTTATAGTCAAGCTTGTGGTCTGCTTTCTGATTACTTTTTATTGGAAATCCTCTGCCTCTCCCAGGGTGGAGGAATGAGAAGGGAAATGCGTAAGGTCAGTCAGAGGGAAGCTTAGTATCATGTCAGGGTCAATCTTACTGCTCAATACTGCAAGACATTGAAAACATGGGTCTGGGTGGGAGCAGTAGGGATTAGGCATCTGGTAGTTTTTCTTTAGAAAAATGTATAATCACAGATACTTTTCTGCACTGAATGCACTTTCAAGTAAGGCTGAGCACTGTCACTTTTTGACGTTATGCAATTTGAATATTTCGTTTAGTATTTTGGTCTATGTGAGGCACGGTCACTTTAAGTGTTGGTAAAAAGAGAAATCTCAGTTGATAATATTGCTGGAGCCATCCTTGACTTTATAAGTTTTTTTGAAGGCATAATTTTCCGCATAGTTCCTTTAAGAGTCAGGATTTTTTAAGAGTGTTTGCAATCAAGAAAGGGTTTTCTCACACTAGTATGACATTTTATTTTACAAGGGGTAATTGTAGAGATTTTATTGTCACGAAGGAATGAGGGTTTAGGAGAACTTTCTTCACATAAATTGATTGGGGTAGAAAAATGGTTTGGAATTTGCCTTAGGAGTTCATGAGTGTGCATTTCTTGTAATGAATTTACCTTCCATTGATTCATGTCTCAAAATCAATAAAAATAAATGTAAACTAAAACAAATTAAATATGAGTAAAATGTTTAAAATGTTCTGGAAAAAAATTCAGATGATTTACTGCTGAAATATTTAACATACTTTTCTTTATTTTGCACTGTTTTCAAATATTATAGGTCAGCCCCATTATTAAAAAAAGCCATCTAGAGGGCCATAGCAAGAAAAGTGCGGACCCTGGGGGTCCATAGACGAAGTACCTGCATTGCTACAAGCGGTGGTAGGGCATGCGGCACGGGACCAAGATGATAGCAGAGGTCCAGCTGGGCAAGTCCTCCCGGTAGTGGAAGCACGCTGCGTACCCTGATCCCCGCAATGTCCCACATTTGCCAGAGGCCTATCCCCTTCTTGATGGGGAGCTAAAGGCCAGAGATCCCAAACAAGGGGATAAGTATGATGTCATGTGTGTGGGCTGTTGTATGACTCAATCTTTTTACCAGAGCAACTACATAAGCAGGAGTAATTGTCGTTACATCACAACTATGACAACACATTTTGTTTAGGTGTAAGTATTCATATGCAAGTTTTAGATTTTTTTGCATTCAGAAGTGGATAAATATCCCTACTATAATAATGGAGATAGCAAATATGTACATGTGTACAAGGTGTGTAAAGCCAAATATATTTGGAAGGTGCAAATATATCTGTTATGTGGTTAGAATTAAAATGTGTATTTGCATCCAGTAAAATATTTGGCCTTGAAGCAGTGAATCTGTGCTGAAGTCATTAGAGAAATCTGTACGTTTGAAACCAACAAAAGGTAAGTGTCTAAAGGTTGTTTATTACATCTCAAAATCAAAGTTCCCTACAAACATGAATGTTATCAGAGTAGGAAAAGTGTTAAATATCTAACATGAACCCACATTTATTTTAGCACTTGTTTTTCTTTACCTGGTAGCATATTTCATTTTTAGGGTCACAAAACAATAGTACCAATGTGCTGTTGTAATTCTGGAGGACAAATAGGTTTAAACGTTTTTGTGCCCAGGAAAAATGTAAAACATACCCACCCAGCAAAGAAAGTGACTTTTGGCCAAACAATAAATTACAATCTCTACCTGTATACACAGCTGAAAAAATGTTCACACTCACAGATAGAGGACAAACGCTGCAGGTACCAAATGGCTAGATGTAAGTAAGGTTTCATTTTGTAATACACATTTGCATATATTTAATGTAACATCCAACTATCCATTAACATGGTTGTTGATGTCCACATTTTCATTCATACATCGCCCTGGACTATGGGCTGTTACTTTCCTACCTCAGGGGTGACTTATATTTATTAAAAAAAGAAGATATAGGCTTGAACAAAAGGATACATGTCCAAAGTAGTTTTCCTATTGAGTCTGCAGAGGCAGGACATAAAGGCCTCAAATATTGTTGAACAATCTACTGAGCTGGGTGGCCTTATAAGTGCTGAAGGACCACTACTATAATTATTTTATAGTGTCTAGATACATGTACACAGACTTTACTAGGACTGTATGTGTGAAATAACATGTAACAATTGTGTGTTAGTCAATTTTTGAAGGTTTGAAGGAAAGTACTCAAACACTTTAGCACTGGTTAGTGGTCCTAATATGCACAGACTCAATTTACTTTACTTTATTTCAGTCATATATGGCTATAAAAGTACATACATCATCATCAAATAACCAGCACATTCAAATATAAGAATAAACAAATAAAATATCTCTAAAAAATAGTAGCATAAAATAAAAAGATACTAAAATCTACATATAAAAACCACAAGTATTAAAAATATGACAGCAAAACCTAAGGCCGGGGTCTAAATATTTGACATTTTACAGCCTATGGGCTGATGTTATAAAACATACTCCCCGAATGACCAGACAAATCTAAAGTCCATTTCTTACATTATTGTGCAGGATGCATTTTCTCAGGACAAACACCCAATATTGATTACACACTTGCCCACAACCAGGGTCAGACTCTAATAATTGGAAACAAGAATACACCATAACACACGATTCCCAAAATTAGAAAACAATCAATACTACTGTGCATAGTGTGACAGTTGTCCAAATCGGCACTAGTCAGAACTTAATAAATCAAGTACGAGTTTCTTTCACAAACCATGCTGAACTTTAGTAACTCATTTTCCCAGGCCAAAGGCCACGATCTAATTATTTTTGTTGGACCCAAAAGTACACATTTCTAAATTAAAAAGGAACACAACAGAACTAAAATACGATCTGGCCAAGCCATAGGCCGAAGCCTATTACAAATGGCAAAAACAGACTTTCCCTTAATTAACAAAGCAAAAAGGTAACCACCGACCAGATCTTAGGTCAGAAAAGAGGTACACTTTCTCAAAACATCTAACAATTTCATTTATGTACATTGCCCAGGTATGGTGAACTTTCCCTTATGAATGGGATTTAGAATCTCATCTTGCTTTACTCGGCATATAGATCTATCTGTCTGAGCAAGGACAATCCGTTAACAGGAAGAATTTGTGTGTGGTGCCTTTCTAATCAAGTGGCTCAGGAATAAACTTACTATCAGCTGTAAAACCTCAGGTCCCAACCTTCAATGCAGCTGCTCACAGAGACTAAGACCACTATAAGTATCTTGATAGAGCAAATACAATTACTTCAGCTGTGTCAGTTTTTTGTACTTGCTCTCTGGGTTTTGTACTTTTGGCAAATCAGTAAATGGTGTACCTCAGTTTCAGCGGTGGTAGGACAAAAAGGACAACCGTCTAATCCTTCACCATCTGGTTCCCACTTCTAAATAAAAGACCTTGGTGGCAATGTGCCAATTAGCCTCTGCTGGGGTGATCCTATCTAGGAATAGTTCGAATTGCGGAGAGCATTTATAACTATGAAATGTGCCCACCTTCCCTTCAGACCTCGTTTCACACCATAATTTTGGTAGGACAAATTCCCAATAAACTCTCTTCATCCATCTAGGTGAGTTTCTATTCATCATGCTGGGGTCTTCCCACATACTCGCTAGATTTAGTGGGTTACATAAAGATCTTCCTGCTCTCAGCCAGGGTGTAGCGCAAGACTTATCAAGGAGAATTAACTCCTGCAGGACGGCTTTGTAAGGGGAGACTGAGCAGTGGGTTACGTTGTGTGAGCAGCGCAGGAGCGCCATAAATACTTTCAAGCAGTCCCGCAGCGCGGGAGACTGAGCACATCGCACTTTGGTCACGGACCCTCGCTAGGGTGACCAACTGGCATGGGTGCAAATTCAGGACAGTGAGTGTAAAAATTCAGGACAAAGGGTCAAAATTCAGGACAAAAATTCAGGACAGAAGGTCTGAATTCAGGACAAAAATTTGGGACAAAAGGTACATTTTACAGACACATCAGAGGAGGTCACGCAATATTACATAAGTAAATAGACAACCAACACAAGCACAAGTCAAAATAAGTTTATATTAAGTTGAGAGAACCTTGCACTGCATCTGTTGTGTGCCGGATTGAAACTTATATACCGGCGTTTGCATATTGGATGCACCTGGGTAACATGAGCCAAAATGAAACCTTCACCCCCCCCCCCCCCAGAGCTTGGCCCCTGGTGAGGTGACAGGAGCCCATAAACAAAAACAGTTTGCCATGCCCTGGGCTCTGGCAGGAGCAGTGGCGGCTGGTGACATTTGAAAGTGGTGTGGCGTAAAAGTTCGTTATGAGTGCCCAGTGGCGAGCGCATCGAGCAAGCCTGAACGTCATTAGGGGGGCTTTTTCTCTCCCAAGAAAAGTTTGAAAAAATAATGGGCAAATGGTGCCATTTCAAGAATATTTGAGAAAGCAAGAAGGTTAATAAAGCAATTGTGAAAGTGTAGTTACTGCATCCATAAAGAGATTTCATACGATAATGACGTAGGGAGCTGCTTATTCAGTATAACCACATAGCTGTTAGTCTGTCTGACATGGCTGCCCGTCTCTCTCTGCCCTGGCTCCTCTCGAGCTCCAGCCTCTATCTTCCCTCCTGCCAGGTCCTACTGTTTTTGTGCTCTCCCTTATCGCCACCTAGTTCCCAGACAGTCAACCCCTTGTGCTGCATGTGTTCCCTCAGTTCCAGCACATTGTTTGTGTGCTAGAAGTCTCCTGTGCTATCGTTTGACACCTTTGCATTGCTCGTATGCTCCCTCTCCTCCTGATGCTCTCTATCTCTCTCTCTGGACCATCAATCTCCTGTGGTATCCTTCGACTCCAGTGCTTTAGTCCTGCAATCCCTCCTTCCTATACTCTCTCCTTCACTGCACCCCCAGCTTCCTGCAATCTCAAATCTCAGATCCAGAACATTACGGTAAGTGAATTCTCCAGATCATTCTAAAATACTCTGTTCACAACAAACGCACACTAACTCTTGTACATGCAAAGAACTATCCAGAGAACTGTCCGACAAATCTGCAGAACCATTCCTACAGTGACATAATTGATCCACATTATCCTTAAAATTCTCTGTTCCCAACTCCCTTACTCCACACAGGCATTCAATTTTGTGAATCGCAAAAATGCCTTGTACGTGAGGCCTTTACACACCTTTTGCTAATGGGACACGCTAGATGCACTGTGGGATAGACTACCTTACATCATTCCTTATGTTACTCTGTCTTCTTTATGTAGCCACAGAAAAGAAGGCAACAGAATGGTAGGCAACAAAAACATCAAAATATAAAGAAGAGTAAAATAAGTAAAAGCAACATAATTAAGAAAACAAGGCAGTGAGCACTCTAGCTTCCCATTACGCATACCAACATAAACATTCTACAGTGTTACTTCTATTCGGTAAGATAGCTGAGCACATGCTGCAGTGATTTACATAAGAACCTGCAAGTAATACTTCAGACACTTTGCTGGTGCCTTTCAGCGTTTCACCCTTTCATGGATCATAAAATGACTATCAGTGGGGTAATAGAAGCTATATTGCGCATAGCTCATGACACAATTCCATATGTGGTGCAAGCTATATAACACCATATCATTAATCCGGTTTACAAAAGCAAATTTTGTTGAACCTGTTCGTTTAAGGCTACCACTTTCAAATGTCACCAGCCGCCACTGCCTTTGTCTTTGCTATTAGTGACGTCCCAGACTAAGATGATGGTACTATGCATTGTATGGAAAGCACTGCATAGTCTGATGCCTAAATACCTTTCTAAATATTTTACTCTAACAATACCACAGAGATGGTTACATCTGCAGCAGATTCAAAACTTGCTATCCATAAGTGGCACTTTTATAAGATGGTAGTGAGATGGCAAGCACTTGCGGGTAGCTGGGGTCATGTTATTGATCCAGTTGCCGGTATCACTTTGTTCTCCGTGCTCACTACACCACTGGATTCAAGCTAGCCTGGATGATGAAGGGTGATGCCCTGAAACCGGTCCCAGGATGCTTGTTTCCGGTCCAGGGAGGACCTGGCTTGGCAGTTCGGGCTGGACTGTTCCCACAAGGAACAGGGTCAAGACTGATTTGCATATGGCTGGGTCCAAACTGGGGTGGTGTGGTGAGCAAAAGAATGATGGATTTAACCCAGATCCTTGTGACTGGGGGTGAATGTTTGCATTGTCCAGCATTCCGTCCATCAATTGTTTCTTTTGCATTTGTCGCCCTAAGTGGGAAGGGTATGCCCAGACGTGGGTCCCGTGCTCACTACACCACTGGATTCAAGCTAGCCTGGCTGATGAAGGGTGATGCCCTGAAACCGGTCCCAGGATGCTTGTTTCCGGTCCAGGGAGGACCTGGCTTGGCAGTTAGGCCTGGACTGTTCACACAAGGAACAGGGTCAAGACTGATTTGCATATGGCTGGGGCCAAACTGGGGTGGTGTGGTGAGCAAAAGAATGATGGATTTAACTCAGATCCTTGTGACTGGGGGTGAATGTTTGCATTGTCCAGCATTCCGACCATCAATTGTTTCTTTTGCATTTGTCGCCCTAAGTGGGAAGGGTATGCCCAGACGTGGGTCCCGTGCTCACTACACCACTGGATTCAAGCTAGCCTGGCTGATGAAGGGTGATGCCCTGAAACCGGTCCCAGGATGCTTGTTTCCGGTCCAGGGAGGACCTGGCTTGGCAGTTCGGGCTGGACTGTTCCCACAAGGAACAGGGTCAAGACTGATTTGCATATGGCTGGGTCCAAACTGGGGTGGTGTGGTGAGCAAAAGAATGATGGATTTAACCCAGATCCTTGTGACTGGGGGTGAATGTTTGCATTGTCCAGCATTCCGTCCATCAATTGTTTCTTTTGCTCATGATTTCTTGACCAGTGATATTAAACAGGTGCAGTGTATTACAAGAATTAAGTAAGGTGACATGCTTGCTCAAAGAGCTGGCTTTTGAGCCTATCTATCAACAGTCAGAACTTCAAGATGCCTAATAGGCAGCAGAAAGGCATTCCATTCCAGGCCACAGAAAATGAAAATGTATGTCCACTCTGCCTAGTTGGTCTGAATCTTCACACACAGGGCAACATGTTTTTTGCGGTCTGCAGTGCTTTCTGAGGTTTATACATTTTAAAGCGTAGAAAAAGGAAACAATTGAGCCCAGATGGCAATGTGTACCATACAGAGTGATTTAATTGTGTGTGTTCCTTTAATAATAGCTGTTGCTTACTGGAAGAAATTATGTGAGTGGCTGCATTTTGGAGTTGTTGCAACTTATCAAGCAAATAGATGCATACATTAGTTAAGACTTAACAGGAGAGTGTATAGGAGATAACTAACACTGTTTGTTTCTGCCGAAAAATGAGAACTGTGAAGCTCTTACTTAACAAATGATTAGATGATAAAATCACTTGCAAATGATAAAGATCCGTTCACATAGAATAGCTGAGAGGGTTAATTCTGCCATCACAGGCACCTGATAGTTATCATTGTCTTTTATATATTGTTAACACAATATTACCTATATTTGTGTACTGCACGCTCACCCTCGAGGCTGCCTCTTGGCGTTCTTGACAAATAACAGTTGTTTATTGTTATGGAACTCAATGTCATTCCCGTTATCCACTTATAAGGACTGTGCTCCCACCTAGTATCAAATCTGTGCAAAAGTCCATGTGTGTGGCCTCAGGAGTCCTGTTTCTGCAGCCCAAAGCTGTTCCCTAAGCAGTAGTGCCCAACAACACAGCGGATATAAAAAGCAGGACATTTAATAACATAAACAGGAAAGCCCCGCATCAGCCTGAAAGAGTATATGTACGCTTTGTGGCAAAATCCACTGTAACGCTTTCAGTTTTCATTCATACCTCTGCTCGGCCGGTCGTCTGCTGGGCAGTAGTTCCACTACACTCCTCAAGGACTAACTAAACCGGGCCTGTAGGAGGTACAGCATAAACAGGAGTATATAAAGCTTCACTGGCCCCTGATTAGCAGAAGCCATTAATGGACCCCCTTAAAATGAAAGTGGTATCGCAGTGGCAGCTGGTGACACCCACTGAGCAATACTGCTGCACACTTGATCAATCCGTGCAAAGAGCAGTGAGTGTAGGAGGAGGCCCAGCAAATGCTGTCACTGGCCCATTATCATTCTGTATGTGATAATTAGGCCGACATACAGAATGATAATGGGCCGATAGCAGCCTCTGCTGGGTATGGGAGGGGCTGCTGCAGGCCACTTATCACAGCGGGAGCGCAAGCTGGCCCCTGCAGTGAGAGTTCCAGAACTCTCAGGCTGCTTGCAGGGGGCAGCTCGCTGGAATGTCTGGAATTACGGACAAAAGGCATCCGTGAAAGAATTCTTTACGGACAACGGACAAGAGGCCCAAATTACGGGCAGTCCGTGAAATTTACGGACGGTTGGTCACCCTAACCCTCGCAAGACCACATCGCACTTTACACCGGACCCTTGCCGGCCCTGTGAGGAGGGGTTACGTTGCGTGAGCGGCACAGGAGCGCCATAAATACTTTCAAGCACTCCAGCAGTGCGGGACACATGTGGGGCGTGCCTGGGCTCGGCCCAGGCCCAGGCCAAGACCAAGACCGGATGAGGCGGGCCGGGCCATCTCTCTTGACCTGTTCATTTTTGGACTGTCCCGTTTTTAGGGGCGGAGGTGAGTCCCTCCCTTTTGTACAGTTTTTTTCGTACATCAGGAGACAGCTGCAGTCCACTACATAAAGGCCTTCTTGCCTTTGTGCGGAGGGAAACACTGCCACTTGGTATAGCGCTGAATGACTCTATTTCTGGCCCAGTGAACCTAAAACAACTGCGAACTAAGTATCAGTTGGAACTTGGTACATAATCTTTAGTTCAACGGCTGTTACCTTATTGCCGATTTGGTCCTAAGAAATAGACGTCGCGGACCCTGAGATTGTTGGGTTTTTTGGGACAAACAACGTGAGAACTAAAATATAATATGTTTTTGCGCTCCTTTGCCTAGTTCAAAAGATGGGAAAGAGAAAGGCTGCAACCTAATTAAATCCCGCAGGGGGGCCATGTGAGAAGTTGGCCTGGTATATGCTGTCCACTAATTAAAGTGGGCACCTTGCACCAGTCCAAACGACCCTTATGATGTATGAGGTCAAAGATAACCTTTGGAAAGCTATCCTAGTGGTAGCTGTGGAGAGCAGCCTTCAGGCTTAGTCTTGAAGGAATGAAAAGCAGCTTGTTTTACCAGAATATCATCTTTAGTATTAATCAAATGAAAGGAGAACCACACAGTAGTTATAAAAATATGTATTTATGTATATAATACTCTCTAGTATCCTGTACACGAGGATATAACGCAAAGCATACAATACTTTAGCAAAGAAACAATGGTAAGTAGCACAATACACAGTGGGCTCCAGGGGGAGACCAAACCATATATTAAAATAGTGGTTTAAGAACCACGACTGGAGACGAGACAGTGTCTAGAACACATAGAATCGCTGGGACCCCAAGGAACCACCCAAGGTGAGTAAACAGGGACCCCACGGAGGACGGGTGCACTGTGCTAACAGGACCGCGGGCTCCGTACAATTCTATGGGGAAGTCGCGGTTACAATTTTAAAGTTTAAGGACCCTTCTCTGTGGACTTCGAGGAAACCCCTTGGTACTTAGGAGGTTGGAGAGCCACCCCACGAGTGGATACCTGAGTACCCGATTTACCTATCCCAGAGGAGCCGGGTGCATAGGTCTGGAGTAGTGTCGGAAACCGCCATTGTTTTCAGTGGAGGGCTTCAAAGAAGAGCTGCTGCCGGGAAGGAAGAAAGTGTCCGTTGGAATCCAAGGGTGGATTCGTGATGGAAGGAACCTGAAAGCAGAGGGGACAGAGTCTGGGTCACTTCAGGGTGACCAGGGGCTCGGTAGACGAATGCCCACCGATGTCGGGTGCTTCAGGTGCGAAGAAGGGATGCTTGACTCTGCAGCCACGAGGTCCAGGAAACGTCGAGGACGACCAGGAGCCGGATGCGAGCTGTCCCACGAAGGATGTCGAGTGCTCAGGGGTCAGTGTCCGGCTGGAGCACCAAAAAGTCTTGGCAATAGCAACCCACGCAGGAAGGTCAAGCAGGTTACGGTGTTGACCAGCAAGGTCCAGGGGACTCACTAAGCAATGGGGAGTCAGGGCACGTCTGGAGCAACCAGGAAATCCCAACAGAATTCAAGATGAGCCTCAAGAGGACCCACAGGTCGAATGACCAGGAGTCGCGAGGGGACCTCGAGCAAGATCACAGAGTACCAGCCCACGGAGCACTCGGTGGGAGGGGCCGGAGTTCTTTGGTGGAAATACTGCTCGGGTCAGGACTACACGGAGTCCAATGAACATGCTCAGGAATCGTCAACAAGCATATGCACTTGCAAAAGTACGCGGTGCACAGGGTTTTGGGTTATGCGGTCCCCACAAGGGATACTGGCCTCAAACTCGGTGAGAGGGCAGCTCGACCTCAAGGAACTTTGGAACCCACCTCCTGTGTTGCTGGAGCCTTCGGAGTCCACAGGAGCTCAGGATCAGCAGACCGGTCAGTTGCGTTACGGTGCCTGTGAATGCAGGGGAGTGACTCCTTCACCCCAAGGGAGATTCTTCAGATGTCCTGCACGGAGCCTGTATGGTGCAAGGGCACAGACGATGCTTTGGACGGAGAGAGAGACGAAGTCGGGCCCAGTCGAAGTCCAGCGAAGTCCAGAGTGTCCAGACGGTTGAAGGTCAGTGGTTTCTTGTTTCAGAATCTTGTCCACGTCAAATTTAAGGTCCTACAGCCAGGTAAGCCCTTATGTACCCATGGGAGAGGGTGGACAGATTCAGGGGACCCTCCTAGGGGAGGGTCAGGACAGAGGGGAGGTTACTCCCATGTCCTTTGTCCAGTTTCACGCCAGGGCAGGAGCCTACGGCTCCCAGAACTGGTTTGAGCTAGACGATGCACAGGGACACCCAGTGTGCCCCAGATGCAGACTTTCAGGCACTTTGGAAGTGCACCCACCCAGCCCCAATACACTAAATCCTGTCAGGGACGTGGTCACACCTCCCTGTGATGGGATGCCTATTGTGCTGCCTTCCTCTGCTCTAGCTTGGCTCAGCAGCAGGAGGGCAGAAATGTGTCTCTGGTCCGCAGCATCCATTTTGTGCTGTCCGGGTCGAGAAGGCTGGCACCGGAAAGACCATTAACCCCACGAAGCTTGCTTCAGAAGGGTGGAATCATACCTCCCACATCGGTTACCGGTGTGGAGGTATGATTCCAAGGTGTTTGATACCAAACACGACATGTTTTGTTTCAGCCGTTTTCGAGATAGCATTTACTGCGAGTTTATAATGCACCTCTACCTATATGTCTGGCTGAGTCACAGACAACCTGGGAGAATGGTCTCCGAAGGCTGCAGAGGGGCTCTGCCCATGCAGGGGCACCCTCTCACGTAAAACCCAGCACCCTGCCTTCAGGATTGTTAAGGCCTGCTATAGGGGTGACTTATAAGTTTTAAGTGTAGTGACCTATAGATATAGTGAACCTATATCTAAAGTAAGTGGTGCAAGCACCAGCTTACACAGACTGCAATAGCAGACCTGTAGTTCCATTTTGTATGGCCTCTCATGGGTGGCATAATACATGCTTCAGCCCAGGGGAGGCCTCTGGGGTACCTATGCCCTGGGTACATGTGTACCATATACTACGGACTTATAAGGGTATCCCAGTATCCAATCTGGAGTGTACCAAAGTGCATGGCATTACATTTTAAGGAGAAAGCAGATAGACTGGGGTCCTGATTAGCAGGATCCCAGTCAGACTAGTCAAAACAGTGTAACATCAAGCAGAAAGTGGGGATTAACCATAAGAAGCAGATCCTACTTTCCTACACAACCACCCCCAAACAAAAGGAGATGAGACTAACCTTGCCCAGTTGAGTCTTCATTTTCTAAGTGGAAATATCTGGAGAGTCCATCTGCATTGGCATGGTTACTCCCAGGTCTGTTCCACTGTATAGTCCATCCCTTGTAGGGAAATGGACCACCTCAAAAGTTTGGGGTTTTCACCCTTCATCTGTTTTAGCCATAAGAGGGGCTTATGGTCTGTCTGAACAATGAAGTGAGTGCTAAACAGGTATGGCCTCAGCTTCTTCAGAGCCCAAACCACAGCAAAGGCTTCCCTCTCAATGGCTGACCAATGTTTCTCTCTGGGGGTCAACTTTCTGCTGATAAAAGCTACTGGTTGATCCTGACCCTCTGCATTAAGTTGTGATAACACAGCCCCTACCCCCAACTCAGATGCATCTGTTTGGACAATGAATTATTTGGGATAGTCAGAACTTTGCAGAATGGGAGCAGTGCACATGGCCTGCTTGAGATCATCAAATGCCTTTTGACAGCTAACTGTCCACTGAACTTTCTTGGGCATTCTCTTTGATGTGAGATAATTTAAGGGAGTCACTATGGACCCATAACCCTTAACTAATCTCCTGTAGTACCCAGTCAGGCCCAAGAAAGCTCTGACCTGAGTCTGGGTAGTGGGAGCAACCCAGTCCATTATGGTCTGGATTTTGCTCTGCAATGGTTGAACCTGGCCTCCACCCACACGGTGGCCCAGGTATACAACCTTACTCTGCCCTATCTGGCACTTGGTGGCCTTGATAGTGAGGCCTGCTTTCTGCAGAGCATCCAAAACATTCTTCAGGTGGACCAGGTGATCCTCCCAGGTGGAGCTAAAGACAGCTATATCATCAAGATATGCTGCACTATAGGCTTCCAACCTTTGGAATGTGGCAGGTGCATTCTTCAAATCAAAGGGCATAACAATAAATTGATAATGCCCACTAGGGGTTGAAAATGCTGTTTTTGGTTTGGCACTCTCAGCTAGTCTGATTTGCCAATATCCAGCAGTGAGGTCAAATGTGCTCAAGAACTTGGCTGAGGCCAAAGTGTCTATGAGTTCATCTGCCCTAGAAATAGGGTGAGCATCAGTCCTAGTGACTGCATTGAGCCCCCTGTAGTCCACACAAAACCTCATTTCTCTCTTACCACCCTGGGTATGAGGTTTTTGTACCAGGACCACTGGACTAGCCCAAGGGCTATCTGAGGGTTCAATTACTCCCAATTCCAGCATCTTTTGGACCTCAGTCCTGATGCAATTTCTGACATGGTCAGGCTGCCTGTAAAACTTATTTTTAACAGGTAAGCTCTCACCTGTGTCCACTTCATGGGTACACCAGGTGGTCTCACTAGGAGTCAGAGAACATATGCCTGTTTTGATTGAGGACCTTCCTGCAATCAATCTGCTGTTGCTCAGTGAGGCTGCCTGCCAAGGCCACACCATCAACTGAGCCATCATCAGGGTTCTGAGAGGAGATCAGGGAGTGGGTCACTCATCAGTAGCCATGAGCAAGCCCATGTCTGCCCTGCCCACATAGTGTCTGAGCCTGTTTACATGGAGCACCCTGTGGGGGCTCCTAGGAGTTCCAAGGTCCACCAAGTAGGTGACCTCTCCTTTTTGCTCAATAATGGCATGGGGTCCACTTCACTTGTCCTGGAGAGCTGCTGGGGCCACAGGCTCCAATACCCATTCTTTCTGCCCTGACTGATAAACAGTCAGTACAGCCTTTTGGTCATGCCAAGCTTTTTGCAATTCTAGACTTGCCTCAAGGTATTTGCTGGCCTTCTTCATGTACTCAGCCATCCTAGAGCGGAGACCAAGTACATAGTCCACTATGTCTTGTTTGGGAGGTTTGAGAGGTAACTCCCATCCCTCCTTCACCAAACACAAGGGACCCCTAACTGGATGCCCAAACAAAAGTTCAAAAGGGCTGTAGCCAACCCCCTTTTGTGGGACCTCTCTGTAGGCAAAGAGAAGGCAGGGCAACAGGACATCCCATTTTCGCCTAAGCTTTTCTGGGAGGCCCATGATCATGCCCTTTAGGGTTTTGTTGAACCTTTCAACCAACCCATTGCATTGTGGGTGATAAGGTGTGATGAATTTGTAATTCACTCCACACTCCTTCCACATTGCAGTGATGTAACTAGACATGAAGTTTGCACCTCTGTCAGTTAAGACCTCCTTAGGGAACCCCACTCTGGAAAAAATTCCCAGGCTGGATACCTAGTGGCATGGTCCACCACCACTAGAATATAACTGTGCCCAGATGCAGTTGGAGGGTTCATGGGACCATTTATGCGGATCCCAACCCTCTCAAAGGGAAGCCCCACCACAGGTAGTGGTATTAGGGGGCCTTTGTGGTACCACCTGACTTACCACTGGCTTGGCAGGAGGTGCAGGAGCGACAAAACTCCTTAGTGTCCTCTGACATGTGAGGCCAGTGAAAGTGAGGGACAAGCCTGTCCCAAGTCTCACTTTGGCCTAGGTGTCCTGCCAGAATATCATGTGCCAGGGTGAGTAGGAAGCCCCTAAACGTCAGAGGTATGACCAACCTCCTGGTGGCACCAGGCTTGGGGTCGCTACGCTCTGAGTAAAGGAGTCCCTCATCCCAATAGATCCTGTGGGACCCACTGACTCCCAGCAGCCTCAGCAGCAGCTTGCTGTCTGAGGGGTTAAAGAGAGGGGCAGGTTTGCTGCTCCTGACTCAGATCTGCCCTGGAAGGGCCCCCTGTACCCAAAAACTCAACCTGATCAGGTTCCAGTTCATCTGGGACAGTTCCTTCACAGGGATTGGGGTCACCTCCATCAAGAGACTGATCTTCTTTCTGAGCCTGGGGGGAAGACACAGCCTTACCCCTCCTGCTCCTTCTCTTGGAAGGCACCTGGTCCCTTTTGTCAGAGTCCAGGGCCTGTTCAGTAGACATCTGTGTAGCCTGTGACCTGGTCACAGAAAACACATCTGCAGAGATGCCCAACATTGCTGCATGTGTCCTGAGTTCCACTTCAGCCCAGGCTGAAGTCTCCAAATCATTGCCCAACAAGCATTCCACAGGGAGGTCTGAGCTAATCACAACCTTCTTTGGGCCAGTTACCCCTCCCCAGCTGAAATTAACAACTGCCAAGGAATGATCTGTCCTGACATTGTTAGCATTGATCACTTGGTACATCTCACCAAGTATGAACTGTTCAGAGTCCACAAGATCTTTTGTCACCATAGTGACACTTGCACCTGTGTCCCTGTATGCCATGGCCTCCTTACCATTAATCAAAGACTGTTGTCTGTATTTGCCCAGGTTACTGGGACTCACAAATAAGGTGGCAACATCTATGCCACCATCACAGACAAGCACAGCCTGAGCTGGAGTTCTGACTAGGCCAGAACCCACCTCAGAGCCCAAGGTTAACCCTACTAATCCCTTGTTCCCTGTACCACCACTTGAAACTGTACTAGGGGGAGCAGTTGCCTTAGGGGCAGTGGTGGTTGGAGTTGAATCCTTGGCCTTTGGACAATTGGCATCTTTTGTCCAATGGGTTTTTTCTTTACATAAGTAACACCAAGGTTTCCTCTTGCCTTTTCCCTTGTTGGATTGTGATTCCCCCCCAGATGCAGGTTTTTGGGGCCCTGATGAAGACTTTTGATCTTTACCCTTGTCCCCACCCTTATCTGGAGTTTTAGAATCTTGCTTCTTCTGGTCCCACCAGAGTTCTGGTTTTTCTGCTTCACCCTGGTTCTGACCCACTTATCTGCCTTCTTTCTCAATTCTTGGGGAGAAGTCAGATCAGAGTCAACCAGGTACTGATGCAACAACTGATTTTGGCAATTATTAAGGATCTGCTCCCTCATAATCAAATTGTACAATCCCTTGAAATCATTCACTTTGCTGCCAAATAACCAGCCTTCCAGAGCCTTAATAGCACTATCCACAACTTCTACCCAGTCCTGATTCTGTGCCTTCTGGGTGTCTCTGAACTCAATCCTATACTGTTCAGTGGTTAAGCCAAACCCATCAATGAGAGCACTCTTCAGTACTGAGTAATTGTCAGCATTCTCTTCTCTAACAGTGAGGAGCTTATCTCTACCTTTGTCAGCAAAGGAGAGCCACAAGATAGCTGCCCACTGCTCTTGAGGGTCTCTCTCTAAAGCAGTTATCCATTTATGGATGTCATCCCCAACATGGTAGGGAGGGACAATCTTGCTCAGGTTCCTATTGTCAAAAGAATGTTCCTTAACTCTAGGGACACTGTTGCTGCCACCATGGGACTCAAGTCCCAATTTCTTTCTAGCTCTCTGGACTTCTAGGGATTCCTTGTCTAGGGTCAACTGCTCTTGCCTGAGCCTAAACCTAGCTGTCTAAGGAATGGTCCCTCTTGCTAGATAAGGAGGTCCCTACAGACTGTCCTGAGTGATGTGACTCTGCAGAGGGAGACCAAGATCTCCTTGGTAAACTCTGCACTCTTCCAGGAGGAGTGAAGAGAGGGCCATTTTGGCCTTCTCCACCATCTCCCTGAAGATCTGAGTTGTCCAGGTGGGAATCACCTTGATCCTCCTGGCCAGGGTTTGGATCTAGGTCATAGAAGGTGTCACCTCCTGACCTGTCTTCATTCCCTGCCCCACCCACTCTTTCCTGTTCATCTGACCCAGGGGTCTTCCTAAGGTCATCTAACAGTAACACCTCAATGAGGCGTTGCGCGTTGGCATTTCTCCCTGTCTTTAACTTTCTAGAGACACACATGGCTTTCAATTCTTGGAATGTAAACTCATTGCATCTAGAAGGCAGAGAGCCACTGGTGGCTTCTCCTTCAGAAGACATACTAGGTGTGGTGTGATGTAGGCACCTATCTAACCTAGTGGGAAACTAAACTCTCTTAGGTTGGAGAAAGGGTGTGCTAGACCCTTGACTACCCAACTCCAAGTTCAGTAGAACTTACTTATTATTAAGCTGGTATTATATGTACCTAGTACTTTAGTGGTTTTCAGTTAATCAATACAAAGATTTATCTGGTAAAACAATGCAAGATTGAATCCAAACCTCTGCACACCAATGTGAGAAGTTGGCCTGGTATATGCTGTCCACTAATTAAAGTGAACACCTTGCAACAGTCCAAACGACCCTTTTGATGTATGAGGTCAAAGATAATCTTTAGAAAGCTATCCTAGTGCTAGCTGTGGAGAGCAGCCTTCAGGCTTAGTCTTGAAGGAATGTAAAGCAGCTTGTTTTACCAGAATATCACCTTTAGTATTAATCAAATGAAAGGAGAACCACACAGTAGTTATAAAAATATGTATTTATTTATATAACACTCTCTAGTATCCTCTACACGAGGATATAACACAAAGCACACAATACTTTAGCAAAGAAACACTTGTAAGTAGCACAATACACAGTGGGCTCCAGGGGGAGACCAAACCATATACTAAAATAGTGGTATAAGAACCACGACTAGAGTCGAGACAGTGTTTAGAACACATAGAATCGCTGTGGACCCCAAGGAACCCCACCCAAGGTGAGTATACAGGGACCCCACGGAGGATGGGTGCAGTGTGCTAACACGACCGCGGGCTCCGTACAATTCTATGGGGAAGTCGCGGTTACAATTTTAAAGTTTAAGGACCCATCTCGGTGGACTTTGAGGAAACCCTTTGGAACTTAGGAGGTTGGAGAGCCACCCCACCCGTGGATGCCTGAGTACCTGAGTTACCTATCCCAGAGGAGCCGGGTGCATAGGTCTGGAGTGGTGTCGGAAACCGCCGTTGTTTTCAATGAAGGGCTTCAAAGAATACCTGCTGCCGGGAAGGAAGAAAGTGTCCATTGGAATCCAAGGGTGGATTCGTGATGGAAGGAACGTGAAAGCAGAGGGGGCAGAGTCTGGGTCACTTCATGGTGACCAGGGGCTCGGTAGACGAATGCCCACCGATGTCGGGTGCTTCAGGTGCGAAGAAGGGAGGCTTGACTCTGCAGCCACGAGGTCCAGGAAATGTCGAGGACGACCAGGAGCCGGATGCAAGCTGTACCACAAAGGATGTCGAGTGCTGAGAGGTCAGTGTCCGGCTGGAGCACCAACAAGCTTTGGCAACAGCAACCCACGCAGGAAGGTCAAGCAGGTTATGGTGTGGACCAGCAAGTTCCAGGGGACTCACCAAGCAATGGGGAGTCAGGGCACGTCTGGAGCAACCAGGGAAGCCCAACAGAATTCAAGATGACCCTCAAGAGGACCCACAGGTCGAATGACCAGGAGTCGCGAGGGGACCTCAAGCAAGATCACAAAGTACCAGCCCATGCAGCACTCGGTGCGAGGAGGCCGGAGTTCTTTGGTGGAAATACTGCTCAGGGTCAGGACTACACGGAGTCCAATGCACAAGCTCAGGAATTGTCAACAAGCATATGCCCTTGCAAAAGTACACAGTGCACAAGGGTTCGGGTTATGCGGTCCCCACGAGGGATACTGGCCTCAAACTTGGTAAGAGGGCAGCTCGATCTCAAGGAACTACAGAACCCACCTCCTGTGTTGCTGGAGCCTTCGGAGTCTGCAGGAGCTCAGGATCAGCAGACCGGTCAGTTGCATTATGGTGCCTGCAAATGCAGGGGAGTGACTCCTTCACCCCAAGGGAGATTCTTCAGATGTCCTTAATGCCCCACAGGTCCTGCACGGAGCCTGTATGGTGCAAGGGCACAGACGATGCTTTGGACAGAGAGGGAGACAAAGTCGGGCCCAGTCGAAGTCCAGCGAAGTCCAGAGTGTCCAGACGGTCAAAGGTCAGTGATTTCTTGTTTCAGAATCTTGTCCATGTCAAATCTAAGGTCCTACAGCCAGGTAAGCCCTTATGTACCCACGGGAGAGGGTTGGACAGATTCAGGGGACCCTCCTAGGGGAGGGTCAGGACAAAGGGGAGGTTACTCCCATGTCCTTTGTCCAATTTCGCACCAGAGCTGGAGCCAACGGCTCCCAGAACTGGTTTGAGCTGGACGATGCACAGGGACACCAAGTGTGCCCCAGATGCAGACTTTCAGGCACTTTGGAAGTGCACTCACCCAGCCCCAATACACTAAATCCTATCTGGGATGTGGTCACACCTCCCTGTGACAGGATGCCTATTGTGCTGCCTTCCTCTGCTCGAGCTTGGCTCAGCAGCAGGAGGGCAGAAATGTGTCTCTGGTCGGCAGCATCCATTTTGTGCTGTCCGGGTCGAGAAGGCTGGCACCGGAAAGACCAGTGAGCCCACGAAGCTCGCTTCAGAAGGGTGGAATCATACCTCCCACACCCGTTACCGGTGTGGAGGTATGATTCCAAGGTGTTTGATACCAAACACGACATGTTTTGTTTCAGCCGTTTTCGAGATGGCATTTACCGCGAGTTATAATGCACCTCTACCTATATGTCTGGCTGAGTCACAGACAACCCGGGAGAATGGTCTAAGGCTGCAGAGGGGCTCTGCTCATGCAGGTGCACCCTCTCATGTAAAACCCAGCACCCTGCCTTCAGGATTGTTAAGGCCTGCTATAGGGGTGACTTATAAGTTTTAAGTGTAGTGACCTATAGATGTAGTGAACCTATATCTAAAGTAAGTGGTGCAAGCACCAGATTACACAGGCTGCAATGGCAGACCTGTAGTTACATTTTGCATGGCCTCTCATGGGTGACATAATACATGCTTCAGCCCAGGGGAGGCCTCTGGGGTACCTATGCCCTGGGTACATGTGTACCATATACTAGGGACTTATAAGGGTACCCCAGTATCCAATCTGGAGTGTACCAAAGTAAATGGCATAACATTTTAAGGAGAAAGCAGATAGACTGGGGTCCTCATTAGCAGCATCCCAGTCAGACTAGTCAAAACAGTATAACATCAAGCAAAAAGTGGGGGTAACCATAAGAAGCAGATCCTACTTTCCTACAGGCCACATCAGACCCTAATGAACTACTTAACAGGGGTGATGGGGGCCATCGAAAAGCAGATTAATTCTGTGGAAAAGACCTTGAATTTTAAAAAACAGGGGGGAGGGGTGGCATCGAGTATAGGGACCTCAGTAGGAAAGGCTGCCCATGAATGTCAGACTGAGGTTATAATTGGTCAATTACCCTTGAATGGTTGCGTCCAAAACATATCGAACCACATATATGTTAGTGACCAGGAATGCGACTCTCAACCACCTTCGAAGCGCCCTAGAAACCCTGAGATAGCCCCTAAAACTGCAGAGGATAATCGTACAGAAATCAGGTTGGAACCCTTAAAAAAACACAAAAAAGTGACCAAACGGGGTAAAACCGAGGCAGGGAGGAGGGGACATTCTCTCATCAATAGCCAAACTAACAAACTGACGGGTGATCTTAGTAAGCTAATTGATAAAATGGATGATTTAGACAAATTCATAAGTGATGCCTAAACCAATTTATCTGTAAGAGTGGCCTTAAGAAGGGACCATAAATAAATGTCCAGTAAACCCACAGTGTCTTAACAATGTTAATCTAGCAAAGCTTACAACCGAGAGACAACATACTCACAGAAAGATATATCAATAAAATCAATGTGGGGGGGGCTGCGCGGACCCCTGCATTCCCGGGGTCACCACTTCTCTGGGGCTTTACTTTCATTGAATGTGAGGGGGTCACGCAGACCCCCCTGCAGTCCCCGGGGTGCCGCGGTGTGTCTTCCAGATACCGTCTTATTCAGTTTAAATATGTCCATCGTGTGTATTATACACGTCTTCGCCTCTGGAGGATGGGAGTCGTTGCATCCCCTCAGTGCCTACGTTGTGACAGAGAGGAGGGGACATTTCTTCATACGGTATGGAGCTGCACGGCATTACAGCCCTTCTGGCGCAGAGTATCGACCTGCCTCAAAGAGGTGCTGTCCTGGGACCTTCCGCATGACCCTAGACTGTTCCTACTGCATAGCACAGATGACATAGGTGGGAACCGATACAAACAACACTTACTCTTCCTTGCCCTCACAATCGCCAAACGCGATATTACTCAGTTATAGAAGGGAACCTCCCCACCAACAATAGGAAAGTGGCGAAAGGAATTAGAGAAATGCATGGGCGCGGAGATAGCAGTATTTCAGGCGAGGGGTTGCCCTCAAAAACACAGAAAAATATGGTCTCGATGGGCTACATACCGGAGCATTGACCTTCCTCTCCCCTCGCAATCCCCATGAGAAGCAGTTCCATTGGATGTTATGGGCCATAATGTATGCCATATTGCTTTCTCCCTTTGGGTATTCATGTGTATCTGAATTTGCTTGTCAAGGCGGGTAGGGGTGGGAAAGTCTGCGTAAAGTTTGGTTTTCATTTTGGTTATATATACGAACTGTACCCATTGATATTTCCGTGTCTGGTAACTTATCATTATCTCGTCTCAAATTGGATTATGTCGGGCAATCGCCCAAGCGGTACAATAAAAACTCAATAAAATATGTTTAAAAAAAACCTTAGAAACTCACTGAAAAAACAAAGATTACAGGGACATTATAGTTAGGCTCAGATTTTACTCGTTCAAAACCATAGAAATTCAGCAGGTATAGTTACCTAAGCTAAATATAACTTATGCCCCCGCAATGCACTGCTTATGACCTCATATACTACATCACTCATGACATGGTCAGTGATATCACTGTAAACATCACATGGGATGGTGGGTGGAGCTGGTGCTCATGGTTGACCATAGTGAATTTTAGGATAGACATGTCATTTGTTGGCTTCGTTATATAGACGATTTATTCATTATATGGAAAGGAACACCTGAAACTGCTGAGAAGTTTGTAGAAAGTTTCAATATTAATTCTGTTAATCTACACTTCACAGCACATCTAAACATTTGACTTGTTTGCTGCTTATATGTCCACGTTTACATAGAGAACAACAAAATAGAGTCTTGAATATATAAAAACAGCTGGCAGTTACATACTGCATGCCAGTAGCTTTCACCCTCAACATCTCAAAGAGAGTATCCCATATGGGGAAATGCTGATATTAAGAAGAAATTGAACAGATTTAATGTTATATGTTTGTTTACAAACTTTTGGTATGCCCCGTTCCCCTCTTATGTCGCTCAATGGCGTTTACATTTTATCTCGTTTACTTATGGTTAACGCGTTCACAAATATTTTTGTCCTCCAAGGGGTTGACACTGATGGGGTAGTGCTTTTTAAGTTGTTTTAACCCAATGGCTCTTGTATTTCCAGTCTTATGTTTATTTGGTTGTCCTTATGACATTTTTACACTCAATTTTTCTTATTTAGACCCCATTTCAATATGGCGTCTATGTGGTGACACAGTTTTTCAGGTTACATGAGTAAAAACATCGGATCAGCTTATTGCCTTTCCTATATGTTTACTATCCCAAGCAGTGTCTCCATTACCATATATGAGAAGCCACACCCTAATGGCGTTTGACTATATTTATACGCGCAACTCAGGGCGTCCAGCTTTCGGCATACTTAGGTGAGTTCCTATTCAAGTGTGAGGAATAGCGAGATGTTGACTATGGCGCTGATATTTACTATATATTTTTTCACTTGGTTCTATGTCTCCATGGACACTGGTTGTTATCGTCGGGTGGGATTTGACAGTTCTCTTGAGTCTTGGACTTATCAAGGTCCCGGTAACTTATATTTGAACCTCATCGTGTTCCGACTTGTTTCGCGATGACTTTGATTGAGGTATGTTCACATTATATCTGTAGTATTTTTGGGATGGGGACTTAAAACACTTAACTTAGCGGCATGCTGCATGGCTGTTAAATTTCTAATTTTTACACTGCTGACATATGGAGTTTTTGTGTACTTCGATCCAGCACCTAGCAGCTTCTATCATTTGTGTTCTGTGTTAACTGGCACAAGGTTGCTTTGCTGTTTGGGCCCTCTTCTTCGCTTCTTTCTTTTTCTTAAGAATGACTATAAGCCGTTGGAAATTGTGATACTGACTGGTATATGTGGATGAGATCTCTGTGGGTGTTTGTTCTATACTCACCTTCTTGTTTATGTACACTGGTGACTGCCTATATTTTGTCCTTTTGAGTTTTTTGAACCGTTGTTCTCGATTATTGTTGCAGATTATCCTTTTCTAGTCCTCGGGGCTCCGGGGGCCATGACTTGGATATTTTTGAAATTCTCATTGGATGAATCGTCTATACTACTTTGAAGGTAGCTTCCTTATATATTAGTTTGTAGTTTTTTCTTTCTGCTTAATTCTTTTCTGCCTTTTTTAAATTTTGGACTAATAAGTTGCCTGTACACAAGGGTTCTCGGGTCTTTGTTTCTCTTTTCTTTTGTTTTTTTTTACAGTTTCTTCTGACTCATTCTTGGTAGTACTAATGCGTCTGAATATTTTCTGTTGCACTATTTACTCAGATTAAGAAATTTTGATTCTTTTGATGGATATTCCCGGGTGTGTTGCAACTTCTATTCACAACCCTGTAATTCCCCTTGATTAAACTTTGAGATTCTGGTCGTCGAGGAATGTAATTGTACCATGCTTCTGATGTTTATCCACATATTGTTTGGTATTATCTTTTCACTTGGAGGTTGCACTATGTACACTTGGTTGTTAGTTGCTTCCTTATTCCTATAATCAACATCCTGTATGCACTCTCTATCTCACTTTTGTGATATACTATCATGACTTGAGAGATAGAAATTGTAATATATGTATGTTTTATTTCCCTTCACAGCCTTGAAAAAGTCGTTGAGTGCGACGAAACACGTGTCGGCTGTCTATGTCCTTTTATATGGAATAAAAAAGAATGGAACCATCGGTTATTCTGTGTTTATCTCATATTCACTGAAGTTGATTCCACTGAAATGGACCCCTTAGAGTGACGGACCCCTTACTTCTGATTGTGGTGGTTCTCTGGACATCTTTTGAACAGCAAGTGTACTCAAGGCCCTCCGGGTGTCAAGACGCCACCCATCCAGGAAACCCAAATTCTGCATTACTGAAGAAAGTGACCTAGTCATTAATGGTTTCATCCCTTGTTTCCGAGGATGCCAATCCCTGCCACCATCCAGGACACAGTTAAAATCGCCTGCCCATATCACAGGGGTCCCCATTCAGGTAATTCCTGCATCCCCTTATAGACATTTCTGTCATCCACATTAGGGGCCTAGGTGTTGCGAATAGTAATATCCTTACCGTCAAGAGTACCGTGGAGCAGAAGATAACGCCCCTCAACATCAGCTTCACTGCAGGTGGGACGATGGGGAACCCCAGGCGCTATGGCCACCCTCCTAGCATATGAGGAATAGGTCGACAAGAAGAGCTCCCCCCCCCCCCACTTTTTACCTAGTTTCTGAGATTCGCTGCCCATAGGATGGGTTTCCTGAAGACAGGCTATCTGCACCTTATTGCGCCTTAGATACGAGTGTACCCTATACTGCTTAGAATAGCCTTTTAGTTCTCTAACATTCCACATGACAATATTGGTACATTCAGCCAACAGGAGGATCAACCCATTCCCCAGGTCCTGTCCCCGCCCCCTCCTGGGCTGGGTAGCCCAAGGAGCAGTCGCGGTCCATGCAGGTAACAGTGGTTGGTCGGTGGGGCCGCGTGAGGGGGGATTTCGAGGGACATTGCTGAGGAAAAACTAGTTATTTATTTAATTTTCCCTCTGCATCATCCCTCAAAATCCCTCCCCACACGGCCCAACCGCCCCACCGCTGTTACCTGCACGGACCGTGGCTGCCGAGGACCCCACCAAAAGAGACTGAACAACATAGCACTTCATTCGCACTGCTGTTACAAACATGCCCTCTGTCAAAGTCAAAGAGCAAATCAAAACAAAAAGAACACACCCAACTTCCCCCATCCCAGATAAACAGTAAAACATTAATAAACCATACTGCTTATCCAATTATATCAATTCTGCCAGGACTCACAGTCTAAACCCACCACCCACAACCATGGCCTACCGCTGCTCGTTGAAAGGACTCCCCAATCAGAGTAAAATGCTGTGCCAATAGTCACATGAACAAATAAACCCAGCTGGAAAGCAAATAGCAGTTCAGCAGGACTCCAGCCACACCCCTGGTAGAACACCCTTCAGCAACCTGGACCTTATCCGAAACCTTTTGGAGATCCGCACAGAGGAGATTCAGCTCAAGTGCCACAGCCCTGGATAGCAGCTAGGATGTCCGCTCAGGAAGGCTCCTTCGCCAATGAGTCCAGCACTAGGTTGCCTCGGGCACCACCCTGATGCGTCTGACGCTGCGAGGAAGGGGCCTGCGTGGTGTAACGTTCCATTGTGTTCCCCTGCGGGGAACCGGGCTGCTTGTTTCTCCCCATCTGCAGGATCGCGCGCACTCCACTCTCAAATGCATCAGTCGCCAGGCCTGCAAGAGCAGGGACTCTAAAGTCCTTGTTGCCCCTGACCCTCGGGTCCGCACTGGGCCCGCTCCAAATTCAGTGAGGCCACAACTTGCCTCCAGGGCCATATTAGAGTGCGCCTCACCATGTCCACAAGCAGCCCCTGGCCAATAAGGACCTCCAAGTCCCTCTGCACACCAACCAGGGGGAGAACAAGGGGCCAAAGTTCAGGCAAATGAGCAGTCTGTATGGGGGCTCCCCAGGGAGATCAGGTACAGCAGCAGAAGGGAGAAGAACAAGTTACTTACCTTCGGTAATGATGTATCTGTAAGAGATATATATTAGTTATAGATTCCTTACCTTAGAATTTCCCCCAGGCGTCAGACTGGATCCGGAGAATTTTTCTTCAGCAGTACCCCTGCACGTCGGTCGACCTCACAGAATCTATGACTAATAGTCTCTTTCAGATTGCAGCAATCAGTAGTACTGGGGGCTCTCCGAGTCCATGAGTGGGCCCCCACCAAGAGCGCTGACCAGATTACGGGTCCCCAGCTGGTGTGTGCACAGTAGAAGGGGGGGCCCGATAGTCCCCACACTTATGTGGATGGGCTCCCGCTACACCACCAGTTAATATCCCCCGGGCCGGCACTCACCCGTATTTTATAGCCGCCACCAATTCACGGAGGCCCTCCGAGCAGGAGGGGAGCTGAGGGCCCTCCAGGAGGCTCTGTCCCCCAAATGTTAGTGCCGCAGTCGGGGCTCAATCAGATGGCTCTGGGGTGGACCGGCTCCTCCCAGCGACAGGTCTCACGATGCGGTCCGTGCCCCAAAGTGCGATAAGGGCGGGGGGGAAGGCCAAATGAATGCCGCTCCCCGCCCATTGACAGCAGACAGCAGGGTTCAGGGGTCTCCAGCTGCAGACACCGCCGCACGCCCGACACCTCTCAGGGCGTCGCGACCCACCCAGGTCGTCTTCCTCATCTGAGGCCTACCACGCGCCCGGGGTAATCCTCACCCCAGAGGCAGTTGCACCGACCAGAATTACGGGCTCAGAATGTGGGATCGCATTACTCGCAAATCCGGCAGCGGCCATATGGCATCACGCGGATATCGGCAGGATAATGGAGGATTATGCTGGGTTCGACGAGGAGCCGATCAGGAACGCGTCCTGTTGGCCATCCATCTTGCATGGCTACCCCCTCATTTTAGTTATATTTTAGTTGTGGGTTACAAAAGTTAAAGTGATGTTATAGTTAGGTATGGTAATTACATCTTACTTAGCGCAAAAAAAACCAACTGAAATTCACTGCAAAAACAAAGGTTAAAGTGACCTTACAATTAGGTGAAAATGTCAGTTTAAGTGTAATATTCTAAAAAAAAAAAAAAAAACTGAAATTCAACATTTGTAGTTATTTTAAGTAACTATGGTGGTGATTACGATGGCTGTCGGAACAGCCGTCTGACCGCCGCAGTCCGATTCAGACTATCAAGGCCGCGAACTTACCCCCACCGTATTACGATGCATGCAGACCGAACCGCCAACAGCGGCGGTCGGAGTGATCTCCACATGGGCTGCGGCGGTCAGAGAGTTCTCCACATGGGCCGCGGCGGTCGGAAAGCTTGCCGAAAGGAACTCTGAAACCATCAGGTCTGTGGTACCACCGCTGAGTAGATTATGATTAAACCGTTGTACTGGCGGTCCCTTGTCTGTGGTTTCACAATGGCGATAGACCGCCGCACTACTGCAAAACACCACAACACTGCACATTGGATGCAGAAAAAATCTACACAACTTATGTCCATTGCCAAAGTGGACACACCCACAATTCAAAGTATAAAACACACTCCATCCCAGACCATAATACTTTGCCACTACACTGCAGCACAGCAAGATAGATGACATCTTGGTGAGAAAAGGCAGCCTTTATCACACAATCCCATCACACACTCCAAACACTATTTCAGTATTTTCATCATCATTCTTTTTGTAAAGCCATTTTCCGTTTTCTTCACTGGCACTCACTTCATTTAATCAACATATCACCTGCTAAACATCCACGTTTCTCTATCACGGAGTTGTCAGTCATGGTGGGTGAAATCATTCGAGTAGAGTCACAATTGTTTGGAGCTCAAGTCCAACAAACTCGTCTCAGTAGGAAGAATGACATGTGGGACAGAATAGTCAACAAATTGAATACTGTAGGTGCCACCCTGTGCACAAAGGAGGACATCAGGAAGAGGTGGCACGACCTGAAGACGAGGGTGAAGATCCTGACCTGAAGGCACGACCAGGCAGCCCAGATGACTGGCTGTGGTCCTCCCGGCCCACCATTGGAACTCACACCCTGGAAGGAGAAGGTGCACGCCATCCTGCATTCTGAGGGCTTGACAGGAATATCTGGGGGATTGGAGGCTGGTAAGTAACACCTCACCAACAGTCACAACATATCAGTGTTCTATTTGCTCACAACACAGCTCTTACTATAGTGTTGTCCATCTACTTTTCCAATATTCAGTAGTCAAAGTTTCAGAGATGTCTGATTGTCACTTACAATCAGTATTCCTGCACATAAGATCACAAGTATCAATCTCCATTACATCACACATGTGGAAAAGCTGTCTGTAATTGCATTCCCATCAACTCATCATCCCAGAACCCATAATATGTGTAAATATCTAATAGTATGGGCCAGCACAACTGCATTTTGCAAACCGGAATGTAACACAAACCAATTTTGCAAGTATTACTAAGTCGAAAAAGAAAGTACTACAACTACCATGAGGCCCTGTTGCTTAAACACCTAACAAGATGTATTAGTGCCGTTTGTCCATAGTCACCTGTCAGCCATGTCTCGAATGATGTTCACCTCACATACAGGTAGCTCTGGGTCAAGTATCGGGTACAAGAGAATTAAATTACTATGTTAGAACTGGGGGTCTCTAGTTGGCAGAGGTAGGTACCTTTGTCCAAATAGGGACCCTTTCTTCTAGTCAGGGTAAGGGGGATACACTACTAAAATAACCCCTGCTCACCCCCTTGGTAGCTTGGCACAAGCAGGCAGGCTTATCTCAGAGGCAGTGTGTAAAGCATTTGTGAACACATACAGTAACCCAGTGACAACACTACAGATGGACACCACACAGGTTGTAGTATAAAAATAAGTATTTTTATATAGACTTAACACAAGACCCAAAACGACAAAAATCCACAATACAATACGAAACATGACTGTCAAATGGTAGAAAATAGCTCAGTTCAATAAAGATGATAAATGCGACACTTTACTCTCAATGTACCTTTGGATGCGTAACGCAAAACAAACAAAAGGGTCATAGGGAAGGTGATGCTTCGATTCCTTACACGCAGAAAGGAGGATGCGTCGGTTTCTTACTGCGGCCCGGTTCCGATGCGATGATGATCCGGTGCGAGGCGAGAAATTGGCGTCTTGCTTACGGTGCGACAACATAGACGGGATGCGTGCATGCCCGACGGCCGTGCGGCGACTCGGCGATCTTCTGAGCCATGACAGGCCCTGCGACACGCTTCTTCGGTGATGCGCCGGCGTCCTCTGTGGCAGCGGCACGCTTCTCCGGTGATGCGAGGCGCTTCGGTGATGCGATGGCGACAGCGGCGGCACACTTACTCCGCGATGCGACAACTGCTGCGGCGGCACGCTTCTCCGGTGATGCGGGGCGCTTCGGTGATGCAACAGCGGCAGCGGCGGCACGCTTACTCTGCGATGCGACGACAGCTGCTGCGGCGGTGACACGCTTCCTCTTCGTTGCGTCGCGCTTCCAGCTGCCAGCGACATGCAGTCTCTCAGAAGGCCCAACAGCAGTAGGCACTTCAATTCCCAGCAAGGGAATTCAGGAGGGGAGCTGGGGGTGAAGTCTTGTATCCCTGAGACTTCCGGCAGGAGGCAAGCTCAATGTTCAAGCCCTTGGAGATCTTCTTCAAAATGATGAAAGCACACTCAGTCCTTTTCTCCTTTCTTTGGCAATAAAGTAACCACTGCAGGCCAACCCCAACAACACGCAGCATAGGGGTAATCTCCTCCTTCATCTTCCTGGTTCTTCTCCTCAGCAAAGGTTTGTCTTGATTCCCAGAAGTGATCTAAGTCTTGGGGTCTGGGCCCCAATATTTATACTAGCAAATCCTTTGTCCTCTGAAGGCAGAGGGTCCTGTACCTAGTCCAAACCAGTTCTGGGTGCATTCTGCCAGTGCACACCTTTTTCCTTTGTCAGTGTGGGCCAGGGTCATCAGACACACCACAGGAGGTGGAGCCAGCATTGTGGAAGGCAGGCACAGCCCTATTCAGGCCCAGGTGCTACTCCTCCCACCACTTCTCATGCAGATAGGACTATTCAGCCTAGTGCTGACTCACCCTGTCTCCTGGAGTCCCCCAGCCCCTGTCACTCACAAACCCAGACATACAATACACAAGCTAGCAGAGGCAGGCTGGATGGTTTAGGCAAGAAAATACCTTCTTTCTAAAAGTGGTATTTTCAAACACAGAATGTTAAAACCAACTTCACTAAAAGATGTATTTTATCATTCTGAGTTCAGGCATACTAAATTCGTTTTTCTACCATGTTCCCTGGGTCAGTTAGGACTATAAGATGTTATAATCAAACTGCCCATTCTGGCCTATGGGGACAGGTAGCCTTGCAATAGTGAAAAACGAAGTTGGCTGTAATTCACTATCAGGACATGCCACACACATCAGGGCATGTTCTACCTCTTACATACAATGCACCCTGCCCGCAGGCCTACTTTAGGGGTGACTAACATGCAGAAAAGGGAAGGTTTGGGGACTGGTAAGTGGGTGCACTTACCAAGTCGACATGGCAGTACCAGACTGCACACAGGCTCTGCAATGGCAGGCCTGAGACACGCTTTCCAAGCTGCTCCGGTGGGTGGCATAACCAGTCCTGCAAGCCCACCAGCAGCATTTGATTTACAGGCCCTGGGCACACGCGGTGCACTGTACTAGGGTCTGACAGTAAATCAAATAAGCCAATCATGGAGTCACTAATCCATACATCAATTTATAACAGAGAGCATATGCACTTTAGCACTGATCAGCAGTGGTAAAGTGCCCAGAGTCATAAAAACAACAAAAACAGGTCAGAGAAAGTACAGGAGGAAGGCAAAAAGTTCAGGGATGACCCTGCAAAAAGGGCCAAGTCCAACAGACTACATCTACCATGAGGCTCTGTACTTCTAACTCTGAACAAGAGGCACCAGTGTTGTTTGTCCATACTCACTTGTTAGCCATGTCTCAACTGATGTTCACCTCATGTCCAGGTAGCCACTGGTCAAATGTGGGGTACGAGAGAATGAAATGACTATATCTATCATGAGGCCCTGTACTTCTAACTCAGAACAAGAGGCACTAGTGCCGTTTGTCCATACTCATCTGTCAGCCATATCTCAACTGATCCCCAGGTCATATGGACTGAGCACTCTACACATAATGCTATTCTCAGACACGTCTGTCTACTCAGCCTGACCTTCCCCTGGTCTCCTTGACTGAAAAGAATGAGGCCATGAGTGACACCATATCAAGTGTATACATGAAATATCAGTATTGGATGAAGGTAACCCAGCTGATTTGAATTGGCTGGTGACCCATTGACATTGCACAGCACACATAATTATCAATGCTAAACCAACTACCAAGTTGTGTGTATGCCTGTATTGTACACAACTATGACTTGGAATGTACTAATACATATGTAACTACTACACTGTGTTGGGTTTAAGTTATATGGAGATGGCATGTTCATCCCTCATTTCAACATGAGGCATATCAGCACAGTAAATGATTAGGCCAATACCACTTCATTTAATGGATGTCTCCCAATGTCTTGAAAACAAGTCAAACACAACAGGGATAGATCATGATGTTAACCTCCATGCCTTTTGTCCCTCCAGGCCTGAACTCACTAGGCCCAATTCACAAAGGTAAAGTGAGAAGAAAGTTTAACTTTATGACTTTCGGTATTCACAAAGACCATTTACTACTCGTAAATGCCCTTTGTGAATACCGAAAGTCACAAAGTTCAACTTTTGGTATTCACAAAGGGCATTTACGAGTAATAAATTCCCTTTGTGGATACCAAAAGTCGTAAAGTTAGACTTTTGTCTCACTTTACTCTTGTGAATCGGGCCTAATGTGTTCCAAATGATGTGGAGCTATGTACCAGACTTACAACAATATTAAGCCACTCTATGTCTAAAGCGGTTGATCGGGCAAAACATCTGGCCAGAGTCAGCACACCGCCCAGACTCCACCTCCGCCCCTGGATCAAGCCTCTAGTGATGCAGAATGTCCTGTACAAATGGAATTGGAGGGCCAACTTGTCACATCTGGGCAGACGGCACCAGTTAGTCTCATTATGCCCACAACCACACCTCTCACCCCAGCTGCAACATCTCTGCTGACCTCTGCTCAAGGCCTGGGAGCCTATGAGGACTCCCAAGGAGTGATGGCTCAGGTGCTTGAGGAACTCTGGGAGATAAAGCAGCTGCAGAAGTCCATAGACCAGAGGCTGGACAACCACAATGACAACATGGGCCAGCTCATTGGGGAGCTGAGGGACATTAACACCACACTCTGAAGGGCTTTCCCCGCCACCTACCCCTTCCTGTGGTCCAACTACATCTGGCACTTCTACATCTGTGGCAGCCCCAGGAAGGGAGACCGTGTCAAAGAAAGACACCCCTGACCCTGCAGCAGTGGAAACCCCCCTCCCCTCCATCGTGGGGCGGGACGTCCAAGAAAAACACCAGGAGGCTTGGTTGGCAAGGAACTCACAACTGCCAGGAAGAAACGTTATACCTGATGTCCTCCTTTGTGTGCAACATGTTCACTTTGTTGACTATTCCTGTACACTTTCTCATTTCTTATAGGAGGAGTATGTTGGACTTTGAACTTCAGACAATGTGGCTCCTACAACAATGGTTTCATCCACGAACACTGACTACTACACTACTGTGTTGTCACTATTTGTCAGTATAATATATTTTTATTTTCACATTGTGCACTTCAATAAAATCACTTACCACAAAATCATTGGCTCCAATAGTTACATTCACATCTAGCAAGTTATGAAGTTATCCACATGTGAATTACCAAATGTAAGTAGAAGCTACTTGTAGAAGCATCAACATGTGGAATGTCAGCAGTGTGCAACTGAGTATCACAACCATGTTACTCCAACACAAAAATACAAGTGTATAGTCTCATAACATCTTTATTCCATAGTCCCAACCTTATCCTGGCATAATGTGAAAAACAGGGCAAAATAATGCATCACTGAAAAGATCTGTGTAAGTGACCACAAATGTCATGTCCAGACCTCAACAACATGGTCGGAGGGGATACATCGGACAATGCCAAATAGAATAGGCAAATGACAATTAGTTCAGGTCAGCAGCTAGAGCCATATAGACTACCTCACAGTAGGAATCCTACATCATTGAAAACAAGAAACAAAAACATGGCAGTACTACAGTTTCTGAGCATGGGTTTATTCCAATCCAGTGTTGCTGCATCTGGTGGAATGTCACAAACCAATGTCAATGATGTGCCACAATCACTGTGGCATGCAATGATGAGACACATCAACAGCTACATCCAGTTCATACACATTGAGGACTTAGCCAATGTGAAAAGAGACTAGCATGATTTGGCCCAACAACAACATTGTGTTGGAGCACATGATGGCACACATATTGCAATGGGATCACCACACAACAGGGAACAAGTTCACTACAATCAAAGCAACTTCCACCCTACTAGCACTGTGCAAGCTGGCTTGGTACTGGAGTTGTCCCCATCCCGGCTGCACCAGCTGGCAATGAGGACCTCGACCTGAGGTTTTGGAAGCCACCACAAGTGTGTGCGCCGAGGATGAGTTGCCACTAGCTTCCTCAACTAGACGGGGACGACGCTAAACATCAGTCCACCACAACCAATGCATTAATTCATCAGTTGTTTGTATCCTTTTTTCCACCCACCAGTTTCAGTACGGTGGCGAGATTCACTCACATCCCTACACAATTCTTTTCATTCGGTCCTGAAGAAAGCCACGTCACCTCTGCGGAGGGCACTTAGGCTGAAACATGTCGACCTTTTGACCACATTGGAACCATGTGAGGTTGAATATTCCTATCATGGCTTGCACACCTTTTTTTAATCCTGACCCCTGGATGTTCCATTAAAATTAACTTTTACCATACCAGGGAGCTAGTTTTAACTTAACTTTCACTACCCTTACACACTCCCTCCACGCCCGGCTCATCTGAAGGTTTTAGTATACCTCTCGTCAATCACAATTAAAACATACCTGAGCTCCTCCCTCACACTGAGGGGGTTATAGCCCGCACTGCAACCAGGTTTGCAGTGCGAGGAGGTTCCCAATGATGAAGCATGCCACCCAAGGGTGGTTGAGAGAATTCGTCCTATAAAAGGGATTCCCCCACACTCCGTTGTTACTTGTTCTGACCCATGGTGGCCTTTTTTGTGCTGCTAGATTTTATACGAGGGGAGTCGCCCCCTGCTGGTCGTTAAACATCCTCAGGCCTTTCTTGTGTGTATACTGGAGTTGTACACCCAAAGTCTGTGCCAGACATTTCCAGGAACAATCCATGTCCATTTCGTACTTCGAAACAGGATCATATACCTGCTAATGTCACAACTCTGAAATGCCCAAAGGAAGATGCCATGGTGAAGGTACCTAAAACAGACCAATACAAATAGATTAGCTAGGAAGCAATACATATGATACCAATAAAAGTCAACTCCTGGAGTACGCAGTACATGGGAAAATGTCACCTCCCCAAACATCATCAACAATGTGTGTATGTGTCTAGATCTTCTTCCACAAACAGCTGTGCACAGAGTTTGCCACAGCTGTACATACCTAACATGTATCTATGAATGCCCCCCTCACAACATCCCAGCAACAGTCACTGTAACAGTCAAAGTCATGACATCTCACAACATACTTACACTCATCAGAAGAAGCTGTTGATGAGCTCTTGGCGAATGTCAACTCCTTCCTCTTCCCCACTATCATCATCATTTGGCATTTCAGAATCCTCAACCGGTGGCTCCTGCTGGCCTCCATCCTCTGCGCTGAGAGGGATGTTCCGTCGCAGTGCTAGGTTATGGAGCATGCAGCAGGTGACGGTGATCTGACACACCTTCCCAGGTGAGTAGAGGAGGGCATCCCCAGTCCTGTCCAGACATCTGAATCTGGCCTTCAGGAGCCCAAAAGCCCGCTCCACTTGGCTGCTGTTTCCTTCCATGGGCCTCATTGAAGCGGACTACCCCTGGCGTTGTCGGATTCCTCAGCGGTGCCACCAACCATGGGCGGTTGGGATATGCTGAGTCTCCTGGATTGAAGACACACATGTGTGCAAAAATGATTCACACACTTTCAGAAAATACAACCTGACATCACACACAAACAATTTGAACACATCATACTCACCAACAGGCTAGGCCCTCTCCGGTAGTAGTTGTGACATCAGCTGGGATATGTTGCTGTTCCGCAGTACAAAGGAGTCATGGGCAGATCCTGGGAATCTGGCACAGATGTGTAAAATGTATAAATCCAATAAAAACACCACTGGCACATCGACAGAATGGAGGTGATTCCTGTTCCTAAAAACCTGTTCTCTGGGTTGCGGTGGTACTAAGGCAATATGTGTGCCATCAATAGGTCAAACCACATCTGGGTTGTGACCAAATCCATAAAATTCACCCTTCACATTGGCCAAATTTTCATGTCTGGGGAACTGGATGTAGGGGTCAATGTGTCTCATCATCGTTGAAAGAACATCACGTAGTATGCGACTGAACATAGGTTGTGACATTCCACAAGATATAGCCACAGTGTACTGAAAGGAACATGTGGCCAGGAAATGGAGCGCTGCCATGAGTCTCACCACTGGTGGCAGAGATGTGGGATAATTTCTTCGAGGACATTAATGGTGCTCCAATTGTTGACATAAATTTTGTATTGTCTGCTTATTAGGACAAAACGTTTTGATGACGTCTCTTTCTTCCATTGTGGCTGTCAGGAAATGTCTGGTAGACTGGAGGCTGTCATCTCCTCCCTCTGCTAGAGTACCTATGAGTGGAGTGTACACACGTATGGATATTGGTCACAGTGATCACACTAAAATATACCAAGACACAGCCAAAAGTAATGTGAACAAACATTCCTGCATATGTGAGCAGTACACAGTAATTCATATCCTAATTGTATGATATACAATAGCATACATAGCAACTTTTTGGATGAGGAAAGTGGAAGAGATATCTGACAATGATCTGGATGATACATTTCCCCCATTGACCACTGTTGTAGGAGAAGCTATTCCTGTCGGGAGACAACCTAAATAATTACATTGACTTTCCAGATAAATACAGGAGTAACCCGAATGATTCGGATTGATTGGCATTACTGCAAGTTACACTTAACATCCCCAATCTGGACTCCACATGTGTCTGTAACAGCACTGTGCACATCATACAAACTTCAATTGTATGGTGGACACCATTATGTTGTGGAGTCTGCATTGCACACATAACTAGCATCACCACCAGTGTACAGTGCACCACAGTAATCGTGTGTTCATGCACAGTAATGTACAACACTGATGTTTGAGTATTGGTATAGGCAGAGGAATGGTGTCATACATCAAGTGACATGTTCCAATAAATTTGTAGTGGTGGAGACGCACATAGAAGATAGTTTTTCTATGTGGTTTTCAACACAGTCATGGCGGATGCCTGACCTCACTAATGGGACATGCTGAATAGCCAACCACCGGCGCATTTCAACCGCACGTTAGGCAGCTTTATCCACGGCGGTCACAGCCATAGGCTGACATTGGATATTGTGATGGCCGCGGTCCAAAGGCTATGTCCGTCTACATTGAAGGCTTCCTTTGTGGATGCCTGATCTTGCTCATGGGACATGCAGAATCGCCCACCGCTGAAGAAAGTCAACCACGCAGTAGGCGGCTTCATCCACGGCGGTCACAGCCATAGGCTAACATTGGATGATGTGACCATCGCGGTCCAATGGCTGTGCCCGTCTACACAGAAGACCGCCTATGTGGTGTACGTGTACGTTGCAGGTTTGAAAATCAACTCACTTGCGTCCAGACACAGCTGCTTACACCACCTCCTCAATGTTAGCTGCTGATTGCCACCTCTGGGAGCAGTCATGGCACACTGTACAGGGAGCAGGGCCCCTGCCTTCACTCCAGAGGAGCTGGAGACTCTGGTGAACCAGGTCCTTCCCCTGTATCACCAGCTCTGTGGCTCACCAGAAGAGCAGGTAAATAATGCTAATACAGTCTGTACTCTGCAACAATTATCCTATCCAATCCCATAGGCCACAACGTGCCTCTGAGTCCCAGACTGACAACTGAGTTATGAATGTCAGATAATGTGGCCCCTACACAGGACAATCATGTCATCATTCATGTGGCACTGTACTTTGTGAACGTCACATCACCATAGGGATGTGTATTCAGTCCTATATCCTACAGCAGGTGCATGCACATATCTATGCATGTACACATTTTATGTTGCCTATGATGAATTTGCTATTCAGTTCGTGGCAGATGCGCTAACAAATGTATAGGCTTTACACCATAACTTGTGTATGTTTCCTGTAAGTAGCATGTGAGGATGATGTGTGGTATGTGTACAGTCTCACATATCACTCAGCACACATGAGGCCTCATCAAACTGTTGTCTGGGAGATACCAACACCTCACAGACCCTTTCAGAGTGACCACAACGGTCATATCATGTATAGGATGGCCACAAGATGTACTGTTAGGTATAGAAAATGTGGGCATGTGATGGTCATGTGGGAACAGTATGCTCAGCCTGTAGAGAGCAAACACTGACAATGAGTTGTGCCGAGTATGGCCCATGGCCCAGGCTGTAGCAGAGTTAATGTGGCTATGGAACTGATGCTCAGAGTACTCTCCGTGTAGATCTGCTGATACTAAGATGTGGCCTAAAGTAGTGTACCAAGACCATGACTTGGCCTAAATACACCTAGTATTATTACATTTGATATGGTGCATGATGAGACCCCCAGACCTGTGACTACTGTCCATGAACCCATATTGTCACTGTGTGTCATTGCCTTAGGACAGACCCCTTACTCCCACATGTCTGTGATTTTACTGTTATATGAGTGATGCTAGCATTAGCGGCAGCTCCTTTCCGTTCCTACTCAAGGTCGGGGAGGGGCAGAGCTGGGCTGGCCAGAACAGGGGCCAGGGGGAGGAGTGCTGAGCACACTCTAAAGTGCGCATGACGATTTGGCCGGCCGTCTTAGGCCAGCCAAACAGTCATGAGCACTTTGCATGTTCTCCACCGGCTGTATTGCACAGCCTGGGTGGAGAACATGCCCAGCCTTTCAGTCCCTCTCTGAGCAACGAAACACAGTGCTCAGACCAATCACAACGCTGCTGTAAGGCAGCGTCGTGATTTGCTGGGAGAGTCTGGGAGCCTGGGGGCTTCCTGTGACGGAGGAGAGGCGGCGGCTGGTGACCAGCGACGAGCAGGTAAGTTTTATTTTTTATTTTCTAACCCCCGCACGCAACCACCGTATCGTACCAGCCACCACTGTTAGCAATATACAGGAACATTGTTCATGTGAAACTTGTACATTGCAGATAGTTGGTTACATCTGCAGTGCAGTTCAGAAGTGAATCACCAGATGTGTAAGAATGACCAATCATGCTGTATGTACAATGGTATATTGATGTTTTCCAATAGACACTGCCACCCACTTATGGCATATGGTGGGTCCTGTGATGCCAGGACATCCCACACAAACACATTCAGACGTAATATGATGTCCAAATGAATAAATCAGATGTCCACTGATCCTCCGAGTGGGAGATCTCAGTGACACACATGCCAGCCCTTTCATTGTGACACAAATCTTGGAATGCAGCAAATGCAATGGTAGCAGTGATGTCTTGGACTGTATGAATCAAGTCATTTGTCTAGACTGTTGAGGTGTCTGTCCAGTAATGCCCTAGTGTTGTACCCTTCAGGAGGACACAATGGTGTGCTGTGTTACAAGGTAACTCATTTCAGTGCACATGTGGTGTGGCCCAGGACTACATGATGTCAGTGGGTTGGCCTAGTCAGTATAGGCGTAATCAGGATTGAGGATAGTCCTCAGATCACTTAAACAGTGTGTAGTAATGTTTTTGTAATGCTCAGCATGTGTGCATTAAACATGTAGTGTGTGAACTATTGATACATCGTTATGCTAGCTGTCTACAACCTTTGTGTCACCCTAGCAGATAACCTATATCTTGCATGTCTACTCAGTCTCTTTATCTATTGCATCCATACAGGTCAACGCCCATCAGAAGGTGCTCATGTGGAAAGCCATTGCCGCGAAGGTGCGGACCCTGGGGGCCGCTCGTCAGACCCAGAAGATCATGGAGGTCCAGCTGGGGCTGCCCTCCCAAGGCAGAAGGGGCACGCGCCGGACCCTAACCCCCCTAATGGCCCACATACTGGCGGTGGCCTACCCGGAACTTGATGGACAGTTGAGAGCCCAACAGCAGCTAGGAGGGGGTGAGTATTGGCCAGAGTGAAACATTCTGTATGACCATCTATCTTTTGTTACAGGCATCTATTTTCCCATCAAGCTTGAAGGTGACTCATGTCCCACACAATGGGAGAGTTGTTGCATGTGCAGGTCAGGTAGTAGGTGTAGACTATTGTCCATGTGACTAGGAAATAAGCAGGATCCAGTCAAATGTTAGTTCCAGAGTTGAACAGCCACATGGCTGCCTAATGTCACAGATAACCTACATTAGCTTTTTGTCTTTTTGATGTCATGTGTGACAGTGGTCCCAAACAGGCCATTTGTCATCCTTGTGTCTGGAGTGATGCTCCCTCACTACTGTGTCTCATGTGATGATGGATCACTTACTTGTGGCATTGCATACAATGCACTCTGGATGCAGACATTGAGCACTACTTCCCCCTGGTAAGTGGGGAATGTACAGTATCATGAGGTGGCTCACACCACTGGTGCCATCTGTATTGATGCCTACATGCAGCAATGTGTACCTTTACGTGTTGTACTGTCATATGTACAATTGATCCATACATGATCTGAGGGTCTACAAGGTTTTCATTCGGATTCCATCATATTTGTATGTGTTGGCCAATGTGTACATGGCAATAGTATTCCGTGATGGTGTACAGAGTAGGTGTAACCTCATACAGGGGTGTATAGACATGGGTGTGTAAGTCACACAGACCCAATGACATTGATGGATGTCATTAGCCAGGTCAAATTGTTGAGCGAATGACACACATGGTTGGAAGACTTCCAGTACTATCTGGCAATGTGAGTTTGCATGCCATTGAGAAGGGTGTATTCAGTTAGGTTTGATGCACATGTGCATTTGTGGAGGGTCGTTCACTGGCTGGTGACATGCATCAGGGAGTGACATGCTGACATGTTGGGGTCATAAGTGTGTGTCAGCACTAGGTACTACATTGGAATTTATGTTTGCGAGACAAGGAAGGTATAGTGAATTCCCTTCCATTTTGGACACAAGTAAGACCTCTTTGTGGACAGGATATTTCCTAAGCCTCATGTACTTTGAGTGTTCTAATGGCATTTACATTTGAAATGTGAAAAAGGTGTGCTCACATGAACCAATCTTGACTGGGGCAGGCTCATGTACAATGGTTCTTTGTGCTGAAATCTCACACCACTTCGAGCCACATTGTCCCCATTCTACTCTTCTGTAGTACATGTGACACCTAGCTAAGATACTCATGTGCAGCTTTCAACTGCGTCATCTGGCAGTAGACAGATGTGAAAGTGTCACTTGGGAAGTGTGAACAGTGTGGAATGGGCACTTCCATGTCACCGTATTTTTGGTAGTCACATATTGCTGCAACCTAGCTGTAGCAGGTGCCCAACAGTTCTATATGTTGTGGGTTAGGGTCACCTGACCATTTTCTGATTGAGGGCCTTGTGTGGATAGGAAGTAATGCATTCCATGTGGGTATCCCAATTCACGACATCAGGTAACTATGGTATGCTACAAGGGCCTAGGTTGACAGGGTGATATCTCCTACTACACACATGAGGGTGGATTTGGGACAAGGTCACACATGCAAATGGAGCAGACTGTGGTTAAGACACCATTATGTGTGATTGTGCACATGTCATGTAGCATTCATGCATGTGCTCATGCCAATATTGGAGCCAATGTAGTCATCCTTGTACGTGTTGTGATCTGTGCACTTGTGTAATGTGTTGTGTTAGGATCTGTTTACCCTGTGTGCTCACGCAATTCCAATTAATCTAGTTCTACTATTATTTCAGCATCAACCCAGGGCAGCGGAGGAGACAGGGTCAAGACAGTTGGGGAAGCAGCTGGCCAAAGTGGTTCCCATCGCGGCAGTGACAAAGAGGTAATTAGTGGCCTAGAGGGTGAGGGGAGTGCCATGGAGAAGTTAGACGACACATCGCCATCATCAGAGTCGAGCTCCAATGGCCATTCCTTGGTGGTAGAGGACCCCCCTGGACATGCGTCCACAACATCCATGTCCGCCACCCCCATTCCATCTCTACCCTCCCTGCTGCTCCCCACCCAGCTGTCTGGGCCCGCTCCACTAACAAGGGAGCCATCTCCTTTGCACCTGGCACCTCAAGCTGTGCCCCTGTCTCCCCTGCTGCCCTGAGTGTGGAGGCAATTGACATCCTGAGACAGATCATTGTGGGTCAGAACGCAGCGCTGGATGCCATCCAGGTGCAAAACCCGCAGCTAACGCAGATGGGGTTGTACCATGAAGGCATTCATGCTGACATGTCTGCCCTACAGTGATCTTTTCAGGCTCTGGCTTCCACACTCACAGCAGCCTTCCACCAATTCCAGCTTTCTACTCCACCTCCTGCCTCTTCTCCATCTACAATCCCTATTCCCATACCTGCCCAAAGCACACACACACATCAGCATGCATCCACCTCAACATCCACAAGAAAACAGAAGCATATGAAAAAGACAGACACGCAACCACTCACCAAGCACTCAATGCCCTCACCACTGCATCTAGTGACATACACCCAAACACCACACCCACTGCACCACATACATCCACTACACACATAGATCGAGACACCAAACCAACAGACACAGTCACTACACACATCCAGCCAGACACCACACCAGCAGACACATCAACTACAAACATACAGCCAGATGCCACCCAGCAGACCCCCAGAACTACCCAGCAGTTCTCCAGACAATGCACCACCAGACCCTGCCACTACCCACATCACACACTAGACACCATACCAGCAAACACAGCTACTACACACATCCAGCCAGACACCACACCAGCAGACACAGCAACTACAAACAGCCAGACACCACCCAGCAGACCCTCAGCACCACCCAGCAGACCCCCAGACAATGCATCACCAGACCCTGCCACTACCCACATCACACACCCAGACACCACACCCCCACGCACAGCCACATACACATCAGACATTGCCAAACAACAGAAACATTCAACAACCAAGCAAACATCAGACACACAGAGACATGCACGAACAGCACACACAGCCACACCTCACATCCCTCTGCCTCCAATACCCCACTCCTTGTCTCACCTCCTCCTCAGTCTCCCAAAGAACTTTCCCTGATTGCCCTTGACCCCTTCCATGCCACAGATGCCTGCCCGCCTCCCAAATCCAGAAGGTCTTTTTTTCTCACCCCTACCCATCCCTTCTACTTCACAATCCACCCCAAAAACATCTGCCCCCCTCCTAAACCCATCACTATCGCTGCCAAGACACAAAGGCGTCTGAAAAAAAAGAGAGAAACATCCTGAAACCGACCCATCCCCTCCCGAAACCCAAAGGACTTCTTCCCCAACGCAGATGTTCTAAGTAAAAACAATTTTAAAAAACAACACGTATTCCCCCCTCCCTAAACCCATCACTACCCTTCATGCTTACGAAATTCCCCGAATGGTCAAACCCAGCCCTCCCCATCCCGATACCAGCCCTCCCACAGACCAACCCTCTCTATCCCAAGCCCAGCCCTCCCAAGGACAAACCCAGCCCTCCCAATCCCAACCCCAGCCCATCCAAGTAACATCATTGAGGTGTCTGGACTGCCCACTAGATGCCCCTTCCTAGGGAGGTTTATCTTTTCCCTGGCAGTGTTCTGGAAGGCATGTTTGGTGGCACACCAGTCTGCTGGCCCACAGACTATTACTTGGACTGGCCATTGGCCTTTGTTTTGGGAAACCAATTTGCCGTCTCTAATAAAAAGTTGCTTGGTTTTGAACACCTTTGTCCTGCCATTGCTACTGATTCAAATTTTTGTTATTGGATAATTTGGGATGTGTGACTACAGTTTTGTTTGTTTCACCATGATAGCTGATCCATTTCCAGTAGTAAGTATAGTCAGACCTCGGGACAGGTTATGGAGTTAGAGGACGAGGGTCAATGTTCAATGGCTGTATATGTGGGATGATTTCCAATAGGGGCTGACGTTGCATTGGGTGGTATCTGCTATGGTAAACATTGCAGCTTGCCTTGGAAAATCCATGAACGCTAGGTGGATCGAACCGGTGCGCGCCACGGTGTACTTGTTCAATACCATATTTAAATTTAAACATTGTTCCACAGTGCTACGCCCGGAACGGAAGCCGTATTGTACCTCGGTTAAGATATAATTCTCGTCTGCCCAGGTTACCAGTCTGTCTAAAACCATACGACCCAACACCTTCAACACAGAGTCCAAGAGAGAAATGGGTCTATAACAAAGGGTGCTGTCCCGATCACCTTTTTTAAAAACAGGAACAATAGTTGATAAAGCCCAGGAATGGGGGCGGCCAACCTGGACCGAGGCATTAATAACTGCTGTCAATATAGGCACCCAAGTTTCCACTTCCGCAATATAAAGATCTGGGGATATGCCATCGGGTCCCGGGGCCTTACTTTTTGACAGTCCCCTAACACCAGCTCTGACCTTCTGGGCTCTAAAGTCAAGCTAAGATGTATCTTCCTCCCATTCCTGCCCTTCTACTGGCATGATGTCATTCTGAAAAATGCCCTAAAAATGTTTTACCCAATCTTCCTCTAGGATTTGGGCGACCATTAGATTGCCAGTTTCACCAGTTAAAAATGGGTTATTAATGATGCTCTAAAATTTGGAGGAATTGCTCAGGGTACTAGCCTCCCCTAATTCCGACCAGGCCTCCTCCTTCGAGACAGACGTTCGCTTTGCTAGGGCAGTCTTGTATACTCTCCGGAGGTGCTTAACAGCCACCTGGTCAGGAGGCGTCACTCCTAGGGCCTGCTTCAATTTCCTGGAGGCTCTAGAGCATTCTGTATCAAACCATCTCGGTCCAGAAATGGAGGGACACCCACCTGGGGCCTGTAATAGCTTCTCTATACTACTAGAGATACATCCAAAAGCTTCCAAGATGTCGATTGGAGAGGTCTCATTATTACGACAGATGGCAAACTCCTTTTGACGCTGAGATAAGAGGGATTCTGCTCTGGGATGATTTGACCCCACTTTAATCTCAGCCCACCATCTACCGCTTTAAGAGGCACCACCAACGCCTGCATGATTGATTTGTTAATTCTGGGCCATTCTGCTAAGACACAAGCAGGGTTATGATCACTGAAAACACTCATCATAACTGAGAATGCCTTAATCAGGGGAAAGAAGGGTGCTGAGACAAAAATAAAATCAATAAAAGACTTTCACCCTCTCCCAATAAATGTAGGGACAATATCAGTTTTATGTGGGGGCAGTTTGATCATTGCCGAAATTAGGTCAAATTCATTCATGAAGGTGTTAAGTGCGTTGCCCTGGGTAGAATCTTCCATATGTAGACCTGCATCCCGTGCACATCCCATGGCTCGCACCCCCCCTTGTCTGATATCTCCGCACATATGAATATTAAAGTGCCCAGCTAAGAATAGGTAGTGGCCTCTGCACTCTTAAATTTGTGTTCCGTAATACAGCCCCAAACCGGGTGATGTTACATTCTTCCCCATGGCCATCTCCCGCATTATAAAAGTTTAAAAGCAAAAGCTCGCTTTTATCACTCCGGAGCAGCATCACTTGTAGCATGGAGGAATTGTGAATCACATGAAATACCCTTGATTGCTATTGAAACAAAGGTAACAAGTCCCCCCTTTGATTTTCCTGACCTTGATGGGATAGCTGGCATAAAAAAAGTTTTATAACCTTCAAATGAAAACTGTTCTCTACATCCCAGGTTTCCTGAAGGCAGATCACATCAAATGGTATCTGCTATGGTAAGTATTGCAGCTTGCCTTGGCCAATGTCCACATCTTTCGGCTTGCAGTACTACCTGAGATATAGGGTGGATATGTGTTTAATGTGTGTAAGTAGGTATTTGTTTCTCCACACATGAGGAGTATCGTATTGTCATACCTAATTGGTACTTTGGATGCACATGTAACCATTTTCATGTGGGTTCTTTATACATACTTTTAATAGATGTCTGACAACTGCTGTTGCTGCAGTATTTTTTTAAGGACTTGCACTTACACGTTAGCCACATGTGGATGCCACTTTGTGACAATATTGGTTGTCCCTGATATACCTCATGCCACAGGTCCTGTCAACATGGAGACTTAGAGGCAGGTGCAATATGGACTGTGGCCTTCGCCTGCAGCCGTCCAGGAGTCCCCCTGGTTTGGGTAACCCAGTTCTGCAGAGAGTCTTTACATTGTGGACTTTAAATGTTTAACAACATGGTTTGTACGAATTCCATTAACCTGACTTTCTTTTTTCATGTGGGTGATGTGTTAAGGCTCATTACAGTGCTTTAGCAGTGAAGGTGTGTTTTATTTTCCTGACACATCCCTACTGATGTATGTTCAATATCACAACAGGGCACAGCTTATGAGCAATGTGAGAGTCTCACAGAAGGTGACTGCTGTATCATTCATGAGGAGGTGCTGTTTTGTGACACTCTTTATTGCACACATCAGTACACCAACTTCTGAGATGTGCACACATGTGGAGTTTTTGAGACTGTGCTTGTATATTGTCAGTGGCCTGGACATAGAGGGCATCATGCAGATGTGATGGCAACATGCAGATGTGATGGGAACATACATTCTGCGATGTTGCTCACAGGGGCCCACAAAATATGTTTGGACCAGGGATACAACGTCCCTAGCCTTATCCACAGTGTTGTGTCTCCATGAGGGTGTATGTAGTGTCACAACCCCATGAATGATGTATTGTGTGGGACATAGTGGCTAGGAGTGGTTTCAGTCAGGTGATGTGAAGTGTGTGTAGATTTTACACCTAGGATGTTTTACCTGCCCACACTGACACATACACATGCTCTCTGTCTTCTATGTTGTGGTGTACCTGAAGAGTGTTGTGAACTTTGTGTTTCATTGTGTTTTTCGTGTTCTCCACAACAGGACTTTAAGTGGGATGAGTGTACTGGGGGGGGTCTCTCAAAGGGGCGTGGCTGATGTACATCAGAGCGTGGCTTTCAAACACGTAAGCGACACATCTGTGATTGGCAGTGTCCCGCACGTATGATATGTCACTACTTCTGTCATGGCACAACATCCAGATATGTGATACGACGAGTTACATTGAACCTAAAAAGGCCAGCACTATTGGAATCTCCAATGGTTGTTAGTTGCATTAGATATTGCAGCAACAACTGTGGCTTCATTGCATAAGAGTATGATAATGCTTCAGTTCTGAGATGACAAGACTGTGAATGGACTATTACGAGTCTCTTTGCAGTTACATCTGCGGCAGTGAAAGGTGGTACTGCTGCAGAGTTCAATTTATGTCTCACCCTGAGGGTGAGGGCAAAAATGGAGAGTCTGATGGGACCTGTCTCAGCTCCTGCTTTTATGATCTACCTGTGCTAAATACCGGCAGGGCCCGGACCACTTTATGCCCTGCTACACAACTCTCACTACTCACTCTTTCCACTGCCCCTTCCTGCCCCCTCATGTCCTGCTTCTCATGATATGTGTATTGGCAAGCTGTCCCTGCGCGATTATTTGTGAACAGGTTGCTCACACCCCCCCATTCATGCCGACCAAGCTACTCCCTGCTTTTCCATGGCGGGGCATCGATTTGCCGAGGACTCTTTGTACACAGGTAGGTGTGTCACTCACTGGTGGTTGCGTCCACGACGGTCTTGATTTTGTGTGTCATCGAGCAGATACAGCACCGGCAGGACATGTGCGATCGGCTCCATGGCGGCACAGGATGTGAGGATCTGTGTACAGGTGAGTGTCAGCTTTCTATACCTCCCTTTCCGCCACCTCTGATGAGGTGGTTGGTCCGTTACGGTCAGCTAGTCGGAAAGGCGCATCGTGATTAGGTGGGTGGTTCGCAAGGTGGTCCGCTCTCTGACTAGCTCCATTGGTCCTCTCCAACGCCACCGCAGTCAAAATTTCCTGGCAGAATCGGAAGGACCGCAGCAGTCAGATTTCTGTGTATACGCATGCATGGTAATCCGGCGGTCGGACCGACCGCTTTCAACGATAGGGTGGCGGTCCGAGCGCCTCTGACAGGACCGAGGAAGCTGATCCAACCGCTATCTTAATCAGGCCCTATGTCTCGCGCCCTCACCATGCACTGTTATGATCTCAGATATTACAACACTCATGACATGCTCTGTGACGTCATTGATAACATTATTGATGACAACTAAACTGAGATCATGACAAAAACACTGTGCATGGCAGGGGAGTGAGGTCAGTCAAATCCTCAGAGTATGTGAAATACAAAAATGAGTGTCATTCCATAAGTTTGTGCTCAATTAATTTACTTGCAACGTGACAAAAGCATGACGAGAAAAATGCTGATACGTTTCAACTATGTACAGTCTTGATCACCACCGCTAACAAAGTAGTCTTTTCACTATGTTTATATCCTCTTTTACCTCATTCTGCCCTTTAGGTGGCACTCTGGGAGATGTAGTTTTCACAGAAATAGTCAAATTATTTCCAAGACCATCCCTTCATTTTTAATGTAATGGCTCCTCGTCAGCTTGTGAAGAGTTCTTGCAGGTATCAATTCATAATTGATTTTTTAATTTAGTACTTCATCAAGATTTTGCATCCTCGTCCAATATTTGGAGTCTGTCATTTATTTTTTTTATTTTATGTTACTTTATTTATTTTCTCGATCTGAGTTATGCACATATATTCATCACTGAGTGGGAACATTCATCATTTCACCTCTTGTTTCTAATCACCCTAAATGTATTGTCAAATACTGATGAATGTCCACTAACAACGATTTAAGTTTTTTCAGTTTACTTGCTGTTTCCAAAATCCCCCAGACAAAGGTTCGATTTAAACTGATTCTGCAGGCACAAAGAATGGCATTCAGTATTATCAAAGTTTCAACATTTGTAGCAATGCTCCTTGAGTGGAACATTTTTTAGATGCTTGCATTGTGACTCATGCATTCATTTTGTTACCTCTGTATTATATAATTCATTTAAAACTCATCCTTAGATTGCCAGTTTTATTGAAATATGTTTCATGGTTCACTCCAGGATGCATTTGAAAATGATTGACTTTTACCTTAATAGCAACTTAATTTCAATCATCAATTATATCAACAAAGGTGTGTCACAGCTAATGGCATTTCTTTTTCTCCAAAAAAAGAAATTGTCTGGGGATGAGAAAATGTGCAATTTTTGGAAAACAAACATTGCCAACAACATTGATGAGTTATTGATCATCTGGAATAGATCAGCAGATGAATTCCAAAGGTAATATACAACCTCAACAACAATGAACGCGGCCTTAAATTCACATACAAAATAGAATCACTGACACAATATCGTGGCAAACAATAGATCGTTGACAAAAATATAGTGTCAAAAATAACATTTACCACAATATTGTGACCCAATACTTATATAGGGAAGTACAAAAATTTCAGAAAATAATATTTTTGACACTAATATCGTCCAAAAATAGTCAAAAAAATATATATTTTTAATATATGTAGAGTTTAGAGTAGTAAATGTTAACTTTTTTAATATATAATTTTAATATAATGTAAATAAAATATGTTCCACTAATATTTATTACTGTATATAAATATATACTTATATAAATACACAAATACATATATGTGAATATATGTTTATATATATATATATATATATATATAATCCACCAATAAGTGGCACCCAAAGAAAGGACACGCTCCTACACCCTTGCATGTTCAGTAGTGCCAGTGCCGTTTATTTTCAGAAGACAGTCCCGAAGCGTTTCGGCCCAGCCGGGCCTTTGTCATAAAGGTCCGGCTTGGTGGAAATGCGTCAGGAGAGCCTTCTAAAAATAAACGGCACAGCTGAACATGCAAGGGTGTCTGAGCATGTCGTTTCTTTGGGTGACACTTATTGTTGGATTTATACAGGCTGCCGGGGCCCGGCTCAGAGCACCTCACATCTGCCTCAGGATACCAGAGTTGGGACAGTTACACACACACACACACACACACATGCACGCGCGCACGCCCACACACACACACATGCGCACACACGCACGCACACATGCACGCACACACAGTACAATGATTGGGATCTCGTTTGCCCCACATTTAAGGATGGTTAGGTGGGAAGCAGAAGTGGTGTGGACAGAGAGAAGTCTAACCTTGCTGGAACATCAAGTTGTGGACTCATTTAATTGATGACCTCTTTATTATTTGGGAAGGAGAGGCTGGAACAGTTTATTTCCTCTCTGAATGACATGCGTATAGTTTGAAAGTCACTCACGCCATCAGTGATGACAAAATTGACATTTTAGATATTGACGTTTATACTAAAAACAACAGAATCCGTAGCGAGACTTATCGCAAGGCCACTTCTTGTAACAGCATATTGCGTGCAATAGTGGGCATCCTAAAGCCTTGAAGTGGAGTGTGCCATTTGGTGAACTAGTACTTGCTAGGCGCAACGGCTTGGAAATGGTTGATTTTGAAGCCTAGGCCAAGGAAATGATCCCACAATTTGAACAAAGAGGTTACCCACTTGATGTCCTTTGGAATGCCTTACAAAGAGCTCATGCAAAGAAACGTGAGGAATAAGTAGTAATTCGAAATAAGGCATCTAAAGAAGAAATTGGTGTTTGGTACATCATGGATTATAATATGAGGCCCTCTGAATTGAAGAAAATTACTAGAAAAAATGGAAAATCTTACAAATGGATGAACATTCTAAAGGAGTTCTCACTGACCAACCTTAAATTACTTACAGGAAGATAGCATCTTTGGGCAATATATTGATGCAAAGTCACATGCCTCCCTTAAACTCATCAAAAGCAAATTGGCTCACTAAAGAAAAGATAGGTTTCTGGAAATGTTCAAAATCTAAAGCCTCTGCGTATGGGATGAATAAATCTACTTACAAATTGTACAATAATCAACAACAGAAAATCAAGGAATTAATTACATGTGATACGGACCGTGTTGTTTATGTACTGCAGTGTACTTGCAATAAGAGCCTTGTGGGTAGTATAACCAACAAAGTGAAACTTAGGATCCTTCAGCACATACATGCAATAAGGAACAGGGGACTTTGCATACCCCATAGAAGATCGAGAAGTCTGGGCCCCCCACATGCACAGTTTGTTCAACTAATGCTTCCGTTCTTCAACAGTGCCGGAATCCTGGAAAGGCTCCATTCTGCACCTCATCCACAAAAAGGGGATGCATCACAACCAGAGAACTCTAGACTGATTGCCTTGCTGGACGTTGACGCGAAGGCATTCGCTAAAGCGCTCTTGAAAGAAATAGAGAGTTGGATAAACGAAAACCATATTATACCTCAATACCAGACAGGATTCCGTCCCAAATCATCTACGCTGGACAACGCCATCACCCTGTCTTACCTGGCAACAGGGGCAACATAAGCTGCCTCTCCACCGCTCTATGCCTGCTTTGTTGACTACAGTGCAGCCTTTGATGGCGTTGACCGCAACATTCTCTGGGCCAAGCGGGCAAAATGGGACATCCCGAGGAAGCTCTTGGCAGCCATAATGATGCTCCACACAGGCACATGGGTTCGTACCAAGCTCTCGCTGACTCACGTGACAGCCAAAATATATATCAACAAAGGGTTAAAACAGGGCTGCGTGATTGCTCCCACCTTGTTCAATTTATACACCGCGGATTTGGGCGAGGAGCTACTGAATGCTAACATCTTTTCACCAAAATTAAACCATCTCAAACTCCCCATTATGCAATATGCTGATGACCTGATATTATTAAACCATACTAGAATTGGCATGAAAAGGGCATTGGAGGCACTACATCTGTACAATATAGACAACAAACTCCACGCCAACGCCTCAAAAACGTGGTATTCGGCTACAAACCCAAAAAGCACCTGCTAGAATGGCATCTTGGACCATTAAGGATCACCACCACCAACAATTACAACTACTTGGGAATACTATTTACAGATAATGAGAGGTTGAACTTGCAGTCTAAGGCGGTTGAAGCAAAGGCGGCCAAGGTCACGTACGGGCTATGTAAATTAAACCACAAGCTCCAAAGTCACTCTACAGAAGGTATCCGACGGGTCATGCAAGCCAAACTGATACCTTCACTGAGCTACGGTCACCTTGTTTTCCCGGGCCAACTAACCGAGAAAATGGAGCGACTACACATAAAGGCATACTGAAAGGTATTCAACCTCCCCTACTCAACCAGGCGCACAGTGATTCGGTTGGAGTTCAATATCCCAACGAGGGACATTGAATGTAAAAAAGACATCATCAAACTGCACCACAGGGTGACCAAGGAGGACCCTGACACAATTAGGGAAGCACTAAAAGTAGTCTTCCAGGACAATAACAGTGCCTGGACCAGGCTGAGCTGGCCACCAGAGCCCATAACCAACACACTGCTCACAATGGCCAGCCTGAAAAGCCTGTTAAAGAAACAAGGCAAATGTACCTCAAGGCTACAGGATCTCGAACGAGATCAGCCACATCCCTGGCGCTGAGGGCCTCGTCCAGTCATACAAAATCACAGTAAGTCAACCTTATTTAAAAGCTGGGCTGGGGAGGACAGCCCTACAGAACATACTGAAAACTAGGCTCCTCACATTGCCAATTCAGGACTTCAGATTCCATTGGAAACTCAGGGGCCGATTCCGATCTCGGCCGGTAGTGCTCCGAATCGGATTCGGATTTACCGGATCCGATTCGGAGCCCTGTTTCCCGACCGAATCGTACGCGGGTCCGGCCGAGCGAGTACGATGCAGGCACCCGCGAAATCTCCGACCGTCTCGAACGCGGCTTCAACACGCTCCGACCGACTCGCATGGACACGACTCGCACTGCGCTATGGAGACGTATCCCGGCCGGGTAAGTACAATGCGCGCCGCGGGCAGTCCGACCGACTCGCGCCGTCCGGCTCGAAAAAGCTGTCGGAGCCGGACTTTGGGGGTCCGCGTCGGACCCCCCTGTACGCGTAGGCGCGCGAGTCGCACACAGGGGGGACCCATGGGTCCCCCCTACCTGTGCATGTACGCCGCGATGCGCATGGACGCGTACACGCTATAGGGGGTGCCCTTGTTCGCCTCGCACCCATTGAGTCAATGGGAGCCCGCGTACGCATTGTACGACAGGCTCCCATTGACTTCAATGGGAGTCCGACCGACTCGAGTCCGATGGCATGCGTGCGCATCGTACTCGTTCGGTCGGACTGCCAGAGTCCGATTCGGTCGGAAATCTCTCCGGGTCCGGCTCGGTCGGAGAGATTTCCGGCCGGAATCGGAATCGGCCCCTCAGTGTGTCCGGAAACAAGGGATGTTGCCTGTGTCAATACCATACAGAATCAGCAGAGCACATCATTTGCTGCTGCCCGGTGTTGCAGGGGCAAAGGCGACTATATCTAAGATCTCTGTTCTTGCAAAACGGCGAGAGAACTTGCAAAGAGGCCCTAAGACTTATTTCTACCATCACGGAGCCAACAGCCGTCGCACGAATTGGCAAGTTCCACGCAGAAGCAGCAAGGACCCTAAGAACTACCCAAGCAACGGAGGCAAAAGCCCACAACTCACAAGCCGCAGCCCACTAAGGGGCATGGGAACACTAAGTGGAGGAGCACCCTACACGCACTGGTTATGACGACCTTAACTACGCACCATGCACTTCTGACTCCTAAGGTGTACATTGACCTGCATGTAGGACGGATTACCCCAAGGGCCCGCACATGGTTGAGAATTACATCAAGCTCCCCACACTATCTCTGGCAAGGCCCTTTCTCACCAAATAAGTCCAACACCTTAGAGGGCGCGCACTGGCACACACCTGCACGGATAAAGGTCTTCCCACTTTAGGGGCCCGCACACGGTTCTGTTTCCATCTAGCAACCTTATATAATCTCCTGGTGGGGCCTTCTGCACCACCATGCGCCAAACAGACCGATACTCCACTGAGACGGAACTGGTGATTTTACCACTCTAGGGGCCCACACACGGTTCTGTACTGGCCTAGCAACCCCACATAATCTCTTGGTGAGGCCTTCTGCACAACCATGCGCCAAACAGACCGACATTCCACTGAGCACGGAATTGGCGATTTTACCATTAGTTTTTATTAATCCGGGTGGAGGACTGCTTTTTACTGGTCAAACCAATCGCCGATACCTGATCTGTATATCTCAACCTTATGCTTGTTTGCACGTTATAATATTGCATGCTCGTGCACCTCATAGTTTGGGCTTTGCGCAAGTGTCGTTTCACCTCACACTCGCCACACGAACCACCTTTGACCATGTACCCGGGGAGGTTGCTAATTTTGCCAGGCGACAAACGCAACAACAATTTTTAAAATTTTATATCACACAATTTTATTGCATAGTTTATGCTATCTTTTAGCTTTTATATTTACTGTGCTTTTATGCTATCGTTTTTGTATAAGATTTTAAGTAATCATACAATAAAGATTCATGCTTCAAGGTGCTGCATACCCCATAGGTAAGCATTTTTGGGACGCGCACAAAAGCAACTCAAAAGAACGAAACTACTTTGGGATCAAACACATAAAGAAAGAGGAAAAGAGGAGACAATTGTGGGTTAAAATTGAGGCAGCAGAATAAAGACTGATTATATTAATGGGAACTGAGGCTCCTCTGCGCTACAGTTTGGATGCGGAATTACATGCTCATTTACAGGACATTTGTATCAGGAAAATAGAATGGACATTTCTTTTCATAATGTGGTTGATGTAACCCATGGGCATGCTAATTATAAATTTAATTAACGCCAACATATATGAATGTAATTGTTTGATATATGCGCTGGAGAATGAGTTGTGCACTTTATCTTTAGAGTATAACTGATTGGTACATGTACTAAGGTTAATATGCACTTTATAACTAAAAGCACTTTAGCATAGCCACTTTCTGATCATAAGCTATATGTCAGTATGGATGTGACCAAATATGTAGCAATTTGGACATCCCTCTGTACATGAAAAATAATTGTGATTAAACATGATTAACGATAGAAATCATTGTCATATTAAACATGCACTTCTCCTGCACCACCACTTTATTATCGTCCATCTTGTGGTGCTGGAATCATAAAGTTTGATTGATGACCTTTGATATGCAAGTCTGGACAGTAGCATGACTGATTGGTACATGTACTGAGGTTTAATATGCATCTTATATTATAACTGAAAGCATTTTAGCAGAAGCACTTTTTGATCATAAGAGACTATATGTCGGCATTGGTGTGACCAAATATGTAGCAATGTGGACAGTCTTTTCTACGTGAAAAACTAGTGGGAGTACAGGACTGTTGTGGTGCCGACCATGCATTGAAAATTCAATGGCTGAAGTACATAAAGAATTTTATGCAGGATATTTGTCATTCTGAATATTACGATAATCCTGAATCTTTGTTGCATATATCAAGAGCATCTTTAAAGAAAATATGCCTGAACAACTTAGAGGAAAAGAGATTAACATCGGAACTTGTGAAGCCTACCGTACAATATAACCAAATGATACTGACCTGCTATACGATGCAACCGTATTTAATTGGTGTTTTAAATGCTCAACATAGATTTGTATTGACATGTTTTAGGCTAGATATTTTTCATCGTTTGACAACCTTTCCCTCTACTAACAACTGGTCTCGTCAATTAATATGCTGTCCTTGCGACCAGATCTCTAAACAATCAACTATTCATGTACTGTTTTTCTGCAAATTTTATACAGACCTAAGGATTATTTTTATAAAGCCTCTAATGAAATCGTTAAATTTTAGACAATGCAGACCAGCCTACTTATACCTACAATTGCTCCCGGACTTGTTTACATGTGTGGTAGTGGCAAGATTCTTGAGGTCTGTTATCACTAAAAGGAAGTTTTTAACTGCTACATTTTAACTCGGCAAGCGTTTTTACTGTACCTGTTTTTTAATGATTTGATTAACTCTTCTCATTTTTAAATTTGTACTGAACTGTAAGCTTTTATAATTCTTTGTCTGAATCGAATAAAGTTGATTTGATTTGATAGTGGGAGTCAAAAAACATGTTCTGCATATTAAACATGCACGTTTACTGCACCAGCACTTTATTATTGCCCAGTGTTAGGTACTAGAATCTAGAAACTTTGATTGATGAACTTTGATATGTACATATCTGAACAGTAATTCTTTTAGTATACAAGAGAGAACCTCTATTTTTCATTCTGTGTAATTCTCTTATGCTAAGTGTATGAGTTCTCTGGGATATTTGGCATTTCATGACACCGTTGGGGCATCTTCTAATGTATACAATATGCACCTATGTCATATATCTTGAACGTTCTGTCTCACTTGCATGAAAAAGAAAATACATGGAACGGTCTGTCTCGGTCTAATGCCCCCAATCCCTGTTGCTATTCTTCAAAAACATCTGTTAAGCATTGTTTTGTATTGATTAGGCACAATAATTGAAGGTGCAATCTCCTGCTTGAAAGGCATATAATTATTAATGTACTTTACCATGATTATGTTTGTCTCTTGTATATGCTTGCACTTTTGTTTTACTTGTTTGTTTTCTTTCACATTTTTTAAGTAGCAAATTAATATTTCTTTCTAATATTGTGCTTGGATATAAAAAATTGAAAATTAAATAGAATTAAATTCATTTTTTTCTCATGTCTCATAAAAACTAACATAGAATTTCTTGTGAAGAAGTGTAAGCAGGGTAAAACAAAATTAGTGCATTAGAGGTTGGATATGGACCATTGTTGTATCAACTTGTAGTTGTTTTTTAGAGACTGTGGAAGGACTTTATTGCACCTTGTCACTGTGAGTAAAATTTTTGTAGTAAGAGACTATCTATACACACATTTAGGGCCTCATTTGGATGTCGGTCGGAAAGCCTCCAACCGAAGTTTGGAGGCTTTCCGACCGACATCCAAGGTTTGACTTCCGACCGCCTAAAAAAAATGTAGGCGTTCAGAAGTCAAACCGACTGGTCATTCCGGCTGGCTTCCGACGGGATCAAGTCGGAATAGGCATGTAATCCTTTAAGGACGGCGTTTCCGCCGTCGGGATTGCGATGTTGGTTTCCCACAGGCTTTTCATGTCGGGCTTTCCGTCATGAAAAGCCCCATTTCTCTATGGGAGCTTGTGCTGCAGTCAGAAATCGCCCGCAGCACAAGCTCCCATAGAGAAATGGGAGTTTGCGACCGCATCATGTGTGGTTGCATTGTAATTAGGTGGTCGGAACCGCCGACCTCTGGTCGGTCAGTTCCAACACCAAAACAGTGTCGTGCGCCTGACATCGTAATAAGGCCCATAGTGTAATATAATTAATAAAAATATTTATTTTACACTGTTAATATTTTCATATGTTAAATGTATTACTATGAAATATATATATTTAATAACAATATTTATTTCACACTATATTAATGTTTTACAATTTAAATGTATTAATATTAAAACATATATCTATATATGTATATTGGTACTAATTCATTAAAAATATGAAAATAATATAATGTGAAATAAAACATTTGTAATAATTGTTACACTATATATATATACATATATATATATGTAACATACACAAAACCATAAAAAATATTAAAAGGTGAAGACAAAATATAATAATTAATGTAGACAATAAATAAAATATTAAAAACTGAAAAATCCACAAACAGCATTTACAAAAAATACTATAAATATGTATAATAAAAAACAATTAATGCTATAAACTATTTAACCAACAATATGAAAATTTGGGTCTAAGAATATTAAATATAATATTTCCACTCTAGTTTATGCAACAGTATGGAAAGTGTTGAACTTCAGTGGGGTTAAATTTACTATCATCACTCCAAACAGGCCAACAGTAGGGAAAGCATTGGATTTGGGAGGGGTGAAATTGACTATTCCCACTCCAAACAGTGCAACTGTATGAAAAGCGTTGAATTACAAAGAGCTTAATTGTACTAGTCCTATTGCAGTCTAAACAAGAGTAGGGAAAGTACTTCACTTCAAACACATTACATATATATGTAACATCATGAATTTAGAAACAAATATTAAACTCTTAATATAAAAATTATTAATTATCTTGAAGATATATGGGTAATAAAACATAAAAAAACTATTCAATAAAATAATTATCAATTCATAATAATTATTCAGTTATTGACTTCCCACCCTATACTCCTACAAACTCAGCTGCCCACACCTAAATAGAACTTACAAAATAAGTATTCCATAATTTACATATTTAAAATCAATTAAATCGTTAATAATTAATTGTTAATTATTACTTAACTTTTTTACTTCCCACCCTATACTCCAACAGATCTAGCATCCCGCAACTAAAATATCAGTAAAATAAATTAGTACTCCATATTTTACATATTTGAGAATTATATAAATGATCAATTAAGAATGCTTAATAAATTATTACTAATAATACGGACGCCCGTGAATTTGCTGCCACCACCACTGCTGGGGAGCGGGACAGGACCACAGGTCCCAGGCTCCTTCGCGGCACGCCGCCGCCACCGACGCCCGTACCACGTGCCTGGAGGCGCTTTCAAAAGCTCCAGTGGGCTCCCGCAGCGTGGGATGGCCGCGGGCAGGCCCGGGCCGCGCCCGGCCAAAGCCCGGGCCATGGGCAGGCCCATCTGCGCCCGGAAGAGACTGGGCTGGGCCACCCCTCTTGGTTCTGACAGCGGATTCACCAGGGCTATTAACTCTATCGGACAGTTCACATAAGGTTAGTGCTATTATCAATAGATGTGTGTTTGCCACCCTTAGAAGCTTTAGGGAGTATTCTCCTTTCTGTGGCCACTATTCTTCCAGCCTGTTATAATCCTAAAAAAACATCCTAACTCCTGGGCAAACATCTTAACACGAACTACTGGGCAGCATTATTTTGGCCAAAATCTTCTTCTTAATACTGCCACTGCCACCAGCAGTCATGGGTAAACGCACATGCACAGTGAGAAATCCTGCCGCCCTGCAATCTGCACCTCCCTCACAACCAACTTCAATTGATAAAATGCTACAAAGGTCAATTGGAGCTGTTGCTACGGAAATTGAGCGGACGGAAAGGCGTCTTTCACTAGCCCCGGTTATAGCCCCATGTTCCACCACTCATGATTCTGACAGTCCCTCCTCGCCTTTAATCCTAACTCTGGATTCACCATCAGAACTCCCAAGGACACGTGCTAAGGCCTGTGTAACACACACTGCTGAGATGCCTCCGGAGAGCGCCGGGAAAAAAAAAGGGAAACACAAACTTGCTACAAACTTGGGTCCTAAGCGGAAAAAACAAACGGTGAACAAAGTAATGAACAGTGACATGGGGGTAACCGGATCAGGGGATACACCGCAGGTGAACCTTGAGCAACCACCCTGGGTGACCTACCTGGTGATGGACCTCCAAGCACAATTTAGGTCCATTGTAAAGGACAAACTCAATATTTTAATGGACCGGGTTGACAAATTAACGACATAGGTTGACCATTGGGTGGGCAAGGCAGAGTCAATTCTTAAGGGGGTCGAGTCAACAAAAACTTTAGTTTTACAATCAGCCTCTCTCTCTACTAAACTAGTATCCCCAGTACTTAATACCTTGACCAGCTCCACTAGGCCTAATTTAATCAATCAGGAGGCTGTAGACCCATGCTCGAGAATCCCACTGCCCCAGAGACCAGACCCAAGTACCCATCACCAGGGGTCTTCCCAAGGGCCAGTAACAGAAATCTCCTCTAGGCCACCACTGGTAAGACCGCAAGTACCAGATATCCAGCAACAAGGTTCAACCTATGGGGATAGCGCAAGGACAGTACCCCGCGAAGAACCTCCAGAAATAGGGACTGCCCTGCCATGTATTAATCTCCCCCCGGCCTCAACTCCCTATGTTATTGTGTTAACAGGAGTACCGGAGTTGAATAGGGGGTGTAGGGAATCCCATTCTGAGCTTAAAAACAAATGTATTTTTTGGTTGGCCAACCACAGGCAATTTTCCTACAAAGACGCAAATGAAATTATATTCACGCGCAGGGTAGGCTGGGTGGGATGGAGATCAAAAGATGTCCCCGGGGATTGTATAGTGATAAATTTTAGAGATACACGGGTTGTGCAAACCCGTTTGGATTGTGGCTACCAGAGGGAGAATGGGGGTATAGCTTCCCTCCCCTTGGGATAGTTTTCCCCCCAGGGATTACGCCCCATAACACGAGAAGAGCAGGTAATGATTGGGGAATGAGGAATCAGAATAGGCCATCTGTCAGAATGAATCAGGACCTCCCTAGACCACTTTTTTACAACCTCCCCGTTTCAAATAGATATAGCCCACTAGATTCAATTGACTGACTAACGCGTCTCGGACCCCTATATCTAAGCCCCAGTCGCCAATTGGAGACTAGAGTGGGATCACTGCACCAGGATGAGCTTGTACAGCAGGGATGCTGTAGGAAGCAGAAAGGAGATCATGAGATGGTTTTTGTGGGAAGAGCGAGAGATGTAAATAGTAAAAATCAGGAGAGGGCCCACACTGGCTACCCATCGCCCCATCTATCCCGACAGGATTCACAGGCAATTAAGACCATCTTACCATCCATGGCAACGTCCCCGCCTGCTTCAGTTAGCAATCGCAATTTGGGTAACGATCAAAGTCTGACGGGGCGGGTGGGGACCAACGACCCACAACAGGTCTATCTAATGGCTCGTTCCTCTCTTTCAACCTCTATAGCCAATGAAGTAGGCCCACCAGGCCTGCGGTTATTATCCTGGAACATAGCAGGACTCACCTCCAAACTGGACATTCCAGATTGGGGGCTATTTATAGAGCAACACGAGTTATGCATGTTTCAGGAAACCTGGGCAAGGGCGGACACACACAGATTGGGATATGCGTCCTACAGTATTCTGGCCACCCAGGGGGGTAGGGGAAGACCATTTGGGGGACTATGCATTTGGGTTGGCGTGCACCTTGGCTGTGAGGTTAAACAGATAGAGACTTCATCACAAGACATTCTCTGTATCTTTCTGTCTTTTACTACAAAAATAAGAATTGCTCTGATCAACGTCTACTCACGGCCGGTCTGTTATGGCCAAGTTTCCCCCATCCTTGACCAATTGGCCACCTTTCTTTTAACAATACTGGATAACTATTGCGTAATTATAGGTGGGGATTTCAATTGCCAGTTTGAACCTCTGAACGGCCTGGCCACAAGTATCTCAAGTGAGGAGGATTCACTCTGGGCTATTCCACAGCCCAACATTTTGCCCATTCGGGCTTGGACTCCGCTGGCCCTACAGATGCATGCACTTACATTGAGTTTCTCATTAAGGGCATGTAATGGCCGTTGAGCATCTGATAGCCCCGGGAAGCCCACCTTTAATAGACCAGGGCAGGCATCGATTATAGATTACATCTTGGTTGACATTAAATCGCGGCATAGGGTGCTTGACTTTAAGATCTCCCCTCGCCACGAGAGCGATCATAACGCTCTTGTGTTAGATGTAACTCCACCGCATGTTGGTGGTATTCTTAATACACCATCACAACTTGACTCTGGTCTATTATTGGCCAACGGAGGGAGGAGAGTCCGCTGGGGGAATTCTCCCAATCACAAGATAAGCTGGCTTCCTTATACGAACAAATTATTCCTTTTCTTGCTGTTGCGTACCACTTTTTTGCAACTAATGGCACTCCAAGTTCCCAAATTAAATTGTCTAACAACCATCAAGACTTGCTTTCCATCTTGGCATCTTTTTTCTACACTAGCAAAAGGACTAGGCTGAACAGAAAACCACGACATCCATGGTACAATGAACACTGTAGGGCAGCCAAGTCAGCCCTTTTAGTCGCCATTAAAACAAATGACAGGCCACAAATTAAGGAAGCAAGGGCAACTTATAAAACTGCCATAGTTAAGGCAAAAAGTAGCTGGGAATGCGAAAAATGGGATACACTCAGAACTGCATTGGATAACCATGATATGAGGGCATTCTGGAACCTGATTAATACAGGATCCCCTGAAGGCAAATCGGCCATATCATCAAACATAGGGGAGGAAGTCTGGAGAGCCCATTTTAAATCTTTATATTCAATGGCAGAGGAGGAAGTCGGGCTGGTGGCAATGACCCCCCCTACCTAGAGCCAAGCCATCGAGACACGCCCTTGTGTACCCTAAAGGAGATCACAGAAGCACTGGGCAAGATATTACCAGCTAAGGCGCCTGGGTTGGATAAAATTCCTGGCGACCTTTTTTGCTCCGAGCCTTCTGTCTGAGCCCCTTATATGTGGTCCCTGTTTAATGCCATCCTTCAGGGTATGGCGATTCCCACCTCTTGGGCTGGGGCAGAAATTATTCCAATATTTAAAAAGGGCTCACCGCTTAATCCTGTCAATTATCGCCCCATTAGCCTCCTAGACGTAAGCCAGAAAATATTTGCACATGCACTTTTGGGGCGACTCCAGTCCTAGACAGAAGAGTGTAATGTACTCACACCCCTCCAAGCTGGGTTTAGGGCTAAGATCTCCACTACTGATCAAATTTTTAGATTACAGCTCCTATATTGGAAAACTGTGACAATAGAGGGTGGCAGCCTCTACCTTATATTCGTGGATCCTAAATCCACATTCGATCTAGTCCCGAGGGATAAATTGTGGGGAATATTATTGGATATGGGAGCTCCAGAGTACCTTTGCCATCAGAAGAAATGCCTACATCAAGGTAATTTTGCACAAATAAGGTATGGCAACAATGGAGAACTCTCAGCCCCCTTCCCAGTAGAGAACGGTGTACGCCAAGGCTGCGTCTTGGCTCTGACTCTTTTTTCCCTTTTTACTAATGGCTTAATAGTCATTGTTGGCTGGAAAAGATATTGATGCCCCTAGGCTAGCGAACCGCAAAATACCAGCCTTGATGTTCGCAGACGACACCCTCTTGCTCACGAAATCTCCTATGGGCATGCAAAGGGTTCTTGATGCATTTAGTGTCTTTTGTAGAAACAGGGGTCTGGAGATCAACCTTCAAAAAACTAAATATATGGGGGCATATTCTCAAGGAACTATCGCCGAGTTAACGGCACTTTATCTCAGCCAAAGTCGCGATAAAATTATCGCCCCATTCACAAGCTGGTGCAAACAGCCGATATCACCAGTTTACCTGCGATAGCACCCGCAAAAAACATCGCCACAGATGAGCCCGGCAACTAATGCTAATGAGATGCAGAGTAGGCGTTCCCGAGCAAAAAGCTGCGACAGCACCACAACGCAATATTCCCAACGACCAGCCAGAATGGCGATAAGAACACAAAACAGGCGATACGGCGCGTTAGCAGCAGGAAATTAACACCTGCTCTGACCTGGTGCAAAGTCGGACGACAACCTGCACCAGAAAAGGGTAGCCCAGCCCACAGCCATACCTGAAGAACAACAGATGGCATGGAGCTACTCATTATGCAGCTCGGAGCCCCAACAGGGCCACAACACCCACCGCCACCACCCCCAGGCCCGCCACCCCCCCCGGATCCGCCCCCCCCAGACCACCACAGAGGCAGCGCAGACAAAGACAGCGGACCTTTAGGAAACGCACCAGCCTCACAGACTTAACCCCAGAGAATGTCCTTGCCCATTACAGACTCAAAAGGCCAACCATCCTCCGCATCCTGAACATCATTGCCCACAGGCTGACGGTACCAACACAGCGGGCAACAAACATCCCACCTCAGACAAAGCTGCTGGCTGTGCTGCACCTGTTGGCCTCTGGGACATTCCAACCAACAACCGCCAGAGTCGGAGGAGTCTCACAGCCAGCCCTATCCAAGTTCCTCAAACCTGTCCTGGATGCCATCATCAGCTTGGTACCCCAGTACCTATACTTCCCCCCACACTGCGCAGGAACAGCTGGAGACCAAGCAAGGCTTCTATGCCATAGCTGGCTTCCCGCACGTGTTGGGGGCAATTGACTGCACACATGTCCTACTTGTGCCCCCTGCCGACACTGCACACAATTACTGCAACAGGAAGCACACGCATTCCATCAATGTGCAGGCAATAGTGGACCACCGGGGACTCTTCACCAATGTCGTCGCTAACTACCCAGGCAGTGTGCATGATTCATACATCTTCCGACAGTCCATCATCAACCGGCGCTTCCAGGATGGCACCTACGGAAATGCAGTGCTCGTTGGTAAGTACCAAATGAACACACCCCACACCTCAACTCCACAATCATGCAACTCACAACTCTGGGAATGCACACGTTACAAACTCACATACAACATGCCCACCCACCATACACGACAGCGGATACTGCGGTATCCTGGGCTAGCCATTTACATGAGCCATCAACAGCATGGCACCTCAGCCACACAATAGCAGTATTTGGGGAGAGGTGGGAACCAGGCATGTGCGAAGGAGGCAAGTGATCCATGAATGCGAATGCACACAATGCCAAGTGTGGCATGGAAGTGCTGGACAGACTGCAGTATGCAGACCACAGACATATCCATGTCGACATATACTGCTGGTAGTGTTGTGGACAGTGGGTGCAACCATGTCACCCCAGCAAGTGGGGAAGATCTCGGAAATGTAGCTTGTTACATCCCCCCTGTAAGCGTGTGTGAAGTGGGCTTGCCTGGCGCGCCAGGCTAGCGTAGGGGTGTGAATAAAAAGCACGTAGCCCTGGGCGTGGTTCTCTTCCGGAATGGCCAACGTGGCTGCCCGGGCGGCGCCTCTCACCCCGCCACGAGGCCGACGCCGTGTGCGGTGGTGCCTGCGATCCTGTGTGCCTGCCGCAGCCCGGCCGCTGGTCCCCGAACCAGTCTCGTCCGCACCGGCGTGTCTCCAAGAGGGCCCACCATGTGCCAGTGCTAGCTCAAAGCCAGAGGCCCACGACCTTGGCAGCCTCCTCAGACCATCACGGCCTCCGCAAGCAAGGCCCGCAGTACTCCTTTCACGTTGACGTACTCCATCGGCATACACAGCGGTCAAGTAGGTCACACATTTGGAACTGAGTCTTGATTACACAATGGCAGAGTACATATTAATGGCATCGTTTATATCCCTATACTCCCTTCGATGTGGTGCCACCAACTCTGTGCATAGCATTCCGACCACACGTGTCTGTGGGCCCTTGCGGACTTCTGCCTTCGGCCTACACAGTGGTCCAGCAGGCCTCACACCAATCCAATACAGTCCGTAACAGGCAGGACACGGCATCGTCGCAGGGTGCACACCCGCTCAGCTCTGGTGCCTCCACCTCCGTCAACCATGAATCTTCTCCACATGCCATTTCAACGCCATGTGTTAGAGATCCAGGAGGAGCTAGCTGACCAGCGGTTGCCCCGCACTGACTGCTGCCTCCGGCACACACTGCGGTCGAGTAGGACACACAATTGGAACTGAGTCTTGATCTGTTCATTGCAGAGTTTATATCATTGTACAGGCCTCATCGCAGACTGCCTCCCCTCCAGCTCTGGGGCCACTGACTCTGTGCCACGGGAGTCATGGACACTCTCTGGTTGAACGTTGGTGGCGTCTGAGTCTATGGCCTGGGGGTTGTCTTCATCATCATGTAGCTGATACTGACATTGTGGGAAAAAGGAGACTGTAGCATTCAACTCTTCCATATTGCCTGTTTCTGCTTGCTTCTGCCCTCTGCATCATGCCCTGGATGGACACCTTCCACTGTCCCCCGTAACACTCCGTGACATTCTCCTTGGACATCATCGAGGACCCACTCAGCTCTCGTGGCCCTACCTCAGTGCATCGCAAGTCACCGTCCCGTGGGGGTGTGCCTGTGCCGGCCGCTGAGCATCTGGGGCCACCGACTCTGTGCAGCTCAAGTCATGGACCCTTGCTGTTTGTACTTTGAAATCCTGATTGTCTGATCACTGTTGTAGTTGTTGCCAGCACCAACCAACCCCTGAGGGGTGGCTTACACTACCCAACACCCATCCAGCACAGGCGTCACTGGACGTGTGACCCTGGCAAGAAAAGGTGCCGGGCGCATGTGCCCGTAGCCAGTTCCACAAATTATCTGTGTGTCCGTGTGGTCATTCTGTATGCATGTGGGCCCCGGGCCATACCACATTACATTCTGCTGTGTACAGCGTGCGCAACCTTGTCACCTCAGGAAGTGGGGTGGACCTGGGACATGTATCTGTGTCGGACCCCCCTGTGAGCGTGAGGGAGTGGACTGGCGTACGGCAGTATGGCGTAGGGGTGTGGTCATTCAACACGTGGCTCTGGGCGTGGTTAAGTTTAGGCCTTGCCAAGGCAGTAACTAATGCGTGTGTCTCAGGTGTAGTGTCGGCGCCACCCGTCACGCAATATACAATGTTGCTATGTAGCATGCCCCCGGAGTACGGGCTCAGCCGAGGGGTAAATGAGGGTGCGCAAGCCCGCCCAGGGTCAGGGATCAGACATGCCAACTGTTGTGTGTCGCTATTTCCGCAGCATAAGCCAAAGGTCTACCCTCAACTGCATGGCGAGTTCAGCCAGGCATGAACTCTACATCTGTGTCTGCCCTGTCCTTACCATAGGCCTACACACACGTGTCCGTCCACCTTCAGCGCACGACATCACTGTGTCATTGTCAGGCTTGTGGACATGCGCAGACAGGCATGACAATAGTGTGCCGTAGGGGTGCAAGTGATGCTACCGCGCTGCGCACACTAGTGAATGGGCTCGGGGGGAGGGAGGAGCAGCAGTGAGGCCACGTAATACACATTGATGCCGCTCATTTGCAACAAGCAGTGCATGTCATGCAGGAATCACAAAGTCACACATATCACACACCAATTAACCACTGAGCCTGCCAACACATCATGCAGAACCAACTATTGACTCATGTCTCTCTGCACTGTCACAGGTGACCAAGGATATGCACTCTGCGCTTAGATGATGACACCCCTCCGAGCCCCGAACACACAGGCCCAGAGGCAGTACAATGCGGCCCACAAACGCACCAGGGGCATCGTGGAACGCACATTTGGCGTGTTGAAGTCACGCTTCAGGTGCCTGGACATCACAGGTGGGAGGCTCCTCTACAGCCCAGACATCGTGTGCAAGATGATTGTTGCATGTTGTGTGTTGCACAACATATGTGTACGCAGCAAGGCCCCATGGATACAAGTGCCAGATGCACCGGACGATGATGATGAGGATGAGGCAGGTGGACCACACCCCACTGCAGCCGCAGCAGGACTTGCCCGTAGGAACACCATCATTGACAATTTCTTCACATGAGCACGTCACATTGTGACAGTCCTTGGCAATCATGGGACAGTACAAAATGACCACAGGCACAGCATGTGCTAATCAATGCATTCAAAATACACATTCCCTGAGTGCATGTCACTCATCTGTACAGGCACATCACTCAGACAAGTGTGAGTGCGACATGTATTGCTGACAATTTTATGATTTGTTCATGGATGGTGGGTGTGTCACCTCTGTGCAGAGGGGCTGTTTAGGGTGTCACGTATTCGGACTGCCAGTTCTGTGTGTCGCAGTTAGTAGGGAATCCCACTCTTCGGCGTTTCACATGTGTCCAAAATCATTCCATTTTGGCTGCCATTTGTGTCCTGCAGGTGACAACAGGGCTCCTTTTGGGGTCAGATATGTACCACCATGATGCAGGGATGCCCCCTGTGGCTCAAGTACCACAACATGGGCAACATGTACGTAAGCGGGAGTCACTGTCCCTACATTCGTCCACGCTTTCATGGTGGATTGATCATGGTCATGACACGTCTGTGTGCAGGAGGGGTTGCTTGTCCCTCTGCAATGTGAAGGGGAGATGCGGTTACAATGTGTGTTCCATGCATGTTTCAGCATTGGCGCAGTTTAAATGCAGACTGCATGTCAATGTACATTGTGACTGTGAGGAGATGCCTATTTGATGCGGGACAATGGTCATTTGTTCTACGTCACGGATGTGTGGTTGTGCTCGTACATTGTCATCTCACTGTTTTTTTACTCTGCTTTTATGGTACATTTTCCCACATGATATGTGGGAATTGCAGGCCTATCGCTGATTTTTGTATCGCGATTGGCATCATCGCTACTATTTTCGCGTTCGTGTTTCGCGTTTTTTCGGCGTCGCGTTGATTTTGACACGTTCATTTGACGCGTTATCGTAGGACTATCGCATGGGGCCGCCGTGTTGTGAATACCACGTTAACACGGAGTTGTTTTCCCGCGATAGACTGCGATGTGAAGGGTTGCGCTAAGGTAATTTTGCGGTAGTTATCACACGTTCTTGAGAATATGCCCCATGGTCTTTAATGCGAATAACAGCACTCGCCCAAACCCCTGTCTAGATGGAAGGGCCCTAGAGAGGGTGTCTATTTTTGAGTACTTGGGGATCACACTAACTGAGAAAATTGAATGGGGGGGCTCAAATAAAGAAAGCTAGCCTAAAGCTGGCCCAGTCCACGGGGGTATCCCAAAGGCATATAAGAGCTGCACACACAAAGTGATAGGCCCTGCGGCTGAACTCTACAAGGTACAGGCAAGGGGCGCTGCCTTGTATGGAGCAGAATTATGGGGTCATTGTCCAACTACCCCCTATTGCTTATAGAGAATGTAGGAGAGTAGGATCTGCTTCACATGTGTACCCCCACTTTTTGCTGATGCTTCACTGTTTTTCGACTTTAGTCTGGCTGGGGCCCTGCTAATCAGAACCCCAGCCTAGCTGCTTCCTCTCTAAAATGGTTTCCATGTGCCTTAGGCACATCTCTGATTGGAATCTGGAGTGCCCTTGTAAGTCCCTAGTATATGGTATACTATGTACCCAGGGCATAGGTACCTCAGAGGCCTGCCAGGGGCTGAAGCATGTTTTGTGCCACCCCTGGAAGGCCAGCCAAAAGGACACCACAGGTCTGCTACTGCAGCCTGGGTAAGGTGGTGCATGCACCCCTTACTGTGATATAGGTTACCTATATCACTACATACATACACACATATAAACCTATAAGTCACTCCTATGGCAGGCCTTATCAATCCTGAAGGCAGAGTGCTTGGTTCCTATGTGAGAGGGTGCCCCTGCATGAGCAGAGCCCCTCTGCAGCGTTCGGAGACCCTTCTCTGATGCTGTTTGTAGTGCAGCCTGACCATATACTCTTAAGCGCATTATAACCTCGCGTTAAATGCTAACTTTGGGATGGCTGCACGGAAACATGTCGTGTTTGGTGTCAAACATCTTGGAATACTACCCCCCGCCAGTTCTGGCGGCGGGGGTAGCATTCCACCCTTCTAGAGGAGAGACATGTACACACCGGCCTGCCCGGTAACTTCTTTCCAAGCCCTGGCATCACAAAATGGATGCCGCTGCCACAGACACGGGTCTGGCCTCCTGCTGCTGACTGAAACTCCGGCAGGGGAGGCCTGGACAATAGGTTTCCTGTCCCAGGGAGGTGTAACCACCTCCCCAGACAGGATAATGTGTATTGGGGCTGGGCGGGAGCACTCGCTGGTGCTTTGAAGTCCTGCACTGGGGGCACACTTGGTGTCCCTGTGCATACTGACAAGACAGAAGTGTCCTGAAGCACACCCATTACTTTTCTTCGTTTAAGTTCATGTTACCTTATTTTTTTCAAGTTTGGCGTGCAGCACCCGTAATTGGTGCACCGTTCCTTTCGCACCTGAACATAATTCATTCAAAAGTAGTGGCCCGCTGGTTTAGCAGGTCACGCGGGTTGCACAGCCGTATACGCATTGGTATCCCAAAGTAATACTCATCCACCATAGTAATCAAATTTTGTTCAATTTTATTTTCTCATTGTTTGTCCTCATTATTCCACATTTTATCCATCACGTCAAAAGATATAAAATGTGTTGATTTTTTAGCATTTAATTGTTCGATGTATTGCCCATCCAGGCCTATGCATGAACATATAGCGAATTTCAAGTCCTCCACAAGATTCGATTCACATCCTACTCAATGCATTTCGGTTTAAAAAACCTTCGTCAGGAGTATCTATACAGTATAAAAATATATGTTTCAGTCACATTGCATGTACTACACCTCATAGTGTAAATATTAACTAACAAGTTTCCCCTTCTTATTTAGTGCCAAACGATTTGAACCTCAAATGCCAATTAATCACAATCCCGTACCCCCGTGACATAAGTCCAAACATCAACTAAAAAATACAAATCATATTGTGTGCTCCTCAATCTAACCCCAAGTTTTAAACACTTCATCCTGATTTATGAAACCATTGTACTTTAACCCACGCACCCTCCAAGCAACTAACCCACTGAGAATCAAACCCCTGTGAACCTCAAATCACCCCTGCCCAACTGACACAACCCCCCGAACAAACTACACTACTTCCCTATGTCAAGTTTTTCACCATCTCCAACCCCGTGCATACCTGATGTAAAACTCGCAACGCATCAACCTCCTCGTGCGCGCTCGTTGTTTATTTTACGCGACCATGCTAATCCTCCCTGATTTAAATCGATGTTACCCGCCCCACCTCCATGGTCATTGGTGTAAACCTTCACGTGTTTCCCCACCACCACCAAATCACATTACCTGTCGTCATTTAAAGTGCTAACAGTGCTAATAAACCCTCACCAAAAGTCCCCTCTGACCCGTAAACACATATGTTATAAACATAAACATTACGTGCATTTGTATACCAATATAAACATTTATAAAATGAACAGTCCATGTCAATGACTTCTCCGTGATCCGAACATAGTGAACTTCTTTTGACGTGAAATCCGATGTCATCCTCAAGTTTTTAATTTTTCTAATTTTTCTTACGCCGGGGTGCTAACAGGTGGTGAAACGGTGTGTATAATGACAAGACAGAAGTGTCCTGAAGCACACCCATTACTTTTCTTCATTTAAGTTCATGTTACCTTATTTTTTTCAAGTTTGGCGTGCAGCAACCGTAATTGGTGCGCCGTTCCTTTCGCACCTGAACATAATTCATTCAAAAGTAGTGGCCCGCTGGTTTAGCAGGTCACGCGAGTTGCACAGCCGTATACGCATTGGTATCCCAAAGTAATACTCATCCACCATAGTAATCAAATTTTGTTCAATTTTATTTTCTCATTGTTTGTCCTCATTATTCCACATTTTATCCATCACGTCAAAAGATATAAAATTCGTTGATTTTTTAGCATTTAATTGTTCGATGTATTGCCCATCCAGGCCTATGCATGAACATATAGCGAATTTCAAGTCCTCCACAAGATTCGATTCACATCCTACTCAATGCATTTCGGTTTAAAAAACCTTCGTCAGGAGTAGCTATACAGTATAAAAATATATGTTTCAGTCACATTGCATGTACTACACCTCATAGTGTAAATATTAACTAACAAGTTTCCCCTTCTTATTTAGTGCCAAACGATTTGAACCTCAAATGCCAATTAATCACAATCCCGTACCCCCGTGACATAAGTCCAAACATCAACTAAAAATACAAATCATATCGTGTGCTCCTCAATCTAACCCCAAGTTTTAAACACTTCATCCTGATTTATGAAACCATTGTACTTTAACCCACGCACCCTCCAAGCAACTAACCCACTGAGAATCAAACCCCTGTGAACCTCAAATCACCCCTGCCCAACTGACACAACCCCCGAACAAACTACACTACTTCCCTATGTCAAGTTTTTCACCATCTCCAACCCCCGTGCATACCTGATGTAAAACTCGCAACGCATCAACCTCCTCGTGCGCGCTCGTTGTTTATTTTACGCGACCATGCTAATCCTCCCTGATTTAAATCGATGTTACCCGCCCCACCTCCATGGTCATTGGTGTGAACCATCACGTGTTTCCCCACCACCACCAAATCACATTACCTGTCGTCATTTAAAGTGCTAACAGTGCTAATAAACCCTCACCAAAAGTCCCCTCTGACCCGTAAACACATATGTTATAAACATAAACATTACGTGCATTTGTATACCAATATAAACATTTATAAAATGAACAGTCCATGTCAATGACTTCTCCGTGATCCGAACGTAGTGAACTTCTTTTGACGTGAAATCCGATGTCATCCTCAAGTTTTTAATTTTTCTAATTTTTCTTACGTCGGGTGTGCTTCAGGACACTTCTGTCTTGTCATTATACACACCGTTTCACCACCTGTTAGCACCCCGACGTAAGAAAAATTAGAAAAATTAAAAACTTGAGGATGACATCGGATTTCACGTCAAAAGAAGTTCACTACGTTCGGATCACGGAGAAGTCATTGACATGGACTGTTCATTTTATAAATGTTTATATTGGTATACAAATGCACGTAATGTTTATGTTTATAACATATGTGTTTACGGGTCAGAGGAGACTTTTGGTGAGGGTTTATTAGCACTGTTAGCACTTTAAATGACGACAGGTAATGTGATTTGGTGGTGGTGAGAAACACGTGATGGTTTACACCAATGACCATGGAGGTGAGGCGGTAACATCGATTTAAATCAGGGAGGATTAGCATGGTCGCGTAAAATAAACAACGAGCGCACACGAGGAGGTTGATGCGTTGCGAGTTTTACATCAGCTATGCACGGGGTTGGAGATGGTGAAAAACTTGACATAGGGAAGTAGTGTAGTTTGTTCTGGGTTGTGTCAGTTGGGCAGGGGTGATTTGAGGTTCACAGGGGTTTGATTCTCAGTGGGATTAGTTGCTTGGAGGGTGCGTGGTTAAAGTACAATGGTTTCATAAATCAGGATGAAGTGTTTAAAACTTGGGGTTAGATTGAGGAGCACACAATATGATTTGTATTTTTAGTTGATGTTTGGACTTATGTCACGAGGTACGAGATTGTGATTAATTGGCATTTGAGGTTCAAATCGTTTGGCACTAAATAAGAAGGGGAAACTTGTTAGTTAATATTTACACTATGAGGTGTAGTACATGCAATGTGACTGAAACATATATTTTTATACTGTATAGATACTCCTGACGAAGGTTTTTAAACCGAAATGCATTGAGTAGGATGTGAATCGAATCTTGTGGAGGACTTGAAGTTCACATATGTTACATGCATAGGCCTGGATGGGCAATACATCGAACAATTAAATGCTAAAAATCAACGAATTTTATATCTTTTGACGTGATGGATAAAATGTGGAATAATGAGGACAAACAATGAGAAAATAAAATTGAACAAAATTTGATTACTATGGTGGATGAGTATTACTTGGGATACCAATGCGTATACGGCTGTGCAACTCGCGTGACCTGCTAAACCAGCGGGCCACTACTTTTGAATAAAGTCCCTGTGCATACCCCAGTTCAAACTGGTTCAGGGGCTTCCAGCCCCTGCTCTGGCACGAAACTGGACAAAGGGAAAGGGGTGTAACCACCCCTCTTCCCTGACCCTCCCATAGGTGGGTCCCCAGAGTATGTCCAACCCCCTAACTTAGTATAAGTATGGGACCCCAGTCCTTAGGACTTTAGATTTACCTGGACGAAACTCTGACACAGAATCCTGGACCTTCGACGCTCTACTTTAAGATTAGAGGACTGAAGAATCTCCCTTGGGGTCAAGGAGTGACTCCCCTGCTTGGCAGGCACCAAAGAAGCAATTGTCCGGTCTGCATCACTGAAGCTCCCGCCGGACGCCGAAGTCTTTGCATCACCAGAGGTGGATTTCCAGACTTCCCCGAGGCTGCCCTGAGTCCCCAGCAAAGCTGAGGTCCGTAGCTGTTGTGGGTAACGTGGAACCGTAACCCCTGGACACCGAGCGCATTTGCAAGTGCATCCTCTTCCTAGTCTCCCACGAAGTTGTGCTTTGGGCTCTGAGTAGCCCCCTCCTCCAGCACCGACTGCACCGAAGATCACTGGCCTCCACTCCACGAGTGTCCCGTGAGCCAGCTCTAAGTGCATCCACTCAAGGCTCCTTCGCGGTCGCTAGTCCGTTAGCTAGTAGGCCCTCCCGAAGGCCAATCTTCTTCTGCTTGGGCTTCCCTGGTTGCTCCAGGCATGCCCTGACTTACCCTCGCTGGGTGAGTCCCTCAGACCTTGCTGGTCTGCACCACCGTCCTTCTTCTATTTCCACAAGACTTGCCGTTGCCAAGGCTTGTTGGGTCCAATCCGGTCGCCGATACCTCAGCAATCGACAGACGTCGTGGGACAGCTCGAATCCAGCTCCTGGTTGTCGTCGACGCCTCCTGGACCTCGTGGCTGAAGAGTCAAGACGACTGTCAACCTACCTGAAGCACCCGACATCGGTGGGCATCCGCTCATCGCCTTCCTGGTCACTGGCTAGTGACCCAGACTCTGTCCCCTCTGCTTTCAGGTTCTTCAGATCTTCGATCCACCTTGGGATCCACCCGAACACTTTCGACTTGGCCGCCAGCAGCACTTTGCAGCAGATCGCCATTGAAAACGACGACGAAACCCGACCCCGAAAGACACCTATGCACCCGGCTTCCCTGGGTGAGGTAACTCGAGTACTCCGGTGCTCCCGTGGGTATAGACTCTAGAACAACCCAGTTCTAAAGGGGTTTGCTCCAAGTCCTCCTCTAAGTGTCCCTTTTCTTTAAAATTCCAACCGTGACTTTCCCCATAGAAGTCAACGGCGATTCGCGGCTGTGTTCTCACACTGCACGCGTCCCCCGTGGGTCCCCTGTGTCACTACCTTGGGTGGTTCCTTGTGGTCCAAGCACTTCTACAGGCTCTAGGCCTTGTGTCTAGCTCAGTCGTGGTTCTTATACCACTTTATTGGTATATGGTTTGGTACGCCCCTAGGGCTCAAACGTGTATTTGTGCTATTACTGTTGATAACTAACTTATAACTTATGTACTTCGAACTCTAGCCTCATAAAGAGACTAGAGGGGTGTGTTTAGCAATAAATACATATATTTTGAATATATACCTGGTGTGGTCCTCTTTCATTTGGTCACTCAAGAGATTATAGGCTGGTAAAACAAGCTGCTTTACATTCCTTCAAGACTTAGCCTGAAGGCTACTCTCCATAGCTACCACTAGGATAGCTTTCAATAAAGGTTGTCTTTAACCTATCTCCAATAAGGGGTTGTTTGGACTGGTGCAAGGTGCCCACTATAATTAGTGGACAGCATATACCAGGCCAACTTCTCACATTGGTGTGCAGCGTGTGGGATTCCAGCTTGCTATTGTTTTACCAGATAATCTCAATTGAATTGATCAACTGAAAACCACTAAGGGTACCTTAGGTACATATAAATCAAGCTTAGTATACAGTAAGTTCTACTGAACTTAGAGTTGTGTGTTAAGGGATAGCACACCCTTTCTACAACTCAAGAGAGTTTAGTAGGCCACACTAGAGTAGGTAGTGCATACACCACACCTCACTAGTAATGTCTTCAAAGCCAGGACCCAGTGAGTCCTTGCCAGAAGCCAGTGGGCTTCTTCCCTCCAAGTATGATAATCTCCCATTCTTGGAATTGAGAGCATTGTGCAATACTCGGAAGCTGAAGGCAGGCAAAAGTGCCAGCACCCAACACCTCAGGGAGGTGTTACTGGCTGATGATCTCAGCAGGCCCCTAGGGTCTGAAGGGGTAGGCAGAGAGGATGGGGCAGAAAATGAGGAAGGGGTCAGGGGTGAAGAAACCCAGGGCCCCCCCTCTGAAACTGGCCAGGAAGGTGAAAATGACCTTGACCTGGAAAACCCAATTCCTCCTGTGGAGGAGGAGGAGGACCAGAATGACCTCCCCTTTGTCCCCCCAGGAAGAATTGTGAGTGTGCCCAGAAGGCCTAGATCTCCTTCTCAGGAGTCTAACCACTCTGACACCTCAGTAGGGACCTCTGTCTCCTCTCATGGAAGGGAATCCTCTCATGAGAGGAGGAAGAGACTGATTCAGTATGAGCAAGCCCAGCTTGAACTCAGAAAACAGCAATTGGCTATAGACAGGGAGTCCCTAGATCTCTATAGAGAGAGAAGAAAGTTGGGACTAGAGTCCCATGGTGGCAGCAATTTCCCCAGAGATAGGGAAAGGTCTTATGACCATAGAAACCTGAGCAAGATTGTCCCTCCCTACCAGAGTGGGGATGACATCCACAAATGGATAACTGCACTGGAGAGGGCCTGTAAAGTACAGAGGGTCCCTCAGGAGCAGTGGGCAGCAATCTTGTGGCTCTCCTTTGCAGACAAAGGTAGAGACAAGCTCCTCACTGTAAGAGAAGAGGATGCTGACAATTACAAAGTCTTGAAGAGTGCTCTGATTGATGGGTTTGGCCTAACAACTGAACAATACAGGTTAAAGTTCAGAGATACCCAAAAAGCACAGACTCAAGACTGGGTAGACTATGTGGATTGTTCTGCTAAGGCTCTGGAAGGTTGGTTGATGGGCAGTAAGGTATGTGACTTCACAGGATTGTACAATCTTATCATGAGGGAGCAGATTCTTAATAACTGTCAAAATCAGCTGTTGCATCAGTACCTGGTGGACTCTGATCTGACCTCTCCCCAAGAATTGGGAAAGAAGGCAGACAAATGGGTCAGAACCAGGGTGAGGCAGAAGGTACAGAACCAAGGTGGTGACCCAAAGAAGCAAGATTCTAAGAACTCTGATAAGGGTGGGGAGAAGGGTAAAGACCAGAAGTCTTCACAAGGCCCCCAAAATCTTCTTCAGTTGGGGATTCACAGTCTAACAAAGGGAAAGGCCAAAAGAAACCATGGTGCAAGGTCTGTAAGCAAAAGACCCACTGGACCAGTGATTGCACCAAGTCCAAAGACTCTACTCCAGCCCCCACCAATGCCCCTAAGGCACCTGCTCCCCCTAGTGCAGTTACAGTTGGTGGTGGGACTACACAAGCCAAGGGGTTAGTAGGGTTGACCCTGGGTAAGGAGATGAGCTCTGACCTAGTCAGAGAACTCACTCAGGCTGTCCTAGTCTGTGATGGAGGCATGGATGTGACCTCCTCTGTGAGTCCCAGTAACCTGGGCAAATACAGGCAACAGCCCTTAATCAATGGAAAAGAGGCTTTGGCATTTAGGGACACAGGGGCAAGTGTCACCATGGTGACACAAGACCTTGTGGATCCTGGGCAGATTATACTTGGTGAGATGTACCAAGTGACAAATGCTAGCAATGTCAGAACAGACCATACTCTGGCAGTTGTTAACTTCTCCTGGGGAGGGGTAACTGGCCTTAAGAAGGTTGAGGTAAGTGCAGACCTACCAGTTGAATGCTTGCTTGGCAATGATCTAGAAACTTCAGCTTGGGCAGAAGTGGAGCTCAGGACCCATGCAGAAATGCTGGGCATCCCTGCAGATGTGTTTGCTGTGACCAGGTCACAGGCCAAAATGTCTAACACTGAACAGGCCTTGGATTCTGGAATAATGGACCAAGTGCCCTCCAAGAAGAGGAGTAGTAGGGTAAAGGCAGTGCCTTCCCCCTTGGCTCAGAAGGAAGATCAGTCTCTTCAGGGAGATGATCTCAGTCCAGAGGAAGGAACTGTCCCAGAGGAGCTTGAGCCTGATCAGGTTGAGTTCTTAGGGACAGGGGGCCCTTCCAGGGCAGATCTGAGCCAGGAGCAGCTGAGCTGCCCCTCTCTTGAACCCCTCAGACAGCAAACTGCTGCTGAGGCTGCTGGGAAAGTTAGTGGTCCCCATACTGTGTATTGGGATGATGGACTCTTGTACTCAGAGTGTAGAGACCCCAAGCCTGGTGCCACCAGGAGGTTGGTTATACCTCTGAAGTTCAGGGGCTTCCTATTGACCCTAGCCCATGACATTCCCCTAGCAGGTCACCTGGGCCAGAACAAGACTTGGGACAGAATTGTCCCTCACTTTCACTGGCCCCACATGTCTGAAGACACCAAGGAGTTTTGTCGCTCCTGTGTAACCTGCCAGGCCAGTGGCAAGGCAGGTGGCACTACAAAGGCCCCCTGATACCACTACCTGTGGTGGGGGTTCCCTCTGAAAGGGTGGGGATTGACATTGTTGGTCCCATGGATCCCCAAACAGCATCTGGGCACAGGTTTATCCTGGTGGTAGTGGATCATGCCACCAGGTACCCAGAAGCTATTCCCCTTAGGACCACTACAGCACCTGTGGTGGCAAGAGCCCTCCTGGGAATTTTCTCAAGAGTGTGCTTCCCTAAGGAGGTTGTATCAGACAGGGGTACTAACTTTATGTCTGGATACTTGAAAGCAATGTGGAAGGAGTGTGGAGTGACTTACAAGTTCACCACACCCTATCACCCACAATGCAATGGTTTAGTTGAGAGATTCAACAAAACCTTGAAGGGCATGATTAAAGGGCTCCCAGAGAAGCTTAGGCGAAGATGGGACATACTCTTGCCTTGCCTTTTATTTGCATACAGGGAGGTGCCTCAAAGGGGTTGGCTACAGCCCTTTTGAACTTTTGTTTGGTCACCCTGTCAGGGGTCCATTGTGCTTGGTGAAGGAAGGATGGGAGTTACCTCTCAAGCCCCCAAAGCAAGACATAGTGGACTATGTACTTGGTCTCCGCTCCAGGATGGCTGAGTACATGAAAAAGGCAACTAAAAACCTTGAGGCTAGCCAGGAACTTCAAAAAGCCTGGCATGACCAAAAGGCTGTACTGACTGTTTACCAGCCAGGACAGAAGGTGTGGGTGTTGGAGCCAGTGGCCCCAGCAGCTCTCCAAGACAAATGGAGTGGACCCCATACCATTGTTGAACAGAAGGGTGAGGTTACCTACTTAGTAGACCTAGGAACACCCAGAAGTCCCCACAGGGTTCTCCATGTCAACAGATTGAAACCATATGTGGACAGGGCAGACATGGGCTTGCTCATGGCTACTGATGAGGGACAGGAGGAAGAGAGTGACCCACTCCCTGACCTGCTCTCACAGAACCCTGATGATGGGTCAGTAGATGGTGTAGCCTTGGCAGGCAGCCTCACTGCTCAGCAGCAAACTCAATCAGTACCGACATATGTTCTCTCTGACTCCAAGTCAGACCACCTGGTGCACTCATGAAGTGGACACTGGGGACAGTCTGCCTATTAAAAATAAGATTTATAGGCAACCTGACCATGTCAGGGACTGTATCAGGACAGAAGTCCAGAAAATGTTGGATTTGGGAGTTATTGAACCCTCAGATAGCCCTTGGGCTAGTCCAGTGGTCCTTGTGCCAAAACCTCACACCAATGGTGGGAAAAGAGAGATGAGGTTTTGTGTGGACTACAGGGGTCTCAATGCAGTCACTAGGACTGATGCCCATCCAGTACCTAGGGCAGATGAGCTAATAGACACTTTGGCCTCAGCCAAGTATCTAAGCACATTTGACCTGACAGCTGGCTACTGGCAGATCAGACTAGCTGATGTTGCAAAGCCAAAGACAGCATTCTCAACCCCTAGTGGGCATTATCAATTTGTGGTGATGCCCTTTGGTCTGAAGAATGCACCTGCCACTTTTCAGAGGTTGGTGAATACAGTCCTTACAGGTCTGGAAGCCTATAGTGCAGCATATCTAGATGATATTGCTGTCTTTAGCTCCACCTGGGAGGATCACCTGGTCCACCTCAGAAATGTTTTGCAGGCCCTGCAGAAAGCAGGCCTGACTATCAAGGCCACAAAGTGCCAGATAGGGCAGAGTCAGGTTGTGTACCTGGGCCACCTTGTGGGTGGAGGCCAGGTTCAACCCTTGCAGAGCAAGATCCAGACCATCATGGACTGGACTGCTCCAACTACCCAGACTCAGGTGAGAGCCTTTTTAGGCCTGACTGGGTACTATAGGAGATTTGTCAAGGGGTATGGATCAATAGTGACACCCCTGAATGACTTAACTTCCAAGAAAATGCCCAAAAGGTTCAGTGGACAGTTAGCTGTCAAAAGGCATTTGATGACCTAAAGCAGGCCATGTGCACTGCTCCCATTCTACAGAGTCCTGATTACTCCAAGAAGTTCATTGTCCAAACAGATGCATCTGAATTGGGGGTAGGGGCTGTACTGTCACAATTGAATGATGAAGGTCAGGATCAGCCAGTAGCTTTTATTAGCAGAAGGCTGACCCCTAGAGAGAAACGTTGGTCAGCCATTGAGAGGGAGGCCTTGGCTGTGGTCTGGGCTCTGAAGAAGTTGAGGCCATACTTGTTTGGTACTCACTTCCTTGTTCAAACAGACCATAAGCCCCTCTTATGGCTAAAACAAATGAATGGTGAAAACCCCAAACTGCTTAGGTGGTCCATTTCCCTACAGGGGATGGACTTCACAGTGGAACATAGACCTGGGAGTAACCATGCCAATGCAGATGGACTCTCTAGGTATTTCCACTTAGAACATGAAGACTTAACTGGACAAGGTTAGTTTAATGTCCCTACGTTTGGGGGGTTGTGTAGGAGAGTAGGATCTGCTTCACATGGGTACCCCCACTTTTTGCTGATGCTTCACTGTTTTTCGACTTTAGTCTGGCTGGGGCCCTGCTAATCAGAACCCCAGCCTAGCTGCTTCCTCTCTAAAATGGTTTCCATGTGCCTTAGGCACATCTCTGATTGGAATCTGGAGTGCCCTTGTAAGTCCCTGGTATATGGTATACTATGTACCCAGGGCATAGGTACCTCAGAGGCCTGCCAGGGGCTGAAGCATGTATTGTGCCACCCCTGGAAGGCCAGCCAAAAGGACACCACAGGTCTGTGACTGCAGCCTGGGTAAGGTGGTGCATGCACCCCTTACTGTGATATAGGTTACCTATATCACTACATACATACACACATATAAACCTATAAGTCACTCCTATGGCAGGCCTTGTCAATCCTGAAGGCAGAGTGCTTGGTTCCTATGTGAGAGGGTGCCCCTGCATGAGCAGAGCCCCTCTGCAGCGTTCGGAGACCCTTCTCTGATGCTGTTTGTAGTGCAGCCTGACCATATACTCTTAAGCGCATTATAACCTCGCGTTAAATGCTAACTTTGGGATGGCTGCACGGAAACATGTCGTGTTTGGTGTCAAACATCTTGGAATACTACCCCCCGCCAGTTCTGGCGGCGGGGGTAGCATTCCACCCTTCTAGAGGAGAGACATGTACACACCGGCCTGCCCAGTAACTTCTTTCCAAGCCCTGGCATCACAAAATGGATGCCGCTGCCACAGACACGGGTCTGGCCTCCTGCTGCTGACTGAAACTCCGGCAGGGGAGGCCTGGACAATAGGTTTCCTGTCCCAGGGAGGTGTAACCACCTCCCCAGACAGGATAATGTGTATTGGGGCTGGGCGGGAGCACTCTCTGGTGCTTTGAAGTCCTGCACTGGGGGCACACTTGGTGTCCCTGTGCATACCCCAGTTCAAACTGGTTCACGGGCTTCCAGCCCCTGCTCTGGCACGACACTGGACAAAGGGAAAGGAGTGTAACCACCCCTCTTCCCTGACCCTCCCATAGGTGGGTCCCCAGAGTATGTCCAACCCCCTAACTTAGTATAAGTATGGGACCCCAGTCCTTAGGACTTTAGATTTACCTGGACAAAACTCTGTCACAGAATCCTGGACCTTCGACGCTCTACTTTAAGATTAGAGGACTGAAGAATCTCCCTTGGGGTCAAGGAGTGACTCCCCTGCTTGGCAGGCACCAAAGAAGCAATTGTCCGGTCTGCATCGCTGAAGCTCCCGCCGAAGTCTTTGCATCACCAGAGGTAGATTTCCAGACTTCCCCGAGGCTGCCCTGAGTCCCCAGCAAAGCTGAGGCCCGTAGCTGTCGTGGGTAACGTGGAACCGTGACCCCTGGACACCAAGCGCATTTGCAAGTGCATCCTCTTCCTGGTCTCCCATGAAGTTGTGCTTTGGGCTCCGAGTAGCCCCCGCCTCCAGCACCGACTGCACCGAAGATCACTGGCCTCCACTCCACGAGTGTCCCGTGAGCCAGCTCTAAGTGCGTCCACTCGAGGCTCCTTCGCGGTCGCTAGTCCGTTGACTAGTAGGCCCTCCCGAAGGCCAATCTTCTTCTGCTTGGGCTTCCCTGGTTGCTCCAGGCATGCCCTGACTTACCCTCGCTGGGTGAGTCCCTCAGACCTTGCTGGTCCGCACCACCATCCTTCTTCTATTTCCATGAGACTTGCCGTTGCCAAGGCTTGTTGGGTCCAATCCGGTCGCCGACACCTCAGCAATCGACAGACGTCATGGGACAGCTCGAATCCAGCTCCTGGTCGTCGTCGACGCCTCCTGGACCTCGTGGCTGAAGAGTCAAGATGACCGTCAACCTACCTGAAGCACCCTACATCGGTGGGCATCCGCTCATCGCCTTCCTGGTCACTGGCTAGTGACCAAGACTCTGTCCCCTCTGCTTTCAGGTTCTTCAGATCTTCAATCCACCTTGGGATCCACCCGAACACTTTCGACTTGGCCGCCAGCAGCACTTTGCAGCAGATCGCCATTGAAAACGACGACGAAACCCGACCCCGAAAGACACCTATGCACCCGGCTTCCCTGGGTGAGGTAACTCGAGTACTCCGGAGCTCCCGTGGGTATAGACTCTAGAACAACCCAGTTCTAAAGGGGTTTGCTCCAAGTCCTCCTCTAAGTGTCCCTTTTCTTTAAAATTCCAACTGCGACTTTCCCCATAGAAGTCAACGGCGATTCGCGGCTGTGTTCTCACACTGCACGCGTCCCCCGTGGGTCCCCTGTGTCACTACCTTGGGTGGTTCCTTGTGATCCAAGCACTTCTACAGGCTCTAGGCCTTGTGTCTAGCTCAGTCGTGGTTCTTATACCACTTTATTGGTATATGGTTTGGTACGCCCCTAGGGCTCAAACGTGTATTTGTGCTATTACTGTTGATAACTAACTTATAACTTATGTACTTCGAACTCTAGCCTCATAAAGAGACTAGAGGGGTGTGTTTAGCAATAAATACATATATTTTGAATATATACCTGGTGTGGTCCTCTTTCATTTGGTCACTCAAGAGATTATAGGCTGGTAAAACAAGCTGCTTTACATTCCTTCAAGACTTAGCCTGAAGGCTGCTCTCCATAGCTACCACTAGGATAGCTTTCAATAAAGGTTGTCTTTAACCTATCTCCAATAAGGGGTTGTTTGGACTGGTGCAAGGTGCCCACTATAATTAGTGGACAGCATATACCAGGCCAACTTCTCACAGAGAACTCCTTTGCTAGGCAACTCTTGGGTCTCCCCTCTAGTACCCCTTTAATACCCCTTAGAATAGGCCTCGGGATTAGTTCTATCGCAGATGAAGTATCCTTAAGACCCCTTCTATTTTGGCGACGCCATTGGAGTACTTCCGAACTAGCCTCATACAGGGATGAGTTGAGAGAAGTTATGAGCCTCAAAGGCGCAGGAAAACTCCCATGGTTGGCACATATTAGGAACACCTGCCAGGCCTCGGGGAGGGCAAATCTGTGGAGCTCCGCTGAAGAAACTTGCCTTGTGACCCCCAGAAAGGTACTCCTTGAGACCTATAGAGAATATAAACTGGCCCAGTTATGGAGGGGGAATACGCCTGGGCGTTTAACTCTTAGGTTTATGGAAGTAAAAGCGCAATATAGGCTAGAACCGGCGGTAGATGACATCCAGCCGCTTCTTGCGAAGAAGCTATTCCTCCAATTCAGACATGGGGTGCTCCCGCTCTGATCTTTTACCAACAAGTGGTCGGGTGCCCGCAGTCTGGATTGCCCAGCACGCGAGAATGTAGAGGAAACTGAAATGCATGTACTTTTTTTCTGCCCTGCTAAAAGGAGGTCAAGGTCTCGCTGGCTGCTACAGTTGTGCAGGAACCTGGGGTCTAGACACTGCTCCGAGGTCTTTAGGCTACTCAAGTATGATACAAATATGCCCACTGTGTTTTCCATCTCGCGCTTTTTGTATTCTATGTGGTGCACTCGTAGAGCCATCCTAAAGAAGAGCTCATAGGCCAATTCCAGTCCAACATTATCTATTACGCCTTTTTGGATATGTACTCTCTCTTTTAAACTGAACAGAATCTAACCATTGCCCCCCTGGTATACTACTACTTTGCAAATAATTAGTCTCCATAGGGGTTTTAATTTTTTACATTTTTATCCCTATATTTTATCTTGATATTGTTACTGTCTTTCTAAATGAAATTGCTACTTTTATTTTACATCTGGATAATTTGCTATACAATGTATTATCTACGTGTCTCCTTAAGATATCATATCTGAATGAAATTGATCTTTTGCCTAAAATTAGCCTCCTGTTTATGCATATGCACTTTATTGTCCTTTACCTCGCGGCTAATGTAGAGGCCATATATTGCACGCATATTGCACAACCTTTTGTCCGAGGACGTCTAGAAGAGTTGTCTTTGCTAATACAAGATCGCAGATAGGAATGTACATTTCCCCAAAAAAGTGCTATCCAATTATAGATATCTCTAAGGATGCTGCTATAATTTGTATATAATGTATTGTTTTTATTATATGTGCTTTTATGGTCCTAGTGGCCGAAATAAAGATTTTTGACTGACTGACTAATAATAATAATAGGATTTGTAGAGCACATGGTTACTCCATTTGGAGTGTATCTGCGCTGAAGGTTACTGCTCTAGCAAAGGAGTCTTGCCTGTACCCACTACTAAGGCAATTATGTCTGTCTATACCTGTCACCCTAGACCCCTACAAACCTAGCAGCCACAACTAAAATATAAGTAAAATAAACATGCATTCCATAAATTGCATAATTAAAATCAATTAAATAATTAACAATGAATAATTGTTAATTATTACTTAAATAACTTTCCATCTATACCCCTACAAACCTAAAAGCCCACAAATAACATATAATGAAAATGAAAACATATTACATATTTTACATAATAAATATCATTCATATAATTATATGAAATGCATTAAACAATTCATAATTATTAACTAATTAACTTCCCACCCTATCCGCCTATAAACCCAAAACCCCCTACAACACTATAAATTACTATAAAAAAGAAATAAAAAATTGTAAATCACTTAGAATTACAATCTATATTTAAAATATAAACAATAGTAACACATTAAATTAATATATCAAGTAAAACACATCCAAATGATTACAAAATAATATTTTTAACCACTATATTATTGAAAATGATATTTGCGACATTAAAATTATTTAAAACAATATTACTGACCTAAAAATTATATTCTTGTCAACTATATTTGTGCAGCACGATATTTGTATAGCACAATATATATTTTCAAATATTTCTGCCTCCCGATATTTTTAAATCGATATTTTGTCAAAACACCCAAAATAAGCAAAGGGTTAGCTCTTTGGATACTTCTGGTTTATGTAAAAAATGGAAAACTAGAAACGGCACTATCGAAAAGAGACATCTACAAACAGTATTTTACATGGCGAGAGTTTTCGTACAAGAACATTAATCAATAGAACTCCAAATGGGGATTTCCTTAGACTTAAAAAAATTGTTCTGACATGTTTGAGCAAAATAAAAATGCAAAGAAAGAATGTTTAAAAAAAGGATACAACAAGAACATAATAGATTGTGGCTTTGAAAGACAAAACAAGAATAGAAAATCATCACAAAAAAGAACAAGGTATATTAGCTTCAGTTAATAAGATTAGACTGATTTTAATATATATCAAAGAACACAATATAATTAGAAGAATATTTAAAAAACATTGTATCTCATGAAAAATGATCCAAACTTAGGAACAAGACTAGGAGATCATTGGACAATATCATTCAGAAAAGCACCTGCATTAAAAGATAAGATAATTCAAAGTCACTTCACAGACAAAACTGAAAATCAGAACTGTCTATCCTCAACAAAAGTTGGATTCTATTGTTGCAAATCATGCAAAGCCTGTAAAATAGCAAAGAATATGAAGGAAATTACAGACAGGAAATAATCAAGTGATTCCAATCGTGAAGAAGATTACATGCAGTACACTATTTCTAGTATATATTAGAAAGCAAATGTGGATCCAAATTGGGGGCAGTACAACATGTCTTCTCCCCAAGAGGATATTGGAACATATTAGAGTGCTTAACAATAAAGATCCCACATGTTTAATAGCACAGCACTACTTAAATGGACAGAGGACTGGCAATCAATAAGGTACTATGGGATCGATGCAGTACCTACAAGTTTGCAAGGCGAAGACAGACTACATAAACTCCGGCAATTATAGTCAAAATATATTATCAGGCTTCAGACTTGCACAACCTATGGATGAAATAATGATGAAGATCTTCGTGTGCATATCTAAAAATTACAGGATCAGTTTTGAGGAAGAGTAGTTTGAGAACCATTATACATATTCCACTAAATCTGCCTATTTAAGGATTTGTTTTGAATAAACCACTTAATACAGAGAAAACAAAATGAAAGCATGAGTCATAATGAAAGTACTTCAAAAATCCCCCACTCTGGGAACACTGTTACAAATTTTGAGACTTATAATACTGAATGTTATAATACTGAATGCCATTCTATTGTTCCTTAGGAAACTGTATCATTTGAACCTTTGTGGGTTTTTGAAACCAGCAAGTAAACCGAAAAAAGGCCACATTGTTGTCAAAGGACATTCATAAGTATGTGACAATACATTTGGGGTGATTAGAAACAAGAGGTGATATGGTGACTGGTTCTCACTCAGGGGCAATATACGAGTAGGTCACAGATCAAGAAAACAAATATAAGACAGACCCATATATTGAACGAGTATGCATGATCTCAATGAAGTACTAGAAAAAAAAATCATTTATGAATTAATTTCAGTAAGAACTCCACACAAGCTGATGAGGACCTACTAAATTAAAATTGAAGGGACAGGCACATAAGTAATGTGAATATTTTTATGAAAACTACATTTCCCAGTATGCCACCTAGCAGGCAGAATGGGAGTAAAAGTGGATATAAACACAGTAAAAAGACTTTGGGCCTGATTAAGTGTTTGGCGGTCTCTCAGTGGGCCGCCACAACAGCACCCCGCTGCGAGACCGCCAAACCCATAGTCAGACCGCCTGCCGGATTACGAGTTTAATCCTGGAGGGCGGTCCTACGGCAGTGGTCCCATGGCGTTGCCTTTCTAAGGCTCAAAGAAGAACCAGTCAAACCCGTCCATAGATAAAGACAAGCTCTGACACAACACAGGATGCCAGTTACTGAACCACCGAGTTTTTATTCCACAGTTTTAGCCAACATGGACGCGTTTCGGCCGAGGCACCGGCCTTTGTCACACATACTGGGTGCGTTATTGAGCTCACCATATATAGTGTAAGCAAAGCACGTGATGCATGAACATGAAAGAAAGGAACACTACAAATACACCATTCTTTAAAATTGCAACAATTTCAACTTTCTAACAGTGTTAATGCAAACCCAGCTTATTTTTAAAATGCCATGATTCCTGCTTTCTAGAACGTGCAATACTAATTGTGACTGCACTTTTTGATGTTTTGAACTCTGAAGACCAGCCCGTTAAATACCAACGACCAGTGTCGGGTCTTCATGGTAAAACTCAAATTCGTGCTAAACACCACGCAGAACACATAAATGGTGCAGAGATTTAAAAGCCTGGGTCACGTAGATTGCCTAATGTGCTCAAAATGTGAATACATTGTGCCCAAAATAAAATCAATTTGCACGAAGAACGGAAAGAAACAGACATTCTAGTTTTGCACATGTTCATTGCCAAACACTGTCCCTTTATAAATACAAAATAGAGGAGGGTTATTTTCCCTTTCCAGGTGCCGCCTGTATCCAAAACGAAAGCATTCATTTTGGTCATTATTTTGGATGTGTACCTTTGGAAAGTCACAAGTCACTCATAGCGGTACGAAGGAGTAAGTAGAAAAAATAGCTAAACCACAAAGAATGCCAAATGCCAATTTGTTTATAATCCTCCGTAATCCTGTTTTCTCCTGCACCAAATAGATGTAAAGTGTGCACTTAGCATTCAGTTTAGGCTGTGTGTATATATATATATATATATATATATATATTACCTATTAGCGATTGCTAGCAGGTAGTTAAAGTTAGGACCTAGTTTCCATAGGAAAAGCGTTTTTTGACTTGCCTATATCTTTGGCGCCGTTTGAAGAATCTTCACGCAATTTTCCCAAAAACGTGTCAAGTTGGTCTTGTCGTGCATGGAAAGCTTCGGGGTGATCCGTCAAGCTGGGGCCGAGAAAAAGGGGGGGGTCAAAAATAGTGCATTTCCCATGTTAATTGCTATTGGGATTATGAACACGACTACAGCCCGAACCGCTGAATGGAATAACACCAAATTTGGCAGAAAGGTAGCTCTTGGTTCAGAAAGCACCCTTTTTGTTATTTTGAGTAAATCCATTCAGTACTTTTAGAGTTATTAAAAGAAAAATTAATTTGTATATATAGGGACATGGCTTGTCCGCGAATCCTCCAAATCTCGTGCAGAGACCTGATTGGCTGCCAACACTTCAACAGCTTCATCCGAGTCTCAAAAATAAACAAAAAAATAAAGCAAAGGGAACAGGGTACGAATACTCTGACCACTAGCTTTGGTGCCCGCCAGGGAGAAAAAGCATTTTTTTTATTTTTGCGGCAAAAATCGTTATGGATTTTTGGCAAAAAAAACACGGTCCACAGCGCTTGTTTTCAAAAAAGCCCCTGGTTGGGCCAGGTCCCGGGGGCATGATGGTGATTAAAAGAAAAAGAGGAAGGGGTGCACAAGTCCTCTCTCCTAGTGCTCTTTTTAGCCACAGGGACCACCACATCCCCGGGGCTTAATTTAAATATTAGAGGCGGGCGCGGACCTCTCTCCATTGGGCTCCTTGAAGTCCAGCGGACCACCACCTCCCTGGGGCTTTAATATGCCCCGGTAACCATCACCTCCGTAGGGCTAAATTAATAAATATGCTGGGGGGCCCTGCAGACCCCCCGGGCCCCAGGGAACACCAGCTCCCGGGGCCAAATTCAATTAATAAAACTAGGAGGATCGCGCTGCCACCCTCCCGGGCCATATACGGCCCAGAGGACCACCACCTCCCCAGGGCCAGCCTGTGCATACTAAAGAAGGGGTCCGCGTGGCCCCCCTTCTGGAGCGATTAATGGACCTGGGGACCTCCACCCCCCCAGGGCTGGCTCCCAAGGTGCACACCCTTGGGACATAGCTGTTTGCTTTTGCTTGGCGGGAGTTGTCCCGCAAAGAGAGAGCACACACAACTCCGCTCCCAGCAAGTGGGAGCTGTCAAACAGGTCAGGAAACATGTGGAGACCTTTGAAGAACCTAGTCACAACAGGTGACTTGAACAAAGAAAGTTGGTCCGGCAACGGCAAGAATGCTGAAATGGGGTACAAGTAACCTTTACCAATCCCAGAGCAGAGCCCCGCAGGACCAGAGAAAGAACAAACAATAAAACTTGGGATGAGGATGCAGAAAGAGGATCACTATCCTTGGAAGCACACCGTGCCATTAACTTGTCTCAAGGGCAGGCGTATTCTGTCTTGGTGGAGGGATGCCTAGTTGCCAGAATAACATCACACACTTTGGGAGGAAGGTCGAAGGCTGTCAACTGTCACCATTCAATCTCCAAGCATGAAGGCAGAGCGTGCGCAGGTCCGGGTGCAGGACCTGCCCTGTTGCTGCAACAGAAGATCCTCCTGAAGGGGCAGCCTGGACAGAGGACCAATGGTCATGCTCAGGAGCTCAGGATACCAGACTTACTTGGGCCCTGTTGTTCCTGATCTTCTTGAGAACTCTGGGCATGAGTGGTATTGGCGGAAAGGCATACAGGAGGCAAGAGTTCCACTTGAGACGAAAAGCATCTCCGAGCGAGAACTGCCTCGGAAACTCCAGTGTGCAAAACTGCTACATTGCGTGTTCTCGGCTGTAGCAAACAGATCTAACCAAGGCTCATGCCACTCTAGAGAGACCTTGCACCACCTCTCAATGGAGCCACCATTCATGATCTGCTAGGCATCGACATCTGAGTTTGTCTGCCCTGGCGGCTTTCAGAGAGCCCACCAGGTGTTGAACCACCAGTGAATGCCCTGACGTTCCAGCCATGTCCACCAGTGAATGCCCTAACGTTCCAGCCATATCCAGAGGCGCAGGGCCTCTTGACAAAGGGTCACAACTCTACTACCCCACCCTGTTTGTTGCAGTACCACATGGTGGTGGTGGTGTCCGTGAACACCTGCACCAGCCTTCCATTGATCGGATGAAGAAAGGCTTTTAATGCCAACTGGGTCGCCCAGAGCTCCAATAGGTTGATGTGGAGCCCAAACTCTGCCGGAGACCAGAGTCCTCTGATCTCTACCTCTCCCAGATAGAGGCCCGAGTCCAAGAGTGATGCATCGGTCACAACAGTCAGCTTTGGATGGGGAAGGGAAAGAGGTCTGCCACTGACCCAATCTCAGTTAGTCAGCCACCACTGCAGGTCTTTTGCAGTTCCCTCCCAGATCTGGACCAGGTTGGTGGGATTCCCACTAGGCTGTGTCTACTGGAATTTGATGTCCCACTGCAGAGCCCTCATATGCCAACTGACATGTATCACAAGGGGGATGAAAGAGGCCATGAGGCCCAACAGCCTCAGAATCAGTCCTACCGAAATCCAGTATAAAGGCTGAAACATTGGTATCATAGCTTGAATATCTTGGACTCGCTGTTCTGGGGAGGATAGGCCCAAAACTGCACTGCGTCTAGAACACTGCTGTTAAAAGGGAGCATCTGTAAGAGAGTCAGGTGTGACTTTGGCATGTTAATGGTGAACCGGGTTGAATGCAGGAGGTCCGCTGAAGTCTGCAGGTGGGAAACAACTGCCTGGAGCAAGCCTGACTTCAACAGCCAATATCGAAGTTAGGGAAGTCTAGAACCCCAGACCTCCGCAGATGTGTTGCAACCACTGTCATCACCTTGGTGAACAACGAGGGGCGCCGGTGAGGCCAAAGGGGAGCACGGCAAACTGGAAATGCTCTTGGCCCACCTTGGGCAGGACGGGATGAGGAAGTACGCCTCCTGCGAATCCAATGCTACCATCTAGTCTCTAGGGTCCAGGGCAGACAGGACCTGAGCTAAGGTGAGCATCTTTAACTTCTACTTTTTCAGGAAAAAGTTGAGAAGGTGCAGGTATAGGATAGGATGGAAGCCTCTGTCCTTTTTGGACACCATAAAGTAGTGGGAACAGCAACCCCAACCAACATCTGATGCTGGCACCCTCTCTATGGCCCCTGTGGACAAAAGGGCCTACACTTCATTGGAGAGCAAGGAGAGATGATCCTCCATCAGCAGGTCATAAGTGGATGGCATGGGTGGGGGAATTTTAGAAAGGGGATGGAGTAGCCCCTCTGGACTATTTGCAAAACCCACTTGTCCAATGTTATAGACTGCGGGTGGGACAGGTGATGGTGAATCCTGCCTCCCACTAGGTGACCATGCTGGTATAACAGCAATCTAAAGGGGTTTCGAGGCTGCAGCTGGAGGAGGAGGGGAGGATTGTTGGGGTGATGGACTGATCCTACCTTTGGCTGGTGGTCGCACGTGATCTGTGGGAACTACAGCCATAGAAAAGCTGTTGAAGCCTGTTGGCCTTGGTGGCTAGGATGGAAGGGACATGGTTGGTAGCCCCTACGGTAGCCACGGAAGGGACGAAAGGCGGGCCGAGGATGGTGAGGGGCCATGGATAGACCCAAGGACCTGGCCATACCTCTGCTGTCCTTAAAGCGCTCCAGCGCTGAGTCTGTTTTCTCACCAAAGAGGCAAGAGTCATCAAAGGGCATGTCCATGAGCGAAGCTTGAACATCCCCTGATAAGCCAGTGGTTCTGAACCAAGTGTGGCGTCTAAGTGCCACTGACTATGAAATCCCTCTGTCCAGCGAGTTGGTTGTGTCAAGATCACATCTGATGGTGACCTTTGCTGCATCTCTACCATCAGCAATGGCTTGGGGGAGTATGGCTCAGGCCTCCTCCGAGACCGTAGGCAGCATTTGCATATCGAATCCCACACAGTGTCGATGTATCGGCCCAAAAGGCATGTAGTATTCACCGACCACAGTGCTAGGCCGGCGGAAGAGAAAATCCTCCTACTAAAGGTATCCAGCCTCTTGGATTCCCCATCTGGTGGAGTAGTAGGGAATATGCCGGGATTGATCGTGGAAGTGGAGGCTTGGGTACCAAGCGCTCCGAGGTGGGGTGCTGGATGAGGAACGAGCGGTGCCCAGGAGCAGGGCGATGGTGGTGGGCAACTGTCCGGTGCACAAGAGCCCCTGTGCAGGGCTAGGACAATGCACCTAGACGGACATCCATAAGGGCTTCATTAAACAAAAGTTATGGTTCAGAGGGGGCAACTCCCAGTTGAAATACCTATGCCAACATGTTCGTTTTGACTGCCACTGTGCGCACCTGAAAGTCCAAGACCTCTGCTGCCCTCTGCACCACCATTGCAAATGAGGATCCCTTGTGGTAACCATAAGGGTCCTTAGACCCCTCTCAGTTGTTACCCTCTTCAGGCCTGTCAAAAGAAAAAGGCACTTGCTCTGTTTCGGAGGGCATGATACGATCTATGCCGGAGTCGGCATCAGACGATGCCCATCTGGTTCTTTGTTGGGTATGATGATGGAGCCTGCGCCGCGCGAGGCGTCGGATGCGCCGGGAATGACGGCACTGGAGCAGGTGCTGAGGAAGGTCGCAGCCTCACGGGCAGTGCCGCAACGGTTCCAGTACTGGGTCCAAGGGGCCCGATTGGTGCTGAGAGTGAACCTGCCAGCGGAGAACCAGTATGGGACCCTCTGGAACCCGTGGGTCCCAAAGTCGTTCCAGAGGGGTTGGGCTGGGAAAAACATGGGATGCATGGCGTTATAAAACTCTTTGAGTTGGGTGGGGGGTCACTCAAGCACTAGAAAAATCGGGGAGATGTGGAGCAGACCCTGGCACAGGCTTCACTGTGGAGCAAGGCATAGAGTGCCGACTCTCCCCGGCCAGGTCTGATGACTTGGACCAGTACTGAGAAGTCAAATACCGCTTTGACTACTTTGATTTCTTTCTCTTGTGGAACTTATCCGATGACTTGGATTGAGACAACGATCGTCAGAAGCGGTTCCACGTGTAGGAGTTGACCGTGATCTAGAGCATTGCGGGGTTGTCCGACATCAGGCGGTGAGGAGCTTCAGGGACCGTCCCCTCCGTGCCGTGGGATTTATGGTGCAGCTGTCCTCGCAAGTCCTGGAGTCGAGGTCCCGGTCCAAGCATCATAGGCAAACCAAATGAGGATCTGTCATCAGACATCTTCCTGTAACAGGCACCACATGGTTTGAACAGTTTTGGCTTCTTAGGGGACAACCCTAACACACTAGGAGATGAAAATCTCAAAAAAGCCTTGACAAAAAGTAAAGAAAAAATTATGTAAAAAAATGACTGGGCGTCGCTCTCTCTGAATCCGCACTGACTAGCGCAGAAAGAAAAGACTGCGGAGCCGAGCGACACCACCTACCAGCGAGGTAGGGTACTGCTCAAAAATGTCCAGATCCAGTCTGACGTCGGGGGAAAATTCAAAGGTAAGCAATCTGTGGCTAGAAGTCTATCATATGCAAAATATGTCTAGGGATGCAAGGGAAACTCTTTCGTTGCACCCAGAAGTGGATGCATAAAAAAGACCCCCCCAGACTTTAGTGTGAGGACGTGATGTTCTCATTCTCTGCTGTACAAAGGTAGAACAGAGAATCTCAATGTTGCCTGCACTAAGGTGGTTAATCTTATGACTCCTATCGAAGATGCCAGGAATCCCAGATCAGAATCCATGTGACACATTACATCCTCAGGTGAAGGCTATGGATGGCTCAAACAGAAATCAATTGTGGGACATCCAGACTTTTAGATAGCCAAGCCTGAAAATGTAAGCACATATTCTTGCTGTCATACCAGATTCAGGGATACTGGTCCTAAACTGGGGATACTACTGGTGTGCTATTAACTAGGATTTAAGAAAATATGTATGGCAGGGAAAAATCTAGACAGGGGCTGCTTGTTGTCTATTAGGTGAGTGGCATTCTGCAAGTTCAGTAACCCAGGGGTCACTCTCTGTAATGTGCCATATTTTTAATTTGCCCACAAATCCATTCTTTTGCAGTTCTCCACCCTACAGGGGCGTTTGTGGTGTGAGGGAGTCGGGTTTACCTGCTGTCCCAGTAGCAGGCACTTCACACACAAGCCTGGTGCCAATGGATTCAATTTGCAGCCCTATCTCCACCATGAAATGGCTAGCCCTCAAGACAGACAATGGTCGAGCAGAGGAGTGGTCGAAGTGCTTCTAAGTTCCAAGGCAATCCTAGAGATCCAAGCGTTTTAACAGGTGGCAAACTAAGATAGCAGAGCCTGCTGCAAACTGCTTGGTATGCTTCTTCTGAGCAGCCTAATTTCACACAATTATGGCTTGGTCTCTCCTCATGGCAGACTAATTCCTTCAAGGATACCTCCAGCTCTACTCTCTCAACAGAATCCTCTTCGAAGAAGATCAATGGCTCCTGCAGAAGACTTATTTGGGAGATGTCCCCTGGCCTCTGTTAAGTTGGCGGTCAAAGACACAAGCCCTGGATCAGAAAAAAATTCCCTAACATCCTCCAGGATGTTGCCTACACTGGACAGTGATAGGCTCTGAAACACTGGCTAACAGCTGCAGTTCTTTTCTTGTACGCTGATTGGCAGCTGCAATCCTTTTCTTGTACTAATTTCTCAGACATGGTTGTGTATTTCACAAGCAGTGTCCTGGAACCGGTTAGAGGCAACTCCTTCAAACTGAGTATCCCTCTTTTTCCAAAGAAAACACACCCTTTGTCTCCAGGCGATGGCAGGCAGTGGGGGTGGGCGGGGAGGGGGGCCTGGGAGTGTCTAATGTGAAATCTCCACAACATGGACACAAAAAGGACAGAAGCCTTCACACTTGGCAGCAATCAGTCTGGAGAAGCAGCACCTCTGGGGAACACAAGGAGCAAGACCTGAATTTCAGAGGAGAACACCATCTTGAAACTTTCTATACCATCCCTCTAATCAAATGGAAGTGCTCCAGAAAGAACAAGACGCCACACGCATAAAAATATGTCACGTCTGTACTTCTAAAGGAAGCCCTTTCTCCAACCTCCCCCACTTCAGAGCCTAATGAGTCACAAAAGCTTCAGGAATGCTAGCAATGAACAATGCATATCTGGTAGGCTACCTCCAACCTCCATTTTGTACAACATGCTTTAAGTGGCAATCCAAGGTGGATTCCACTAATCATCCATACACAAGAGTGTACAAAGTCCAGGCACATACTACTACACACCTATGCCACACACATATGGCACACTGGATGGAGCAAGGAACCTGGCAACATAAGATTAGGAAGAACTTTAGGGAGGCGAAGCTGGTAGACCATTTGCCTAGGTGCAGAGTATAGGAAATAGGCCAGTTCTGCAGCTATAATTCAAACACATGCTGCTACCACTGCGAAGTTCATGTTTACTGGCAAGGAGACAGTACTACAACTTGCTAAGGTTGGAGTGTATGACGCATAATTTTGTCCCAAATGACTCAGAAACGATTTTACCTCTAGGATGTACAGTTTCCCAGTGGAGTAGAATAGGCCCCGCAGCACCCACAGTGTGGGGGGACGGCCCAAGTTCTAGGGGTGCCCCTGAGCACAGTATACTGGCCTGAGAGCTCCTAGTTGAGTCCAGAGGCGGGGCTCTCCATGTACCTTGCAGGGGGTCCCCTCAAGTTTTGTTACGCCACTGCAGTTTCCTTGGAGTTGCAGGAGTAGGCAGCCTTGCTGTAGTGTATTACTACAAAGCACTGAAGCCAGGTTCACTCAGGACATCTTTGCTAGTGGAGATGTGAATTTTCTTTTCCTGGAGTCTCCAATAGTGGACAATTTACTTTTTAAATGTTGACTAAAGGTTTCTTTAGAAAACTTTCTCCATCAGCTATCTCTTGGGAGTGAAAGCATACAGACACCATTTACCTGGGGGCATTATGAAGAATAGGAAGATTAGCTTAGTGTGAACAACCTTGATAATGTGTCCCTCAACCTCTAAGGCACTGACAGTAAACCTTTCAACCGTATATGCTTCAAAGCCGAGCGAGAGGGGGTCGTCCTCATCAAAGTCAATTTTGAATGTTTCGAAAATTCATCTTGACAGCAATATGTCTAATGCTTCCACCCAGTCTGTTGACAATGTCCTTGACATTTTACACATCAACATAGACTAAGAGAAACAGGAATGATGGGTCTGGTGTTCTGAAAGCTGTTTCTCTTCAAGCCCCTTAAAAGACAGGTCAAAAGAGATGTCAGAGAACTAAGGTGGAATCTGAGGCTATCCTGAGATTCTTTGATGGCTGAGAATCATTTCATTCAGATGTCCTTTGTACCTCTAAAGGAAGCGTTCTTACGATGGATCAATTTCATCCTACAATTTTTTTTTTAATGGGGTAATCCACAATGGTGTTATTTGATAAGCACAGAAAACTAAGAACATGAAAGTCTTTCTTTGATTTCACCTTATCATAAGAAGGGCGCATCAAACAGAAAGAAAGTATGATGATGCTTGTGGAACATCATACACGACTTAATGTTGTCAATCTAGGAAAATGATCTCATAAAAATTGATATATTAATGAACAAAAAGGCAAAACCAATGCCTAGGGATGCTAGATGCATTGATCAGTAAAAATAACTGCATTAGTTTGGCCCTTCTAAGATAGCATGGTCACTTTTCAGGCTAAAATGTATACTGCCGTTTTATTCTTGTAGTAAGGAGGCACTGCTTATATGTATGCTTCCTTTCGTTTTTCAGTTTTAGAAATAGTTTTTTCAAAATGTTTAGACTTGCGGTACTATTGTGTCTATTTCACGTTTTATTAAGCCACCTTTTAAACAAAGGAAATAAAATGTGGCAGTAGATAGCTAGAGAAAGGTATTTTCTCTTACAAAGTGTTCCTGAATCATGCACACAAGTAGAACTACTCAGTGTTCATGGATATCAATGGCGATCCAATCAACGATAATTTACGTTTACTGGCATATTCCTTTTCCCTCCACTAGTCTCCTTATAGAATGTGTAGTGTTGCCATGTCAAGGCGAGACCACCCCTCCCTGTGAGGTAGGGGAAGTTCAGTTAGCAACCCCTGCATGTTTGTAGAAGTGGGCTGGACTGGCGTACGCCAGGCCAGCGTGAGGGACGCAGAATAAATAGCCCGGGGCTCCGGGCGTGGATCAGTAGTTAACTGGCCACTAACGTAACCTCTGTGTCCCATCAGTTATTGTGTCTACGTCACCTGTCCTGGGGTTCCTCTGCGGGACACTACACTGGCGACGAGGTGGCCACGCTCCCACAGCATGCCCCGCCCCATTCCTAGTGCCATCAACCGGGCTCCTGCTGCAGCCACCCTCTACACCGTGGCGCGACCAAGCGGCAAGACGCCCCTACCTTGCAGCGTCACCGCCGCATCTCCGCTTCCTGCTGCAGTGCGGACGGCAGTTTGACTCCACCAGGACATAGCGGTGAGCGCCCGGACCTTCCTTCACCTCCTGTGTGCGCATGCCGCGGCCACCGCAGAGAGAGAGTGCGAGGTGAGCGTCTATAACCCCCCGCCACCTCCGCACAGTGCGTCACTCCATCCCGGAGCTCTGTACTGTACAGCACAGGCCACCGCAGCGCCCCGCCAGGGCAGGCAAGGAAGTGCGGCGCGAAACTCGAGGCCCAGCAACAGCCTCCACGTGGTGCCCCAGCCTCTAAACATCACCGCTGCCAGCACTGTTCTGAACTGTGGCTGATCCCTGCAAACCCTAGAGGTCAAGCCAGCGCCCTGAGACCTGGTTGCCAGGAGGAACCCCATGCAGCCCTCCAGCCCCACAACACAGTAAGCTGACTGCAGTCCACTCTGCCAGGGCCCCCCCTGTGAGGTCACACAAGGTCACAGCCAGCTCCAGTGGGCACACAGACCTGCACAACAGCGCCAACAGCCACCAGTACGCCCAGCTGTGCACCTGTCCAGCGCCACTACAACCTGCTCACCGCTGCGACCCACCACTCACCACCATGGCGTCAGTCCCACCGCTGGAACCGTTCACCATCACGAGCCTCCCCGTCCCAGGCGGCGTGCTGGAAAGTGTTGAATGAGCGCCTCGAGACCTACTTCGAAGCAGCGGAGATCCCAGTCCCGCGCAGGAGGCCCATGCTCCTCCACCGGGGCGGGGATGACATCCACAAGATCTCCAAGATAGTACGAGAGGCCGGACCGCCAAGATACTACGCCACCATGCGCAACGCCATCACGGTGCACTTTGAGCTCTACGCCAACCCCGACTATGAGCGGTTTCTTCTCCGCCAGGCACGACAGCAACCGGACGAGTCGGTAGACGTCTTCTATGGGTGACTGAAGGAACTGGAGAACACCTGCACCCTCCCAGATGAAGACGACGAAGTCCGGGCTCAGTTCATTCAGGGGTGCGCCCCATCCAAATTGCGCCAACGCGTCCTGCAAGAGCATAACATGCCCATGAGAGACATCCTGACGCTGGGGCGCTCCAAACAGCTCTCCAAGGCCAGAGCGGCCCACATGGACCCCAATTCCGCCATGCCTATCAAGGAGGAACCCATCAACGCCATACACACGGAAACACGTGGGAACAGACCGAAGCTCGCCAAACCAGCCTCACACTCAGCCAAGCAAAGTTTGCGGAGTCACACATGTGGGGGGTGTGGAGACCCATACCCCCACGAGGGAACCTGTCCTGCTAGTGGCAAAACCTGTAGCGCGTGGCAAGCTGAACCATTTCTCCACAGTGTGTCGCTCATCACAAAGACGACAGCCAAGCCATCTGCTGGAAGATGGTGCCGAAGTATCCTGTGACCAAGTAAGAATGTTCCATATACATTGTGTTACTATGGACAGTGACCTGTGAACTCAAGGTGTGCTACACCGTTCATTTTTCCATTTGTTGAAGTGTTAGTTAATTATTATCATTTCCTGGTAAAGGAGGAATGTAGTGTTGCCATGTCAGGGCGAGACCACCCCTCCCTGTGAGGTAGGGGAAGTTCAGTTGGCAACCCCTGCACTTTTGTAGAAGTGGGCTGGACTGGCGTACGCCAGGGCAGCGTGAGGGACGCAGAATAAATAGCCTGGGGCTCCGGGCGTGGTTCAGTAGTTAACTGGCCATTAACGTAACCTCTGTGTCCCGTCAGTTATTGTGTCTACGCGACCAGGCCTGGGATTGCTCTGCGGGACACTACAGAATGAAAAGCCACTATGGTCTGTTGAAGTTGAATCCGTTGTTAATATTACTATTTCTACTTAAGTTCACAATAGCTTTCCAAGTCTCCCAGGCAATACTACACTTGTATGAGTCAAATATGGCATTTTGTGGACAGTATCAACAGAAGGAGGTTAGCCGTGCTTCAGCTCATTCTCATCTATCGAGTATTTGGATAAGGATGACCTCCCATACTAGCTTGACCCTGAATGTCCAAGGCCTTGAGAGTAAAACGTGAACCAATGGATGTAGTCTTACTACAAGAAACACATTTAAAAGAGGAGGCCACAGCAAGTTTGAAGTCAAGGTGGTGCCCCATCCAATTCCACTCGACAGTCACGAACAAAATGAAAGAGGCAGCGATGCTTAGCAAAGCAGTTATCCTTTTTCAAAAGAAAAGAAGTACAAATATAAGGATGGCCAGTATAGACTGGGCTTCCATGAAAATCATTTAAATAGGGAAAGCCATATATACTGAGTATATGGCACAAAATAAGGCACATTGTGATTCTTAGTTCACTTTTTTGTTTCTGGGGGTTTTATCTGAGGCACACTGACTCTGAGGGAGACCTCAATGCAACAGCAGCGCCATATGTATCACGTATTTCCTACTACATACTAAGCACGACACGCCACCTCGCCCATTACTTCTGAGTGGCAAAGATGATATAGGCCTAGTTGACTTTTGGAATAACAACGCCAAAAAAGGGAATATACCTTTTACTTGAATGAGCGTAGGATGCACTAACAGATTATCTCCTCCTTAGAAAGACACTGAGGACCTCATTTCAAATTACCTGAATTTAGGATGTGCAGATTTAGTGTTTCTGGACAGTATCTCACCACCAAAATCTGGTCATTACAAGTTTTAGTCCACAGAATGAGGCATAACCTGCAAAATCTGGACCTACCTGGTCCTTTCCACCGCAGATTTAGCACCTGCTCTAAGCAAGTGGTGAATATGAGGGGAAGAGGCACATAAGGTCGCAGTGCCGGCTCCAGGGGGTTGAGAGGCTACTGGTGGCACATGCAGCAACATTTTAAGTCAAGGTCACAAGCAGGCGCTTGGGAAGAAGGCTGCCAGTACATCATATGAGCTCTCAGAGTCTCTGCTGCTCACATTGTTCTGGGAAACAATGCCTTTTTAGCATAATTTCTTAACCCCATGGAGTGTTAATGTTAGGTCATTAACAGTGAGATGTTCCTATTTGCATTTGCAAGGCTATGCCTGCCCTCTCACTCACTGGGCTCTTTAACCCTCAAGAAAGCAGCAAGAAATTCAGAAACAAAATGTTATTTTGCCTTTTACTAGTCTGCCAAGTGCAATATAACATATCAGTCATTCTTCATTTTTCAGCCAACCACGTGTTGCATTGTAGTGCTTGTACTTTTACCTTAACAGTTTCTTTGTGGGTTCAAAGCCCAAGAATGCAAAGTGATGTTGGCTAAAATGCCAGAACTGGCAGAAAGTGTTATACATGACAAGGAGCCACTTGTTGGGTATTTTTCAAAATGCTACAAAGTCTTCTACTGCAATTCGAAATCTACTTGTTTCGCAAACAAAATAAAAGTAATATATGCTCAAATATTCTGTAAGGGTTTTCCCTTTCTTTCACATCATGCATTAAAACTAGCATTGGCATTATAAATTGTTTTGTCTTTTATGTAGTGGAAAGTTTAGTGTTGAGCTTCTCCATACAACAAAGGTACAACATGGGCAGCAGCAGCACAGTTTTCCTTAATGCTAAGAATAAAATAAGTAAAGGGTAGGTGACAGTAGCAGAAGGAACATCACACAAGTTTATCACACATACAGGACAGGTACAACACAGGTAACTAACACATTAAAGAGAGAGTGAGAGGAGCTAAAGGACTGTTGTACATTCTCTTTAAACATACAATACGCACAACAGAAAGATCAAAAGGCCAGATGTATTAAGAAACCGTTTTGCAATTCCTTAAATGTGAATCCTTGTGATTCGCAATTAGGAAATCGCAAAACGTCATGTTGAACACTTTCTGCGATTCCCAGTGGGTCGCAAATGACCTATCTCATGAATATTAATGAGGTAGTTCACAATTTGCGACCCATTAGGAATCGCAAAAATCACAGGGATGGTGGCCTGGTCAGTAGACCACCATGTGTGTGATTGCTTTTAAATAAAGTAATCTTTTTTTTGTAAAGCAATCCGTTTTCCTTAAAGGAAAACGGGATGTTTTAAAAAAAAGAAAAATGAAAAGTTTTCCTTTCATTTTTTAGGAGCAGGCAGTGGTCCGTGGGTCCACTGCCTGCTCTTAAAATACGTTTTTCATGCATTCACAAAGGGAAGGGGTCCCTTGGAGACCGCTTCCAGTTTACAAATGGGTTACCACCAACTTGAAGTTGGTGGTAAAATGCGAATGTTTTGCAACCGCATTCACGATCACAAAACATTCATACTTACCGTTACGATTCGGTATTTGGAAGGGACACCCTAAATACGCCCCTTCCAAATACCGAATCGCAATCCCATTTTGTGATTCGGTAACAGGTTACTGAATAGCAAAATAGTGTTTAATACATGGGAAATATGCAGAAGAAATAATTGATGGACGGAATGCTGGACAATGCAAACATTCACCACCAGTCACAAGGATCTGAGTTTAATCCATCATTCTTTTGCTCACCACACCACCCCAGTTTGGACCCAGCCATATACAAATCAGTCTTGACCCTAGCTCCACTCTGCTCACCTGCAGGACGTACATGTAGGCGTAATACGTAAGACGCTCGGTTGCTCTGCTCTGCTCTCACGCGGCAACTCAGCAGTTGCTGCTGCCCCTTCCGACGAAGGAACCCCGACGTGGCCGGGAAGCCGGAATCCGTACCCCGATTCCCGATAGGAAGGGACGTGAGGGGACGGAGAACGTAACCAGTCAGTAAACGGCGCGGGACAATTAAGACCGTAACGACGGCCTAAGCCGGCCGAGCTAGTTGGGCTGTGCCGGTGCGGAGAAGCCTCCCTTGAAGAGTCACCGCCCCCCAAGGAGGACCAGGAGGTCGCGTGGGGAGCCGTGGCTGTTAGGATTGCCTGTGTACCCCCGTCGCCCAGGTGGTGGGTGGTGAAAATTAACCCTGGGGGATTGGTGGGCGCGCAGGCAGCACCGGGCCAGGGTCGGGCCCGGACCCCCCCCTGAGTAGGGGACTGTGGGGACTGGAGGCCCACCAACATACGGAGAAGCCAGGTGCTGGGGAGAGCCGGGAAGCTCAGTCTAGCCCAACGTAAGGATAGTGTGCCTACCCCCCTGTGTATTACCCTGAAGATACAGGCCACGACGGCGAAGGAGAAACAAAGGAGGAAACTCGGAGAAGGTAACAGTGATTTAAGTTTATTTTACTTTACCTATGCCCCGAAGACTCATGTACAGTGAACAACCCTTGAAATAGAGCGCAGCAGTAGGAAATAGCATAAGGCACCGGAAACACAGTAATAGGTTTGGAAACCAGGCCTAAGATTGGAAGGTGGAGATAGGATGCAATAATTGCGGAGAGCATAGAGGCAGAGCAAGAAGCAAAGAAGTAGGAAATAGTGAATGGCAGGTGAGCAGAGGTAAGTACTAAGTACTCTGATCGAATATAAAAACGTGTGGAAGTGGAGTGAAGATTAGCAGCAGGTCGGAAAACGGAGCGGGGACCTGTTAAAGCCGTTTGTTTTGGAAATAACGTGTATCAGAAGGACTGACGAGACAAAGGAAAATATGGCGCTCAGGAAAGCTAAAGTGCGTAAGAGACAGAATAGCCATGGAAAGACAAACAGTCCCACAGAGAAGAGGGGAAAGAACTATGGCGTGAGAAGAAAGGAAGACACAAAAATGCCATGGGAGAAACACCCCCAGGCACTAATGGCAAAACCCAGGAAAAACTGCCCCGAACTAATACATCACAAGGTACGGCAGTAGAGGGCCAAGGAGCCTCAGTCACCAAATTGATAAAGAATTTTGTGGATAAACACTTTTAAAAGAACCTTTCATTGGAGATAAATACAAATGAGGGAAAACAAGCGGTGTCCAACAGTTCCGCACTACAGAACCAGGAGATGCTAGACCTAAGACAGTATGATATTTCAAATATAAGTGATTTGACATTGGAACCCAGACTATCGTCATCTCCTCGACTATTCTCGGCGCTCGAGATGCAAAATTTAGAGGAAAGGGAGGTGGAGAGGAGAAGTATAGATATGGAACAGGATAACACCGGAACTGAGGATCAGGAGGAACAGCAGGAAGAAGAGTGTCAAAGACTGAGCCCACTCCCAGCAAGGGCGAACGACCACGTGAAAGGGTCCATATCTAATCTAGAAATTACAGCCTCATCTAGTGCCTCGATGATAGAAGTAATGCTGATCCTGCAAAAGACTCTGCAAGGCCTGCTTGAAGTCTCTGTAATGAACAATGACATCTTGAAAGGTCAAAAAGAACAACTACAAATAATTGTGGGGGAGTTAAAGCAGATAAAGGATCATATGCCCTCAATTGTGAGACCGGTTACAGGTGACGAAATAGGGTCTGTGAGAGAGGCGGAAGAGGAGGAAAAGACTCAGGCAGATAAGGGAAAACAGAGCGTATATATATCACGATACCCGATGCTTATAAAAAAATGGGGAGAATCAACGAGTTATAAACAATATATTCCTAGAACAAGGAGACAAGTGAGAAGGGGTAAGAGGGGATCGTGCGTAAAACAAAAGGAAAAGGATGAGGTGACTACGGTAGTAGGATATAAGGGTCCACTGAAAGATGTAAAGAAAGATCATGAACAGAGATTGATGATTAAGGATGCAATATATACGAATATCAAGAGCAGGAGACAAGATGGTAACTCAAAGAAAAGGTCATTGAGCCCTATAACACAATCTATGAACAACACAGAGCGGGTGGGGAAGTATGGGGACAACAGAAAAAGTGAAGAACAAATGAGGGAAGGGAAAGGGTTAGAGAAGAGATGGAATGGGAAGGCCAGTAGAACCTGCGAAAAAGGAAATGAAATAGAGAAGGATTTATTAGTATACCTTGAACCGGTAAATCGGAGGAAGGGGGGGAAGAGTAGAAGGAAATTAAACCCCTTAAACCGAACACAATTGCTCCATACCTTCTCCAAATGCGTAGGATTGAAAAATATAGGGACAGAAGATCTCAAACAAGTGGGTTTCATAGAAAATAGGCAGGGACAAGAAGTAACAAAGGTCTTGCTCTATTCAGGATTGGTAAAAACTGTCCTTTTGAGCACAGAAATGGATCTACTAGATGAAGGAATCAGAGTAGTCCCAGAACAGGAACTAAGAGAGAGGGAATCAGGGAAACATAATTTCCTAAATTATCGTGCAGGACTGGGAACGAGGCAGGTCCAATTGATCGAGCAGGCATATGGGAACAAGGAAGATTTAAAAATTACATTGTGTGCTAATGAAAGTGAGGAGCTCAGAGAAGGAGTAAAATTAATAAACAGATATAGGCCTTTGACACCATTGGAGATTGACGAAAGAAGTTGGTTAGATGAAGTTGATTAGGAGGCAGGGTCGCCGCACAGCCTGGGCATACTTACGTGGAACATCAATGGGTACAATAGAATATCTAGAACAGACGATTTAAAAAAAACAATCAAAAGTTTTGAAATTATATGCTTACAAGAAACTTGGCTGTGCGACGAAACCCCCCTTCTGGAAGGGTACGTACAACTAAATTTAAGATCAAGGAGAGGCAAGCTGGGTCGGCCGGCAGGCGGACAAATAATTATGATATCAACTAAAATAGCTAAACAGGTGGTACCCTTGAAAGTTAAAAGCAAATGGTTGATGACAGGAAGAGTGAACCTGCGGGATCCAAGCCCCGATTATGATGGTATTATCATCATTAATGTTTATATGCAAGGAGGTGGGTACAAGGAATATAATGTAGACATGAGCAATTTCAAAGAGGATATTGAGGGGATCACAGATGACTATCAGAAGGACTTAGTATTAGTACTAGGAGACTTTAATCATAAATTGGACCCCAGTAGAGTCGATCTAGGATGTGATGAGTTACTGATGGCCTATAATATAAACACTGCCAGTTTCCCGAGGGGGGGGGAACTACTGCGCATGATATGGCCTTATGTAATTTTATGAGCGCATCATGCCTTGTCTGTGCGAATGGAAGAATTGAGTCAGATCGGCCAGCTAGTCGCACATTTAAGAGAGGCAACCAATTATGCCCAATAGATTACATGTTTATTCATGCTTGGAATTTTGTATTGTTGAGGGATTTTGAGGTGATGAGGGTTGGAGGAAGTGATCACTTTCCTCTTAGCGCTAAGATTGCTGGAGGGATTAAAAAACCAAGAGATACAATTATTCCGATACAAATGGAGTACCCCAAAAGGCTGACTACTCGTATGACGGAGGAGGGCTTGGAGAAATTGAGAACTTTTTGACAGTGTCAAATACCAGATGAAGTCCCAATGAATGGTACCATAGGTTGGTTTGAAAATGTAATTACTCAAGTGGTTGAATGTCTAAGAGTTAAACTCACAGGGGGAACCGGTAGGGGAGATATGAATAAAAAAGGCCATAAAGCGAGAGATTGGTTCAGTGCAGAATGTAGGAAACTAAAGGCTAATATAAGAAAAGGGGAAAGAAGTTTGAGACTGAAGTATGATATAGAGAGGGTGACTACTCTACAGAAATTAAAGAAAATGTATAAAAATGTTTTAAGAGATCAGAAGAGAAATTATAAAGAGAAATGTTGGGGCAACCTCCTGGAGGCAATAGAAACTAAGGATGGAAGAAAATTTTGGAAATTGATCCAGGAGGGATCCGGAAAGACACAGGCAACCATGAATTGTATAGTGTCAGAAGAAGATTGGAAAGGTTACTTGGGCGAAATATACAGTATACGAGAACGGCAAGAAACTATGGTACACGTAATACGGCCAGAGATGGGGGAGGATACCAGATTATTATTTTCTGAAAGTAACGTGAAGCGTATTGTAGCAAACTTAAAATTGACTAGAGCAGCCAGCCCGGATAACCTGCTGGCAGTAATCCTAAAGACTAAATCCGACTGGTGGGTAAAAATGTTTACAAATATGTTCTCCAGCATACTAGAGACAGGGAAGATGCCCCAGACCTGGAAAGGTGCGATCATTAGGCCCATCCACAAGCGTGGAGATGTAAAAATGCCCAAAAATTATAGGTTAATTAACCTCTTGGACGTGGGAGAGAAGGTATTTTCCAAAATAATTTTAGAAAAACTTAGAGAATGGGCAGAGGTCAACCAAGTGATACCCCCAGAACAGGGGGGTTTTAAAAAGGGGCACTTTACTGTAGACCATTGTTTCTCCCTTTGGTCCATCGCACGAAAGTCAGTGGAGCAAGGGGGTAGGCTGTTCAGTTGCTGTATTGACTTTCGGGCTGCGTTTGAGCTGGTTGACCGCAATCGGCTGTGGGAAATGTTGATAAAGATCAATATGCCTAAGGATCTTCTGGTCATTATACAAGAGCTCCATAGGAACAATTGGGCGCAGCTCATCCTGGACACAGAGGGGACACTGTCAGAGAAAATACTGATCGAAAATGGGCTAAGACAGGGGTGTGTCTTGGCCCCCTTGCTCTTTTCTTTTTCACGGCTGATTTACCTAATATACTAAAGCAGGTATGGGGTGCTAGCCCAAAGATAGATGGGAAACACATCGCTTGCTTACTCTATGCAGACGATCTGGTAATTTTAGATCAAACAGAGATAGGTCTGCAGAGGAAGCTGATTGTGTTCAATGAATACTGAAATCAGAAAAAATTTGTTGTGAATTTAGACAAAACCAAGGTCTTAAGTTTTGGTAAGAAAAGGAAGATATTTAGGGCTCTATTACGATGGCGGGCGGACAAAGTCCACCTGCCACCGCAACGGCCAAAGGGACCGCCCCCTATAGGTGCGGCGGTCCCGCACCTGCAATTATGATGCCACCGCCACCATGGCGGTGGCATCCCCTATTCCCAGCATTGTGGTGGGCGGTGCTCACAGCACCGCCCACCACAATGCTGGGAATGCACGTTGTGCATTGACATGCACATGGTGACAGGCAACGCGCGGTGCCTGCCACTTTGTCCATGCCAATGCAGGGGGGTACCATAGGTACCCCCCATGTGCACCCCCCACCCCCCCAACATCCTGGGGGCCCGCTACAGGCCCGCAACAGCAAAGACCACATGCCTTTCCATGGCGGCAACGCCGCCATGGAAGGGCTGCTTTCCGCCATCATCATAATATGGATGGCGGTGTCTTGCAGACACCGCCACCATATTATGCATGTTTTCCGCCCCGTCGACAAGTCGACCGGCGGAAAAGCGGTGGACGGTCTTTCCGTTTGCCGCGGACCCCCCAGCCATCATAATATGGCGGGGGGTCTTTCCGGTGTGGATGACGGGCGCCGCCGGGCCACGGTGGCTACCGCCGGCCCGGCGGGGGCGAATCGCCCGCCATCCTAATGGGCCCCTAAGTTGGTTTCTGGGCTCTACTAAAGTGGAAGAAGCAAATTAATACAAATACTTGAGGATATGGTTTGAAAGATCCCTAAAATGAGAAACTCATCTGAATACATTAAGAATACGAGCCCTGGCCTCAGTTAGTGGGTTGAAAAAGTTTAATAGGAAGTACGGAGAAAGGTCAGATAAACCTGTCCTAAATGCTTATATGGCCATGATACCGCCTCAGTTTCAATATGGAGCCGAAGTACTGTACATGAGTGGTAAAAGAAGATGGGATATTGAAGAGGGAAAATGTATTAAAAAATTATTATCCCTACCTAGTTCATCTATGATACAGGCAGTAAGAATTGAAACAGGAATGGTATCTTGGGAGGCAATGGTACGCATGGCATTAATAAGGTTTTGGCAACGTCTGGGAAATGGGGAAGAGCAAAAAATAGCAGAATGGTGCAAAAGGGAAATTTTGCAGAGTGAACTGAAATGGGCACTAAGGTTTAAGAAAATGCTAGAGACAGTTGGGAGGGAACTAGGAATAAAACTGTACCCGCAGGACTTCCAAACGGATGTCTCACGAAGAGAACTGAGGGTGCTGGGCAAAGAAATGTCGCGAGACCAGGATTGCAAGTATCTGGAGGGGAAGAAATCGGTGGGCTTCTTGATTAAATCTTGGAAATCCAACCAACAGTTCCCGTATATAGATATATTACCAAACCACTATTTGAGGAGGGAAATTTTAAGATTACGAATAGGAATTAACCCTTGTTATATGAATAACGGGAAAAAGAGGCTATGATGGATCCTGAAGGAAATTGCACCTGCAGCTTAGGTACGAGATGCAATATTTTACACTTACTGTTAGATTGCCTTAAGGTCCTTGATACACGGAAATTGTTTTTACGACCTGTATTTATAAAATATGGTATAAAGAACAGTGCACAGGCAGCAGAATTGTTAATGGAAAATATCTATTTAGATATCGCATGTGAACTGGGGAGATTTATGTTGGAGGTTAAAAAAGTTTTTAATGTATATAAAACCGGGATTTTATGAAATTTATTTTAGGATAACTGGACAGTTTAGGAAAGGTAATAACTATTTATTATGGTATTGCATTTTTTTACTGTGTACAAATGATTATAATCTTGTATTATGGAAAGAAGGAAATGTTTCCTTTACTTTTATGTTTTAGGACCAATGGTCTAAATAAACATTACCTTGACTTGACTTGAGAATTACCATGCTTTTGTGTACTCATATAGGATGGTGCAACACCACCCTCCTTGTGTGGGATGGTTCATCAGTCGGTTCCACATCTAGCACTGTAAACACCCAGGAGTCATACTGTTCGCATGTTGTAGTCATTAGAAAAAAAACAACATTACGGTTTCTTTAACAATATTAAACAAACTCACAACATTAGCATGACAGAACAGAGATACAGTGCCAAAATGAAGGTTTGGTATAATCAGTGTTATCAGTGTCGGAGACGAGGAGGCATGGCCCTCGGAACCCATTCTCCCAGGAACTGAAGCAGGCACAATATTTTGCCACCCCAGCCCTATGTAGTATCCTAGGTCTCTTTCCATGGGCCCCAAACCTTAGCATGCTTCTGAGGGTAGCGGCGGGCCTTGTATACCATTTCTTCAGCACACATACTCCAGTCCATATTTCAGGACCATTCTCTCACCAAAGGTGGTTTCCCTTTTGGCCACCATAAGAGTGGTATTATAGAATAGTAACATACACTTTAGAATTGTTTGTTCACCCCAGATCCCAAACATTACCACCCAAGAGTCTAGTGCAGTGACTGTTTGTGTGGTAGCCCAGTTTACATTGTATGCACTCCCAGAATTTGACAATGTGTAGGTATTCCCACAGGGTATGCAGCAATGGTCTTGGAAGGTTACACCCCCGCAAGCATCCGTCATTCCCCTTCTCACCCATTTTGAACAGTCGATTTCTGGTGTAATAGGCCCAATGGAAAATCTTCAGTTGCATCAAGCAGAAGCTAACCTAATGGCCATCTCCGTCAAATATCTACAGGCTTCTGCCTAGTCTGTATCGTCCAGACTCCCAAAGTCCTGCTTCCCTGGGATGTATGAGGGGCTTCCCACAATTGATCAAAAGGATTTGGTACAACTGCAATATTGTGTGTTGATGTAGAGGTGCCAAAAGCAACAGAAGAGTGTGCCTTATTAGGAGAAGAGCGAGCATGAAGAATCAGACTTGATTCTTTAGAAAGCCCTCACTCACCAACCTAGTTGGTGACATGTTTCATCATCGGGCCCCACCAGGAAGTACGAGTACCTCCCCGGTGTGCTTCAATGCCAGAATTACTGCGGAGCTGGTAAGTTTTGTCAGGGTGATAAGTGATTGTGAAGTGAGTTTAAAAGTGTCTTGGTTGTGTCCAAAAATAGTTTTAATCGTCGGCCAACCAGGCACGAGTAAAAACAAAGTGAGCGATGTATGTGCTGGATAGATTGGTCAGCTATGTCTCACTGTGTGTGGTCAACATGTTTCTGCCTATATGGTGCTACTGGCTAGGCATTCTTCAGGACCAAGGTGTAGAGTGGTATGAGCGCACTAAGGCTCACCCTAACCAGGAGGTCGTTAGTGTGAAAATACAGGAAAAAAAATTTGGAACCTGTTATTGCTGCGGGAGCCTTCTTAGTGATAGGAACCCGACATACATCTGAAAAGAAGAACAAAACACAAACGAACACATAAAGATAGAACCCATAGTTTAGAATGTAGTCACAGTGAGTTTGTTGTTCAAATCTCACCATGCTCTCGTGCTCTTCTCGGAGTGCACTAAAAGTCTACCTCACAGGGCTATGGTGTACTATGGTGAAGTAGGGATGTGCACCTATTGATTCACATTATTGTTGGTGGTGGTGACTATGCCCACTCGTAATGTGAAGGTACTGTATATTAGCGCTAGTTCACCTGCACGCCTACTAGGGCGTTTAGCGGTATCAGTGCGTCAGTGTCACACACACTATCATTCGCCTAAGGACCATGCCCGTGCTGTATCAGCGGGTGGAAAAAACCATAACATAGAAAAACGTCTTACAAGTGGAGTGATCAGTAATCACACCATGGGTCTCGGGAGGGGGGTGGTGGCTAGTAGGCACACCCTGTAGGGAAAGAGATGAGATACGGGTAAGATAGATTATTCCCCCACTTTGGCAAGCAAATTTACTTATCTGTTGGTAGCGCTGTCGCAGGGTTGACTCACGCCGGCAAAGCCAGGCACCCGCTTGGTACCTGATGCAGCCCTCAAGAAACCGGACCCCGTCGATGGGTAATCCGGTATTCCACACAATCTTTTATGAGGCGGTAGGAACCGGTCAATGCCACTCGGTTAGGGCGTGTGCGTCACTAGGGGCGCCATGATGCTGTCGTCATTATGTGCGCGCACAATGTTTAGCCAATTGGGGCAGTGAATATTTGGTCATGTGCCCCGTGGCGTCATCGCAGCTGCTGAAACGTTCACCTAGAACAACTGAAACGTTCACCTCGAAAGTGCCTTTTTGTATATTCAACAAAACTTTATCGGCAAATGGTATTAGCCCAGTATCGTATGGCTCAAGTTGTTGAAAACGAGGGGGTTACCAGGATGAGGGGTTTAAAAAAAAAAAAAAAAAAAAAAATAACGATCACACCAATCGGAAAAGCTGTCAGGACATTAGCAGTCTCAAGTACAATTGGTTACACGTTATGTCTTGTCAGTCCAAGGCTGGGCATAGGTTTATAAGGTATAGCCTGGTAACCCAATACTGTTACTACTGTAGGCACAGTTCTAATAGTGATAGGTGCAAGTGTGGTGTGTCACCTCTTGGGGTAGTTGAGAGTATACCTTCATAAGAGTATGGTTATTATGAGGGCCTCAGGGGAAACAACAGTAATAGTCATAAGTGCATGAGTGGTAGGCTACACCTTGTGTTTACTAGAATTTGTTCATCGTACAAATGCAGATATACTAAATATTTTATGGGGTACAAATGTAGAATAAAACCCATTTGTAGGGACCATATACTCAGGGCAGCCAATAAGCCTGAACGGGATGCCTGGGTGTAAAGGGATTAGCCTTGTAGTGCAGTGCCCCATGGGATGTTATCATTGAGCCCTTCCTTATCTGTGCCCAGACGGTAGACCCACCTTTGTTCTTTCTCGAACAACGACTGCTGTATGTTTCTGCCTGTGTTCACCTGTTCAATGATGGTCCACTTCAAGTCATTCGTAGTGTGATTGTGTTGTATGTAGTGCTCACTTAATTTTGTCGTGACTCTCCTGCATCGGATGTTGCTTCTATGTTCACACACGCGTTGTTTTACTTTCCGTGTCGTCATCCCTACATAACGCAACCCACAAGGACAGGTGATCAAATAGACCACATTCGTGGAGTTGCAATTAGTGTGGGTGCGTTGTGTCCAAGTTTTACCGGGTTCAAGGTTAAGGACCTTCGTGTGTGATGTTAAATGGCAGATGCTACAGTTAGCGCAAGGAAAATGACCCACTACTCTGTGCAGGCCCCATGCTTCAGTTATGGACGGGGTGTCAGTAGTTCCCTGACTTCTCGGTCGTGTGTGGACCAGGGAGTCTCTAAGACTACGACCCTTTTTGAATGAGAACAGGGGTTTCTCCCATGTCCTATTGCTACTTGTGATTATTCTCCAATGTTTGTTTATTACTTTCTTAACTGTGGTGGATGCCGTGCTGTATGTGGTGACACAAGTAAGTGGTATTTCCTTGGTCTCTCTAGGGTCATCTTCCAAGAGAGCCTCCCTTGGTTGATTCCGGGCTCTTTTATAGCTTTTATTGAGAATCCTTTCTGGGTAGCCCCGATTTTTCAGTCTGGCTGTGAGATCAGCCGATTGGTTGCGAAAGTCATCCAATTTACTGCAATTTCTGCATAACCGTAGATATTGTCCGTACGGCAGATTCTCCCGTAGGGGCCTAGGATGGAAGCTCGAAAATTCAAGCAGATTGTTTTTTGCCGTGGGTTTATAATGCGTCTTTGTGGTGAGGCCCCCCTCTGATTTAGTGATGACCACATCCAAGAATACCACCTCATGTTGGTTGCAAGTGTGGGTACATTTAAGGTTCTGGTCAAGAGTGTTAATCCAAAGAAGAAAATCATTGAGAACGTTGTCAGGTCCTTTCCATTTCATGAGGACGTCATCAATGTATCTCTTCCAAAATGCTATGGAAGAGGTATATGGGTTGTCGGCAGTAAGGATGAATCTTCGTTCAAAATCGTGGACGTACAGACCTGCCACACTAGGGGCGAAAGTACTGCCCATCGAAGTTCCAGTTGATTGGAGGAACAGGTTGCCTTTATATTAAAAAAAATTGTGTTTAAGTGCCAGAGAGGCACACTCCAAGATGAACTCTTTCATGTTTGGTATTCCCAGGGCGTCTCATCCAGTGCCTCACCCAGGACCCTGATGGTATCGTCCTGGGGAATGCTCGTGTATAGACTCTCTATGTCGAGGGTCACTAATATAGTTGATGCTTCATCAATGGTCACTTCTTGTAGTAGATGAGACGCCCTGGGAATACCAAACACCGAAAGAGTTCATCTTGGAGTGAGTTCATTCTGGCTAAGCTGGAGGATTGGGCATTGGAGTCCCAAGCACTCTCGAAGTCCAATACAAGTTTTGACCCGGTTTTGGAATTCTTGAAAAATCCCTGAATCTGTCTTTGATTGTACAAAAATATACCAAGGTAAAAAAAGGTTGTGTCCATCTTGCTTTTATGGACCCAACATATGCTTTCGGCACTGTAGTTCGGGCTAAATTGTGGTCCATTATGGCTGATTTAGGGATTTATAGTGCTATTATCAACTTGTTCTGTAGGCTCCATGTGAATACTACAGCCAAGGTACGATTTAGCATGGATGGGCTGTTCACAGATGAATTTCCTTCTCAATATGGGGTAAGACAAGGCTGTGTCTTGGCTCCCTTTCTCTTTTTAATTTATATAAATGGTTTGGAGGCTCATCTGTGTGGTGTGGGAAGGGACTTGCTGAAGTTGGCCTCCCGATATGTCCTTCTCCTACTCTACGCCGATGATGCGGTACTCATAGCAAGAACCACCAATGGACTACAAATCTTACTTGATGCTTTTAATACATTTATGGGAAAATTGGGACTTAAGACAAATCGTACTAAATCATTAATAATGAAATGTAGTCCAAAGTTAGCCAAAACTAAGACATTTCTTTTAGGGGGTACTGAAATTTTAAAAACTCCACACTTCACGTATTTAGGAGTCCCCGTGGATATCGATTTTTATTGCAAATTTCTGTTGAATATTGGAGCTCTTCAATCCCAAAGGGCAATTGATGCTGTTTTTAGATTTTCTAAAAGACTAGGGCTCAAGCCAATAGAAGAATTGCTTTGTGTGTTTAAAAGTAAATGTTTTTTAATTGTTCCATTTGGTGCTGGTTTCTGCGGTTATTCTAATAGTAAATCCCTTCAAATAATTGAGAACACATTTTTAAGAAGGCTTCTGGCTGTTCCACAATTAACTTCTGCCTCATTCTGTCATGAAGAATTGGGCTTAACCAATTTGGATGATTACTTAAAACTGCAACAGCTGCTACTCTGGCTTAAAATTTGAAAAACCCTTAAGCCAATTTCTGTAGGCAAATTTGGCCCTGAAACACTTTTAAGAAATTACTTGATTGAAATATATTAAACTTAGCTTTACTAAGATGGGTGTCCCAGAACAGTTTTCTAGCCCAGAATGCTTTGAAGGTGTCGCATCTAGCCAGATTAAAGGAACTTTTTATAACCATGTACATCTGGTTCGGGAGCGAACAGAAGTATTAGTTAGAGTACTCCCCCAACCTCTTTCGGCAACACCTTATTCATAGACAATACTCAATGAAAGTAGGCCTGGGCGTAGTTCGCAGAGTTCTGCTACGCGGAACTCCGCGAAGTTACAAAAAAACTCCACGAAGTTCCGGGAGTGGCGGAGTGCAGTGCGAACTGCAGTTTGTGCTGGTATTTCTGCCGCTCGGGTAGAAATTCTACCCGAGAGGCAGCTCGCGCTCGCGAACAACGTTTTTGTTGACGAGGCGGCGCCTTTAAACCTTACATTTCTTGGCAGATTTCCCAGAACAGGGTACTTGGTTTCCATCTCTCCCTCCTTGTCCCAGCAATGGTTTTGTACAGCAATGCACTAAGCACTTAATTTTATTTTCTTCTCTTTATACCGCACAGAGAAGGCAGTTTCTCCGACCTTTGTTTTTAACATTGGGAACAAGTTCTCATGAACATGCCATGGGCTACCTTTACGAATTGGGTACCCCAGAAGTTATATATGCCGCTCTGAACTATATTTTAAGCATTTTAAAGACTTGCAACATATACTGATTTTTAATCTTATGTATTGTTGTAAATGTGTACTGTTTGGTGTAATATTTATGAGAAGCTCATGAATGTTTTGCATGAATTTTGTTAAGTCTCCTCATTTTACCCTTAAATATTTTATAATGTTTGGTATAATGTTGATATGAAGAAATTTTATATGTGAAAATCTTATCTGTACTTTTATGGTTTTACTTAAAAAAACACATAAAGATTTTGATGAGTGTCCCACTCACCCTAACTCTGACGCAGGGGTCTTTGTACAATAGGTGGACCTATGCAGTGAATTCTGGTCCAAAACACATCCTGTGAAGGACTGCCATCAGATATGGCCATTCGAGCTAATCAAATGCCTTTTTGGCGTCCAAAGAGAGTAACACTGTGTGTTCCCTTATTGTTGCGGGTTTTGAAAGGACTTCATACAAGCGTCACAAGTTGACTTGTGTCGATCTATATGGCATAAAACCCATTGATTGGGAGCTATTAGTTTATTCACCACCTTGTGGAGCGGGTGGCCAGGATTTTGACCTCTACATTAGGTAGCGAAATGGGCCTGTAGGAGGAGCATTCATTAACCGGAGTCCCCTGTTTGTGAATTAGGACAATATTTGCCGTGCGGAGAACCCTTGGAAGTGGTCTTCTGTGCCGGCATTGTAGAACAACTGTTTGAGGGGCCCACACAGGTGCCGTTCAAGGGCATTAAGGCCAGGATTCCTGCCGCTTTTAAGCTGCTAGATGGCTTCCCCACCTCAGACGGTTCTAACTATTTCTCCTGCCACGGCCTATCATTGGACAAGATGGTGGGGACTGGCATGAATTACATGGACAGAGACACCATCCTTAAACATGCCCAGCTTCAGGAGTCATTGCAGTACCAATCCTATACCATAATGATATTTCCTGACTACACCAGGCTTGTGCAGCAGTGACGTAAATCCTTCCAGGCTGCTAAACAGTGTCTCTGTGAATCAAACATCCACTGCATGCTCCAGTACCCAGCAAAACTTAAAGTGATCTACCAGTCGCAGACGGTATTCTTTAATACTCCAGAAGAGGTATTCCTGTGGAACAGATTCATGTCAAACCTCACCCACCTCCACGTTTGCAGTCGGACTCTTCTCAGGGCAATTCACAAAGCAAGACCACTCGTCGCCCCGATCTTGCTCATCCTGGAGGAGCCCTCCACGCAAGTTAGACGCTTCAACAGCAGGAGGAGGTTTGCTGATCTCCAGAACATCTGGTGGAGTTTCTCCCCAGTGATGCCGGAACTAATTTATACTCATCTGGACCTCTATGGAACTCACACATAAACATTGTTGTGAGTGGCCATACAACACAGTCGGCAAGTGCACCAACCCTTTTCCTTTTTGTTTATTCATGTTGGGAAAGGGGATCCATTGGGACAGGTCAGGTCAAACCCGAAATTGGGGCCTATCGATGACTGTTACTGCAACAGATGCTTCCAGGTTTCAAAGTATGGGGTGGGGGTGTTTAATGTTTAATGATTATGTGATGTTTTTATACTCAGTCGGCACTACGTGTTACAGTGATGCAGTGGTTGCTCTTTATACAAGTGCTTGTCATGTGCTATCCCACTAAGACCCCATAGTGAGAGAAAAGGTCAACTCACTTCTCCAAGCTAAAATGAGTTGTGACTCACTCGCAACAATGCCAACTTTATTAGATGCCGTGAGCCCACTCAGGTTAAAAAAGAAAACACAATGTTGCAGACCACTTCAATTAGGGACATAACTCATTTTAGCTTGGAGAAGCGAGTTTACCTTTTCTCTCACTATGGGGTCTTAGTGGGATAGCACAAGACAAGCACTTGTTGTGCATCCTTTCACACATCACTATGTTCTTCTCTTTTCTCACACTTCTTAAAATTTATACTTGACACTGATTTCATTTTTCACGGTCTTGAAAGTCACCAATGATGAAAAAACGTGAGCAGACTGGTGAGTACCTACCAGCAGCTCCCTTGGTAATGCTTACGTGAGGTACTTTCAGACCTTTCACACATTTTTTCTTCATATGTACTAACATATGGGGATATAAGCGGGATTGATTGACAAACATTTAAATTAGGACACAAAGGCCCAGCTACGAACGGCATTTTTTAGAAGCCAGTGTTTGGGCGGAAAGTTTACTACCCTGCTCTTGGGTTCCTTGGAAAGATTACTTGTCCATGTACAAATCAGGTCTTTATTGATATATTGTTGTTATGAGTGGAGGGCAACCTGTTTTGTAATTCCCTCTTATGCTCCTTATTGTGGATGATATTCTTATAGTTGTGGGACAGACACATCATTCAGCATCAGGGGGCTATACATTTTTTTCAGCAGCTCAGGGATCATATTCCTGCTTGGACTATTTCCTACTTCCTCACACTTATCTACATAGACTGACAGATGTTACCGTCCTTGCCAGGTGCTTGTCGGATCATTCGCCTGTGGCCCTCAGTCTCCGAGTGGGCCCTCAGCGTCAACCACTCCGTTGGCGTCTGGTACCCTGGCATCTCCAAAGCCCCGAATATCGCCAACATCTGAAAGATTCTATAGATGGTTACTTTGCACATGATGTTGGCTCAGTGGCATCTCCTCTGACGCTCTGGGAGGCCCTGAAGTCAACTCTGTGTGGGGCCAATATTAGCTATTGTAAGGGCGAGCACAGGTGTAAGCGACAACAGATCATAGATCTAGAGACTAACATTTTAGACTTGGATAAGAGGGGCCGTCGACCCGACAGCCAACAGGCACGTCGACAACTTGCAGTACCACCAGACCCTAATGGACGAAGCACCATTGTCATGGTGGGCAGCTCAGAGTCGTATTTTCCAGTGCGGGGACGAATCAAGCTGAATGCTTCACCATCGATGCCAGGGTACACCTCGGAACCCTCCCTTTTAACAGGTGAGCTCGTTATGGATCCTGGTGTGATAGCCCTTAGTTTTGCTTCCCGTTTCAGGGCAGTTTACGCCAAGAGGGAAGTAGTGTTGGGTGCACAGATCGAAGAGTTCATATGGGATCTACCACTTCAGGCTCACTCTTCAGCAGCTCATGATGCCTTAGATGCGGAACTCACAAAAGAGCAACTTGCGTCAACCATCGCGGACATGAATACTGGCAAGGACCCAGGGCCGAACGGATTCCCATGCAAGTTCTTTAAAGCTTATATGCATAAGCACCAAGACCATTTCCTGGGAGCAGTTTTATCCGCCTTGGATGCAGCAGTGATGCCGCTAGACTGGCACCATGCGGAAATAGTGGTCTTCCCCAAGGTGGGCCGCCATCTCCCTATTGAATCTGGAGGTTAAGATATTGGCTAAAGCATTGGCGAGTCGACTTATCGCACATATGCCAGATCTGAACCACCCGGACCAGTCTGGTTTTATGCCCCATCAGGCAACCCGCCACAATATTCACCACATGTACAACGCAATAGCATTAGCTGACAGACTGGAGGAGCCAGAGGTGCTAATATTGGCCGACATTTACAAAGCTTTTGATTCCATAAGCTGGGAGTACATATTCGCCTTGCTTCAGCGACTTAATTTTAGCCTGCGGTTTATCTCATATCTTCGACTATTGTACACAAACTTGACCGCGTCAGTGAAGGTGTACAGGGCCCAGTCGGACCCTTTCCCTATCCAGCGGGGGACGAAGCAGGGTTGTCCTTTGTACCCCCCTAAGGTTTGACCTTGTAATGGAACCGCTAGCAGTGTGGGTGAAGATGGATGCACAGGTGTGGGTCTTTGAGTGGGGAGATGGGTTGTCTGACAGAATAGTGTTATACGCTGATGATGTTCTTTTCTTGCTCATGTCACCAGGTATACCGGGCCCTAGACTACTGCAGATCATGCACATTTTTGAAGAGACCTCGGGCCTATATATTGATACATCAAAATCCATGGTTTATGTAATGGACCATAAGCCCCAGGACATGAAATGGGCGTCATGGGCTGCATCTAGCCACCAACGGTTTTAAATATTTCGGTGTCTATTTGTCCCCCGAGCCTAATACCGAGCCGGTCCTTGCCCGTCTCAAAGAAGATTTAAAAATATGGTTGTGCTGTCACTGTCACTTCTAGGACGGTCAGCAATTTTTAAAATGGTCTGCCTGCCCAGATTCCTCTACCAATTACAGAATTATCCATATGAGCTCCCAGAACATTGGTTTCTTAGGCTGAATTCCATCCTTAATGCTTTCCTGTGGGACGGGGGCACTCCCAGTGTAGCACTGGACAAATGTTTTCAATCTACCTACTGTGGGGGCATTGCAGTAGCTGATGTAGAATCCTTTTATCTGGCAGCCCATCTTCTAATCATAAATGACTGGTGGTATAGTACAAAGGGGAACCAGGCATATTCTCTAGACAAACAGACAATGGGCACCACTCCTTTGGTGACGTACCTCTACGGTGCAGGTAGACATACTGACCTTCCTCCGGCAACGAAAACGGTTCTTAAATCCTGGCATTCAATGCTACAGTGGATGAAATGGTGGGGCAGGTTGACGGGGCAGACGCCAATGTGGTATGGGGGCTTCCTTCCATGAGTGGCAGAGATGTCAGGATTCCGGAAGTGGGATCTTATTGGAATCGCTACCTTGTGGGACGTTATGCAAGGCACTGTCCTTAAATCCTTTCAAGATCTTTAGAGGGAATTCCACCTACACCATAGTCAATTCTACAGATATCCTCAGCTCCACCATGCACTGACCCATGGATAGCATCCTATCGGATCTCCCTGAATTCAATCTCCTTGAGGGCAAGATCCTTATGGGGGACCTAGAAGACCACAAAGTAGACAAAATCTACCAGAAACTTATATCTAACCAACCAGATAGATTTGGGGCTCCCCGTAGAGCTTGGAAAACGGATGTACGGGAGCTGGAGAACAAAGACTGGACAGAGATTCTGGGTTCCCCGCGAGAGGCAGCCATTGCGGCTAGGCTTCGTTTGATTCAATTTAAATACTTACACAGGGTTTACCTCACACGTCGTCATCTCTGGCACATGGGCATGATCACCTCCCCGGCCTGCCTCGACTGTCATTGGGACAAGGGCACTTTCCTCCATACGATTTGGAGTTGTCCCGCATTGGACAGGTTTTGTAGGGGGTGTTCACGTGTCTTAGGAAGGTCCTGTCCTGGCACATCCCATGAAGCCACAGGCTTGCTCTCCTTCACCTTTCTGAGGACTTGGGGGAGGAAACCTATAAGTTGTCCCTACTTTGATTAGGAATGACACTTGCCAAACGTGATATCTCCAGAGACTGGGAGGCAGTGGCCCCCCCTTCCCTGATGGGGTGGAAGAAGGGGATGGATTATTGTATGGGACTGGGAATTGCAATCAATGAAGCGAGAGGCTGTCCCCACAAACTCCCTAAAATATGGAAGAGATGGGCAGATTACAGAGGGATAGAACTTCCGCAGATCCGTCAGATTTTTTAATTCATCGAGGAAGAAATTCGGACATTCCATGGCAGGGAGGAGCATTATAGGGGTGAGCACACTAGCCCTGGACCATAGCACTGTCTGACAGCTTTTGTTTTATTATGTGTTACAGATGTGGATGTGGGGAGAGAGAGGGGGGCAGGTAAGGCAGAACAATTTCATATTTTTTCCTTATTTCTCTGTTTTTGTACTTTTTTCCCCTCCTATTTGTTACTGTGCAATTTACGATATAAGTTTTCATCAGTTGGGCCACGTTGGCCGAATTGGGATTCATACATGCAAACTAATAAAATATGTTAAAAAAAAGATGATGAGGATTGGTAGGTCCTCCACGAATTTTAACAGTTCCCCAAAAGTCCCAGTCCCCCTAAAGTGGTATAGGTTTTCCATACATCCAGCAAGGGTCTCTGCAACTTCGCTAGCGGTGTGGGCTTTATTACCCTCTTCCGTCTGCACGCCTCGCACACACTTTTGTCCTTCCCTCCTCTGTGCCAGTCACACCAAAAGACTGTCCGTCTTGTTGCTGACCTCATACAGCTTATGTTGTCGTGCCCTTAGGTGTACCCTTGCATTGCCCTGTATTCCTCTCAGGCTAAGACTATGGTATAAGAGAGCTTGGCAGTGGGGTCTTGCAATAATTCAGCTTCCCACCCAACAAGCCGCTGTTTGATATCTTTCATGGCTTTGTATTTTTCTTTATGTCTCCCCTGGAAACTGTCTTGTACGCTTCCCAGAGCATCATGATGGAGTCAACCAACCCTGAGTTTTCTGTAAAGTAGCATTCTGGGATAGCATTCAGTTGTTTTTGGGTCTCGCAATTGCAGAGTTCCCAGGAGTCCAAATATTGGAGTCTTCTAGTTAAGGGTTCTCTAGTTTTGGTTTAGTTTAATAAGGTTATGTCGCTTATGTCAACTTTCTTTCTTAAACTCTCCGACCAATATTAACTTTGTGTGTGGGTGAGCTAAAAATGTTTTTTCTGATGTCTCCCTGCCACAAAATTAAAAACAGAGGGTAGAGTGATGGACCCTGCTTATCTTTTCTGTCAACAGGTTTCGGCGTTCGAATATTGCCCCTTTGACGAAAGAAACCTCCTCAGGACTACAGGCATTTCACATCATACAGTGTGGATAGTTCCCTGTTCATAGAACACGCTGTGCAAGTGCATTCTATATATCCTTTTTTCATTCATTAGCAGTAAAAACACCTTCATTCGGCAGAGAAAAAACTCCTATTTCATAGAAGAGGTACGCCTAGGTCAGAAAAAGTGAAAACATCCCTACTTCAGAGAACAAATATAGGTAGGGAAGCAGCAGTGTCAGACTTTCCCAACAAAGGACACTTACAAATCAGGCAGAAGGGATTTAGGGCCTTGTCTAAGTTCAGGAGAGGTCAGGCATGGAGACTGTGGAAGATAGAGACATTGAACCTAGCACAGAGCTAGAGTGGCTACACTTCTGGGTTACGGGTGGGACTTCTGGTGCAGAGTAGGTCCATAGCAACATCCACAATTGTTTCAACTTTCCACTTCTGAACAAATTCATCACATAGCATTGCGTACCTACGCTATTTTCTTCCTTCCCGCTTACTGGTTTCTCCAAATCCCTTCATTCCTTCAGATCTCTGGTTCTTCAATTGATCTGCGAGGGCACACATTTCAAGGTTCAACCACCTCTGCCTTCCGGCTTCTTGCCTGAACATTGGACATTCAACTCTCCTCTTCATCTTTCGGTTCTGGGCTTCTATCCTGGTAGGACTGGATCTAGTCGCAGCGTCCCTGATGCGAGTGAGAGGTAAGCTGCTAACACCATGTGTTGTGCTTTCAGTTATTTGCTTTATCACAATATTTCTTAAAGCTCTTAGTCCTCTATTTTGTTTCGTCAAGTGTACCTAGTAGCGGTTCTGTGATGATCTGAGTCTGCTGATGTCTCTATACCGAACCAGTGTATTTATTGCCCATATTTCCCCTGGATGCGGATTAAGGTATTACTATTCTGTATTTTGACTGTAAAAAAACTGTCAGCTGTACCCTTGGGGCCATAATCCTCAATACAAATTCTGACAGTTTGCCAGACTGCTCATCCAACCAACATGGTCTCCCGACAAGTCTTTACAAGTAATGACACGCCATCAAAATGAGTTAGAAACGACCCGGCAATCGCAAGGTTCATGTTGATGCATATTTAACCAATTGACACAGATTCCGCTGGAGGGTTCACCTTTAGTTCATCCTAACAAACCCAGTATGTCCACTGAAGCAGCACTGCCAAGTACCATGCATCAGGCATTAGACTAATGCATTTCAATGAGGTGATCTGCATCACCGCACTGAAATGCAATGTCACGCATTATAATAGCGCCTCCTCAGCTGTCACCTGCAGAGCAGCTATAGTAATGCACTATACAAGCTGCAATGGCAGCGCACACTGGGTGCTGCTCCCGGCAGGCTTGGGGGCCCTGGTTGAGCTCAGCCTGAACAATGCTACAATGTAACACTATGCACCCGACGCTGGCGCAGCATTATCAGTCTTGTCAGGAAGGTCGGAGTCAGAGCCCAATGGCACATACTAATAGGCGGGTCCTTCCGCCCCTGCTGTCTCTTGCGGTGTGAACAGGCAGGCGTCAGCAGTTTTCATCAAGTTTTGGACCCAACCCCACCGGCTCACTGTCTTGTGAACCACCTGCTGGCACATGCTGTTAGCAATCATGAGGATCCACGGGGGCTCGGATTAGCACGCATTTGCCTTCTTTTACTTTCTAGGCAATAGGGTGCATACAACACACTTGATAGTTCAGGCCACGGCTGGTCAAGGCTTTTTTCCCCCACCCTGCCACTCCGTGCGAGCCACGGTGGTTAAGTGGGGCTCTGTGCACAAGGCGCAGCATGGCAGGATTTCAATGCCCATGATGCTGCCACTTGGTAGTTCCTGAGCCCTCTGGGGGCCCACTTGTTGCTGCACCAGGCACCCAGCATCATGTTTTCACCAGTCATTCCTCTCTCTTCTCTGGATGGCACAGGTGGGCCGAGATGCCCGAACTCTCAAGGCAGGTCGTCATCAGCTGCCTGGCAACAGAGTTAGGGTCCGAGCACAGTGTCAGGTGAGTGCTCAAATACAAGTTTTTGGTTCCTCAAGTAGTGATTAAATGATAGTAAAATAATAGATTGCAGGTTGGGAAATATTTAACTGCTTTACTGAATATTATTTCGTATTGTATCATTATTTTATTGTGTGGATAATAATTCACTTCCCATTAGGCACATGAGAGAGCTTTCATATTGAAGCTTGAGCTGGACCCAGGTCATGAAGAGGTGACCGGTTGCTATGGAAACTGGTCTGGGCCCGGCTGGGATTTTGGTTACAATATCCAAACTTTCTCCAGGTCCATCCAGCAAGTGCCTCTGGTTACAGATCTGGACTTAAATGCACTTCAAAGTCTAAACCTACACCATTAATTGGTGATTTCATATTTATTTCCACTAAGGTGTGCATGAATCCGTACTCTTGAACCCATACACCCAGTGAATCACCCACTCACACATCCATGCAGGGAGTCCCACACACCCCACCCACCCACACAGACACTCAGGCACCCATACAGATACTCAGACAACCAATCAATAACCCATATAGACACTCATGTAGCTACTCACCAACCCATGCAGCCGCTTACACACCAACACACAGACTGATACAGACATTCACACAGTTTAGTCCCTAACCCATGCATTCAGTAAGACATGTTTAATCACTCACTTATACAGTCACGCACCTACTAAATCATCCATTCAGTCATACACCCACTCATTCTTCAATACACCTTGGCCTATATATATATCAAACATATTTAAACTTTACAGAAACACACAGTCACTGGATGATGTCGTCAGTGATGTCATTTGAGATGTCATCAGTGATGTGATCAGTGATGTCACTGACCATGTCATGAGTGATGTAATATGTGATGTCATCAGCAGAGCATTGCGGGGGTGCCAGTTATAGTTAGCTCAACTAACTATAACAGCCGAATTTCTCCAGTTTTGTACGAGTGAAACGTCCGCAACTAACTATAACGTCCCTGAAACCTGTGTTTTTTTCAGTGGATTTCAAAGGTTTTTTAAATGCTAATTTCCAACCATAACGCCCCTGAAACCTATGGTTTTTTCAGTGAATTTCAAAGGTTTTTTAAATGCTCATTTCTAACTATAACGTCCCTGAAACCTATGAATTTTTCAGTGAATTTCAAAGGTTTTTTTAAATGCTAATTTCTTACTATGCCTACATAGGTAGAACATGTGCAGAAAGAGGAAGAAAGGCGCAGAAAGAAGCAAGAGAAACGCAGAAAGAGGCAACAGAAGTCCAGAAAGAGGAAGAAAGGTGAAGAAAGAAGCACGAGATGTGCAGAAAGAACCAACAGAGGTGCAGAAAGAGGCCTACTTTGACTGTACCTTACAACAGACTCATACAAAGTACCCTAATCACTAATCCTTCTCCGAAGATGTCTTAAACCTCACTTTTCTCTTGAAGGTTCACTATTAATCGACTGCTTAGAATGTTAGGCCTACTAAATATAAAACAGCAATCCTCAGCATATCACTGTTGTAAGTCTGACTAAGTTTGTGAAGGAATGCATGCATGTCTATGCTTTTACCTAGTGACATGTTAAATGAAAATAAACATGCAAACACTTGAATACCTGTGTTTCAAACAGCATACTCTGTACATTTGTGTAAAACAAGGTGTCTGCATTTCTTTCTGCTCACAATACAGGGCACATTGGTATTCATTAGTATATTTGAGGGGCTCTATAACACATATATACATAAGACATGTCTGCCTGTGCAACCGAATGACAGAGCAGAACTAAGAAGATGTGACTACCTATAAGAGAAGCTACCCGCTTTTTAAGCTACCATCTTCAGATGCCTAACACATGTGAGAATACATGTGCAAGTAGACATATACCTCAGTCACGAGAGCATGCAGACCTTTAAACTTGACAGCTTGCACTTCCCGTTTGAATATAGAAACAGGCCAGAGAAGTACAGAAAGGAGCAAGAGAATTGCAGAAGGAAACAAGAGAGGTGCAGAAAGAGTAAGAAATGTGCAGAAAGAGGCAAGAAAAGTGCAGAAAGAGGCAAGAGAAGTATAGAAAGAGGTAAGTGAGGTGTAGAAAGAGGTAAGTGAGGTGCAGAAAGAGGCAAGAGAAGTGCAGAAAGAGGCAAGAGAGGAGCAGAAAGAGGCAAGAGAGGAACAGAAAGAGGTAAGTGAGGTGCAGAAAGAGGCAAGAGAAGTACAGAAAGAGGCAAGAGAGGTACAGAAAGAGGCAAGAAAGGTACAGAAAGAAGCAACAGAGGTGCAGAAGGAGACAAGAGAACTGCAGAAAGAGGCAAGAGAGTTGCAGAAACAGGCAAGAGAGGTGCAGAAAAAGGGAACAGAAGTGCAGAAAGAGGCAACAGAAGTGCAGAAAGAAGCAAGAGAGGTGTAGAAAGATGCAAGAGAGGTACAGAAAGAGGGGTGCAGAAAGAGGCAAGAGGGGTGCAGAAAGAAGCAAGAGCAGTGCAGAAAGAACCAACAGAGGTGCTGAAGGAGGCAAGAGGGGTGCCAAAATTTTCAAAAGAGGTGCAGAAAGACGCAGGAGCAGTGCAGAAATAACCAACAGAGGTTCAGAAACAGACAAGAGGGGTGCAGAAAGAGGCAAGAGAAGTTCAGAAAGAAGCAACAGAGGTGCAGAAGGAGGCAAGAGAACTGAAGAAAGAGGCAAGAGAGTTGCAGAAAGAGGCAAGAGAGGTGCACAAAGAGGGAAGAAGAATGTAGAAAGAAGCAAGAGAAGTGCAGAAAGAAGCAACAGAGGTGAAAAAAGAGGCAAGAGAGGTGCATAAAGAGGGAAGAGGGGTGCAGAAAGAGGCAAGAGACGAGCAGAAAGAGGCAAGAGAGGTGCACACAGAGGCACGTGGGATGCAGAAATTTGCAAGAGAGCTGCAGAAAGAACCAACAGAGGTGCAGAAGGAGGCAAGAGGGGTGCAGAAAGAGGCAAGAGAAGTGCAGAAAGAAGCAACAGAGGTGAAAAAAGAGGCAAGAGAGGTGCAGAAAGAGGGAAGAGGGGTGCAGAAGGAAGCAAGAGGGGTGCAGAAAGAGGCAAGAGGAGTGCAGAAAGAAGCAACAGAGGTGCAGAAAGAAGCAGGAGAAGTGCAGAAAGAAGCAACAGAGGTGCAGAAAGAGGCAAGAGGGGTGCAGAAAGAAACAAAAGAAGTACAGAAAGAAGGAACACAGGTGCAGAAAGAGGCAAGAGGGGTGCGGGGAGAGGGGTGTGAAAGAGGCACAAGGGTTGCATAAAGAAGCAAGAGAGGTGCAGAAAGAAGCAAGAGAGGTGCAGAAAGAGGGAAGAGGGGTGGAGAAAGAGGAAAGAGGGGTGCGGGAAGAGGGGTGCAGAAAGAGGCAAAAGGGGTGCAGAAAGAAACGAGAGGTGCAGAAAGAAACAAAAGAAGTGCAGAAAGAAGGAACACAGGTGCATAAAGAGGCAAGAGAGGTGCGGGAAGAAGGGTGTGAAAGAGGCACAAGGGTTGCAGAAAGAAGCAACAGAGGTGCAGAAAGAGGGAAGAGGGGTGGAGAAAGAGACAAGAGGGTGCAGAAAGAAGCAAGAGAGGTGCAGAAAGTAACAAAAGAAGTGCAGAAAGAAGGAACAGAGAGGTGCAGAAAGAGGCAAGAGGAGTGCAGAAAGAGAAGAGGGGTGCAGAAAGAAGCAAGAGAGGTACAGAAAGACGCAAGATAAGTGCAGAAAGAAGCAACAGAGATGCAGAAAGAGGGAAGAGGGGTGGAGAAAGAGGCAAGAGAAGTGCAGAAAGAAGGAACAGAGGTGCAGAAAGAGGCAGGAGGGGTGCAGAAAGAGGGAAGAGGAGTGCAGAAAGAGGCAAGAGAGGTGCAGAAAGAGGCAACAGCGGTGCAGAGAGAGGCAAAAGAGGTGCAGAAAGTAGAAGAGATGTACAGAAAGAGGCAAGAGAAGTGCAGGAAAAGAAAGGTGCAGAAAGAAGCAACAGAAATGCAGAAATAGGCAAAACAGGCGCAGAAAGAAGCAAGAGTGACTTGCACACCATTAGTACCAATTTAACACCCACATTTAGCAATAAGTAACAGGTGACCATTCTAGATTTACAAAGGACCTTCCACCATGCTGTAACACTTGTAGCTGCATTTTTGGTAATGTTTGAGCTGTTTGAGCTAGAAACAAGGCTTTTTTTGTTCAAATCTGCAGATTAGGCAGCAGATGATGGATTATGTGGCTAATGCGGAAAATGTATAATTGTGCGAAAGTCGGTGCAGCCAAACAGTCGCATAATTCCAGTGGCCCTGCTCATACCTCTGACTAGGTCCAGAAGTGCTACTCAGTGATTCCTTCTTTTTTGTCTCATTGAGTTAATAGTTAAGCTTCTATGGAAACGAGGAAAACTAAACCTGAGGTTACCACTCCACAACACAGACTACCATACCACATAATTACTCTCCATAACACATAATCCCACTCTACATAATTCCTATACACTAAATACTGCATACTTTCTATCAACATATTTTCACTGCACAACATACCATATAATTCCACTACACACAACGTACATCCACTCCACTCCAAAAAACATTAGTAAAAAACTTTTACATTTACAATGCCAATAGCTCTAACTCTCGCAAATGCGAAACCTATTACATTGCAAATGCTTCTTTAACGAGTAGTCGCGTTTGCAGAGTGGTGGAAAAAGGGTGCTCGGCCTCCGACCAGCGCTCAGAAATTCCACTGCGTAGGACTTACAGGAGGTACCAGAAGGGCTTCTTGGCCCCCAAAGTCCCTCAGGAGTAAAGTGGACTTCATCCTCCAACCCGTAGTGTGCCAGGAGGTGCGTTTGCAGAGTGATGGAGAAAGGGGGGCGTGGCCTCCGAAGACCTCTTAGCAATCTCACTGTGTGGGACTTACTGGAGGTAACAGGAGGGGTAGTCGGCCCCCAAGGACATCTTTGGGGGCCAACTACCCCTCCTACTCAGTGGCGGCTGGTGACATTTGAAAGTGGTGAGGCGTAAAAGTTTGAAATGAGTGCCAAGTGGCGAGCGAGTGGGCCTGACTGCCATTAGGAGGGTTCGGGGGTTCTCCCCCCAGAGAAAATTTTGAAAAAAGAGTGGGCAAGTGTGCATTTTCAAGCATATTTGAGAAAGCAAGGTTAATAAAGCACTTGTGAAAATGTAGTTATGACATCAATAAAAAGATTTCAGGAAGCTTCAAGTGATTCCATCAATTAAAGCCAATACCGGCTTCTAAGAACCCTTTAAATTTGCAGATTGACCAGTTGCACACATTTACATTTCTTTCTGGGAAGCAGGCACACAGGCAAGAAGGCTTGTTTAGCTGCCTACCCCTCCCTCAGTTTCACAGCAACGGAGACTCGTGCCTTACACTTCAGCTGAAGCATTTCAACTGTCGGGATGGTTGTCTATTCATGTGGTATCCTTCAGATCCCCCCCATTTGGCCACTGGATCACACAACATGACAACAAGGCTCAGAATCAGGACAAATGAGACTCAAGCCTGGCCACAGCACAGGTCACAAGGTGTAGTCTCCATCTGGTCTCGTCTCTCCTTCGTTCGCACCCTTGTGCAGATAACGTTTGGCCGCCGTTCGGCGTATGAAGATGGGAGGGGGAGACAAGACTGTACAAAATATCATGGTATGAAGCAAAAGTAGTAACACCAACTGTGCGACACAAATGTCCATTTAGATTGTAAAGTAGACACAGAGTATTGCATATACAGAGGTACTTTGCTTGAATTTTCATAATTCATATCCTGGTATCACCATTATTTACAAGAAGCCATCCCTACCTTTAGAATGCCCTTTTCTGCATGACCATTCTTTAGCTATTAATGCTCTTGTCTATTACCTTGACTTTATTTGAAGTTATTACGGCTCTATCAATCTTTACCTGTCTAGTGAGTTTGCACATTTACAACACGATTTCCCTATGAGTGATTCTCCCTCTTGGTGAAATAAACCCTCAGCCCTCCGACAAGAAACCTAAAATATGACAGGCCCACACACCCTCACAATGGATGAGCCATGCTCAGCCAAGGCCCCTAATGACGAAAAAGCGGCCCTTCGTTGTGTTTATGATTAAAGCAATCATTACATTTGCCGCACAGTAACACAGAAAAATACTAGCTTCTGCTGATCTCCAAGCTTTCTCCACGACAGACATAACATGCCCATTTTATAATACAATTAAATTAATAAATAATGGGCTTTGTCTGACGGTGGTAGAATTATTGCCGGCACATAAATGAGAGAGTAAATTCCTCTCTTAACGATTACCAGTACTTACTGTTCCACCGTGCATACCCCCTCCACTCTCACCGCCAACATAAATATATTTTTTTCACTTAATGAATGGAGATTCCTTACCTTAAGAACACAATTCGGGCAAACTTGACCTCCCGGTGATACAGCTTGACTCATTATTTTTAGAGGAATACAGAGATCTTTCAATAACCACAGCCATATCCCCGGGAACCAGAATGGAGCAGGCACACAACTAACTTTAACGACCGGCCTCCCGCCTCTATTTATTACTGGATTAAACTTGCCAAAAGCCAAATTGCTATCCTCCAAACATTAAGCACGCAAGTGACAACGAACAAGGTCTCTAGGAACTAAGAAAGAATATCTCAAAATACACACCGCCAGGACACAACTGCTAAGATTCATACTTGCATTGCACTCTGATGCGCACCTATTTAAAGACAATGGGGGATATTCTCAAGAACGGGCGCTAATTATCGCGAACCTAGGATAACGCAATTTTACATAACGCCGTCTATCGCGGGAAACTAACGCCGTGTTAGCGGCGTATTCTCAACTACGCCGGCAACAGGCGATAGTTTCCGATAACGCGTCAAATGTCACATTAAAATTACTGGGACGCTGATAAAAGGAAACCCGAACGTGAAAAAAGTGGTGATGGGCCCAACAGCGATAAAAATATCAGCGATAAGCAGCGCCAGGCTTGCTATTCCCACGTCAGGTGGGAAAAATCACCATAAAAGCTGCAACAAAAAACCAAAACCCAAACAACTGAGAAGCACCATGGAGGAAGCTGGAGCAACTACAGAGGCCAACCAGAACCCCACAAACCCCCGGAGGACCAGCCAGGGACCTCGGGGAAGGAGAGAAGGAGCAAGGAGAAGAAGAGGAACCCACGATTCAGTCCGCAGGAAAACAAGATCCTGATTACGGAGGTGATAGAACACCACCAACAACTGTTCATCACCTCCACTGTGTCATTGGCAACTAAAAATGCAATATGGCAGTCCATCTTGGCCAAGGTGAATGCAGTCGGAGTGAAGAGAAGGGTAGTGGACGACTGCAAGAAGCGCTGGAAAAGCTGAAACTCGCTAAGAACCGGAAAGCAGCAATGCCGACTGGAGGTGGGAGTCCGGGGGGAGGTTGGTCCTGGGGGTGGGGGTGGGGGTGGTGGCGGTGGGTGTTGTGGCCCTCTTGAGTCTCCAAGCTGCATGATTAGTAGCTCCATGGCATCTGTTGGTCTTCAGATGTGGCTCTGGGCTGGGCTCCATTTATACTGCAGGTTTTCGTCCTACTTAAGACCAGAAAAAAGCAGGTCTTAAGTCCCTGCTGCTGACGTGCCTTATCGCCTGTTTTTGGACCGCATCGCCGATCTGGCTGGTCGTTGTGAATATCGCGAAGTGGTGTTATCGTGAGTTTTTGCACGGGAACGCCTACTCTGCATATGATTAGCGTTAGTTGTCGCTGTCAGCCTTGGCGATGTTTTTAGCGGCAGCTATCGCAGGTAAACTGATGATGTCGGCTGTTAGCGCAGGCTTGTGAATAGGGCGATAAATCTATCGCCACTTTCATGGCGGAAAAGTGCCGCTAAATCGGTGATGAGTCCTTGAGAATATGCCCCCATGTTTCTTTAAATACGTGCGTGTCAGAGTGCAATGCAAGCATGCACGTGTGAATCTTAGCAGTTGTGTTCAGGCCTTTCTGCTAATGTGTCTTTAAATACGTGCGCATCTGAGTGCAATTCAAGCATGCAAGTGTGAATCTTAGCAGTCGTGTTCAGGCCTTTCTGCTAAGGTTCACACTTGCATGCTTGCATTGCACTCTGACACGCATGTTTTAAGGCTTCCAAGGGGGATGTTAGAGGCCGGAGGGGGGAATATGGAGCGATCGCAAACCCTGAAAGCTGGTGACGCCGGGCAGAGACTCAGGCGGGTAAAATTACTGGCAGGAATTGGTCATTCTTTCCCCATAAAATGTAGGACTGCTGCATCGTGCAACTCATAATCGGCCACTTAAAATAGTTTATCACCAGCACTTCTCAGCAGGGCTGCTACAGATTTGGTTTGAAAGTTCCATCACATATTTTAATTTATGGTATATTTTAAACATACGTGACCAAAAATCTGCTTTAAGGTACTATGAAGTTGACTATGATTGGATGCTTTACCTAACAATGGTGCTTTGCTTTAAATGGAAGGCATTGCTACTTAATGTTATTTTTTCAGGGTGTGTGTTGGCCTACCTGGTAGTTAGAACACGGACTCCCGAAGTTTGTGCCGAGTGGGGAGAATGCCGGCGAGTGCCGCGTTCACTGTTAAAATGATTGTGAGAGGACACTGAAACTAATGTAGGACAGATGAAGGAAACGTGAAGAAAAGAAAGGTAAAAACCACAGCCATTTTGTAGTGAGGGGTCGGTGTGTCTGTAAGATGATGGAACTCGCACCCGTGGTTGAATTATGAAAAAAGACATATAAATGGATAGAGAAATAGAGTTTGTGAGCAATTGAACAAATAAATAGATGTTGGTAATAAAGAACACAGTACAATATAAATCGCAATGTGCCATATACAAGAAAAGGTTGTTGGCAGAGGCTGCCAGTCGCGGCCAGCATGACGCGGGGGGGGGATTTTAATTATATTTAAAAATAAAAACTTACCTTAGATGCCCGATCTTGTTCCTGCATCGTCCCTGCTCCTCACAGCCGCAGGAAGCAAGCAGTGGCAGCTCGCATAGGGAGTGCTGCGGGGCGGTGTGGTGGGGTGGGGGAGGGGCAGGGTGGGGGGGGTAGTAAACTCAGACATACGACGGAACGGAGGAACGTAATAATTACTTTCCTCAGTTCCGTCGTATGTCCGAGTTTACTACCCCATACACCCTGCCCCTCCCCCGCCCCGCCCCACCGCCCCGCAGCACGTCCTATGCGAGCCGCCACTAGAAGCAAGTAGGCAGCCTCCCTCCCCTAAGCCAATCACAATGCTGCAATGGCAGCATTGTGATTGGCTAGGGCGCCGTCCGTACAGACGTCCATGGGGGGCTGTTTTCTCCATGCAGGCTGCGCAGCAGCCTACATGGAGCAAACGGGAGTGTGCATGACTGGTTTGGTCGGCCCTGGGGCCGACCAAACAGTCAGCGCCCACAGCATTGGGCTAGCCACTCCTCCCCGACCCGCCCACCGGCCCGCCCCCAACCAAACCCTTCTTCTGCTTTCTCGCAGTGCGAGAAGCAGTAACATAAAATAGTACACCATTTTATGTTACTGCTTCTGCACTGCGAGAAACCAGTGGGCGATGCTCCTCCACCCACGTGGAGGAGCTGCCGCTGCTCCTATTATCTACAGTAAGTCCCACACAACAGGATTGCTAAGATCTCATAGCAGGCCACGCCCCCTTTGCCTACTACTCTGCAAACGAGCCTCCTGGCACACTCTTGGTTGGGGGATGAAGTCCCCTTCGCTTGTGGGGGTCGTTAGGGGCCAACTAGCCTACCTATTACCTCCAGTAAGCCCCACACAGGACACAGGACACCCCCCCTTTCTCCACCACTCTGCAAACGCCCCTCCTGGTGCGCTCTTGGTTGGGAGATGAAGTCCCCTTGCCTCCTGAGGGTCCTTGGGGGCCAACTAGCCCTCCTGTTATCTCTAGTAAGCCCCAAACAGCTGGATTGCTGAGAGTGGTCCGAGGCCTCGCCCCCTTTTTACACCACTCTACAAACGCGCGTCCTGGCGCACTGCTACATGGGGGATGAAGTCCACTTTAGTCCTGAGGTCCTCAGGACACAAGAGGACCTCATCGCCCCACCAGTAGTGCGCCAAGAGTCGCGTTTGCAGAGTGGTGTAAAAAGGGGCGTGGCCTCGGACCACCTCTCAGCAATCCCACTGTGTGGGGATTACTGGAGGTACCTGGTGGGCTAGTTGGCTCCCAGGGACCCTCAGTATTGAAGGGGACTTAATCCCCCAATTCAGAACGCGCCAGGAGGCGCGTTTGCACAGTGGTGCAGGGAGGGGGCGGGGCCTCCGGTGAGATGCCAGCTTTTTTTTACTTGGTTTTTGAAGGGGGGCTGTGTGGCCCCCCCTTCCCTTAATTATTTTTGGGCCCTGGGGACCCCAACCCCCAGGGACTGAGCATATTTTTATTTTATTTTTTTTAAACAGGAAGGGGGCTGCGTGGGCCCCCTTCCCTGGGCCACTATTTTCCCCGGGGACCCCATCCGCCAGGGCGTGGCCTCATTCAAAATAAAAAATAAAAATTCCCAGGAGGGGGGCCGCGTGGCCCCCCTCCCCTGGGCCACTTCTGGCCCCGGGACCCCATCCCCCGGGGCCGGCCCACAACGTTGGGCACCGTGGGGGGAGCCCCAATGCCCCCGCGGTCCCAGCCGGCTCCCCGCCACCCGCGGGAGCCGGCAATGCTTTTGGACAAGGGTAGCTGCTAACATGCAGCTCCCCTTGTCCAAAAGCAATATTGCTTTGCTTCATGGAAGCGAGAGCAGGTTTTCTGCCCACTCTTCCATGAAGCAAAGCAGAAGTTTGCAATGACAGGGCGGGAGCAGTGCTCCCGCCCTGTCATTGCAAACTGCAATGTCCCGGGGGTGGGCACCCCGGGACATTGCTGGAGCTGGCCCTGGGGGGTGGCGGTCCCCAGGTCCATAGAGGGATCCAGGGTGTGGGCCGCGCAGCCCCCTCCCTTCGAGTACAAAGCCCCAGGGAGGTGGTTGTCCCTGGGGCTTGGGGGGGGCGCAAGGCCCCCCCACATTAATGAAGAAAGCCCCGGGGAGGTGGTGGTCCCCGGGGCTTAGGGGGGCCTGAGAGGCTCCCCCATTAATGAAGAAAGCCCCGGGGAGTTGGCGGTCTCCGGGGCTTGGGGGGGCTGGTGAGGCCCCCCCGCTCATAATTAATGAAAGCCCCGGGGTGGTGGCGATCCCCGGTGCTTGGGGGGCCCGTGAGGCCCCCCCATTAATGAAGAAAGCCCGGGGAACGTGGCGGTCCCCAGGCTGCGTAAGGGCGCGTGGCACCCGCGCATAATAAATAAAGCCCCGGGGAGGTGGCGGGCTGCGGGGGCCCCCGCGGGCCCCCGCATACAATTTCCTCATTGCCCCCGGGACCTGGCCCACCCGGGGGCTCAAAGAAATGAAGCGCGGGAGGCTGCGCTTCGTTTTCTTTTTTTTGCTGCCGGATTCGCGCACCCAGCGCGAATTCGGCCGAAAATATTTTTTTAAAAATGCTTTTTTTGGCCCAGGGGGTCCTTGTGGGACCCCCTGCACAGGCCTTGGGGGTCAGGGTGTTTCTACCCTGCCCCCTTTCCTTGTTTTTTATCAACACTTCCTGGTTTGGAGTGTTGGCAGCCAATCAGAATGAAGCTCCTGATCGTGAGGGTTCGCGAATCCTCCTCGGTCACCAGATAGATATTTTTATTTTTTAATTTCTCAGGAACTACTGAACGGATTTACACCATATAAAGCAAAGAGTGCACTCTGGACCAAGAGCTACCTTTCTGCCAAATTTGGTGTAATTCCGTTCAGCAGTTCGGGCTGTAGCCGTGACAAAAGTTCCTATGGAAATTAACATGGAGAAAACGCGTTTTGGGACCTCCCATTTTTTCTCGGCCCCCGCTTGACGAATGACCCGAAACTTTCAAGACATGAGCTGACAAGAGCGGCCCATTAGTTTTGAAAATTTCGCAAAGATTCGTCAAACGGTGCTAAAGATATTGGCAAATCAAAACATGCTTTTTCTATTGAAACTAGGTCCTAACTATAACTACCTACTGGCGACCGCCAGTAGGTAATATATATATATATATAGATACATATATATCAGTATATGTTTCCCTCGTCTTCATTGCTTGATTTTGCTTGTGAGAAAGTGTCACTCATAGTCGTTAATTGTCATTAATAATTACACTGAAATTATGGAAATGTCACACATTAGCAATCTGGGACCTTGGCAGTTATGCTGAAGGCATAACTATTGTAGCGTGCCTCTTTCTACATTCAAACAGAAGTCGACAGAGCAACAAGAGTTCTGAATATTTTACCACCACCTGACAAGTTTTCAGATAACCCCACTTGTTTCAAATATTTACTGCGCAGTGCTGGTTACATTTTGTAGCCCAAGCTCAGAGTTTTCCTAAAGACACATTAACATGGGCAACACTGTTTATTTAGAATCAGACTCCCTTAATATTTATGAGCAATTTATTAAATAGCTTCAAGCATAGTTCAGACAGAAACAAAACAATCAAGCGGCCCATATAAATCCTTTAAATATCCACCAAGGAAATTAAGATTTAATTGCATACATTAGGTTGCCCAACGGTTATCAGTGGCGGTATTATGGATAGATGAAGAGGTGACCACCCTTTCTATCATGGTACACAAGACGAATTAAAAGATGTCAGATTTACAGATGTCAATCTACATGTAACTATGACGGCTCTTACTGATTTAACCTTACAGATCTACGCCCAACAAGTGTTCTGATCTATGACCAACGAGTGAACTGTAAGACTGAGAAAAGACAAAAACGTAGACCTGGGTTTATGGTTCTTATGGGTGAAACTGAAGCAATGAACTCCGGAGAAGAATACACGCAAAAACGAGCAATAATGAGAATATTGCCCTGTGAAGAAAGAGAGCAAAAGCATTAAGAGGGATTGGGAGATCTTCCGGCGCTTGCAGCGGAGGCTTCCCCCCATTGGTTTTTACCTCAAGTAATCGTTTCCGGTTCAGCCCATCCCCACACCTACCACTGATATCACATATTCTACCATGCAGGACAAGGAGGCGCAAAGAAGGGCAGCTAAACATACGTCCAGTGGGATTACTGAGGGAATGCATTGCTGGAAAGGGTAGATAAGTCTCTTCTTTGCAGCACTACCGCTTTCAAACAAATCCTTGCTCATTAATTGGGGGTGCACCCTAATCCATAATCAGGGGTCCCATTAGATGCCACTGATCTGTATTTTTTGGGGGGAGGTTGGGGAGAGGGGGGTCATGGAGAGCCAACATTTTCCCTTCCCCTGTGCCCCGAATAAGACCCCTAAGGGGCGCTGTTGGCCCCACCCCAGGGAAAGGACTTTTTTCACTTCTGCTGCACAGGGCCTTTGTGGGCACACCATAGCCAGCATAGCCATTTGAAGGAGGCATCACTGGACACTGGAGAGTCTCCTCTTTTTTTAAGAGATGATCCTTTCATACAGATCTCTACTCTTGAAACACTAGCGTACCGCAATCCACCAGCAGGGATCCCACTAAACAAAAGGATATGTTGAGGAACCCCTCCACCCACTGGACAAGAAATATAAAATTTGTGTTTTTCTGTTCCCTGGGGGTGGACTGTTGGAGTGATCAAACCCCCTCCCAGGGAAGGAGGAATGTGGCAGCCATTTTGTTTGTACTGTGGCAGCTCTGGGGCCAACAATGATGGCACACATGCCAACATTTTAGAAGAGAAAAGTGGGAGATTTCTAAAAATAAATCGGGAGAATGTATTTCCCGCATTGACTTCTATTGGGGCCTAAACTGGGTTACTGGTATGTATGGGCTTTGCAAGTCTGCTGCTGCAGGATCGGATATTAGAAATGCAAATGTATGTTTTTTTTCTTACCTGTCAGAAGCATGGAGAAAGCGCTATGGCAGGCAGAGAGATAGTTGGTTATTGGCAGTTCATCCAAGTCACACAATACCAGTCCCTGTCAGCTGAAGCCTGCAGAGGAACTGGGTTTTCGCATTGGAGTAATCGGGAGGCGGGAGACTAGCCTTGAAATCGGTAGTCTCCCACCTGAATCGGGAGGGTTGGCATGTATGATAATGTGAATGGCTGAATATCTGACCAGTGGCTGAAGTGTGTTCATCCATTGTTCCATAATGTCTGCTGTGGTGGTGGTGAAAGTAAAATGTGAATGGGAAGAGGGCTGACACACTGCCCTGTGCTGTGGTGCAGGGAAGCAAATTGAGAGTTGCTGAATAACTGATCAGTGGGTGAAGCAGGCTCACCCACTGCAACATAACATATGTTGTGGTGGTGGGTAATAGCTTCCATACAGGAGTCCAGGCTCAATAATTGATCAGTGACTGAAAAGGGCTAACACACTGCCCTATTCTGTGGTGGGTGGAAGCTGAGGGGCATCAGCACACTCACTCCGGTGTTCAGCAAGTTTTAGCGCGTCTTCAGTTTAAGTTACCCCTGAGGAAGGGCAGTTCTTGCCCAAAATGCATTGGGTTATGTTATCTACGTCGCTCCATGTGGAACGGTGAATCCCTATGCGATTTGGAAAAAGCCTGTATAGGCATCTGTTGAACTTATTGTTAAATAATGAACACGAAAATGAATGGACTAAAAATGGTTCTTGGAGTAAACAGGATGAAATTAAATGGTTTAAAAAAATGGAAGAAGTTGTTTAAATTCATTTGTTTGTGAATTAAAATTTCAGCTGTGCATCCTTCGTTGGGACCCGACGGGACTCCAGCATTGTGAGTCACACACACTATGCCTTTCACAAGGAGCACGTTGTCTCACAAATAACTTTCCCTTGGCAGCAGGGATGACTATGGCAATATGTGTTTTTGCCTTATCAGGTGCAAATTGTAGCAATATTTTTAAATGTTTCTTTTTGTACCTTCTTTGGAGAAGTTCTTTGCATTGCAGAGTAGTGCTTTTTCCCTTTTTATTGAGAATGTAGTTATCACACTTTACTACGCTCTCACAGCACAGTATTGCATTTTTTCAGTTCATAGCACATATACAGGATTTATTTTCACCAGTACCTCTGAATTCTACCTAGGCCATAATGTTTAAGTGAGAAAATATTTCACAGAAAACAGAAATGGCGTCCCTTTGGCTGACTGATTCCCAGGCCCAAACTCAAATAATGCAGAAGAGCTCTAAGTCACGGCCGGATTCAGAGACAGCATCTGAGAGAGAAAGTCAGCGAGTAGAAACTGGGCGTGAGTTTTCGGTATGAGTTCCATTTCATGATGACTTATCTTTGTGGAGGGCCGATATGTGCTCCCTTATGGTCTACTGGACGGTAGGGAGATATGTTTCCTGAATTCATATGTGCCCAACACAGATGACAAGTCATTCTTTTGAGAACAACTGGATCTCTTACTCCCATACATAGATGTCCCACTGATTTGGGGAGGGGGGGGCAACTATAACTGTTTACTGGACAGAAATTTGGATAGGAGTCCGTCTAAACAAAGCACAAAGCCAGAGACGACGGCAGCATTGGCCGAAGTTATGGCCAGATTGGGTTGCATTGACATCTGGCATATGTTATATCCCACTGCACCTAATACTCTTGCTACTCAGCCACCAACAGAACACATAGAAGGTTGGATCGCATTTTAGTGACCCACACCCTGGGCCCCTGGGTGCAAGCGGCACAGTACTTAAATATATTTCTTTTGGATCATGCACCTCTATGGGTAACATATGAGGGACGTGGTGAAGACACTAGGTCCACCTTGTGGTGACTAACCCCTGGGGCACTGGAGGATCAGCCCTTCTGAATGGACATTAGAAAGTCACTGTAGGACTACCTGGGGCATAACTGGGGATCGACACAGACGCGGGAAACCAAGTGGGAGGTGCTGAAGACAGTGTTGAGGGGGGAATGTATGTTGAAAACATATGGTATTAAGAAGCACCTGACGAGTGAACTAAAACAGAAAGAGGCAAGCCGGGTGGCACCACAGTCCCAAAGTGGGGCTGACAGGCCCCTATCGGAACCCCTCCTAGTGTTGCGTCGAAAGATTGCCAATCTGTGGGACGCCTTCAATAAACACACTGTACGTGACTATAGACAGCGACTGCATGCAGAAGGGGACAAGTCAGGCCGAATGCTTGCGTGGCTCCGGAAACAGAAGGACCCACATCCACTCATTTTGTCCCTCAAAAATGCGGTCGGGACAAGTGCAGTAATGCAGACTGGTATAAACAGAGAACTATCGGCCTACCTGGCGACCCTCTACATGAGACCGCCTGACATCGAACATGGGTGGAATGAGGGTTTTCTGGCAGACCTTCATCTGTCGACTCTCTCAGCGTCGGACAGGGCGGGACTGGAAACTGCGATCACATGAGAAGATGTGTTAGTTGCAATCAAAGGCCTGGCCATGGGAAAGACGCAGGAAAGTGATGGCTTTCCCCCTGAATTCTATCAGGCCTTTGCGGACATCCTTGCGCATCGTCTTCTGGATGTGTACCTGGAGGCCGTGCATGGCGGCAGTCTCCCAGCAACCATTGAGGCAGCCATCATTGGTATGGTACCTAAGCCGGATAAAGACCCGATGGAAATGGCTTCATACAGACCGCTCTCCATGTTAAATGGAGATACAAAGATCTTGGCTACGGTGCTTGTGAACAGGTTTCTCCCTAAGATGAGGGCATTAGTGCATGAGGATCAATGCAGGTTTATCCCAGGGCGAAACACCATGATGAACCTGTGGCGCCTCAAGCATGTCCTCAATTCTGTGCAACATGCCCGATGGGCTGGGCGTTGGTAGCCTTAGATATTGAGAAGGCATTCGATTGCCTAAGCTGGGACTACATGTTCGAGGTTCTGGCCAGTATGGTATTTGGTCCGCAAATCTTCAAATGTGTGCGGCTTCCGTATACTGACCCGACGGCAAGGCTCCGCACAGGCAAGTGGCTCTCCCCGCTTTGGTCTATAGAGCATGGCACCCAACAGGGGTGCACATTGTCCGTGCTGCTTTTTGCTCTGGCTATGAAGCCTTTGGCCATAAGACCACGCTGCATGTGGCAACCTTGGGGCATGAAGGTAAGGGATGTGATACATGTTGTCTTCATGTACGCAGATGACACCCTGGTTTACCTGGTTCGGCCAGAAAAAATTACTGCCGTTGCTGTTCGGCGAACTGGCTGCCTTTGAAAAAGTCTCCAGTCTCCGCATCAATAGGCGGAAGGTGGTGCTATATCCGTGCGTGGCCCTGACTGGCACTTCAAGCTTAGATTTGCCTGAGATGGGGATCCCATGGGAAGGTGGCGCATTTTGTTGTCTTGGTATATGAGTGACTGATGAAGTGGTGTAATATCACCAGCCTAACATGGAACGGATATTGCAGGGGCTCCAATCTTCCATTGCATTTGGAATACGCTCCCCCACTTCATAATGGAGCCGGTGGTGCTTGCCAAGATGGTCCTGCTTCCTAGGTCCCTATACATGCTCCAAAACACTATATATATCTGATCCCGTTCTTGGTATTGCAGGAACTGCACCGGCTCTTAACCTCCTTAGTGTGGGCTGGGGGATGAAAGAGGGTCTGCTTGGAGGTGCTGAAGTTGAGCAGATATAAGTGGAGACTGGGTCTGCCGGATATAGAGCTTTAGTATATGGCGTCACAGCTGCAGCACGCAGTGCAGTGGTGTTCGGCTAAACTCAACTGGAAGACGTTTCTCCTGAGTGGCCTGATAGAGTTGAATGCACTGCCTGTCTGCCTAATGCGGGGTCGGGGACAGGCTGCCGGAGTGCCGGTGGTGGTGGTGGCACAGGTTGCGGCGGTATGGGATAGGGTAGTCTGCAAGGTGCTCAGGCATCCACCGTTCAGTAGATCTTTCCCACTGGACTAGCTACGGCTGTACCAACAAATTAAGGACATCATGACACTGAACGAGTGGAAGATGGGGGCTGCCTCCTAGTAGAGGACCCATACCCGGCAGAGGCGTTCATCACATTTGAAGAGGCCTGGGAACCTTCGTGGTCACGGCGAGGCAATTTATGCAATTTGTGTAGATACCACGCACCACTAGGGAGACCTTGACGGACATTCTAAATATACCACCAGTGTCCTAGATGTTGGAGATGATATTGGAGGGGGGACAGGGGTGACGATTAATTGCCAGAATGTACCGGGCACTGACGGAGGATCGATCAATGCCACTGCTCAAGGTGCGACAGGCGTGGGACATAGACTTGCAAAGTCCCCTACCTGATGTGGAATGTGCATTGGCTTGGGGACAAGTACAAGAAATCACCAGCAATGCCCGGTTTAAACTTACACACTTCCATTTTTTACACAGGACGTACACGACCCCTGACAGGCTACATAAAATCTATAGCAATCGGTCATCAGAGTGTCCAGGATGTCGCAAACCAATTGCCACATTCATCCACATGACCTGGACGTGCAGGGTGCTGACAAGCTACTGAAAAAAAGTGACTGGAAGACTGGAGTGAGTGACTAGTATAATTGTCCAGCTGCCCGTGCGGCACTGTTTGCTGGGCCTGATCCCTAGACCTAAAAAGAGGCTGATGCCATACAGATTTGCAAAGTTGGGTCTCCTGCTGGCAAAACGATGAGTCCCAATACGTTGGGTGACCAGTGTGGGACCTACAGTCGACAAATGGCCTCAGGACATGTTGGAGTGGGCACTGGCGGAAGAGGTCCGCCTTAAGCAAGTACGAATGGACAAAAAGGTAGCAGAAAACCTTAGAGACTGGGTGGACATGCTGCACCACCTAGCTGGTGAACTGGAAACAACAGAGGGCGAACGGTCTTTTGAGTCAGATGAATAGTGCAGGGTAAGACAGCCACAGGGGAGTGTTGGATATTCATAACGTGCGGGCGTATAGGGAACACAGCTGAGATGGCAGGTGGGAGTCACCGGTTACAAACTGGAGTGGGGTTGCATCTTCCGTGGGAAGGGTTCCTAGGTGTGCAGGGGGAGGAGGCGGTTAGGGGTTGTCCTTTACAGGTGCTGTAGTTTATAATGTAAGACTGAAACCTGCTGGTCGGAGGTGGAACAGATAGATGTGGGATTGCTATTGCAATGCACTGTTGGACGCATTATACAGAAGTACTGCACAACATGTACTACCAACATGGATGCTTATCTGTAATTGATGGAAATGCATACATATTTGAAACCACAATAAATAAAGAGTGTAAACAAAACAAAAAATAGACCAATTGTCTTCCAGTGAGTCTGGGGAACATGCCCATGGTAATTGTGATGTCCCTTCTGAAGCACAATCTGTGCAACTGCGAGACAGTGGTAATGTAGCCCAATCCAGAGTGCAGGCAGGTACCGCACCAAGCACAGGGAAAGTGCTTGCTTGGCAGCCCCCAATTTAGTTCAGACAAACATTCCCCCATTCACTGGATATAAAGTTAGTGCTGCATATGTTTTGCCTATTGACTAATTCCATCTTTTTCTAGATGATGATTGCCTTGAGGAAATCGTGCACTAAAGTGCAGAACAGTTTGTGAGGGAACATGGCGTCACTCTAGGGCCACATTCTAGAGCACACCTGTGGACTCTGACTCCACTTGGGGAGTTAAAAAAATGTCTGGGCCTTACGATAAACATGGAAATACTGTACAAACCAACCATACAGTCTTACTTGTCTACTCGTACGATTTGGGCAACACCTACCTTTGCACCAATCATGAGCAGAGACAGGTTTTTGATTGTACAGCATATGACGCATTTCAGTGATAAATCATGGAGGATTTGTTTGCCAATTCTATGTCAGGACACGGAGGCGAGGATTAGGCTATTCTTTCTTCTTTAATTTCAACAGCAGCCATTTTAAAACCAGCAACAATCAACACAAAGACTTCATCTCCCATGAATCCTGAGGAAAAAACCATCAAGTTCATAACAAAGTCTCTTATCCAATCAGACGTCTCCTGGCTCCATAACTGCTGATGACCCCTGCTGGACTTCCTCTTTCTTCGCTGCTGCAGCCCTGTGTCAGTTAAGTGCCACACTTTCCCCCAGCACTGTCATCTGGGATTGTACTTTTCTGACTTCCATTAGTACTGTTGTGTGTGTATTGTTATTCGCTTAATTTGTATGCTTTTATGAGGCTTCTGCTTCGACTGTGCGGCCTCGTGAACGCTTTGACGCTCCTACGCGGCTGCGATCGTTTTTTCCCTCAGTGCCGGCCGGGAGTGTGGGGAGGTCCACCGGCCACCAGAGGGCGCGCCTCCCCTCCTCCTCCGGGACGCTTACCTTTCGGTATACGTGGGACGGAGTGCGCGTCTGTTATGGCCATCGCCGAGCGCCTTCGTCCACGTTTCCTGAACCGTCCGGCCAGCCTGGAGTGTTAACACCCCTTAGGGGTAGGATTATAGGCTTTTCCTGCCTGAATTGTGGACGCAGACCGGCCCAGGCTCACATTGACCTCTTGCCCGCGTATCTGAAGGGCATTTGTCTGCGGAGGTCGTGTAGATCTGTTGTCTCAATAGTATTGGCAGTGCCTTGCCCGCCCACTCCCCAGGCCCCAAGAGCAAGTGCAGGTGTATGGGGTTTCTTCCCCGTCAGCATAGGTGTGTGGGGGCTCCTCTGCCACAACCCCCCTTCCCCCTGCTTTGTGGGCTCCCTCTTTAGGGACTTTAACCTTGGGTCCCAGCCCAACCACATTAGCCCTCTTACCTGGTGGTTGTCCCCCATTTTATTACCTGATACCTACCTCTTGACCTCAACTCCTCAGACCTCTCTGAGCAGCATCGCCAGGATAGTCGGTCTGTTGTCGGCCTCGATCCAGGCCATTTCCCCGGGTCCCCTTCATTTTCGGGCCCTTCAGAGACTCAAAGCGTCTCACCTGCGCAGGGGTTTAACTTATTTCCAGCAGGTTCCTCTTTCCGAGGAAGCAAAGGAGGACCTTCATTAGTGGCTTTCGCACATGGAGGCATGGAACGGTCGTGCCATTTTCGGATCCCTTCCGGACCTGGTGATCGAGTCACGTTGTGGAGAGTTCACCACAGGCGGAGGGTGGTCCGCCGAGGAGTGATCGCTCCACATCAACTGTCTAGAGCTGATGGCAGGTTCCTTCGCGGTCCGATGTTGGACCAGGGATAGAGCCCAGTCCTGCGTCTTCCTCAAAATGGACAACGTAACAGCTTTCCGCTACATAAACCACCTGGGTGGGACTCGCTCCAAGGCCCTGGCTGACCTCGCTAACGAGTTCTGGGAATATTGTCTGTCACATCAGGGCTCGGTGTCGGCGGAACATCTCCCGGGAGCGTCCAACCAGCTGGCAGACTGGCAATCTCGCCACCTTCGGGACTCGAGTTTATGGAAGCTCTTTCCCCCGATGTTCCAGGCCCTTCCGGATCTTTGGGGTTCGTTCTCCATCGACCTGTTTGCGTCTTGTCTAGACCACCAGCTTCCCCGGTACTTCAGCTGGAGACCGGATCCGGGAGCGATGGCCACAGATGCATTCCTCCAGGATTGGGCACCGGAATGGGGCTACGCCTTTCCCCCCTTCGTCATGATAATGTGGTTAATGACTCAAGTCCGCCGGCAGAGGGCGGACCTGGTGGTGGTCACCCCAGCTTGGAGAGCGCAAGCATGGTTTCCAGTTCTGATGGAACTTTCTTGGGCTTCTCCAATCCGTCTACTCCCGCTCCCTCATCTCCTGAGCGATCCAGCGGGCAATCCTCACCCTCTGGTAATGAGTGGCTCCCTTCCGCTCATGGCCTGGAGGATTACCGGGCTTGATGGCAGGTCCCAGGACGTTCGAGAAACGCTGCGGAACTCCTCTCCCGAGCCTGGGTGGCTGGCATTGTCAAGCGGTACCTATCGGCCTGGTCTCGTGGATGGGTTGGTGTCTGCAACGGAGTCTGGATCCCGTGGGGGCAGATGCTGTCCACATACTAAACTTTCTGGCCCATCTGGCTTCTGAGGGCTGGCGTACAGGACAGTCAATACCTTCCGGTCCGCAATCACGGTGGGTCACGCTACCATAGCAGATCAGCCTGCGGGAGAACACCCATTAGTAAAGAAGCTGCTGTGTGGCATCCAGCTTTCCCTTCCGCCGGAACCGCGATATTCTGTTCTCTGGGATGTCAATAAGGTCCTGAATCTGCTATCTGGTTGGCCTAGCAACAAGTATTTGTCGCGTAAGCTGCTATCTTCCAAATTGGCCATGTTGTTGTGCTTGGTGTCATGTCGACGAGTTTCGGATGTCAGAGCCCTTGATATTTCAGAAAGATCGTTCATGCCCGACGGGGTTACCTTCCACGTGTCCCGTCGTACCAAGTTCCAATCGCGGTTCATTTCTTACCCGGCCTTCCCAGAGGTACTCAAGCTTTGTGTAGTGTGATGTATCAAGGCCTATGAGGCCATGACGGAGGAAACCGTTTAAGGCAGTCTCCTCCAACCATAGCGAGATGGGTTCGTTGGGTGATGCTTGAGGCAGGCATTGATACGAGTATCTTCAGAGCGCATTCTGCAAGAGGCGCAATGGCCTCGAAGGCCTTCGTGCTAGGAGCTCGATTGGAGGACATTCTGAATGCAGTAGACTGGTCGTCAGACTCAACCTTTAAGAGGTTTTACTCTAAACCAGCCTCCTCCGTTGCGGCCCTAGTGGTGGATAAACTTTGAACTAGCCTAATCCTCGCCTCCGTGTCCTGACATAGAATGAAAAATGTCCTAGCTTTCGTAACGGAAAGTTTAAATTCTGTTAAGGACACCGAGGCGAGGATTTGCCTGCCCGCAAGATGGATCTGGACCCACCCGGGTTATGAGACATACGTCGAGATGTAAGTAAAGCGTTTTCTTGGTTTTCATGGGTTAATGTAATGCTGTGAGAGGTAGCTTTACCGCACGCAAGATGTTATGACTCCTTTTTCTGTCCATAGGTACTGAAACCTCGAAACAGGACTAAGAAACTTCCACAGTCGGCTTTGTCGCAGGAAGAAAGAGGAAGTCCAGCAGGGGTCATCAGCATTTATGGAGCCAGGAGACATCTGATTGAATAAGAGACTTTGTTATGAACTTGATGGTTTTTTCCTCAGGCTTTATGGGATATGAAGTCTTTGTGTTGATTGTTGTTGGTTTTAAAATGGCTGCTGTTGAAATTAAAGAAGAAAGAATAGCCTTATCCTCGCCTCCGTGTCCTTAATAGAATTAAAACTTTCCGTTACGAAAGCTAGGAAATGTTTCATTTTCCAAAGATTTATTTTTCTGGGAAGAACTTAGCAGTCAACAATTCACTAATTCTAGACAAAGGGAGGCCGATTTCCTGAAAGTACATACCAAGCAAAATAGCTCGTTATGGCATCAAGATGTACATGTTGTGCTAGAGCTCCACTGGCTTGGTATACAGTCTGAGAGTATTGAGAAGTACTCCACAATAAATCCTGCAGGTTTCTAATACACGTTAAGTGTTAGTGAGAAGATTATATGGGACCATTTGTGAGCATTTCTTCATGAAGGTTATAACCATTATATGGTTAACTTCTATACAAGAGTACAGCTGTTCAGGGAGCTGTGTAAAGCTGGCGTTGTGGCTTGCAGTACAAATCAAAAGCCTCACAAAGGATTCCCAAGTAGCTTGTTTTTAAGAAGCTCCAAAATAACCAGAGGAGCGTGTTGCATTGCACTTAACTGCTTGCTGTCAAATCCTCATAAAGGACAGGAAGCATATGTGCTCACTGCTCACAAAGAGAGCACTTTTCCAGTCACAGTTTGGGGTCAGTTGGCTGAATTCCATAAGCTGACTTTTATACTTCATATAACTCACACACAGTATAAGAAGCTGGCTACTCACTTGAACCAGTAGCCAACATACAATGGGGTCGATTCCGATCCCGGTCGGAGGCGCACCTAATACCATTCGGTCGGGAAAAAAGCCAGGCGAATGCCTGTTTCCCGACCGATCCGCACATACGTCCGAACGAGCAAGTACGATGAGCACAACTGCCCAAATCCCGACCCAGTCGTACTCACCCAATACAGGTCCTGTACTCCGACCGAGGCGGATCCGGAAACGCTGAATCGAGTCGCACGGAAGCTAAAATGCAGCCCCGTCCGGCCGGACAAGTACGATGCGCTTCCCATACGCGCCGAACCCGTCGCTACGCACGGCACGTCAAAGCATCCGGGCGAGGCGCACATAAGCTCCGATTTGCGCCACAAGACGATCCACGGCTATGAGACGAACATGCCAGCGACGAGGACGAGGCGAAGCAAAGAGAAAGACGAACGAGACGAACCAACCATGAATCCCATCGTGCCGATCCTACCAATATTCTACATCTATTACCGGAACTGGCACGGACGCGTACGACGCAGAAGGTAAGTCAGACACCCACCACACAAACAAACCACACGTACCCGACATATCACACACACACATAGGGATGCAGAAATACTTACACCAGCAACAGCAGCACCATAGGGGCGGGATGGCCATCACCAATGCCACACATACACATAGGGGCCTGTATGCCCACCACCACTACCACCCCTACTCAGGGGGTGCCAGATGCCTGTGACTACTACCACCTCTACCCATAGGGGGCTGGATGCTCACCACCACTACCACCCCTACTCAGGGGGTGCCAGATGCCTGTCACTACTACCACCCCTACACATGGGGGGCTGGATGCCCACCACTACTACCACCCCTACCCAGGGGGTGCTAGATGCCTACCACTACTACCACCCCTGCCCATGGGGGGCTGGATGCCTACCACTACTACCACCCCTGCCCAGGGGGTGCTAGATGCCTACCACTACTACCACCCCTACCCAGGGGGTGCCAGATGCCTACCACTACTACCACCCCTGCCCAGGGGGTGCCAGATGCCTGTCACTACTACCACCTCTACCCATGGGGGGCTTGATGCCCACCACCACTACCACCCCTACTCAGGGGGTGCCAGATGCCTGTGACTACTACCACCTCTACCCATGGGGGGCTGGATGCCCACCACCACTACCACCCCTACTCAGGGGTGCCAGATGCCTGTCACTACTACCACCCCTACCCATGGGGGCTGGATGCCCACCACTACTACCACCCCTACCCAGGGGGTGCTAGATGCCTACCACTACTACCACCCCTGCCCATGGGGGGCTGGATGCCTACCACCCCTGCCCAGGGGGTGCCAGATGCCTGTCACTACTACCACCTCTACCCATGGGGGGCTGGATGCCCACCACCACTACCACCCCTACTCAGGGGGTGCCAGATGCCTGTGACTACTACCACCTCTACCCATGGGGGGCTGGATGCCCACCACCACTACCACCCCTACTCAGGGGGAGCCAGATGCCTGTCACTACTACCACCTCTACCCATGGGGGGCTTGATGCCCACCACCACTACCACCCCTACTCAGGGGTGCCAGATGCCTGTCACTACTACCACCCCTAGCCATGGGGGCTGGATGCCCACCACTACTACCACCCCTACCCAGGGGGTGCTAGATGCCTACCACTACTACCACCCCTGCCCATGGGGGGCTGGATGCCTACCACTACTACCACCCCTGCCCAGGGGGTGCCAGATGCCTACCACTACTACCACCCCTGCCCATGGGGGGCTGGATGCCCACCACCACTACCACCCCAACTCAGGGGGAGCCAGATGCCTGTCACTACTACCACCTCTACCCATGGGGGGCTTGATGCCCACCACCACTACCACCCCTACTCAGGGGGTGCCAGATGCCTGTCACAACTACCACCCCTGCCCATGGGGGGCTGGATGCCTACCACTACTACCACCCCTGCCCAGGGGGTGCTAGATGCCTACCACTACTACCACCCCTACCCAGGGGGTGCCAGATGCCTACCACTAATACCACCCCTGCCCATGGGGGGCTGGATGCCTACCACTACTACCACCCCTGCCCAGGGGTGTGCCAGATGCCTGTCACTACTACCACCTCTACCCATGGGGGGCTGGATGCCCACCACCACTACCACCCCTACTCAGGGGGTGCCAGATGCCTGTGACTACTACCACCTCTACCCATGGGGGGCTGGATGCCCACCACCACTACCACCCCAACTCAGGGGGAGCCAGATGCCTGTCACTACTACCACCTCTACCCATGGGGGGCTTGATGCCCACCACCACTACCACCCCTACTCAGGGGGTGCCAGATGCCTGTGACTACTACCACTCCTGCCCATGGGGGGCTGGATGCCTACCACTACTACCACCCCTGCCCAGGGGCTGCCAGATGCCTGTCACTACTACCACCTCTACCCATGGGGGGCTGGATGCCCACCACCACTACCACCCCAACTCAGGGGAGCCAGATGCCTGTCACTACTACCACCTCTACCCATGGGGGCTTGATGCCCACCACCACTACCACCCCTACTCAGGGGGTGCCAGATGCCTGTCACTACTACCACCCCTACCCATGGGGGCTGGATGCCCACCACTACTACCACCCCTACCCAGGGGTGCTAGATGCCTACCACTACTACCACCCCTGCCCATGGGGGCTGGATGCCTACCACTACTACCACCCCTGCCCAGGGGGTGCTATATGCCTACCACTACTACCACCCCTACCCAGGGGGTGCCAGATGCCTACCACTACTACCACCCCTGCCCATGGGGGGCTGGATGCCTACCACCCCTACTCAGGGGGTGCCAGATGCCTGTGACTACTACCACCTCTACCCATGGGGGGCTGGATGCCCACCACCACTACCACCCCAACTCAGGGGGAGCCAGATGCCTGTCACTACTACCACCTCTACCCATGGGGGGCTTGATGCCCACCACCACTACCACCCCTACTCAGGGGGTGCCAGATGCCTGTCACTACTACCACCCCTACCCATGGGGTGCCAGATGCCTACCACTACTACCACCCCTGCCGGGCTGGATGCCTACCACTACTACCACCCCTGCCCAGGGGGTGCTAGATGCCTACCACTACTACCACCCCTACCCAGGGGGTGCCAGATGCCTACCACTACTACCACCCCTGCCCATGGGGGGCTGGATGCCTACCACCACTACCACCCCTACTCAGGGGTGCCATATGCCTGTGACTACTACCACCTCTACCCATGGGGGGCTGGATGCCCACCACCACTACCACCCCAACTCAGGGGGAGCCAGATGCCTGTCACTACTACCACCTCTACCCATGGGGGGCTTGATGCCCACCACCACTACCACCCCTACTCAGGGGGTGCCAGATGCCTGTCACTACTACCACCCCTACCCATGGGGTGCCAGATGCCTACCACTACTACCACCCCTGCCCATGGGGGGCTGGATGCCTACCACTACTACCACCCCTGCCCAGGGGGTGCTAGATGCCTACCACTACCACCACCCCTACCCATGGGGGGCTGGATGCCTGCCACCAACACCACCCCCACTCATAGGATGGACAATGCATGACACAACCAGCACACTACAACCTAGGGAATGCAAGAAAAAGACATCCCCCCAACACCATGACAAGCGTGTGTAGACTGTGTCAAATGCCTACAACACTGAACATGACCATGAACACACAATGTGAACCCCTATCACATGTGTCACACATAAATGTGTGTGGCCTCCACAATGCAAGCAGACCATGACCATTGTGACAATGGGGTCAAGCCCCCATCATCACAGTGACCAAAAGGTAAGTGTGGGGTCCATAGCTGAAGCACATTTTGAACATTGTGACAATGGGGTCTAAGCCCCCATCATCACAGTGACCAAAAGGTAAGTGTGGGGTCCATAGCTGAAGCACATTTTGAACATTGTGACAATGGGGTCTAAGCCCCCATCATCACAGTGACCAAAAGGTAAGTGTTGACATTGAAAAAACTGCAACTGCCAAAATGCATGGATGATTCCTGGTCACAGAACAACAAACACATCAGTGGCAAAGTAGTGCTTGTGTCCCATAGCAACATAGATTGGGGAGGCAAACAGTGCAGTGCAAATAAGACATACCTTTGGCCATGTGCAGACAAACATCACCCATGGGGGCTGACACTGTCAACATTCATCAATGACACAATGACAGAAGTGACCATCATAATGCAGACCCACATATTTGCACCAATGGGCACACAAATGGAGATATCCTGTGGAGACTGTAGATGTGAGCTGAACAAATACCATACCATGGCAGCAATGGGACACACAAACAATGATCATAGTGCTGACTGATGAGCTAGGAGTCCCAGGGACAGCAGGTCAAACCCACCAAACAACATACAGCCAATGGCACACTAAAGATATGCCAATGCAGCGGTGCAGATGCACAAACACAAACAGGCAGCCCCACACTGCACATCAAACACAACAGGTGAGGGGGGGGGGTGCCAGTGTCCCCAGGCAACCACACAACACATGATGAGGCCTGAATACCAATTACACAGATGCGCATGCAGTGCCACACAAAAGTAACTCATGGATCCAAATCCCCTATGTGGGCAATCAGGCATTGTTAGATGAGAGGGAGCACAAATCACACATGTCACACAAGCATGTAGGAACAGCAACTGACACAGCAAGACACAGACACACCACAGCACTACCCCCAGGGTCCCCACAATGTGTTGACCCTGGGCTGCAAGACAATCCCACTGTGATGACAAAGCTAGATGTCGTTCACACTGTGAACCACAGTCATGTGTCCTGAGCAACAAACTACCATCACACCTACACAAGCACAAATCAATCAGCACGGCCAGTAAGACAAGTCCAACATGGAGGCAGGGGTCTAGCTGGGCAACAACTCTCATCTGCACACACTCAACACCACACACCTCGACCTCCAACAATGTGCAGCAGTGAAGATCACATGCACTGGTGACATTGCACATGCACCCATGACAATCCCATGGGGGGTGGTAACTAAGGTGCAGAAACACATCACACATGGCCACTCAACAAGACTCCTGAATGTCTGACACACTGCACACTACGCTGTACATGGACATGACGGCAATACCACACCAACCAATGGGATCCCAGCCACAGTCCCACACCAATGAAGAAGCCAAGGTCACCCACAAAGAACACACATAGACAAATACCAACATTGCAGCCCTGACCCTGAGGAGTGCCAGCAGTCACACACACAACGTGTCACAATCACTGAAAGCTAACACAAACTGGAAATTACATGACAGGTGTAAACAACAAGTGCCAAGGGGAATCCTGACTGTGTCCCATCTGCGTTAGCCCACAAACTCAGCCCTGACAGCAAACACACCTATGGGTGACACCCTGATGACCAGTAATGTGCCATGCACCCACATCACAGAGAACCCAGGGAGAAGACTTTGGGGGAACATAGGTCAACTCAGCAAGCATCACAAACAGGAACATCACTAGGGATCCCAGCATGCACAGCAAAATGGAAGTGAACACACACAGACATGCTCACACAACACACACCTTGGGCTCAGGCAATGTCACAGGATTACTCACTGCCATGAGTGGACTCCACTCCTGTGTGAGGAAAGCTGTGCCATATGTCACCTCAGTAGGGCACCATCATGTCAGCAGAACACTTGGTCACACAGTCAACAATTAGCACGAAATGAAGTCTCCCGTCAAATCAGCCTGGTCATGGGAGTGTCAACGAAATCATCAGCACAGATCCAACACACATGTATAGCAAGTTGCACTGACAACACAGATGAGTCCTTCCCCATTGATGCCCAAACTTGCATGTCCAGTGGAGATGGACACACGGTCAGGGAAGGAGACTAATTGAACAATGGCAAGCACAACAGATGTGCAGGGGTGTAAGCCACAGATGTGATTTTGCAAATGTAAGTAGGAAATCCCATTGCCAAATATTAAAAACATGACACCCTCATATGCTGCTAAGGATGACATGGATACACTACAGGATAGGACACATTACCCGTGGACCACATGGGTTCCTGCACAGTAACACTTCATTTTCATGAGACCAAAAATCACCATCACTGCAGCAAGGGCACGGTTAGCATCATCAACATCATGTACATCAGAAGCAAAACCACTAGAGAACAGAAAGTAGCTTTATTCAGCATATGTGGGTTCTAAAGTTAAAGTCCAGAAAAATAGAAACAAAGGCCAATGGCCAGTCCATTCTGAAAAGTCAAAACAGGGTGACAGTGGCAGATGTCACCCTACGCATGCCTGCACTGCTACACACCAGGGACAATACCCTCGGAGGGGCATACGGGGGGCAGGCCAGGCACCACAGGGACAGGATCAGGGCTCACCAGAAGGAGGAAGTGAAGGGGTGGTGGGTGCCGGAGAGCCACTGACAACTGCAGTGGAGGTGTCTGACATGGTGTGTGCCGGCACAACTGGGGGCATGACTCAGATGGTGTGGGTGCCGGCACGACTGCAGTGGGCCGTGCAGATGGAGTGGACAGGTTCCCCACTGCAGTGCCCAAGTCAGATGGGGTGGTAGTGGACTCCACTGCAGGTGCCTACCTCCAGGGGAGGAGAATGGGGTTCAGGTAAGGTGGGCAGGACAGAGGGGAGGACACCGTCTCCACACCAGTGGCACAGACATGCGCAGCGGGGGGTGTGGTGCCGGAAGAGCAAGTGGCAGGGGGAGAAGGCCGGATCTTTTTGGGGATGGTGTATCTGTGGGTGGGGGAACCTGGGGTAGGGTGTGGTGGGGGCACCTGTGGAGTGGGGGCCTGAGGGATGGAGGAAGGAGACTTGGTGCTTGAGCTGCAGGGCGGCGGAGGGGTCTTGCTCTTCCGGGTCCTGGGGGACTTGCGGGTGGGGGCGTCAGTCGGTCTGCGCCTGGGGGAGGGTGTCCGGGGGCGAGGGGCACTCCCCTCCATGTGGGTGGGCTTCCTCTTCCCCCTGAATGCTGGATCAGCTGGATCGGAGGGGAAGAGGCCGAGGTCACTGAGGAAGACCCGCTGTGTCTTTGGGGTTGCAAGTGAGGCAAGGGAAGGGGCCTTGGAGGGAGAGGTAAGTGAGGACTGCGCAGTGCTCGTGGATGCGTGTGTGTGTGCCTTGGCCCCATCCCCTGTGAGTGTGGTTTCAGTCCCCTGACTGTGCGTGCGTGTGGATTTTGGCATGTGTCTGTGTGCTACCTGTGTCTGTGCTGGTGTGTGCCTGTGCCGGTGTGTGTGTGCTTGGGACAGGTAAGGTGCTGGGGAGTGTGGATGGGGCAGAGGTAGGAGGGGTGAGGGACTGTTGAAGGAGGGACACTGCTGCCGGCAGGGAGGAGTCCATGGACCTATTGCCCCTCTGTAGGGCAGACATGCCCGATGAGATGCCCTCCATGAACGACACCAGCTGAGTCAACAGAGTGGTGTGTGCATGGAGGACACTCAGCATCGCTGTCTGCCCTACATGGAGCTGGCGAAGGAGGTACACAGACTCCTCACTCAGGGCAGCAGGGGACACAGGGGCAGGGGGTGTGGTGCCTGGCACGAAGGAGACACGTTCCCGAACATGGGAGCCTCCATGGACCTGGGGAATGGGAGCCGATGGGAGGGCAGTGGTGGTGGTGGTGGTGGCGGGGACAGCAACATTAGCTGTTGTGTGGTGGCTGCTGACACCCGCATCCACAAGGGAGTCATCCTCCGAGCTGCTGTGGTCCTCAGCTGAGGTGGATGGTGCTGAGGACTCCTCGGTGTGCCTCCCCTCGCCCTCCGTGCCACTGGGTCCCTCCGACCACTCCTCGGCTGCTGACCCAGTCTGGCTCTGCGGCTCCTCCTGGTCCGTGGAGCTGTCCCCTCCTGTGGCCGTGGATGTATCTGCAAACAATAGGGAAACAGATAGACATCAGACACCTGCACCGAACGCACACACCACAGTAAGTACAGCACATTACAGAGCAAGCCCTGGCATCCTTAGTTGAACATTGCTAAAAGTGCCCAAACAGAGTAGGGGAAGCCAATTGTCAGTCTGATGGTCAACCATGGCACTCACATCTCTCCTGGCCTTGCACCCGTCTGTCTGGTGTCTGTCGGATGGCAATACCCCAGTGTGGACACATGCACCACCTACACAGTAGTTGGACAGTGCAGAGAAGACGGTGAAGCATGTGAACATGCACACATCACAACTCTTGCCACTAAGTCAGTACAGGTGTCCGGATAAAGGGATGCCCAGAGTCAATTTTGAAATGCATGTGATGCATACCAGCGACAGACACCATGATGCACCCATGTCCTGATAGTCATTGCCACAATGGTGTGCATGTAGCACATGTCACTCCCCTGCAGGATCACTCATAGGAAGTTGCATGCCATGGCACAGGCATGCCTGCTAAGTCATACATCACTGTCTCCAGTCACATGGGCAGGGCAGCCAGACAACAACAGTCTGCACTGTCACTATAGTAGGTCATGGGGAATGCAAGTCCTGGAGCTGAACAAGTGCACATGTACATCCCCCACACACCACATCATCTGAACCCTTATCTGTCCACGTCATACCAATTGGACATATGGGAGACCTGTAACAGAACCCTCTGAACCTGAGCACCTCACAATCTGCTGTGAATGGGAAACAGCTGCCTGAACATCACATTTGCATAACCCAGTCTGCACGGTCAGGTGATCAAACACCTATGTGTCACACAAGTATCGTCTCCTATGTCACATCTCCGGTGGCATGCTGAGCCCCAAACGAGACACAGCCCTGACAACGAAGTCACAGCACACTGACACAGAGGCAGACACCTGAGGGGACATATCACTGAGCACAACGTGTCAGCTGATACACGTGAGTGGGAGTACAGAGTGTATTGTATGGCCTGGAGTAGGCATGACTGTCCTGCCCCACGTGAATGAGGGATGAGCCCTGGACAGTAGGCAGGTGGCTAAGTATGTGTGACACACGTAATATACACACTCCTGGGGCCCAAACATTGTCCCCACCCGCAGCATGGGTGTGTGCCAGATACCCCAGGCACATGTGGTGGATCAGCTCAGCAATTGGACCACATATCAAAGTAACACGCAGATTACATGGCAGAACACAGGCATTGTGTAAGCAATGGACCCACCCATGATGCCCACCACAGAGTTAGGGGAACAAATGCTGTCCCCCACCTTAAGCTGAGCAAAATGCAAGGACACAGTACCCAAGTGACACAATTCCCTGACTGTAAGGGCCACACCTGGGTATCAGATGAGGAGTGGGCAGTGCACAATTGAGGGACATGGGTCCTGGACCACATGACTGATGTACTGTGGAAGTTTAACCAGGCCAGAGGAGGGCACATAGCATGGCAGACAAAGTTCACAATGCAGTCATGGACTCACCCCCTCCTTGCTGCTCTCTGGCCTTCAGCTGCCCATCCAGATCAGGGAAGACCACCGCCAGGATCCTGAGCATGTGGGGGTCAGGGTCCGGTGTCCGCCCCTCCTGCGAGGAGGCGACAGCTTCAGCTGGACCCGTGCGATCCTCCGGGTCCAGCCCCGAAGGTCCTGCCACCTCTTCTGGCAGTTGCGGATCCAGCGCTTGTAGACCCCCACGGATCTCACTGCCCGGACGATGGTCAGCCATATCTGCTGCTTCTGGTGGGCATCAACCTGTGAGGATGACAAAGTGAAAAATGCCATTACTACACATTCAACATAATCGTGCATTACACAGTTGGATATACATGTCTCAATCACAGGGGCACATGATGTACACAGGCAGTGCAACGATGGCTATGGACCGTTTGCCAGCAGTTACTACATGGTATCATTGCCTGGGTAGTAAAACCTTGTTTAAATGCACTGTCACTGCACTATACCTGTTCAGTGCATGTTACTACACACTATGGGGGTGACAACTACTCAGTGAGCCTGCTAGCCAGTGGCGTGCAGACTGTAAGTCTTGCTAGTCAGACAACATGCACATTTAGTAAGGCAGTGGACAGCACACTCACCTGCTCCCCTGCTTTCCCATACAGCTTGCTGTACTGTGGAAGGAGGCCGTCCAGCAGGGCCTGGTTCTCCTCAGTGCTGAAGGCTGGGGCTCTCTCCACAGTACGTGCCATTGCAGGATCCAGAGGGTGCAGGTACAGCAGCAGTGGTGGTGGCAGATGTCGTCCTGGGGCATGTAGTGCAGGCAAGTGAGCTCTCAGGGGAACAGCCAGCATTATATGTGTGCTGTAGAGGCAGATACTGACCCATGTGTCCAAAGTGATAGGTCCAAGTCGTTTGCATCTTCTGAATCTGACAAATCCATGGAATAGCAGCACTAATACACGCCCACAGCATCCTTCAAAAGTTCAACTTCATGACACCCATGAATTTGCAACATTGTTGTGGGTGACCAACTGAATTCACAGCATCAGACTCATTAAAGATTTGAAAACGCGTCCGTTGCCAGGCCAGGCCATAGCCAATGTGTGCGCACCGATCGGTCCATTGCTGTACAACGCGTATTGCGCATACAACGCGTAACCGCTCACATTGTATGCAATGGGCCGGCTGTGCACACCGATCGGTCCATTGCTGTTCAACGCGTACCAGGCATACAACGCATACCCGCTCACATTGAATGCAATGGGCCGGCCGGGCACACCGATTGGTCCATTGCTCTACAACGCGTACCCGGGATACAACGCGTACCCGCTCACATTGGATGCAATGGGCCGGCCGGGAACACCGATCGGACCATTGCTGTTCAACGCGTACCAGGCATACAACGCGTACCCGCTCACATTGAATGCAATGGGCCGGCCGGGAACACCGATCGGTCCATTGCTGTTCAACGCGTACCAGGCATACAACGCGTACCCGCTCACATTGAATGCAATGGGCCGGCCGGGAACACCGATCGGTCCATTGCTGTTCAACGCGTACCAGGCATACAACGCGTACCCGCTCACATTGAATGCAATGGGCTGGCCGGGCACACCGATCGGTCCATTGCTGTTCAACGCGTACCAGGCATACAACGCGTACCCGCTCACATTGAATGCAATGGGCCGGCCGGGCACACCGATCGGTCCATTGCTGTTCAACGCGTACCAGGCATACAACGCGTACCCGCTCACATTGAATGTAATGGGCCGGCCGGGCACACCGATCGGTCCATTGCTCTACAACGCGTACCCGGGATACAACGCGTACCCGCTCACATTGAATGCAATGGGCCGGCCGGGAACACCGATCGGACCATTGCTGTTCAACGCGTACCAGGCATACAACGCGTACCCGCTCACATTGAATGCAATGGGCCGGCCGGGAACACCGATCGGACCATTGCTGTTCAACGCGTACCAGGCATACAACGCGTACCCGCTCACATTGAATGCAATGGGCCGGCCGGGCACACCGATCGGACCATTGCTGTTCAACGCGTACCAGGCATACAACGCGTACCCGCTCACATTGAATGCAATGGGCCGGCCGGGCACACCGATCGGTCCATTGCTGTTCAACGCGTACCAGGCATACAACGCGTACCCGCTCACATTGAATGCAATGGGCCGGCCGGGCACACCGATCGGTCCATTGCTCTACAACGCATACCCGGGATACAACGCGTACCCGCTCACATTGAATGCAATGGGCCGGCCGGGAACACCGATCGGTCCATTGCTGTTCAACGCGTACCAGGCATACAACGCGTACCCGCTCACATTGAATGCAATGGGCCGGCCGGGAACACCGATCGGTCCATTGCTGTACAACGCGTCCCTGGACAAGTCACTGGCATATGTCACCATGCCTGTCACAGGTGAACATATGCCAGCCACATATACTTCCCAGGGAGTGAGGGGCACACCTACAACACCACAGCCTGTCCACACTGTATCCTAAGGCATGTAAGGCTGCATTACCTATTCCGTGTATGGGGGTGAACATGTTGTTTTGTGGGTGTCACTTCGGGGCAGCCACTCCCAGGCTGTGCACGTGTTCATGGGGACAGGATCCTTGGTGTGTCGTGCACATGACCACTGTGATGTGCAAGTGTTCATTCCTGAGCATGTGGCATGGTCACATTTCACGGTGGTGTATGTGTATGTTATGTCACATACCCCCTGAGTCCCATGTGGAACGGTATGTACGTCCCAGGGTGACCCATTGGCACAATAGTGATGGTCCTCCACAGTCTGTGTGCATGTTGTGTTTACAATGTCTCTGATTCCATGTGCACAATGTGTGACAGTCTCCACATCCACGTTGTTTGTGCATGAACTTTGATGTTGTGCGTGTGTGTGCCACAGACGTCCATGTCTGTCCTGCCGAGGCAACAGGGACCACTACCTGTGGGGGTAATGGTTGTTTTGCTGTGGTGTATTCATGATGCACCATGTCATGCCAGTGTCCATGTGGCAATACAGGGTCCCTGGGAATCTACCTGTCGATGAGCTGTGATGCCTGGGGCACATCTGTCCTCACATGTCACTGTGGTGTGTGTTTGGAACGTGGCAGCAGTACATGGGTACTGTGACACAGCCTAATGATATCCCATAGCACAACCTGGGACTTGTTGAGGGAACATGTTGAACTGTGATGTTAGATGTTAGCCATGTAGGTGCCATACATGTCCTTACGGAACGGCACACGTATCATGTACTTGTGTCTCGTAATGGTGTATCATGTGATATTGAGTCTGGTCTATGCCACATATGTGGGGTGACTGACAATCTATCTTTCTTCACCTATGCACTGCAGGGCACCAGCTGTCCATCGGCCATTCCCTGACCTTGCAACAGTGGTTGAACGGGACTGCATCCGACGGTACCGCTTCACCAGGCCACTGATTGAGGAATTGGCGGTGCGGTTGGCCCCACATTTGCAACCTGGCCGGACATACCCCACAGCGCTGACCCCCAAGGTGAAGGTGATGGCAGCCCTACACTTCTTTGCCACCGGTACCTTTCAACACACTGTGGCGTCTGCTGGTGGGATGTCACAGACCATGTTCAGCCGTGTGCTCCGCGATGTTTTGGAGGCTATGTTGAGATACCTGAACCAGTACATCTATTTCCCTAGACTTCAACAACTCACTGACGTGAAGAGTGACTTCTATGCCCTGGGGAGGATGCCACATGTCATTGGCTCCATTGATGGGACACATGTGGCTTTGGTACCACCAGAGGCCCAAGAGCAGGCATACAGGAACCGCAAACACTACCACTCGGTCAATGCACTGGTGGTATGTCTTGCAGATATGAGCATCTCACACGTCTGTGCCCGTTTCCCAGGTTCTGCACACGATGACTCAGTGATGAGGAGCAGTCGCATCCCGAGGATGATGTCACAGATGCGGAACCAGCGTGCCTGGCTTGTTGGTGTGTACTGACTATGTACCATTGTGTGTGTTCTGCAATGTTGTGTTCCACCCTCTTTTCCAACTCAGCTAATGTGCAATTGTCTGTATGTAGGTGACTCCGGATACCCCAACATGCTGTGGTTGCTGACGCCCCTCAGGAACCCTGTGACACCAGCCCAGATGCGTTACAATGAGGCACATGGTCGGACCAGGAGAGTCATTGAGCGGACATTTGGTCTCCTGAAGAGCCGCTTCCGCTGCCAGGACAAGACAGGAGGGGCCCTCCCATATGCCCCAGCAAAGGTGTGCAAGATTGTCATCGTCTGCTGCATGCTACACAACCTGGCTGTGCGGAAGGAGTTGCCTCTCATCCTGGATGACGATGATCAACATCCGCCACCTGTGGAGGATCCTGGCCTGGACCACGATGCCAGTGATGATGATGATGATGGTGATGTCCGCACACAGCTCATCACCAACTTCTTCAGCTGAATGTGAGTATCCGGAGATGTAATGTCAATGATGTGAGTATGCATGATATGTGTTGGTGGTGATCTGGTGCTGTTTGAGTGTGGCCATGTGCGACATGACTGTATGCGTGTAGCGATGTGTCCTTACAGGTAGTCTGTACTCCCCAACAGTGTTGACATGCTAACGTTGTTCTGGGTGGGTATCTTGTGACATGTATTGGGCATGAGTGTTGCAGTTCTGTCCTGATCTTCAGTGCTTTTGACTGTGTGTCATTTCTGTTCTTCACAGGGTACTTTCAGAGTTGTTTGGTCAACTGTGATCCCCCAACACCGTGATTGAACTTCCAGGGTGGTAGCTGTCATATCCCTACAGGTGATGTGCGCCACACCCATGGACTTCCTTCCTTCTACACTTGTTGACTGTGTGCCCACTGCCAGGTGGGATTACCTTGCATCTGTAGTGGTTACAACATGTTGCAAATGTGTAATAAACCTGTGCTTCACTTTGTGATGTGCGTTGTCTGTGGTCAAACATCTGACTGACATTTGCTTACTGCACCAGTGGGCTAGTTGACATAGACTGTGAATAAGTGTTGTGTCTGTGCATTGCACCGTATTTCCTGGCAACATCAGTGTAGGCGATGAGTCAGGTGGCCTTGGTGTGTATATGTTGTGTAGCCCTGGTGGTGTGTCTCCCTCATATGCGTCACGTTGCCATGACTCACATGCCTGTGTTGTACTTGCTGTGGCAGTTAGCATGCACAGTGTAATTTGGCAGGTCATCATCTCCATGACGGAAACCACATTTGAATCACAACAGAGGAAGGTATGGTGTATTAGTGTGTTTATTGTCATACATGTGTGAGTATGGTGCACAGGATGGTGGGTGCTGTACATTGTGATTGTAATCCAAAGTTCCTAGATGATTTGGAAGTCCTGGTTGCAGAAATGTCCTGAGTAAAGTCCACAGTCATCCGATACATTGGTCCAACTTGTACTCCCCATGTCATGTGGGGGAGTTGTGTTGCATTGAACAGGGTGTACAATTTGCGCACAAAGGTGATTATCCAGCACAGGTTTTGGCTGCCTGGTGGTTGCGCATGGCCATCGGCCTCTCAGTTGCCCTTCCTCGGACGACCCCTCTTCTTTGGGGGGACCCTCAAGTGCAGGCTGCTGCGATGCAGGGGACTCTCCGCCAGAGTCATCCTCCCTCCCTGTGGCAGTTGCAGTTGTTTCAGCACCAGATGTTGTGGGCACACAGGGAGGTGTTGACATGTTGCTGCTCATCTGGCGGAGGCATTGTAATATGTCCCTATGCACCGCCGTCATCTCTTGCAGTGTGTCCCACTTGGACTCCATGCGGGACATGTGTAAGTCCAAGCGTGCATGATGGGCACCCTGCTGCTGTCGTATGTCCCTGAGGATCCCCACTACCTGGCTGAACTCTCCGGTGCTGGTCTGGTACGCATCGGCTATGCGTACCAGTTGTGGGTCTTCATGCAGTCCAGACCCCTCTGCGAGCAGCGACCTATGTCTACCACCCCTCCCACCACCCCTGGCAACACGTGCAGTACCTGAGGTGGCACGCACAGGTGATCCTGGGCCCCCTTGGGGGTTGTTGGTGGTGTTGGTGTCCATAGCCCCACGTTGGGCAGGGGTCCGTGTGCTGGTGGTGGTGGTGGTCCTTGGTCTGTCCGTGTCGGCAGGGGTGGTTTGTGTGTTGTCAGACGTTGGAGGGGTGGGTGCAGCGGGTGCAGCTGGTGGTCCTGCTGGTGCTGCATGTTGACTCGCTCCGGAGGTGCCAGGTAGGTCTTCGTCATCCGAGGAGGGCAGAGGCTGTTCCACACCAGTGAGCTCCGTTTCCCCTGGATCCTGGGACAGGGACTCCTCAGCATCTGCTGCTGTGTCCCCATCATCACCTGTTTTTGGGAGACACACACAATGTATGTTATGTTTCTGCAGGCATCAATGGTTGACACACCTGACAGTTGTGACTGTACCTCTGGATGCGGGCCTGTACATTGCATTGTCCTGAGTTGTCACAGTCAGAGGTTGATATTGGTGTAGCACATTGTCCTGCATACTTTGAGCATTTCAATTTGAATGTTGGGGTGTGTACATGGTCTGCATGGGTTGTATTTGGTTGACATCCGGCCCTCCTTCTCCTCCCCAGCCCAGTTATCCCACCATGAAGCATGCCACCCTTGCAGTGGGTTCAGGTTGACTCTCAGGATGTAAGTGAGTGGTGTCCTGCTGTTGGTGGTGCCCAGTTCCCAGCAGGGCCTTGTGCTCCCCACAGCAGTACCCAGTGTCAGCCATCTTGTCAGTTCTTTTCCACTCCCTGTGATGTGCGCATGGTTCAGGGTGGTGTTGATGGGACAGTTGTGGTGGTGACCAATATCTGTGACTGCCACTCCCATCATGCTATTGCCTCCACCCCCTTCCCAGCGTGCCCATACTTCCTTCCTTTTGACTCTGCTTCCCTGTGGGGTTGTGTGCCTGTGCTGACAAGATGGCTGACAGTGTTATCCTGGGGTTCATTTTGCAACAAGTCCCATGTGTATCCCTGTGCTTCACACAGCATGACCCAGGGTTGTGGTTCTTTGTGGGATATTTGATTGGAGTGTGAGGCAATGCATTCTCCCAGGTGAGTTGTGTGGAGTTTGTGTTAGGGGTGTGTGGGTGGAGCTGCTGGTGACTATGGTCAGTGCTGTGAGTCCTCCTTCCCACCCAGCCAGATATCCCACCATGGAACGTGCTTCCATTGCAGGGAGTGGAAGTTGTCTTTCAGGATGTCAGTCAGTGGTGTCCTGCTGTTGGTTGTTGCACAGTTCCCAGCAGGGCCTTGTGCTCCCCACAGCAGTAGCCAGTGTCAGCCATCTTGTCAGTTCTTTTCCACTCCCTGTGATGTGCACATGGTTCAGGGTGGTGTTGATGGGACAGTTGTGAGGGTGAGCAATATCTGTGACTACCACTCCCATCATGGTATTGCCTCCACCCCCTTCCCAGCATGCCCATGCTTCCTTCCTTTTGAGTGTACTTCACTGTGTGTGAGTGTGACAGCAATGGCAAGATGGCTGACAGTGGTGTCCTGCTGTAGGTTGGTGCCCAGTTCCCAGCAGGGCCTTGTGCTCCCCACAACAGAGCACCATTGTCCGACATCTTTGAAGTGGCTTTTCACTCCCTGTGAGGTGTGCATGGTTCAGTGTGAGCTTGCTGGGCCATGTGGGTGGGGGATGTTGAGCTGTGACTACCACTCCCATCATGCTATTGCCTCCACCCCCTTCCCAGCATGCCCATGCTTCCTTCCTTTTGAGTGTACTTCACTGTGTGTGAGTGTGACAGCAATGGCAAGATGGCTGACAGTGGTGTCCTGCTGTAGGTTGGTGCCCAGTTCCCAGCAGGGCCTTGTGCTCCCCACAACAGAGCACCATTGTCTGACATCTTTGAAGTGGCTTTTCACTCCCTGTGAGGTGTGCATGGTTCAGTGTGAGCTTGCTGGGCAATGTGGGTGGGGGATGTTGAGCTGTGACTACCACTCCCATCATGCTATTGCCTCCACCCCCTTCCCAGCATGCCCATACTTCCTTCCTTTTGAGTGTACTTCACTGTGTGTGAGTGTGACAGCAATGGCAAGATGGCTGACAGTGGTGTCCTGCTGTAGGTTGGTGCCCAGTTCCCAGCAGGGCCTTGTGCTCCCCACAACAGAGCACCATTGTCCGACATCTTTGAAGTGGCTTTTCACTCCCTGTGAGGTGTGCATGGTTCAGTGTGAGCTTGCTGGGCCATATGGGTGGGGGATGTTGAGCTGTGACTACCACTCCCATCATGCTATTGCCTCCACCCCCTTCCCAGCATGCCCATGCTTCCTTCCTTTGAGTGTACTTCACTGTGTGTGAGTGTGACAGCAATGGCAAGATGGCTGACAGTGGTGTCCTGCTGTAGGTTGGTGCCCAGTTCCCAGCAGGGCCTTGTGCTCCCCACAACAGAGCACCATTGTCCGACATCTTTGAAGTGGCTTTTCACTCCCTGTGAGGTGTGCATGGTTCAGTGTGAGCTTGCTGGGCCATGTGGGTGGGGGATGTTGAGCTGTGACTACCACTCCCATCATGCTATTGCCTCCACCCCCCTTCCCAGCATGCCCATGCTTCCTTCCTTTTGAGTGTACTTCACTGTGTGTGAGTGTGACAGCAATGGCAAGATGGCTGACAGTGGTGTCCTGCTGTAGGTTGGTGCCCAGTTCCCAGCAGGGCCTTGTGCTCCCCACAACAGAGCACCATTGTCCGACATCTTTGAAGTGGCTTTTCACTCACTGTGAGGTGTGCATGGTTCAGTGTGAGCTTGCTGGGCCATGTGGGTGGGGGATGTTGAGCTGTGACTACCACTCCCATCATGCTATTGCCTCCACCCCCTTCCCAGCATGCCCATGCTTCCTTCCTTTTGAGTGTACTTCACTGTGTGTGAGTGTGACAGCAATGGCAAGATGGCTGACAGTGGTGTCCTGCTGTAGGTTGGTGCCCAGTTCCCAGCAGGGCCTTGTGCTCCCCACAACAGAGCACCATTGTCCGACATCTTTGAAGTGGCTTTTCACTCCCTGTGAGGTGTGCATGGTTCAGTGTGAGCTTGCTGGGCCATGTGGGTGGGGGATGTTGAGCTGTGACTACCACTCCCATCATGCTATTGCCTCCACCCCCTTCCCAGCATGCCCATGCTTCCTTCCTTTTGACTCTGCTTCCCTGTGGGGTTGTGTGCCTGTGCTGACAAGATGGCTGACAGTGTTATCCTGGGGTTAGTTTTGCTACAAGTCCCATGTGTGTCCCTGTGCTTCACACAGCATGACCCAGGGTTGTGGTTCTTTGTGGGATATTTGATCTGTGTGTTTGAGGCAATGCATTTTCCCAGGTGAGTTGTGTGTAGTTTGTGTTAAGGGGGTGTGTGTGAAAAGCTGCTTGTTAATATGGTCTGAGGTGTTAGTCCTCCTTCCCACCCAGCCAGATATCCCACCATGGAACGTGCTTCTATTGCAGGGAGTGCAAGTTGTCTTTCAGGATGTCAGTCAGTGGTGTCCTGCTGTTGGTTGGTGCACAGTTCCCAGCAGGGCCTTGTGCTCCCCACACCAGTAGCCAATGTCAGCCATCTTGTCAGTTGTTTTGCACTCCCTGTGATGTGGGCATGGTTCATGCTGGTGTTGATGTGCGCATTGTGAGGGTGGGCAATATCTGTGACTATGACTCCCATGATGCTATTGGCTACACTGACTTGCCCAGCATACACACAATTCCTTCCTTTCAGTGAGCTTCCCTGTGTGGTGGTGTTCTAGTGGTGGCTACATATCTGACTGTGTTTGTTGGTTAGATTTGTGCCACTGCCTAGCTATATTTGTTGTTGGGTTTGTACATGTGATGACACAGTTACATATCACTATGAGATGGCATGTATTGTATTTATCTGACTGACATACACATTTTGGGATGATTCTGTTTTGGTTGCTGTGGATTTGCTAAGGGTGCATGGTATGACTCTCCCCTTGACAGTGATGTGTGTGTATTGTCGCACAATATTGTGTACATTAGTTGTGTACTCACCAGGCTCTGGGATGTTTTCTAGTCCATATACGCTCACTGGTGGTAGGATGGCCCGCACCTTCTCCTCCCAGGGCCTGAGATATACTGGTTTGGCAGGAGGGCCACTGCCGGTGTGTTGGCTCAAGAGGTAGTCCTTCTTCATCAGCTCCCTGACCCTCCTGCGCACGTCATACCACCTGTTCTGGATGTCTCCCTTTGTGCGCAAACATGGTGATTGTGCGTTGACCCTGTCAACAATCCTCTCCCACATCTTGGTTTTCTGCGCCATGGGTGTCTGTTGGACCAATGTACCAAACAGCTGTGGCTCTACCCTGAGGATCTCATCTACCAGGACTTCCAATTCACTATCTAGGAACTTATGATTCTTCTTTGGGGGCATGGTGATGGGTGGTGATGGTGAGTGATGTGTGTGGGGGTGTGCAAGTGAGGGTGTGTGAGTGTGTGTTTTGCTGGGTTTATGTGAGGGTGCTATTTGTTGAGGTGCTGCTGGTGTGTGGCTTGTGTGATGGATGAGCTGTGAGTGTGTGTGTGGTTGCTGTCTGTTGGTGTTGAGTGCTGGCAGGTAATTTGAATTTGCAAAGGATCATGGTAGGGATTTGTGTCCTTTATATGGGTGGAGTTGTGGGTGTGTCTTTGTTTCCTGTTTCCCCCCCCCAGTATTTATTTGCTTTGTAATTGCTTGTTTGGCCTTTTTTTGTGTGTTTTTTCCTTAGTTCTTTTTGTGCATGTAGGAGACGTTCTTCTGACCGAGTCGGACCCTGCAGTTGTCTCGTGCGAGCCTCTCAGATTCGTTCACGCTGTGTTTGTGCTGTTTTCTGTGCTGCGTACGCGTCGGTCGCGGTGTTTTGTGTTGCTTCGGCTCGCAGTTTTGTATGCGTGTCGGTCGTACGGCTTGGGCCCCGTGCGACTCGGTCGTGTTTTCCACGCGTTGCATCGTACTTGGCGGGTAGGAGTTCGCGGGTACGTTTCGTTCGGGATTATTCCTGGTGCGTGTCGGTCGGTTCGATTCGCGTGGTTTTCCGGCCGGATGGCTGTTTTCCTCACGGTTCGGTCGTTCGGCTTGTGTTCCGTACGCGTCGGTCGGGTTTTGCACGCTTCTCATCGTACTTTGCGGGTCGGGCTGCACCGGTACGTGTCGGTCGGAATTAATTCCGGCTCCGAGTCGGTCGGTACGTTTTCCAGCCCGAATCGGAATCGGCCCCAATGTGTCTGTTGCTTATGAACACACCACCACTGAAAGACTGATGTCCTTCATTAACTTTCTGTTAGCCATTACTGAAAGTCTTACTGATGTAGAAGGAGTAGCCTGTACTTCATCTCTCACAGAAGATGTTGCACGGCTGTAGGATGAGCATTCTGATGACTGCTTCCCTGAAGCATTGCAAAGGTGTCACCACTGATATTGCTGATAGAGAGTTTGGACTTGGCAGGGAAAGAGGTAGTAGTGTAGATATTACTGTCCCCAGTGCATCCATCTGAGCCTTGCCTGTGTTTTGCAACTTTCTTCACTAAAGTGAAGCTCTGGGAACCTGAATGAAGTGCAGAACCAAGATTAAGAGTCAGTATCTGCCCCAAATGCATGTGCATTAATACATACCTTCTGTTATATTCCCGGGTTAGGCCCATGTAGCGAAGCAGCTTATTTCTTACATTGTCCTCACAATAACATTCCATCCGTGAACTTTTGTACATATTTGCGTGTGCGACAGTGTTGGATTAGTTTCCCTGAAATTAAACTTGGTTACACATCTAGCTTTGCACAACATTATCACAATGTCATGAACAACTATGTACAAATGTCATCTCTATCTTCATCCAAGGGGCGACAGGGCTATCTACATATCCATAACATCACTAATCTATACGCACATTGCGAGGCTGCTTTCTATTATAAAAGATGAGCATCCCAATAGATTAGGAGAGGAGGCACTTCAGCTGACACCGAGGGTCCCTGCATGCTGAGTCTACACCACGCAGCAGTCTGACATCTCGTGATGGGTGTCCAGTTCGTGACCAAGAAGGGGTCCTTCATTCTCTCCCATCAGGTAATGGGGTTGGATCTTCCCTTGGGGGATTCTTGGCTCCACACTTACATACACTCTAGGTACATTTAGAATAGGGTTTGCATAGTAGGAGTACGCCAGATTACTGCCCTGTTATATGCCTGCATATATACACTGTTTTAGCACCATGGTAGAACTATATCTACTATTTACGCTTTTGGTGCTCGTAATCACTTTTGTGTGCTTCTGTCTATTAATCATTGCAGCACACATATTTTATACAAGAATAATGTTGGTTCAATAAACCTATTGAAAATGTCCCACTGTGTATTCTCTGTATACTTCTCTGAGAATAAGTGAGCACGAGTGACTGAGCGAAAGGTTCTGTACTGTTTCCACGATCCATGGGGGGTCAGAGTTGGCTTATTCCGTGGTTGCCAGACACCATTCGCTCCCTGGTAAGGTTGGGGGGAGAGGGGGGGGCTTATGGTGGCACTGTGACAATACAGAATGAGTACGGGGCAGAACCTGCCCTGGACCTGCGGATGAAACTAATCGGCACTTTTGCACAAGTATCTGACATTATTTTAAGTAACATAAAAGGAGAGGCAGCAGCAGTGGCTATACGCCAACACCTGAGGGAATTCGTTCCTGCTGTTGCCTAAGATTATCGAAGAAACATATGCTTCGCTAGGAAGAGATTATCTGGGAGCCAGACATTGGAAACTAATAGTTAAGAGCAATTCTGAAAAGGATAACTCTAAGCAAGAACCTGATTCTTCAAAGAAGAAATGGGATAAAAAACATAAAAATGAACAAAACAAAACACATTCACAGGGTGGGTCTCCTCAATACACAAAGAGAAAATACAATTTGAGAAACCATGATAATATTAGGAAGCCTGACAGGTATCAGGATACTGATACACGTTATTCTCGTTCCTTTCAGGAGTCATCCAAAAACGTTCAGAGAGAGACAGACAGTCAGAGCGCAGAATGGAAGAGTGAGTCCAGCCGAAAAGGGAGACATATTGCACTTTGGACTACATTATTAAACAGAAAGTCAAACAAAAGACTCCTAAACCTCAATTTAAAAAGAAGGTAGCCGGAATCAAAATTAGAAATGCCAGACTACTGAGGACTCTGCTTCTGAACAGGGAATGGGCAGTGACGATGCTGGACAGCGTGGCAGAAGTCACAATAGCTTGCCGGAACCTGATGGATTATCTGGCGGCAGAAGAGCTGAGTGAGCATATCAAGGTGGAAACACCCGATACAAGGGCAAGTGTGCCACATCATTTACACGAAATAATGATCCAAATGGAGGGGGACATACCCAGGCAAGTGAGGTAAACAGCCACAATATCAAGTAGGAAATGTCGACTTGCACAAATATCGAGTGCAAAATATCGTGATACAGAAATATCGAGTGCCAGAATATCGTGGTCAAGAATATCGAGTTTAAGGTAAGAAATATCGTTTTCCAAAATATCTAAGGGGCCCATTACGATACCCGGCGTAAAAAAATCCGCCAGGCATGGAAGCGGCAAAAATCCGCCCGCACACACCGTCTGAACACCGACCACGCCATTACGATTACACAAACCGAAAACCGCCATCGGCGGAAAAATCACACAAGATACCGCCCGCCATCGTCCGAGTCGGAGTCAAACCGCACGCCACGGACGGAAACACGCACGACAACACAAAACCGCCCGCCCTCACGGCCGACACACCGCACGTGAGATTACGATCGCACCGCCATGAGCGTGGGAAAACTACAAATATACCGCCCGCCAGCGCAAACAACGCCGATGAGAATCGACACGGCAGAAGCCATGGCGCCCACGACCCTGCACAGAAACCATCCGCTGACAAAAACAATCGCACACAACATGGCCAACAAGTCCACACAGCAAGGCACGCACAAATACACAAGCACAGTACACATCCCGAAAACACCCCCCTGGACAAACAAAAACTACAAAGGCCAGAACCCCAGACACAACACACCTGAAAACAACAGACCATGAGGACACACCCACATAGGTAAGTACAAAAGCAGCACTCCCACAGACCACAACCCCTTGCAACATTGCAAACTAGAGAGGAGAGGACACAGTGACACAGCAAGGACAGCAGCACACCACAGAAACGCAAACATCACAACCACCACCACCACCACCAAACACCGGCACCACAAACCCCCTGCACATTACACAACACACACCGCACCAGCACCACAAACACCATGGCACCACAAAGAATGCCCAAGTTCACGCCCATGGAGCTGACGGTCATGGTCGACGAGATTATCAAGGTGCACCCACAAATCTATGGGAACCTGGTCCAGCACACACCACTAGCCACCAGAAACAGAATGTGGAACCGGATCGTAGACCAGGTCAATGCAGTCGGGACCCTGCCCAGGAACAAAGTTGAAATCAACAAACGGTGGAATGACGTCAAGAGCCTGGTCAAGAAGAAGGAGAACAAGAACAGAGAGCTGGCTGCCGTCACTGGCGGAGGGAATCCCGCGCTCTTCAAGACCTTCAAAGCGTGGGAGGAGAAGGTGCGAGTCATAATACATCCGGAGATCCTCGCCGGATTAGCAGGGGAGTGGAGGCTGGTAAGTACAAACTAATGTATACCAGCACACCGCTATGTACTCACATGCACTACCACCATGCCACAGCTCCCAGGGACAAACACCCCCATGTCCAGCACACAATACACAACACATCACACACACATGCAACAGACACCACCACACACAGCCCAAACCGAACAACTGTAAGATACGTGGGGACATGTGTACACTCAGCCAGCCACGTAACCACCAACAGGTCCCCAAGTATGCCAGAAGCGCCACAACGAGCACCCACCACACCCATGTGTCCGCCATAGCTGCACTAACCGACAAGTAACAGGTAAGTGGCAGGAACACAAAGTGCAGTGGGTGGGAGGGTGGACAGCCCAAGTACAACACACACCAGGCCCCTAGTCCCACAGCACAGCAAGGAGGAGCATCCCCCACACCCCACAGCCACGTGTCAGCCACCGCAGTGCACACCGACAGCCGAAAGGGAGACATCACGGTCCACAACAATCGGTGTCAGTGGGTGTCCAGCCACCACCACGACCCACAACACCCCCCACCCCCACAGACCTGCAACATGGAGCACCCCCGCTTAGAACCATGTGGCATCCAGTACAGTGCACGCCCGAACAACCTGCAGGTGGGAAACTGGACAGGGCTGGATTACTGGAGGCATGAGGACCGTAACACGACCAACACATGGGACATGTCACGTAGCAGACGAACACGCAGCACCGCCCACCGTCACGAACAAGTGAACAATGTGCACACGGACATGAACCACAGACTCACACCTCACATGACCCATCACAGACACAGCAACACCCAAGGAGCCACGTCTGCATGCACAAGCCACACTGAATATAGTACCACACGGCAGCCACTGTGCAACTCATCACACACAACCGAAACACCATTGAAGTCCTGTCCATGTAGCCCCTACTGCCTGTCAACCACACACCCCACAACTACGCCTATGTAAGACAAACAACACTAGACGCAACAGAGCGGAACAACATAAATGCACACGAACACCACTGAACCCATCAAACACACAGACACACCATGCACATACAACATACCATCCATCCCATCCGTCAGCCCCAGTCTCATGAAAGGCATGTCATCCGCACAGCTGCCACACATACAGCAGTCACGCTAAGATACATGCCCATGACCAACCATGTGCCAGAAGTCAATGAAGCGCACGCCACACTGTGAGCAACAACACACAACATGGGCCACACCCCCCCGAGCACTGCAGTGATGCACATGGCACAGGGCAGCACGCACACCAAGGAGATGGGACAACTGCAATACGTTGGCTGGCACACAACCAACACTCACTCATAACGATGCGTCCAATGCCATGTCCAGTAATCACAACAGACAGCAAATATGCAGGCCATGTCAGGCATGCACACACCTCAGACCATGCACTGTCATGCTGCCACAACACATGTCACGTTCGGCACCCATGGCTCACAGCATGTACCCCAAAAGCATATTCCCTCCCAAATGCGAATCTGGGGCATGGCCCCCATGTTGCCATATGCGTTCCTAAGCGTTCCATTTGAACCCCAAAAGCATATTCCCTCCCAAATGCGAATCTGGGGCATGGCCCCCATGTTGCCATATGCGTTCCTAAGCATTCCATTTGAACCCCAAAAGCAAAGTACAAACCAGACCCAGGATGGGCCAGGAGCCCGCATACACCAGAGTCACAATAAGTAGGGGCACAGCAACACACCCATCGGCATGGCCAATCCGTCCCATGCCACATGTGCACAGCACACAGTCCCATTGCCAAGCACACACAACTACAAATGGTACAGCCACACACACGCCTCCGGGAAACCCATGTACGAGATTGCACGAACTGTTAATGTCAGACGACAAATACATACTTCGCAAGGTGCAACACAATAACAAATCTCATTCTCTCCACAGGTGACGAACTGCTGGATGCTGGGGATGGAGACAGCAGCCAGCACAGCCAGCCTACAAGCCCCCAACGAGGACACACGGATGTGGAGGATCTGTCCTCCTCTTCGGACACGGACCACCAAGCAGGCCCATCTGGTGTGGCAGGTCCAGCCGCCCCCCAGGACCCCTCCTACCCACCAACCCATCATCCAGGGCTGCTGAACATTCCCAGCCCCCTGCTGCCACTGTCGTTGCGGCCACACCCACGGACATTGCGGCCACACCCACGGTCATTGCGGCCACACCCACGGTCATTGCGGCCACTACCACTGCCGCAACCGCCACCATCGCCGCACCGACCACCACCGCCGCCACCACCACCACGTCTTCGCTGGCACCAGCCCCAGCGCAGGTGGTGGCCCGGCCGACTGGATCCACCCTGGGAGCCACAGCGAGGACCGTGGTGAGCAATGTGGCTAGTGGGCAGGCCGGTGGCAGCAGTACCGGTAGGAGGAGCAGGGTCAGGAAAACGCAAGTCTCCCCTGGGAGCCATGCCCTGCCTCAAATGGCCAGAGTCCTTGGGGCCTATGAAGAGGCCCAAGGACAATGGGCCAGGTCTGCTTCAGACACGCGGGAGGTGCTGGGGGTGCTGAGGTCCATGGACGCCCGTATGGGCCAACTCGTGGACCTCATGGGCCAGCTGGTGGTGAGGTCACAGCCAGGGACAGCAGCTCCACCACCGCCACCACCTGCTGGGGCGCAGGGTCGAGCAGCAGTGTCCAGTTCCCCTGCGTCCACAGCCAGTGAGCACACCTCAACCACCAGCAGGTCGCAAGCAGGCACCCCCCCTCGCAAACGTGGAAGGGGCCGTCCGAAGTGGAAACAGATCTCCCGGGAGGACTACGCACGCTCCAAACGCAAGTGAGGCAGCCAGCCAGCCTTCCTTGACCACCCACTGCATTGACTTGGACTACGATCCCACTCCACACAGCCATCTGGATGGCATGTGTGTGTTGGACTATGGACATAGAACCAGTGGGTACACCCTGGGCATCTCGCAGCCATGACCGACAGCTCATTGTCACTGCACGCACCACTTTTGTCATCACCTTACACACAATCACATGTCACAGTTTGAAATAAATGCACCTCTTACACAAACTGCTGTTTGTGCCCTGTGTTTTATTTGTACGGAATACAACGGCCACCTTGGGCGGAAAGGCACCTGATGCGTGGCATGGCAATGGAACCGGAGGGCCTGTAGGGACCTAGGGGTGGGAGACAGAACAGGAGCACATTCAATGAGTGTGTCACACACCCATCACACAGTACATGTCAACAACTACAAGCAATATACACACATCGCACAGAGCAATAGGGCAAAATGCCACAGCCACCAACAGTGGCATACTACCCTGGCCATGGAGCGTTGACACACAGCACGCAGTGAACAAACGGCCACCCTGACACAGCACACACACACCTGCACAGATACAGCCACATCAGCCGGCGTACATGGACACTCACCGTCAAGTGAAGTAGTGGGCGATGAGCTGCTGCCGCACATTACCAGCTTCCTCCTCTCCGCTGTCCTCCTCACTCGAGCTGTCCTGGTCTGCGGGCTGGGGCCCTGGTTGATCTCCGTCATCCACGATGAGGGGGATCTGCTTCCGAATGGCCAGATTGTGCAGCATGCAGCACGCCACCACTATCTGGCACACCTTCTGTGGGGAGTACGCCAGCGCACCCCCGGTGCGGTCCAGGCACCTGAACCTGGACTTGAGGAGGCCAAAGGTACGCTCGACCACACGTCTGGTCCTCCCATGTGCCTCATTGTAGCGATCGTCTGCTGGGGTGCGAGGATTCCTCAATGGACTGAGCAGCCATGCCCCATTCGGGTACGCAGAGTCACCTGGGTGTGAGGGACACAGAGAACCGTTGCTATTCCAACTGGACAGGGGACAGCATCGCACAGCCAGCACGCTACACCACTCCACATACTCACCGACAATACAGCCACGATCCTGTTGCAGATTGGACATCAGTCGTGGCAAGATGCTGTTGCGCATTATGTGTGCGTCATGGGCCGAGCCTGGGAACTTTGCACACACGTGGGTGATCACCATGTCCGCAAGGCACACCACTTGCACATTCAGGGAGTGCGTGTGCTTCCTGTTGCGGTACAGGTGCTCAGTGGCCTGTGGTGGAACAAGGCCAACATGTGTGCAGTCAATGGCTCCAACGACGTGTGGGATTCTGCCAAGGGCATAGAATGCACCCTTCACTGCCGCCAATTCACGAGCCCTGGGGAAGCGGATGTACCTGTTTCGGTACAGCATCATGGCTGCCAGTACATCCCTCAGCACCTTGCTGAACATGGGCTGGGACATCCCTCCTCCACTGCCCACTGTGTGCTGGAATGACCCAGTGGCGAAGAAATGCATGGCGGCCATCACCTTAGCCGTGGGGGTGACAGCTGTCGGATACACCCTGCGGGGACGGAGATGGGGTTCCAACATGGCACACAGTCGATGCAGGGTTGGCCTGTCCAGCCGAAACTTCCTAATGACCTCTGTATCGTCCATGTCCGCCAGCAATTGGTATGGGCGGTCAATGTTCGGTCTCCGCCTAGGGAAAATGGCAGTGGACACATGTCAAAGCAACACAACACATAGCAATTTCGCATACACATCACTGACATGACTGAGCAGGCACATGAGCCACAGCCCAGCTGTCAAGCTGGGACGGCACGGCCACAATACACTTACACAGGTCTCCCAACAATGGCAATGGCTAGTGATACAAACCACTGCCATGTGCATGCACATGGGGATCTAGGCCCCAATGACTTGCGGGGCGTGCTGATGGGGACTGACTGCATATTCGTCAAGCGGCAACGCCACGGCAACATGAATGTCTGCTGAGCATGGAACTGCTTCCGAGGCTGGATGAGTATGGCACACGACGACGACGATGTGGGCACAGGCTGAGCGGCCAAAACAAGTGGGACCTGTGGCACGAGGGGATATGAGACAGTAGTAGGTGTCAGCACTGCACCCTATGTACAGCACTGTACGGATCACACCTCCCGAAACATTGACAGGTGTCCACATTGACAGCCCCATGCCAAGACGGCTGTGTGCTTGCAGTCACACGTCACAGGTGAGAGGTTACATTGCACGTGCCAGGTGGCAGACGTACATAGTGGGAGCTGGCATGTGTGTGCATGTGTCTCCTGTTCAGGATCCACCAGATGGGCGCTGACTCTGTACTGAGCATTGGACACAGCATGTTCCGTGGAAGGCTTGTGTGTGTGGGATGGTGGCACTGGATGTGCCTCCGTTGGGTGGGGGGCCATGCACAGGGTGGGTACGTCGATGATTGCGCATTGTTGGTCACGGTGGGTGCACCCACTAAGATGTGTTGCCCTGTGTTCAATTCCTATGTCCGCATGATGATGGACTGTAGATGTGGGCAGACTACACATTGGTCGATGTGCTGTCTATATGCATGTGCCTTCACACCAGGCACAGCTGCCCCTGCACATGTGACCCCTGCTGGACTCGCTGCTGGGTCTGTGGAGCTGATGCACCTTCTGTGCGTGGGGCGGACAGCTCTCCTCACTTCCCACATTGCGCATGTCATGACTTTGCCGCAGGTGACATGGATCATGGAGGGCCCACATGTACGCGTGGGTAGGCTACACATGATTGTTCACTGGTCGCCACCCCCAGTCAGTGTTTCGAATGGGAAGGTTGTCGTGCTGGTGGTATATTCGATGTGGCGGATGGGCGGGCCTAGGTGCGGGCTTACATTCCGGACATGGGGGGTAGTTGGATTGGCGACTAGTTGCAGTACACACGGGACACGTCTCTTCCTTTCCACATCTGGGTCATCCCTTGTACTCACTGACAGTGATACAGTCATCTTCGCCCCAGCCCTCATGTCCTCCCCTCGCTCCCCCAATATGCATGTGCACCTGCGAGGCTAGCGCTTGCACAGGCAGCCCCGAGCTCGCACCAGAGAGGGCAAGGAGTGTATGTGTGGGTCCAGTTGCACAAGTGGGCTGTCTCAGGGTATGATGTGTTACGGGACGCCGTCCACCTGCGTGGTGCCCCAAATGGAGACCCGGCCTGCATGGACTATGCATCACAGTCTTCGCCTTCCGGATCCGCCACCTGCGACACCCAGTGGCTGTGGCTGCCCTTGCGGCCAGGCCGCGTCCGTCTGTGACTGATGGCCCACACATTCACTCTTTGGCCTCTCTGGGGAGGGCTCGGGGGTGGTGGCGCACGCGCTTGCACTTAGTCGCAATGGCATGTGTCGTGGTTGGTATGATGGGCAATGGATGGGATGGTGCGAGCCACCTCCCGTGACGTCAGTGCTGCTCGTGCTGTGGTGCGTCCCCCTACACTTCCATCTGACTTGTGCCATGCTAGACGTTGAGGTTCTATTGCCTGCGTGATATGACCAGGAGGAGCGCGAGGAGACCTCTCACACACCATGCTCCACTGCCATCCCGTGCCCTGTATCGCCTGTGCGGATTGACTATGTTGGGGTTACACCTGGTCGACTGGGGCTGTGTGTGCCTTGTCAAGGGGCATGGCGGGCGCATAACAGGATCCAGCTTGTCCACAGAGGGTGGGCTGAGGTGCGCCTGGTACCGCTTTGTACGTGTGCCCGGCTGCTGTGCACACACGTGTTCACTCCCCCCGACAGGTGTCCTCTCACAATGCCCAGGGAAGCGGTGGTGTACTGTTCATGACCCCTCCCAACACGGCGTGCTCCAACTTGGCATGTGCGCATCTACCCGTCACACCCACCCACCTGAGCACTGCGTCCATACGACTTCACACGACACATGTGTGTCTTCCACAGTTGTGCTACTCATTTGCGTTGACATCCAATACCAGTGGACTACATGGTCATGTCACGACTGCCGTGTACTTCACATACTCTCATCCTCTCTCATTCGTACTTGTGAAATGAGTCAGCGGAGACAGTTTTGGTTTCAAACATTATATTGAGTCTTCTGTCCTCTGTGATGCAGTATAGTGGACACTACTGGCAGCGGAATACATGTTGAGGATATACTGAGCATGATTGCAAATGGGATAGGGTGTGGGGTTACATGTGATTGGCTGTTGCATGTGGGATGTGGGCTTCAGAGTTACATCTGCTTGGCCAAGGCTGTGCTAATGTACATTTACGTATAGCTGCGGAGCTGCGGACTTTGACACAGACGGTATACATGTAGCCTACCAGACCGCTTGGCATCATGGGCACAGTCCATCTCAGTTCCATGTGACAGGTTTGCTGCGGTTGTTCCTCATGCACGCGTGCATGTGAGATGACATCAGGGCATGTGCTTGCGTGCATGCAGCGGCGTGCCACTTGTTGTTGCAATGTGGTGGTTACTGGACATGTCACAGTCACTGGGGTCGTGTTGTAGTTGTATGCACTTGTCGTCCATGCAAAGGTCCTGGTATGGGATTCCCGGGGCGGGGGTGGGAGGGGTGCAGCACCCACAGACTCCAGGTGACCTATTCATGTCCACTGAGCGGTGTGTGTGTCCATGGGCGCTGGATCCATGTCGTGTCCTGGTTGTTCGTGCAGTTCCGTCCATGTGGGTGCGATACACAGACCCCATGCCACTGCCTCCCACGATGCATGCGGTGTTCCTGGATGTGATGGGGAACAGTGTGCATGTCCCGGTCATATCCGATGTCATGGCGATGTCGTTGATGGTGTGGTTACAGTTGCCGGTCGTTTGGTATGGCTGTTGTGGTGGTGACTGGCCAGTCCGTGCGGAAGCTAAGCATGGGTGCGGGGTTGGACATCATAGGTCAATCGGGGAACCTGCGTTGTGGTCCGACGAATTTACAGGTTGTCAGGTATGCGATGCCGTCCAGCAGGGCTTCCATGTCATTGGTGGTGTACATGTTTGCCAGCCAATGTAGCGGATGGTGGCTGTCAAGGTGTTGTTCGTAAGTTGTCCCTTGGAGGACCATGATGGGGCATGCTGGGTGACATTCGATGTAGCTGTTCTCGATGATCCGTCGTGTGGAGGCACAGTGGTCCCATTTCAGTGCGGGTGCGATGTTGGCCACATACGCCATGCCCCCATAGGCAGAGCAGGCCCTGTCGTGTGCGTCCAGAGGGAGGAGTAGTGGTAGCAGGTCCGCCTTTAGACATGCCGGGTTGGAGAGGCACATCTCCACGGGATGCTGGTAGGGACACCTCCGACAGTAGAAGACGGGCATGACGCAGCTGAACAATGTGATGCGGTAAGTCAGTCGGTAACTTACGTTCAGCAGGGACAGGAGATCGCATCCCAATGTATGTATCAGGTTGGTTTTGTACAGCTTGAGCTGTCCGGCGTAGTTTGGTAGGTGTGTTGCGGTTGCCATTTTGCAGCGGTGCGTTGTGGTGGCGTGCTCCGGCTGTGTGTGCAGTCTGCAATGTGCACGCTCCGAGGTTGCTGTGAGCTCTGTGTAGTCGTAGGGAGACAGGACTTGTGTTCTGTTGGCTTGTGCGGAGGACACGGGCCCTCATCCTACATGCTTCTCAGACAGTTCAAGGTCAGTGATGTGTGACTCCTTCCAATTAACTTGCATGTGGCCGACATGGGGGAGTGTTATTTTTTTCCTCCCCGTCCGTTGTGTGCTTCTGTGATATGCGCTATCTGCCCTGTGGTCGGTCTCCTCGGCATGCCTGTGTTGGTCTTTTCTTGGACAATGGCTGTATTCACCGGCTTCTGTCGTAGGGCTGTGGTTTCGGAGTTGGAATGGAAGGTCATTCAGTGCTGTCTGCTCTCCCTTGTGTGGGCGGCAGGCTGCCTTTCCGCTCTGCGTTGGGCCTTGTGTGTGAATGTTATTCTTGGGCCACCTGTTGTCGGTCCCCGGGCTCTTTGGTGTTCCGTTTTATATGTCTTGTTCATATGTGCAGGGTGGTATGGGTGTTTCAGTGTGGTACTGGCGTTCCTCTTCCCGAAGGGGCCCTGCTTCTCCTAGTTGGTGTTGCCGCCGCTGTGTGCTACGCCATGTTTGTTACACTGGGGTGTGTCCTGCTGTTGCGTGACTTCACTGACATGTGTGCGTCGGTTGTGTGGCGTTGGGTGTTGTCCGTGAATTGGGCGTTGGGGACATGTCTGTGGCAGGCCTGTCACGTGTCATGTGCGTTCGGGGTGGGGCTGATGTGTGTGCTGCTTGGTTGTGTCCCTGTGTCTGTGCGACGCATGCATGGCGCTGCGGTTGGCCTCTGCGTTGTGCGCATGTGTGGCGGCGTCATCGCCGCTTTGGGGCCGTGACGGGGTGGTTGGTTCCTAGTCCCAGGTGGTGTGTACACATGTGTTACGCGATGTTACGATTTGGCCTGTGTGTCATATGTGGATGCAATGGTGGATGTGTAGTGTACACGCGCTGGTGGGGGGTTGTCCGCTTTTTCCGCCCTTGCACTGTGTGCGCTGTTTGCGTGCACTTGTTGTGTGTGTGCCTACCTGCGTCTCCGCGGTACGTTGCGTCCTTGGTGGTGCATCAGCAAGAGCATGGGGAGGGCCTGCAGTGCTGGATTCATGCTCGGGGAGCCGCTTCTTCGTTGTCCGTGCTCGGCGTCCGTGTTACCGCTTCGGTTTGTCGTACGGTATCTCTTAGCCGTGGGAGCCGTTTGTTTGCGGCATCGTAATTTATGCGCCGGACGGGACGTGATTTCGTCGGGCGGTGTGTGTCAATTGTGCTGCGCCGCTACGTGTACGGACGCACTTTGATGGCGGACGGTGTTGCTGGCTTGCCGGCGGTGTTTGGCCTACTTTTCGCATCGTAATTGGGCGGGCGTGTGGACTGCTGCGTGCCGGCGGTAACTGGTGGTTTTTGCATCCGCCAGCACGGCGGTTGTGCTTCCGCCCGCCATCGTAATGACCCCCTAAGTCCTTAATATCGTTTGCAAAAATATAGTTGTTAAAAATATCGTTGTTTTAGTTAGTGTTATGTATTTTAGTCTGTATTTTAAATGTATGTGCTATATTTTTTTGTCTAAGTATTGCATTTTTTTTTATGTATGTGTTAAATTTTTAGAAGTTATTAATTTTATTTAAATTAAATTTTGTGTTTTAGTTCCGTAGCGGGTTGTGGGTTTATAGGGGAATAGGGTGGGAAGTAATTTAATTATAATAAATTGAATATTAATTTTATTTTAATTAAATTTTGCGTTTTAGTTCCGTAGCGGGTTGTGGGTTTATAGGGGAATAGGGTGGGAAGTAATTTAATTATAATAAATTGAATATAAATTTTTATTTATTAGTATTTATTTAATTTTGATTTTATCGTGTTAATTTTGGTAATTAATTTATTATTAATGAATTAATAATCGGCTGTTAATTTTTATTGATTAATTAATTGGTAAATATGTTAATTGTTATTTTTTAGGAGCGGGTTGTGGGTTGATAGGGGACTAGGGTGGGAATTAATTTAATTATAATTAAATTATTAATATTTTTTCATAATTCATATTTATTTATTTAATATTTTATATTGTTAATTGTGGGAAATAATTTATTATTAATTATTTATTAATTTGTTATCAATTATTATTAATTAATTGGTAATTATGTTAATTGTTATTTTTTAGGAGCGGGTTGTGGGTTGATAGGGGAGTAGGGTGGGAAGTAATTTAATTTTAATAAATGTATTAATATTTTTTATATAATATTTATTAATTATTATTTTAAAGTGTTAATTGTGTGAATTAATTTATTAATGAATATTTATATTTTGATTGTTAATTGTTATTAATTAATTAATTATGTTAATTGTGTGATTTTTTATGAAATTGGTGGTGACATTTATAGGGGAATATGGTGGGAGGTAATTTTAATTAATTAATTCTTTGTTGATTGATGCTAATTAATTAATTAAATTTTTATTTTGTCAATTGTGTAATAATTTTGAGGAGTGAGTTGTGGGGTTTACAGTGGTAAATGGTGGGAACTAATTTTTTTTAAACGAGTTAATGATTTGCTGTTAATTGATATTAATTTATTAATGTAAAATTAGTTATGTAAATTGTGTAAATAATTTTTAGGTGTGTGTTTTGGTGTTTATTGGGGTATAGGGTGGAAAGTAATTTAGTTTAAATTCATTAATTATTACTTGATCATTAATATTCATTTATTAATTGATAAATATTTGTGTTAATTGTTTAGTTTTTATTTTGTTTGGGTATTTCTGTTCTATAGCTGTAATTTTTTGTTAGTATATTAATTTTTACCTTTTTAAATGTGTTTTTTAATTATTAATATTTGTATAATTGTTAATTAATTGTGTTAATTATGGAGGTACACTTTGGGGCCGATTCCGATCTCGGCCGGTAGGGCTCCGAATAGGATTCGGCTTTACCGGATCCGATTCGGAGCCCTGTTTCCCGACCGAACCGTACGCGGGTCCGGCCGAGCGAGTACGATGCGAATGCGCCGACCGACTCGTCCGGGCGACCCGACCGCTCCGACCGACTCGTACCCGGATCGTACCGCTCCGACCGACTCGGTCGGACACGGTCGCACCGCGCAATGGAGACGTTTTCCGGCCGGGTAAGTACGATGCGCACCTCGACCGCTCCGACCGACTCGCGCCGTCCGACTCGAACTCGCTGTCGGAGCCGTACTTTGGGGGTCCGTGTCGGACCCCCTGTACTGCGTACCCGTGCGAGGCGCACACAGGGGGGACCCATGGGTCCCCCTACCTGTGCGTGTACGCCGCGAGGCGCTCGCGGCGTACTCGCTGTAGAGGGCGCCCTTGTCCGCCTCGCACCCATTGAGGCAATGGGAGCCCGCGTACGCGTTGTACGACCGGCTCCCATTGAGTTCAATGGGAGTCCGACCGACTCGTGTCCGGTGGCATACGAATGCATCGGACTCGTTCGGTCGGACTGCACGGGTCCGATTCGGTCGGAAATCTCTCCGGGTCCGGCTCGGTCGGAGAGATTTCCGGCCCGAATCGGAATCGACCCCTGAATTTGATGTGTGTTGTAAATTGTGTGGTGTTATAGGGTAGGGAAAAAAATATTACTTTTATGTAATTTATAATTTTTGGGATTAAAATTAATTTTTATTACAAGATAGTTATTTATTTGTATTTTTTTTAATTAAAAAAGTAATATTTTTATGTAAATTTAAAAAATTTGCTACATTATATTATGTTTCTATGTTTTGTAAATTTTGATATTTTTATATATGTTTTGTTTTTGGGGTTTTTATTTAATTTTGTATTGTAGTAGATATTTTGTTTGTTTTTAAATTTGATTTTTTTTTGTGGGAATAGTAATTTTTACCCCTCCGCTATCCAACACTTTCCCTACTGTTGCACTCGCTGGAGTGGGAATAGTAATTTTTACCCCTCCGCTATCCAACACTTTCCCTACTGTTGCACTCGCTGGAGTGGGAATAGTAATTTTTACCCCTCCGCTATCAAATACTTTCCCTACTGTTGCACTTGCTGGAGTGGGAATAGTAATTTTTACCCCTCCGCTATCCAACACTTTCCCTACTGTTACACTCGCTCGAGTGGTAATAGTAATTTTTATCCCTCCGCTATCCAGCACTTTCCCTACTGTTGCACTTGCTGGAGTGGGAATAGTAAATTATTTCCCTCCGCTATCCAACATTTTCTCTACTGTTGCATTCATTGAAGTGGGAATAGTAAATTATTCCCCTCCGCTATCCAACAGTTTCCCTACTGTTGCATTAATTGGAGTGGGAATAGTAAATTATTCCTCTCCGCTATCCAACACTTTCCCTACAGTTGCACTCGCAGGAGTGGGAATAGTAATTTTTACCCCTCCGGTATCCAACACTTTCCCTACTGTTGCACTCGCTGGAGTGAGAATAGTAATTTTTATCCCTCCGCTATCCAACACTTTCCCTACTGTTGCACTCGCTGGAGTGGGAATAGTAGTTTTTACCACTCCGCTATCCAACACTTTCCCTACTGTTGCATTCGCTGGAGTGGGAATACTAGTTTTTATTCCTCCGCTTTCCAACACTTTCCCTACTGTTGCACTTGCTGGAGTGGGAATAGTAATTTTCACCTCTACGCTATCCAACACTTTCTCTACTGTTGCACTCATTGGAGTGGGAATAGTAAATTATTTTCTTCGCTATCCAACACTTTCCCTACTGTTGCAATTATTGGAGTGGGAATAGTAAATTATTCCCCTCCGCTATCCAAAACTTTTCCTACTGTTGCATTCATTGGAGTGGGAATAGTAATTTTTTCCCCTACGCTATCCAACACTTTCCCTATTGTTGCAATTATTGGAGTGGGAATAGTAAATTTTTCCCCTCCACTATCCAACACTTTCCGTACTGTTGCACTCGCTGGAGTGGGAATAATAAATTATTCCCCTCCTCTATCCAACACTTTCCCTACTGTTGCATTCATTGGAGTGGGAATAGTAAATTATTCCCCTCCACTATCCAACACTTTCCCTACTGTTGCACTCGCTGGAGTGGGAATAGTAATTTTTCCCCTACGCTATCCAACTCTTTCCCTACTGTTGCACTCAATGTAGTGTAAAATGTACTTTTAAAAAAGAATAAATATTTTAATATTTTAATTTGACAATTTCTTTTTTAATTTTTATGTTACAGGTGTATGTATATATATATATATTTATTTATAATTTTTAATATATTTCTAACATTTTATAATTAATTAAAATAATTATGTATTAATTATTAAGTAAATATATATATATATTACATTTTATATATGTATGTTTAATTTATTTTTACATTACATTTATTACTTATAATTGTTAAAATATACAAATAATTCTAAATATTTTTTTTAAGTTAGCTGTATTATTTAATTTATTTTACATTATTTTTTATACATATAAAAAAAACGATATTTTGTACTTCGATACTTTTAACAACGATATATTTTTTTCAATATTTTAGTACTTACCATTATGAAGATAGGAGATCGATATTTTTGACATCGATATTTATGTCCCGATATTTTGGTAGCACGATATTTTTGTATTCGATATTCTGTCAGTGATCCGGCAAGTGAAGGGTCTCTTTTGGGAGAACCTGACATATGGTTACAACAGTCTTTTGGCTGAAAAAGATTGGCCAGCTGAGTTTGTAATGGAGTGCCCAATGGAGGAAGATGTTATTTTACCTGCTTTCTCCAACCTCGTACCAGAATCAGTTAAAAATTCATACACGCAGGGCGTTAGCACTAGCACCTGCACTTTACCACGATCATGTTGGGTGGGACGATGAGTCACCTCATCATGAAATCCCATTAAAATCCATTCCTCAACCACAGAGACAATACCCAATTAAACATGAAGCAATGAAATAAGTCATGGAGATCCTAGATCAACTAGAGTACAAGGGTGTAATAGAGAACTTCACCTCATCCATGAATAAGCCCTTGTTTCCCGTAACGAAACCCGATAATTAATACTGTCTAGTCTTATACTACAGACATCTAAACACTTCCACACACACAGTTGCAGTACAAAATGCACCTAGTGCCGCACTCATGAATAACATGGTGCGTAAAAAATACAAAACAACATTAGATATCTCAAATGTATTTTTCTGCCAAAATATAGCGCCTGGGAGCAGATATTCAACAGCATTCTCAGTGCTAGGTTCTCAACGCCACTTTTGCTGATTAGCACAGGGGTATAAGAATAGCCCCAGGCTGTTTTCATCCAGAGTGAGAGTTACTTAACAATTTTGAAGAGGAGGCATTGTCCGATGTAGACGATATTTATCTGACGGACGATGAATTAATGGAACACGTGGCTAGAGTGAACCACATAATTCTAGGGTTTGCTCATCTGGGTTACAAATTCAATTTTAAGAAATCAAAAATTGCCCACCTCAGTGTCCTATTTCTAGAATACGAGTTGTCAAGGGAAGGCAAAAGTCTGGCAGCACATTTTTTAGAAAGCACATTTTTTAGAAAAATGTGTACTGCTCCAACCTCCAATGCGTCTGACATTTAAGGATATTTACATTTTGGCAGGACTTACATTTTGGATTAAGCAGAAAGGGTAAAACCTTTCTACGACTTAATTAGCCCTGATTTTTCAGTGCATCATTGAACACAGGAACATACAGATATTTTACTTTCCATACAAGCTGACATGATAGCTTCTAAACAATTAGGGGCCGATTCCGATCTGGATCGGAAAGCTCTCCGACCGATCCGGATCCGGATTGTTTTCCGACCGAGCCGGACCACTGCAGTCCGACCGAACGAGTACGATGCGGCCGTATGCTGCCGGACTCGGTTCGGTCAGACTACCATTGAAGTCAATGGGAGCCGGTCGTGCGACGTGTACATGGGCTCCCATTGAGTCAATGGGTACATTGCGCACAAGGGGGCCCCCTGTAGTGGGTACGCGTTGGTGCCATCCGCACCGTACACGCATGTATAGGGGGGACCCATGGGTCCCCCATGTGTCTGACTCGTACGGCTACGGGTGAAGGGGGTCCGGCACGGACCCCCGAAGTCCGCGTCCGGGAGCTTTTTCGTGTCGGAGGCTCTGACTCGATCCGGCTGTCCGGATCGTGCATCGTACTGGCTCGGTCGGGAATCAACACCATTGCGCGCCACGAATCGAGTGCGAACGAGTCGGACGGAGCGGTTCGGACCCGGAAACGAGTCGGTCGGCGGTTTCGCGTTCACTCACATCGTACTTGCTCGCTCGGATGACTGTACGAATCGGTCGGAAACAAAGCCTCCGACTCGGATCCAGTAAAGCCAAATCCGATTCGGAGCCCTACCGACCGAGATCGAAATCGACCCCTTACACGTGTGTTAACACAACTAACCTGATGATCTGCATAGTCACTGAACCAACCGGGTACACCTACATCAGTTTCAATGAAGGCGATACAGTAAGTATTGCATACAAATCACATTTGTACACAAACGCTGAAATGCGTTTTGCATCCACTGAGAAAATACTCACAGCGGTACAGACTGCTGTAGTGAGGGCGAGAGCACTAGCACTGGGGAAGTGCATAATTGTCGTGGCCCTGGTACCGACTGTAGAGGCCGTTACAAAAGCAAGCATTCCAAATGCTAAAGCATTACATCCACGATGGATCCAATGGGCTAACTCTCTCGCTGCAACAGATGTAGATTACAGATTTGACTCTACATTACAAACACAAGCATTTTTGCAGTACGAACAAGAATATCCTCTGGCGAATGAAATTATGCTTCTAGATCGATATGAATGCATTATTTATACTGATGGTTCTGCCCAGCCTGCCGTAGGAACAAAACAGCAATATTCCGCAGCATGCGCAATTGTTAAAAGACGCATGCATGACGGAAAGTTCCGTCCTGGGAAAACACACACAGTCCGTAGTGGTCTGTACAGCACAGCTGGCAGAACTCAAAGCCCTGATACTGGCACTACAAAATACGGATTGTGAATTCCCCACACTTATAGTGTGCGATTCATTTTACTGTGTCCAGTCCTATAACAAATATTTACACTATTGGGGCCAAAATGGATTTAGAGATTCTAAAGATTGCACAGTAAAGCACAAGATACTTTGGGAACTCAAAGCCCTGATACTGGCACTACAAAATACGGATTGTGAATTCCCCACACTTATAGTGTGTGATTCATTTTACTGTGTCCAGTCCTATAACGAATATTTACACTATTGGGGCCAAAATGGATTTAGAGATTCTAAAGATTGCACAGTAAAGCACAAGATACTTTGGGAACAGGTGGCAAAGCTGAAAGATGGCCTGCCACGTCTCATGTTACTCATACATTGAGTCATCAACGTGTTGGCGTTCACATTGAAGGCAATTTGATGGTGGATGAAGTCAGCAAGGCAACAGTTCGTACTGCTGCCATTGCTGCAATGACTCGCTCAAGTACGAGGATAGACGGAACAACTATGGTGGCAGTTATTGCCAAGCACAACGGAACAGCCCTGCCAAAAGGATTTCCACTAAAGTACTCCCACAAGTTAAATGCATAAAACATCCCGTATGCTCAGATTCAAGTAGTGGGGGATAGAGTAATACCAAACATTGATCGCATTTTAGGAGTGATACTAGCTGCACATGGGGGACTGGGTTCCGCTCACACAGGGATTACTGCATGAGTTTAATTACTGAAGCATCGCTATTGGTGGCCAGGTCTTTCAAAACAGACCAAGTACTTAGTCCTTAAATGCAGCATCTGCCAGGAGATGAAGGGCACCACCGTGGCACGTCCAGCACAGACAACTCTATTGATTTCAGACAAGCCCTTGGCTTGTGTGTATTTGGATCACTGCTGCCCCTTACAATCAGATGGGGCTTACAAGTACATCTTGGTGGCAGTAGATTCATGCTCCAGATTCCAGTGGGTTTGGCCACAGCGCTTGGCTGACGCTCAAACTGTTATAAAGGATTTGAGGATTTATTATCTTCATCGGGACACATGCAATTGGCACACTACATTCCGACCAGGGTCCTGCGTTTGGCTCTTGGGCTTACACAGAAGTCATGGGAAGATGGGTGTGGCCTTGCAGTACTCTTCCCCCTACCATCCAGAGAGGAATTTGGTGGTTGTGAGGAAAAAATGTGACTTAAAGCAGCAAGGGTATTAGACTCGGATGGCAGTTGGGTCAATCACCTATATGGGGCCCAGAGGGCACTTTACAACATGCCAAGAAAATCCCTAGGGGGTCGTATTCCTTATGAACTTCTGTTTGGTGTGAGAATGTGGGTAACAGACCTCGATAGTGTCAGCACAGTGGCGGCTGAAACACCCTTTTACATCAATGAACGTTTGGCTGTTTTACAGGAACTAAATGAATTACAGGCTTTACAAAGCAAAGTCCAAGTAAAACGCCCCGCCACTGGGGAAGTGAAGGTTGTGCCAGCAAGACCTGCCTGGGTCCCGAAGATTAGGGACCTGGTCAGAGAAAAATAGTGGACAAGATAGAATTCGGGCCATCATACAGAGCACCTGTCCTGGCTATTGGAGGTACCTGAACTGTACGTCTTCCACCCCTTGCCAGTCGCGGAGACAAGAGGTTTGTCGATATTGATCTGATCGAACCACATTATGTGGCCGAATCTCAACAGTAGACCGCGTAGGCTCCTGAGTAGCCACCGCAGTACTCTTGCTACCGTACAGGAAGTTCAGATGGAAGCTTTAATAACGGCAGAAGATTCCACTCTCCAAAGAGACGCTGTAAACAACAATGAAATTATACGTCTCTCTGTTGAAACAACTACAACTGTACAATCAACAAGTACAGAAATCTTAATTCAAAAAATCGACGACGTCTATGTGAATATGTCACAAATCGAGTCAGCTCCCAGTTCTACAAAAGCTGCAGAGCTGCCAAGCATAGACCGGATGGCGTCTGGCTACTTCGTGCATTATGAAGGCTTCTCATCAGATTCAAGTGAACCTGAACTGCCAAAACCGCCTCTACCTTTCAAGCAACAAGTATATGCTCTCTATCTTTGGCTGAAAAAGACATACTTTGTTGTTCCATGGATACATCTCTAGATTACAAATGGATTACTTTTCTTGGTTCTCTGGATTGGTTTGGTAACTGTCTTTTTCCTACTTCTGAACGGACATTATCTTCCAAAACGCTCTGCAGTACATCTTGTGAGCTTGGTTTTTAAACCACACGCATCATCACACACCGTGAAATAAGGGACCTGTTCCTGGTGAACATTACAGCAGTTCCAGTTCCTGAAGGAAGTGTGGAACAGGGTATCGTATGATGTGTATGGTCCTACTGAACTTTTGCAAATTCCTTACTTGTTTAAAATGTCCTTAAATTATATCATCACCTCTCATACTTTCTCTGATGATTGGGACTTTGAAACAATATGCTTGCAGATCTAGAGCAATTAGCTGCATTTTCTAATGATGAATTGTATGATGGTACATCTAATTATAGGTAACCACTAAGACAAGGGGGCCCCTGAAGGAGGATAACAGGCAGGTCGGACAGGGGTACAAAAACCAATGACAGTCAAAAGAACCCAACCTGTCTGGTAATAATATTGAGGGTGTCCGTCAGGATCACAATAAGATAGTAATCTCGCCAAGCTAACAACAACCCAGTTCCCCTGAACAAAAAAGTTTATTAGTCAAAATGACAAAAATAGATATATTTTTTTATTTTATAAACTTTGATATTGACAATATTTACATCAGGGTTTGAGCCACAAAAACATACGACATAGATAGATAAATGCAAAAAAGACAGATAAATGGGGTCCCATATTCATACACTACAAGCACTCACAGTCACAAATACATACATACTCAAACATTCTCACCACTCAAAAACACTTTGTCACATAAAAAGATGATTCAAAATACAACATATTCGCAACAATGGCTATCGTGCGTCCTCTCCTTGAAGGGTACAAAAGTTCTGGGGGCACGACGTTATCCAGCGCCAACGCGCGTTTCGGTGTCTTAACCCAATGTGGGTCACACCTTCATCAGGGCAAGTAAATCAAAAAGTGGGACCCAACAACAGAACCACCTACAACGATAGAAAGGTGATATGAGGCAATCATAATAAAAGATACAATTAACATATTTATATATATATTTCACAGTAGATGATAGATTCAAGGATGTACATATATATGGGGGATGATGAATTAGCAGCGAGAGGACATAAACAATCATTCATATATGATGAAAATCAAATTAAAATATCATTTAATGAAATATGGGAAAGTGCACAACAGATAATACCAGAAAAATGCCCAAAGAGTTGGGAAATAGAGGTTTCACCCAGAGAATAGGAGATACACCCAAATTCACAGTGAGAATTAAGGTAGAGACATATTCAGTGACATAGGTTAACCCAATAATTTATTCTATATATAGATCTTATACTGTCATCTACCTTGATGCAGAGTATCTAGGTAAATAGCCTTGAAAATGAACAGTTAGGTTGAGACCGGCTCAATCCGATACATCTATAAAAACAGAAAAAACCTTAGTGATCAATATAAGCACTCAAATTCAGTGGGAAATCTTCTTTTTAAATAATTAGAAGATAAGGGAAAATCAAAACTGGATTCGGGCCCCCGAGGGGCGTACGCTCCTGGTCACGCTTTATTGACGATATCTTCTTTATTTGGAAGGGGGACCAGGATTCTCTTGATGAGTTCACTAGCTGGATTAATGCTGCCGACCCGAATCTCAGATTCACTACTCAATCTAGTAACTGCAAAATTGAATTTCTGGATGTGTGGATCGAACACAAGGATCATGAATTATCGGTTTCCCTATACACCAAGCCGACGGCCAGGAACACGCTCTTAGAATTCAACAGCTACCATCCGCGTTGTCAGAAGGAGGGTATTCCCTTCAGTCAGTTTCTCCGCCTCCGGAGAAACTGTACTGCGATGAGTGAATTTCTTAAACATGCTGACATCTTGAAAGATAAACTACTCTCCCGAGGATATCCGACCAAATTGGTCAAAGATTCTTTGAAAAGAGCGAGATATTATAACCGTGATACCATGTTTCAATCGAGGATTACCCAACAACTGGACAAACTGGTTTGCGTTACAAAGCACTCAAGTTTGAACCATAAAATACGCCAGACTATCAACTCACAATGGTACCTCTTGAACATGGACAATGGTGAACATAAGCTATCCAAGCCACTGTTCGCATTCAGAAGGAACAAAAACCTTAAAAACCATCTTGTGAGAGGTAAAATTCCTGAACGTGCTCCTTTTTGTCAAAAGTCTATCACTGGCGGCCACCCCATTAAGGGAAACCATCGATGTGGCACCTGCCAGGCATGTCCCAATGCTATAGTTAGTGACATTATCAAAGTAAATGGAGTCACCATAGTTTTGCGAGAAATTACCAACTGCCGCACATCAAACATCATATACATAATTCTGTGTCCTTGCAACTTGGCCTATATAGGAGAAACAGGCAGGGAATGCAGAATAAGAATAGGAGAGCATAAGTCCAACATAAGACTTAAGAAGCATTCTGCTCCCCTGCTTAGCCACTGGATGGAACTTGGCCACTCTGAGAGTGATCTCAGGTGGTCTATTCTAGAGAAAGTTCAGGTGCAGGCAGGGAAGGACGTGATCGCTACCAGAAGGAAAAGAGAGGTTTTCTGGATTTTTCGTCTCAACTCTGTGGAGAAAGGGCTTAATGAAATCTGCCCTTGGGAAAATGCGATTATTCAATGATTCTGTCCCCCCCTTACTTCCGCTACTCCCTGTCTACTTTTATATCTCCTTGAACTGCTGATTTTCTGCTCTTGCCAACTTCTTGAGATTCTTGCCACTTGGATTTGGATTTCTATGTAGTCATTACTGATTTGTACTTTTTTGATCTGGGCTCCCTCCACTGTTTTATTGCCCTTGATTGGCCGTGGGCAATACATTTTATTAAGATTATCTTTCTGTTTTTGCTGTTCTGGGATTCCTGCCTCTCATTGACGCACCCTTGATCTTCGTAAAAAAATGTTTTCTGTCCTGCCATGTATCTTAGAAACTCCCTTGATATGATCAAGTTTCCCCATTGCTCTATGTTCTTTATCTGTATATAGTCGTTGTTATTTTTCTACCGTCCTGGCGCTTTTCTTCCTTCTATTGTCTAAATACGAACTTGTCTGGCTAAGGTGAAACATCTATTTTAACTTTTTTTACCCCATGGCCAGCCTGTTTGTTCGTTTGTGGGCCAGTATATGGGGTTATGAGAAGACGAGTCAGACTTCGGTGATGGCCGCCCTATTAACTTCCCTGATGGATTCGTTTTACTAGTCCTTTTTTGCTGTTCATGGCCTCCGATGGGTGGGAGGAAGCCCAACCGATATTCTCGTTGGCTGACGGCATGACGACGAGCCGTTTATAAACCGGATTAGGCTTTCCTCTATCCCTTAGGCTAACCCCCGGGAGCTTTCTGCCCTGCCAGACGTTGGAGGAGGTCGCGTATTGAAACTCGCCATTTATATAATGTGGTAAGTTTGTATATTGTTGTCTTTTCCCCTTCTTTTTTCTTTAAGAACTTGATTATTCATTCGTGGCCTTATAGACTGTTAGTGATGTGCTCGAATGCCGCATTGCGATGCGTTTCCAGCTCTGTGCATTATCATGGCCTTTACTATATATCAGTTCTGTATGCCCGTTTTTTACTCTTTTTACAAGATTCAATGTCTATTCTCTAAGCCCTACATAGTCGTGCGCTCTTGTATAGCAGTCGTTCTCATTGTATAGACAGGTGGGGACACTTGGCCACCCTATATAAAATATTAGATTCTCGTGCATCGAGTGGCGCAGTAAATTAAGTGTACTATCAGGTGTTTTTTGGTTTGTAGACAGTTTTCTTTGCCTGTTTTTCACCTTTTATTCTAGATGGTTGGATGTTCATTTCTATCTATTTACGTCCCTACAGGACTTGCTCAGGGGTCCTTTTCAACCTGCTGGCATATAGGGACTTTTGGCCATCGTTTATTAGATCTTTATGCTTTGAGGGGCTTACTCTATTGTTTTGTTCCCTAATTTTCTCCCTAATATTTTTTGCTTGAGATGCCGCGTCACGGAATTGTATTCCGTTTAGGAATGTGGAATCTGTTTGACCCCAGTGCCTAAATTACTTATAGCTATGAGCCTCAGCAATTTGAACTTTCGTGTCAGATTAGCTCTAACTTTCGGATATATATGAAAAAAACTTTTTTCTGTGTCGACTCAGGAATTTGACTTTCTCCTGCTTATCTGATTTTCATTTATCCTGTAGATGAGGAACCTATGATTGTATATACGCATATGAACGCCCCCACTTTTGAAACTCGGATCATATCTGCTATACACATCCAAAACAGACCCCAAATTCGGAGTTTAAGAAACCTCTATGTTTATCGCTTGCCATTTTCCACATGGGTAAGACGCTTTGTGGATGGATTTTTTCCCCCTCGAGGGCCCGAATCCAGTTTTGATTTTTCCTTATCTTCTAATTATTTAAAAAGAAGATTTCCCACTGAATTTGAGTGCTTATATTGATCACTAAGGTTTTTTCTGTTTTTATAGATGTATCGGATTGAGCCGGTCTCAACCTAACTGTTCATTTTCAAGGCTATTTACCTAGATACTCTGCATCAAGGTAGATGACAGTATAAGATCTATATATAGAATAAATTATTGGGTTAACCTATGTCACTGAATATGTCTCTACCTTAATTCTCACTGTGAATTTGGGTGTATCTCCTATTCTCTGGGTGAAACCTCTATTTCCCAACTCTTTGGGCATTTTTCTGGTATTATCTGTTGTGCACTTTCCCATATTTCATTAAATGATATTTTAATTTGATTTTCATCATATATGAATGATTGTTTATGTCCTCTCGCTGCTAATTCATCATCCCCCCATATATATGTACATCCTTGAATCTATCATCTACTGTGAAATATATATATAAATATGTTAATTGTATCTTTTATTATGATTGCCTCATATCACCTTTCTATCGTTGTAGGTGGTTCTGTTGTTGGGTCCCACTTTTTGATTTACTTGCCCTGATGAAGGTGTGACCCACATTGGGTTAAGACACCGAAACGCGCGTTGGCGCTGGATAACGTCGTGCCCCCAGAACTTTTGTACCCTTCAAGGAGAGGACGCACGATAGCCATTGTTGCGAATATGTTGTATTTTGAATCATCTTTTTATGTGACAAAGTGTTTTTGAGTGGTGAGAATGTTTGAGTATGTATGTATTTGTGACTGTGAGTGCTTGTAGTGTATGAATGTGGGACCCCATTTATCTGTCTTTTTTGCATTTATCTATCTATGTCGTATGTTTTTGTGGCTCAAACCCTGATGTAAATATTGACAATATCAAAGTTTATAAAATAAAAAAATATATCTATTTTTGTCATTTTGACTAATAAACTTTTTGTTCAGGGGAACTGGGTTGTTGTTAGCTTGGCGAGATTACTATCTTATTGTGATCCTGACGGACACCCTCAATATTATTACCAGACAGGTTGGGTTCTTTTGAACATCTAATTATAGGGACATGTTCTGCTATCAACATTATGGTCACCATTCTTTACACAAAGCTAGTGACCTGCGTGCTGTTTATAACTACACACAATGGGAACACTGCCCAACACTGCCGAAGGGTAGCTAAAAGACATTGCAGAAAAGTTTGCTTATTTTTCAGGTTTTGACACATCAGACCAAGCTTCGTATAGGCTTGCACCTACACCTGCAAAGAAAAATATGCTAACAAACACCAAGCTGATATATTCTGCTTCCTTTATATTCCAACTGTCTATACAGGGTTTCAACTTTTGGAGAGACACCATAGACACAAAATCTGTCTGGAAGACTAAAGTTTGGCAGGTTCGTGGAACTGAGGCCTTGTTTAGAGCATGCATCACACCACATCAAATGATTTTCCTGAATAAAACAGTGCAGCAAACTTCTTGCTTTGCTATAGCCAAAATGAAGGATTTGAACATACCACATGTTCCTGCATTCTCACGCTTCGAGACTTGGCAGCACTCTACACACTTCAGTGAGGACACACTAGATACTATGATACGTATTGGTTCTTTCAATTCATTAGACCCCAATTGGAAGAGATGGTTGGTTTGTCCGACAAACAGGTGTTAATCTAGATTCCTGAATAACACAGAAGGGTTTAAGATTAATAGGCCTTATCAGAAATAGGTACAAACAGAACACTCAGCAGTGGTGACGTCATATAGTGTTGGAAAGTTGTGCCTAGATTGGCTAAAAACCTCAACACTTTCCCAGGTGAAGCAACACTTGTCCCTTCTTTCTGATGACATGAATCTCAGGGATTTTTTATTAGGTCCCCGGAACCCAGGTTAGAAAAACCTTTTTGTATGGAATATACAAGGAGCTGTGAAAAATTTCTCAACAGGAAGCTATTGAGAGATTGCGAGAGATCGACAGGGTTAATTTAGAAAAGGCTTTGGCTGTGGTTGACAACGGTATAACCACAGTATCATCCAGGATTTATTCACTGGGCAACATAGTGTCTTCTGCAATTGACATAATACAGCAAGACATGTCTATTTTACAACATGGACAGTCACAATTACAGCCCATCATAAAACTGAGCTGGACGTTACAAACATTACGTTCTGGCCACGAGCGATGGCGTTATATCAACAGTACTAGTCTGTTTTCTAAATATGATCTAACAGATAGACAGATAGTAATGGCACGCAGAGATGCAAAATATACCATGTTTCACATTGAAAAATTAGACCAATTACCTTTCATCCATAGACTGGATAATCCATGGTTATATCACCCTACCGGTCACGACTTTCCAAATCCCATATTGTCTCCAATACCAACAGGTAGGCAGATATGAAGCGCTAGTGGAAGGTTATGTGCATGAGTATTGGGAATTACCCTTCAGGTTTAGATGCAGGAATGGGTGGGCACACAGGTTTTTCTTAGTGGCTCCGACTGTGAAGATGCTTTAAGCCGGTCCTTAGTTTGCAAGGACATTTCTATCCACAGGGCATGCAATGCTTCAGTAGCGAACTTGTCCTGTTATCTGATGGGTTCTCCAGCTGCTGTGATTTATCCGGTGTTCAAGTTGCTCTTAAATGGGAGCTATTTGATGCCTAATGATCAAGGTTGCTGTGGAATGGAACCGGGCATCGCCTATGTAGTGACGGTTAATTCCATAGTGACTTGTTACACACAAGTACTGTTTCCACCTGCCCAAACAGTTAGGGAGGCAACGCTATGGCCTTCGATAAATGTTTCCAACATACGATTTGATTCTCTGAGCAAACTGAGCAAACTGAAAGCCATACTTTTTCAAAAGGATGTGGCCTTTACTTTAGCCAGAGAGACGTTTGATCTTCAGGTTGCAAGGTCCTCGTCTGAGTAAAGACACTACTCCATACTAACTTCCCACTGCATTTTGGGGAGCTAGTTCACCGTATCTTTAACATGTCTGATACGAAAGGAATAGTGCACTTTTTTAAATGTATCAGCTTTGGTTTGGTTAGCACATTTCAGACGATTTTCAGAATTATACCATCTTTTATACACTCTGGGGCCGATTCCGATTCGGGCCGGAAAACATACCGACCGACTCGGTACGGGAATATAGTCCGACCGACACGTACCGGCGCTGCCCGACCTGGGTAGTACGATGAAATGCATGTGAATCACGACCGACTCGTACGGAACACAAGCCGAACGACCGAACCGGACGGAAACAAGCTATCCGGCCGGGAAACCACGCGAATAGAACCGACCGACACGCAGCAGGAATGAACCCGAACGAAACGTACCCGCGAACTCCGACCCGCCCAGTACGATGTAATGCATGGAAAACAAGACCGAGTCGCACGGAGCTCAAGCCGTACGACCGACACGCATACAAAAGCCAGCCGAAGGAAGCCAATACTCGGTGACCGACGCGTACGCCGCAAATAAACCTAGCAGAAACACAGCGTGAACGACTCGGAGAAGCTCGCACGAGACAACTGCAGCGTCCTACTCGGTCAGAAGAACGTCTCCTACATGCACAAAAAATACTAAGGAAAAAATAAAAAAATAAAGGGCCAAACAAGCAATGACAAAGACAATAAATACAGGGAAAAAAAACATGGAACAAGGACACACCCCCAACTACACCTATATAAAGGCCACAAATCCCTACCATGATCCTTTGCAAATTCAACTGACCTGCCAGTACAGAACACCATCAGACAGCAACCACAGACACACTCACAGCTCATCCATCACACAAGCCACACACCATTAGCACCTCAACAAATAGCACCCTCACATACACCCAGCAAAACCTACACTCACACACCCTCACTTGCACACACACACACATCAATCACCACCACCACCCATCACCATGCCCCCAAAGAAGAATCCAAAGTTCCTAGACAGTGAATTGGAAGTCCTGGTAGATGAGATCCTCAGGGTAGAGCCACAGTTGTTTGGTACATTGGTCCAACAGACCCCCATGTCGCAGAAAACCAAGATGTGGGAGAGGATCGTCGACAGGGTGAACGCACAATCACCATGTTTGTGCACAAAGGAAGACATCCAGAACAGGTGGTATGATGTGCGCAGGAGGGTCAGGGACCTACTAAAGAAGGATTACATCGTGAGTCAGCGCACTGGCAGTGGCCCTCCTGCCAAACCACTATACCTCAGGCCCTGGGAGGAGAAGGTGCGGGCCATCCTACCACCAGTGAGCGTATATGGACTATCAAACATCCCAGAGCCTGGTGAGTACACAACTAATATACCCAATATTGTGTGACAATACACACACATCACTGTCAAGGGGATAGTCACACCATGCACCCTTAGCAAATCCACAGCAACCAAAAGATAATCACCCCAAGATTTGTCTGTCAGTCAGATAAACACAATACATGCCATCTCATAGTGATATGTAACTGTGTCATGATATGTACAAACCTAACTACAAATACAGCAAGGCAGTGGCACAAATATAACCAACAAACACAGTTAGACATTTTGCCACCACTAGAACACCACCTCACAGGGAAGCTCACTGAAAGGAAGGAATTCTGTGTATGCTGGTGAAGTCAGTGTAGCCAATAGCATGATGGGAGTTGTAGTCACAGATATTGGTCAACCTCACAATTGGCCCATCAACACCACTCTGAACCATGCTCACATTACAGGGAGGTGAAAACAACTGACAAGATGGCTGACACTGGGTACTGCTGTGGGGAGCACAAGGCCCTGCTGGGAACTGTGCACCAACCAACAGCAGGACACCACTGTCAGCCATCTTGCCATTGCTGTCACACTCACACACAGTGAAGTCCACTCAAAAGGAAGGAAGTATGGGCATGCTGCGAAGGGGGGTGTAGGCAATAGCATGATGGGAGTGGTAGTCACAGCTCAACATCCCCCACCCACATGGCCCAGCAAGCTCACACTGAAGCATGCACACCTCACAGGCAGTGAAAAGCCACTTCAAAGATGTCTGACACTGGCCTCAGCTGTGGGGAGCACAAGGCCCTGCTGGGAACTGTGCAACAACCAACAGCAGGACACCACTGACTGACATCCTGAGAGTCAACCTGCACACACTGCAAGGGTGGCACGCTTAATGGTGGGATAACTGGGCTGGGAGGAGAAGGAGGGCCGGATGTCCACCAAATACCACCAATGCTGGCCATGCACACACCTCAACATTCACATTGAAAAGCTTCAGGTTGGCAGGACAATGTGCTACACCAATATCAACCTCTGACTGTGACAACTTAGGACAATGCAATGTACAGGCCTGCATCCAGAGGTACAGTCACAACTGTCAGGTGTGTGAACCATTGATGCCTGTAGAAACATAACATACATTGTGTGTCAGATGATGAGGAGTCCCTGTCCCAGGCTCCGGGGGACACTGAGCTCACTGGTGTGGAACAGCCTCTGCCCTCCTCGGATGGCAAAGACCTACCTGGCCCCTGCGGTGTGAGTCATCATGCAGCACCAGCAGGACTAACATCTGCACCCCCTGCACCCACCCCTCCAACAACTGCCAACACACAGACCACCCCTGCCGACACGGACAGACCAAGGACCACCGATGACAACAGCATAGGGACCCCGGCCCAACGTGGAGCAACGGACAACGACCCCAGTAACAACCCCCAAGTGGGCCTACGGTCACCTGTGCGTGCCACCGCAGGTCCCGCACATGTCGCCAGGGGTGGTGGGAGGGGTGGTAAACATAGGTCGCTGTTTGCAGAGGGGTCTGGACTGCATGATGACCCACAACTGGCACGCATTGCTGATGCGTACCAGAATAGCACCGGAGAGGTCAGCCAGGTAGTGGGGATCCTCAAGGACATTCAACAGCAGCAGGCTGCCCATCATGCCCGCTTGGACTCACACATGTCCCGAGTGGAGACACACATGTCTGGCATGGAGTCCAAGTGGGACACATTGGAAGAACTGACAGCGGTGCATAGGGACATATTGACATGCCTCCGCCAGATTAGCACCAACATGGCCACACCTCCCTGTGTGCCCACAACATCTGGTGCTGCAACAACTGCAACTGCCACAGGGAGGGAGGATGACTCTGGCGGAGAGTCCTCTGCACCGCAGCAGCCTGCACGTGAGGGTCCCCCGAAAGAAGAGGGGTCGTCCGAGGAAGGAAAACTGAGAGGCCGATGGCCATGTACATCCCCCAGGAACCCAACACCTGTTCTGGAAATTCTCCTTTGTGTGCAAACTGTTCACCCTGTCAAATGCAACCCAACTCTCCCACATGACATGGGGAGCTTAAGTTGGCCCAATGTATCAGATGACTGTGGACTTTACTCAGGACATTTCTGCTACCAAGACTTACAACTCATCTGGGAACTTTGGATTCCAATCCCAATGTACAGCACCCACCATCCTGTGCACTATCCTCACACATGTATGTAAATAAACTCAATAATACACCATACTTGCCTCTGTTGTGATTCCAACGTGGTTTCTGTCATGGAGATGGTGATCTGCTAAATGACACTGTGCATGCTAACTGCTACAGCAAGTTCAACACCGTCATGTGAGTCATGGCGACGTGACACATATGAGGGAGACACACCACTAGGGCTACACAACACATACACACCAGGGCCATCAGACTCATCGCCTACACTGATGTTGCCAGGAAATACAGTGGAATGCACAGACACCACACCTATTCACAGTCTGTATTAACTAGCCCACAGGTGCAGTAAGCACATGTCAGTCAGATGTGTGACCACAGACAACGCACATCCCAAAGTGAAGCACAGGTTTATTACACATTTGCAACATGTTGTTTCCACTACAGATGCAAGGTAATCCTATGTGGCAGGGGCCACACAGTCAACAAGTGTAGAAGTAATAAAGTCCAGGGGTGTGTGGCACATCACCTGTAGGGAAACGACTGCTTCCACCCTGGTGAAGTACTGGGTTTTATTGGACCCAGCGGTGCCAGGGAACACACCCAATGACCTCGAGTTCTTCCTGTCTCAGACTACAGAAACACAGAGTCTTCTTGGTGGCTTCAAAGATCAATTTATTGGCTGCAGCCAGCAACAGGTATCCTAGAAGTACAACACGGTGTATGTTCTCAGGAGACTGCCTTTCTCATGGAAACCAGCTATCTCTTTTATACAGAATATTATGCTTTAGGCAAACATTCCTTATTTTTACAGTGGGTCATTCACATATTTCTTACAACAAAAAAAGACAGATTCATGATGACAAGCCCATTTTCAGTTTGTCCAGCCCACAACCAAATACCCAGTGAGGCCCAACACCTGCAACAGATATAATCTGGACCCCTAATAAAATCGGGCACCTCCTCCTCGTAAAGCAGGTCATAAAGAAAGAGCAGTGACAGGTGTGAATAAGATTTAGATATAGATGTGTGCAATGAAGGGTTTATGGCATGCTGCACCTGGGCCCCTAATCTCGATCGGCCACTGGGAACTAAAACTGGCCGAACAGGTTCTGGCTCTGGACAGTGGAGTCAGCTTGCCCAGGTCACTGAAAGTGTACGTGTCCCCTAAGGCGCGTTTTGGCTTTAGTCATTGCCTTATGTGAGGGCAACCACAAAATGGCTGCCGTACACAAAATGGAACCCGAGGGTTCACAAGGGAATCGTTAATATTAGAGTGATCCCGTCACTCGAATATGACTGCAAATACTCAGATATAGCATACCTGTCATTACCGGTCTGCTGATACCAAAATCGTCATGTTACAATGATGTTAATGACACAGGTCCAGAATTTTCAGTACCACAGACCCTCCTTTTGCCCTTACATAGGCAATTTACTTACACTCATGCTAATCTGAGTCTAGGTCTATGTTCATGAATTCATTGAGATGTTGTTGTAGCATCATCCTATTACTTAGCTCGTCCCTTGATACAGGTTTCCTTACACATGATGTAACACATAGGCCGCATATGGCAGGAACACACTGTATGCACAGACAAAACAGGAAAAGGATGGCTAGAAGTATCCCAATGACCATCAGAACTTTCCATCCCCAGGTGGATAACAGTTCCCAGAACCATCCCATCAACGACCAGTCTCCTTCATCTATATGGATGGATTCAGAGATCCTATGTAGTTTGGAGATGGCCTGGTACACTGTTGGAGCGTTATCTGGAATGAAAATGCAACAACTGGATTGGATCACTCTACATACCCCACCACGGTCTGCAAGTATGATGTCTAACGCGACCCTGTTCTGCAGGGTCATAAGGCGCTCCGACTGGAGCTCAGCAGTCAAATTATTAAGGGCACCGACAGTTTCGACTATGGTGGATTCAACCACTCGTGTCAATTGCCTCACATTCCTGTTGTTAGCCATAGGTCCCCAGAACGGCAGAAAACCCCTAAAGAAGTCTCCCGCTTCTTGTCCTGCAGTGTCTTCCTTGCTGAAGACACCCCTAATTCTTCTTATCTTATGGTAATCTGCCGCAGCTGTGTAGGTGGGAGGCAACAGGAATTAAACGAAGCATGTGCCCGAGAAGTCAGGGGGCAACCACGTGTAGGCCCTATCATGGCAGATAAAGTAGGTACCCCTAGCTGCTAAGAACAAAGGGGAAGTCTGAGACGCAAAAATATACGTTTCAGTGCAGATACTCTTCCCTAACTGAGCTCTTGGATTCTTGCCATTACCTTGCAGACATAGATGACCCTGATGGGGTACAATCCAAATTGGAGCGGATCTTTTTGCTTGCTGGTTCTCGCTCAGACTCGCTCCATATCCAGTCACGTTCCATCCAATATACGCTAGTGTCTCATCTTCCGGGATAGTTTCGTAGGAACTAGTTCCCCTTATCATGTCGACTATCCCCTTAACTAGAGCACTATTCTTTGGGTTGTCTTTGACGGAACGTAGGTGGTGGATTTCGCGAGCATAGATGAACATCGTTCGGTATGCCCACACAGAACCATTGTAGCTGAATGGTAGCACTAGGTAGGGAATACCTTTCTCAGTAGTATGAGGCATAAGGCCGCACACCCAACAGTTGGTTCTGTTCACTACTAGCTGGTGTTGGTGTAAGAGCTGAACAAAGGAGTTGTTCATAAACTCTAATCTTCTAACGGACTCGTGTTCAGGTAGAGGGTGAAAAGAATGTGAGGAGATAGTAGAGGAAGGCATGGGCTGTACAGTGGGTGCAGATGTCACTTGAAAAGAGAATATGATATACCCCACTAAAGACATCATTAGACTAAGTAAAATACAAAGACACATAATTAGAAAACATTTTCTGCTCATGGTTGCACATATTTTCCTCTTGAAACTTATTCTTTCAACAGGTCTCTCCATCTGAAAAGGCTCCATCCTCTAACGTGCTGTTCGCGGCGGTTGGTTTTCTTCACTTGAGAGTGTTTCTGAATGTCCCAGGGAACGCCCTAGAACAAACCAGACCCGTAGACCTTGTGTCCGCAGGCTACACACTCAAGTCTTTTCACCACGACCCTACAGCTGAACCCGGATGGTGGTTCAAAAACAGGTTTTCGGATGGGAGGACCAAAATTTCATTTTATTTGTCCATGACTCTCGGTCGCAAGTTATAACGGCTTTTTCCAGGCAATGTCTGGTCGCAAAACAAAAGTTCAGGCTCAGTAGTGTCCAATCGAAGTGGTGATGGTATTGCTCTTTGGAGAAGATCGTCACTTTCTCGCTCAGAATTTGTCCCTGTGACGCGTGCGTCACTAAAAGGCAGAAAACGAGGCACTGTTTCAGTTTCCGAGTCAGCAATTCCCTCCTGGACCCACCGGTCATATGGTAGAGGCAAAGGGACCCTCTTACAGTGTACGCCGTGGATCCAGTTTTTCTTCCCTTGTACTCGCACTGCAGATCTTGTGGACAAAATCACCAAATAGGGGCCAATCCAGCGGGGCTGATCGTTCTTTGTCCGCTGAAAGTTCTTGATTAACACCCACGATCCGGGATTGATTGCATGCCCTGGATCTTTAGAAGCCTGAGGCAGTGTATTATGAACCTGTTGGTGTAAAACACGCAATTTAGCCGTCAAATCATGCAAGTAATCAAGCAGTACAGGGTGTTCAATCTCGCTGAATTTCGTTGGCCTCGGCACTCCCATATGTTAGCCGGGCGACCAAACACTATCTCATGAGGACTAAGTCCTACTCGGGAATGTACGGTCATCCTAGTTGACAACAGTGCTAATGGCAACGCATCAGGCCATTTAAGGCCAGAGCTTGCTTGTATCTTGGCCAGTTTTAGTTTAAGAGTGCCATTATAGCACTCAACTAATCCAGCTGATTGGGGATGATTTGCAGCGTGAAATTTCTGCCGGATTCCTAAACCTTCACACACTCGTTTCATCACTTGGCCCACAAATTCACCCCCATTATCACTCCACACCATTCTCGGCAAACCAAACCTAGGGAAGAACTCTTTGAGAAGGGCTTTCGCTGTGGACAAGGCAGTATTATCTTTCAGAGGATATGCCTCTACCCATCTTGAAAAGGCACAAACAACAATGAGTACGTATTTCAAATTGTTGCACCTCTCCATGTGGATGAAATCTAGCTGCAAAACCTCGAACGGATACGTTGGAGGCGCAAAATGACCAGCTGGAGTTGGGGTTCCCTTACCAGGATTGTATTTCAAACAAACCATACAATTTTTGACCACATTCTCTGCACATTTGGGAATTCCAGCATTTTGCCACACTGGAGCCAATAACTTACAGATTCCTTTCACACTGATGTGGGCCATCCCATGTGCCATTGTAACCACTGCAAGCACATATGTATCGGGTAACAACCATCGCTGATGCTCCGACAATTCAACCCAACAACCATTTGCATCCAATTTACCCGTACTCTCTCTCCACGTACTTAATTCCTTCTCCGTAGCTTCAGCTTGGATGGACTTCACACTCTCTATCGTATCTTCACACATTCCAACGTCACCAATCCATCTTGCAGGGCCCGCAACATACATTCGACTCATCACATCTCTTGCTGTTTCTTTCGCAACTTCATCAGCAAACATATTACCGCGACCAACGTCGTCAGTGATCTTCTTATGTGCACTGCATTTCACAATCGCGACTTGCAATGGCAAAGTAAGTGACTCCAGGAGCTCATTCACCAATTGACCATGCTGTATTTTCGTACCGTGAGACGTGAGGAACCCACGTTCCTTCCACAAGCGTCCAAAACTATGGGCCACACCAAACGCATACTGGCTATCGGTATATATGGTCACTTTCATTCCTTTTGATAATACACACGCTCTCATAAGTGCAGTCAACTCTGCTGCTTGAGCTGAATTATGTGGGATACGTGCAGTTTCAACAATCGTATGTAAAGTCGTGACAGCATATGCCGCAGTCGTATCACCATTCGGAAGCTTGAAGCATGACCCATCCACCCATAAGGTACCATCACATTTTACAAGAGGAGTGTCCCTAAGATCTACTCTCCCTTTCGTTTCTTCTTCTGTCCTAAGAAAACAATCATGCTGTTCCGGAACATCTGTCTTTGTTATAATTGGCAACAATGTAGCTGGGTTCAGCGTGTTGCATTTTCTTATGTGCACATGGCTCGCTAAAAGTGTCAACTCGTAACCTGACAATCGAGCACTAGTTAAGTGCTGTGTCTTGGTCCTGTTTAACAAAATATCCACTGCATGTGGGACCATCACGACCAGCGTATTATTCATCACCAAACCAGCAGACTGTCGAATAGAAACAGCTGCTGCCGCTGTGGCTCTCAAACAACTCGGCAACGCTCTAGCTACCGGGTCCAAAATCGACGAGAAATATGCACATGGACGTTGCTTGTCCCCAAAAGACTGTGTTAACACTGATAATGCACATCCTTCTCTCTCATGGACATACAGCGTAAAGGGCTTGCTGTAGTCGGGGTACCCAACACAGGAGCCGAACACAATGCATCACGCAATTCGGAAAAACTTTTCTGACAATCTTCGGACCAAGGAAGGGGATTCGGCGTGTCTTTATAGGTCAATGCTACCAAAGGTTTAGCCATCAATGAAAAATTCGGTATCCATTGTCTGCAATAGGATGTAATACCTAAGAAAGCACGCACTTCTCTCTGTGTCATTGGCACACTTAATTTTGCAATTGCCTGAATTCTTTCTGGGGTCAATCTTCTTCCCTCTTTCGATAAGAGGTGACCTAAATAGGTCACTTCTTGTCGACAATACTGTAACTTGGAAAGAGACACTTTGTGGTGCAAATCAGACAAATGACGCAACAATGACAAAGTGGCTTCTTTACAAATCTCCTTAGTATCTGCAGCAACTAACAAATCATCGACGTACTGTAGAAGGGTAGCGCCATCAGGTAACACAAGAGTGTCAAGCTGAGACTTCAGAGCCTGACTATAGATAGAAGGACTTTCACAAAAACCTTGAGGAGCTCTCTGAAATCGGAAGCTTCGGCCTCCTAAACAGAATCCAAAAATATCCCTGCTCTCTACGGCAATAGGGATGCTGAAGAAAGCATTCTTCAAGTCAATCACCGAGAACCAAGTGGCTGAGGCTGGAATCATTGTCAGTAAAGCAGTGATATCGGGAACGACTGGAAACTGTGGCACAACTATCTTGTTTACCTCTCTAAGATCAATCACAAACCTGTAAACAGGTGGCTGAGAAGAGTCAGTACGCTTCAAGACAGGTAAAACAGGACTATTGCAAACATTACCTCTTGTCTCTTCAATTACATTTTTCTCAATCAAATCATAAATGATCGCTAGCAACGCTTTTTCACCTTCATTAGAGATCTTGTATTGGGGAATGCGCGGCATTTTAACATTGGCTTTCAACGTTACAACATATGGCGGTATTTCCAAAAGACCTACATCATTGGGACCAGTAGCCCAAAGAATATCAGGGAGAAACGACAATTCTGTTGGAAGTTTGTCCTTTGACAAATATATTGGTGAAACCACTGTCTTACCCAATGTGAGTTGTACTCCCGAAGGAGAACAATACAATGTCGCATACAATCTTTTCAGCAGATCCAATCCTAACAAGTTCTCACCACAACCTGTCGTTAGAATAAGTGGTGCTTCGATTTCACAAGGTCCAACAGAAAGAGACATAGGGCTAGAAATCGGGTTCCTAACCGGGGCGCCAGAAAAACCTACTGAAACATTAGTTTCGCCAGACAAAGGTGCGCCAGGGAATTTAGAGTGCATAATAGAACTCTTTGTAGCACCAGTATCCAACAGAAAAGGCTCTGACACACCTGATGTAATCACCTCAATATAAGGTCCACTCTGATCTACTGGAACTGAAACAACTCCCTCTCTTTGTCTATGGCTGTCCTAGCAATCATCACCTTCCATACTCTCACCTTCTGCATAGTAGTCATCAGCATAGTACTGAGTCGTCCTACCAGACGCGTTATTCTGCTGATCAAAACTATTCATTGAATTTTGAGGAGGAAATGGGCGCGCGTTCTGGGTGAAATTTCCGCGTCCTCTAGCTCTAGGTGCTTGTGGAACACCTCGACCTCTTGCGCCAGAAATACCATTCATACGCTGCAACAAAATAGGGCAATTATATTTAAAATGACCTTCTTCCTTACAATATGAACATTGGTTAGGGCCTATCAGAGCACGTTGTTGAGGATACTCAAACCTTTGCGAATTCCTCTGATACTGTTGAGGTTGCTGATAGTCACGCTGATTACTACGAGGCGGATACGCTTGTTGTAAAAGAACCTTTGTTTTTAACTCTTTAGTTTTCTTGTCTGCTCTATCTTTCTCATCTTTATCTCTATTTTCGTAGTATTGTGCAGTAGCCAATATCTGTGCTGAAGAGGAAACGGCCCAAGAACTCTCTGAATCTTTCAATTCTTTACACAATTCGGGAAGCAAATTATGCACAAACTTGTCAACAAACAACCTTTGACCACCTTCTGTACTCATATCCTGACCACTGTGGTCGATAAATGTCTCTTCAAACCTAGTGAAGAAGTCAGATACACTTTCCTCCTTCTTCTGCTTGCATGCAGACAATTTATCCCAATTTACACGCATTGCAGGCATCAAAGTCTTCATGTAAGTAACGATCCTACCAGGGAGGTCTGCTACTAAAGGCTCTGGTTTAGCACCGCCTACTTGTCTGTCATTTGCCGCATTGATATTAATCCATGTGTCCCCTAACTCCGGCGCATGATCCGTGTGACGGATCACTCTCCATAAAGGCTGTGGGACCACATTTCCAAACAACATGTCTATATCAGCTAAATTCATAACACAGGAGTCTGCAGTCTGTGATAATTCCTTATAATAACCTGCAGGGTTTTTACGGGGGTCGGGTAGAGTCTGCTTAAGAGCCAGGACTTCAGTTCGCTTCCATGGAACATGTACCCACACACGTTGAAAATGAGGCTGAATAGGTGGAACAGCATTTAGGTCTCCTTCTTTCCAAACTGGGGGAACTTCTCTCATGGGATACTGTCTGACCTTCCTTTTAACAGAGGGTTCTGGCTCAAACAACAGTCGAGAAATACCCTCACTCCTAAATGATAATAATGTCGCAACTGCTTTCTCAATATCGGAACCCACAATCGTGCCTTTGGAAAACTCAAACCGTACACGACACAACTCAGGCGGATTGGCCTCCATATCACAATCTTTTAATCTTTCAAGAAGAACTTCGCACATTTTGTCAAAAACATATCTCTGTTTCGGTGCTTGCCATTGGTGGAAGACATCCATAACAGACTCTAACTCATATCTTGTAGGGTCAGTGACCCATTTATGCGCCAAATGATCCAATACTCCCTTCTCTCTAGAATCGGGCAATTGGCTACGCAATTGTTTACGCTCTAAAACGGGGGTCGTAGTCGGTGACCCAAAGAAAGGAGACAAAATACTAGTAACAGTGTTTGTCATTCTCTGTCGGACAGAAGGAGAAGTTGACAAATGAACAGGAGGAGACAAAGCAAATGCAGAGGCAGTGTCAGAAGGGATAGTGTGGAGGGAAATAGATGCAGGGGGCAAAGTCATAGGAAGTAAAGATGGAACAGGTAGTAAAGGTGGCAGCCCTTGAGGGGGCTGCGCCATAGTAGTAGGTGCCAACTGAAAAACAGCTGGTGGTTGTGGAAGAACCGGAGGTACAACAACTGGGGGTTGTACAACTAAAGGTTGCGGAGGTGCTGTAGCACTCTGCGCATAAGGAGGTGGTGAATTCAACAAATGAGACATTAAAGGATCCTTCTCAAGTTCCTTCACTGTATCTTGCTGAAGAGGTGGCAAAACTGGATAACATTTATCAATTGCCAATTTACGTTGCCTGTGCAGCTGTTCACTCGCTTGTTCCTCTTCATCATCCTTATACTGCATAGCAGCTTGCATTATTGAAATACCCTTTTCTCTTTTATTCTTCTTTACTAATTTAATTTCTTTCTGTTTGGCTTCTTTTCGCCATAGGCGAAAAGAGTCAAACATCGCCGGCCGGGCTTTCTTCTTAAAAAGTCTAACCTCTAAATTATCCAGAATTTCGGTGTCAAAACTACCATATTGGGGCCACTTTAGGACACCATCTTTCCTTGTGTACCTAACCCATACGTTATTATACGTGATAGAGCCCACTCCATGCTTCACGTAGAGCTCATAGGTTGGAGTTCCAATTGGAGGAACCGGACACGAGTCCTCCAATCGGGAATCCCTATTACAACCAAGACAAAACAAATTTCCAAGTCTGCTAAGACCAGGCATCTTCGCTCACTAGTCTAGCTTCAAACTTCAAAGGATTATCGAATACGACAGTCTCGTGAATACACGAGTCCTTCGGCTTTGGTACTTGCAAGTTCCAAATCAAAAGATCCTAACAAATCAAAGATCCCATGGGATACCCAAAACTAAGAACCAAGACTAAGGACTGGGAGACGCTCCACTTATACTTAACTGAGGTATCGATGACGTCACCAGAAGACTCGTCTATTGTCTCGCTCTACAAATCATAAAAGGGTCCAAGACAGGGCGATAGTCAGGGTAGCAGTCCTTCGTAGCCGTCGGGATGCGGGGAACCTCGCAGCAAAGACTTTCGGACCACGAACGACATACAGGGGCGATGAAGTGGTTGGCCTTCCTCCAGAATTTTACACGAAGCTCCTCACGACCTCTGGCTTGGACCGGTACCGCTGAAATCGCCCCACGTTGGGCGCCAATTGAAGTACTGGGTTTTATTGGACCCAGCGGTGCCAGGGAACACACCCAATGACCTCGAGTTCTTCCTGTCTCAGACTACAGAAACACAGAGTCTTCTTGGTGGCTTCAAAGATCAATTTATTGGCTGCAGCCAGCAACAGGTATCCTAGAAGTACAACACGGTGTATGTTCTCAGGAGACTGCCTTTCTCATGGAAACCAGCTATCTCTTTTATACAGAATATTATGCTTTAGGCAAACATTCCTTATTTTTACAGTGGGTCATTCACATATTTCTTACAACAAAAAAAGACAGATTCATGATGACAAGCCCATTTTCAGTTTGTCCAGCCCACAACCAAATACCCAGTGAGGCCCAACACCTGCAACAGATATAATCTGGACCCCTAATAAAATCGGGCACCTCCTCCTCGTAAAGCAGGTCATAAAGAAAGAGCAGTGACAGGTGTGAATAAGATTTAGATATAGATGTGTGCAATGAAGGGTTTATGGCATGCTGCACCTGGGCCCCTAATCTCGATCGGCCACTGGGAACTAAAACTGGCCGAACAGGTTCTGGCTCTGGGCAGTGGAGTCAGCTTGCCCAGGTCACTGAAAGTGTACGTGTCCCCTAAGGCGCGTTTTGGCTTTAGTCATTGCCTTATGTGAGGGCAACCACAAAATGGATGCCGTACACAAAATGGAACCCGAGGGTTCACAAGGGAATCGTTAATATTAGAGTGATCCCGTCACTCGAATATGACGCAAATACTCAGATATAGCATACCTGTCATTACCGGTCTGCTGATACCAAAATCGTCATGTTACAATGATGTTAATGACACAGGTCCAGAATTTTCAGTACCACACTGGAAGTTGAATCATGGTGTCGGGGGATCACAGTTGACCAAACAACTCTGAAAGTACCCTGTGAAGGACAGACATGACACACAGTCAAAAGCACTGAAGAACAGGACAGAACTGCAATACTCATGCCCAATACATGTCACAAGATACTTACAGAAAACCAAGTTAGCATGTCAACACTGTTGGGGAGTACAGACTACCTGTAAGAACACATCGCTGCACGCTTCCAGTCAAGTAGCACATGGCCACACTCAAACAGCACCAGAGCACCACCAACACATATCACGCAAACTCACATCATTGGCATGACAACTCTCTGGATACTCACATTCAGCTGAAGAAGTTGGTGATGAGCTGTGTGCGGACATCACCATCATCATCATCATCATCACTGGCATCGTGGCCCAGGCCAGGATCCTCCACAGGTGGCGGATGTTGGTCATCGTCATCCAGGATGAGAGGCAACTCCTTCCGCACTGCCAGGTTGTGTAGCATGCAGCAGATGATGACAATCTTGCACACCTTTGCTGGGGCATATGGGAGGGCCCCTCCTGTCTTGTCCAGGGAGCGGAAGCGGCTCTTCAGGAGACCAAATGTCCGCTCGATCACTCTCCTGGTCCGACCATGTGCCTCATTGTAGCGCATCTGGGCTGGTGTCACAGGGTTCCTGAGGGGTGTCAGCAACCACGGCATGTTGGGGTATCCGGAGTCACCTACAGACAGACAATTGCACATTAGCTGAGTTGGAAAAGAGGGCGGAATACAACATAGCAGAACACACACAATGGTACAAAGTCAGTACACACCGACAAGCCAGGCACGCTGGTTCTGCATCTGTGACATCATCCTCGGGATGCGACTACTCCTCATCACGTAGGCATCGTGTGCCGAACCAGGGAAACGGGCACACACATGTGAGATGCTCATATCTGCAAGACATACCACCAGAGCATTGATCGAATGATAATGTTTCCTGTTCCGGTATGCCTGCTCATGTGCCTGTGGTGGTACCAAAGCCACATGTGTCCCATCAATGGAGCCAATGACATGTGGCATCCTCCCCAGGGCATAGAAGTCACTCTTGATGTCAGTGAGTTGTTGACGTTTAGGGAAATAGATGTACTGGTTCAGGCATCTCAACATTGCCTCCAAAACATCGCGTAGCACACGGCTGAACATAGTCTGTGACATCCCACCAGCAGACGCCACAGTGTGTTGAAAGGTACTGGTGGCAAAGAAGTGTAGGGCTACCATCACCTTCACCTTGGGGGTCAGCGCTGTAGGGTACGGCTGGCCAGGTTGCAAATGTGGGGCCAAACGCACTGCCAAATCCTCAATCAGCTGCCTGGTGAAGCGGTACCGTCGGATGCTGTCACGTTCCACCATCGTTGCAAAGTCAGGGAATGGTCTATGGACAGCTGGTGCCCTGCAGTGCATAGGTGAAGAAAGAAATATTGTCAGTCACCCCACATATGTGGCATTGACCATACTCAATATCACATGATACATCATTACGAGACACAAGTACTTGATGTGTGTGCCGTTCTGTATGGACATATATGGCACCTACATGGCCATCATCTAACATCTCAGTTCAACATGTGTTGACAACAGGTTCCAGGTTGTGCTATGGGAAACCATTAGGCTGTGTCACAGTACCCATTTACTGCTGTCACGTACCAAACACACACCACAGTGACATGTCTGGACAGATGCGCCACAGGCATCACAGCTCATTGACAGATAGATTCCCAGGGACCCTGTATTGCCACATGGACACTGGCATGACATGGCGTATCATGTACACGTCAGAAAAACAAACATGACTCCCACAGGTAGTGGCCCCTGTTGCCTCCGCAGGACAGACATGGACGTCTGTGACACACACACGCACAACATCAAAGTCCATGCACAAACAACGTGGATGTGGAGACTGTCTCCCATTGTGCACATGGAATCAGAGACATCGGAAACACAACATGCACACAGACTGTGGAGGGCCATCACTATTGTGGCAATGGGTCACCCTGTGACGTACATACCTTCCCACATGGGACTCTGGGGGTATGTGACATGACATACACATACACAACCTGGAAATGTGACCATGCCACATGCTCTGAAATGAACAGTTGCACATCACAGTGGTCATGTGCACAACACACAAAGGATCCTGTCCCCATGAACACGTGCACAGCCTGGGAGTGGCTGCCCCCAAGTGCCACCCCAAAAACAACATGTTGACCCCCAGACACAGAAAAGGTAATGCAGCCTTACATGCCTTAGGATACAGTGTGGACAGGCTGTGGTGTTGTAGGTGTGCCCCTCACTCCCTGGGAAGTATATGTGGCTGGCATATGTTCACCTGTGACAGGCATGGTGACATATGCCAGTGACTTGTCCAGGGACGCGTTGTACAGCACTGGCCATTGCATCTGTTGTGAGTGGGTACGCGTTGTACAGCAATGGACCGATCGGTGCACACGCACTGGCCATTGCATCTGTTGTGAGCGGTTACGCGTTGTACAGCAATGGAGCGATGGGTGCGCACGCACTGGCCATTGCATCTGTTGTGAGCGGGTACGCGTTGTACAGCAATGGACCGATCGGTGTGCACGCACTGGCCATTGCATCTGTTGTGAGCGGGTACGCGTTGTTTCCCGGAATATGCGTTGTACAGCAATGGACCGATCGGTGCGTACGCACTGGCCATTGCATCTGTTGTGAGCGGGTACGCGTTGTACAGCAATGGACCGATTGGTGTGCACGCACTGTCCATTACATCTGTTGTGAGCGGGTACGCGTTGTACAGCAATGGACCGATCGGTGCGCACGCACTGGCCATTGCATCTGTTGTGAGCGGGTACGCGTTGTACAGCAATGGACAGATCGGTGTGCACGCACTGGCCATTGCATCTGTTGTGAGCGGGTACGCGTTGTACAGCAATGGACCGATCGGTGTGCACGCACTGGCCATTGCATCTGTTGTGAGCGGGTACGCGTTGTACAGCAATGGACCGATCGGTGTGCACGCACTGGCCATTGCATCTGTTGTGAGCGGGTACGCGTTGTTTCCCGGAATACGCGTTGTACAGCAGTGGACCGATCGGTGCGCACGCACTGGCCATTGCATCTGTTGTGAGCGGGTACGCGTTGTTTCCCGGAATACGCGTTGTACAGCAAGGACCGATCGGTGCGCACGCACTGGCCATTGCATCTGTTGTGAGCGGGTACGCGTTGTACAGCAATGGACCGATCGGTGTGCACGCACTGGCCATTGCATCTGTTGTGAGCGGGTACGTGTTGTTTCCCGGAATACGCGTTGTACAGCAATGGACCGATCTGTGCGCACGCATTGGCTAGGGCCTGGCATGGCAACGGACGCGTTTTCGAAGCTTCAACGAGTCTGATGCAGTGAATTCAGTTGGCCACCCACAACAATGTTGCAAATTCATGGGTGTCATGAAGTTTAACTTTTGAAGGATGCTGTGGGCGTGTATTAGTGGTGCAATTCCATGGATTGGCCAGATTCAGAAGATGCAAATGACTTGGACCTATCACTTTGGACACATGGGACAGTATCTGCCTCTGCAGCACACATATAATGCTGGCTGTTCCCCTGAGAGCTCACTTGCCTGCACTACATGCTCCAGGACGACATCTGCCACCAACACTGCTGCTGTCTCTGCATCCTCTGGCTACTGCAATGGCACGTACTGTGGAGAGAGCCCCAGCCTTCAGCCTTGAGGAGAACCAGGCCCTGCTGGACAGCCTCCTTCCACAGTACAGCAAGCTGTATGGGAAACCAGGGGAGCAGGTGAGTGTGCTGTCCACTGCCTTACTAATTGTGCATGTTGTCTGAGTAGCAAGACTTACAGTGTGCACACCACTGGCTAGCAGGCTCACTGAGTAGTTGTCACCCCCCATAGTGTGTAGTAACATGCACTGAACAGGTATAGTGCAGTGACAGTGCATTTAAACAAGGTTTTACTACCCAGGCAATGATACCATGTAGTAACTGCTGGCAAACTGTTCATAGCCATCGTTGCACTGCCTGTGTACATCATATGCCCCTGTGATTGAGACATGTATATCCAACTGTGTGATGCACATATATGTTGCATGTGTAGTAATGGCCTTTTTACTTTGTCATCCTCACAGGTTGATGCCCACCAGAAGCAGGAAATCTGGCTGACTATCGCCCGGGCAGTAAGATTCGTGGGGGTCTACAAGCGCCGGATCCGCAACTGCCAGAAGAGGTGGCAGGACCTTCGGGGCTGGACCCGGAGGATCGCAAGGGTCCAGCTGAAGCTGTCGCCTCCTCGCAGGAGGGCGGACACCGGACCCTGACCCCCACATGCTCAGGATCCTGGCGGTGGTCTTCCCTGACCTGGATGGGCAGCTGAAGGCCAAACAGCAGCAAGGAGGGGTGAGTCCATGACTGCACTGTGAACTTTGTCTGACATGCTATGTGCCCTCCTCTGGCCTGGTTAAACTTCCACAGTACATCAGTCTTGTGGTCCAGGACCCATGTCCCTCAATTGTGACATGCCCACTCCTCATCTGATACGCAGGTGTGGCCCTTACAGTCTGGAAATTGTGTCACTTGGGTACTGTGTCCTTGCATTTTGCTTCGCTCAAGGTGGGGGACAGCATTTGTTCCCGTGACTTTGTGGTGGGCTTCATGGGTGGGTCAATTGCTTACACAATGCCTAAGTTCTGACATGTAATCTGGGTGTAACTTTGATATGTGGTCCACTTGCTGATCTGAATCACCACATGTCCCTGGGGTATTTGGCACACCCCCATGCTGCGGGTAGGAACAATGTTTGGGCCTCAGGAGTATGTATATCAAGTGTGTCACACATGCTTAGCCACCTGCCTACTGTCCAGGGCTCAACCCTCTTTCAGGTGGAGCAGGACAGTCATGCCTACTCCAGGGCATACAATACACTCTGTACTCCCACTCCCGTGTATCAGCTGACATGTTGTGATCAGTGAAATGTTCCCTCATGTGTCTGCCTCTGTGTCATTGTGCTGTGGCTTCGTTGTCAGGACTACTGGGATGTTTATCGTTTAGGGCTCAGCATGCCATCTGAGATGTGACCATGAGAGACGATACTTCTGTGACTGATAGGTGTTTGATCACTTGACTGTGCTCACAGGTGTATGCGACTGTGAATTTCAGGCAGCTGTTTTTCATTCACAGCAGACTGTGAGGTACTCAGGTTCATAGAGTTGTGTTTCGTGTCTCCCATATGTCCAATTGGTATGACGTGGACAAATAAGAGTTCAGATGATGTGGTTTGTGGGGGATGGACATGTGCACTTGTCAGCTACATAACTTGCATTCCCCATTACCTAGGATTGTGACACAGTGCAGACTGTTGTTGGCTGGCTGCCATGGCCATGTGACTGGAGACAGTGATGTATGACTTTGCAGGCATGCCTCTGCCATGGCATTAAACTTCCTAGGAGTGATCCTGCAGGGGAGTGACATGTGCAACATGCACCCCATTGTGGCATTGACTATCCAGACATGGGTGCATCATGGTGTCTGGTGCTGGTATGCATCACATGCATTTCTAATTAGACTCTGGCCATCCCTTTATCCGGACACCTGTACTGACTCAGTGGCAAGAGATGTGATGTGTGCATGTTCACATACTTCACCGTGTTCTCTGCAATGTCCAACAACTGTGTACGTGGTGCATGTGTCCACACTGGGGTATTACCATCCAACAGGCACCAGAAAGATGGGTGCAAGGGCAGGAGGGGTGTGAGTGCCATGGTTGACCATCAGACTGACAATTGGCTTCTCCTAATCTGTGTGAGGACTTTTGGCAATGTTCAACTGAGGATGCCAGGGCTTGCTCTGTAATGTGCTGTACTTACTGTGGTGTGTGCGGTCAGTGCAGGTGACTGATGTTTGTCTGTTTCCCTAATTGTTTGCAGATACATCCACGGCCACAGGAGGGGACAGCTCCACGGACCAGGATGAGCTGCAGAGCCAGACTGGGTCAGCAGCCGATGAGTGGTCGGAGGGACCCAGTGGCACGGAGGGCGAGGGGAGCCACACCGAGGAGTCCTCAGCACCATCCACCTCAGCTGAGGACCACAGCAGCTCGGAGGAGGACTCCCTTGTGGAAGCGGGTGTCAGCAGCCACCACACCCCAGCTAGTATGTCTGGCCCCGCCACCACCACCACCGCCCTCCCATTGGCTCCCATTCCAGAGGTCCGTGGAGGCTCCCGTGTTCGGGAGCGTGTCTCCTTCGTGCCAGGCACCGCACCCCCTGCCCCTGTGTCCCCTGCTGCCCTGTGTACCTACTTTGCCAGCTCCATGTAGGGCAGACAGCAATGCTGAGTGTCCTCCATGCACACACCACTCTGTTGACACAGCTGGTGTCGTTCATGGAGGGCATCTCGACGGGCATGTCTGCCCTACAGAGGAGCAATAGGTCCATGGACTCCTCCCTGATGGCAGCAGTGTCCCTCCTCCAACAGTCCATCACCCCTCCTACCTCTGCCCCATCCACACTTCCTGGCACCCTACCTGTCCCAAGCACATGCACACCTGCACAATCACCCAAACACACAGACACGAGCAGCACAGAAACACCCAAAACAAAGGCAAGACGTGTACACAAGCAACCTCAGGGGACTGATACCACACCCACAGGGGATGGGGAACAGACACACACACAGGCATCCACAGTCACTCCACAGTCCTCAAAATCCTCTCCCTCCAAGACCCCTTCCCTTGCCTCACCTGCAACCCCACCTACAAAGCAGCTCTTCCTCTGTGACCTCGGCCTCTTCCCCTCCGATCCCGCTGATCCAGCATACAGGGGGAAAAGGAAGTCCACCCACACAGAGGGGAGTGCCCCTCGCCCCCGGACACCCTCCCCCAGGCGCAGACAGACTGAGGCCCCCACTCGCAAGTCCCCCCGCCCCCGGAAGAGCAAGACCCCGCCACCGCCCTGCAGGTCAACCACACAGTCTCCTTCATCCATCCCTCAGGCACCCACAACACAGGTTCCCCCACCACACCCTGCCCCAGGTTCCCCCACCCACAGATACACCATCCCCAAAATGATGCAGCCTTCTCCACCTACCACTTGCTCTTCCAGCCCCACCCCCCGCTGCACATGTTTGTGCCACTGGTGTGGAGACCGTGTCCTCCCCCTCTGTCCTGCCCACCTTACCTGAACCCCATTCTACTCCCCTGGAGATGGGCACTGCAGTGGAGTCCACTACCACCCCGTCTGACTTGGGCACTGCAGTGGGGAACCTGTCCACTCCATCTGGCCAGCCCACTGGAGTTGTGCCGGCACCCACACCATCTGACTCATGCCCCCCAGTTGTGCCGGCACACACCATGTCAGACACCTCCACTGCAGTTGTCAGTGACTCTCCAGCACCAGCCACCCCTTCCCTGCCTCCTTCTGGTGAGCCCTGATCCTGTCCCTGCGGTGCCTGGCCTGCCCCCCCGTATGCCCCTCCGAGGGGAATGTCCCTGGTCCGTAGCAGTGCAGGCAAGCAAAGGGTGACATCTGCCACTGTCACCCTGTTTGGACTTTTGTCATGGACTGGCCATTGGCCTTTGGGTTTTGTCTGGACTTTCTATTTTCAACTAACATATGCTGAATAAAGCTACTTTCAGTTCTCTGGTGGTTTTGCTTCAGATGTACATGATGTTGAGGATGCTAACCATGCCCTTGCTGCAGTGATGGTGATTTTTGATATCAGGTAAATGAAGTGTTACTGTGCAGGACCTCATGTGGTCCAGGGTGAATGTGTCCTATCCTGGTGTGTAGCCATGTCATCCTTTCCAGCAATATGAGGGTGTCATGTTTTCCATATTTGCCAATGGGATTCCCTACATGTTTTTGCAATATCACATCTGTGGCTTACACCCCTGCACATCAGATGTGCTTGCCATTGTTCAATTTGTCTATTTCCCTGACCATGTGACCATCTCCACTGGACATGCAAGTTTGGGCATCAATGGGGAAGGACTCATCTGTGGTATCAGTGCAACTTGCTATACATGTGTATTTGATCGGTGCAGATGATTTTGGTGACACTGCCATGACCAGGCTGATGTGACGAGAGCCTTCATTTTGTGCTAATTGTTGACTGAGTGACCAAGTGTTCTGCTGACATGATAGAGCCCTGCAGAGACAACGTATGGCACAGCTTTCCTTACACAGGAGTGGAGTCCCCTCATGGCAGTGTGTAATTCCGTGACATTGCCTGAGCCCAAGGTGTGTGTTGTGTGAGCATGTCTGTGTGTGTTCACTTCCATTTTGCTACGCAGGCTGGGGGCCCTAGTGATGTTCCTGTTTGTGATGCTTGCTGAGTTAACCTATGTTCCCCCAAAGTCTTCTCCCTGGGTTCTCTGTGATGTGGGTGCATGGCACATTACTGGTCATCAGGGTGTCATCCATAGGTGTGTTTGCTGTCAGGGCTGAGTTTGTGGGCAAACGCAGATGAGACACAGTCAGGATTCCCCTTGGCACTTGTTGGTTACACAAGTCATGTAATTTACAGTTTGTGTTAGCTTTCAGTGATTGTGACACGTTGTGTGTGTGACTGCTGCCACTCCTCAGGGTCAGAGCTGCAATGTTGGAAGTTGTCTATGTGTGTTCTTTGTGGGTGACCTTGGCTTCTTCATTGGTGTGTGACTGTGGCCGGGATCCCATTGGTTGGTGTGGATTTGACGTCATGCCCATGTACAGCGTACTGTGCAGTCTTGTTGACTGGCCATGTGTGATGGGTATCTCCACCTTAGTTCCCCCCACCACCCCTGGGATTGTCATGGGTGCATGTGCAATGTCACCAGTCCATGTGAGCTTCACTGCTGCACATTGGTGGAGATCAAGGTGTGTGGTGTTGAGTGTGTGCAAATGAGAGTTGTTGCACGGCTAGACCCCTACCTCCATGTTGGCCTTGGCTGACAGGCCGTGCTGATTGATTTGTGCTTGTGTAGGTGTGATGGTAGTTAGTTGCTCAGGACACATGACTGTGGTTCACAGTGTGTACGACATCTACCTTTGTCATTACAGTGGGATTATCATGCAGGCCAGTGTCACCACAATGTGGGCTCCCTGGGGGTAGTGCTGTGGTGGGTCTGTCTCTTGCTGTGTTAGTTGCTGTTCCTACAAGCTTGTGTGACATTTGTAATTTGGGCTCCCTCTCATCTAACAATGCCTGATTGCCCACATAGGGGAATCCGATCCATGAGTTACTTTTGTGTGGCACTGTATTGACATCTGTGTAATAGGGATTCAGGCCTCTTCATGTGTTGTGTGTTTACCTGGGGACACTGGCACACCACCCCCATCACCTGTTGTGTTTGATATGCAGTGTGAGTCTGCCTGTTTGTGTTTGTGCATTTGCACCACTGCATTGGCATTTCTTTAGTGTGCCATTGGCTGTATGTTGTTTGGTGGCTTTCCCCTGCTGTCCCTGGGACTCCTAGGTCATCAGTCAGCGCAATGATCATGGTTTGTATGTCCCATTGCTGCCATGGAATGGTATTTGTTCACCTCACATCTACAGTCTCCACAGGATATCTACATTTGTGTGTCCATTGGTGCAGATATGTGGGTCTGCATTATGATGGTCACTTCTGTCATTGTGTTATTCGTGAATGTTGACAATGTGAGCCCCCATGGGTGATGTTTGTCTGCACATGGCCAAAGCGATGTTTCATTGGCAGTGCACTGTTTGCCTCACACAATCTATGTTGCTATGGGACATTTTGGTCACTGTGGTGATGGGTCTTTAGACCCCATTGCCACAATGTTCAAAATGTGCTTCAGCTATGGACCCCACACTTACCTTTTGGTCACTGTGGTGATGGGGCTTTAGACCCCATTGCCACAATGTTCAAAATGTGCTTCAGCTATGGACCCCACACTTACCTTTTGGTCACTGTGGTGATGGGGCTTTAGATCCCATTGCCACAATGTTCAAAATGTGCTTCAGCTATGGTCCCCACACTTACCTTTTAGTCACTGTGGTGATGGGGCTTTAGACCCCATTGCCACAATGTTCAAAATGTGCTTCAGCTATGGACCTCACACTTACCTTTTGGTCACTGTGGTGATGGGGCTTTTGACCCCATTGCCACAATGTTCAAAATGTGCTTCAGCTATGGACCCCACACTTACCTTTTGGTCACTGTGATGATGGGGTGTTAGACCCCATTGCCACAGTGGTCATGGTCTGCTTGCATTGTGGAGGCCACACACATTTATGTGTGACACATGTGATAGGGGGTCACATTGTATGTTCAATGTCATGTTCAGTGTTGTAGGCATTTGACACAGACTACACACGCTTGTCATGGTGTTGGGGGGATGTATTTTTCAGACATTCCTTATGTTGGAGTATGCTGGTTGTGTCATGCATTACCCGTCCTATGAGTAGGGGTTGTGTGGGTGGTAGGCATCCAGGACCCCATGAGTGGGGATGGTATTAGTGGCAGGCATCCATCCCCCTATGAGTGGGGATGGTATTAGTGGCAGGCATCCATCCCCCTATGAGTGGGGATGGTAGTAGTGGCAGGCATCCATCCCCCTATGAGTGGGGATGGTAGTAGTGACAGGCATCCAGGCCCACATGAGTAGGGGTGGTGGTAGTGGTAGGCATCCAGGCCCCCATGAGTAGGGGTGGTGTTAGTGGTAGGCATCCATCCCCCTATGAGTGGGGATGGTAGTAGTGACAGGCATCCAGGCCCACATGAGTAGGGGTGGTGTTAGTGGCAGGCATCCATCCCCCTATGAGTGGGGATGGTAGTAGTGACAGGCATCCATCCCCCTATGAGTGGGGATGGTAGTGGTGGCAGGCATCCATCCCCCTATGAGCGGGGAGGGTAGTAGTGACAGGCATCCAGGCCCCCATGAGTAGGGGTGGTGGGAGTGGTAGGCATCCATCCCCCTATGAGTGGGGATGGTATTAGTGGCAGGCATCCATCCCCCTATAAGTGGGGATGGTAGTAGTGGCAGGCATCCATCCCCCTATGAGTGGGGATGGTAGTAGTGACAGGCATCCAGGCCCACATGAGTAGGGGTGGTGGTAGTGGTAGGCATCCAGGCCCCCATGAGTAGGGGTGGTGTTAGTGGTAGGCATCCATCCCCCTATGAGTGGGGATGGTAGTAGTGACAGGCATCCAGGCCCACATGAGTAGGGGTGGTGTTAGTGGCAGGCATCCATCCCCCTATGAGTGGGGATGGTAGTAGTGGCAGGCATCCATCCCCCTATGAGTGGGGATGGTAGTAGTGGCAGGCATCCAGGCCCCCATGAGTAGGGGTGGTGGTAGTGGTAGGCATCCATCCCCCTATGAGTGGGGAGGGTAGTAGTGACAGGCATCCAGGCCCCCATGAGTAGGGGTGGTGGGAGTGGTAGGCATCCATCCCCCTATGAGTGGGGATGGTATTAGTGGCAGGCATCCATCCCCCTATGAGTGGGGATGGTATTAGTGGCAGGCATCCATCCCCCTATGAGTGGGGAGGATAGTAGTGGCAGGCATCCATCCCCCTATGAGTGGGGATGGTAGTAGTGGCAGGCATCCATCCCCCTATGAGTGGGGATGGTAGTAGTGGCAAGCATCCATCCCCTATGAGTGGGGATGGTAGTAGTGGTAGGCATCCATCCCCCTATGAGTGGGGATGGTATTAGTGGCAGGCATCCATCCCCCTATGAGTGGGGAGGATAGTAGTGACAGGCATCCAGGCCCCCATGAGTAGGGGTGGTGTTAGTGGTAGGCATCCATCCCCCTATGAGCGGGGAGGGTAGTAGTGACAGGCATCCAGGCCCACATGAGTAGGGGTGGTGGGAGTGGTAGGCATCCATCCCCCTATGAGTGGGGATGGTATTAGTGGCAGGCATCCATCCCCCTATGAGTGGGGATGGTAGTAGTGGCAGGCATCCAGGCCCCCATGAGTAGGGGTGGTGGTAGTGGTAGGCATCCATCCCCCTATGAGTGGGGAGGGTAGTAGTGACAGGCATCCAGGCCCCCATGAGTAGGGGTGGTGGGAGTGGTAGGCATCCATCCCCCTATGAGTGGGGATGGTATTAGTGGCAGGCATCCATCCCCCTATGAGTGGGGAGGGTAGTAGTGGCAGGCATCCATCCCCCTATGAGTGGGGATGGTAGTAGTGGCAGGCATCCATCCCCCTATGAGTGGGGATGGTAGTAGTGGCAGGCATCCATCCCCCTATGACTGGGGATGGTATTAGTGGCAGGCATCCATCCCCCTATGAGTGGGGAGGGTAGTAGTGACAGGCATCCAGGCCCCCATGAGTAGGGGTGGTGTTAGTGGTAGGTATCCATCCCCCTATGAGTGGGGATGGTATTAGTGGCAGGCATCCATCCCCCTATGAGTGGGGATGGTATTAGTGGTAGGCATCCATCCCCCTATGGATGTGTATGGCATTGGTGATAGCCATCCCGCCCCTATGGTTCTGCTGTTGCTAGTGTACGTCATTTCTGCATCCCTATGTGTGTGTGACATATGTCTGGTACGTGTCGTTTGTTTGTGTTGTGGGTGTTTGACTTACCGTCTGCGCCGTATGCGTCTGTACCGGTCCCGGTAATAGATGTAGAGTATTGGTAGGACCTGCGCGATGGGATTCATGGTTGGGTCGTCTCGTTCGGGTTTCTCGTGGCTTCGACTCGTACTTGTCGCTGGCTTGTTCGTCTCGTCGCCGACGATCGTCTTGTGGCGCGAATCGGAGCTTATGTGCAGCTCTCCCGGATGCTCAAACGTGCCGGACGTAGCGACGGGTTCGGCGCGTACGGAAGGCGCATCGTACTCGTCCGGCCGGAAGGTGCTGTGTATTTGCTTCCGTGCGACTCGAATCGGCGTTTACGGATCCGGCTCGGGCGGGGAACAGGAGCTGGAATTGGTGAGTACGGCTCGCTCGGAATCTGGGCTGTTATGCGCATCGTACTTGTTCGTTCGGACGACTGTTCGGATCGGTCGGGAAACACGCGTTCGGCTTGGTTTTTTTCCGGACAAATACTGTTAGGTGCGCTTCCGGCCAAGATCGGAATCGACCCCTCTGTGTTGGGAAGCGTTTTTGGAGGGCTCCCACTTGTCCTGCTACTTGTGGCGGGAATTCTGATTTAAATTTTTCTGCTCTGCAATGGAAATCTCAGTTCAAACCGGAATGGAGACAGCACTGCTTGCGGAGTGTTGCCATGGGCACATGGTACACTGCTTCCGCACACCTTGGCTTCAAGAACTGAATGAGCACAGGTTCTTATCCTTCAGACCTGTCTGGCTTGACTGAGTACAACCTGTATTCAGCTGCCTGCTTTGCAGCCACGAATGCGTCCTGGATATAAGTCTCGGATCAGAATTGGTTGCACCACCGGACATTGAAGTACTGATGGACCCCTTAAAGGCCCATGTGTATTGTTGTCCCCAGCGTATTCCATTAATAATGAATGCATTCCTGGAGCCACCCTGGGATGCTTCAGCTTGTAGTGATGTGAACAGCAGCTCTGCAGAACACATATGGGCTACAACGCCTCCCTCAGCGGCTGCTGTGGGAACTGGATGGAATCATCTTTGCTCCATAAACATGCTACAAGGTGCGCCGCTGGGAACGTCATCTGCGGTTGTCAGCAACAGCAATGTTGCGTCCACCACTCGGAACACATAAACGATTGGATTTTACTGTGTGGGAACAATTTGGCCCATTTTTTTTTTAATAACACATTTTATTGATTTTTCGTGATACCAGCTGGGCAGACGCCCTACATATATTGGCACCAAGATAATCCGGATGTACACAGTTGGTATACATTATTAACTGCAGTAGACATATAAAACAACAAAAACTTTGCGCAGACAGTTCCCAAACCCATCCATTTAAGAAGGTGTAGATGAGTACTCAGACATGCAGTAATGGTACGTTGTGTGCGGCCTGGAATGGTCAGGGGAGTGTTAGCAACTTCGCCCATCAGGGGGTCTGTGGGGGAAGGGGAGGAAGATAGATACCCCAATAGGTTGCCCATTGGGACCATATTTTCCTGTGTTTCCGGGGGCAGCCTTGCGCCTGGAATACTGCCAGCTCAGTGCCCATACATCTGTCTAGTTCTTTTCTCTATTTCCCCACCGTCGGGGGGAGACCCCTTTCCATAACTGAGCGATGTCTCGTTTAGCGATTGTGAGGGCCAGGAAGAGCAGGTACTGTTTATACCGGTTCCCCCCTATCCCGTCAGTGCTATGTACTAGGAACAGTTTTGGGTCGTGTGGCAGATCCCAAGCTAATACCCTGCCCAAACATGCAGAGACTTTACGCCAGAAGGGCTGTATAGCTGTGCAGCTCCACACTGTGTGTATAAAGGTTCCCTCGTCCCTCTCACAGCGTAGACATTGGGGAGACTGAACGACCCCCATCTTCCAGAGACGGAGTCTTGTATAGTATACCCGGTGTACATATTTGAATTGGATGAGTCGATATTGGGAGGACACTGCTGCACCCCGGGGGCTAGCTATGGCCTCGGCCCAGTCATCGTCCGTTAGGTCTGGTATGTCGTCCTGCCACGCCCTTCTAGTTTTATGCAGTGTTGTTTTGGAGTGCGTTGTTAAACTCTGGTAGACCTGTCTGATTTTATGTGCACTCAGGTCCCCCATGAGGAGACGGCCTTCGAGGGGATGGAACTCTGGCAAGCTATCCAGAGTAAGGATGGTGGGGGTCAGGGCATGGCGCAACTGAAGGTATTTATAAAACTGTGACTTGTGCAGCTGAATTTGGCCCATTTTTAAACAAAATAAACCAAAATTGTTTTTTGCTTTCTTTTTCTAGGCACCATGGCTTGGGATTTCAAATGATATAATGATTTAAAGGCTTTTAAATGAATATTTTAAAGGAAACCTCCCTTTTAGATGCTTTTAAGTGTTTTTTAACGTTGTTAAAATGGTGTGCTGGCTTTTTAGATAGCTTTTAGATATCGACCCTTAGTATGAGGAGTGGGTGTTTGATTCCCGGGTTAGGCCCATGTAGTGAAGCAGCTTATTTCTTACATTGTCCTCACAGTAACATTTCCAAGACTTTCTTTCTAAATTAGATTTGAGCCCCTGTGTCTTTAACTACTCCAATAAATAGGTACACATTGAACTTGCTTTTGGCCGCTTACCACCTTCCTACCTCATCGAAATGAGGTAAATGTTCTGTCCACCGTGCTGCAAGTGCATAACAGTCAATGAACTGCACATAACCGTGGACGGGACATGCGCCACATTTTGACAGAGTACCCTGTCTGCAAAATCCTAAGTCCCTTAAGTCTTTCCGGAAGTGCACTTTAAAGAACTTAGCAGTGTATGCTCCAGAATGTTTACCCTAGTGTTCAAATGCAGATTTGCTCACACTTCCTGAGGAATGGACCAGAAGTGCATCCTCAGACACCCCCAATTTACTTCAATACACTGGAAGGAAATGTATTTATTGCAGTGAGTGCGCTAAAGTTACATGAATGTCACGTCTTCTTTTAACACCTTTAGCCTATCTGGAAGTACTCGGTAGGGAATTTAGGACAGTATGCCCCAACATGCTTACATCAGTGTTCAAAAATAGATTTGCCAACACAGTTAAAGAAATATTCACCTCTAACTTACTTCCCCACATTGGGAGAGCTGGATCCAGCGCAGTGAGTATGCTAAAGGAGTTCCTGAGCCTAAGCAGGATGCCACAGGGAAAGGTTAGTAATAGTTAATTTGGAACAAGCATGATATTTGTCAGGACTCTGAGTGAGAGAGACAAGTCAAAGCTTAGCCTAGGCTTATTTTTATCCGGATCTAATGTAGGTGGAAGGCAGATGGTCAAGGTGGGAGTGGCACACAGATTACAGTATCAACTACTATAATTGGCTGGCGGTGTATGTGTAATGGTTTGCTGAAGGTGTCTTTATATGCAAGTTGGGTGATGACTTGGTGAGTGGTGATATGATTGCTATTTCAGCCCGGTGGGCCGTATTAATATGATGGGCCCTTGAATGGAGGTAGTTTATTGATGTGAGTTTTGTGTTGGGCCTGCGGCTGGAGCTGTGAATAGCTTTGGGTGGCGAATGAAAAGCGTGTGAATGGTCCAAAATGCAGTTGGTGCCTTGACATGATTTTACAGCTCACAACCAGTATGTTATGGGGTCAGTTTTCTGATTCTAAAATTATCTTATTAACAGAGATGGCTCAGATGTGATGGATTTTGAACCAATGACTGTTGTCATTTTAAAATTAGACAGTATGAGCATGTACTTGTGTACCCATCCCACTTTGGAAACTTGGACATGTCCCCTAGGTCTTAGTTATGTGTTCTAACCTCCGTTGCCAGTGTCGTCTTGCAGGACAGGAAAATTCAACAGTGAGAAAGACGTTTTAGGGGCCATCCTGAGACAAATTATTATATTGAAGCTAGTCTCACCTACGAACTTTGTACTGGAAATTACTACAGAGTAACAGAAGTTCGGCATCTCCTAAAGTGCCTACAAAAGTCTGTACCAAATTGCCCAGAGATATGTCTATGGCATTTTGGCACTGTGTCTGCCAGCTCCGAGGCAAACCTACCAAACCCAGACATTTCTGAAAACTAGATACCCCAAGAAGTCTAGACTGGTGTGACTTGCGCGGATCTCAGTACTATGTCTAACCTCACTGGACTCCCCTGGGTCTCTAATTTTCACAAGTATCAGAGTTGGGTGGGTTTCTCTGCTCGGACCCAAATTATGCAACTGCACACATCGCCAAAAAGGGACAATTCTGTTGGGGAAAGTGAAATTGCATTTTGGAGGCTTTCCGCTTGCGCCACTAGGCCCAACCATACAAGTGAGGTATTGTTCTTATCAGGAAAAGTGTGGAAAGGCTAGTTGGTAAGAAGTTTGTGGGTCCCCACAGATTCTGGAACTTTCACTGACAGAAATGTGAGGACAATGCATGATGTTAGCTAACATTTGAGGTTTGCATGTATTGTGGACAGGAAAAGTTAGAGGCTTACACGTAAGTCACCATTATCCTGGGTGTCTAATGTTCAGAAATGTCTGGGTTTGGTAGGTTTCCCTGGTTGATGGGCAAGCCTGGGCCCAAGTTCCACAGCTACCCACATCATAAAAAAGGGACAAATTTGCTACTGGTGATAAAGGGTGCATTTATTCAATGGAGTCATTACCTTGAAGGGGGCATTCAGGAGATTACAGTTTGGACTGATCATAGCAACCTATAATACTTTCAATCAATCAAATACCTGAAAGTAAGACCCACTGAATTGTCCCTCTTCTAATTTTGGTTCTAATATAAGGTTACCTACAGATCATGAAATTACTGAGGCAAAGCAAATACTTTGTCAAGACAAGAAGAGCTACAAGAACATTCACTGACTCCCAACATTGGGGTTTGTGTGTACAGTGCCATAGATTCTAAGCACAATGCACAAATGTCTTAGCCAGGTTATTATCAAACATGGTATAAGTAGACATTGAACAATGGATTTAAAGAGAACCTGAGGAAAGAAAGAACCTAGGTACATTATTGTACAGAAGGAGGGGCTTGTATCCTCTCCATGAGGCCCTCAAACTTTAGGGCATGAAATAGTGTCACAGTGTGTCTATATCCTGACAGCCAGAACAGGCAAAATGCAGGAGCTATCAAAAAGAGATTTTTGGTGGCCTAATATAACAATGTCTGTAAAGAACTATATAAGACTATTGGTGTTCCAGCCAAATCTGTAAATGCTCTTCTAACAGGCCTTTTACAACACCTTTCAGAACCAGCTCAGCCTTGGTCAATATCTCTATGGATTTTGTGGAGTAGATACCACCCAACACAAGGACTTGAGACTCTGTTGATAGTTGGGGATTAGTTCATTAAGTTGTACCATTTCGTTTTTTGTAAAGGTTGGCTTCAGCAGTTAAACTGGGTCACGTCTTCTTTAACAATGTCTTTAGACTTCATGGTTTGACTGATGTTTTTATCATGGGTCAAGGATCGCATATTAAAGCACATTTTGGGGTTGATAAAAAGAACTGGTACTAATTTTTTTCCTTCCACAAGTTATCATCCACAAAAGGATGAACGAATGAAAGACTGAATCATGTTATGTTATGTTATTTCCATTTATACCGCGCACAGATACTACTAGAGTGTCCCGGCGAGAACCTTGAGAGGTGAAAACGGCCAGCTTAGTTGAAGAGGAATGTTTTCAGTTTTTTTTTTAAAAGAGAGGTGTCCTGTATGCTACGCAGGACAAACGGCAGCGCGTTCCAGGCCAGCGCGGCATTCACAGCAAGTGAGCTACCCCCCATCCTCTGCAATCGAAACCGAGGAACAGTGGACAAAAGTTGGTGCGTGGAACGGAGTAGTCTTGGTGGAGTGTAAAAGGAAAAACGTTTTTGGAGGTAGATTGGACCCAGGGCGTGAAGAGCGCGATGAGCTATTACTAGGGATTTGAATTTCACCCGTTCAGCTACGGGCAGCCAGTGCAGCGCTCTTAGATGTTGTCTCACGCTGCTTCTAGCAGAAATGCCAAGAAGAAGCCTGGCTGCCGCGTTCTGAACCACCTGTAACCTGTACAGCAGATAGCCTGGAGTGCCAACATAAAGAGAGTTGGCATAATCTATCCGAGATACAATAAGGGCCCAGGTGATCATTTCCCTAGTCGCCCTAGGAAGAAGGGGAAGGAATTTCCTGAGGGTTTTTAGTAACCCAAAGCACGTCCCAGCCAGCTTCTTAATCTGAGTCGAGAAGGTGAGGTTCTCCTCGAACCAAATCCCCAGCTTTTTAACGGGTTGGCCTATAGAAGCTGGCAAAGCTAGGTCGGACGGCCAGAGTGTTTCTCTAAATTGGGGGGGAAACTTTCCGAAGAGAAGGATTTCAGATTTCTCTTCGTTGCACTTGAGTTGCGCAGAGGACAGCCAATGGAAGACTGTAGTCAAGCATTTTTGAGCAGCGTCGGTGGAGTCCTCATTTTTACTCCAGGTGAACAGAAGCTGCTTATCATCAGCGTAGGCAATGATTTTTGCTCCTAAGTCCTCTGCCAATTGAACCAGGGGAGTAATATAGATATTAAAAAGGAGAGGGCTCAGGGAGGATCCCTGTGGGACCCCTGTAGCCACTCTCTGGGGTAAGGAAGAGGCTGGAGGGAGCCAGACCTGTTGCGTTCAGTCCTCCAAAAAAGATTTAAGCCAGCCCCAAACAGAGCCAGAAATACCAATCTTGGCCAATCGGGTCAACAACAGTGAATGAGGAACCGTGTCGAATGCCGCCGAGAGGTCAAGCAAAATCAGGGCTGCCCTCCCACCGGCATCCAGACAGTCACGGATAGCCTCCGAGACTTCAACCAAGGCCAATTCGGTACTGCAATTGGCCCTGAATCCCGATTGAGCTGGATGGAGCAGACCTGAGCATTCTATGAACTCAGTCAGCTGTCTGGTCACTACTTTTTCACACACCTTGGCCATACTAGGCAAGAGGGAAATAGGGCACATAGGATCAAGAGAAGGCTTTTTCAGAAGAGGCAGAATCATGGCCTGCTTCCAGGCTGCCGGGACACGAACCTCCTGAAGTGACATATTAATAAGTCGGTTAACTTCAGGGTTGACTGTTTCCGCAACGGCAGCCAAAAGTCTGGCAGCACAGGGGTCTGATGGTGAGCCTGATTTCAGGCCTTTAAGAATTCTAAGAGAGCTGGATAAGTCAATGGGGGCAAAGGCAGCTAAGGTTTGAGGAGGAGGAGCAGATGGAACCCCTGAAGCCAGGGGGATAGCTGTATCCTTAATGCAGAAGGAAAAGGACGCCTGAATAGTGCAGATTTTCTCCATGAAAAAACTGGAGAGATTTTCACACCAGGACTTGGAAGAGGGGAGTGTACTCGATTGTGCCGTGGGAGTCAGGAAGCTCTGGACAGTGGAGAAAATCTCCTTAGAGTTATTCCTGGCAGAATCAATACGGGTCGAATAGTAAGCACCTTTAGCATGAGCTATAGCAGTGTAGTAAATTTTATGTTTGTTTCTCAGCCTACGTTTAGCCCCCGGACAGTAATCCTCTGCCAGCCCCATTCCAGTTTCTTGCACTCCTGTTTAAGTTCCCGGAGGGCGGCGTAAACCATGGTTTAGAGGGAGAATCCCTGTAGTACCTATGGGGGGTGGCTGGGGAAATATGCCCCATGGTACTAGTGATCCAGATGGTGAATTGAGTCAGCGCTCCTTCGAAGTCAAGAAAGGATTTGGGTCTAGATGCAGCCAGAGCCTGGCTAAAAGCAGTCGGGTCGATTCTAGCAAAAGTCGGATCACGCTTGGGTCGCGCCGAGGAGTTGGCGTCTGGCAATACCGAGGGGAAGTAAGTCAGAAAGTGATCGGACCAAGAAACCGGAATGGGGGCCTCAACCAGGATGGGAAAATTAGAGCAGATAGGGTCAAGAATATGACCCCCTAAATGTGTTGGTAGGTTGACCCATTGGGTGAGCTGGGCGAGATTGAGTGTATCTAAAAGCTCTAAGGTATCTCTCGCAGATGCCTGGTCAAGGTGAATGTTCAAGTCCCCAAGAACAATATAGTTGGAGAAGTGGAGAGCCCGGGGAATGATAACATCCCCCAGTGCCTTAAGAAAAGCCCCTGCCGGACCTGGGGGTCAGTAGATCAGGGAGCCACCCAATGTGAAGTGAGCTGAGATGTTGATACTAAAGTCAAGTGATTCACAATCTCCCCACCAGGTGGCCTCACCCCGTTGAAGGACCCACTTGTCTCTATGAATCATGCAACAGAAATGTCCTAAAATGTCAAGCAAATTGGAGCAAGTAGATTTTCCTTGCAGAATACACCTATAACAACTCACTACACACTGCCATGGGAACATCACCTTTCTATTGTTCTTTTGGCACTCATACACACACTTTTTCTGCTTGCCTTTCTCCCACTTCTGTATTCTCTTTTACTCATCTCTTAACATACATTCGAGAAGTAGAAGTCAATTATATGATCCCAAAAAGCTGTAGTAGTACTCACAAGCGTCTGGCGGGACGACGAACATGTGGAGGAGATCAGGAATATCAGTAGACTGAATTATTAGTTCATGAAGAGATGCACAGCATTTAACTTGATATTGAAATTCAGGATTATGAATTGGCGATTTTTTAATCTTTAAGATAATTGGTGAATAAAGCTTTGAAATAGCATCGGATTCTCTTAAAATTGGTTTAAAGTGTCTTTTTACAATCTGCTCGTTTTGGAAGGATTAATGTGATGGTGGAACAAAAAGAGAACTGTTGCAGTTTTTGAAAGGATATTCCTAATCTATTCGCTCATGATGAGATCAGTGGCGTAGCTAGACCTTTGGCCGCCCGTGGCGGTCCCTGCGTTTGCCGCCCCATGGCAGCAGCAGTGAAGAGCAAAGGGCAGGGCTGGTGATTCCTTGTATTGCCGCTCCACGACGGCCGCACTGAAGAGGGGGATTGCTGGCGATTGCCGCCCTGAGACGGCAGGTAAGAGCCAAGGGGGAGGCCGCCACCCCCCAAAACTCGGGCCGCCCAGGGCAGACCGCCTGAATAGTGCAGATTTTCTCCATGAAAAAACTGGAGAGATTTTCACACCTTGACTTGGAAGAGGGGAGTGTACTCTATTGTGCCGTGGGAGTCAGGAAGCTCTGGACAGTGGAGAAAATCTCCTTAGAGTTATTCCTGGCAGAATCAATACGGGTCGAATAGTAAGCACCTTTAGCATGAGCTATAGCAGTGTAGTAAATTTTATGTTTGTTTCTCAGCCTACGTTTAGCCTCCGGGCAGTAATCCTCCGCCAGCCCCGTTCCAGTTTCTTGCACTTCTGTTTAAGTTCCCGGAGGGCGGCGTACACCATGGTTTAGAGGGAGAATCCTCCTCATTCCCTCCCAGATGGTGGTCCTCATCTATCCCGTGCCCCAAAAGTATTCCTCAAAGGGGGAAATACCACACTAAAAGGTTGTCATGGTAAATGTATTTCCCAATAATTACTAGAGCTCAATTAGGTGAGACTGAGAAAGAGATAATAAGGAACATGGCATACACATGGATGGACAACGGGCCCCTAACTAAGAAAAACTTTCAAAGATATGCCCTTAGTAACAAAAAACTATACCCTCATGAGTATGGGTTCCCGACTACATGAACTGTATGAAAGAGTAGAGGAACAAACACAAAGAAGGGAGACTTGTCCAGGTCTTTTACAACAGTTTTGGACAAGTGCTTTTAACTCCACAGTGACTGACTGTGAGTGCAGGGACTGGCTTAATTAATGTTATGAGTGGTAACGGGTAGTGTTGAAACTGCTTAGACGAACATCAGGAATGGACACTTATCATCACCAGTTTCTTTTGTCTACCTTTAATGCTGAGAGTAAGGATGAGATAGAAAGGCAAGACAAAGCCCTGCCTATGAGGGAAATACATCCCATACAACCTGCACCTGGTGCTGCAGGAAATCCCGTAGCACAGTTTGTCCGCACTCCCTGGACTAAGACAGAACTAATGGCAGTGAAGAAGGAAATGCCCGACCCACGTAAAGATCCTCAGGGATTTTATGATAATTTGGAACAGGCTACTAATATTGGCAAAGGAGACTTTCCTCAGTCAGAGGACCATGGAACGGGAAGAATGTGAGTTGAGGAAACCAAGTGTTCGTAGGTTTGTTGCTTTAAAAACTGTACAACTAACTGAGCCATATCTTTTGGGGCCTTTCAGCGCCCACAAACACTTAGGGGCCGATTCCGATCTCGGCCGGTAGGGCACCGAATCGGATTCGGCTTAACCGGATCCGATTCGGAGCCCTCTTTCCCGACCGATTCGTACGTGCGTCCGGCCGAGCGAGTACGATGAGAGCGCACGCGAAATCGCCGACCGACTCGTACACGGGTCCGAACCGCTCCGACCGACTCGCACGGACACGACTCGCACCGCGCAATGGAGATGTTCCCCGGCCGGGCAAGTACGATGCGCGCCGTGAGAAGTCCGACCGACTCGCGCCGTCCGGCTCGAAAGAGCAGTCGGAGTCGGACTTTGGGGGTCCGTGTCGGACCCCCCTGTACGCGTACCCGCGTGAGTCGCACACAGGGGGGACCCATGGGTCCCCCCTACCTGTGCATGTATGCCGCAAGTCGCATCGAGGTGTACCCGCTGTAGGGGGCGCCCTTGTTCGCCTCGCACCCTTTGAGTCAATGGGAGCCCGCGTACGCGTTGTACGTCCGGCTCCCTTTGACTTCAATGGGAGTCCGACCGACTCGAGTCCGATTGCATGCGTGCGCATCGTACTCGTTCGGTCGGACTGCCAGAGTCCGATTCGGTCGGAAATCTCTCCGGGTCCGGCTCGGTCGGAGTGATTTCCGGCCTGAATCGGAATCGGCCCCTTACTTTCTACTAACTAGGTTTCGTCTCGATCTCTTCCATCTCCTGCTGGCTCAGCCACGCGGGTGTAGCAGAGGTCAGAGTTTAGCGTCCTGTGGCTGCGACGGTAGGTCTCCATAGGACATGCTTCACTTTTTAATGTTTTGTGATTTTTATAAGGTTCCCCGGAATAACTTTATTATCCCCAGTCTGAAATCACTGGGTTTTAGGCAGGTGCGACCAGCTTTTATTTTTTACAAATGTTATCTGGCAACACCGTTTTTTATGTTCTTAACTTTTTAAATCAGCTATACGGCTTAGAGCCAGTTGTGATTAATTACCAGGGCTTTGCATGTGTTATGGTATGGGGTTTTTCTGTGGAGATAGGGTTTCAGTGTTTATTCCTTATGTGTGAGCTGTGAATTACGTTATATCTTTGTATATTGTATTGTTCTAGAATACTTTTATGGTTTTATGCAAAAACCGAATAAAGTGTATTTTGACTTGACTTGACTTAAAGCTGGACAACCAGAACAGTTTTGCACTGATCAATTCTTACAATAACGCTCCGAAAGAAAAAGTGGTGGACATTTTGAAACAACTCATGAACAATGTATTTGAGATACAGAATGAATGGGCCGATTATGTTTTTATTGTCTGGGGAGGGGATTTTAATGTTGCCTTGTGTCCAGCAGATAGTGACATTACTTGTGGTTTAATGGATGATGATCATTGTAGCCTATCTCACTTTCCCCATTCCCTATATGGGGACTTTTTAAACAGAATGATATTTGCATTCGACTTGGATTTTGCCAACTTACTATGCTCCCCACAAATCCCTTTTACACAGACCTTTAATGGGAGAGGTCTGAGCTCTACCATAGATTTTATAATTGCTCCCAACAGGTACTCAAACCGAATTTTGGGCTACAAAGCGCACAAGAATGCCACGAGTGACCACTTTCCCCTGAGTGTGACCATATCTATACTTACTAAATTGCGATTCTCTCAGAGAAAAACGATACATGCGGCCCAGGATATAGTTTTGGCCAAACACAATGGCTACTCCTTGAGATGGAAGAATATAGAGCCTATCCATTTCACTGAGAAAATTGTAAAGAGCAGTTATGAATTTTTTGAAACTTGCTTAGATGAGTCTACGACACATGAAGGAATCATGGAGTCCTATGCCCAGATTACGGAGACAATAAGAAATACTCTTAGGGTTGAGGTCAAAAGCCACGGTAGGAATCTAGGGTGGTTTGACCATAAATGTACAAAAGCATATTAAAACCTAAAAAACGCCCTACATAAAAAAAATAGGGATACTAACGAAATTAGAGCGCGCAGGAAGGACTATAAGTATGCTCTGAAATTACGTAAAATCGAAATAAAAGACAAAGCCTGGGCTGACCTACAAGAGGCTAGCAAAAATAAGGACAGCACAGCCTTCTGGCGGGTGGTGAAAGCTCCATTCTTTGAAAGCAATGACATTCCAAGCATAGAAATTGCCATTGAGGAAGGACTCTGGGTGGAACATTTTTCAAGTATGTACAGACAGGCAGAGGATATGGACGGCAAAGATCCCAGTGCTGACACACAAGTGCCTTTGCCAACATTAAACTATCCTATAGCTTTAACTTTCACCCTGGAGGAAGTTCTCCTCGCAATCAATGCCAGCAAAGGAGGCAAGGCACCAGGCCCAGACGGGGTACCCATAGATCTTTTTAAGTTCAACACCGACCTATGGGGCCCACTCTTAACGCAGGTGCTAGCAGCCTGTTGAGCAACTGGCTTCATTAAAACATGGTCTGAATCCATAGTGGTACCAATTTTTTTAAAAAGGCGACAGGCAAAATCCAGCTTGCTATCGCCCTATTTCGTTGCTTGACTCTCTTGCTAAGGTGGCAGGGCGCATAGTACTAAATACTAAATCGATTGCAAGATTGGGTAGAGGACAATGAAGTTCTATCCGATCTGCAATTTGGATTTAGGAAAGGCTTGGGCACATTAGAGCAAGGCCTAAACCTCAGTATTTTGATGGGTAAATATACGAGATCAAGAAAGGGCCAACTATACTTGGCTTTCGTAGACCTCACGGCCGCCTTCGACTGTGTCATCCACGAGAAATTATGGAACACACTAGCTAGCATGGGGGTGGAGGCACCACTAATTCAATTTTTGAGGCAGTTGTACAGCAATGCGTCTGCTAGAGTCCGGTACGGGTCCAACGGTGAGTGTACGGAGCCCTTCAGCGTGGAGAGGGGGGTTAGGCAGGGCTGCATCCTGGCTCCTTTTCTATTCACATTATATACTAATGGATTAGAGCAGACAATGCTTGGGAAGTACCGCGATTTACCACAGATAGCCAGCCGCCCCCTGCCTGCCCTTCTCTACGCTGACGCCGCCGTGATAATGGCCCGTACCCCACTGGGCCTACAACGGGCCCTTGACACTTATAATGATTATATGAAAAATCTGGGCCTGAGAGTGAACACAACCAAAACTTTTATTATGAGCTGTGGGAAAGGCAACGTGAAGAGCAGAGCCATATATAGCGATAAAAAAAAGGTAGCTAAGACCACTACATATCCCTATTTAGGAATTTTATTTGATTCCAATGGATCCTGGAGCCAAGCCATTAAAACTAGAAACTTGCATTTCATGCGAGCAACGTCAGCCCTGGTAAATTTCTCCAAGAAATTGGGGAAAAAACCCCCAGCCGAATTGCTCCACATTTATAGCGCGAAATGCGTTAGCATGGCCATATATGGCGCTGGACTATGGGGTTACTGCGATGTAAACTCTATCCAAAAGACAGAGAATGCCTTTGTAAGATTCCTGTTGGCAGTTCCACGCAGCACTTCGACCTATATCTGTCATGGATCACTGACAAAATATCGAAGGTCAAAAAATCGACCTACAAAAATATCGGAGCAAGAATATTGATGTCAACAATATCGATATCCTATCTACAACATGGTAAGTACAAAAATATCGAGAAAAAAATATCGATGTCAAAAATATCGTTATTAAAAATATTGTTTTTTTATTGTTAAAAAAATATGTAAAATCAACTAAATAATACTTATAAATAAAATAAACATAGTTAAAAATATTTTATAATGTTTAAAATTAATAAGTAATATATATAATTTAATAAAACATTAATTAAACATATACATATAATATATAATATAATACTTACCTAATAATCAGTTTTAATAATTATTTTAATAAATTATAAATTATTAAAAAATATTATAAATTACAAATACATCTATACACATAAAACAATAACATAAATAAAAATTAAATAATTATGTATAACAAATTAAAAAAATTAAATGTACTTTTAATATTTTTAAAATTAATTATATACTACATTAACTAAAATAATACAAAAAATATTAAATAGCGGAGGGAATAAAACTACTATTGCAACTCACAAAAAAACAACAGTAAGAAAAATGTTGGATAGCGTAGAGCTTAAAATTACTATTCCCACTCCAGAGAGTGCAACAGTAGAGAAAGTATTGGATAGCGTAGGGGTAAAAATTACTATTCCCACTCCAGGGAGTGCAACAGTAGGGAAAGCGTTGGATAGCGGGAGGGTAAAAATGAATATTCCCACTCCAGTGAGTGCAACAGTAGGGAAAGCGTTGGATAGCGTAAGGGTAAAAACTACTATTCCCACTCCAGTGAGTGCAACAGTAGGGAAAGTGTTGGATAGCGTAGGGGTAAAAATTACTATTCCAACTCCAGAGAGTGCAACAGTAGGGAAAGTGTTGGATAGCGTAGAAGTCAAAAATAACATACTTATAAATAAAATAATTTTTTTAAATAATTAATGAATTATTAAATAACTCTAAACTATTTACAAATACCAATAAATAATTATTAAAAACATAGGGGCCCATTACGATGGCGGGCGGAAGCACAACCGCCGTGCTGGCGGATGCAAAAACCACCAGTTACCGCCGGCACGCAGCAGTCCACACGCCCGCCCAATTACGACGCGAAAAGCAGGCCAAACACCGCCGGCAAGCCAGCAACACCGTCCGCCATCAAAGTGCGCCCGTACACGTAGCGGCGCAGCCCAACTGACACACACCGTCCGACGAAACACGTCCCGCCCGGCGCATAAATTACGATGCCGCAAACAAACGGCTCCCACGGCTAAGAGACACCGCACGTGAAAGAGAGGCGGAAACACGGACGCAGAGCACGGACAACGAAGAAGCGGCACCCCGGGCATGAATCCAGCACTGCAGGCCCTTCCCATGCTTCTGCTGATGCACCACCAAGGACGCAACGTACCGCGGAGACGCAGGTAGGCACACACACAACAAGTACACGCAAACAGCGCACACAGTGCAAGGGCGGAAAAAGCGGACAACCCCCCACCAGCGCGTGTACACTACACATCCACCATTGCATCCACATATGACACACAGGCCAAATCCTAACATCGCGGAACACATGTGTACACACCACCTGGGACTAGGAACCAACCACCCCGTCACGGCCCCAAAGCGCCGATGACGCCGCCACACATGCGCACAACGCAGAGGCCAACCGCAGCGCCATGCATGCGTCGCACACAGACACAGGGACACAACCAAGCAGCACACACATCAGCCCCACCCCGAACGCACATGACACGTGACAGGCCTGCCACAGACATGTCCCCAACGCCCAATTCACGGACAACACCCAACGCCACACAACCGACGCACACATGTCAGTGAAGACACGCAACTGCAGGACACACCCCAGTGTAACAAACATGGCGTAGCACACAGCGGCGGCAACACCAACTAGGAGAAGCAGGGCCCCTTCGGGAAGAGGAACGCCAGTACCACACTGAAAAACCCATACCACCCTGCACATATGAACAAGACATATGAAACGGAACACCAAAGAGCCCGGGGACCGACAACAGGTGGCCCAAGAATAACATCCACACACAAGGCCCAACGCAGAGCGGAAAGGCAGGCTGCCGCCCACACAAGGGAGAGCAGACAGCACTGAATGACCTTCCATTCCAACTCCGAAACCACAGCCCTACGACAGAAGCCGGTGAATACAGCCATTGTCCAAGAATAGACCAACACAGGCATGCCGAGGAGACCGACCACAGGGCAGATAGCGCATATCACAGAAGCACACAACGGACGGGGAAGAAAGAAGAAAACACTCCCCCATGTCGGCCACATGCAAGTTAATTGGAAGGAGTCACACAGCACTGACCTTGAACTGTCTGAGAAGCATGTGGGAAGAGGGCCCGTGTCCTCCAAACAAGCCAACAGAACACAAGTCCTGTCTCCCTACGACTACACAGAGCTCACAGCAACCCCGGAGCGTGCACATTGCAGACTGCACACACAGCCGGAGCACGCCATCTCAACGAACCGCTGCGAAATGGCAACCGCAACACACCTACCCAACTACGCCGAACAGCTCAAGCTGTACAAAACCAACACGATACATACATTGGGATGCGATCTCCTGTCCCTGCTGAACGTAAGTTACCGACTGACTTACCGCATCACATTGTTCAGCTGCGTCATGCCCGTCTTCTACTGTCGGAGGTGTCCCTACCAGCATCCCGTCGAGATATGCCTCTCCAACCCGGCATGTCTGAAGGCGGACCTGCTACCACTACTCCTCCCTCTGGACGCACACGACAGGGCCTGCTCTGCCTATGGGGGCATGGCGTATGTGGCCAACATCGCACCCGCACTGAAATGGGACCACTGTGCCTCCACACGACGGATCATCGAGAACAGCTACATCGAATGTCACCCAGCATGCCCCATCATGGTCCTCCAAGGGACAACTTACGAACAACACCTTGAGAGCCACCATCCGCTTCATTGGCTGGCAAACATGTACACCACCAATGACATGGAAGCCCTGCTGGACGGCATCGCATACCTGACAACCTGTAAATACGTCGGACCACAACGCAGGTTCCCCGAGTGACCTATGAAGTCCAACCCCGCACCCATGCTCAGCTTCCGCACGGACTGGCCAGTCACCACCACAACAGCCATACCAAACGACCGGCAACTGTAACCACACCATCAACGACATCGCCATGACATCGGATATGACCGGGACATGCACACTGTTCCCCATCACATCCAGGAACACCGCATGCATCGTGGGAGGCAGTGGCATGGGCTCTGTGTATCGCACCCACATGGACGGAACTGCACGAACAACCAGGACACGACATGGATCCAGCGCACATGGACACACACACCGCTCAGTGGACATGAATAGGTCGCCTGGAGTCTGTGGGTGCTGCACCCCTCCCACCCCCGCCCCGGGAATCCCATACCAGGACCTTTGCATGGACGACAAGTGCATACAACAACAACACGACCCCAGTGACTGTGACATGTCCAGTAACCACCACAGTGCAACAACAAGTGGCACGCCGCTGCATGCACGCAAGCACATCCCCTGATGTCATCTCACATGCACGCGTGCATGAGGAACAACCGCAGCAAACCTGTCACATGGAACTGAGATGGACTGTGCCCATGATGCCGAGCGGTCTGGTAGGCTACATGTATACCGTCTGTGTCAAAGTCCGCAGCTCCGCAGCTATACGTAAATGTACATTAGCACAGCCTTGGCCAAGCAGATGTAACTCTGAAGCCCACATCCCACATGCAACAGCTAATCACATGTAACCCTACACCCTATCCCATTTGTAATCATGCTCAGTATATCCTCAACATGTATTCCGCTGCCAGTAGTGTCCACTATACTGCATCACAGAGGACAGAAGACTCAATATAATGTTTGAAACCAAAACTGTCTCCGCTGACTCATTTCACAAGTACGAATGAGAGAGGATGAGAGTATGTGAAGTACACGGCAGTCGTGACATGACCATGTAGTCCACTGGTATTGGATGTCAACGCAAATGAGTAGCACTACTGTGGAAGACACACATGTGTCGTGTGAAGTCGTATGGACGCAGTGCTCAGGTGGGTGGGTGCGACGGGTAGATGCGCACATGCCAAGTTGGAGCACGCCGTGTTGGGAGGGGTCATGAACAGTACACCACCGCTTCCCTGGGCATTGTGAGAGGACACCTGTCGGGGGGAGTGAACACGTGTGTGCACAGCAGCCGGGCACACGTACAAAGCGGTACCAGGCGCACCTCAGCCCACCCTCTGTGGACAAGCTGGATCCTGTTGTGCGCCCGCCATGCCCCTTGACAAGGCACACACAGCCCCAGTCGACCAGGTGTAACCCCAACATAGTCAATCCGCACAGGCGATACAGGGCACGGGATGGCAGTGGAGCATGGTGTGTGAGAGGTCTCCTCGCACTCCTCCTGGTCATATCACGCAGGCAATAGAACCTCAACGTCTAGCATGGCACAAGTCAGATGGAAGTGTAGGGGGACGCACCACAGCACGAGCAGCACTGACGTCACGGGAGGTGGCTCGCACCATCCCATCCATTGCCCATCCTACCAACCACGCCACATGCCATTGCGACTAAGTGCAAGCGCGTGCGCCACCACCCCCGAGCCCTCCCCAGAGAGGCCAAAGAGTGAATGTGTGGGCCATCAGCCACAGACGGACGCGGCCTGGCCGCAAGGGCAGCCACAGCCACTGGGTGTCGCAGGTGGCGGATCCGGAAGGCGAAGACTGTGATGCATAGTCCATGCAGGCCGGGTCTCCATTTGGGGCACCACGCAGGTGGACGGCGTCCCGCCACACATCATACCCTGAGACAGCCCACTCGTGCAACTGGACCCACACATACACTCCTTGCCCTCTCTGGTGCGAGCTTGGGGCTGCCTGTGCAAGCGCTAGCCTCGCAGGTGAGCATGCATATTGGGGGGCGAGGGGAGGACATGAGGGCTGGGGCGAAGATGACTGTATCACTGTCAGTTAGTACAAGGGATGACCCAGATGTGGAAAGGAAGAGACGTGTCCCGTGTGTACTGCAACTAGTCGCCAATCCAACTACCCCCATGTCCGGAATGTAAGCCCGCACCTAGGCCCGCCCATCCGCCACATCGAACATACCACCAGCACGACAACCTTCCCATTCGAAACACTGACTGGGGGTGGCGACCAGTGAACAATCATGTGTAGCCTACCCACGCGTACATGTGGGCCCTCCATGATCCATGTCACCTGCGGCAAAGACATGACATGCGCAATGAGGGAAGTGAGGAGAGCTGTCCGCCCCACGCGCAGAAGGTGCATCAGCTCCACAGACCCAGCAGCGAGTCCAGCAGGGGTCACATGTGCAGGGGCAGCTGTGCCTGGTGTGAAGGCACATGCATATAGACAGCACATCGACCAATGTGTAGTCTGCTCACATCCACAGTCCATCATCATGCGGACATAGGAATTGAACACAGGGCAACACATCTTAGTTGGTGCACCCACCGTGACCAACAATGCGCAATCATCGACGTACCCGCCCTGTGCATGGCCCCCACCCAACGGAGGCACATCCAGTGCCACCATCCCACACACACAAGCCTTCCACGGAACATGCTGTGTCCAATGGTCAGTACAGAGTCAGCGCCCATCTGGTGGATCCTGAACAGGAGACACATGCACACACATGCCAGCTCCCACTATGTACGTCTGCCACCTGGCACGTGCAATGTAACCTCTCACCTGTGACGTGTGACTGCAAGCACACAGCCGTCTTGGCATGGGGCTGTCAATGTGGACACCAGTCAATGTTTCGGGAGCTGTGATCCGTACAGTGCTGTACATAGGGTGCAGTGCTGACACCTACTACTGTCTCATATCCCCTCGTGCCACAGGTCCCACTTGTATTGGCCGCTCAGCCCGTGCCCACATCGTCGTCGTCGTGTGCCATACTCATCCAGCCTCGGAAGCAGTTCCATGCTCAGCAGACACTCATGTTGCCGTGGCGTTGCCGCTTGACGAATATGCAGTCAGTCCCCATCAGCACGCCCCGCAAGTCATTGGGGCCTAGATCCCCATGTGCATGCACATGGCAGTGGTATGTCTCACTTGCCATTGCCATTGTTGGGAGACCTGTGTAAGTGTATTGTGGCCGTGCCGTCCCAGCTTGACAGCTGGGCTGTGGCTCATGTGCTTGCTCAGTCATGTCAGTGATGTGTATGCGAAATTGCTATGTGCCGTGTTGCTTTGACATGTGTCCTCTGCCATTTAACCCAGGCGGAGACCGAACATTGACCGCCCATACCAATTGCTGGCGGACATGGACGATACAGAGGTAATCAGGAAGTTTCGGCTGGACAGGCCAACCCTGCATCGACTGTGTGCCATGTTAGAGCCCCATCTCCGTCCCCGCAGGGTGTATCCGACTGCTGTCACCCCCACGGCTAAGGTGATGGCCGCCATGCATTTCTTCGCCACTGGGTCATTCCAGCACACAGTGGGCAGTGGAGGAGGGATGTCCCAGCCCATGTTCAGCAAGGTGCTGAGGGATGTACTGGCAGCCATGATGCTGTACCGAAACAGGTACATCAGATTCCCCAGGGCTCGTGAATTGGCGGCAGTGAAGGGTGCATTCTATGCCCTTGGCAGAATCCCACACGTCGTGGGAGCCATTGACTGCACACATGTTGGCCTTGTTCCACCACAGGCCACTGAGCACCTGTACCGCAACAGGAAGCACACGCACTCCCTGAATGTGCAAGTGGTGTGCCTTGCGGACATGGTGATCACCCACGTGTGTGCCAAGTTTCCAGGCTCGGCACATGACGCACACATAATGCGCAACAGCATCTTGCCACGACTGATGGCCAATCTGCAACAGGATCGTGGCTGTATTGTCGGTGAGTATGTGGAGTGGTGTAGCGTGCTGGTTGTGCGATGCTGTCCCCTGTCCAGTTGGAATAGCAACGGTTCTCTGTGTCCCTCACACCCAGGTGACTCTGCGTATCCGAATGGGGCATGGCTGCTCAGTCCATTGAGGAATCCTCGCACCCCAGCAGACGATCGATACAATGAGGCACATGGGAGGACCAGACGTGTGGTCGAGCGTACCTTTGGCCTCCTCAAGTCCAGGTTCAGGTGCCTGGACCGCACCGAGGGTGCACTGGCGTACTCCCCACAGAAGGTGTGCCAGATAGTGGTGGCGTGCTGCATGCTGCACAATCTGGCCATTCGGAAGCAGATCCCCCTCATTGTGGATGACGGAGATCAACCAGGGCCCCAGCCCGCAGACCAGGACAGCTCGAGTGAGGTGGACAGCGGAGAGGAGGAAGCTGGGAATGTGCGCCAGCAGCTCATCGCCCGCTACTTCACTTGACGGTGAGTGTCCATGTACGACGGATGATGTGTCTGTATCTGTGCAGGTGTGTGTGTGCTGTGTCAGGGTGGCCGTATGTTCACTGCGTGCAGTGTGTCAACGCTCCATGGCCAGGGTAGTATGCCACTGTTGGTGACTGTGGCATTGTGCCCTATTGCTCTGTGCGATGTGTGTACATTGCTTGTAGTTGTTGACATGTACTGTGTGATGGGTGTGTGACACACTCATTGAATGTGCTCCTGTTCTGTCTCCCACCCCTAGGTCCCTACAGGCCCTCCGGATTCCATTGCCATGCCACGCATCAGGTGCCTTTCCGCCCAAGGTGGCCGTTGTATTCCGTACAAATAAAACACAGGGCACAAACAGCAGTTAGTGAAAAAGGTGCATTTATTCCAAACTGTGACATGTGATTGTGTGTAAGGTGATGACAAAAGTGGTGCGTGCAGTGACAATGAGCTGTCGGTCATGGCTGCGTGAAGCTCAGGGTGTACCCACTGGTTCTATGTCCATAGTCCAACACACACATGCCATCCAGCTGGCTGTGTGGAGTGGGATCGTAGAGCAAGTCAATGCAGTGGCTGGTCAAGGAAGGCTGGCGGAAGGCTGGCTGGCTGCCTCACTTGCGACTGGAGCGTGCGAAGTCCTCCCGGGAGATCTGTTTCCTCTTCGGACGGCCCCTTCCACGTTTGGGAGGGGGGGTGTGGTGGCGACCTGCTGGTGGTGGGTGAGGTGTGCTCACTGGCTGTGGACGCAGGGGAAGTGGACACTGCTGCCCGACCCTGCGCCCTAGCAGGTGGTGGCGGAGGTGGTGTTGCTGGCCTTGCCTGTGACCCCACCGCCACCACCAGCTGGCCCATGAGGTCCACGAGTTGGTCCATACGGGACACAAATTGGCCCATATGGGCGTCCATGGACCTCAGCACCCCCAGCACCTCCCGCGTGTCTGTAGCAGACCTGGCCCATTGTCCTTGGGCCTCTTCATAGGCCCCAAGGACTCTGGCCATTTGAGGCAGGGCATGGCTCCCAGGGGAGGCTGGCGTTTCCCTGACCCTGCTCCTCCTACCAGTCCTGCTGCCACCGGCCTGCCCACTAGCCACATTGCACACCACGGTCCTCGCTGTGGCTCCCAGGGTGGATCCAGTCGGCCGGGCCACCACCTGCGCTGGGGCTGGTGCCAGCGAAGACGTGGTGGTGGTGGTGGCGGTGGTGGTCGGTGCGGCGATGGTGGCGGTTGCGGCAGTGGTAGTGGCCGCAATGACCGTGGGTGTGGCCGCAACGACAGTGGCAGCAGGGGGCTGGGACTGTTCAGCATCCCTGGATGATGGGTTGGTGGGTAGGAGGGGTCCTGGGAGCGGCTGGGCCCTGCCACGCCAGATGGGCCTGCTTGGTGGTCCGTGTCCGAAGAGGAGGACAGATCCTCCAGATCCGTGTGTCCTCGTTGGGGGCTTGTGGGCTGGCTGTGCTGGCTGCTGTCTCCATCCCTAGCATCCGGCAGTTCGTCACCTGTGGAGAGAATGAGATTTGTTATTGTGTTGCACCTGGCGAAGTATGTATTTGTCGTCTGACATTGGCAGTTCGTGCAATCTCGTACATGGGTTTCCCGGAGGCGAGTGTGTGGCTGTGGCATCTGTAGTTGTGTGTGCTAGGCAATGGGACTGTGTGCTGTGCACATGTGGCATGGGACGGATTGGCCATGCCGATGGGTGTGTTGCTGTGCCCCTACTCATTGTGACTCTGGTGTATGCGGGCTCCTGGCCCATCCTGGGTCTGGTTTGTACTTTGCTTTTGGGGTTCATATGGAACGCTTAGGAACGCATATGGCAACATGGGGGCCATGCCCCAGATTCACATTTGGGAGGGGATATGCTTTTGGGGTTCAAATGGAACGCTTAGGAACGCATATGGCAACATGGGGGCCATGCCCCAGATTCGCATTTGGGAGGGGATATGCTTTTGGGGTTCAAATGGAACGCTTAGGAACGCATATGGCAACATGGGGGCCATGCCCCAGATTCGCATTTGGGAGGGGATATGCTTTTGGGGTTCAAATGGAACGCTTAGGAACGCATATGGCAACATGGGGGCCATGCCCCAGATTCGCATTTGGGAGGGGATATGCTTTTGGGGTTCAAATGGAACGCTTAGGAACGCATATGGCAACATGGGGGCCATGCCCCAGATTCGCATTTGGGAGGGGATATGCTTTTGGGGTACATGCTGTGAGCCATGGGTGCCGAACGTGACATGTGTTGTGGCAGCATGACAGTGCATGGTCTGAGGTGTGTGCATGCCTGACATGCCCTGCATATTTGCTGTCTGTTGTGATTACTGGACATGGCATTGGACGCATCGTTATGAGTGAGTGATAGTTGTGTGCCAGCCAACGTATTGCAGTTGTCCCATCTCCTTGGTGTGCGTGCTGCCCTGTGCCATGTGCATCACTGCAGTGCTCGGGGGTGTGGCCCATGTTGTGTGTTGTTGCTCACAGTGTGTCGTGCGCTTAATTGACTTCTGGCACATGGTTGGTCATGGGCATGTGTCTTAGCGTGACTGCTGTATGTGTGGCAGCTGTGCGGATGACATGCCTTTCATGAGACTGGGGCTGACGGATGGGATGGATGGTATGTTGTATGTGCATGGTGTGTCTGTGAGTTTGATGGGTTCAGTGGTGTTCGTGTGCATTTATGTTGTTCCGCTCTGTTGCGTCTAGTGTTGTTTGTCTTACATAGGCGTAGTTGTGGGGTGTGTGGTTGACAGGCAGTAGGGGCTACATGGACAGGACTTCAATGGTGTTTCGGTTGTGTGTGATGAGTTGCACAGTGGCTGCCGTGTGGGACTATATTCAGTGTGGCTTGTGCATGCAGACGTGGCTCCTTGGGTGTTGCTATGTCTGTGATGGGTCATGTGGGGTGTGAGTCTGTTGTTCATGTCCGTGTGCACATTGTTCACTTGTTCGTGACGGTGGGCGGTGCTGCGTGTTCGTCTGCTACGTGACATGTCCCATGTGTTGGTGGTGTTATGGTCCTCATGCCTCCAGTAATCCAGCCCTGTCCAGTTTCCCACCTGCAAGTTGTTCGTGCGTGCACTGTACTGGATGCCACATGGCTCTAAGCGGGGGTGCTCCATGTTGCAGGTCTGTGGGGGTGGGGGGTGTTGTGGGTCGTGGGGGTGGCTGGACACCCACTGACACCGATTGCTGTGGACCGTGATGTCTGCCTTTCGGCTGTCGTTGTGCACTGCGGTGGCTGACACGTGGCTGTGGGGTGTGGGGGATGCTCCTCCTTGCTGTGCTGTGGGACTGGGGCCTGGTGTGTGTTGTACTTGGGCTGTCCACCGTCCCACCCACTGCACTTTGTGTTCCTGCCACTTACCTGTTACTTGTCGGTTAGTGCAGCTGTGGCGGACACATGGGTGTGGTGGGTGCTCGTTGTGGCGCTTCTGGCATATTTGGGGACCTGTTGGTGGTTACGTGGCTGGCTTAGTGTACACATGTCCCCACGCATCTTACAGTTGTTCGGTTTGGGCTGTGTGTGGTAGTGTCTGTTGCATGTGTGTGTGATGTGTTGTGTATTGTGTGCTGGACATGGGGGTGTTTGTCCCTGGGAGCTGTGGCATGGTAGTTGCGCATGTGAGTACATAGCGGTGTGCTGGTATACATTAGTTTGTACTTACCAGCCTCCACTCCCCCTGCTAATCCGGCGAGGATCTCCGGATGGATTACGACTCGCACCTTCTCCTCCCACGCTTTGAAGGTCTTAAAGAGCGCGGGATTCCCTCCGCCAGTGACGGCAGCCAGCTCTCTGTTTTTGCCCTCCTTCTTCTTGACCAGGCTCTTTACGTCATTCCAACGTTTGTTAATTTCTCCTCTGTTCCTGGGCAGGGTCCCGACTGCATTGACCTGGTCTACGATCCGGTTCCACATTCTGTTTCTGGTGGCTAGTGGTGTGTGCTGGACCATGTTCCCATAGATTTGTGGGTACACCTTGATGATCTCGTCGACCATGACCGTCAGCTCCATGGGCGTGAACTTGGGAATCCTTTGTGGTGCCATGGTGTTTGTGGTGCTGGTGCGGTGTGTGTTGTGTAATGTGCAGGGGGTTTGTGGTGCCGGGGTGTGGTGGTGGTGGTGGTGGTGGTGGTGGTGGTGTTTGGTGGTGGTGGTGGTGGTGGTGGTGGTGGTGGTAGTGATGTGTGCGTTTCTGTGGTGTGCTGCTGTCCTTGCTGTGTCACTGTGTCCTCTCCTCTCCTCTCTGGTTTGCAATGTAGCAAGGGGTTGTGGTCTGTGGGAGTGCTGCTTTTGTACTCACCTATGTGGGTGTGTCCTCATGGTCTGTTGTTTTCAGGTGTGTTGTGTCTGGGGTTCTGGCCTTTGTATTTTTTGTTTGTCCGGGGGTGTTTTCGGGATGTGTACTGTGCTTGTGTATTTGTGCGTGCCTTGCTGTGTGGACTTGTTGGCCATGTTGTGTGCTATTGGTTTTGTGTGCGGATGGTTTCTGTGCAGGTACGTTGGCGCCATGGCTTCTGCCGTGTCGATTCTCATCGGCGTTGTTTGCGCTGGCGGGCGGTATATTTGTGGTTTTTACGCGCTCATGGCGGTGCGATCGTAATTTCACGTGCGGTGTGTCGGCCGTGTGGGCGGGCGGTTTTGTGTTGTCGTGCGTGTTTCCGTCCGTGGCGGGCGGTTTGACTCCGACTCGGACGATGGCGGGCGGTATTTTGTGTGATTTTTCCGCCGATGGCGGTTTTCGGTTTGTGTAATCATAATGGCGTGGTCGGTGTTCAGGCGGTGTGTGCGGGCGGATTTTTGCCGCTTCCATGCCTGGCGGATTTATTTACGCCGGGTATCGTAATGGGCCCCATAATTACCAATGGAAATTTTATTAACAATAAATTAATAATAAATAACAATAAATAATAATTAATAAATATTAATTACCAAATAATAAATATTGAACAATAAAATATTTTTAATAACAAAAAACATATTCATTATTAAAACGTAATTACCAATTAACTAATATTGAACAATTAAATGCTTTTTTATACCAATAATAATAATTATTAAACATTAATTACCAATTAATAATTACTTATTAATATATTAATTAAATGTATCAATACATAATATTTAATAATATTTAATTACCAATTAATGATAAAACAACAATAAATAAATTTTTAGAACCAAAAAATTCTAATTAAAAAAATTACCAATTAATAATTAATGTCCAATAAATTAATTATCAATACCCAACAATAAATTTTATTATTACTTAATTAGATTTCAATTACTTCCAACACTATTCCCCTATAAACGCACAACACACTCCAATAATAAAATAATACACTTAACATAATGATCAATTAATCAATTAATAAAAATTAATAACCAATTAATAAAAATTAATTACCAATTATTAATTAATTAACAATAATATAATTATCAATAACAATTAATTAAAATAAATTATAACTTAATTACAATTAAATTACTTCCTACCCTATTCCCCTATAAACCCACAACCCGCTACAGAACTTAAACGCAAAAAATAATTAAAATTAATTTATCATTCCTAAAAATTAATAATTAATTTAGTATAATTAAATTACTTTCCACCCTATTCCCCTATAAACCCACAACCCGCTACGGTACTAAAAAAAAAATAACTTAAAAAAACATTATTAACATATAAAAATTGTATACATATATTTTTAGACAAGTAGAACACTTAACAAAAACACATATAACACATACATATTAAACACATAACAAAATACATAATAATACAAATATCGATATTAGTAACATCGATATATTTGATTTCGATATTACTAACTTCGATATTACTTACATCGATATAAAAAAAAACGATATTACTTACCTTAGGGTCGATATTCTGTCCATCGATATTCTTAACATCGATATACTGTCCCTTCGATATTGTCACCTCGATATTAGTGTATATCGATATTTAATTTTCGATATTTTGACTGCTCAACATCTGTCATTCAGAACTGGAAGTTATGTATATATCAGATATAATAAAAGCACAACCGGTCCTCCTTTGGCATCGCATTTGGTCTACAACTAGCACAGAATTTAATCACGAAATCTTAAGAGACAGCCTTAAATTAGATTACACACTTGAAATACGTTGGCTGAAATACATTAAAGACTTTATGAACGATATGGGGCAACCGGGCTATTTCGATGACCCCCCTTCTATGAGTTCCATCTCTAGAAAAGCTTTTAAAAAGTCTTGTATGGCCCATCTGGAGGCAATCAGATTTGCTGGGGAAACCTCACGCCCAACGGTACTTTTAAACCAAATGCTGTCAAGTACCCATGGCATTCAGCCCTATCTATCTAATACATCAAAAGGGTACGATAGATTAGTTTTGGCCCGCTTCAGACTGAGCACTTTCCATCGTTTGGTGAGTTTTCCATCAACAAACGATTGGTTTAAAACATTGTGCCCTTGCCCGTGCGATGAGGTGTCCCAGCAAACTACAATGCATGTAGTATTATTTTGCAAATTCTGCATTGCAAATAGAAGGAGATGGATTATTCCCATCTTAAAATTATGGGGCCTGAAGCAATGCCGCCCAGCTTTTATTGCACTGCAGATTTTAGACAATGAATGTTTTATAAGAGACATAGCTTCATTTTTAAAAAGTACAATCAGGTGCAGGAAAACAATTTTAGCGTGATAATGCAAAATGATATGTCGTAGCACTATTTGTTCTTAGTATTTATGTAATTACGATTGCCTAATGAACTAATTTTAACACTGTGCTGTGTCAAAATGCTATATTTATATCTGCAACATTATGTATGCTTTTATGATTTTTTGTACTACAAAAATCGAATAAAGTTTGATTTGATTTGATTGATTTGACTTGACTTACTAATATTGGCCCAATGACATTGAAAGATGTAGAGATGCTGTTTGGTTATGTGGTACCGAGAGAAATATGGCAAGAATTAGGGAACCAAGATTATCCTGCCTTTCATATAACCTGGCACCAACTACTGCAGAATTACCAAAATAGGAAAGCAGGCGATTTGCCACACTAAAACATATTGCAACTGCCAAAGAATTTGATTAGAAAAATGCAAGAAATACTGCCTATAGAAAAGGTGGATTAGGATAGGATGACGACATGTAAACAGAAAGAGGGCGAGGAAGTGACAGACTTCTTTTCTAGATTAAAGTATTTAAATCATATAGTGGACAGGATATCATTACAGTGGCCGGACAACTTATTTTTTCCAACCAATTTGTTAGCAATTTGATACCAGAATTAGGCGAGGCCCTACAACATATAAAAGCACTTGGACCACAAAAAGCCCAACAGAGCTATTGACAATGTCCTACTACTACGAAAATAAAAGAAATGCAGAGAAGGGAAGGAGTGACGAAAAGTTAAAAGAATTGAAGACGAAGGCACTTATGCAGCAAGCATTCCTAGAACGAAGTAGCTCATAGGGCCGGAGAGGTTTCATGAGGGGTGGCGGATGTGGAAGAGGGGTTGGCAGGCCGCTTTGACTCCGGCGCAACAGAGGATGGGATTAGGCTACAATACTTGCGCCTATTGTTTTCAAGGGGGACATTGGAAGAATGCATGCCCATCCTTGCAGAGCCAAGGACAGGGCACTGGATACAGAATGTAAGAGGTAGAGGAAGGGGTAGAGAACATGTGTATGACAACAGTACATCCTCAACTGGTCAGACAAACTATTTTGATACGCGTAATAACGCTTACTACACTCACGATTACACTAAGGATGATGATTTTACAGAATGGTAACAATCGGGATGCCCGGAGGAGAATGGAGGAGCGAGTGAATATACCAGTGGATCCATCGGGTCCATATGTAAAAATGACGGTTAATAGGCATGAAAGAAAGTTCCTGTTAGATACTGGAGCCACTAATTCATCCATTTCCCACTGGCTCCACCCAAATGCCCCTCTTTCTGGAAGACTAGATAGATCGGTGGTATTTTCTAATACAGTTGTGACTAGCCCTGTCTCTAATCCGTTGGATATTGCTATCGGTCCCATTACAGGACAAATGTGAGGTGATGCCTTCACCTTGAATCAAAAGCTGCAACACTTACACAAGTATAGGTTGGTAGCAGGTTTATTGTACAGCAGATGAATTAGAGACCTCACCCACAGAGTAGCTACAACCAACTGTCCCCACTTCAAACATGAACATTCCCCCACACTTGCTTACATTCTAGATTACCAAATCATTCCCTAGCAACAAGAACATTAAGCAGATACCGTCTTGAGAACACCACAAAATGCCATTCATATTGACCCATAAGTGCTCACTGAACTTGTTAGGGTTAAAAGCGCTGAAAATGATGTATGCCACAATATATTGTACACCAAATGGTGTTTATTTGACATGTAAGAAGGACGCATTTTTTAAGCAGTTTTGAGCAGCAAATAAGAATATGCTACCAATAGAATTACAGGACATAGATGGTAAGTTGTGGACAGATGGGTCAAATGATGTAGGATGTATGGACATAGATCCAGTTCACATAAGGGTAAAAGCAAATGCAAAATTACCACAGATTCCGCAGTACAAAATACATAAAGAAGGAGAACAAGGGTTAAAATCTGTAATATATGATTTATTACACAGAGAAGTGATACATGAAGTATCTGAATGCCCGTGTAATAGCCCTATTTTGCCTGTAGTTAAGCTGGATGATGGAACAGGACATATAAAATATTGAATGGTGGTTGATTTGAAAGCTGTTTAGATAGTGGAACCCCAAACCCTGTAGTGCCTGACATTACTGCTATGTTCTCTTCAATACCGCCCTCAGCACAATGGTTTACTGTCATAGATTTAAAAAATGTCTTTTTCAATATCCCTATAACTAAAGATAGCCAGTACCTGTTTCGTTTCAATTTTGAAGGCACGTCTTACGTATTTTGTAGAGCACCTCAAAGGTACATAGATAGTCCTACCATTTATAGTCAGGCTCTTAAAAACAATTGGACAATTGCCCAATGAGAACAGGTACAGCATTATTGGAATATGGCGATGATTTATTAATAACTGCTGAAACGGAACACCAATGTAAGAAAGCTATGCATGATGTCCTCGCATTATTGGCTTCACATGGACATAAAGTTTTGTCAGCTAAATTGCAGTATTGTCAACAGGAGGGCACCTATCCAGGTCACCTCCTGTCGAAAGGGGGAGAAGATTATAACCGGACAGAATAAAAGTGGTTCAAAATATAGCACCACCTACAACACAAAAGGATGCATGTGCATTTTTGGGGATGGTTTCCTTTTGTAGACAATGGATACCAATTTTTTCTTTGCTGGCCAAACCTTTATTGTCTTTGACACATAAAGAGGTGACATATCCTGTTCCCTGGGAAACTGAACATGAAAAAAGCTTCAAAGTCTTTAAGGCTGCTCTTCGAAATGCACCTGCTTTGGGTATCCCTGATTATTCTAGACACTTTGCTTTATTTGTGCATGAAAAATAAGGTAGTGCTATGGCTGTTTTAACGCAAAAATACGAAGAGATGAATAAACCTTGTGCCTATTTTTCCTGAACATTGGATCAGGTAGCGAGATGCCTACCGAACTGCCTTAGAAACATTGTTGCGGCAGCTGCTGCATTAAAATAGGCAGACTCAATTATTCTTGGGCACGAGGTTACAGTATATGTGCTTCACTCAGTAGACATTCTGTTGAACAAAACTAAGACCCAGCATTTGACTAATGCCAGATTGACACATTACGAGTTAACACTTAAGGCTCCTTATGTTACTCTGGAACGATGTAACACCATTAATCCAGCCACCCTGATGCCTCTTACTTTAGTGCAGGATGAGGTACAACACAACGGTCTGATTGTCACTGAAACTGAAACAAAGGGTCGGGTGGATCTGGTTGACATGCCACTACCTGTTGTAGATGGCACCCTCTATGTGGATGGCTCTTGTCTCAAGAAGAAAGATGGAAAGCAGCATACGCCATCAACACAAATAAAACAGTAGTAGAGATGTGTAAGACATAGCAAACATCAGCTCAGGCTGCTGAATTAATAGCACTGACCTGTGCATGCAAATTGTCCTTGTCTGAGGGATTGACAGTTAATATATATACTGATAGCCAGTATGCCTACGGAGTGGCCCACAATTTTGGGAGGTTATGGGCGGAGCGCGAATTCATTACGTCCAGTGGGTCAAAAATACAGCATGGCCATCTTATCACTAGATTGTTGAATGCTATCACTCTACCTTGTCATAAGGTTTCTGCACATACACAGAGCTATGCACAGGAAAATGGGACCCCGGAATACAGTGGTTTGCCACCATATACCGTAGCACCCAAAAACCCCAACCCAACTAGCTTAGCATCCCATTAGCACCCAAGTACTAATGTTTGGACAACCCAGAACACGGTGTCTTTATCTCAGGACTCGCAGAAGCAAGAACACTCTTTCATCACTCACTCGTACTTGTCCACAAGGTGCGTAGGAAGAGACACTGGATAGGTTAAAATGTTTATTCCAACTTACGTGCTCTAATGTACAGTACACGTGTCAGTACTAATAGCATAATGCATATGACTAATATAAGCAGCATGGTTACAATTCCATAGAATACAAACGGGAAAGCATCTCAGAGCTCAGTGGATAAACGTATAAATAACATTACCACCCTCCCCTTGCAGTAAGATAGTTGATTATAATAATAGAAGACCTCTGGGCTTTGACTAACGAACCCCCATACCTCAGTCTCTAGATGCAGAATTACATCAGCAGGACATCATAGCTCTTCTCACTGAAAAGGATTTCTCCAAGTGTGTTAAGCGCTAGTAAACCACAGCATTAAAAGCATATCAAATTCTTCATGGCAATTGTACATAATGTTATGTCTGGTGCGCGAGACTGGCCATATCAGGAAGAACCAAAATACATTGTTATGCGACCTTGTACATGTTTGTGCAGACTGAGCCCAAAAAGGTGAACAACAGAAGATGCAGACAGTGCAAAAGAACTTGGCACGAGCAAAGGGCGAGGCAGGCCCGGCTCAGTGTAACGTGCGCAAAGAAAAGCAGCATGGCAGCCAGGCCTAGGCCAACATAACAAGGCAGGTAACAATCCACAAGACACCCTCCCTGGACAGTTCGGCGTCCAAGACAGAGGCAAAAAGGAAAAATCCAGTGTTGCAGAGGGAGCGCCCAAACGGCGAGGAACAAGTCAATCCATGATAGTGTAGGTGCAGAAAAAAGCCATACCCTCCAAAAGGACATCATTGGAATCGTCAAAAAACATAGATGCCATCCAATCCAAGAGATCAAAGAGCAGGGATGCTCCTCAGCAAAGGGAGCATCCAGAAGCAATGCGGGACAGCTTGCGTGATAATTGAAACAGCTTCGTTGTAGGAGATCCTGGGCAGCCGCCCAGATATCCCATTGCGCCAAAATCCCCAGTGCAGCCGCACGCGCCATACAGCCAGCAACGGAACAGTCCTGTTCATGGGCCTCTAAGGGACCCATCAACTGAACAAAATCCGGAACAGACAATGACGAATTGGAGAGGCAATAATCCAGAGTCCAGGTGAAAGGACAGCGGATACAAGTCATCACAGGTTGCACGCAAGTGAAATACGCAAAGCGAAATGAAAGAGTATATGACACACTCAGTGCCGCCAATGGCAAGACACCAAAACCAGCCAAAATGCGCTCACGGAGCAACTGGAGGCGTTCTGGATCGAGCAGGTCCCATCGGGGAGCAGCCATTGCGCAGAAAGCAAATTAAGAGCAAGACACCAGCCGCTAAAGCGAGGATCAATGGGAAACCGCCAAAGACGCTGGAAAAAATAGAATGTATGAATGCTGGGATGACACCAAAAATAGTTTGGAAGGAGGACACCAAGCCCGACCCCACGACCTTAAAAAAGTGTACTAGGCCTTCAGTGTTAGATGCGTTAAAAATACGATGTATTAACTCCCCAAAATGTTGGGGGAGATTAGTGTTCAAAAGGGCCTGTATTTCACTGTGGGTACTCGCCACCTGGAGAATGAATGTCTCCCGGGCGGACGTGAGCATAACTTCCTCGTTTAATAATAGAGCCTTTATTCTGCTCAGTCTATTGAAATCTGCTTCCATGGTAGGGATGGAAGGCCAAATAGAGATATCAGCCTTGTCATGAGGGGGAGGAAAAAGCACATTTTTGCAGCAGACAACCCTGTGTGAAACTGTTACAATGTAAGGAATGCCAGCCTGCAGGCCACAACAATTTTCGTTATTTAAAAGTAAATAACTACCATTGGAAAGGAGAGTGAAAGTAGGTGAAATAACAGGAGCAGGAATACCTTTCAGCACACAAGCAAGATTAGGAGAGGAAACGCTACATGAGCCATGCAATTTAATGTGTTTACAAATAAGCGAATGACCTATAGTCGAGTCGCAGTACTCCCCCGTGAGAAAGACTTCCTTGCCGTCCCGAAGGCATTTATACATGAAAGGCAAGGACCAGAGTTCATGCAGGAAAGCACTGCCCAAGGGCCGGTAACGACCCACAGGAAAATGTTTCATGCACGAGTCAAATTCAAACAAGGAAAATGGTAAAGCTATAACCCCATGGACTAGCCATACAGCAGAATCGAAGTTCTGCAACAGAGAACGGCAAAGGATCCACCTTTTCGATATGTAATAGAGTGTAAGTTGCATCTTTCATGGACATAAATTGCTGTTTGTCAGTTAAATTAAAAGGTAGAAACAAAGCAGAGGTGTTCAAAAATGCCAAGGAACTTTACCTAACTTGAGCGTTTGTAAAGTCCATGCAAACTGCATAACTGAGCGCAATTGATTCTGACCATGATATAACACAGAAACATCATCTTGTACAATATCAACAACAGAGGACACAATATTCTCTAACGTATAAATGCGAGAAGACAGGGTATTAATACTATTGTCTACAACAGCAAGCACCTTTTCCAAATTTGCTTGATCTATTTCCCGAAGACGGGAAGCAGCTTCCATTTGTGATAGCTTCCAGAGTTCATTATACGTTTCATAAATGAACCTCTTAGGTCGGGGACCACGAGGTCCCAAAACAAAGTCGGACAGATCAATATTGCCTGAAAGGAGGGACAAATGTTGTTTAACAGAATCAAGGGACGAATGTTGCAGCCATTGTTTGCATAATTTACCAACAGAATATGTAGTGACAGTACGAGAAGTAATAAATCTCGGATCAGGCCTATCCTGTGTGTATCTAGTACCTGAGTCGTGGAAACGCATTTGACATGCATCAGATGATATAGGCCATACCAACCAGGGTGACTGATCCAGTCCGGAAACATTAAATGAATTATTCTGTAATAGAGCCTGTAGGGTCGTCAGGGACAGGTTAAAACGTGAGCTATCATTGGGAAAACTCGAAAGGGATGGAATTGAGGGCGAGTTTAATTGTTTAGTGGTAGCTAAGCCCCAACATGTAGTTTGATATATGGAAGCATTTAGGAACATAATTTGGGTAGGGATGAGGCAAGCACGATGCAACGCCTCGGTTCCCTGTACCTGCCATGGCTTGGAGCCCCAAATAGATTTTAAATCCACTGTATTATCCCAGTACTCATAACCACCCACAGCTAGGGCACTCAAAAAGGAACCCGAATATAGCAATTTTGTGTGTGTTAACATAATTTTCTGAGTGGATGTTGTATTAAGTCTAAAATAATAGGATGCAGGGTTCGACCGATTAAAATCAGTAAAATAGGTAAACTTATTTTGAAGAGCCTGTGAGCTACCTGGCAAGGGGTTTGGACAATGTTCCCATTGGGTGTAGTTAACAGAACTACGCAGGGCACTGGGTTTATGGAGAAAATGATTACCCCAATGTTGGTAACAATATAAATCGGCATAATTAGCAGAATTCATATATAAATCTTCAGCATTAAAAGATGCATAATATTTTAAATCGGCAAACAAAGCTTCAACGGCATGCACATCCCAATCATCAGAATGAATATTATTTTGTACTACATCACCCATTGAAACACGAAGGACATTAGGTACATTAATAATTTCCGTCGGACCATGGATTTGATAGTTCACTGCATCCCATACGATGCCATCAGCAACTGGGAAGGCTGAAATGTTCACAAATGTGTGGTCACGCTTCATGATGTGAGACGAGGAATGAGGAGCCAAAGTTCCAGAAACATAGTCTACAGCAGAGCGTTCAGGTAAATAGTGACCATTGATTAGTAGAAAAAACACTGTGACAAAGCCAATGGACATGAACAAAAATATCAAGAAAAGTACCAACCAGATGTATGTCCAGGGTGGAATCAAAAAATTGTCTCTAAACCAGGATACAAAAATACTGAACTTGGATGGGACTTTTGAAGATGTGGAATCCGAATCAAAGGAATAACGAGCCGGGCCAAGTGGCGTTGTTGGTTGATGCGCCACCGATTCAGATGCAGGATAAGTATACTCATCCTCGTCGATATTAGTGGAGAGTTGGGGATCAATTGTAGTTTCAGGCAAAGGAGAGGATTCAGGCAAATCAACCATCTCAATTACAGCATCAGCGATCGTTCGTGCAGATGGACTATGAACATATGTCCGATAAATGGCAGGACAAGAGACCGCTGGTGTGACACTATTCAGGATCGGCCAGGCGCTGTAGCTTGACATTTTCAACTGAGATGTATCTGTTCTCTTTGCGACCAGGAAGCGGTGGTAAAATGACTGTACGTGTTCCCTTCAGACCAAGAACTGGAACCGGTGCACGAAAAGAGGGGCCAAATTCTTTTTGTTTTCAACCTTCTCCCGAACCAGTTCCCCAACTTTCGGAAGCCAGCCGGCTACCGGAATCTGCAACGCAGGATCTGTGGCTGAAGGCAAATGTGTAGTTGCAAGTTTGTCTCGGGCTTCTTGTAAGTCCTGTAACATAGCAGAATGGTTATCTACATCAAACTTGGCGGATTGCGCCGCGATGTCTGGACCCTCAAGGTCAGGCACAAACATTCTTATGCCAAAGAGCATTTCGTATGGGGTCCGCCCACCCAGAGGTCTTCTAGGGAGATTATTAAGTGCACGCTGAACGGTATACAAATGGGCCAGCCAGTTCCTGCCAGTACCTAAAACCCTAGCTGTTAAGGATTGCTTTAAGTCACGGTTCATTCGTTCAACGATAGAGTTGCCCTCAGGCCTATACGGAGACGAAAATTTCACCCGCACCCCAAGCGAAGCCATTGCATCCTTGTAAGCCCTAGAGGCAAACGCTGGACCTTGGTCCGAATGGAAGGTGCCGCATGCGAAAATTCCCACAAAGACACGCAAATCCCTGATCACATTTCGGGCGTCAGCACTCCGTTGTGGCCAGACCCAGAGAAACCGTGTGCACGAGTCCACTGCCACTAAGATGTATTTATAGGCAGTGTCTGATGAGAATGGACCGCAGTGATCCAAGTAAACACACCCAAAGGGTCTGTTAGCAATGCAGAGCGGTGTTTGTGGTGGACGTGTTACCGTGGAAGGCTTAATCTGTTGACAAACGTCGCAAGAAAGCACAAAAGCACGGGTGTCTTTATATAACCCACGCCACCAATAACGCTGCTGCAAGATGAAAACCGTAGCTGACACACCTGCATGAGCAGAAGCCATGCCTTCGTGTGCAGCTGATATCAAGGCACTCCTGCGGTCCGCGTTGGGGATCAGCCGATCTCCAACGTCAGGTATAGTTACATAAGGAACCTGATCGGGACTTAATGTGTAAGAATACTTGGAAGGGAAACCTGTAGGGTAATTATTACCTTCCTTGGTTGCAGCAATAGCTGCTAATATAACAGGGTCTATTTTAGACATGGACCTGGTAACCGCTGCTACTGAACACGTGACCACTGCTGAACGGGCAGCCTCGTCTGCCAGATCGTTACCAATAGCGTGTGCGCCCACCCGCTGATGGCCTAAGGTGTGAACCACCTGTGTGAGGGGCAGACGTTGTTGCAATTCTGCCACTCGAACCCAAAGCATTTTATGCTTAATTGTGCTCCCTTTTGCGTCCTTGTAGTCGTTTTCGACCAGAAAAACAGATTGTCATTGTAAGATTGTACACAGTAAAAAGAATCACATACAATAAGAGTGGTCTCATCCTGTGAAGCGAACTCAAGTGCAAGTAGCAATGCATGCAGCTCGGCCAATTGTGCGGTACTGTCTCCAAGTGTGCGAGTGTGCACTTCAGAGGATTTGAACGTTCCATTCACAAAGGAACCCGCAACAATAGCACATGCAGCCGAATAAGCGTGCTTGGACCCAGTGGCCGGTTGCGCCGAACCATCGGTGTAGATCACACATTTGTAATCCTCAAGCGGTAGTAAAAACAAAGGAGGAGGATGAACGAATTCATACTGCAAAAACTCCTGAGTCTGAAGAGAAGAATCAAAAACAAAAGTGACGTCCGAAGACGTCAAAGATGTAGCCCATTGTATCCAACGGGGATGCATTGCTTTAGAGTTCGGTACACTTGCCTTTGTTACTGCCTCCAGGGCAGGACAGGGTGTTACCACCAGAATCCGCTTACCCTGTGCCAGTGCGCGTTCTTTTAGAATCGCTATTTGCACTGCAGTCAGAACTTTTTCAACAGATGTAAAGCGCAATTCAGCGGAAGTGTACAGATGTGACTTGTATGCGATAGGTACTGTATCACCTTCATTAAAGGTTAAATAGGTGAATCCCACCGCCCCGGAATTATTCTAATCACCAGGTTTGTGTGGTTATCACGAGTCAAAAGATATTTAGACTCTAATAGGTCTGTCTGCAAAGACTGCAAAATTGAGGTATGCTCAGGCAGCCAGCAAGACCTTGAATAAGTAGGTTGTATCAAAGCATACAAAGGCTTGATACGCTGGGCATATTCGGGAATGTAAGTACGCCCGAAATTCAGGAAACCCAGCAAAGACTGAAGTTTCTTCAGAGTATTTGGGGGCACAAATGTGCACATTTTTCCAAGAAATGGGGGCTAAGCCCTTACCTTCGTTATTGAGCTCATAACCCAAGAACAGAACGGTAAATTCAGCAATGTGTGATTTAGCAAAGTTAAATTTGTAACCCTGCTCCGCAAACTCAAGAATAATGCGGTCCACACGAGACAAATGCTGAAATAATTCGTCGTCCGTCAGATAGATGTCATCTACGTACGAACATGCGTCTTGATCAATGTCATTTAACAAAGAAACAACACGGGCGGCGAATATACCCGGACTATTTTTATAGCCCATAGGTAAACGCCGGAACTGGAATAATTTACCACCGGATGTGAATGCGGTCCATTGACCACTCTCCGGGGCTAGGTTGTGCGTGTAGAAACCGTTTGAAAGGTCAAGTGTCGTTTTGTATTTTTACGAACAAGACTGTCTACAAGCGCAGAACTGTGTGTATTTTGCACTGCAAAGTTCCGACAATGAGTATTTAAATGCCGGTAATCCAAAACTAAGCGGTACGATCCATCGGGTTTAGAAACCACGAAAAGGGGATTGTTCATAGGTGATACGCATGGTTCAATTACTCCCTGATATTCCAACTGTGTCAGAATTTCGGAGACGGGGCCTTTTGCCTGCCGTTTGATGGGATATTGGGGTTGTGGCTGCGGTAGTGACCGCAAAGGTATTACATGAGGAGGTGATTCTTCATCCCATCCCACATGGTTGCGGTATAACGCTGGTGCCAGGTACACAGCCCACTCAGCTGCAAGTGCTTCAGCTTTGTCTTTTGGGACATGCTTTGAAAAGCTTGGAAGGATTACCTCCTCTCCTTTATGTGCAGCTAAAGCGAATGGGGGTGGCCAATCCACCTCTGCTAACAAAATGTCATATGAAGAGGTTAGATTTTCCCAAAAAATCCCTTTTATTTCACGCGGTATGTCACCTTCGATTTGTATAACTATATTATATAGTCTGTCAGGGGTGCCACTCTCGTGTCAGCTGTCTCTACAGTAACGAATGTTTCAGTTGCTGTCGCCTCCATATGAGGACGTAGCGCCTCCCGCACTATGGTAACTTCCGCGGCGCTGTCTAGGAGGGTCACTGCCCACGTCCAATTCTGGAGTCTCGTTCTCACGGTCTGAGGCATATTTCGCTGTGACAGCGGCAACCTTTTTCTTCTGAAATTGCGGTCGAGGAAGATGAAAATCTTCTGCTTTCCCTCTGACTTGTTGTCGAGGTTGGTCTCGCTCCTGGGGAGCCTCTCGGCCCCTTCCTCTATCTTGCCGTCCTCCTCCACCAGCCTGTGACGACGTCTGGGCCTGTGAAGAACGAGGAGAACGCGTATCAGAGCTCTGAAACCTTTCTGGTGATTTAATCCTTGACCTATCACGTAAATCATAAGTACGTTCAGAAGAAACCGAAACTGGGGAAGCGCCTCTCGACCCCGGCTTCTTTTGTTGCTTACCCTGTTTTTTCTGTCTCCAACTCTTTTTAGTGAAGACTGGTTTATCATCTTTCTCAGATGCACTTTTTGTTTGTATAACTTGTGATTGCGATTGAGTTTGCATTTTTACAAAAGGCTTGTTGCCTAGGCTATTTCTTCCAATTGTTTTATAAGCCCGGGCTATTATTTTCGGTAATTCGCGAGGCCTGTCCAACTCTGGGACCAAAGCCAAAGCATTCGCTACTTGAAAGTTCATAGCATCGCCCTTGACATTTCCAAGGATCAGTTCAGCTACTACATCAAACACTCCCACTAGTCTCATCCCTAATTCCACAGCCGCTTCAGGGCCATGTTCATCCTGTACTTTTTAATTACAGAGGGTAGAACCGTCATGGAAGGAGTTCCAAAACATTTTGAATAAACTGCTGCGAATACCTTACCCCAGTTTTCACATGATGTCAAATCGGGATTATGTCTTTTGGCAAACTTATCGTGAGGATGCGGTGTTTATCTACTGGGGATGTATGGGGAAACACTGCTTCTATCTGATCGAACTTTTCTGCAAGCCAGTAAGGATAGTCGTCCTTATTTTGTGGACGTTTGCCCATCACAGAATTTACCATGACAGGACTTATGGTCACTCCAGCTGCAGTAGCTGGTTGGCCTGCGACTACAGGAGCAGCTCCATGGAGGCTACCTGTAACGTATGTCACCAAGGCTCGATGCACTCGCACCAATTCGGTATGCATAGTGCGCAGTTCCATAGCGGTAATGCCAGATAATTTGGATGCGGGGTATACCCGGCCAATACAGGCCAAGTGGCCCCCTGAATTGACAAGGGGCCTAAACGAACTGCGGTAGTTGGTTGTGGTAGGGCGCCATTAAACCAAACACGGTGCTGCCAAGCCGTGAGAGGTACTTCAAGAGTGGTATAGGGTCGATAGGCAGCAGGAATAGCGGTGGGCTTATATTCATGAAACAGCTTATCACCTGCATCCACCGCTTCAAAAGTGATCCAAGTGTAAAACACTTCAAAGTGATAAGCCGGATCGGCTTGAACCACAAAGACCAACTCGACCCCAGTATCGGGCACTCCATACACAGCTAAGTGGTCTCGGAGTGCTCCTCGACTATGTGCAGCTATCGCCACACCAGCCATGACTAAACAATTATAATCGACAACCTAACAGGAGCACAAAAATGGGTCTATTAACTAACCTTTTTAATAATATCAAGCTTGAAAGAACCTATAAAACATTCAATATAGGAGGTATCACCGTCACATACGCCTCCGGAAGCGTACGCGAGGGGTTTGTGGACAAGCACAAGTACTACTCAAGCGTCTCGCAGATAAGTGGCCCCACGTTGGGCGCCATGTCATAAGGTTTCTGCACATACACAGAGCTATGCACAGGAAAATGGGACCCCGGAATACAGTGGTTTGCCACCATATACCGTAGCACCCAAAAACCCCAACCCAACTAGCTTAGCATCCCATTAGCACCCAAGTACTAATGTTTGGACAACCCAGAACACGGTGTCTTTATCTCAGGACTCGCAGAAGCAAGAACACTCTTTCATCACTCACTCGTACTTGTCCACAAGGTGCGTAGGAAGAGACACTGGATAGGTTAAAATGTTTATTCCAACTTACGTGCTCTAATGTACAGTACACGTGTCAGTACTAATAGCATAATGCATATGACTAATATAAGCAGCATGGTTACAATTCCATAGAATACAAACGGGGAAAGCATCTCAGAGCTCAGTGGATAAACGTATAAATAACATTACCACCCTCCCTTGCAGTAAGATAGTTGATTATAATAATAGAAGACCTCTGGGCTTTGACTAACGAACCCCCATACCTCAGTCTCTAGATGCAGAATTACATCAGCAGGACATCATAGCTCTTCTCACTGAAAAGGATTTCTCCAAGTGTGTTAAGCGCTAGTAAACCACAGCATTAAAAGCATATCAAATTCTTCATGGCAATTGTACATAATGTTATGTCTGGTGCGCGAGACTGGCCATATCAGGAAGAACCAAAATACATTGTTATGCGACCTTGTACATGTTTGTGCAGACTGAGCCCAAAAAGGTGAACAACAGAAGATGCAGACAGTGCAAAAGAACTTGGCACGAGCAAAGGGCGAGGCAGGCCCGGCTCAGTGTAACGTGCGCAAAGAAAAGCAGCATGGCAGCCAGGCCTAGGCCAACATAACAAGGCAGGTAACAATCCACAAGACAACCTAAGAAAAATGCAATAGTGAAGTGTGTTGCACACAGGAAGGTGACAGATGCAGTAGGACGGGAAAAATATTCGCTGATGAAGTAGCCAAAACACTGCCTTAACTGTTAACTCACTGACATATGTAGTAATACCTATGACCCCTATGCTGATTTAAAGGAGATACAAGCATTAGCTGATGAACAAGAAAAGAAAGGATGGAAGGATAGGGGCTATGTTTTCAGTGACCAATTGGGAGGTTGGGTATATGGGAAGCCAATTACTAAATGCATACTGCCAGATGCACAAGTTACTAACTTGTGTAATGATATATCTGTAAGAGACAGTAGTTAGTGACAGATTCCTTACCTTAGAATATCCCCAGGCGTCAGGCTGGATCCGGAAAGTTTTTGCGTAGCAGTACCCTTGCGCGTCGGTAGGCGGCGTCGTGCGGCTCCGCGTCCGTCGTCGGCGTCGTGATCGCCGGGATGACGTCGCGGGCAGTACTTAGACGCCGCCCCTGCGCGCTGACGTCAGTTCTGTACACGACTTTCCGCGCCAGGAACGCAGAGCCATGCAAGAAGCTGACATAGGTGTCTGAAAAATACTAGGGCCCTGAAAGGGATGTCCTTAACCCTAGAAATCAGTTCGCAGAACAGGGAGGATGGGTGGGCGGTAGGAATCTGTCACTAACTACTGTCTCTTACAGATATATCGTTACACAAGTTAGTAACTTGTGCATCTGAAAGAGACACGTTAGTGACAGATTCCTTACCTTAGAATAGATACCCCAGCAATACCAACCCCGGTGGTGGGTCTGCGAACAAAGATCAGACAAGGAAGTCCCGGAGGACAGAACGGCCAAAGAAGCCGTCCCTCTGGACCTGACTGTCAAGGCAGTAATGCTTTGTAAACGTGTGCAGCGAGGCCCACGTAGCTGCCTGACAGATATCCTGCAGCGGAACACCGCGGCCTAAAGCCGTGGTAGCAGCCGTTGCCCTGGTGGAATGGGCACGCAGCCCAACAGGAGGCTCCTTCTTAGCCAAAGAATAGCAGGCTTTGATACACAAGGTTACCCAGCGGGAGATGGTTCTCTTGTGCACCGCCCGACCTTTTTGGCGTCCACGTAGCCAACAAAGAGCTGGTCATCCACCCGGAAGTGTTGTGTGCGGTTGATATAAAAAGAAAGCGCACGTTTTGGGTCCAGACGGTGGAGCCTCTCTTCCTCTCTGGAAGGATGCGGAGGCGGAAAGAAGGTGGGCAAAGTGATGGTCTGCCCAATGTGGAAGGCAGTAACCACCTTTGGCAAGAAGGACGGGCGCGTCCTAAGAACAACCTTGTCTGGATGGACAGACAGAAAGGGAGGTTTGCATGAAAGAGCCTGGAGCTCACTCACCCGCCGAGCGGAGGTGATGGCCACCAGAAAGGCTGTCTTCAGAGTGAGAAGACGAAGAGGACAGTTATGTAGAGGCTCAAAGGGAGCGCACATAAGAAAGGTAGAACCAAGTTCAAGTCCCACTGAGGCATTACAAACGGAAACGGAGGGAAGAGGTGTGTAATGCCTTTTAGAAACCTGTTAACAACAGGGGACTTGAAAAGGGAGGGCTGATCAGGAAGCCTGAGGAAGGCCGAGATGGCACAAAGATAGCCCTTGATGGTACCCAGGGCAGAACCCTGTTGGGCCAGGGAAAGAAGGAACAGAAGAACCTCAGAAAGAGGGGCAGAAAGGGGATTCACAGCCTTTGCTGTGCACCATGCCACAAACTTGTTCCACCTGCAGGCGTATACCACCTTAGTGGAGGGACGCCTGGCTGCCAGAATCACATCACAAACTTCGGGAGGCAAGTCGAAAGGAATCAACTGCCGCCGCTCAATCTCCATGCAAGCAGGTGGAGGCTGGACAGGTTCGGGTGGAGGACCGTCCCCTGCTGCTGCGACAGAAGATCCTCCCGAAGAGGCAGACGGATCGGGGGATCTACGCTCATACTGAGTAGCTCGGGATACCAAACTCTTCGAGCCCAGTCCGGAGCCACAAGAATGACTTGGGCCCGGTCGTGCCGAATCTTCTTCAACACTCTGGGTAGAAGTGGTATAGGCGGAAAGGCGTACAACAGACCGCAACTCCACTCGCGACGAAAAGCGTCGCCGAGCGAGTGCCGCCTTGGAAATTCCAACGCGCAGAACTGATGACATTGCGCGTTCTCTTCGGTGGCGAATAGATCTAACCAAGGCTCTCCCCACTGTAGAAAGAGTCCTTGCGCCACTTCCGAGTGAAGACGCCATTCGTGATCCATCATGCACCTGCAGCTGAGTTCGTCCGCCCTGGCGTTCAGGGAACCTGCCAGGTGTTGAACCATCAGGAACATGCCCTGATGTTCCAGCCATGTCCAGAGGCGCAGAGCCTCCTGACAAAGGGTCCACGACCCCACCCCGCCTTGTTTGTTGCAATACCACATGGCGGTGGTGTTGTCTGTGAACACCTGCACTACCTTCCCTTTGACAGAGGGAAGGAATGCTTTGAGTTCAAGTCGGATCGCCCGGAGCTCCAGAAGGTTGATATGGAGCCGGGACTCCGCCCGGAGACCAGAGGCCTCTGATCTCCGCCTCTCCCATGTGACCGCCCCATCCCAGAAGGGACACGTCCGTCACAACTGTGTGCTCTGGCTGGGGAAGGGAGAGGGATCTGCCCATGACCCATTGCCGGTTCGAGGCCACCACTGCAACTGTTTTGCAGTCCCCTCCGAGATCTGGACGTGATCGGACAGGTTGCCCTGGTGCTGCGCCCACTGGAACTTCAGGTCCCACTGCAGAGCCCGCATATGCCATCTGGCATGATTGACCAGCAGGATGCAGGAGGCCATGAGGCCCAGCAGCCTCAGGGTCATCCGTACCGAAACCCAGGATAAAGGCTGAAAGATCGGAATCATAGCCTGAATATCCCGGACTCGCCGTTCGGGAGGATAGGCCCGAAACTGCGTCGTGTCCAGAACTGCTCCGATGAAAAGGAGCTGTGGAGAAGGAATCAGATGCGACTTTGGCCCATTGATGGAGAACCCCAGCGAGTGCAGGAGTTCGGCCGTAGTCTGGAGGTGGGAGACGACTGCCTGGGACGAGCCCGCCTTCAGCAGCCAGTCGTCGAGGTAGGGGAAGACTGGAACCCCTGCCCGGCGCAGATGAGCTGCGACCACCGCCATCACTTTCGTGAACACCCGAGGGGCACTTGTAAGGCCAAAGGGGAGCACGGTGAACTGAAAATGCTCGAGGCCTACCGTGAACCGCAGGTAACGCCGGTGGGCCGGCAGGACGGGGATGTGAAAATAAGCGTCCTGCAAGTCCAACGCTACCAACCAGTCTCCAGGGTCGAGGGCAGTCAAGACCTGAGCTAGGGTGAGCATCTTGAACTTCTCCTTCCGGAGGAAGCGATTGACGTTCCGGAGGTCCAAGATAGGACGCATGTTCTCCTTGTCCTTTTTGGGCACCAGGAAGTAGTGGGAGTAGCAACCACGTCCTACTTCTGGGGTCGGAACATGCTCGATGGCCCTCTTGGCCAAGAGGGCCGTGACTTCCTTCTGCAGAAGTACCAAGTGATCCCCTGACATGCGGTGGAATTGAGGTGGCATGGCTGGGGGGTGGTCTCGAAGGGGAGGGAGTAGCCCCTTCGGACAATGTCCAAGACCCACCTGTCCGAGGTGATGGGACGCCAGTGGTGAAGGTGATGGCGGACCCTGCCCCTACTGGCGTGCTGTGCACCGGAAAGGAGGGACTAGGAGGGCTTGGAGGCCGCGGACGGGTTGGAGGTGGTGGCCTGACCCGCACGCTGGTTGCCCGAACCGCCACGGCGGTATCCACGTCCTCGGCCACGCGAAGACGCTTGCTGCGCGGGCCGGTGGCTGGGCAGCTGACGTGACTGGGCGCCCCTTCCGTGGCCACGAAAGGGGCGAAAAGCAGAGGTGAGCGGAGGGCGTACAACAGAAAGGCCCAGGGACTTGGCAGTAGCCCGTGAGTCCTTAAACCGCTCCAGCGCATGGTCTGCCTTTGAACCAAAAAGACCGACTCCATCAAAGGGCATGTCCATGAGTGTATTCTGGACATCACCCGAGAAACCAGTTGTTCTCAGCCAGGCGTGGCGACATAGCGCCACCGTCGTCGCAAGCGATCTGCCCAGCGAGTCGGCGGTATCAAGGCCACAACGGATGGTGTATTTAGCCGCATCTCGCCCTTCCGCAATGGCGCGGGTAAGCAGTGTCTGGACCTCCTCAGAACACTGCGGCAAAACAGCCGCCACCGAATCCCACAGGGAGTGGGTATATCGGCCCAAGAGGCAAGCGGTGTTGACGGACCGCAAGCCAGCACTGGAGGAAGAAAAAGCCTTCTTCCCAAATTGGTCCAGGCGTTTGGATTACCTATCCGGAGGGGCGGTAGGGAAGGCGGTTTGGGAGGCAGAGGCTTGGACAACCAAGCTCTCGGGGGTGGGATGTTGGGAGAGAAACAAGGGGTCGCCCGGAGTAGGGCGATGGCGTCGGGCCACGTTCCTATCCACAGGAGCCCCTGTGGTGGGTTTGGACCAGGCACCCAAAAGAACGTCAGTGAGTGCATCATTAAACGGCAGCATAGTCTCCGAGGAGGAAGCCGCCGGCTGAAGCACTTCTGTCAGGAGGTTAGTCCTGGCGGCCACAGTAGGCAACTGGAGATGTAAGGCTCCAGCTGCTCTACGCTAACACCGTTGCAAAATTAGCTCCCTCCTCCGTAGCCACGGGAGGAGACAGCATGCCAGTGTCAGGGGAGGTGTCGAGACCACTGGCATCCCCAAGTTCCTCAGCCCAGTCCGGATCATACTCACACTGTTGTGTGAGAGGGTCCTCAGACCCCTCCCAGCTCTCCTGGTCCTCCTCTTGTTCAAAATATGGAGGAGGAGGGACATTTGGGACCCAAGGTCTCAACAGCGGCGGAGCCGGCGTCGAGCGACGTCGGTCCGGCTCCATGTCCGGAGCCGGAGAGAACCGGGGAACGACGCCGTCCGGAGGCGTGGTTAGGTCAACCGGCGTCGATGGGGGTTGCGGTACCACCGGAACCGGGATCGAGGCCGGGGCCGGAGCCGAGGCCGGGATGAAGGCTGGTGGGACAGGCGGCGCCGGGACCGGAGTCGACGGAGGCGCCGGGGCAACCCCATCAGGGCCCGCGGGGCCCGAAGGCGCACCGGAGGGGCCTGAAGGCCCGAAGAGGCGGGCCATGGCCGACAGGAATTCCTGTATTTCGGCCGGAGTCGCCCCCGAACCCGGAAAGGACGGGTAATGTGGGGGCGGCTCTACAGGCATGTCCGGGGCCGCGGGGATGGTGCCGACTGGGGCCTCAGCCGAGTCGCGAGACCGGCGAGGCGAAGTCTTAGAGCGATGACGCCTCTTAGACTTCTTGTGCTTCGACTTACCCGAGGAGCGCGAAGACTTGGACTCCGACGACCGGCGGGGACTCCGCGACCGGCCCCTCGACCTCTCCCGGGACCGGGGCTTGGTGCGGCGCGGAGCCGACTGCCGGACCTCGAGTAGCTTTCGAGACCACTCTCGCAAAGCCTTCGGATGAAGTTTCCGGCAGTCAGGGCACGACTTCGTGTCGTGGTCTCGGCCGAGACAGAAGAGACACTCGAGATGCGGGTCCGTGATCGACATCATGCGACCACAGGCCTCGCATGGCTTGAAGCCGGGCATCCCTACGACACCTAGGAGTCGTGAAGACTCGATGAAGAAACAGTGAAAAAATTCACAAAAAAGGTTAGTCAAAAAGTGACTAGGGCACTGCTCTTCCCGGATCTGCGCTTACTGGCGCGGAAAAAGAAGAACTGACGTCAGCGCGCAGGGGCGGCTTCTAAGTACTGCCCGCGACGTCATCCCGGCGATCACGCCGCCGACGACGGACGCGGAGCCGCACGACGCCGCCTACCGAAGCGCAAGGGTACTGCTACGCAAAAACTTTCCGGATCCAGCCTGACGCCTGGGGATATTCTAAGGTAAGGAATCTGTCACTAACGTGTCTCTTTCAGATAGCTTTGTATTACCGATGCTCCAAATGGCACATGGCCCTACACACATTGGAGAGGATGGTATCACCAACACCATCCTAAAAATTTGGGAGAACAGCAATGTGAGGAAGACAGCAGTTAACTTCTGTAACAAATGTATGGTGTGCGCTCAATACATTGTAGGAAAAGGAATACCAGTACCCCAAGGCAATTTTCGTATACCAGAATATCCTTTTGAGTGCCTCCAGATGGATTATATCCAGATGCCCCCTTGTAGTAAGACACCATATATTTTGGTTGCGATATGCAGTTTTAGCAATTGGGCAGAAGCTTTCCCACTGAAAGATAATACAGCTATGAGCACTGCTAAAGTATTGTTGAAGGAATATTTTCCAAGATTCGGATTGCCTAGAAGCCTTTGGAGTGAGAACGAGTAACATTTCTCAAATGAGATAATGGAGTTAGTGTGCCGAGGTTTAGGTATTAGACAAAAGTTTCATTCAATATAGTATGCAAAGCAGCAGGCTTAGTGGAAAGATGTAATGCCACTTTGAAGAGTAAATTGTCAAAAATATGTGCATCTAGTAAATTGAGTTGGGTGGATGCTTTACCGTTAGAACTATTTTCAATGAGAAATACTGCAACAGTAAAGAACAGGTTAACTCCCTTTGAGGTGGTGATGGGTAGACCAGCCAAAGTACATGGGATTGCATCTCCATCCAAGCTTCGTGACTTGTCTTACTCTGCATTGTTGGAATACTGTAAGGAACTGACTAATAGCCTCTCTGCTATTCAATCAATCAAAAAACTCTTTATTTCGGTAAAATACCATAAAAGAAACAAAGATTCAAAATAGGCTTCATGCTTATCAGTGTAAAATCAGACAATGCATATAATTAGTTTGAACAGCACAATTAAAAAAATGGCGATCCGTTAAAAATATAAAAACAAGCAGTAAAAAGGTTAAAAGCTGCAGGTACTGTGCAAGTCATGGTTTACATCGCGGGTTCTAGCCAACAAGAAGAATGAATGTGCAAATTTGGAAAAGTCCCATTTCTAAAGTGCGAATGCATTAAATGCTAGTGATTTCATTCACCAGTCGTCACAGTATTTGCTTGTGAGCAGAAATTTAAAAAAAGGCACTTTGCGATTTAGAATTACTAACCATTGTGACAATTACGCTTAATGAAACAAATGGTTATATCAGCAACTCTCTGGAGTAGGCCGGGAGACTGTCAGCGCCCTACTACTAATCGCCCATGAGTGGCCCAGAAATTTCGCAGTAGCGCACGCAAATAGAGGTCTTGCATCAGATTTCAGTATGCGCAGGGCCACTCTGTGATCTCGGGTGCCAAGTTGCCTACAAACAGGAGACAGCCATTTGCTCCTGGGTTTTACATACGCTATGCAGGCAAAAAGGAAATGGGCAATGGATTCCTGCAGACTGGGAGAACAGGGGCAGCCCTTTGGCTGCGCTATGTTAACTGACCATAAGTTAGTGAATGCGTTAATTGGCAAGCTACCAAACCTAAACTGGATATATAACTTCCTATCGGCCGGCACTTTGATAATATCGAGGTAGCTTTTTAGAGTGCGGTTGATCTTACAGTTTCTAAATTCTTCAGTCAATCTGCCCTGGCTGCCATCTCTATATACATATTGCTCAAACTCTTCCCAGTAAAGTGTTTTAATCTGTCTTCTAGTATAGGATGTTGGACAGATAATATTGTGACCTGCGAGGCTTATGCTAGACAAAAGGCTTTTAACATGTTTAATCCAGCTTATTTTGTGCGTGGTGTCTAAAGCACAAATTTCCTGGAAGGCAGCAGCAAAGTACGACAGTTCCGTGGTGGTAACCATCCGCTGCCAAAACAGCAAGGGGTGGATCTTTGCTAGTTCACTAATGGGTTTGATGCCCATATCAAGCAATAGTGGGCATAGAGGAGTACTCTGCGGCAGGGAAACCAAGTTGCTAAGGAACTTGTTCTCCAGGGTTGTCAAGCCGCTTGCTCTTGCCGTACCCCACAACTCAGCCCCATAAAGTGCACTACTCACGGCCTTGCAACTATATAATTTCAGTGCTGGTGCAATTGGCTTAGTGTAGGAGAGACAGTGTTCTTTACGCAGAGCCCCGGTTACCTGGGAAAATTTGAGGAAGGCCTTACTGAGATGGGACTTCCAGGCCATATCCTCTGATAGTTTAATTCCCAGGTATTCAAAGGAGGGGACTCTCTCCAAGGGGATGTTGTCTAGGAGCACATTTCCCTTAAAGGACTTGTGGGGATCCAATAGCATAAGCTTGGTTTTAGATGTATTTATTCCGAGCCCCCTCCCGTCGCAAAAGAGCTTGAATTGATCTAATAAATTTTGCAAGCCCATTGGGGTCTTCGAGTCGAGAAGAGTGTCGTCCGCGAATAGGAGGGTGGCGATTCTTTGCTTAGCTAGAGTGGGGGCATCCGCTGGAATGGCGGATAAGAGCTTAGCATCGTGATTGATGTAAACTGAGAATAAGGTTGGAGCCAGGACACATCCTTGGCGGACCCCCCATTGTACTTTAATGGGATCGGTGACCTGTCCCTGGCTACCTCACCTAACCCTGGCAAAGTTCTCTTCATGGGGCCTAATCAGAAGTACAAGGATGCCCGGTGGCATACCCATCTCCATGAGTACCCGCCATAGGTTGTCCCTGGGAACGAGATCAAATGCAGTTTTTAGATCTATGAATGCAATATATAGGCTCCCTTTACCCAGCAGGACCACCTTCCAGTACAACATAAAAAGCCGAAAGACGTGGTCGATTGTGCCAGTTTTCCGTTGGAAGCCCACTTGGAGGGGAGACTAATAGCCTCTCTGCTATTCATCAACAGGTCAGAGACACTTGATCCACACCTTTGGGAGGAGAAGTACACAATATAAGGCCAGGGGACTTGGTGCTGGCCAAGAATTTTGTGAGGAAAAAAAGTCTCCAGCCCAGATGGACAGGGCTGGTACAAGTATTGTTGGTGACATAAACTGCAGTGTGATGGTCATAAGAATTGGATTCATTTGTCCAACGTCAAGAGAGCCCCACCATTTTGGCCCGAGCAACCTTCAGAAGGAGACAGCTTGAGCACTGACTGTGACGTGCCCATTGCAAAAAGAATTGACCCACAACCAGCTGTGCAACGGTATAACTTACAACCAAGGAAATTGACTGATTAGATAGGAAAGTGCTTAGGATGGAACAAGCACCAGCTGCCAGGCACTCAAGACTGTCACCTTTAAAGGACTAACTTGTGCAGTGAGGTTAGTAAAATAAGGACACTGCAGACTATCACCTGCAAGAATGGAGATACATCCCTTTGGCCACCATACTACCATGCTGTGAGGGAAGAAATAAGTGTTTTCCTACATGTAAATAATGATGTGAGGGAAAAGAGAAGATGATTAATTAGTATTTTTATTGTTATTAGTTATTTCAATTTAGATTTTTGCTTTTACATGGCATTTTGAAGAAAATTATCTGGTACATTCTATAATACCTAAGACTACGCCTGTGCCACAGTTCCATTTTACCTTATCCTCATCCCATTTATCCCATAGAATAACCTTCCACGAGAACACTTCTGTTCAGACTTTGCATGACACTCACCATGGAACTAACAGAATGAAATGTTGGGTCTGCAGATTATTACCAACAGCCATACACCATGGCACGACTTTTGGTTCCTGCAATTCATGGTGGGAAATACTGTTGGAATCTTGGGTGAGACTAAATGGTACTGATATTGACAGAACAAGTTTTTACCTTGTGAGGCCTTTCCACAATTTGGTACGTCCCAGTAATCTAACAAAGACCACGTTTTCTGGCAGGGCAACCGGTCTGAAGGAGCAGAGGAGGAGGCGTATGAGTTTAGGCAATTCAAAACCTCTTCAAAGATACAGGTGTTTAACAAGAGGAATATCACCAAAAACAATGCTCTGGCCATTTAAATTTTACCACTGTCCGCCTTCCTTTGTGTACAAGGGACGGGTAACATCCTGGTGGGAAATAGTACCTGTAAAAAAGTAGTAAAATTGAATACGTCCTTCAACCCGTTGTTCACTGCCTCATCATTACTTATTTTGTTTGTGGCCAAGATGCTTATGTATGGTTACCCACCGGGTAGTCAGGAGGATGTTATGTAGCTTTCATTTTGCCAACTGTTTTTATTGCACCTGCTGACAACCATTTGAGTAAGAGTGGGGTGGACCAAACTGATACTTCTAGCCAACAGTTTGTGGATGCAATGAAGGGTTTAATACCATTTTGGGGACCTAGCATAAATAGCTGGGAGATAAGGAGACTAACTAGGGTGGTGATAAATGAAACCGCAGGAGCATTAGTTAATATACCAGTGGAAATGCAAGCCAACAGACTTATGACTTTGCAGCAACGCATGGTTTTAGATATAATGTTAGCTGAAAAAAGCGGAGTATGTCGCATGATAGGTACCGCCTACTGTGTTTATATACCCGATAATGCCCCTAATGTAATGTTAGCAATACAGAAGTTGCATAAAATATCATCTGAAATTCATCAGGATAATAGTGAATGGGTCTGGTCAGGATGGTTTCGGGGAGTATTTATCCAATGGGGCTGGAAATTATTAACGATAGCGGCTGTAATAGGTGGTAGTATATTAGCTTGTCTATGTGTACACCCATGTGTTGCGGCATGTTAGCTTCTGCTTGCCGCCCCACCCCAACATCCATACATTTGACTAATGCAGCAAAGGTGCAAAAAGAGGAGATAGATAAATTAATGCAGATAGATGAGAGAATATTTTCTTATGAAGGTCCCAAGTGATCAAAACACTCTATGCTGCCCTATGGAAATGTATAAAGTTTGTTTATTATATTGCAAATTCTGGAACAAAATCTTGAACTAATGTCTAAAAGGTCGTTTGTGGAAAATGTTATTTTTAAATTGACATTAGTTCTGTCATTTTGTCCTTTTAACCAACATTTTGCTTTGTTGGAAAAAGCTGTAACCTTTCACCCATTTATTCATGCTGACAGTTGCCATGTTAATGTTTGTGCGGCTATGAATTATTTATCTAGAAATGTTCCTCATGATATGGGACCTGTCTTGCACTGCAAAAGTTCTTATCTGCATAATGAGTAATGTGTTTGTCAGTGTCTTCTTTGTACACCTCAACCACACCTATGATTAACCTTTAGACTTGTGCTACACGCACTCAGTCTGGTATAAATGTATTAATAACTTCTGAAGCCTTTGTACGTGGTTAACTTTTTCATGGCCATTATAGTGCTGGGAAGTGGTGCACCTGCTCGAGCAAATAAATAGTATTTTGTATCTTCAGTAGCCTCTGGCTGCTGGTTTTCTTTTGTAAGTAAGTGGAAGATTTGGAAAAGATAATAAGCCCACTTCCACAACAGTGACTATTGAAATTTGAAATTGTTTGGCTATACTACATCAATAACATTTAAATAAGCAACACTGAATTTTGGAAGTAATGTTACGCACGTAAAGATACGAACTTGCAAAATGAAGATGAAGAACTAATGAAAATAATATTGTATGGATATGTTCAAGAAATAAATGTAATGATTCTTTAATTCAAAAAGTGTAATTACGTTTTTCTATTTTGGACTCTTCACCAATTTTCAACATTTATTATTAGAGTGGTTCATAAAATGTTGCCACTAGGGTTTTTTCCCCATGGTTTTGTCATAGTATAGCAGGGCCGTTATTACCCAAAACCCCTTGATTTTCACATTTTTATAGAGTTAAATTTCTCCATGCTACTTTTTCCTCATTCACAGTTTTATCAACAAGATTAATAATTTTAACTTCCTTGCTATAATGTGTTCTTCAGCAACACATACAAATCTTATTTGGCATTTCTGCAGTTTTATCTTGAAATTGCAGAATATCCATTTAGTAATTGTTGAATTCCATTAAAGTATTCTTGGTTGATTCGGAGTGAAAAAAACTCTATACAAACATTAGTTTCAGAAAGGGCATCTAAGCATTTAGGGGCCCATTACGATGGCGGGCGGAGGCACGACCGCGGTGGCGGCGGTGCGGAAAAATGCCTTTTTCCGGCCGCCAGCAGCGGTCTTCACGCCCGCCATATTAGGATGGGAAAACATAGGCATTTACCGTCCGCCGCGGCGTGACGCCGACCGCCATCGAACAGCGCCGGCCACCGCGGCGGAGTGGGCCAATCACCACACACCGCTGTGCGGAATGACGTCCCGTACGCCGAAGACATCACGATGCCGGAAACAGGGCAGCGCACCGCGACGGAGAAACCGCACAGCGAAATACGGCGGAGACATCACAGCGGAGACAGAAAAATTAACACCCGGGACACACCGCGATGGATCCTGCTCTACACGCTCTCCCGGTGCTGTACATGATCCACTACCTGCAAGTCATCCACCGCCACGGACTCCTCCGCAGGTACGTACAGACACAACAGTGCAAGTAACACAATACACAGCTCCAGGGGGGAAAAACATCGCATGGGAACACCACACACCCCTGTGGGGACAGGCACACAGCCAGCACTGCACACACACATGTCCCACCTGTCACAAAAACATTGCACCACATACTGCCCACCCATGTACCGCATTCATGAACAAATGTCCCGGTCACGTCACCGCCGCGGTCAGTGTGCATGAAACCATGCACACAACGCAGAGCACAGGGCCAGCGCATGCCAAGGGCACCGTACAAATTGCACAGAGCCACAACTACATCCACAACACACCAGCAACCGCCCTGAAGGGACACAACATGTGTCTCACAAGTGCCACTCCTGCACAACAACAACACAACTACAGCCACACCATGCCCCACGTCCCAACAACTGCAAATACAGCCACAGCAGGACCCATTGCAAAGGAACACATAGCACAGAAACACAGGCCCCAGCCAACACACACACCACAACAACATCACACACAAGCCAAGAACACTGAGGCCAGGCACAAAATGTACACACACACAGATGAGGACCAAACACTTCACTGCACACACTACCTGACAAGTCACACACACACACACCACCCAGACTCACAGCTACATACACACACCACATGCCAGCAGTAATGGAGGACAACATATAGGAAAGCCAAAGTGAGGTGCTCACAAATGGAAGGGCAGTGACTAAACCATCAAGCATGTGTGATGCACATGCAAGACAAGACACATGTGAGAACACACACAGCCCATCACAGCACACATGGCTGACACAGTCAGTCAACACAAACCACGGTCACCCCAATGCTACAACACCTGGAGACAGCAAGGACACCCATGTATAGGCACAGGGATGTAAGGAAGGCCCTGAACACAAACACTGACCAGCCACACATAGGCATCCAAATACTGGACAAGACAACGTCTGCTGCACAACACACAGGGCCCAGTGACACACTACATGACAGCCAAGCACAAGTAGGATATGTCACACATACCTCCTCCCACAACAGCAACACACAATACTGCCATGTGCACAAAACACAACCACAGGGCTAAACAGGTACACATACAGGCACACCACTCCAGGGTCACACATGGCAGTAGTTGACAATGCATGTGCACACACATCCACAGTCACAACAAAGTCACCCCTTCACACCATACACTTCTCCACCACCCAAGTGCACACATTGGAAGTAAGCCATGGGACCTGGATAACTCATCACCACAAGATGTCCATACACCGACACTGATTGGCACACAGAAAGGAAGCTCACACAGACCCCATGACCCTGGTCTGCCTGCCTGTAAGCCTGTGCCCAAACTCCCACCCTGTGCTGCCATTGCCCACAAACCTGACATGTGTCCACCATAGATAACATGAGCCAAGAAGGAAGATGACTACAAGACTTCATTGCCAACCACCTGCACTGCACCCATAAGTATCACAGTCATGTAGAAATGAAGTGCCTCCCACCCCTGCCAAAAAATGAAATGTTACACAACCCATTGGCAATGTCGAAGTGGCATACTGAGCCTGTGACACAGTAAACCATGCACACACAGAAACAACTTCATACAGGAAGGACACTGACACAACTCACTGCAGGACCAACTGTGTTTATTCACTATTTGCATATAAAGCCAACAAATTTGGGCAACAGCAAAGCCAGTGGGCATTTCAATATGCACAGTATTTACATGAAAAGCTGCACAGGCAGGGGTCAAACAGCAGTGAACAACAAGGCCAGTGGCCAGGACACAGTGCAGGTGAGGTACATGAGAAGCTGCACAGGCAAGTGGCAAACAGCAGTGAACAACAAGGCTAGTGGCCAGGACACAGTGCAGATTAAGTCCATGAGAAGCTGCACAGGCAGGGGGCACACAGCAGTGAACAGCAAGGCCAGTGGCCAGTCCAAAGTGCAGGTGAGGTACATGAGATCCTGCACAGGCAGGGGGCACACAGCAGTGAACAACAAGGCCAGTGGTCAGGACAAAGTGCAGAGTGAGTCCATGAGAAGCTGCACAGGCAAGTGGCAAACAGCAGTGAACAACAAGGCCAGTGGCCAGGACACAGTGCAGGTGAGGTACATGAGAAGCTGCACAGGCAAGTGTCAAACAGCAGTGAACAACAAGGCTAGTGGCCAGGACACAGTGCAGATTAAGTCCATTAGAAGCTGCACAGGCAAGTGGCAAACAGCAGTGAACAGCAAGGCCAGTGGCCAGTCCAAAGTGCAGGTGAGGTACATGAGATCCTGCAGATGCAAGGGGCAAACAGCAGTGAACAACAAGGCCAGTGGCCAGGACAAAGTGCAGAGTGAGTCCATGAGAAGCTGCACAGGCAAGTGGCAAACAGCAGTGAACAACAAGGCCAGTGGCCAGGACACAGTGCAGGTGAGGTACATGAGAAGCTGCACAGGCAAGTGGCAAACAGCAGTGAACAACAAGGCTAGTGGCCAGGACACAGTGCAGATTAAGTCCATGAGAAGCTGCACAGGCAGGGGGCACACAGCAGTGAACAGCAAGGCCAGTGGCCAGTCCAAAGTGCAGGTGAGGTACATGAGATCCTGCACAGGCAGGGGGCACACAGCAGTGAACAACAAGGCCAGTGGGCAGGACAAAGTGCAGAGTGAGTCCATGAGAAGCTGCACAGGCAAGTGGCAAACAGCAGTGAACAACAAGGCCAGTGGCCAGGACACAGTGCAGGTGAGGTACATGAGAAGCTGCACAGGCAAGTGGCAAACAGCAGTGAACAACAAGGCTAGTGGCCAGGACACAGTGCAGGTGAGGTACATGAGAAGCTGCACAGGCAGGGGGCACACAGCAGTGAAACACAAGGAAAGTAGAATGTGCAGAGTAGTTACATCAGAAGACACACAGGGAATGTATGCAACTCTACCATGCCATGCCCAGCAACAGAGTAATGGGTCTGACAATGGGCATCACACGCACCCCTGTGGACAGACAGGTGTGTGAGGGTGACCAGCACTCAGATGGGGCTGTCTGTCGGACTTGGAGCTGACTGTGTGTTGGGGTCTGTTGGCGGACTACCCTGGGCAGTGGGAGTAACAACTGTGGAAGAGCCAACTGTGCATGTGGTAGCTGGGGGCTGCTTGGACCAGGTGGGGTGGTGGCCCGGGGAGGTGGACTCATGCCCTGGTGAGACACAGTGTGTGCCGGAGATTGTGGAGGGGTGCCTCTCCATTTCTTGGGGATCCTGAAAGGCTTCCCTGTCAGGGGATTGAGGGGAACTGGGGCAGACACAACAGGTGACCCCAACACCAAAGCTGATTCTGGTGTGGATGGTGACCCCCCCTCTGGGGACATGCTGGAACCCGCTGTGCGCTTGCCTGGAGTTTGCCGCCTCCCTCTGTCCACCAGCTTTGCCCCCTACAGTGTCCTACGGTGCTGGCTTCACAGGGCTTGGGATGGGAGTGGAGGTCAAGGATCCATGGGGCCCTCATCCTGTGTAATGTTTGCAGGCAACACCTTCTCAGTGGGTGTGGAAACTGTCTTTCTGCCTCTGCGAGACGTCTTTGGGACAAGGGAGTCTTTGGCAGGGGAGGAAGGTGAGGCCTGTGACCTTGATGCTTTTTTCTTTGCTTTGTGGCCCTTGCTGTTGCCTGATGGGCTTTTCCCTCTGCGCTCTGGGGTGGCCTTACCCTTATGTGGGGATGGTGTCTGTGCCCTAGTACGCTTGGGTTGCTGCTGCTCCTGTGTGCTGCGGGTTCTGTATCGGGACTTTGGGGTCCGTTGGGCATTGTCACTGTCGTCAGAGGTGCACAGTGACACGGGCCGGACCGAGTGCTGGGAGCCGCTCCCTGACTATGTGCCTGTTGCAGGGCTGCTGTCACAGTTGATGACAAGGACTGCACAGTGCAGTGTAGCCCACCTACGTCGGAATGTAAGCCCTCCATGAAAGCTATAACCTGCCCCAACTTTTTGTCGTGCTCTTGGAAGGCATTGAGAAGTGCAGTCTGCCCCACACACAGCTGGTGCAATAGCTCGACTGCTTCTGCACTGAGGGCAGCAGGGCTGACATGGGCTGGGGCAGCTGTGCCTGGGGTGAAGGTGACTCTTCCCTTCCTACTTGTGCGGACACGGGCAGCACCAGTGGAGGTTGAAGGGAGGCTGGGCACTGGACGCTGTGTGGCGGAAGAGGAGGCAGAGTCCCCGTTCCCTGTACCCCCCAACATGGATGTGTCACCGCTGGCGTCAGATGAGGTAGAGCTTTGTGTCTCCAGCTGTGAGTCCTCCAGCAGACTCCTGTCCCCCTCCTCGGCGCTGGTCACATCTGTGTCAGTCAGCTCCGGTGCGGCTGTTGCAGTGGAAGCCTCACCACTGGTGTCCGTCCCCTCTCCCTCTGCACATACGGGAGCTGCTGCATAGGATAGAGAAGTACTGTGAGATGAGTGACATCAACAGAACTAACACGTGCCAATACATCTGCATCCTAGAAAGAGGAGTGCAGCACATTGCATGCCACCGTGTGCACACATATATCATGACACCCAAAATTTCGACACAACGGTGCATGTCCGCCACACGTCCTGCCATAAGTGACCCAGGTGATTCACACAGCACACCATCCTGCAGTTGGCTCACATCAGACACAGCCCCAGAATGGCCTGTGCACACACACTGTCCCGATGTTGGCAAGGATGAACACCACGACATGGTGCACATCACCTACATGTGTGGAGCAGTAGGGGACCACACAGACTACAACATACCAGCTTACAATGACCCTGCACACATGCCATCCACCATATCGAGTCCATGGGCACATCTACTGTTGCACATTGGCCTCAGATGTCTGACTGGCAGACATCTGAGGTCTGAAATTGCACGCATTCATTGAAACGCATTCACAGTTGGCACACTGGCATTACCATCCATCAGAATTCACACACCACCCCACAGCAGAAGGTACCTGAAGGCCACAACTCCAAATGTAAGAGAGATGCACAGTGCCAAAACTCACTTCATGAAGCGCCGTTTGGGCAAAAGCATGGCAGAGACGCCCAGCACAGAGGCCACTCACAAAACATTGCACCACACAACCAACGTCACACAGCTGACAATTTGCACACTCTGTAGACACATGCACCCACTCCCAGCCAAAGGCAGCCTGCAACACATACTCACCCCTGGCTCGCTGCTGATGCTCCCTCAGTCATCTGTCCAGCTCAGGTTGTGTGACAGCCAGGATGTGGGCCATTAGTGGTGTCATGCTGCGCCTAGCCAACCTGCCAGTCCGAGGGAGCAGCCCCAGCGTCATCTCGGCCACGTTCTTGCTCAGCCGGCAGATGTCGTCCCACCTTTTATGACAGTGGGTGCGCCTTCGGTTTGACACACCCAGATCCCGGACTCTGGAGGCAATGGCCCTCCACACGGCTTTACGCTGGTGGACCTTCAGCTGCAGGCATGGGAGACAAGAGGGGTGGTGTGCCAGTGACACAGTGCACAATAACAACACAACGAAAATGCAGTAGCACGACAGTGACTCATCCAAAACTCCAGCTACAACTGTCACATAGCCAACAATTGCTCTGAACATGATGCAATGTCATTGGTCAATCAGACGTACAGGCATGCATGTTCGATGGTGGACACAGTACCTCCACATCCCATTCACATGCAGGATACCAACACAGCAAGCAACGTGTAGTCTGCCTGCAGCTACTGTCTGCAGTTACCTACAAGTACACATAGAGAAGATAGCAAAACATGTGTCATGTTGTTGGACTCACTGTGTCCAACACTGCGCAGACCCAAGTGTCCTAGCCCTGTGTAAGCCTCACTGTGTCTTGGAACTCACATACAGTGACAACAACTGTCATACACACACCCTTCTCCCACGCCTGCTCCTGTGCAATCTACATGGCAGAGATGGGACTTAGATGAAGAGGCGTGAGCCAAACACACATGGTACACACTGTACATGCATTGATGTGGACATGTGGCATTCGGTGGGGACTGTGCAGGGCAGGTCGACTGACACCGAGTGGGTCAATTGGGAGCAACACAGCCATTCACACAAACGCCAACTGGCCAGACTCCTGCATCACCAAAATGCAGCTGCACTGTATGGCTGACACTACAGGACATGTCCCCCTACTCAGGATAGGCATGCAGGGTAACGTGTGAAAGAGCCCACCAAGCCCTTCCCGCTGTAGTAAACATGTTAGGCAGTGCATGTCAGAGCCCCACAACCACTGACACATACTGAAGCACCTCCACCCCACGTGTGCACACCCTGCACTCTCACTCACAGTCTGGGAGACTTACCACAACATTAGGGCCACCATAAAGCCTTGGGTACTGTGCAAGCACCCCGTCTACCAGGACTCCAAGCTCCTCACTGGTGAAGGGACTGGCACGGATCTTCTGAGTCCTCGACATCACAATGGACATGTGGCAGCAGCAGCACGTTGAGGGTAGCAGTCAGCAGTCCCTTGAGGCAGCAGGTGCAGGGTGGCAGCCAGCAGTCCCTTGAGGCAGCAGGTGCAGGGTGGCAGCCAGCAGTCCCTTGAGGCAGCAGCAGCAGGTGGAGGGTTGTCAGTCAGCAGTCCCTGGTAGCTGTGGGAATGTGGTGCGCCCTCCCACACATATATAGGCCCCTGGGGCTGTGTCAGTGGTCCCAGGGTGCTGCAATTGGTGTACGAGGTCTGCCTCATTCAAATACATCCAATGTCCGCCTCCGCGGTGGCGGTGCACGCCTACCGCGATTTTCAAACTCGCATCAGGCTACCGCGAGGCTGCTTCCCATTGGCTGCAGGGGCATGGTCCATGCCGGTGACACACCTCAGTGGCCAGGCGGTAGGCACCGCAATATGTCTGGCAGACAGTGCCTGGAGTGACTGTGAGTTGGGTAGCGGTGCATGGTGACCGCAATTGTCACATACATAACTGGCGGTGTCTCCCGCGAACGTGCATGGGTTATGGGCGGTGCCACACCTCAGTGGCCAGGCGGTAGGCACCGCCATATGTCTGGCAGACAGTGCCTGGAGTGACCATGAGTTGGGTAGCGGTGCATGGTGACCGCAATTGTCACATACATAACTGGCGGTGTCTCCCGCGAACGTCCATGGGTTATGGGCGGTGCCACACCTCAGTGGCCAGGCGGTAGGCACCGCCATATGTCTGGCAGACAGTGCCTGAAGTGACCGTGAGTTGGGTAGCGGTGCATGGTGACCGCAATTGTCACATACATAACTGGCGGTGTCTCCCGTGGACGTGCATGGGTTATGGGCGGTGCCACACCTCAGTGGCCAGGTGGTAGGCACCGCCATATGTCTGGCAGACAGTGCCTGGAGTGACCGTGAGTTGGGTAGCGGTGCATGGTGACCGCAATTGTCACATACATAACTGGCGGTGTCTCCCGCGAACGTGCATGGGTTATGGGCAGTGCCACACCTCAGTGGCCAGGCGTTAGGCACCGCAATATGTCTGGCAGACAGTGCCTGGAGTGAGCATTAATGGAGTTGTGGAGTAGCTGTGCTGCACCTAACGTGTCCTCCAGCTCTCTGCATAGGCCAACACATACAGTGCCCAGTGTCTCAACAATTGAAGGGTCCTCATGAGGGCAAATGCACAAAAGGGACATGTCACTCCACGTCACCAACACATACCATATATGGGTCGCCAATACATTGCATGGGCACATACACTCGCACATGTCACATGTGCTGTGTAGTGAAATGTAGACTGTCCAGTTACTGTGTTGCATAGCATATGGAGATAATGGTCAATGTCTGTGTGTGCAATGTAACGCACAATGTCGTCTCATTGACTGGACTAGGGGCATCAGCAACTGGCACATTGTCCAATGCACATGCACACACGTGTCCCCCACGCTCAGCCGGTGGTCAGTGTGTAGTTGATGTGTGCCATGTGCAACCTGTGTTGGGAGGTGTATCAGGGCCAGCAACATGGTGTGTTCGGGTAGTATTGCAATTATTAACATATGCTGGGGGTCATACTCACAGGTATGCACACATATCTGTTAGTATATCACACTGTGCATGCGAATGAGCCGGAGGGGTGCACAGATAATTGCTGCTGGTAAGGGGACAGGTGTACGAGTAGTGTGCCTGATGTGAACCTACTTGTGAAGTGCCCTGTTGGTTAATGGTGCATGTTGTAAGACTTGGGAATGTGTCTTTAGAAGAAATTGATGTGATGCACATTTCATGGGCTTCTGCATTGACATCTGTGCACTGTGATCTGTCCTAGGAGGAGGAGGCCCAATATCCATCGTCTGTTCACAGTCCTGGCAGACATGGAGAATGAGGAAATAATCAGCAAATTCAGGCTGGACCGACAAACCCTGCAGAACCTATGTGCCATGTTGGAGCCCCACCTGCAGCCACGTCGGACATATCCAACAGCTTTCACCGCAACAGCTAAGGTGATGGCATGCCTGCATTTCTTTGCAACGGGCTCATTCCAGCAAACGGTCGCAAGTGCAGGCGGGATGTCACAGCCGATGTTCAGCATGGTGCTGAGGGATGTCCTGTCGGCCATGATGCTGTACAAAGACAGATATATCCATTTTCCCAGGGGGCCTGAGTTGGTGGCTGTGAAGGGCGATTTCTATGCCCTTGGACATATCCCACATGTCATTGGTGCAATTGATTGCACACATGTTGGGCTTGTGCCACCACAGGCACGTGAACAGGTTTACCGCAATAGGAAGCATTCACACTCGGTAAATGTTCAAGTGGTGTGCCTGGCGGACATGATCATCTCACACGTGTGTGCCAAGTTTCCCGGCTCAGCCCATGATGCCCACATCTTGCGCAGCAGCATCGTTCCTCAATTGATGGCCAATCTGCTTCCTGAGCGTGCATGGCTTGTGGGTGAGTATGTATGGTGGATTAGAGTGGTGTGTGTGTGTGACATGCTGTTGTGTTGCATTTTGGGACTGCAAGGTTAATCTGTGTCTCTCACACACAGGTGACTCGGCATATCCAAACCGCCCGTGGTTGCTGAGCCCATTGCGGAACCCCGTCACACCAGCTGATGTGCGATACAATGATGCCCATGGGAGGACACGGCGTGTGATAGAACGGACATTTGGTCTCCTAAAATCAAGATTTCGGTGCCTGGACCGTACTGGGGGGGCCCTTATGGACTCGCCAGGGAAGGTGTGTCAGATAGTGGTGGCATGCTGCATGCTCCACAACCTGGCCATTCGCAAGGCAATACCCCTGATCCTGGATGACGATGATGAACAGCTAAGGCCGCCGCCTGCAAATCAAGCCGGATCCAGTGACGAGGGCAGTGGAGAGGAGGAAGGGGTCGACATGCGTCGACAGCTCATCACCCGCTACTTCACTTGAAGGTGAGTGACGATGTAGAAGGGACAAAATGGTCTGATGGTGTTGTTGTTGCTGTGTGGGTGTATGTGAGCTTGCTGACTGCAGCTTGGTGTTGACTCATTGCTGCCTGCCAATGTATGTGCGATTGGTTAGTGTGAAACAGATTGTCTCTATGGTGACTGTTGCTCTGTGTAAAGTTTGTAGATCTGAGTACCTTGTTGACAAGTGTTGTGTGATGTGTGCAATGCCACACCCATACAAGTGACTCTTGTTCTGCGGTTTTCCGTAGGTCCCTTCAGCATCTCACTTGTTACCTACATTCCATTCCCCTGGACCATGTCCTACGCGGTGAAGGTTGCACATCCTGTATTAAAGACGGAGCAGACACAACAACATGTGTGTAAGGTGTATTTATTAACAACTGTGACATGCAAGGGTGGAAAAAATGTGAAGGGGGTAATTGAAGAACTGAGTTGACAGTCAAGGTAAATGAGATACTTGAGTAGTCCCCACAATGATGTGGAGACCCAGTCCAACAGATGGATGCCATTCACATGGCAGTGTGGTGAAGGATAGTCCAAAAGGTCAATGCAGTGGTGCAGTGGTCTGCCATCATGGCTGGTTTGGGGACTAGCGTTTGGCAGGTGCTTGGGCACGTGAGTCCCCCTGGCCTTTCCTTGGACGGCCCCTCTTGCGCTTCACTGGAGGGGCCACTGCTGCAGGGGCAGTGGTGTCTGAGGACTCACCCCCTCTGTGGACACAGGGGAGGATGATGAAGTGTCATCCTGCTGCCCAACGGGGGAGGCAGAGGGGTGGAATGTTGCGCTTGCCTGTCCCTCAGAACCGCCACTAGCTGCCCCAAGAGGTCCACAATCTGTCCCATGCGTGTGTCCATGGACCTCCGCAGCAGGAGGTGCTCCCGAGATTCTTCCTCTAACCGGCCCATTCGTCCCTGGGCCTGTTGGTATGCCCCAAGGACTCTGTCGATGTGGCCCAGGGCTTCCGTCCCAGGATCAGTCCCCCTCTGCATGAGCCTGTCCCGACAAGCTGCACTGCTGCCACGGTCCTGTCCGGTCCTCACATTGGCCCGCTGCATCCTCTCCCTGGCCTCCGCAGTCGATGTGGTGGGCTGCTCAACCCCTGGGGCAGGGTGGGTGTTGCGGACAGCTGTGGTGGTGGTGGTGGTGGTAGTAGTGGGTGACACACAGGCCGTGACAGCAGCTGTCAGAGGATGGTCAGGGGCTGCAGCTGATGTGGTTGGGGGACAATGGGTGCCTGGGACTGGTTGCGGCCTGCCACACCAGATGGGCCAGCGTGGAGCTCCTCATCCAAGGAATCCAGGGAGTCCTCATCCAGTTGTCTCTGTTCCGGGGGGGACTGGCTCTGCAGGGTGGTGTCATCCTCTGCAGTGAGTTCTTGGTCACCTGTGGGTCAGATGAGAAATGGTCATTGTGTTGCACCCATCAAAGTTTGTGTTAGCAGTGTTACATCAACTGTTTGTACATCCAGCAGTTGTTCACTGTACAAATTAGCATTGACCGACATCCAGTGATGCATTACAAGCTGTTGTGGTACATACATTACTTGTCCATTTTGGGAGTTGTCAAGACATGACATGCACAATATGATATTTTGACATTGACAGTCTCATGTTGGCATCCTGTTATTGATCAATCATATGTCATCCATTTACGCGTATGTGTCACTTGTAGAGCCCTTGTAGCGGTTCTCTCTGCACAGTGAGTGAGCATTGTAGTTTCATGCATACCTTTTCAATGTGGTGTAGATATCTGTATTTGCAATTCCAGACATGCTTAAGTTTGCTTTAAGTCGATCCTAGGTGGTCTGGTCCACTGCTACTGTCAGATGGCATGTAGTGGTGTGCATGGTTGTGCTCGGAGTTCCATCGACATGTGTTTCAGTCATTCACACTTTGGTTGCTGTCACAGTTTCATTTTCTTAGGTGTGTGCACACTATAGTTGCCAATGCTATCTGGGTGTGCAGTTGTGCATTGAGAGGCCTGGTGTCCTATGCCAACATGTTTTTTTCAATGCATATCTGGCTTTGTGTTGTGGCTGTGGATATGTTGTGTTTGCTGTGTTTTCCTTGTATTTGTGAGACCTCTCCGTGTGTGAAGGATGAGGGCTTCCATCTTGGTCCAGTGTGGGACAAGTCAGCATGATATGTCCACATGCCAGTTCTTTTGCAGTGTACATTGCAATGACTGACACATGCATGTTGGTGCCAGGAAGTAATGGCTCTTGTGTGCTGGCGGTCAGGTGGGCCCGTGTGAGTTGTTGTGCAAGCTTCCCAGCCCCACACACCACGACCTGTGAGATGCGGTTACCTACCTGTGAGTTGTGTGGGTAGCATACATTGCCTGCCACATGCTTCTTATTGGGGTGTAGTGTCCCATCCTCCATAGTGGTGGGACAGCATGCATGTTGCATTTTGTGGGACGGATAGCCAAACACACTGCACCGTCTCACTGTGAAGATGGCTACCTACCTGTTAGGTGAGGGTGCGGCACACAATGGCTGAGGCATGCTTCTGGGTGGGGGCAGTGCTCCATCCTGCTCAGCTGTGGGACACGGGGGCCTGGTGGGAGATGTAGTGCAGGCCTCCCAAACACCCACCCACCTCCCTGTGAAGATGGCTACCTACCTGTTAGGTGAGGGTGTAGCACACAATGGCTGAGGCATGCTTCTGGGTGGGGGCAGTGCTCCATCCTGCTCAGCTGTGGGCCAAGGGGGCCTGGTGGCAGTTGTAGTGCAGGCCTCCCAAACACCCACCCACCTCCCTGTGAAGATGGCTACCTACCTGTTAGGTGAGGGTGTAGCACACAATGGCTGAGGCATGCTTCTGGGTGGGGGCAGTGCTCCATCCTGCTCAGCTGTGGGCCAAGAGGGCCTGGTGGGAGTTGTAGTGAAGGCCTCCGAAAACACCCACCCACCTCCCTGTGAAGATGGCTACCTACCTGTTAGGTGAGGGTGTAGCACACAATGGCTGAGGCATGCTTCTGGGTGGGGGCAGTGCTCCATCCTGCTCAGCTGTGGGCCAAGGGGGCCTGGTGGGAGTTGTAGTGCAGGCCTCCCAAACACCCACCCACCTCCCTGTGAAGATGGCTACCTACCTGTTAGGTGAGGGTGTAGCACACAATGGCTGAGGCATGCTTCTGGGTGGGGGCAGTGCTCCATCCTGCTCAGCTGTGGGCCAAGGGGGCCTGGTGGGAGTTGTAGTGCAGGCCTCCCAAACACCCACCCACCTCCCTGTGAAGATGGCTACCTACCTGTTAGGTGAGGGTGTAGCACACAATGGCTGAGGCATGCTTCTGGGTGGGGGCAGTGCTCCATCCTGCTCAGCTGTGGGCCAAGGGGGCCTGGTGGGAGTTGTAGTGCAGGCCTCCCAAACACCCACCCACCTCCCTGTGAAGATGGCTACCTACCTGTTAGGTGAGGGTGTAGCACACAATGGCTGAGGCATGCTTCTGGGAGGGGGCAGTGCTCCATCCTGCTCAGCTGTGGGCCAAGGGGGCCTGGTGGGAGTTGTAGTGCAGGCCTCCCAAACACCCACCCACCTCCCTGTGAAGATGGCTACCTACCTGTTAGGTGAGGGTGTAGCACACAATGGCTGAGGCATGCTTCTGGGTGGGGGCAGTGCTCCATCCTGCTCAGCTGTGGGCCAAGGGAGCCTGGTGGGAGTTGTAGTGCAGGCCTCCCAAACACCCACCCACCTCCCTGTGAAGATGGCTACCTACCTGTTAGGTGAGGGTGTAGCACACAATGGCTGAGGCATGCTTCTGGGTGGGGGCAGTGCTCCATCCTGCTCAGCTGTGGGCCAAGGGGGCCTGGTGGGAGTTGTAGTGGAGGCCTCCCAAACACCCACCCACCTCCCTGTGAAGATGGCTACCTACCTGTTAGGTGAGGGTGTAGCACACAATGGCTGAGGCTTGCTGGTGGGTGGGGGCAGGGCTACATCCTGCTCAGCTGTGGGACAAGGGGGCCTGGTGGGAGTTGTAGTGCTGGCAGCATGTACACATGTACCCATGGTGATGTTGCTGACTACCTTTGGGGGCTTCAGGGGGAGTGTCTGTTGTATCTGTGAGAGATGTGTTGGGAGGAGTGTTGTGCACATGAATGAATTTGTACCTAGGAGGTATTATTTTGTGATAGGGCAAGACAGTACATTTGTGTGATGTTTGGCATTTGTTTGTACTTACCAGCCTCCACTCCCCCGGGTATTCCTGAGAGACTCTCTGGATGTAGAATGCCAAGCACCTTCTCCTCCCATTCAGTGAATGTTTTGAGTGGAACGGGAGGGCCACTGCCTGTCCTCTGCGCCAGCTCATGGTTCTTGGCTCTCCTCTTTTTGACCACTGCTTTCAGATCGTGCCACCTCTTCATGATTTCATCTCTATTGCGTGGCACGGTCCCTACTGCATTGACCTTCTCTACTATCCTTCTCCACATTTGCGTCCTTGTTGCTAGTGATGTCTGTTGGACCTGGTTACCAAACAATTGTGATTCTACCCTGATTATCTCATCGACCATGACCCTCAACTCGCTCTCAGTGAATTTGGGCATTCTCTGTGGTGACATGGTGTGTGATGTGTCAAGGTGTTTAGGGTGCAGGTTTGGGAGTGGGAGTGGTGGTTGTGATGTGTATGGTGTGTGCTGTGCAAAGGTGTTAGAGGTGCAGGTGTGGGAGTGGTGGTGGTGGTGGTGGTGGTGGTGATGTGTGTGTGTTGTGCAGATTTGCCTCTCCTGTCATCTGTGGTGGATGTCCCCTCAGTTGGAGAGTTTTGCAAAGGATTGTGGTCTGTTGGGGGCTGGATTTATACTGGTGTCTGTGGGTGTGTCAGGATGGGGTATTGGTTGCAGGTGTGGTGTGTGTGTACCTGGGATTTGTAGTTTTGGAGTTTCCCATGGGGGTGTGTCTTTGGGCTGTGTTAGCTATTTTTGGGTGCATGCCTTGTATGGTTGGTGCACTTTGTGGCCATGTTGTGTGTTTTTCTGGCGACCGCCATTTTTTTGGCGGAGCGTCCGCAGTGGTGGCTCGGCTATGGCGCTTCCGCCGTCTCACTGATTCTTCACTGTTGTCGACCGCGGCGGTCGGAAACAGTGCACTGCACCGCGGGGATGTCGGGAATATCATCATTTTGATGTCGGTGTCTCCGATGTGGTTGCGGGCGTTTGGCCTGTTTCCGCTGCGAATCCGACTGCCGCTGACGGGTTTGGGCCCTTTCCGCAGGCGTACGGCGGATTCTCGGGTCTCCTTTCCGCCGCGGTTGTGGTTTTACCACTGGGGATCCTAATCTAGCCGTTGGTTTTCCCGCGGTAGCGGCGGGCGGTGTTTTCCCGCTACCATGGCGGTCGTTTATTTTTCCGTCCACCATCGTAATGACCTCCTTAGATTTTATGTAGTCCCAGATAGTGTTCACTTGTGCTGCATTACAGTGCAATAGCGCAGAATTTAGTTGTTCTACTCGCAATGATGGTGTTTCCACTAAGTATAATGTGCACACAAGTTTTCGTATTGTTGAATGATGTGTCAAAAGCATCTTAATGTGATGAGGTGAAATGTGGTGTTACACATGAGATTTTTGAGGCAAGCTAAGGAATATCCTTGTAGCCTAGTAATGGTCCAAAATGGTTAGACGTCTATGTTCAGTAGTATTTACATTTTTTGAAGTAGGCTTGATTTTCTAAACGTCATCAGAAAAATCATTAGCGATTCATAATTAAAATGAACATTTTTCTTTTCACAACAAATGCTTAATCCACAATATGTTGAATATATAGTTTGTATTTTAATTTGTCCTTGTTTTTCCTTATAAATGGAAGTGTTTGGAGGAGACTGTTGAGAACACCATTTTTGTAGTAATTTGCTGTTATATTTCTAATCTTGTCTCTTCTCATAAAAGTGAATGTTTTTTTGGAAGGTGTATCATATGATCGTTTACAACGACTAACTGTGGCTAGATATTTGTTTGGCAATTGCGCAGCACAAAAGGTTTTACTATTAACAGACCTATTTTTTAAAATAGCACATATTTGAGCAGTATTCTTACCAGTAGCACTGCCTTTGTGTAGGCATTCTTCGTCTGCGTTAAGTATATTTTTCAATTTTCTCTCCCAGTTTTACAATGTCGATTTTTTTCTTCACACTGTATTGTTTTGTAGGCATTTTGTTCAATCGTAGTAGATCTTGCAGCAAAAATATATGGGGAAAATGGGGTTTCTTACTTATGGTTGTAATACAGTAGGGGGGCATGGCCAAGCAAGATGGTAGGCAAGACGTGTTAGCGAGGAGCTCCCTAGCTCCCCACCACAATTCTGACCGCTCCCTTCCAGGATAAACTCCTGCTTTGCTGGTCGGGCAGCTGCCCTGCATGGGGCGAGGAGAGCCTTTCGTGGACCCGGCAGGGGCTGCCGATCCAGCGCTGTGTGGCGGGTGTCTGGTGGCAACGTGGGGTGTGCAGAGGAGTGAAGTGCGGCCTGGGTGATCGGAACCTTCTGTTGACCAAAGCGCTTTGCCGGGGCCCGAGTTGGAGCGGCCCATGGAGAAGTGTAGGACCTTGAAGCGATCCTGGAGCGAGGCTGGTCCTGCGGCCTGCCGCAAGACTGAGACCAGAGGCCTACACTGTGGAGGCCGGTGTGGACTCCTAACATCCCAACCTGCGGCTGCCCTGACTGCGGGAGCCTCTGATTCAGCCAGCGCAGGGAGAAGGCCTGGAGACAGCATGAAGTGAGCAGAGGAGGGAGGGTGGTATGGACGGTTGTGGGCCCCTGCGCGGCTCTCCACTGCCACAGGGCGCCTGGTTGGGGCCCGGCTGGAATGGCCCTTGCAGATGCAGAGGGGTCTACCTAACCCAGAGGCAGACCTGATACCGCAGGCCACCGTGGGCCAAGAAGGGGCGGACCATGTGGCGGGGACGATGGGCCAGATCCTGGTCGCTAAGGGCAGACAGAGGCCTCCCTTTTTTCTCCCTTTTTCTCAGCTTTGTTGCTGGCCTATCGTGGGAAGAACTGAAGCAGACCCCTGTATCCAGTGGAGCACTCATCAGGGAGAGCTGTGGACTGCCCGCACCCCGTCCTGCGACCCTGTGGGATTAGGCCATGGTGCGTGGGGAGGAGTCACTGGGGTGGCCCAGTGGTGCGACTGGGGTTTCCCCAAGCACCCCCTGAGTGGATGGAAGGAGTGTATCCCTGCTCTCTGGTGCAGATCCCTCGGACTAGTAAATCCTGAAAGTGACCGAGAGCTCTAAGCAGGTCCTGGATCATAAAATGGACATCATCGCCATTGAAGTAATACTGTTGCATGCAGACCTTCGAGGTGATCTGAACGCACTAAAGAGACTGAAGTGAAGGTACAGGCGCTTATGCAGGAGATGAAGGATTTGACGGCCACTGTGCATGCTCTTTCAGAGCAGGCCAGCCACTTTGACGAATGCCTGGAAGACGCAGAAGGGAGAAGGGAGTTTCCAGAGTGGGTGGAGGGGGAAGCCTCAGAACTGCTTCTTGAACGTTGGCTTGCAGGATTTCTGGGGAAGGGGGTCGTATCGGACTTCCTTGTGATCGAAAGAGCAGATCGAGCACTGGTCCAACATACTCCACCCGGGGCCTGCCTGAGGGCTATCATTTAAAAAATCCTCACCTATAGAGACTGGGACAATATCCTACAGTGGGTCAGAAAGAAGGGAGACCCCAGATTTGAAGGCAGCACAATATAAATCTTCCCAGACTATACATGTAGGGTCCAAGCCCAAAGAAAATCATTTTTGTCTGTCAAACAGAAACTTTGGACACTCAATATCCACTACATGTTCCTGTATCTGGCCAAGTTGATGGTGATGGAGGGAGGCCGCTCCTACTTCTTTTGCTTTCTGGAGGAGACCTGGGACTGGGTGGATCGGAGGGACGGCTCTGTGTCTGGCTGGGTCTCGTGGGGACCCCCACTGGGCAATACCCAGGGGCAGGCCCAGTGGCTCAGCTGGATGACAGAGGTTGGGAATGACCCACAATGTGGACGCGCAGCGCATAGAAGTGCAACTGGATCGCACACTGGATGTAGCTGGAGACTGTGTGTAACGCCCGGAGGCGTTGAGAGCAGCTTCGTCGTAGGACACTGATATATGATGATCCCATGTGGGGGGGCCACCCGGGGTGGAAGGGGGTTGCTTTGCTGGTGGAGGAGGGATGGCTGGCCCCCCGCCCCTGTGCGGATTCTGGCTTGGTGGCAGTGGGGAACCTACAAGGACCTGGTAAGAAGTGCAGGGGATGCTTGGGGTTGCAGGAATGTACTCCACAACCCCTGACAGCCTTTGACTGTATCATTGTAACACTACAGGGACTGTTGGGGGATTGACCCTTCCCTACCTACGTGCAACCCCTCGGGGAGCACAGGGTGCCAGGTCTCCCCTGCTATTGTGCTTTTTTTCCCTGTTTCTAAGTGAACTCTGTTGTTAGATTGCACAGTCGAGGGTTCGGAATGCTATATTGAGGGAGCGGGAGGTGGGGAGGAGTTTGACCCCTAGGGGTGTGGGGACCAATTGTACTCCTCTACTTACTCAACATACTCCAGGGGTGTATCTATATGGATAGCCCTGGGAGTGCCGTTTCAGCATAGGGAGACCCAGGCTGATGTGGAGGGGTGGTATGTCCTGCTTAATGGGCTCTTGGATAGTATAGAAGTGTGCCTGTTACATGTATATGCCCCTAACCACAGCGATAAGGACTACTTTTTGAGGCTCCGAGATCTCTTGATCCCATACATGAGCATCCCTCTGGTCTGGGCGGGTGATTTCATTTGTATCCTTGATGGTCACCTTGACAGTAAACCCCCATGAGGGTTGCTGAAAGTGGGCATGGCAGGTGCATTGACTGAAGTAATGGCACAGGTGGAATGCATAGATATCTGGAGAACTATCTACCCTGTAAAGAGTGAGCTGACTTATTATTCGGCAATTCATCATATGTATAGCAGGCTGGATAGGTTATTAGTTTCTTGAGAGCTGGGGGAACGTTTTCAGTCGGCGGAGCACCTGGGCAGATTCTTATCTGATCATGTGCCGGTGCTCCTTACATACACTTGGGCTCGCACCTGACTGGCTATCCCTACTTGCTAACTACAGCTAGAAACCCTGAAAGACACTGTTTTCCGGTCACATATCAATGCAGAGCTAACTGGTTATTTTGCTGAGAATTGGGGGTCAGCCTCCACCAGGGCTCTGGAATGGGACGTGCTTAAGGTGGCACTGCGAGGGTAGTGTCTCACAAAGACGATACAAAAGGGGATGATGGACGGAACGCTTGAGCCAATCAAACACTCACCCCCAGTCAACTGATCTGGGTTTAATCCATCATCATTCTTTAGCTCACTCCACCACCCCAGTTCAGACATGGCCATATGCAAATCAGTCTGACCCCGCGCCTCATGGGAACAGTCCAGCCCGAACTGCCAAGCCATGTCTTCCCTGGACCGGAAACAAGCATCCTAGGACCGGTTTCTGGCATTCCAGCCGTCATCAGCCAGGCTTGCTTGAATCCAGTGGCAAAGCGAGCAAGGGACCCACGTCTGGGCATACCCCCGCCAACTTAGGGCGAACAAAGCGATACAAAAGGGGATGATGGACGGAACGCTTGAGCCAATCAAACACTCACCCCCAGTCAACTGATCTGGGTTTAATCCATCATCATTCTTTAGCTCACTCCACCACCCCAGTTCAGACATGGCCATATGCAAATCAGTCTGACCCCGCGCCTCATGGGAACAGTCCAGCCCGAACTGCCAAGCCATGTCTTCCCTGGACCGGAAACAAGCATCCTAGGACCGGTTTCTGGCATTCCAGCCGTCATCAGCCAGGCTTGCTTGAATCCAGTGGCAAAGCGAGCAAGGGACCCACGTCTGGGCATACCCCCGCCAACTTAGGGCGAACAAAGCGATACAAAAGGGGATGATGGACGGAACGCTTGAGCCAATCAAACACTCACCCCCAGTCAACTGATCTGGGTTTAATCCATCATCATTCTTTAGCTCACTCCACCACCCCAGTTCAGACATGGCCATATGCAAATCAGTCTGACCCCGCGCCTCATGGGAACAGTCCAGCCCGAACTGCCAAGCCATGTCTTCCCTGGACCGGAAACAAGCATCCTAGGACCGGTTTCTGGCATTCCAGCCGTCATCAGCCAGGCTTGCTTGAATCCAGTGGCAAAGCGAGCAAGGGACCCACGTCTGGGCATACCCCCGCCAACTTAGGGCGAACAAAGCGATACAAAAGGGGATGATGGACGGAACGCTTGAGCCAATCAAACACTCACCCCCAGTCAACTGATCTGGGTTTAATCCATCATCATTCTTTAGCTCACTCCACCACCCCAGTTCAGACATGGCCATATGCAAATCAGTCTGACCCCGCGCCTCATGGGAACAGTCCAGCCCGAACTGCCAAGCCATGTCTTCCCTGGACCGGAAACAAGCATCCTAGGACCGGTTTCTGGCATTCCAGCCGTCATCAGCCAGGCTTGCTTGAATCCAGTGGCAAAGCGAGCAAGGGACCCACGTCTGGGCATACCCCCGCCAAAGCGACCTTAGGGAACAAGAGCAGAAATGGACAAAGGGCCACCAACGACGGCCCATCCTCCAAGGTAGAGGCACAGACAGTGGGACCACAGGGAAATATGCGACACACTTGACAAGTTCATTTGGAGGGACTACAGACAGAGGCTACACTGGGAGGGCGATAAGCCGGGTAGACTATTGGCTTGGCTCTCGCCTACAATCATGGAGGTGCAGGGCTACCAGGGACACTTAGTGATTACACAGGCAGTAATTAAGGGCAAATCGCGCCATCATCTGTCTGCTCTTTATAAGAGATGGCATGCTCAGGCGGATATCGCAGGGACGGAATTCTTGAGTCGGATTGTTTTACCAACCATTAGCAGGAAGCAGAGGGCTACCTTGAATGCAGACATCACTAGGGAGGAAATATTGGAGGTTGTTAAATGCATGCCCCACTGAAAGATACTGGGCACGGATGGTCTTACTCCCAAATGTTATCAGAGCTACTCGGGTTTGCTGGGCGTTAGGCTCTTGGAGGTGTTTCCAGATGCCTGACAGTCAGATAGCCTGCTGAGGTCTATGCAGGAGGCTCTTACTATCATGTTGCTTAAACCAGAACATAACCCGGCACAAATGGGTTAATACTGTTCGTTGTGTATGATCAACACAAATGTTAAAGTACTAGAAAAGGCCCTAGCTTATCATTTGAAGACAGTGATCCCCCACTTAATACAAGACAATCAATGCAGGTTCATCCCACAACGCATCACCCTCATGAACATACGTAGGTTGACCTATGTCATGCACACCCTGTGGGATTCGATGATGGAGGGAGCATTGATTGCCTTGGATAGTGAGAGGGTATTGATACCCTAGATTGGGACTACCTCTGGGAGGTGCTGAGGAAGATGGAATTTGGCCATGTACTCGTCAAATGGGCTTCCCTGCTATATGCGAACCCCTCATCAAGGGTCAAGTCAGGCTGCAATGTCTATGTCTCAGACTCCTGGACCATAAAGCGTGGTACAAGGCAGGGTTGCCCGCTCTCCCCATTGCTGTTCGCCCTGGCAATGGAGCCCCTAGCAATCCACTTGCCAGTTGAGTTGGGTAGATGGGTCATACATTGGGGAGCAACAGATCACTTAGTTTCTCTATATGCTGATGATGCCCTCATTTATAGCCTGAGCTCTCAGTGCCGCTCCTTCTGCAGGACCTACGAGGATTTGGTGAGGCATCTGGTCTCTGGGTAAATCAAGGTAAATCACTATTATTCTTCCCGACAGGACTGAAAGGTAAGTCCTTGGAAGCTTTGCCATAGGTTGGGCTGCGTTGGTGTTGTATTCCTCTTAGGGTGTCCATACACGGGCTTTCCTGTATCATGTCCTTATATAGGCACAATTCGCCCTGCCCTTATATAGGCATGAAATCCCAGTCCTTATTTAGGCATTAAACCATGCACTCCAAATACAGGCATGGTCTCAGACATCCGTCCACCCTAACGTCACAACGAGTTCTTGAAGAACAGATCCTTAGGCTCCGGGAGTTTCCCTAGCACAGGACTATTGATTTCTTCAAGGACTCATCTATTATGCATGAACCGTTATACCTTAGGGGTTCATTCATGACGTCTTCCGCTGTCCGATTCACGTCAATGCTAACATTCTGAGGTACCTCTCAGGTATAAATATACCTTCCCTAGCCCTTGTAAATCAGAGGAGACCTCGACTTCAGAGGAGCCCGTTTCCCGGCCTGATGCACTGAGAAGACGCTGTCATCCCTGCACGCAGAGAATCCAGCTTCCAGTGATCTGACTTCCCTTGCGGGGTGTTGGAGTTCGAATCTGGCAAGAGATTCCTACCTCTCTCATTCTAAAGGTATGGAGCTGACTAGAACCTAGAGGGACTCTTGGCATACTAGGCATACTAGACTTAACATACTCTTAGTATACCATAGTAAGGAATACTTCACCTACTTCATACCTCTCCCTACACCTAGGTTAGGTTAGGTACATTGGGGTAGAACTAGCTTAGCAACGCATCGTATGAGTACTCGCATTTTTAGTCTGTGTTATTTATGTAAATGAATATCTACTAAAGATAATGCTAGCGCAGTATTATTTATTTCTACTGCTTACGCTGTACATTATTTATCTTGCATACTGTCTTGTGATCATAACAGCACATTTAACTTACACCAGAAACAAGACTGTTCAATAAATCTTTTATTGAAACGCCCGTCTATTCTTTCTGTGTAACTTTGAGGAAAACTAAGTATGCAAGACTGAGCTGAGTGAAATAGTTATCTATTGTTTCTACGACTCTGGGACACGTTCTGATTCTAAAGGGAAACAAAGTGGTCATGTTTTGCGGCTGCCAGAAACTACTCCCTTCTTGTTTGTCAAGGAGTTTCTAGTGGCCTCTGAGCTAGCTGGCACAAGTAATTAAGTTTAATATACTCGATAGGGACATACTGACCTTAGTCCTATGTCAAACCTATAGGGGATATTATTCCAATGCGCAGAGCCTATTAGGGAAATAGGAGCTACACTACATGGCGCCCAATGTTTGGTAAGGCGGTAATTTAACGCTAGATACTGAGTAACTCAGCCGTGCTTTTTCTCTCAGAGACCCCTACCCATATACTCCAAAAGACGTCTGGAGTGGGCAGGGTTAAGTATCCACCACGGCTACATAGGGCAGTACCCTATATATTAGCTGTTTGGTTTGCTCAACGTTGAAGGATACAGTGTTCCAAAATATTGTGCACCTTATCTTTGTTTCCTTGAAACTTGTTCTACATTTTTCAAAAAAACAAAATGTCCTTAAACGGGGACGATGCCACCGGAAACGGTGGAGCTGCGGCTGACCTAGCCATGGCAGTTTTAAATTTTACCGGTTTAAATGAAACCGAGGAGGGTGTTATAGACATCCATCCAAACTTAAGAAGAGCCATCACTCTAAAACTTATAAAACATGGCCTACCACCAAGAGGCGGTAGAGCAGTTTTCGTGATAGAGGCACACGAATCCTTTCAGACAGAGGTATTCTATTCATGGGTAATATTTCCTGAATCCAATCCAGTAACACACATGTTTCACTTCTACAAAGAAGATGATCCACCAGAGGAATACATTCCTTTCGAGGATATAGAAATTCCATTAACATACCAAGAGCATCAGCTCTGGTTTAAAGGCGCCCTAAAACATCACAGAAACATTAGCAGGCTCGGTCCACTAGGTAGACCAGGAGCAACATGGCCGATTCTAGCCGGCTACACACCTCATCCCGACATTGAAGAAATGTCAGACGAGGAACTACTTACTCAACTTACAGAGTTAATAAAAATCTACAGACAATTGGTCCAATATGTCATGCGGACTTTCACAGTCCAACCACCATTGACACTTCCAAATCAAACTCCTCACCAGGGGAATACACTAAAAATTACACCACAGACTCTATACGCAGTCATGGGTAAAATGCCCACAAAACGTGAGCAAATTCCATTCTGGATAGCTCAAAAAATTACTCAAATCGAAGCAGTATTTCCAAATACTAGCCCGCATGAGAAACACAGAATCCTAACCATCAGTTTACCGATGGGGATCACACCACAACTGGAAGACTGCACCACTTGGGGCTCAGTCTTTGCTGCCATCTATACTAAAACTTATGGCATTCCATCAATTGCGGTAATACCAGATGTCCTGAAACAAATTCAAAACGAATACGGGGCAGAGCCTGCTCTAAATTTAGGTATGAAATTACTGAAAAATTTCGACCAGGTATCAACAATAATATTATCTAATATTAAAGGGGAGGCAGCAGCAGTGGCGATCCGCCAAAAATTAAGGGAATTCGATGTTACAGAACATCAAACTGAGCTACCCAGAATTATAGAACAATCTTATGCAGAATTAGGCAGAGATAGTTTGGGTGGAAGACCAGTGAAGCCGAAACTATCTGAAAGTCCTGAGAAGGACTCAATTAAACAAACTCCTACATCTTCTAAAAAGAAGTGGGAGACTAACAAACAAAATTCAAACGAGAAACGTTCTCAATCCCGAGGTAGGTCTCCTCAAAAGGAGCCTCTGAAAGGAGGTATAACCTCAGGAATAGGGATAATTTGAGAAAACCTGACAGATACTGATACACGTTCCTCTCGTCCCTTTCAGATCTCATCACAGACTTTGGAAAGAAGAGGACGATCAGAACATAGAGAAGAACGCGTGAAATCGAAAGACGAAAAACACGCTCCAAAAAATAAAACAAAACCTCAATTCTCCAAAAAGAAAGTAGCAGGTCTGAAGATCAGACATGCCGAGAATACTGAGAACACAACTCAAGAACGGAGAATGGGCTCAGACAATGCTGGACAGTGCAGCAGAAGTCACAATAGCTCGCCAGAACCTGAAGGAACTTCTGGAGATAGTGGACTTGAATGAGTACATTACAGTTGAGACTGTAGACACCAGGGTTAGTACTCCACAAAAGTTATATGAAATAACACTCCGGATGGAGGGAGACATACCTAGACAAGTGAAAGCACTTTTTTGGGAAAGACTATCAAGGGGCTATGACATACTTCTAGCAGAAAAGACTGGCCACCACAATTTGTCAGGGAGTGCCAACACGGCGAGGACATTATTATGCCTGCCTTCTCCAACCATATTCCAATTCACCTAAAATATACATATGCCAGGAAATGGGCAGTAGCCCAGGCCCCAGCATTATATAAAAATCATGTAGGATGGGATGAGGTCTCACCTCACCATAAAATAAATCTGAAACATGAACCAACTGCACAGAGGCAGTATCCGATTAAGCAAGAAGCTAAGAAACAGGTCAGGGAGATCTTAGATCAACTTGAATACCAAGGGGTGATTGAAACATGCACCTCCTCAATGAACAATCCTTTGTTTCCTGTCTCCAAACCAGACAATACATATCGTCTAGTTTTGGATTACAGACACCTAAACACTTGTTCTAAAACATTTGCAGTGCAAAATGCACATAGCACAGCATTAATGAATAACATTGTGCGTAAAAAATATAAAACCACATTAGACATCTCAAATGGTTTCTTTTGTCAAAACATAGCACCTGAAAGCAGGTACTTAACAGCATTCTCCATAATGGGGACCCAGCGTCACTTTTGTCGACTCCCACAAGGGTTCAAGAACAGCCCGGGGTTATTCTCAGCGAGGGTAACAGAGTTACTACAAATTTATGACAATGAGGCATTGTCCTATGTCGATGACATATATCTGACGGATGATGACCTGGACAAACACTTGAACAGGGTGAGCACCATTATACTGGGCTTCGCCTCTGAGGGCTACAAATTCAACTTTAAAAAGTCCCGAATTGCCCATCTCAATGTCCTATTTCTAGGATATGAGCTTTCAAGTGAAGGCAAGAGCTTGGCAGCTAACTTTCTAGAGAAATGTGCGCTGCTCCAACCTCCAAAAACGCTAAAAAACTTACAATCCATCCTGGGTTTCCTAAATTTTGGAAGAACATAGATACTAAACTACGCAGAAAGGGTTAAACCTCTCTACGCATTAATCAAACCTGATTTTTCAATCAAAAATTGGACAAATGAACACACAGAAATCTTGCGTTCACTCCAGGCTAACATGTTAGCAACAAATCACTTACAAACACGCGTAAGTCAACGCAATTTGGTGATCCGAATAATTTCGGGTCAATGCGGATTCACCTACTTAACCTTCAATGAGGGTGAGAAAATACCAATTGCATACAAATCGCATTTGTACACACAAGCGGAAATGCGCTTCAGTTCAACTGAAAAAATTCTGACAGCAATTCAAACCGCTGTAGCAAAAGAAAGATCCTTAGCCCAAGGGAAACGCATTATTGTCGTAACCCCGGTACCAGCTTTAGAAGCGGTTACAAAAGTAAGCATTCCAAATGCCAAAGCATTACATCCAAGATGGATACAATGGGTTAATTCTCTTGCTGCAACAGATGTTGAATATGTTTTTGATCCAGATTTAAAAACACAAGCATTCCTGCAATATGAACAAGAATGTCCTCTGCCCACTGAGATTCTGCCTCTCGAGCAGTACGAATTCATAATTTACACTGACGGATCCGCACAGCCCGCAACAGGGAGTAAGCAAGCTTACAGTGCAGCGTGTGCAATCGTTAAAGGTCGCATGCGAGATGGCATCTTCAGACCTATGGTCACAAAAACTCAATCTCTAGGAGATTGTACAGCTCAGCGAGCTGAACTACAAGCATTCAAACTGGCACTTGAAAGTACAGATCAAGAATTCCCCACACTGATAGTGTGCGATTCCTTTTACTGTGTTCAGTCGTATAATGACTATATACAAAACTGGCTTGAAAATGGTTTCAAAGATGCGAAAGGTGGCACAATAAAGCACAAAATGCTTTGGGAACAAGTAGTTCAGTTGAAAAACGAACTACCAAAGGCTCACGTGATCCACACACTGAGTCATCAACGTGATGCCGTTCACGTTGCAGGGAATTCATTGGCTGACGAAGCCGCAAAGGGGGCTGTTCAGACGGCTTCCGTAGCTGCGATCACTCGTTCAAAAACAAAAATAGACGGTGAGATAATGTTGGCTGTCAATGCTTCGAGCAAGGGCAGCAGTGCAGCGTTACCAAAAAGTTTCCACTCAAGTACTCTTATGTAATTGATGCGAACAACGTTCCTTTTGCTCGAATCCCTGGAGTGGGGGATAGGGTAATTCCAAACAAGGAACGCAGATTAGGACTAATCCTAGCAGCACACGAAGGGATAGCTTCTGCCCATGCAGGTGTTTCTGCAACAGTATCTTTACTCAAGCAAAGATATTGGTGGCCTGGCATTCGGAAACAAACTAAAAACTATGTTTTAGAATGTGATATTTGCCAACAGATGAAAGTCTCAACAGTGAAACGTCCTGCGCAGACACCCCTGTTAATTTCAGACAAACCATTAGCTTGTGTTTACCTGGACCACTGCGGTCCCTTGCAAAGGGACGGTAACTATAAATATATCATGGTTGCAGTGGATTCATGCTCTAGGTTCCTATGGATATGGCCTCAGCGCTCGGCTGACGCTCGAACTGTTATAAAAGATTTGCAAGTCTTTATCGGCACATACGCAATAGGCACGCTACATTCTGACCAGGGCCCTGCGTTTAGCTCTAGGGCTTACAAAGAAGCCATGGCCAGTCTGGGCGTTGCATTGCGGTACTTCTCTCCATTCCATCCTGAGGGAAATTCGGTTGTGGAAAGGAAAAACCGGGACATAAAGCAGTCTATAACAGCTAGGGTATTAGGTTCGGGTGATGGGTGGGTCAAACATCTTTATGGGGTCCAGCGCTCATTGAACAACCTGCCAAGAAGTTCTCTAGGGGGGGTCACTCCATATGAGGTCCTATTTGGGACAAGAATGTGGGTACCAGATCTCGATCATGTAGGCACAGTGGTGGAAAATAAAACATTTGATATCAAAGATCGTTTGGCTGTTTTACAGGAACTGAATGAGTTAAGAACGAAACAAAGCAACGTATTCCTACAGCCAACCACCACTGGGGAAAAACCGGCGGTCCCAGCAAGGCCTGTCTGGATTCCAAAAGTTGGGGATCTAGTCAGAGAAAAGATTGCGGACAAGAAGGAATTTGGACCTTCTTACAGACAACCAGTACCTGTCCTAGCAGTTCAAGGAACAAGAACAGTACTTCTGCCGCCCCTTGCTGGAAGAAAGGAGAAAAGATTTGTGTCCATCGACCTCATCAAACCACAGTATGTGGCCAATACTAAATAGTAGGCCTCGTGGACTCCGACCTAGTAGCAGACGTACTCCTCTCGCTACTATCCAAGAGGTTCAGACTGAAAGACTGATAACCATCGAGAATTCAGCAGTAACAGATGAAGGACTGAGCAACAATGCTATGGAACTCATCCCTCTTGAAAACCAAGTAACAGTTCGTCCAAATACACCTGTCTACACCAATGTAGTAAGTGATCAACTGGTTCCTGCGATTTCTACAAATCCTGATGCAATTCCAACAATTGACAGAACTGCTTCTGGCTATTTCATTAACTTTGATACGTTCTCGGAAGATCCAAGCGAACCTGAAACGACGCCAGCATCATTACAATTCAAGCAGCAAGTACAAGACTTTCTTCACTTTCTGAAAAAGACTTATCTGGTTTCTCCATGGATTGAACTCTGGATTAATTCTGGACTATTTGTTTTCCTGCTTTGGTTACAACTGTGAGCATGCTTATAAGTGGCAGATACATCCATGTGAACACTGAAGGAAAAGACGTAAACGTACTTTTGAAACCTCATAAATCTTCCCATCGTGAAGCAAGAGACTTGTCATCAGTGAACATCACAGCCGTTCCTATACAGGATGGTATAGTGTGGGACAAAACAGATTTTGATATCTTCGGCCCGACGGAACAATTGAACATTCCACATTTGTTAAAAATTTCACTAAGTGATCTAATTTCGTCCAGTACCTATTCTGATGATTGGGGCTTTGAGACTGTAAACGACATAATGTTTGACCTAGAAAAATCTGCTGCATTTTCTAAAAATGAATATTTAGAGGGTTCATCAGACTATGAACAGCTGTATTGCTATAACTACTATGGTCATCATTATTTGCATAAATCTGCATACCCAAGAAATGTGTTTATGTTTAACCAATGGGAGCATTGTCCTACACCACCACAAGGTAGTTCAAAAACGGTGGGTGGACAAAATATCGAAAGCACAAATATCGTCGGACACAATATCGTGTCAAAAATATCGAGGACAAGAATATCGTGAAGGTCATTGCTTATGGGTAAGTAAAGTTTTACTATATATAACTCCACATATATGTACTTTGACGATATATATATCTTCAAGGTACGTAGATCTGGAGTTAAGAATAGTAAATTTATACCTATCTATTTGCACTTACCTACTCGATATTCTTGTCCTCGATATTTTGGACACGATATTCTGTCCACACGATATTTTTTGTTCGATATTCTGTCAATGAACCTTCAAAAACATTTGCTAACAAGTTTCCATATTTTTCAGGTTACAATACATCTGATCCCGAAACGTTTTACTATAAAAATGTAAACAAAACAGGACTGAAAATTATGTTAACTAATAAGAAACAGATTTACTCTGCAGCATTTATTGCCCAGCTGTCTAGACAGGGTTTCGACTTATGGAAAGACACAATAGACACAAAAACTGTGTGGGGTACTAAAGATTGGCAAGTGCAGGGACTAGAAGCTTTATTTAGAGCCTGTATCATCCCTGAACAAATAATGTTTTTGAATGAAACTGTCCAACAAACATCTTGTCTTGGACTAGCCAAGATCAAAGAGATGAAAACACCTTCTGTACCAACACCTGCAAGTGATAACAAAACACAGGCAGCGGTGACAGTTGACAATATACTACAACTCAACAGATCTAATCCTGATTGGAGAAAATGGTTGATCTGGCCCACAGACACGAACAACTGTCAGGAAAGATTCCTGAATAAAACTCAGGGCTTTACTATTCACAGGCCAGACCCAAGATACGTCCAAAGACAGCATCCGGGGGTAGTAACAACATACAGTGTAGGTAAATTATGCCTCAATTGGCTTCAGAAATCTACACTGCAGGATGTGAAACAACACTTATCCTTACTTAAAGACGACGCAGACCTTAGGGAATTCTTGCTTGGACCGAGACACCCGCGTCAAAAACGTTTCATATATGCCGGCATTTATGCTGCCTATAATGAAGCATGGCAAGTATCACAGATGGAGGCCGCAGAACGAATACGTGAACTTGATCATATTAATTTAGAGAAAACCCTCTCTGTGGTCGACAATGGGTTAACAACTTTGTCCTCCAGAATATATTCATTGGATGGCATTGTATCCTCTGCTATCGACATACTATAACAGGATTTGGCGATGTTACAACAAGGCCAAACTCAATTACGTTCTATTGTGTTATTAAGCTGGACGCTGCAATCTTTGCGTGCGGGCTATGTGCCTTGGCGTTTCATCAACACGTCAACTCTGTTTGCAGAATACAATCTAACTGATAAACAGATCGAACTGGCACAAAGAGGAGCAAAGTATACAGTGCTGAGCATTGAAAAATTGGAAAAGTTACCATTCACAGTGGCAGAAAAACCAGCTACAGAATGGCTCATTCATGGCAAAATAACATTACCTGTGACTACTTTTCAGTTTCAGTATTGCCTCAGACAAATGCAAGCAGGCAAATATGAAAGGTTGGGTAAGGAATACATTAAGACATCTTGGGATTTACCGTATACATATAGATGTTGGAGTGGGGATCGTGAAGTGTTTTTGAGCGGTACACACTGTAAACGTGCACTGAGCGGTTCACTTATATGTCAGGACATTTCTTTACACGGGGCTTGTAATGGTTCTGTGGCAAATTTGTCTTGCCATCAGCAGGGTACACCAGCTGCTGTGCTTAATCCAACGTTTGGACAACTTTCTAATGGGAGTTACCTCATGTTGAATGATCAGAGTTGCTGCGGCATGTTGCCAGGCATCCCATATCTAGTAACGGGCAACTCCAGGGTCACTTGCTGTATGCAAGTATTGTTTGCCCCAATAGACACAGTCAGGGAGTCGCCTCTATGGCCTTCGCTGAACGTCTCTTTTATAAGATTTGATACTTTGAGCAGAATGAAAGCCATGCTTTTACAGCAAACAGTGCCTTTGACCTCGGCCAAAGAAACCTATGATCTACAAGTAGCAAGGACTTCGGCTGAGATACAGACTTTAATACGTACAAACTGCCCTATACATTTCGTGGAAATGATAGGACGTATCTTTAACATGTCTGATACAACCGGAATTGTACATGTATTTAAGAGCATCTGCTCCGGTCTGTTAGCACCTTTACAGGCAATACTCGGAATCATCCCGAACTTTGCACATTCGGTGTTTGGTGGCATACCATTAATTCTAGCACTTGTTGCCGGAATTCTATTTCTCTTCCTGCTATTACGCTATGGCCAGCCTTTTCGCAGACATCACTCCGAGCGAAATGGAGAAAGCTCTCCTTGAACGAAAGTGCCGTGAGCGAATAGTACAGCTTTTGGGCATGACTAGTCTACAGGACCTGAATACCACGTGGTTCCTGTCATTCAGACCAATCTGGCAAGATTGCATCTTACCTGTTCTACGATGCCTGCTATGCGGTGAAGAATGCGTGTTGGACACATGTCTAACATTTCCATCAGCAACGCCAACGGATGTCGATACTCTGCTGGTCCCGATAATGGCCCATGCTCTGTGTTGTCTCCAGAGGCTACCAAATCCTGATGTCAGCATTCATTGAGATCTCACAGACGCTTCCGGCTGCTGCTGAGGTACGAGAAATATCTACAGGCACACAGGTAACAACGGACGCGAACATTGCTGCGGCAACCTATGCTGAAAGCGATGCTTCACATCTCTGTGCAATTAATCTACTACACGAGGTGTTCCAACTGACACCAACTTCAGTGGACGATGTTTTGTCTACGGAAATAGATGATCTCATGTTTACACCAGACCCGTAAACTGACTCTGATTCAGCATACAGTGTTCCAGAGATGCAGTAACAATTTGGCCTTCATATTTCAAAAACTTGGAACTCTTCCAAAATTGAACTTTTTCCCATTTTTCGAACTAAAATGGCACTTCAATCTGCTTAAAGTAGAACTAGCCTTATAGTACAGACTTCGCGGTACTTCCACGGACACTTAGTCATCTTGTGTGTCTAAAACAGTTCATTAATTTTCATGACATGAAATTACTTTGATTTTGAAACACTTATCGATCATTTTCTGTCACATGTAAATATTACTGCTTATTTCATTCAAATTGCATTTAATTTCGAACTTTATGCCTGAAATGAAAAGCATTGCTTAATATGTACAGTACCTTTTGCATTTTATTATGTTTTTTAATGCTTTTAAGAAATATGTTTTTAATATGCGGTACTCCATTTAATGTTTAGCATTTTAAATGTTTAGCATTTTAGTATTATCGTACACACGAAAGTGGAGTGGGTGTTGTATTCCTCTTAGGGTGTCCATACACGGGCTTTCCTGTATCATGTCCTTATATAGGCACAATTCGCCCTGCCCTTATATAGGCATGAAATCCCAGTCCTTATTTAGGCATTAAACCATGCACTCCAAATACAGGCATGGTCTCAGACATCCGTCCACCCTAACGTCACAACGAGTTCTTGAAGAACAGACCCTTAGGCTCCGGGAGTTTCCCTAGCACAGGACTATTGATTTCTTCAAGGACTCATCTATTATGCATGAACCGTTATACCTTAGGGGTTCATTCATGACGTCTTCCACTGTCCGATTCACGTCAATGCTAACATTCTGAGGTACCTCTCAGGTATAAATATACCTTCCCTAGCCCTTGTAAATCAGAGGAGACCTCGACTTCAGAGGAGCCCGTTTCCCGGCCTGACACACTGAGAAGACGCTGTCATCCCTGCACGCAGAGAATCCAGCTTCCAGTGATCTGACTTCCCTTGCGGGGTGTTGGAGTTCGAATCTGGCAAGAGATTCCTACCTCTCTCATTCTAAAGGTATGGAGCTGACTAGAACCTAGAGGGACTCTTGGCATACTAGGCATACTAGACTTAACATACTCTTAGTATACCATAGTAAGGAATACTTCACCTACTTCATACCTATCCCTACACCTAGGTTAGGTTAGGTACATTGGGGTAGAACTAGCTTAGCAACGCATCGTATGAGTACTCGCATTTTTAGTCTGTGTTATTTATGTAAATGAATATCTACTAAAGATAATGCTAGCGCAGTATTATTTATTTTTACTGCTTACGCTGTACATTATTTATCTTGCATACTGTCTTGTGATCATAACAGCACATTTAACTTACACCAGAAACAAGACTGTTCAATAAATCTTTTATTGAAACGCCCGTCTATTCTTTCTGTGTAACTTTGAGGAAAACTAAGTATGCACGACTGAGCTGAGTGAAATAGTTATCTATTGTTTCTACGACTCTGGGACACGTTCTGATTCTAAAGGGAAACAAAGTGGTCATGTTTTGCGGCTGCCAGAAACTACTCCCTTCTTGTTTGTCAAGGAGTTTCTAGTGGCCTCTGAGCTAGCTGGCACAAGTAATTAAGTTTAATATACTCGATAGGGACATACTGACCTTAGTCCTATGTCAAACCTATAGGGGATATTATTCCAATGCGCAGAGCCTATTAGGGAAATAGGAGCTACACTACATTGGGAGCTGGAGGCATTTAGATATTTGGGGATCCCAATAGCATATGCAGAGGAGAAGCAACACTCCCTCAATTTAGGCAGGGTGCTGGCTTGGCTACGAGCCTCGGTGACATTTTGGTAAACATTGCCGCTGTCGGTAGAGGGTAGAATCTCCCTGGCGAAAATGGTGTTGCTCTCAACATCCGCACCCTCCTGGACCAAGGCCACTCCGCAGCCCTCATCCTACTCGACCTATCAGCGGCCTTCGACACCGTCTCCCATCGCACACTAGTCGTCAGACTACACGACGCAGGCATACAAGGAACAGCCCTGGACTGGATCCGATCATTCCTCACCGGAAGAAGCCAAAGGATCAGACTCCCACCCTTTGTTTCCGACCCCACGAAAATCACCTGCGGAGTCCCACAGGGTTCATCACTGAGCCCCACCCTCTTCAACATTTACATGGCCCCCCTCGCAGCCATCGTCCGACAACACGGCCTCAACATCGTATCCTATGCCGATGACACCCAGCTCATCCTCTCCCTCACCAAAGACCCCACCACTGCCAAACTCAACTTCCAGAAAGGAATGCAAGATGTCACAGTCTGGATGACCAACAGCTGCCTGAAGCTCAACGCCGAGAAGACAGAAGTCCTCATCCTCGGTACCACCCCTTCTGCATGGGACAGCACCTGGTGGCCGACCGCCCTCGGAAGCCCACCTACCCCCTCAGACCACGCCAAGAACCTCGGCATCGTACTCGACTCATCACTCTCCATGAACCGACAGGTCAACGCCGTCACCTCCAGCTGCTTCAACACCCTCCGCATCCTCCGCAAGACCTTCAAGTGGATCCCCCTGAGTCAAGGAAGACAGTCACCCACGCACTCATCACCAGCAGACTGGACTATGGAAACGCACTCTACGCCGGCATCAACAAGTCCCTACTCCGCAAACTCCAGACAGTACAAAACACAACCGCCAGACTCGTCCTCGGCATCCCCCGACACGAACACATCAGCCAACACCTACGAAGTCTCCACTGGCTCCCCGTGGAGAAAAGAGTCACTTTCAAAATCCTCACTCACGCCTACAAATGCCTACACAACAACGGACCCAAATACCTCAATGACAGAATCAACTTCCATGTACCCAAAAGAAACCTCCGATCTTCCAACCTCGCACTGGCCAAAACCCCGCGCATCCACAGAGCCAGAGCAGGCGGAAGATCCTTCTCTCACATTGCAGCCAAGACCTGGAACGAGCTACCGGCAGACATCAGACGCGCCCCCTCCCTGAACACCTTCAGGAAGACCCTCAAGACCTGGCTCTTCGGCTAAACAGATCTGCGGACCTCACCCTCAGCGCCTTGAGACCCTCACGGGTGAGTAGAGCGCTTACAATTCCCTGATTGATTGATTGATTGAACATGTTTGTATATAATACAGAACTCGCAATGTTTGATTCCCCAAAGCACCTTCAAGGAACTTGATAGCCTCCTGGTGGCACTAGGCTGCACGGGTAGACAGTTGGGTGAGCCTGCAAATTCTTAAGCTGGAGCCTACACAAGGACGTCTGGGACTACCGGACCTCAAGCTGTATTTTCTGATGTCGCAGCTGCAACACGGGGCAAGATGGTGTACAGAAGGAGATAACTGGGAGAAGTGCCTCCTGCTGGGTGCCCGGGTGTGGCACACCTGCCATCTGTATTGATAGTGGGATCACAGTGCAATAAGTCTCACCTGTTCATCATTCAACAAGTCACTCAGGCATGGGTGACACCACCAGGAGAGTGTTCAATACACCACCATTCTCTAGAAAAGTCCAGATAGCATGGATACCCCAATTTATGGACCTCAGCAGCAAGTTATCCTTGGCCGTTTGGAGGGAAGGGGGATGTGAATTGCTCAGAGATCTCTACCCGGCAGATAATGGTCTTACCTTTTAAGAGGCATGGGAGTTGTTTGAGGTGGGCAGGGTACAGTTCTTGCTGTTCGCCACCCTGACTAGAGTAGTGAGGGGACTGTGGTGTGACTTTCCAGCTATGCCTCTAGAGGCCTGGATGCTGGGTGTGATACTGGGACTTGGATCTTCCAGAGGATTGGTGTCCAATTTATACCAGGCCCTTAAGGTGGACCATTTATCACAATAGAGAGTGAGAGAAAAGCAGATCAGTTGCAGTCTCCCTGATAAACTCTTATCACATATGAGAAACTGCTGTCGCTTGAATTTCCTACAGGATATCAAGCCTTTCCCGAAGGAGAAAAAGGCAATAAGCCTGGTCCCTATTAGTATATTGATGTCCCTTGTCTGATCTTTGGGCGGTGGGGTATCCAAAGATATTGGAATAGACGCCTCACTTACTTATCGTGACATGCTTCATCATAGGCGTCTATCCACACCCAGGTATGAAGGTACTACCTGGGCAGACTCAACCAAAGATGTAATGTGAGTTCTTATATAAAGCAAAAGCTGGTCATGCAGGGAACCAGATGAGTGATCATAAAAATACCTTCAGGTATACCCAAACGATATGTTTATTAGGAGGGTACCTGGGGTATGTATAAAAGCTTGCAAAATTCGGGGTTATACTGAATATAATCGTTCAGTTGTACCCCTTTCAAGGTGCCAACATGTTTCGGCCCGCGCTCTGAGCCCACGTGGGTCTGGGGCCTTCGTCAGGGCTAGTTATCTACTGTTAAGTGTCCCTGCTTGTGAGAAGTGCACAAATGTCATGCCCTGGAGTGAGGCCTAATGCGCTCACTTGTCTTCACTGTGTCATTCAGTAGGTTTTCTAGGTAAAGGAAAAAGAAACAATATAGGGTCATCAATCCTAAGCAAGTATTAAAGGCAGGCTGATTCCACCGTGCTTCCTCCCTTACTATATACTGGACCTGTCTTATAAATTCGATATCTCGTGCTTACCTACTACCTTACCTACTAGATGTTTTTTAATAGGCACTATGCGGATCTAGTTGTTGGTGCTATCTTGTAGTCACACTCTATATGGAAATATTTTTGAAAATCACTCCCGAGGTGGCGATGACTACATGGGGAAAATGGGTGGACAGATGCTTTACCCCTTTTTTTAACCATTATTACCATCATGTACACCGGGTTTCATTGCACAGGCACAGAAAACGATAACTGAGATAAATGTTTGAGCTCACACATATTTCAAGAATGTTGTGTGAAAAAAACGGTGAGAGCTTTTGAGTGTGCAAATAAACGCACTTTATCCCGGATCATGGAGAATGCTTCTGACACACTCTTCCTTTTCCATATAGAGTGTGACTACAAGACAGCACCAACCACTTGATCCGCATAGTGCCTATTAAAAAACATCTAGTAGGTAAGTACGAGATATCGAATTTATAGATATAAACAGATTTGCAGTGTTTTTAGGTACAAATAAAATCAATTACCACTACACCTAGTCCTTATAACTGGACCTAATGTAGCACACACACGATAATATAGCAGGAAAGATTATTAACATGCACTAAGATCATCATGATTCTTTTTGATCACTACCTGTAGAGAATCTTAATATTGCATGATGAATCACAAGTTGAATGTAGTTTAGAGAGGGATGGAGGTGCACTGGAACTCACCACACAGAATAGTTGTTAGAATCAAGACAACACGGTCCAGTATATAGTAAGGGAGGAAGCACAGTGGAATCAGCCTGCCTTTAATACTTGCTTAGGTTTGATGACCCTATATTGTTTCTTTTTCCTTTACCTAGAAAACCTACTGAATGACACAGTGAAGACAGGTGAGTGCATTAGGCCTCACTCCAGGGCATGAAATTTGTGCGCCTCTCACAAGCAGGGACACTTAACAGTAGATAACTAGCCCTGACGAAGGCCCCAGACCCACGTGGGCTCAGAGCGCGGGCCGAAACATGTTGGCACCTTGAAAGGGGTACAACTGAACGATTATATTCAGTATAACCCCGAATTTTGCACGCTTTTATCCATACCCCAGGTACCCTCCTAATAAACATATTGTTTGGGTATACCTGAAGGTATTTTTATGATCACTCATCTGGTTCCCTGCATGACCAGCTTTTGCATTATATAAGAACTCCCATTACATCTTTGGTTGAGTCCGCCCAGGTAGTGCCATCTTACCTGGGTGTGGATAGACGCCTATGATGAAGCATGTCACGATAAGTGAGTGAGACGTATATTCCAATATCTTTGGATACCCCACCGCCCAAAGTTCAGACAAGGGACATCAATATACTATTAGGGACCAGGCTTACTGCCTTTTTCTCCTTCGGGAAAGGCTTGATATCCTGTAGGAAATTCAAGCGACAGCAGTTGCTCATATGTGATAAGACCTTAAGGTGGACCGCCTGCAGGGTTACTATTGTGTGTGGGATAGTTAGGAGGTGGATCTATCAGAGCCCATAACTGACATAGGATGGAATAAGACTTGTGCCCTGGTGAAGGAAGTGTCCACTAATGCTCGTTTTAAATTGGTTAATTTTTATGGCCTGCACCGAGTGTACCTGCTCCCTACGAGACTTAGTACAATATACCCCACCTTCACAGATGAATGCCCGAGATGCAGGGAGGGCGGAGCAAGATTTACACACATGATTTGGAGTTGTGGCGGTTTAGCCCAGTATTGGCAAAAGGTGATCTGACACCTGCAACTGACTACCAATATTCGCCTTGAGATCACAGCTAAGCACTGCCTGCTGGGCCTTATCCCGTGCCCAAAGGATGGTAGGGTGTGATATAGATTTGCTCAGTTGGGGCTCCTGCTGGCCAAGCATTGAGTTGTTATCCGGCGGATGTCTGCTCTTGTACCCACGATACTGGCATGGTCCAGGGACCTGGTGGAATGGCCATGGGCAGAACTGAGGCCTATGAAAGAGGTCTGCACTGATGAGTGCCTGGAGGATGATTGTCAGGAGTGCAAGAGAATGTTGCATGGAGTGACAGAGGAGGTGGGGGATGTGTCTGCTGCTGAAGCATTGGACAGGGAGGCCCAGCCCTCTTGAAATGTAGCTGTGCACGGGTTGCGGTGCACCACTGCCCCTGGCTTGAAGCAAGCCTAGCTGATAGTGATAGCAATGGAGTGGGCATGGCCCACAGACCCAGTGGCAGGGAGACCTGAAATAATATGGCCCTATTGAGGTAGTGACAGATATGAGAGGGCGGTCGAGACCCTTTGTGATCAATTGTAAGGGGTTGCTGGTTACCTTTCAGGATGACTGTATGACCATGATTGGAGATGATGGTGCCATGAATTGTGCGTTCAACGCTCTGACATAACTGCAACTTACGTTATCATGTTGCTGACAGTGACTGTGTCACTATTTGTTTTCTATGTTATGTATGAAAATAAAGCATATAAAAAAAATGGTTGTAATATAGTTGGAAAAAATGGTCAATTATTTTACTAATTTAGTGTGAAAATAATATGAAAGGAAGAAACATACCTCTTTTCTGTAGAAAGATGTTGATGTAATTGATGATGCTTGTAATCCAAATTCACTGTAATAGGTGTGTAGAAGTAGTAGAGTTGTATTGATTTCCAACAATGACCAGAATGGCAACGGTGGTTGCTATTATTTGGTAGTACTGGGTTGTGTTTATAGTCGAATTACTAAGATCAACCAATGAAATGATGAAAAACCTCTTCAATAGTATGTGTTATATTATTTTCTATTGGTTTTCAGTGTTGTGATGTAACATATGTATGTAGTAGTAGAAGGCTGTTTCTATAGACATGTTTCTGTGAGAAGGCAATCATATACTGCTTTATTTATTTCTTCTATTTGTTATGTAGTGTTGTATTGGTTTTCCCTATCATGTGATCAGAAGTGTGTGTTTTAGAAAACTTTGTACTACATGTGGAACTTCATAGCAGCAGTCTAGTTTATGTAGCCAGATAATTTTAGAACTTAGACGTATTGTGCTACATTATTAGCCCAAAATGTATGTCAACCAATCATTGGTCACCTTTAAAAAGCTGTGAATGTAAAGTTGTTTTGTACTGGCCAATGATATCAACCTCTATATATTTTTATTTCTGTGGTATTTTTGTATGTGAGTGCAGGAGCAAGATGGTTTGTGTTTGGATTGTTGGTCATAGCTTTATTTGTTGGGACAGAGAGCATGCAAAGAATGCCTATTTTGAAGGTAAGTTAGGTAGGGATTACCTGGATTGGGGGAAGATGTTTGATATGGCATTGACTACTCGCTCTAGATTCCTCTCTTAGTGCATGTTAACATCCTCACTTTATGATCATCCACTGTGGTGGAAATTATACTGGACACTTAACACTAGAAGCAGAAATAAAGAACACATTTTCGAAGTTGTTTCTGTTTTTCAAAAAACATTTTGTGTTTTTCAATATTGTCAGAGACAAAAGTGAAAGAGGTCTTCTGTAAATGCTGCAAAGTTTGAAAAAACCCACTGACATATAAACAACACAGAGTCTGCATTCCTACAAGATCACAGAATGTCCTCTATTTTTCATTTAAATATTACATTTTCTGAAACAGCATTATATCGTCCAGATGTAGTCTATTTCACCACCTATGGAAACCATATCTTCCTTTCAAACCTGAAAAGTTGACTTATCCAACATATCTATGTTTATTTTCTAAGCAACCAAAGGCTCTTGTAAGAGCCACCCTATAGTATGTATAATGTAATTTCAATTTCAATTCAATTTATGCTTTATTTCGATTAAATCAATCATAAAAGCCATTTGCCGCAAGTTACAGTGTCCAATGAAAACAAAGACAATTGTATTAGTTAACATTCCCAAAAATCACGATAACAATTCATAAATTAACAACACTGTACACATTTTACGGTAAACAAATATCTAAAATACAATAAAAAAGCAAAAAACTTTAGTCTTAAAACTAATAAAATATTTTTTTTAAAGTATGTATAAAATCTTATTGTTCCTGTTTTATCCTTACGTAAACTCTATTATACTTCTTAAATTTCTACCATGTGCTCAATTAAACAGAGTCCCTAACAGGGGATATGTCGTCCTCAATATTACCTATGGGCCCGGTCAACTGTGTTTTGAGAAAATTTGCGCGAATTCTCCACGACCAACCTAAAAATTTAGCAATAGCTATTACATATGGCTCATTAGTGTTGGTTATTAAAGTGCGCAAAGCTATTGCACTGGACCGTGTGCCCATGTTAAAGCAGATTGGTTTCAGCCATTTTTTACGGGGGATTTTATATAGAGGACAGGCAAATAGAATATGTAATACTGTTTCGTCCCGTTCTTTACAGTGCAAGCATTTACTTTTGTTCGTGCTAGACCACTTTCTAGTATAAAAATTTACCGGGAGGCTCCCTACCCGAAATTGGAAGTATAATCTTCTTTCACAAGGTATAGTTATAAAAGCCCAGAAGTTTTCATATTTGGGAACAATCTTGTGCTCCAAAAACAGGCCAGTCAATGAGTTTGCCTTTGTGGAATGTAGATGGTCCGCCTTGACCATCAACCAATATGCCTCCTTAAATTCTTTTTTTGATGGAAACTGATTTGCAGCCGGGTCCTCCCAAAGATGCCTCATGCCCATATCTACCAGCGTAGCCTTAACTTTTTGCAGCCAGACAACCTTGCATGATTTATCTGCATCTACTACGTCCTTCGCTGCCATTGCATAGTGTAAGAGTTCAGGAGTAGACCACAATCGGCGCCAAAAAGCTACTGGTCTAAATCATGCTTCCTCCACCAACAAACTGCAACCCAGATCTGATAGCAGAGGTGTTAGTGGGGTGCTTTGTGGTAGTCCAGTCAGAGCTCTCACAAATTTATTCTGGGCAAGTACTAAGGGGGAAAGGTCGTTGAAGCCCCAAAGCTCTGCTCCATACATTATGGAAGACCTGATCTTTGTATTATATATCTTAATTGCTGGACCTATGGGCTTAGTATGGGAGAGATTAAATTCTTTTAAAAGAACCCCGCTAATTGACTATGTTTAAGAGCCATAAGATCAATATGAGGCCTCCAGTTTAGTTTTCTGCTCAAAGTAATTCCTAGATATGTGAACACATCAGTCTGTTCGAGTTGCTTCCCATTCATTACTACCCTCCCGCTAACTACGTTGTGCTTGTGTAAGACCATATATTTTGTCTTTTCTACGTTAACCACCAGGTCATGATCTAGGCAGAACCCCTCAAATCGCCTGAGTGCCCTGTCCAACCCTGCCTGTGTCTTTGAGATGATCAAAGTATCATCCGCAAACATAAGTAGCGGTATTTTGGTGCCAGCAAGGGATGGAGCATCTGTCGCGTGTGTATGAAAATAGTTTACTACCCCATTGATAAATAATAAAACAAAGTTAGAGCTAAAACACACCCTTGCCGCACCCCTTTGGATACCGGAAAGCGTGGGGTTACACATCCCTGATCGCCCCAGCGAACCTGAGCGAAGTTATCCTCGTGCAGTCGCACTACTATTGATAAAAGTTCTGCAGGCATCCCTTGGTGGTGCAGTACTTCCCAAAGCTTCTTACGCGGTACCATATCGAAGGCGGACTTAAGGTCCACAAAGGCTGCATAAATGGTACCACCTGCTATTACAACTATGCGCCAATAGATTAATGTAAACCGGAAAACTTGGTCAACAGTGCTTGTGTGAGAACGAAATCCTGCCTGTAGGGGGGAAAGTATTTCTTTAGTTTCCATCCACTCCTGTATCCTGCTCAGCACTAACCTTGCGGTAATCTTTTGTATGGAATCGATAAGGCTGATCAGCCTATAATTACTGGGACAGGAACCGTCCCCTTTTTTATAAATAGGGAGGATTTCGGCACCGCGCCAAGTTTCTGGAATGGGGGCTCCATTGGCTATAGCATTTGCTAGCCAAAGAATGTACCTTACCCAGTTCTCTTTATCGTGGACAAACAGATCTGCAGGGATGCAATCTAAACCTGGTGCTCTCCCCCTGGGTACTGCCATCAGAGCCTTCTCCACCTCTTCCTGAGTAAATGACAGGGGCTGATCGGCCATGGGAATTTGAAATTGGATGTCGTCATTTTTAGCTGCAAATTTCTCCTCAAAGAAGGAGACCCACATATCCTGGGCAACGTGGTTTTGCGGCTTTTGTCCTGACCCAGCATTCTCCCATTTGACCATATTCCAAAAGGACTGCATGTTTTTACCCCTGCTAGCCTGGAGAAGCTCTAACCATCTTTGTTCATCCCATTCCCTTCTTGCTGCTGCTAATGTTGACTTGTATGAGGTTCGGGTAGTTCTTATTCTCTCCATATCTTTTGATTTGATGGCTAAAGACAACTGCCTGTACGCCTCTCTACAGCCTTTGTTATACCACCTATCCTGCCTCGCTATTCCTTTATTATTTGGTTTATATGTTTTAGTAAAAAGGAATTTATTTTTGCAAACAAAACATCATGAGCTTTGGTAATCATAGCACTACTTTTCTCTTGTTCAGACATAATATAAAAATCTGCTAGCGTGCTCTCCACCGCTGCTTTCATTTGTGTTAGGGAGCTAGTATTTGTTACAATCCTATCCCATTTCACCCTCCTCTGATAATTACACATTAGAGTTTCTGCAGATTCGCTCTCAGGTATTGTTCGCCAAGGCTCTTTAGAACCCGGGGATAACATTAATAACACAAGAGGGTTATGATCACTTTCATTACGCTCACTTACCACCATGTCAACGAGGGCTGGCCATTGTTCGAGATTAACAAGAATATAGTCTATGCAGCTGCTTCTCAACCCGTTACTATATGTGGGGGAACCCAGTCTATCCGACGGCATTCTTCCATTAACAGCCCTGAGGCCCTTCTCCAAGCATAATGCTTTTAGTTGTAAAGCGGCCTCAGTCCATTTTCTAATTGGTGGCAACTCTAGTGATGGAATACTCCATTGGGCATCTTCCTCCTCGCTAAGATTGCCATCATCCCTGTCAAGGGGTTCAAAGGTAGTATTAAAATCTCCTGCAATCGTCACATTATTTACGCCTTTAAGGTCGTCTAGAAATTGCTCTAATTTGGTAATTGTGGCAGATTGCCTACCTCCGACAAGCCACCTTGCGTACACATTTATCAATATTAAGTGACGCTTGTTTTTTAGGCTTAGGGAGATGGCCATAATATCAGGGCTGTCAACATGGACTTCCTTGATTTTATAACTTAAACACTGTTTCGCCCAAATGGTAAGGCCTCCAAAAGATCTACCCTTCTGCCCCCTTGTGGCTGGTTTAAAAAAAATTAAATAACCTGCACGGAAAATCGGGTTTAATGACCACGTTTCTTGGAAAACACAAATATCATGTTTATCTATGAAGTCTAACCAATCCATGGATGATACTTTAGTATGTAAGCCTGCAATGTTCCATGTAATGAGGGACAACTGATCAATTATTGGTAGAGAGAGAGTACTAACGGTAGATGTAGGTGCACCTTTTGCCACTACCCTCATACATTGAACAGAAACTTCGCTGGAACTGAGGTCGTCTTGGGCCTTCCTACTACACTCTCTCACAGACAACACTTCGCTAACCAACCCACTCCTATTGCTACCGATACGTGCTTGCGAAACATTTCCTACCATTACCACTGGGAATAAAGTTGTCAATTGTCTTGTAGGGGAAGTTGAATTCCTTAAGCTTCAATCTATATTTGACAGACTAGATCCCCCACTGGCTAATAAACTAGGGGCTGTTAGGTTTTGCATTATCGGTGGAATTGGGGGATTATACTTCATTTTTATTTGTGTTGAAATCAGATTTGATGTCCTGATCTCAAAGGCCACAAAATTGTCCACCAGGTCCGGGGAAACCAAGGAAAGCCGAACGAAATCTAAGTTTGAACCTTCTACCGAGCACCTTTTTGCCGAGGATATGTCCTCCCTTATGACAGATCTGCATTTGCGCACCTGTCTGAGCCAATGGATACTTTTATTAATCAAGGTGAATTCATCCTCTTTTGCTGAACTAGGGGATAACTTTGGCACGCTAGTTAGAAATATTTGGTTCCTCGAAGTTCGTAATGTTACCTTGTCCCATTTCCTATTATCTTCGATTTTTTCCAACCCAGAGAGTGGATGAGATCTCGGCAACATAGTACGGACCCTACTTGCTCCCACATTTTGACTCTGGAGGCCCTGCTTCCATTGTATGCCATTTAAATCTGGGGGTTGATTGGAATTCATGCCTCTGTGATATTTATGTTTATCATTATTAATTGTCGGAGGGTCAGTAACAGAATTGGTTATTAGTCTCTCCCCACTTCCCAAATTTTCCCTTATAGATGTACTCTTGTGAGGTTGCTGAGGCAATGGGGATCTACTTGTGCCAGCAGGAGTAACTTGCTGATATTTTCCCAATAGCTCTGTTAGCTTCCCAACAACACTTTTAAGTGAGGTAACTTCCTCATTGAGTTTGGTGGTTTGTGATTTTAAATAGGTCAACTGCCCACGTAATGAATCTGAGCATAGGGTCTTACACAGACAAGATGGAATAACATCATGTGTTACATTTGCAACCTCTTCAGTACATACTATAACAGGGCATCCATCATTCAGCGAGGTTAACAGAGCGAACATGTTTGAACATTCAATAACGGGTTCCATATAACAAAGGTTGCTCAAAGGTGTGAGTTGAGAGTTTCTGGTGTGTGCAGCTTCACTGCCCACAATTAATCCCTCAGGGTCTACCTTTTTCTTAAACATGTCCGGTACATATAATAATGGTTTTCCACGTTTGACACTAGAACTCGGAGTCGGTAGCTCTTCTATCATGCTGTTACCTGGACCCATGGGATTTGGCGTTGTTAATATCACCTCACCTTCGTTGACCAAGTCATCGATTCGTGCTATAACTTGGTTACTACTGTGCAAGGATGAACGTTTCCCCATTTTTTTAACCTTCTTGCCTTTCCCACTTTGGCCTTCTCCCGTAACGTCGATGGCTTTCCTTTTACCCATTATACCCTTATATTTCTCTTGCTAATAAACCACCAGTAGGTCTGGACTAGGGTGAAAGGACAGTACCTTAAGACTGAGACCAACTGATCGATGGACATGTGTCAGGGGGGTGGCCCAGCCCAGCCTCTTCCGGGCGATGACGGGCGTAGACGGGCCCGCCCTTAGTCCGGGCTTGGTCCGCGCGCGCGTCCCGCATTGCGGGAGTCTGGCAGAGTTTTTGTAGCGCCTCCAGGCGCTGTTGGTATTGGTGGCAGCTGTGCGCCTCGAGCGTGAGGCAAGCTGGATGTTGTGGTCCTCCGGGACCGGGCGCCACAAGGCAGGAGCAGGAAAGAAGGAACCCGCGCTGCGGGAGTCTGGCAGAGTTTTTGTAGCGCCTCCAGGCGCTGTTGGTATTGGTGGCAGCTGTGCGCCTCGAGCGTGAGGCAAGCTGGATGTTGTGGTCCTCCGGGACCGGGCGCCACAAGGCAGGAGCAGGAAAGAAGGAACGCGCGCTGCGGGAGTCTGGCAGAGTTTTTGTAGCGCCTCCAGGCGCTGTTGGTATTGGTGGCAGCTATGCGCCTCGAGCGTGAGGCAAGCTGGATGTTGTGGTCCTCCGGGACCGGGCGCCACAAGGTAGGAGCAGGAAAGAAGGAACCGCGCTGCGGGAGTCTGGCAGAGTTTTGTAGCGCCTCCAGGCGCTGTTGGTATTGGTGGCAGCTGTGCGCCTCGAGCGTGAGGCAAGCTGGATGTTGTGGTCCTCCGGGACCGGGCGCCACAAGGCAGGAGCAGGAAAGAAGGAACGCGCGCTGCGGGAGTCTGGCAGAGTTCTTGTAGTGCCTCCAGGCGCTGTTGGTATTGGTGGCAGCTGTGCGCCTCGAGCGTGAGGCAAGCTGGATGTTGTGGTCCTCCGGGACCGGGCGCCACAAGGCAGGAGCAGGAAAGAAGGAACGCGCGCTGCGGGAGTCTGGCAGAGCTTTTGTAGCGCCTCCAGGCGCTGTTGGTATTGGTGGCAGCTGTGCGCCTCGAGCGTGAGGCAAGCTGGATGTTGTGGTCCTCCGGGACCGGGCGCCACAAGGCAGAAGCAGGAAAGAAGGAACCCGCGCTGCGGGAGTCTGGCAGAGTTTTTGTAGCGCCTCCAGGCGCTGTTGGTATTGGTGGCAGCTATGCGCCTCGAGCGTGAGGCAAGCTGGATGTTGTGGTCCTCCGGGACCGGGCGCCACAAGGTAGGAGCAGGAAAGAAGGAACCCGCGCTGCGGGAGTCTGGCAGAGTTTTTGTAGCGCCTCCAGGCGCTGTTGGTATTGGTGGCAGCTGTGCGCCTCGAGCGTGAGGCAAGCTGGATGTTGTGGTCCTCCGGGACCGGGCGCCACAAGGCAGGAGCAGGAAAGAAGGAACCCGCGCTGCGGGAGTCTGGCAGAGTTTTTGTAGTGCCTCCAGGCGCTGTTGGTATTGGTGGCAGCTGTGCGCCTCGAGCGTGAGGCAAGCTGGATGTTGTGGTCCTCCGGGACCGGGCGCCACAAGGCAGGAGCATTATTTCAGTTTATACACCATAAAAGAACAAACACAGATAAGTACAAACAATACTAAAACAGTTAAAAAGGCTAAAAGTCAAGATAAAAACAATTTTAGGTTAAAATTATTTTAGGATTAAAACAATGAGAAGGTCAATCACATAGCCCAGTCCATGGTTAAACTTTAAGAAAATTCATCCGTGCCCACCACATAGAGCATAAAAAACGGGATACCGCATAAACAATGTGAAGTTCAGTGTTATACTTTAGGAGCCTGAATGCTTCTTTACAATGAGTTGTGCCAAGGTTCCTACACAATTGGATCAACCATCTGTGTCTGATTTTATGATATCCCGGGCAAAAAAAGAAAACTTGTAGTTCAGACTCCTCTCCCGAGCTGCACGCTGGACACCCCAAAGTAGTGGTACCACTGGACCATTTATTAGTGAAGGAACGCAGGGGAAGGCAGCCATGCCGAAACTGCACATACAGTTTCCTGGCTAATGCCGGTCGAATTTCATCTAGGCATGGCTCTATAATATACGTATCCTTCACGTCCAGGAAATTTGATGTAAGAGATCCAGTGGTAGAATCTTCATGGAGTTTATCAAGTTTGCCCACCCTATAGCTGGTAACTAGTTGTTTACGCGGGGTTGTCAAACAGGCTGAATCTGGATTATACCATAGATTGTCTCTGCCAATAGAATGGAGACCTTTCCTGATATGTGCAAACCAGGGCAGCTTGCCTATGCCAGGGAGTCTCAAAATTTCTAGGAGCTCAGACCTGTATTCGGCCAGTTCAGGTGTCACCCAGAGGCGCCGCCAAAAGGGTAGAGGTCTGCAGCCAATTTCCTCTGCAATGGGTCTCACCCCTAGATCCATATGCAGTGGAACCAGTGGGGAACTCACCAGTAGGCCGAATAGCTGCCTGAGAAAGTTGTTCTCTGTTTTGACAATGGGGCTAAGGTGACAGTGCCCCCAGAGTTCAGCCCCATATAGGGCAGCACTCCTAAGCTTGGTTTTATAAATCTCCATGACTGGACTTACAGGCTTATGAAACGACTTTCTATAAAACTTGGCCAGGCCACCGGCAGTCTGGGCCAATTTAAGATTTGACTTATCTATTTGAGGCCCCCAGGCCATATTTTCAGTAAGGGTATGGCCCAGGTACTCAAATATAGATACCCGCTCCAGGGGAATACTGTTCATACATGGGTTGGGGCGGGTTGATCTAGTGGGGTTGAAGACCATAAATTTTGTTTTTTGGATATTGAGCTCCAGCCCCCTAGACCTACAGAACTCACAAAACCCGTCTAAAATTCTCTGAATGCCCATAGGTGATTTAGAGAGGAGTAAAGTATCGCCTGCAAACATCATAGCCGGAATTTGCTTGTGCGCTAATTTGGGGGCATCTATGTCCTTCAATTCACTCAGCGCACTTACCAGTCCGTTGATGTAGATGCAGAACAGGGTAGGGGCAAGCACGCATCCCTGTCTGACTCCCCTGTTAATGGGGATGGGCGACGTGAGTTCCCCGTTCTTCCCATACCTGATTTGGGCATAGTTACCAGTGTGTAGCCTTCTCAGTATATTTAAAAGATAGTAGGGTAGTCCTAATTCTCTAAATACCCCCCACAATGCGTCTCTAGGTACCAGGGCAAATGCACTCTTGAGGTCCACAAAGACCAGATACAGGCTACCTCCTTCTAGATATACTGATTTCCAATAAAGAAGTTGGAGCCTAAAGATCTGATCTACCGTTGATGTTTTTTCTCTGAAACCGGCTTGCAAAGGGGTCATGATCTTGTGTTCCTCCAGCCAGGATTGCAGACGATCTAATATAATCCTGGCAAAATACTTTTTGTGATACATCGATCAAACTGATTGGTCTATAATTTGTTGGTAATAGAGGTGATCCCTTTTTATATACCGGAAGGATCTCAGCACCTGACCAGGTTGCAGGGAGAGCCATCCCCTGTAGGATGGCATTATAGACCACCCATAAATAGGGGCCCCAGATCTTGGGTTCAGCCCGGAAAAGATCCCCTGGTATCTTGTCCAAGCCTGCTGCTTTCCCTGGAACTATTCTGCTTAGGACTTTTGTAACTTCTGCCAGAGTGATCTCGGGGATAGCTATTTTGGACTTCGGGGTGTCAGAATAGCTGGGGTCGGGCTGCTGGCCTCAACAGCATGTGAGGCATAAAGAGCCAAAAAGTGTTCTTTCCAGCAGTCAGCCGCTATATTTGGCTCAAAAGCCGCCTTTCCTTTGCTGCTGCCTGTGGATATAATGTTCCAGAATGTTTTCATATCTTTTACCTCCAGGGCCAATTTCAAACTTTCCCATTGTTCCGTTTCCCATGCCGTTTTTGCAGATGCAATGGTGGTTTTATAGAGGGTCCTTTCTGATTTTACTGTAGTATTACACTTGGATTTCATAGCCTCTATCAATGCCTTTTTTGCCACCCGACAACTACCATTGAACCATGTCTGCTTCTGCTTCGGCTTCATCCCACATCCCCTTGCACACACTGGCCAAAACACCTCCTCCAGCTTTGAGGTGGTGGACTCGTTGATCTTGGCAACCTCTGCGAGGGATGCAGCGATACCTCCTGACTTTACAAGCTCTAACATGGCCTCAAGGTTGGGTATGATGGCTTCAAATAGGAGGGCCATTTTTTGGGGCCATTTTTCTAACCATGCCCACCTAACTTTCCGCCTATCATTTGTGAGTGTCAGTCTGTAGTCAATAGCAGGAACTTCAGCTGGTTTATCCCCATTCGTTGGCAAAGTAAGTTCAAGTATTAGAGCATTATGATCACTATCATGGCGCGGCCTGACAGTGAAATCCATAACCTGGCCCCACATCCTGGTTTCTACTAAAATATAATCTATAATAAAGGAGTGGCCAACTCTATTATAAGTGTACTTCCCGGGGGAATCAGAGCTGAAACGGCCATTGCAGGCTCACAGGGAATGCTTTAGAGTAAGTGCTTTAATTTGCAGAGCCAAAGGTGTCCAAGCCCTGATCGGAGAAGTATTGGTCTCAGGAATAGCCCACAACTCATCCTCCTCTGTGGCAGGTGTACCAATTAGATCTTTCATGGGTTCAAATTGGCAATTAAAATCACCCCCCAGCACTATCAAAACGTTGTTCGAAAAACCAGATAACAAACCGTCGAGTTGGTCTAGGGTCGGAGATTCTTGGCTAGTCCTCACCGGCCTCGAGTAGATGTTAATCAAGGCTATTTTAAACTCTGGGGTAAAGGTCAGTATAAGGCACAGTATAACTGGGGAGCGATACACCACTGGTGTGATCGTACAACCTAGATGAGAACCAACCCACGTACAAAGCCCTCCTGAGGGTCAACCCCGTCCCCTAGATACAGCAGGTATATGAAATGAAGCAAATCCCAAGCGTGTTAGTTCCTCTGTTGCCCAAGATTCCTGAAACATACAAATGTCACAGGTATCCACAAACCCCCCCCAGTCAGGGCAGTCTAGTTTGCTTTTAAGACCTGCCACGTTCCAGGATAGAACCTTAAATTTATTAAATACACTTGGGTTGGCTTGAGTACCTCCCTGAACCTCATGCACTGATATGACTTCTGGTTCCAATAACGCTATGTGGAACTTACTCAGTGGATCTGTAGATATCACTGGATTAGTCCTACTAGCTAAGTTGCCAGGAATTTCTAGGGTGCCATGGGGACGAATAAGAGCATGGGAGTGTATGAGGGAGGAAGAAACTGTGTCCTGTACGGGTGGGGTGAGCTTAGGACTGGAGGTTGCTGATGGAACTTTAGGCAAATTAGAGTAGACATCAGGACCAGGGTGAGCAGTTACAGGGTTCAGAATAAAGTCCTTGTTGGTGGAACTAGATGCCTTGGTCTTAAAATCCGGGGCCCTTTCCACTAAGGGTTCACTCACACCTGCCGTCCAGGGTGCCCACTCAGCCCTGAGTCAGTCAACTTCTTCCAAAACCCCAAATCTATTTACCAGGGGCAGATTGAAAGTGTATGGTCTCAGTTGTAGAGAGCCCTGTCCCACCATTGGCTGGTTCTGATGCCAGTCATTGTGTTGATGTCTAATGTCAGCCCTTGTGTTAGAGATGGATTCAAGAGTGTAGAAATAGGTAAGCGGAAGAAGTCTGATAGCGGAACCTGTAGTCAGAAAAGATTGGCTCAGATGCAAAAGGTGTTGTACAGTGCGTGGGTTCCTAAAATTAATTATAACACAGTCCCCACGAACGTCTTTGGGCTTATTACCCACCCAACCTACCCTGCGTGTCATAAGTATTTCATTAGCATTGGCATAAGCAAATTGACAATGTCTAACAACCCAGTGCAAACATTTATTTTTTAACTCAAGCTGGGTTTCCTTCTGGCCATCTTTTACGTCTGGAGCTCCAGCAAGAACAATTACGTAGGGGATTGAGGCTGGGGGGAAATTGATTGTTGGTAAATCCATCCCAGCCCCGCCTCTCAATCTCCGAGGCCCAGCATTGCCAGTGCTGTTTTTCGATGTGCCCTCGGTTGGTGGTGCCCTGACCCCTGGCTTGTGGCCGGTAGCTGGACTAGTGATGGCCAGAACCGGGGTGGCAGTGGGTGCCCCACAAGTTGCATTTGACCTATCACCGATCTCGACGGTTCCAGGTACTGTGGGGCCCACAGACACGGTTCTACTCTCTCTGACCGGTGTTAAAGAAGTGGGCAATTTTCCTACGTTGCTGGTACATAGATTAGAGAGTTTATCCAGACGTGTGTGCACTTGGGCAAGTTCATCTCTCACGATATCTCTGATTTGTCCTCGAAGAATTTCCAACAAGGGAGCCGCCCAAGCTGGTAATGGCATATCCGCTTGCTGGTTTGACCCCTCTGACGCGACCTGGTCAGTCGCACTTCCCGTGTTCACCGGTGTTCCATCATTAGATTTCTTTCGCTTGACCCCTGCCTTGGTGGGCTTTGTGGGCTGTTTGGTATTACTGGACTTGGCTGCACCCTTGGTAACACCCCTCCTCCTTGTGACTACTTTGGGTATTGTTCCAGTGCCCACATCTAGTATCTGTGGCGACAACTCCAGCGATCGTTCCATTGCGCTATGATTTGTGGGCAAAACCATAACAGGACAGGCTTGTTGAAGGTCCAGGGTCAATGACAGCCTACGTTCTGTAA